>JBAMMX010000025.1:18739490-20186990 GCA_037126225.1 Dillenia turbinata
TCTGGTCCCACTCGGCGGCATCTGGTCTCTTGGTCGGCGACCAAGTCATCAGTTATGTCCGGTCATCTGCCCGAGGTCATGTTTCTTTTTGAGGTGGGGCGGTAACACTGCCCTCTGGTCGGCGGACACGCCATCTCTTGTGTCCAGTCATCTAATATGAGGGGCACCCTTGACATACTGTGAGGGGGCTTCTAGTGGCGTCACCCAGGATCGTCGGCAGTAGCTTGGCTGAAATTGCTCCCTCTACGACACTCTGGGCGGTCCCGCAGAAAGGTAAGCGTCGCCGCCGCTACTTGCCGGTAGTGGAATGCCGACCTCCCGATGGAATACATTCAATGCGACATCTCCGAGTATTAACGACGCCTAATCCAAACTCCCCCTCTACCGACATCAGCCCCATCTTTGCCCTCGCATGTTTAGGAAACCAACCCAATCCTAGCAACGCGGTAAGCGGGTTCCAATGCTTCGACAACCTGTCCGCTCCTTATTCCTAATGGCCCGAGTCTCAAACACATCCGTCTTTCAACGGATTCTGGGCATCACCTCGGACCCTACTAAGGTGTGAATTGAAGCCCCACGACTTGTTTCAATCACCAAGACCTGCCCAACCCCACACACAGTTTCATGTCTTCTCAAGATATGTGCGTCCCGGAGGAAGTGAAACAAAGAGTTTGGACGTGGTTGGTGCAACGACCCGGAACCATATCGGGTTACCTCGCCTTCTGGCCTCATGAATGCTTGTCTGTACTCTCTGTGTCACGCAACAATTTGCAAAGCATGAGGAGAAACCCCATGAAGTATCTGGGTTCAAGATCCTCCTAGGAGTGCTATTCGGATGCTTTGGATGCTGATCTTGCCGCGGAGCAACATATTTGGGGAGTGGTCGATCCACATGCAAAAAACGAAGCGTTTAATTGTAGCAATGGAGATGTGTTCAAGTGGACGCATTTTAACACTAAAAATAAAGCATCATCATTTGGTTGAGAAACTAGGGAACCCCAAAAAAAAAAAGAAAAAGAGTAGAAAAAAGGTTTCGGATCCATAATAGTCCCATTTCATAAGAGTAATAGATAATAACTCTGATCGAAGATTTCTATCGGTTGCCTGGTTTTTTAGTTTCTTTTCCAGCTATGCCCTTTATTGTGTGTTGGAAAGTTCAATAGAAAATTGTTCGTTCTTTCTCATTGTTGGCCGTTTCTTGTCGTCTGTACAGAGACTTGCAAGTTCCCATGCCCGATGAGCGTAGTCTCATTTGTTTACACCATGATGAGCATGTCTGTCTGGGTTTTTCCATTCTGTGCTTGCCTTCAAAAATTGGGTTCATATATGTATTAAAGTTATGAATCTGAATTGTTGTGGCAAACTCAAAACTTCTATCTTTAAATCGGATCAAATGTTTCTGTTTAGATTGGTGGAATTGTACTTAGCCTTCCTTCTAATGTTATCATAATTTGATTCATGGCTTGTTCGATGACTCAAAAGTTTAAGAGTCCAAGTTTCAGAACGTATTCCGATACTGAATGGGTGTGAATTTTCCAAAAAGAGTTCTGAAATATTAAAAAAAAAATGTATTTGCTCTATCAAAAAGACAAACAACATCTTGACAACGAGGCAAAGCGGTGTTGCGTGCGGTAAAAGTAAGGAGTTATTTTTGGGCATACTTATCCTCTTTTATCTCTGCTGTTCAAGAAACATAGGCAGTTGTTGATGGAGGCGAATTGCACTTCACACCCCCCTCCACCCCTCCCGCCTGGGCGGCCAAGAAAAAAGAAAAATGAAAAATGAAAGTGATGAAAAAGGAGGTAGTTTTCCAGATTTTAAAACAGATATTAATATTAGAATTACGTCAAAGAGATGAGTATGGTATTGACAACCCTTCCCCAACTTGAAGATGTTATATTCAATTCTTGTGTAATCCAAAAAAAAAAAAGAATTAGATTAAATCCGAGTTTATTTTGTGTAGAGTTAACCATCTGTAAAAGAATAATGATTAAATCATATATCGACAAACTTGATTTTTAAGATATAATAACAGTTAACAAGGCTAAAGTCTCTATGAGATGGTCCAGTTTTTGTAATAGACGAAAAATCCCATCAAACGATCAGACAAATTGGGACTAATCAGGTTGTGCCTGGCCTGAACCTGGCCCACCTTAGGGCCTGAAGAAAGGGCTTGTGTGCATTCACCAACCACTTGTTCTAAGCATCTGAATCTATTCAAAAATGGGAACCCATTTATGAAATCGACCAAGGAAACCTTCGTATCTTTCGAATTTGAATTCCATGCATCTGTTTTGAGGTCATTACATGGGCAAAGGCACCCTAAAACCTTTGACTGGAAAAAAGGGAAAATGAGATTCCCAGTTTTGTCTAGCAACATGCATCCCCAATGGGAGAGAAACTAGATACCCTACTAGGCTGTCCACCAGATGAGAAACTCATTATTCTCTTTTCCAAAATCTAACAAGCTTATACCCCTCCCAAAAAAAAAAAAAACCTAAAGTGTGTATACCTTCAACGATTTTCAGATGCCTACATTGTTTCGCCGCATGACTCTCTGGAGCTCTTCTCCATGCCTCGTAAAAGCAGGGGTTCAGGGATAATTCCATTCATTCCAACTTGGAGACATCTCTCCCACACAAGTGCCTCAGCACCTGCTGTGACTGCTATTATCAATGGCCAATTACGACTCGAACTTGCAATTCTCATTGCCACTTCAAATCCATCCATTTCAGCCATATGAAGGTCTAAGACAACAATCCCGAAATTAGTTGCAGATGGGCCCAACGCATTCAGACAATCAATCCCAGATAAGACCGCAGTCACTTCTAACCGAGCTTCTTAAACAGCATCCTAGAAACAATACGATTCATGTCATCTTCCTCGGCAGCACAACTCGAAGACCTTGAAACAGAGATTTAGAGCATGGCTGCCCAGAGGAATTTCCATGTTTGAGGAAGGGCTTTCCATAGGATGATTGTATTTGAACCAAAAGCAGTGTCATGGTTTGTGATGGGCCTTGATAGCTGGGGGATATCCCGATGTTACCCTGCATCATCTACAAAATCGAACAAATAATCAGCCAGATGCTCATTGTAGCATAAAATGCGCAAGCATAAATTCTAATGCCACTCTAGTAAAGTTTTCAGACAAAGAACGACTTCCTAAAAATCATCAAAAGGTGTTTTAGTCTTATTGTTGTAGTGGATGGACAGATGTTAAAGAAAATCATATTACAGACAACAGCAACCTTCAGCGATTTAAGGATAGATGGTTTTGTACGCTGAAAGGTTGCCAAAACTAAACTTGGGTATGCACAGATTAGACAGGTTCATGATACCAAACACTCCTATAATGTTAAGGAATCTTATTGTTTTGGCTTTACAACTTAAACTCAAATGTTACAACTTAAATGTTTAGGAATCCTACACCGACCTTCAGATATAAATATATCATATGTGCATGTGCGGCAATACTCTTATGGAACTACAAATTTCTTAACTCTAAAAGGAAAAAAGAACAAGTATCAAAATCCGATGCCTGGCATATAAAGTAATTTCGTCCAATATCAATCTCTAGCTAGGACAAAGATGAAGATTCCAAGCAGCTGCCCCTTACGTGATCGGATGCTTTCCAACAGCGCATTAGGAACGAAAACAAGGAGATCTTACAGCAAAGTCATTCCTCAAGCCAATAATAATAGAACAAGCGACAAGGCTATCTCCCAAGCTTTAAGAAATAAAAACCTTGAGACGCTGACATCCCAATCATGGAGATACTGTGTCTGCATAATTTATCTAGCAAGACCACTATTCCCTGGCATCTTTCAGCTTAGCTATGAAGACTACAATTTGCTTAAATCCAGGTTGTGATGACTTAAACATGGATTTTAGGTGAAAATTTACAGTAGAAGAATACAACTGCATGAGAAATATGGGTAACTGGATTCACATGGACCAAGTTATCACAGATTACACGTTGAACTTCTAATGCTGGACTGGTATAAACTGCTAAAGGAATCAATTTCTGCCGCCTTAGCCCTATCCAAATGAGCAAGTCGCTTGATGAAAAGAAGTTATAGCTCTAGATCATTGGACATGATAGAAGTCAATTAACCACAACAACAATCTTACATTCATAAGATTCTTGGAAGGGGAAAAAGAACACTTTACACAACCCAACAGATGTGATCAACCAACTAAATAATCATCTGGGCACTTCCAGTGAACATTCTATAAGCACTGTATTCATATTTGAAGGATGGCCCAGAAAATTTTTATTTCAACACATGCCATTACATACCATCTAGCGCTACCCAAAATTTTTCAGTCAATGTACACCAAATGAAAAAGCTAACCACTTGAAAAGATAGACAACATCCAACAACAGAATGCACACAGTGAGGGGTGAAGGGAGAAGGAAAAGAGAAGACAGAAAGGAAAGATGTGATTGGAGAGAACTTCCCTCTATTAGAATTTCAGACCACCAAGAAAAACAATCAAGTATGACAATTTGGTAAGAGATGAAATTGCATTCATTTATAAAACAACTTATATCTAGTGCAGAAAATGATATGTAAATAAAAGAAACCACCTACTTTCCATTTACATTGGAAAATGATATTTAAATAATATGTGAAGAACTCTCACCTGCACAAGCTTTTTGCAAATTCTGAAGCTCAGGCCCTCAGTGATCTCATTGCTGTTGTGTCTTGAACCAGGAAGTTGTGTGGTCAAGTTTGAGCAATCTGATCTAAAGCCTTCATCACTACTTTCAATTGAAAACTTTATGCAGACACACCCATTGGACAAACTTGGTCTCCAATTTCCCCTAATTTTATCATCATTCCCCTGACTTCCACTTTCTGAGGAAACTCGGAATATGACAGACCTACCCCCGTCATAGGTATTCAGTAGATACCCAACCATATGCAGTAACACTTGAAAAGTCCTTTTTCTCATCACTGATTACATGGTCGGGCAAAATATTATCAACATCAATTGTTAGACAAAAGCCCTTATATACAGACACACATCTTGCAAGGCAACAAGCTTCCCTGATCAAGGAATGCAGCTTGAAGGGAATAGTCTCTAATGGGAACCTTCCACTATCTTTTGTCGAAGACTCCATTACATCATTTATCAAAGTTGAGAGAACACTACTGGTCTTCACCATAGTGTCTACAATTATCCTCTGCTCAACCCCCAAATTTTCATCCTGAAATATTGAAAGTAGGCCCATAATAGAGTGCATCGGTTTCCTCATCCCATCACTCATCACCTTCTGAAATGAGTTTCTTGCCTGGCTAGCCATTAACGCATTTTCTGCCTGTTGCAATGCTCGATTTCTCTCCTCCAACTTCTCCCTCATCAACTGAGACTCCTCAAGAACTGCAGCGTGCGAGAGTGCCACAGCCACCTGATCAGCAACCACTTCGACTATCTCCATTTCCTGATAACTCCAACATCTAGAATTATCATAAGGAAGAACCAAAACCAGTATCGCATAGCGAGTCTCTCTTAACTCCGGAGTCCCCCTTTGAAGTTTGCAACCCGAAGCAGTGGCATCCGAATTGCAGCCACAGAACCTGAGTCACCTGACCAGCCACAGCTAGCAGCCGCTAGGGGTGATTCAGGGCTCAATATCCTCACACCCTTACTATTTATTACCTGTCTAACATCCTGGTCATTAACTGAGATACACAGACCATACTTTTCGAAGAACTCCTCCCTTTCAATTCATGTGTCAAGTTCATCTCAGTCATATTCCTCATTTGGCATCCAAACTGCACAATTCTCCAAGTCCAAAGTCTGGGAGAGCTCAACTAACGTGGTATACAGAATGGTATGCTTATCGAGGGACTTCCTAATCTCTCGAGTCAGCATTCGCGCATGCCAACTCTCTTCCTTCTGTTTCTTCATCATATCAACCTCTTGGTCTAGTTCCAACACATTTTGCCTCAAGAAAAGCTCTCTCACTTTCACTTTGAGAAGCAAAGGAATCAGAGTCAAAAGGGTAATTGCAGTCGCACAGGAGACAAGAGCAGTGAGGAATTTGAAGATGGTAAGTGACAACATAAGTTGAAACGAGTGAGGACCATAATAGGTCCACACATTGAGCAAATGGGTCATCCCACATAGGACTATGAAAGCAATGAACTGAACGAGGACCCATTTGAATGGGACGTTTGAACAACTAATAAAGTATAGCAGCTCAATAGGAATTGAGAAATAAGCTACCGCAATCAAGAAATCACTAAATCTCTGACAATCTAGGATTCTATGCAGATTCCAAAAACCCTCCTCATCACAATTGCAATGTCCAAATTCATCATCAATTGCAGAAACAAACACAATGGGGGAATGGAATCAACAACAATGTAAAAGCCAATGCTTCTAACATTGCACCGAAAAATCACCTCTTCAGTCCATCTAATCCAAACGGAGCTGCCAAAAATACCCTGCCCTGATTAAACCCTAAAATCACTAAAATTTCATTCCCAGTGCCTCAAATCCGCAAAAAAGAACAACTTCAATAAAAATTTAAGCCATTCCCATCAAGAAGAATCCAAGATCTGACATGCCCACTTGAACTTTTATCAACCTTCATTAAAGTAATACCCTAAAATAGCCTTCAAGATCTAAAACCCCCACTCTCTCTTTTATGGCAAAAATGTTTGTAACCCCCTCCTCATTTCCGAACTATATACTAAAATATATATTTCTCTTCTCTTGCGTTTATACTTCTTCAACCATGAGAGAGAAATTAAAGTCTTGATCTCTTTAAACCCAGATAAAGAGAGAGAAAACTAGAGATAAAGAAACAAATATATTGGAAAAGAAATAAATAAATAGTATAAAACATCCAGAAACAAAAATGACAAAGAAAAACTAAAAAAGAGAGAGAGGAGAGAGTTGTTAGAAAAAGACAGACAGAAGGCTTTTCTGTGGCAGAAGCATATTCATCAGTTCTTAAAACGCTTAAATATTTAATGCAATGCTTGCCAAAAATTGTTTTTCAAGAAAAGAAATGATTTTATAATAAAGTTTCAGGAATCATTATCATTCATGGCATACCCGAAGACAGTTGAAAATCTGACAAGAGAAATTTGGGAAAATAAAGAAAATTAAAAAAAAAAAAAAAAAAAACCCAGTTTCCCAGATTGAAAAAAATAATATAAGAAAACAAGAAAAATAAATAAACACGAAGCGAAAAATAATAAAATAGTAAAAATTTGCTACTGTATTTATGTGTACATAAATGTATCCGAAAGAAAAAGCCCACCCAAAGAAGGTACGACCAAGTTGACTGTTTCTCTCTCTTATGACTCGGAGTCTCGGACAAGGAAAGCAAGTGGAAGTGAGCGAGAAATGCCTGAAGGGCAATGTCTGAGAGGTGTAGAGACAGAGAGAGAGAGAGAGTATATGATATGAAGGGACGGGCGAGAGAGAGAGAGAGAGAGAGAGAGAGAGAGAGTATATGATATGAAGGACAGGGGTTTAAAAGGTGGGACCCAGGAGTTCATACATGAAGAGAACCTAGACGCACTTCGCATTCTGCGATGTCAACATCGGATATACAGAACAACTCTCAATGCCTTCCTTAGAGGCCTAAAGCCCATCTCTAGCTTTATTTGTGCCAGGGATTTCTTCCTCTGCCGCACACCTCTACACTCTTACGCCACTCCCCCACCCCGAACCCCGGGAAACCCGACCCGACTCGAAAAGTTATGCCAGTTTGACTACGTGAGTTTTGCAATAATATAAAAATATCTGTGTTACACCAAAAAATAATAATAATAATAATAATAAAATAATGATTTAAAAATCAGAAAAATAATTCTAACCCAAAAATCAATGCTAAATCAATTTAAAATTTTTAATATAAATAATATATCATGTGTTTAAAATATTTTTAAAATATAAATCATTATGAAATATTTAAGAAAAAAAATAAAATAATCCAATAAATATAATTGAGTTTTAAATGTTCTAAATATTATTTTCATTGTTCACGTAATATTAAAATTTGAACATTTTTTATCTCAAATTTTTCAATTGCTTTTTGGGTTAAGAATTACCTAGAAATTAATGTATTGTGACCCTATTTGGAATATTTCTTGAATGATATACTTCTTTCTCTCTTTGCATCTTACCATGTAATTTATTTTTTAATAGCGGGGAGAGTGTTAATCATTAAAATTTGAACATATAATAATCATGCATTGAGTAAAGTCAAATAAATTCTATATTCGAATTCAGAACCTCCTTATATAATTCAAATTTTGGATCTTGAGTAAAGAAATACACAATTTCAAATAGTTGTTTAGGAATTTAAATGCACTTAGCTTTTAAATTTACATTGAGAAAGAAAGCCCCATATGCTTAGAATAGGTTAATTTTACTTCTTTCCAGGTTTTTTTTTTTCTTTTTTTTTGTGGAAATATGTTTTCCAAAGTGGCATGAGTAAACCATAAATAATTCATTCATTTATAAGTTGATTCATATAGTTTCAAAACCAACAAAAAGTTTGTATAATTCAGATTTTCGATAATTTAACCATTGCGTTTTCAAATTAGCAAAAATTCCATAGTTCGTTTCTTTTGCTTTAATTTAAGAAATTGGGATTTGCTGCTACTAGTTCCACTAGTTTCTTTTTTTGTTATATAATATTTGAATATCGGATCATGAGATTGGGAAAGAAAGTTGTGATCACTAAACTATTCTTTTGATGATCTAGTTCCACTGGTTCGAAGAAGAAGCGGAGAAAGAAGTTTTTGTTGTAATGAGTTCCTCAACTCAAACCATCAAATAAAGAAGTAGAAAAGCATACAATATCTAGAATTATTGTAAAAAGAAAATTCTTGATTCCTTTAAAGAGTATTTAGAAATTTTTAATTGGAAATAACATGACAATGGAAAGAAAGCAACGCTTGAACTACATTGATTTGGACATGTGAGCAGAAGATTGGATTATGGTCACGTGGATTATTACAAGTTTAAAGCAATTAAATAAAAAATCTATAAAACCTTAAAAATAAAAAAGTTTAGATTATATTTAAACACATGTATCAATTAAAATCTCTTAGCAAAAGGAGATCTGTTTGAATTTGTCTTTTAATAAAAGTTCTTTATATGATATTATATTTTTTTATTTGACTATCGATACCTAAAATTTCGATTAATTTGATTTGACTAATTATGGAACAATTTAAAAATTGACTCTTCTGATATCTGTTTTTCCATTCTCAAGACTAACTCGAGAATTATAAAACCTTAAATAAGTCATAAGTCCTCGACAATTAGGAGCCACTTATATGAATCAGCATTTTATATTCGAACCTTATCTAATTTAAGATCTATTGTGATGTCTTCTTAGGCCATTCTGTGGTCACAGAGAGCCTTCACTCTGATTGTCCCTTTTGGCAAAATAAGCCTCTTGGAAAATGGATTGTTAGACAAAGTTATGGATTCAAAATTGTCTTGACGATGTTTATATAAAACAAGCCTTTTTTTTGTTATATCGAAATTTAAACTTGTAATCATTGGATTGAAAAAAAAAAATTATAACCACTAAATTATTCCTTTAGGAATAAAATAAGTCTCTTTGATTCTCATCCGTTCTCAATAGTAGTTAGTGTAGGCGATTAACACTTAAGAGAACAAAGTAATTTTCTAAAATATACTATAAATGGAAATCAATACTCTACTATTGTATGTAAATCATGTGCTCTTAATGTTAAATATATGTGTATGAAAATATGAACTTAGGGTTATATATTTTGATACATTATGAATAATATCTTTTATGGGTCAAGAGTTTTGTTAGTTGAGTATATGGTATTAATTAATTGGGATATGCATATTTAGTAGAGAATCTATGATGATTATGTCAAAAATCATTCCATTGAGTTGTCCTAATCGATTATTCTGAAACTAAATTTAGTGATACTATTTTATCTCGTATAAGATATTTTTTAAATTTTATCAAATTCTATCGGCTAATAATAGAAAACAAATTGAATATTCTTAAAATTCCTTATTTTTGAATGATAGAATCAAAATATTAAAAAATTGAAGAGTTAATAATATATTTATTTATATATTTTACCTGTCCTTAATTGTGAGTGTTAGATAGAGGGCAACATATAGAAATACATACAATTCAAGAATAAAATAATAGGTATTTATTTATTAATTTTTGTAAATAATATGGTATTTATTTTAAAGTGCATATCTAATTATTTAATGAAATTAATTGGAGTTAAGATAATTTTAATGTAGTTATTGAATTTTAAAATTTTGTATTACAAATAAAATTAAATAAATTTAGACAAGTTGCGCTTTCCCAAATGCTCGTTTTCTCTCCTCCAACTTTTTTTAGAGAATGATTAATTAATAAAATGTAAATAAATTTCTATTCTATCGGCTCAAATAGCAGAGTTTTTTCATTTTTATTTTTCTTTTTTTGATTCAATCTTATTTGATTGCATCTCTTTGTATAAAAAAAATAATAATAGAAAACCTAATCGGGTTAAAGGGTAAATTTGTTCGCTTCAAAAGCTAAATTTTCTCTATGCATGTCAATACTAATATTTTCGCGTTTTCAAAGCATTTCTCATGCCAAAAATATCTCAATATGTTAAATAATTAATATTTATACATTAAGTTTTTTATTTTTTATATTCATACATTTTTCATATTTAATGAATTATTTACATATTTAATTTTAAATTTTATTTTCATATTATTTTTCTTATGATTAATAATTACATATTCAATTAATTTTAATTTTTTATTATAAAATATGATTATTCTATTATTTTCATAAAATAATTAATATTTACATAAAAATTCTTTTTTTTATATTTATGCATTTTCCCACACATACATTTTCTTTATTCTTACAAAGTGGTTTCATATCTATTTTTTTATTTCCGTTTCACCATTTTTATTCCTGTGCAATCTAACCATTAGGTCAAGATAGAAATTTATTTGGGAAGACAAAATATAATATATTTTTAAATTATAATTTTAAATGAAAGAAACTTAAAATTTTAAAGTGACCAACTAATAATTAGATTATATTTTTCTCATTTAAACGAGAGGTAGAGTATATTCTTTGTGCATATTTATGGACATAAAGCATAATTCAAAAATAAATTATAAAATATGAAAAATACCATATATTATAAGTATATGACTTTAATTCTTCATAACACCAATTTTTCTTTTTTTACTTGACTACTGATATTTAAAAACCTGATTAATCAAATTCAAATAGTTATGAAATTCAATTTAGAAACTGACTCTTTCGATACCTATTTTTCTATTTCTAAGACTAGAACTTAAAATCTTGATTACAATTGAGAATTTAGTATTTATCAATAAACTCACAGATTGTTGGTCTCCGGAACACCAACTAATTACTCTAATTTAAAATTGTTATTTCTTTATCGGATTATAAGACAAATTAATACTTTTAAATGGCACTGCAATATCGTGACAACAATTCCATACCCAAATGCACATTTTTAAAAGTTTCTTTGAAAATGAAAAAATAATTTTTTTTTTTTTCTGTCTGTGGAACAAAGTACTTGGACTTGGAATTCAGAGCAGAGTATGGGATTTTCATGGAGACCGCCCGCAAAAGCACGTGATGCACGTGAAGATGATGCTTCGGAGAACTGCAATCACTTACATATAGAAAGTCTAACTAAGGAAGTGCATGTACTTCTCGTTCACATTATCCTACATATTTATTTATTATCTTTTTAAATTAAAAAGAAAAAAAGAAGTTATGAGCATAATAAACTTAAGTAAAAATCTTATTTTCAGTAAATATGAATTAATTTACAATTATTATCAGAGAAATCCAAAATGCTAGTATGAAGTTAGACTGTCAATTTATTATTATTATTATTATTATGTTATTATTATTATTATTATTATTATTATTATTATTATGTTAATTTAAATTGATTATAATGTAACATTCATGATTCAATGAAATCTAACATGTCAACCAAGAAAAATAAAATAATAATAATAAGTAGATTAATGCCTGATAAGACTATAAGAATAATAGAATTAATTCATTTATTTTCTTTATACACAGAATTCAAATCATAGTATCAAGTTCTATTGAAATATTTGTCATTTATCACGCGTGAGGAGATAACCAAACTTATCTTACATATATTTACAATTGCAGGGATCCCCTCGACCTGAACTTCTTCATTCATTGCTACCAAACTTTGGACCTATCAAAATTCATATAATTTTTCTTTGTATATGGTAGATAAAGTTTTTTGGGTTTTCCATGTCCGAAAATTTTGGGCTCATGGCATGGGATTTTAAGAAATAAGTTTTTTAATATAAATACTTAATAATATGATAATAATTTTAATTTTCACCCACACAACTCTATTTTTTATTAAAATTTTTTATTATAAATAAAATAGAAATAAAACCCCTTTTCAATATATATTTGAAAATGCTGAAAAGCATAAATCAGTGAAAGCAAACTTGATCAATGGAAATATTATATGAAGTACTAATCAAAATGTCATAAAACCCTTTTTTCTCTTTTATGTCATTGTTTTCCTCAAACACCTTTAACCACATTTGTACTTGACCTCTAAATGATAGCACTCCTAGCACACCTGACATATAAACAGGAAACTTTCCCACCATCAAGCTTTTTTGCTACCATCCAACTAAGGAACCGACTTATTGGCATTTTCCTCATCTTTTTCTTGCCTCTTCCTTTTTCTCCTCCCTAGCTACCACTTCCAAGTTGTCAAAGTCCAATATCAAAAAGTAAATTCAATAATAGTATGGGAAGAAGCTGAAGCAGAAAGACAGTGGCCTCCACCGCCAGGGCTAGATGGAGTAGACTCGAGAGTTTTGAGCCCTCAATAACAAAGGAAAATTTTCAAGGAAAGAGAAGTGTCCCAAAACAAATGTGATGTCTCCACACAACCACCATGGACCCAAAAACAAAAATTTGCCTAGCGTCTCAAAAATACATTCTTCACAAAGAAAAATTGAGTGGCTTAGCAATCCGCCATTAAATTCAGTGGTTTCCCAGCTATTGCAGAGGAATAATGTGAAGTGGGAGACCTAATCTCAATTTAATTGAATTGACTAAAGCTTGCTGAAAGGTAATTTGTTTCCTTGAAAGGGTACGGAATGAAGTTTATAATGCTACACATAATATCCACATTCTATAACAAGCAAGCAAAAATATCATATTTATAAGCAAGCAAACAGTCCAAGATGCCACAAAAGAACAGCAGTTATCTCAAGTGCTACGATGGCAGCATTGAAATCCCTGTATATATCCGATCTAGGCCAATTAGCATTTATTCTTTATGCCACTTTGTACAGACTTCACTTGGAAAAGTCTCATGACCAACACTTCAACCCTTAAGCTAGGAAAAAAGACATACAGGGGGAAAATGGCGCATCAAATTCAGTACACTGGTCATTTCCCATTAGTTTGATAAAGAAAATGCCATAGTCACCAGATGAACACGACCATGCAGAGAAGCTACAGGACTAGTGCGGATAGCTAACACTAATAATATGAAACTGGATGCAAAAAGTTGATCGACTAGTGTACCCATTCCACCACATGGGCAAGACAAAATGTGTATAAAATGCTATCTCCACTAGTGCATGTTATTAAAGAGCATTGACCAGCAAAATAGATGCAGCAAAAACATCCCATCTATCCAAACAATTCAATAAATGCTTATTTGTATCCAAAAATCCAGTGTGCTTAGCCTCTATTCTTTCTACCTCATTGATAGGCTTCCTGTGGAAGAGTGTCAAGACAAGAACCAGCTAACCTCTTATTGAGAGGACAGGAAAATGAAATAAGCGCAATATTGGTGCATCAGACTCATTACACCTCACATTTCCACCTAGTTCGCTGAGAAATGTTGTAGTCAATAATTAACAAGTTCATGAGAAGTTTCAGAACACCTGCACTAATAGATACCACTAATACTATTCAAAAGGGTTAATTACTGCCGGGATTAATGTATAGACTCCATGGACAAACAAAACGGGCTATAAAAAGACATCTCTAAAGTATGGTGCATATAATTTAAGAGCACTGGCTACCAAAAGGGAGTATTGTGCCTCTAACCTGTACACATGATCACATTACACCTTCCAAAAGGGAGTTGCTTACGTTATCTACTAGCTAAGAGAGCTAAAAGGCAGCACTTCTGTGATGATGACATTAAATTTCTAATCTCAGATTTGATCATAGTTCCCATTTTCCGGAGATTCTTCAGCCCCATGACTCGTTCTTCCTGCAAAAGAAAGTTCCCATTTCAACTCTCTCTCTCTCTCTCTCTCTCTGAATCAAAACATTTGTGCATTCAAAAGCAAGCTCACCTGCCAATTCATAGGTAGAACCACTTCTAACATCATTGCCAACCCTCCAGTCAGTTGGCCTTGCCTGCATTAGATTCATTCCATGAGACTGAACCATAAAATGACTTCCAACAATATTTTGATTCTCATCCTCCCCCAAAGCTTGCATTCTTCCAGACGATTCAACAGGTGACCTGAAACCTACAGAAACTGGAGCACTACTTATTGGTGATGCAAGTCTGCTATCACCTCTAATACCAGCACCATATTCCTTCTTGTTGTCTAACAAAAAGCTGCCAACAATAACCTGGGATGCAAGACATAAAAGCCACAAGTAAAATACTGAGGAATTCCAATATAAAGTGGGTAATGAACTCTTCAGGGGACAACAGAACATATATCAGAATGCATTATGGCATGTTCTTGCAATGTTGCAATTCTCTATTGCAGATATTCAATCAAGTTATGCTTCATAATACCTGAACTGGGCCAGCAGCCCTTAGAGGTCCAGCAACTCCACCCCCAATGATTTGTCCTTGATTGTCCATTGAAGACAGACAAACACTCAGCCCACCAGTCCCACCAAGATCCGTACGCATGTAAAATCCAGACAGGGTAAGGATCTCAAATAGACCCTGGAACCAGATATAGCAATTAGAATGAAGAATGTAAATTGAGACTAAGGACATATGTGGTAGGAGGGGAAAGCCAATGAAATATTACTCCTACAAATTTTCACCCCCTTTTAAGTGTGGATGGCATATAATCCTTCCCCTCCCCCAAAAACACCTGCAAGAAAAAGGGCAGGGGAGCCAAAAGAAACCAAAAAAAAAAAGGAAATAGTAACTAATATAAAACATGAAAAAGACTTGGGTTTTCTCCATTGGATGACTGACTGACTCTCTCTCTCTCTCTCTCTCACAAAGGGAAATAGGTGAAAATTATTACTAAAAAACCTTTGAAAAGGTGAAAATTTCTCTTAAAGCAATCACACAAAGGGAAAGAATAATTTCTATGGGAATTAATTTTATGCCCCAAATTATTACTCTTCTGCCACATGTCCTCCAAAGCAATCATACATTAATACTTACATTTCAACTGTTTACACATACTAATCCCTATCATTAGGTTAAATAGCCACACATTACAGGCTTTTTTTTTTAAAGTTACACATTGTAGGCATAATTCATAAATTAATGATGTTTCTGTTGTAAGTGCAAAAACTATATCAAAACGAGCATCAATACAAAACATATACCTCATGAAAAAAAAAAATAAAAAAAAGATTGCAACCTATCTCTCAGTCATTAGATCACAAAGAAGGTAAATTTCAATCTTCCCATATTCCATCAATTGAAAATCAAGTGTTCCTTTCTGTTCAAAAGGTCCACAAATCACACACATGGGTGTTGCAGCAGCTCTAAATCTGATAGCTGTCCTTTTTCCACACCCATGATCAACAACAAAACAGAATCACAGTTACATTCTCAGGTATACGGAAAAGAAACCCCAGAAAAAAAAATAAAAATCATGAGCCATAAACAAGTTAATGCAAAGAAGAAGATTAGCCTAAGCACTTGCACATGGAACATTTACTAACCAAGTACACACTTAACATAATGTATTTTGAGAATTTTTACCACTGCAGAACATTAGGGGCAAAGTTCTTTACAATTAGTAACATTTAGTAACAGCTTTGCAATTAGTTCATTTTGATGCTGCAGCACTTTGCATTATACCACAACAATATTAATTCCCCACATCTTATCTTACATGTAATTTTCAATATCCAAAGCTGTTTGGTAGAGACATACATTGGGGAACTAATTGCAAAGCTTATTATATCAAGAAGGGAGGGGGAGTGCCAATTGCAAAGCTTAGTAACAATATTTTCACGGCAGTTGAAAAGTGGGGAACTAATTGCAATATTGCAATTATAGTTTCTCAGCTTTGCATTATCGTGGGGAACTAATTGCAAAGAAGAAAGACTTAAAGGGACAAAAATATTGTTATCCTAGCCTAAGGTTAAGAAGTGGTAAGTATGAAGTCAGACCATAGTACAACAATACTTTCACAACAGTTGCTTTTTTCCCCCTTTCTTGGACTTTAGCATTGACTCTAATGCTAAATTGTAGTTTCTCAGACATGTTAGACATCTTGCAAACAAATTATTTTTCCTACGAAGCAAATCTAAATTGCATGTAATAGATACTGCAGTTCTACTTGAAGTATAGAGGGATGGGAGAGGGATTTGGGAAACAATAACTTTTACCTCATATGTGATGTTGCCACCTGTTGTGGCTGGCTGGCGAAGTGACGGACTTGAGATCAAACCAGATGCTGACAGAATACATATTTCACGCTTGCTTTGTTGCATGAACAACATGATCTTCTGGGCCACATCCTATTGAATACATTCAAACATTTGAGATAGGATAGTAAAGTTTCATTCAAAGAAATTAAGATAATGTAATAGCTGTAAAGAAGTTCAAATCAAACAATTTTGTAATTTTACTTTAAATAAATTGTACATATTATTGATAAAGAACAAAGAAACCACATATAAATGAAAAGAAGTCCGCTAGTAATATAGGATAGAAGAAAAAGAAAGAGTAAAACATCATGGCATCAAGGTAAAACAACCACTCAAGAACTAAAGCTCTCCAATCCCTTTTCACGTCCTCCACAATGTATAGGTTTTGAAGGCCCTATTGCAACAGACATCAAAAAATTAAAATAAAAAATAAATTAACAGAAAAATATTCTCATAATTGGCTGGATTGAATCATGAAAATCCTTTAAATCCTTTCCATTCAAATGTACCACGGTGTGGAGAATTTGGAAAGCATTCCTTACCAAATCCAAATCCTCAAAACTCCATTACAAGAACATCATTCCCTTGTCGCAAAAAGCCTGTTCCATATATCCCAAGCAATGAGGTAATGCTCTATGAGTCAAACTCCAAATGTTTTCAGTCAAGCACCTCCAATAAGACTGAATAAAACTTTGTCTTGGCAAGAATGCCAGGTAAGAACCCATGAGAATACGCTGCTTTCCACAAAGGGTGAAGAATATTAGGAAATCATGAATCAACATCCAAAGTTTGTTAAGGAAGAATTTGTGTAAAGTTTTGTTGCCTGAAATGTTTAATAATGATTGAACGTCACAGGAATCCCTCTTTCCTTTTTTGATAGGAGACCACTACATTAATCCTTATACCACCAGCATGATACCTAAGACTTGGCATCCTAATCAAGAGCCAGATAAGAAATTTTTTAAAAAACATATACAAAATTGTGCATTGATATACTAGGAGTGGAACAACTGACATTTCAAGTCCAAATAATCCTTCTTTGATCTACTAACCCTGCACTTAGTAATCAGCACAAGCTAATTACATAGTCCACCTATATATTAAAGAGGTATTGACATTTTAACAAAAGAGATAAAAATTGAGTGCCACTTTTGTCCACCAAAGTAGAAAGTAACCGGAAAAGAGAGAAGGAAAAGACAACATAGCTTACAACACTAATGTTCATTTAAACACGTATCCATGAAGTAATTAGACAGTGATAAGACTCTAAGACACTTTATATTCTCAATATAGCTTACAACACTAATGTTCAGTTCGAATGTAGGCTTGCACCCAAAGGGACAGAGGCACACCACTAGAAAAGGGGCAAAGCCCCTACAAGGGGTACATAGGCTCAAGAGAGGGCATAAGGCCACCAAACATATGGAAGCATCAATGCCTCAAAGGAGGCAAAAAATCGAAACAGAATCCATGACCCAGGTCAAGGACCCAGCTTTTTTACCATTATATCAAGGGATTTCCTACTTAGAGAATGCCTTGAGGATCATTATGACCAGCTATCCTATTGCAAAAGCTGTGTCATGGCATACTTAACGATATGTTGATCATATTTATCTTCTGAAAATTTTAGACCACACCAAGGATCAACAGACTAGACATCTACCTTGCACAATTTGTTAACAATTTTTCAGAACAATCTAATGCCATCATACAGTGTGGCAACAAGCACACGGGAAGTATAGATCCGTTTCTTCAAGTTTTCAAAGTGTGAAGTAATCAGGCTGTGTCAAATGTATACACAAAATCTCAATCAAGGTGCCCATTCTTCTTGGATCGGAAAGGAAATGTTGCACCAAAAAGGGTCCAACAGAAAAAGTTTAGAACAACTACATCTTGGTGAATAGTAACTAAAGTTGAGAATCTTCCAGGCATATTCATACTTTATGTTGTTCCAGCATATCAGACGTGCATTTACACATGTAACAATGTCTTAACGTCAAACCAGTTAGGATTACGCAAGAGTACATACCTCTCCAACAGCTATATTAATAATATGGGGTGTAAATCCTTGCCCTGCGATTCCTGAATCAAAACATTCAAGTAACAATGCCAGATCAGTATGCAGATCCACAGCTAGGAGAATTTTTGAATTTATAGCAGTTGAAAGCAATATTCAAGCATCAAGCACATGAGTCAACATTTTACTTGACAGGTATGAAGACAAGGCTTCATCAAATGAGGCAAAGTATAATGATAAATACCCCCAACAAAACAGTTGGAAGTCATGCAACAGCAATATGCACCATCATTGCACCTGCCAATTTATCCCATAATCCAATTTTTTCTAATTACCGCTTGTTCTTAATGCTCCTGCTGGCCTACAAGTCTAAGAATTAATTAAGGTTGTCCATGAGCTGCGCCCAACTATTCAGCTGCAAAATAGTCTGTGCAATGCATTGACACAAGTTCATAAAGATAGAAACAACTCCATACACACTCCATTCATCATAGAAAAGGAGTAGAACATAGTGCTATACTCCAATCACCTTCCATTAGATATTCAATTAAATGAACGTAGGCGAACGACCACATCAGTCCAAG
The DNA here is from genome assembly GCA_037126225.1 of Dillenia turbinata. Classification (NCBI taxonomy): domain Eukaryota; kingdom Viridiplantae; phylum Streptophyta; class Magnoliopsida; order Dilleniales; family Dilleniaceae; genus Dillenia; species Dillenia turbinata. Next base: position 18,758,796 of record JBAMMX010000025.1, read on the forward strand.
AGAACAATTTAGATATTTACAATGCACTACATACAAAGTGAGTTTCAATCAACAGTATACAAGTAAGGAGAGAATTGTGTGTTTGTTAATTAGAATTTGATCTCTCTAGATTTTAATGTTGTCGGAACACTAAATCTTAAAAGTTTCTCTATGGTTGTTTTTCGATTAGGGAAATAATTAACGATCTTCTCTTAATTATCGATGAATTAAGGAGAAATTGGTTGTTCGGCGTTTGTTATATGACAATAACCAATTTACTTATGATTTGTTGAATTCATTAGATAAATCAACGATCAATGAACCCAAGTCAAGGTGGATAAATTCCTTTGACATGAAATAGATTTTCCATTAATTTTTATACCTTTAATTTCGAGTTATTTATTTATTTTTAGTCAATTATTTTTTTATAATTAATTTATTAGTTTAGTTAATTTTCAACTCCCCCATATCTATTATTTTTATTTCCTTAAAAGAAGTAAATCCACCATTCACTAAAGAGACGACTTTACTCACTTTATACTAATATTCAGTGAAGTAGGTTAATTGATTTTTGGTAATTTGACAATACACCATAGTTGCAAATCTAGGAGGCGCCTTACAATAAACAGGCATGGGTGAAAAAATCTTCATTATAGGATTAATCTAGTATTAGTCTTATAAATGTCAAAAATCAACTCTACTGGATAATGGGACATATTAAGGAGTACAAATTTCAGTGCATTACCAATATACAATATTTGCACACTAAGCATTCAAGAATTAAATGCAACAAAAGCGAATTGAAGTTAAGTTGCCAAGAAAAGGCAGGAAACATAAGTGAAACGACATGATCCAACAAGCATTCCAATCACAGCCTTTCACACAAACATTTGAAGAATGCAATAATACTATAATCAACATTTAAAAAGAAAAACAAAGGTCCAATTCACTTCAAAGAAGCAAAAATAGGATCCAGAAGAGGGTTTTTCACACCCACACAGCACACTCAAAAAAAAAAAAAAAAATTCTCTCTATGATGCACCAGATCATTCAAAAGCCCATAAGGAAAGCAACTTAACTCAAAACAACAACAGATTCTTGATATTCATCTAGAACAAAATGCACAGGAAATAATCAAAATCCCACATATCTCGTAACCTGGTCTCTTTAATTGATCACCAATTATAAATTCCACCATACTATTGAACTCAAAATCAAATGTAAAGATAACAATCAAGCAGCAAAACTCAACAAAATAGCATTTTTTGCAAGACCTTAAATTTCCAAGCAAAAATCAAATGAAACAAAAAGAAAGAATTTCTGAAGGCCTACCAATGGAAACCCACTTAAATTAAAATGCACAAAAAGTAATCAAAACCCCATCTAGCATCAGAACATGAATCTCTGTCATTATCACCAATGTACCCAAAGTCCATTATAAGGAGATCATTCAAGCAAATAAACTTTCCCATAACAACCTTCTTAGAATAATCCACGATACTCCATAAACCATAGTTACTGGAATCACTCTATCCCCCAGTGATCCAAATCATGCAATCCAAAATTTGATACTAGTGCAATCCAGATCACAAAAACGGGCATTCTGAACTTAACATAAATTTGAAGAAATTATCAAACTACAATCACAATTTTTTTAATTCAAAGAGCAATTATGATATGCAAATAAGTTTTCTTTTATTTGTTTGTTTTAGCATTGGTTAACATTGAGTTTTTCAATTTCTCACGCGCAGTACCTGAGAAATGTTTAGACTGTCACCGAAAATGGAAGTCTAAACATAGGATAACTCCCACCCACCCATCAAGGAAAGCAAAGTACCACGTTCCAGATTCCATACCCATACCATATGAATTATTATTCAGGTAAATTGTCATAGAAGGAACTCAAATATCAAACCCAAGATGCACAATAACCTCAGAACCCAATTGAAAAAAAAAAAATTGAATATAACGTCAAGTGGGTTTTCTCCAAAATCAAATGTAAAGAAAAAGAAAACACCCAAGCAACTAAATTCATCCAAAGTAGCATTCCAAGCAACCCAGAAATTAAAAGAAAAATAAAATAATAATAATAAATCCAACAAAAAGAAAAGCAAAAGTAACAAGTTTAACAAATACCCACAAAGCAAAAGCCATATTAATGAAGATGCACAAGAAATAACAACACTATTTTCTTGATTTACTACCAATTCTAAAGTTCCACAGACCCATGAATCCAAATTTAAAGAACCAAAAAAAATTCATTAAAAGAACATTCCTAGCAAACCTAGAACCCCGTCCAAAAGAAAAAAAAATACAATGCCAAAAAAGCAAAAGGAAGAATAATTCCAGAATAACTCAGTTAGATGGCAATGCACAAGAAATAATCAGAACCCAGGTAGCAAATAAATTAGGTTTCCTTTAATTATCACATAAACATGCATCATCATTCCAAGCAAACCCCAGATCTTTTCAAGCAAACGACAAAGAGTAAAGTAAAAGGAGCAAATTTCTAAAATACCCAAAAAAAACCCCCACATTCGAATGAAAAATGCACAAGCCAACAAAAATTAAACAAAAAATTAATAAATAAATAAATTACCAAAAGTACTCACCAACTCCAACCAACTGATTTTTCTTTACATTCACCAAAGCCTTCACTTTTCTCTGCTTTGCACCAGCACTCACATCCCCAGACGACGTCGTTCCGTACTTCCTCGGTCTCCCTCTCTTCCTCTTCATCGTCTCCGCCGTCCCCGCTGTCGTCGGCGACGGAGCTCTTCCCGCCACCGCCTGTGCGTACACCATAGGGTTCCCCGTTGGGGAAGCGACGCCCTCATGTGTCTGACCTGGCAGTATCCCGTTGGTCGGGGATGCTGACGTGGTCCCCGTTCGCTGCTGAGAGTGAAATGGGTTCCTCCCATCCGGTTCCATCAGAGAAGAGAAATAAAAAATGGGTTTTGAGATTTCAGGAGAGAGAGGAGAGGAGAGAGAAAGAGAAAAATATAATTTTTCTGAGCTGCAGAAATGAAAATAGGGAAAAGAAAATATATTATATATTAGAGATTTTTGGTGTTTAAATGGAGTTTTATTTTTAGGGTTTTGGAACGGTGAGATCACAGCCGTCCGATTTGAACGCAAGTTGTGATCAAACAAATCTGGGGTCCACAAAACTCGGCCATGATAGTCATCTTGTGATTTTCGTATTTATCGGGTCAGTATGACAAAGGACCATGGGGCGTGGACTCCAATATTTTCGAAATTTGAAGAGAGAGAGAGAGTCATTTGCGTTGACTTTTTACGGGCCTCCTTTGACTCGACTCTAACGGTCATGTCGATAGAGAGAGATTTTAAAAGTAAAATTTTTTTAATATTTATATTTATTATAAATAAAATTTAAATTTAATATTTTGATCTAAAAATATTAATATCTGAATTAACAAATATTAGCGTGTAACTATAAATAAATATATATATTCTTTTTTCATGTATAAATTTTTAAGGTTAAAAAATGATTACATGTGGTAAGAAAAATATTATTTATTGCCACTGAGGCTCGTTGTTTTCTCATTATTATTTTAATTTTTAATAAGAGACTTTTGATTTTTCTTAACTTTCTATATTAGTAGATTTTGTAATACATACAATACAATACGATGAAATCAGAATAATATTAAAAATTTATTATGATATTTTTATCAAAAAATTTATTATGAAATTGATAAATAAGTTTAAATTATTACTCGCTTTTCTTAACTATTCATTGCATGTTTTTCCAATTATGTTATTGGTAGGTGGAGATGACCATGCAAATGTAGCTACTTTAGTTGAGGGGGGAGATCTCAACATGACACAAAGGGGATTTGGATGATGTTATATTTTAGTCAAAAGCAAGTTGAAATGTAGTGTAGTATCCTGCATTAGTTGATGGGTACGAGATGAGGTACGGTGTGGGTGGTCAGGAATCTTACGTCCATTAATAAATAAAGAGGATTTACACAAAACATAATAATAATCAATGAAAATCTTTTAATTAATTAAAATTTAAAAATAAAAAATATTATATTAAAAAAAAAATTAATAAATCCAATAATATCTTAATTGAATTAAGTAAAACAATGACTCGATTATGATTATAAAAAATAATAACCGAGGGTTTAATTTTTATTTCAATTATTAGGCCTGTGATGGTTAAGTTGGTGCTTGGAAAAGACAAAGATGGGAGAGAAATTAGGGAGAAATAGAATATTTTGGTAAGCAATTTATGTTTTCCTTTCATTCTGGTGTGATCTCAATTTGAAGCCAACCTTTGCTCTACTAGGGACTTGTGCTTCAGTAGCCAGCGGAGAAAAACAATTACTTGTCCAGTTATTGAATTTTGGGATCAGTGCACATTTTCGTTTTCGAATTTCAAAGTGATACACGTGAGAATTCAAATTTTAAAAAGTATAACAAAATGATTTGTTAATTTTTTTTTGATATATTTAAAATTTTATTTTAATTAATTTGTATTAATTTATTATCAGATGATCTTCTAATATGATTATTTTATATCGTTATAAAAACTTGAACTCAAATCCATTAAACTCAAATCCATGGAGAAGAGAGAGGGAGTATAGAGCCTTCCTCTATTTATGACAACAAGCTAATTGTTAAATACTGATACGGAGCAACGTAGTATCAGACGTGGCACAACATTTTTTGGTATATGTCACGTCAACAGTTAATACAAACTCACATGCCACCTCAGTAGCATAATGACTTCTCGGGAGACGTCTGGCAAGATGGGTTTGGAACTTGACGCCATGTTTTCCCTCTCAACAAAAGATAGAAATGTCATAGAGGGAGAGAGGTAGAGAGAGTCAAGGATTTGACAGCGGTGAGTCAGAGAGAGAGAGTGAAGGAGTGAGAGGATTGAAGTTAGAGAGAGTGAAGAATTCTGTGTTGCAGTGTTCTGGCTTCTCTATTGTGCTGTCTCCCTCTCTCTCCCGCTTTCTCTCCTCTCTATCTCTCTCTCTCTACCTTCGACTATTTAGAATGAATATGCAAGAAGGTACATTGCTAAAATTGCAGATACAAGTTTGATGTGGTGTTAGTGACTTCCTGGACCACTCAAAATCCCTCAGGAAAGTTCTATGGATGCCATAATATTTTCTAGATATGTAATATGCTTCATCCTTCCAAGAATTATATGATTTTTTAAATTATTTTTTGGGTACATGATTTCTCATAAATAAATGAATTTTGTAGGATGGTATGCTTGTGGGTTTTTCAAGTTATATGATCCGTCAATATCTGATCGAATATTGTTGAGAAGATTTGAAGAGCAAAAAACACTCTACAAATCAGTTGCATCAAATTGGAGTCTTGAGGATAGAGGAGGAGAAGAAGCATATGCTAGGAGATGAATTTGAAATTGAGAGAAGAGATTTTGACTATGAAGAAGCTGAAGGAGAATAATTTCCGGAAAGGGCTTCTACACATTACTTATGTTGTGATGGTTGGGGTATTGATATTTAGTTGTATATTTAAAGTTGTAAAGGTTAATTAAAATGGGTTAGGGATTTTGTTTCATTGTTTATAAAATTGAAATGCTTAAAGTTGTACCATTTAATTTAACCAGTTGTAGACTTGATTTCATTTCCAGGAATAAAATGCTTTTATTAGTGCTATTGGCTTCATAAATACTATTAAGAATACAACATTGCATTTCTTCTCTATAAAACAATGGCTTTTGATGATAGCCTTCGCTTCTTTTGATTTGATTTCCAGCATTGTGTTTCTTCTCCCCACAGTAGTTCACTTTGTAATGAAAATGTTCAAACAAAGAATCGGCCTTCATTCTGGAAATAGAAAAAAATTATAACTCAATCAATCCTCATTTTGCATAATCAGCCCTTTGAGGTAAAAAAATAAAAATGTTCACATACAGAGCAAACAAGTTGAGAACAAATGAGCCTTCATACTGTAGAATCAGCCTTCTGCAGAATCACAGAATAGAAATATTCTGAGCACAAACGAATTCTGAATGACATGAAAAAATTCTGAAAATCTCTATCTTGCATGTGCATCTTTATATGTGTTGAGACAATTGTGAGCTGTAGCTCATACAATATATGTTTTCCACAAAAATTGGTGGGATAATGGGATGATATGAGTTTATAGGAATGAAAACTCTTCACATGTTTCTTAACAGTGAGCTTATCATAGCAGGATTTACCAAATCAAAATTCATAAATAACATCTCTATTTGCAATGAATGCCTACTTACACTTGAACCTTCCTATAATTCAACATCGCTAGAAACTTATGAAATTTCTCTTATATAAATCAAAATATTTTGAAAACCTAGAGTTCAAAAGACAGAAAAATATATAACTTTTACTTAAAGTATACAATGCTTGTGAGCAGTTTACTTCATGAGATCATCAAAGATCAGTATCCTAAATCTAGTTGTGTCCATGATTGGAAAGAAAGGAGGCATTTAGTTAGAGAATTATCTCATATTCTCAAAATAACAAAACTATCCGACATATATTTAGTGAGCATCATTTTTATGAATAGATATTATCTATGGTTATGAGTTCCATCTTCTAATATCCTGGATAATAGACAGGATCTAAAAGGATAAAGAAATTGGATTTTGACATCAATCCAAACGATACATCTTGTAGACCAAATATAGGGTTGAAACCCCATGTCCTAGCTTATTCTTTTCTATCTGCAAAAATGGTAAATCTCATGGTTTGACATATTGTATACATTGTTTGATGTTATATATTTACTAGTAACCATATTTGAAAATCTACATCCTATAATCTAACTACAAAACTTATCTTTAGATCCCTTTTAGGGTTTTTACATTTTCATTGTCCTTATGTTTAATATGTAGAAGATGTAGAAAAATCACACACAACTATGTTGCGTAAAAATTTCACGATAAGAAGAGTAATTCATAAAGTGGTTTAAAAGATATTTAAAAAATTTTGAAAACCTAGAGTTTAAAAAACAGAAAAATAAAAAACTTTTAGTTAAAACATATAAATACTTGTGAGCAGTTTACTTCGTGAGATCATCAAAGATTAGCATTCGAAATCTAAGTGCAAATGAATTCTGAATGATGGGAAAAATTATGAAACATAAACCACTCTGCATTCACCCTAACCAGCCTTCATTCTACAGAATCACAGAACACAAACAGTCTACAATAATAATTCATAAAACTTTTGAATAAACAAACAGTCTGCAACTTCAAAGTCTAGTGTGCATTAAACATAAACCAATCAGAATAAACGCAACCATTTGAATAAATCAAATTCATAAATTAGTTTGAATACACCACATCTAGAAATTACTTTTGTCTTTAGGATCACTCTTTTCAAACCTAATGCTGAATGCAATGTCTTTGGAATCACACATGTGTGGATCATTATCCAAACTCTCACTACGTCGACAACTCTCATGTTCCATCACCCTCCATATTCCTGTTTTCATCTTCATCACAACATTCATATTCGTTCTCCCTATGACAAACCTCACACTTCCTCTTCATTTTCACTCTTAGGTTCCCCACCCTTATTGACCGCTCATCTTCATCACAATTGTCATGCATAATGACATCCTCACTATCAAGAAAAAAATCAGGCTTCTCTACAACACAAGCATTGTCTACACCATGTTCTATATAGAAATGAATCTTCTTGTCCTTGTCTTTCATCCATCAATCCAAATAACAAAACAATGCCTTATTAGTTAAAATTGGATCCCATCTCTATAAGAAAGTATACATGATCTTACATAGTTTTTATACCATAATTCTACTACCATCATCATTTTAGCTGTAACCAATTTACCCTCCAGACAATTAACACTATTTTAGCTATCATGACATTTAAACTTAAAACATTTTTAAACCCTTATTATTTTGTTAGGTATTCAATAGATAACCAGTTTTTTAAACTTTTTTTTTTAAAAGAAAAAATTAAAACATTTTAAATCCTAAATTTAAGACATTTTTTAAATCCCTAACTTGATTGCTAACCACTTTAACAATTTAAAAAATCAATAAAAAAAAAAAAAGCTCACGGACCATTTAAATTTATTTTGAAACCTTAACCTTCATCCTAACCGTAACCTTTAAATTTATTTTGAAACCCTAACCTTGATCCTAAAAATAAGCTCACGGACCATTTCAGAAATAACCTTTAAAAAAAAAGCTCACGGACCATTAAATTTATTTTGAAACCCTAACCTTCATCCTAAAAATAACTTTTTTTAAAAAAATAACTTTATTTTTAAAAAAACAAAAAAAAAGATATATATATATAAAAGCTCATGGACCATTTAAACTATAACTTTTTAAAACATTTATTTTGAAATCCTAACCCCAATTTTCAATCCCCGACAAAGCACTTGCAATAATTTTTCAGCCCCATTATCCCCTACATTACAACTGATGGAGATCCCCAACCCCACTTCCAGGGCCACAAACCAATTCAAGCACAATGGCCACAACTCAGTACTCACAAATTCTCAGTGGAGCAAACTAGTCTCTCTCTTTCTCCTTTGAACTCAATAAACTAAGCTGTCTCTATCTCCTTTGAACGATATAAAATAATGACTCCCTCTCTTTAACACTCTTTCTCACTCTCATCTAGGGTAAGTTTGCTTCGTGGAGAGGGAAGAGAAGGAGAAGGGGGAAATTTGCTTCACCTTATTTCCTTCATTTTTATTTGGTAGAGATGGAAGGAAAGGAAATGAGTGATAATTTTTTCTAAGAAAATACTATTTTATTTACTATTATACTTTTATGAAATAATATTTTTAACGTACTTTTTTATTTTTTAATTTAAAATATTTCTCTAAAATATAATTTTTTCTAGTTATTTAATATATTTTTCTTATTTTTATAAATTATTTTAATTATTATTTTATATTAAATAAAATTAGAATATTAATGTAAAAAATAAAAAAATAATAATTAAAATTAGAAAAAATAATTTTTTTCAATGAAGAAAATTAAATTTTTTTCCACTTTATCTTAAATAAAATTGAAATAAAAAATGATTATTTAGTAAATATTGACAAAAGACAAAGACAAATTCGTTCAAAATTTTCATTTATTTCTATTATCATGGAAATGATTTCTTAAAAGTGAGGAGAATGGATTACATCTTACTTTACTTCTCCTCCACATTTCCTTCCTTTCCAAACTAATAAAAAGTGATATTTTTTTTTCCACTTTTACATCTACTCCAATTTTTCTTTCACTTTTCATCTCAACCAAACTACCCTTTAAAAAATTTAACATATGAATCTCTCACTCTCTATCTAACGGTAAATTTGGTTGGAGTGAAAAGTAAAAGAAAAATGGAAGGAGAAATAAAAGTGGAATGAAGTAACTATTTTCAATCGTTTAGTAAGGAAAGAAATGTGAAAGGAAGTAAAAATGAAATGTAATTCTAATCCCTCCCCTTTAAGAAATTATTTCTGTTCCAAAGTTGATGAATTGGAAAAGAAATGAAATTTTTGAAAAATTTTGTTTTATCCTTCTTTAATATTTATGAAGTTATCTATTAATTTTTTCTATTTAAATTTTATTTAATATAAAGTAATAAAATTTATTTTTTTCATCAATTTTTATTGAAAAATTATTTTTTTGTTAATGATAGAGATTTTACTTTTTTATATTATTATTCTAATTTTATTTAATGTAAAGCAATAATGAAAATAATTTGTAAAAATAAGAAAAATATATTAAATAGCAATTTTTTATTAAAAAAAAATTATATTTTTAGAAAAATATTTTAAATTAAAAAAATAATATATAAAAAAAAGAAAAATATATTAAATAGTTATTTTTTAGAAAAATTATATTTGTAGAAAAATATTTTAAATTAAAAAATTACGTGATGAGAAATATTAAAAACATTATTTTATAAGGGTATAATAATTAAATTAAAAAAATAAGATGATATTTCTTTTCACTTTTCACTAAACAAAAAAAGTACAACTCATTTCTTTTTTTTTTCATTCCTACCAAACAAAAAGGAAGGAAATATATTTACATCTATAAGATGAAATAAATCTCCTCATTCCCTTCCCCTCCTCCTCCCCGAACTAAACTAAGTGGAAGGAAAATAGAAAGAAAAGTAAAAGTGAAGTGAAATGGTTTTTCTTATTCGTTTGATAAGAAATGAAATGTGGAAATAAAGTAAAAATGGGATATGATCCCAATCTCTCCCCCTTAAGATTTTATTTCCATCCCAACTTGAACGGATTGGAAGAAAATGAAATTTTTGGACAAAACTCTCAATTTTTTTTTCCAATTTTATATGTTTGTCCTAACTTAATTTTCGGACAAAATCTCACTTGTGTTGACACAACCATACTTGTGGTGACACAACCTTGTTTGTGTTGACACAACCTTACTTATCCTCTTTTATGTTAATACAATTCTCTCTTATGTCAATATATTTATATTGGATGAGCACATATATTGACATACCTAATATTTATGTTGACACATGGAGAATTTATAATTAATAGATAGAATTGTATTGACCAAAGCATTTCTAAGTCGATCAAAATAAACCATTCATCATTATGGTGACCCATGACATTTTAATGTCGACACAAATATTTAGAAAAGATGAAAAGTCATTTGTGTGTCAACTAAACATTACTTACATCAACCAAAATAAGGTTTACAAATATTAGGAATTTAATATGTCGACACACACATCCAAAACCTTTGTTTTAATGATCAATATCACAATTTATCTACTACAAGAGCATAATAGTAAAGATAAAAAAATAAAGTGGTATTTCTCTTTATTTTTTATTCTAATTTAATAAAAAATATATTATTTTTTTTCTTTCTAGTTTTATCAAATCAAAAGAAAAGTAATGTATTTACTTTCAATTGAAGTAAATTTTTCTTTTTTCTCTATCCCATGAACCAAATTTATCCTAACTTAAACAAGTTATGCAATTTAATACTTTGACCGTCTTACCAGATGTCTCCCAAGAAGTCATAAAAAAGTCTGTCATGGTAGTACGACGTCATCATATTGCTAACATGGCAAGTAAGTTTGTGTTAACAACTGTACATAGTATATGCCATATCATCGTTTTATGCCAAGTTGTGAGCCATAGTAAGAAATATGGTGCCACGTCAGATGTCGTATTGTTCCAAGACCAGATTGTCGACGTTATTTATGGAAAAATCATTTCATTATACTTTTTGAAATTCAAGTCCTCAGGTGTAGTATTTTAAAATCTAGAGACTAAAATATGCATTGAGCCTAAAATTCAAGAAATGGACCAGTAATTTCCTCTTTCAAGCACCATGTGGTCATGGAAGTCTGCCCGCACCGTCTTGAAAGTCTCGCGCTTATCTAGCCCTGCTTGGGCCAGCTTGGAGCGAGCCCATGCACCTAACTAGGCTGGGCATGTGTTCAACATCTATATATGCAACGCACAGAATGAAATGATGCTGGTATAACTGGTGGCCCGCACATAAATTAATAATATTTTTTAAATAATAATCCAATATTTATTAATTTTATTAATGTCAATATTTATGAAATTAGAACCACACAATTCTTTAAAAATTCAAATAAAAATATTTATCGAGCCAAAAAAACTAAAAGTATTGATTCTCATTTTTCTGTTTAATAAATTATAAATATACACAAATTGTATTTGTTCCATATTTTACATTTTCTATTACTAAGCATAAATAAATTAAATTTGGTTCGATAAAAAAAATAAACGACAACAACAAAATTAAACATACAAATAAACAAATAGAGATAAGATTTATAAGATTAAGCGAACTACTTTATGTTCATAAATAAATAAGATTTATATGGTTCAGCTAACTAATCCATGTGGAGGTATGAAGAACAATCAAGTGGCGGCCTAAATCTCAACACACCCTAAACTAAAAATGGCTGCTTGCATATATAGAATTCTATAATTCTAGATGTTCATGCAAACTCAAGGCACACAAAGAAGAACAAATTAGAGGGATTTATCATTTGAGAGATTATCTAGTGACGACGACTCATGTCCACTCTTTTTTTATTCTTTTAGTATAAAGAGATACAATCAAATGGGATCAAATCGAAAAAAAAAAAAAGATGAAAATAAGAAGGTTTTACCGCTTGAATTGTCTCTAAGGGACAACTCATGTGCACTCTTATTTATTTATTTTTGATAATAGTATCATAATTTGTAATTATATATATATATCACAAATAATTTGTATGTTTTTTTTTTTTAGTGAGGATCACTATATTTGACTCAACCCCGATAATTTATGTTGTTGGTAGAGCTTAAACATCATGGCCATAAGAAAGGAAATATGAACTCTATTTTGCTAAGTGAACAACTCGAAAAATTGATATTTACCCACAAAATTTATATGTCTAGGATTTTAAGACAGTGGAGATAAAATATTTTTATGAAACAGAATGACATATAGTGGATCAACTAACAATTCTGGTGGGAGCAATATCTTGAATTGAATAGCGTTAATATTTATTTAACATGTAAAAATTAATAAAATTATTTTTCTCTGTCAATGATTGTCGAAATGTATAAAAATATTTCAAATAAAGTAAAATAAAAAAGAGATAAGTTAAGATTTGTGAGACTTTCGAGTGAAACTGTCTCTTCAAATGTGTCATACTTAAAAACCATTGAGAGTTGTGAAAATAGATAAAATTTTACATTTATCTTTCTACGTTAGAATAGTAATTTTCAGGGCCAAGTCATGGTATAATATCATAATACTTTGTACATATGTGATGTGATGATACGTAACATTGCCACCTTAATCAAATTTTTTTTTTTATTTGTGGAGATTATTTATCAACTAGTTTGTTTGATAAATGAAATTATATATTACCATAATATAAATAAATCAGTTTGTCATATTTCTTGTATTTCTTATATTATCATATTTCTTGTATTTAGTGATAAATAAAATATATATTACCAATACTTAGTTGGTCCAGTAACCGAATACTAATATTTCTTAAATATGATTGTGAATTCAAATTTTATATATAATAAAAACTGACGACGAGAGATATTATCACCGACCTAAGTTGAATTAAATTTAGTATAATTTAATATAATTACCAAATATCATAATTTATATAAAATATTTCTTGAATTTAAATAAAATTACGTATTGCCATAATATTTCTTGTATTTATCAAATTCGTAATTCTTGAAATCTTTAAAATGAAAAGTAAGGGAAACAAAACTAAGAAATGCCTTATGACCGTTGTTGTCGGTTTTACAGAAAGCACCCGTTAAAATTTGGAACACAACATCTCTCTCTCTCTCTCATCATTCAAATCTTTTACGTAAGACCCACGATTTTTCTTAAAAAAAACATAGTTTCCAGAGACCAACTTGATCTTTGATCAGTCGTGAAATCGAAAAAATGGAAGCAGGATCATCATTGTCTGCGGAAGCCAATAGGAGTCGAAATATCATTAGGCCTTCTTCAAAAAATCAAGGTTTTCTTAATGCTTTTTAATTAATTTTTTTTTTTTTTTGTGGGTAGTAATTATTTATCTTGATTCAGAATTTGTGTGTTCTTTGTAATTGTAAATGAAGATCGAGATATGAATTAATACTTTGAAATCGTATTTATTCAGAAATAAATAAAATGTATAAAAAAAAGGAAGATGTTCTGTCAACTTAAACTCCGGAAAGGTATTTTTTTTTTTAATTGGGTTTTAGGAAATATATTATATAATTTCGTTATTTTTATATTTCTACTTATTATAATAGTTTATTGAAACAATGAATTATTAAAATTTATATTATTATATTATTTTTCATTTTTAACATATTATTAATATCATTTTCATCTATCTTTTATATTTATATTATTTTATATTTTAAATTGGTATTATAAAAAGGATTATCCAAACGTCCATGAGTACCTCAAAAGATTCCTAATTCGTTTTGGAAAAGTTACTCTTCAATGCGTGTCCATACGTGTCTCAAGAATCTTCTGGTCTATTCTGAAAAAACTGTTTTTCAATATGCACCTGCACGCACCTACTCTATTTTTAAAAATCTGTTTTTCAATATATATCTACCGTATCTTTCAAATTCAATTGATTTTCACTATAATACATTGAGTTTGAGAATATATTACAAAATATATTATATATCAAAATCAAATCAATTATTGATTTGATTTTGATACATATTTAACTTTCCTTATTTTTATATTTTATGTTTGTAATAATTATTTCTATATTTATGATAATGAGTTTGTTATATACGTCTAACTTATTATAATAATTCATAAAAACAATAGATCATTAAAGTTCATATTATTATATTACTCTCCGTCTTTAACATGGTATTAAATTGATGTTCATCTATTTTTCAAATTAATATTATTTTATATTTTTGCCCGTGGGATTGAATTAATTTTCTTGATTCACTCTTTTTTTTTTTTAATTTTGACTGCAGGAGAAAATGTAGACAGAGATATGGTTGCTCAGCCTCCGGGAATTGCAGAGATTTATGACAGACCTCTTCCATGCTTTGGTTGTGGCATTGGATGGTTCTCGTGAGTCCCCCCCCCCCCCCCCAAAAAAAAACCCATTTTTTCAATATTTGCCTTTTTTTTTTTAATTGAGTTTTGGTTTTTCTCTCTCTGTGAACAGATTTGCACTAGGATTTGTGTTTCCACCATTTTGGTACTATGCTACAATTCTCTACTTCAGAGATTATCATCTTAAGGATCCAAGGGAGAGGGCAGGACTTGCAGCATCTGCTATTGCTGTGAGTAGATATTTATCTCTTTCTTTGTTTTCTTTTGTTTTGGGGGTTCCTTAGAGTTCTTTTTCTGCCAATTAAGTTTTTGATAATCTCATCAACGCCTCAAATTAACAATCTTATGACTATTTTTTATAGTTTAATAATAAAAAATTAAATAAATCTATTTTTTTTTCAAGGCAAACACTACCCCATCAGTGCCCTTCTCATCATTGCTCTTCTCTCTCTCTCTCTCTGTGTGTCTGTTTTTTTTTTGGTGGCAGGTTTTGATTTACTCGATTGGTGTCCTAATATCCTTGCTAGCCATATTATGGAGAATCGCCAGAGAGCAAACTTCACTGCATTGAAAGATGGTGATTAGGAAGGTGTCATTTGGCATAGATATTGGTAATACTTTGATAGGAATTTGTAACCATTAGATACATATGGGTGATGCTAAAAACCTCTCATTGTACTGACTTCTTTTCATTACTTTCTACTAATACAAATACAGACATTTGGGGAGATTAAGAATTTCAACAATTCGCTTCACCAAACGAATCAGCGAGTAAAAAGAATAAAATGATTATTACAAAAATTACCCTCTCTGGACTGTGATGCATGATAGATGGCAGAAGCAAGGGTTTCTATACCATTTGCTCTGCACCTTCATGGCCTGTCCTCCTGTTGTCCTTATCCACGGCTGTTTCCGTTGAAGATGCCGGTGGATGGGAGTTTTTGAGTTCCTCAAACTACAAGGCAACAGTTGTGTATAAAAATGGGTCTAGACAAAGAATAGGGCTAGATATATAAATTCACAATAATATCATTTGTACACAATAATATGCACATGCTTCCCTCAAAATAAATGTATGACCATAGCTAATCGAAGTGTGTTATATATTATGCAAATATAAGTTTGGTCCACTTGAGGGCGAGGAGAAATTTTGATGACTTTTGTAGTGTTTGTACTTTCGCTCCACTTTGAAATCCTTACAATTATTTTGTTGTTGATTTCATACATCTGCTTTGGTTGTAGACCAATGGGGTGAGCACCATTTTGGTGCCTTTCCCCTGCTTTTGTATTTCTTTTATTATGAATAATTTCTTCTTTCCTAATTAACACGTGTGTGTGTGTGTGTGTGTGTGTGTGTGTGATTGCTTACATGCCCCCATATGGTGACACAGAGATTTTCACCTGTGCATAAGGCAAATTTCTAGTTTTTGCTGATACTCTCACTTTGGTACTTTCTAATCCTGGTTATTTATGGGCAAAACCAATCCACGGATTCCCAAACCAACTCAACTAAGAGACTGAATCCCACAACTTCAAATTCCAATTAAAGATATCAAATCTGGAAAAGAAAATAGAAATGTCCTAGCGTATGCTGAATTGCCTTTGTATTTCCTCGTATCCCTCGGACCCAAAATTATCAGTACTCTTGTTGAGAACAATTTGTGAGTTTTAAAAATCAGCTGAGAAATTATTTGTGGTTTGAGTTAGCCGATGATTTGACAAAAGATGCACAGAAAGTACTTAGAATTTTGATATCCATATAGTGGAAAATTTTGTTTTATTTTGCCAGCTTTAACATGTTGCAAGCATCTCATTGAGGGCATCATTTAAAAAAATGTCATACCTTTGGAAATTAGAACATAAATTTGGCTTCACAGTTAAGAGTTTCCATTAAAACCCACCGCTAGAATATTCACTTGCAATTGGATAACTGGAGGCGTACCTCTCTGCATGTTTCCTGGTGTGATGCCAAAAGTTCATTATACTTTTTTTGCAAATCTGACATTTCAGCCTGTAGTTTTTCGTATTCTGACAGAGTTGGACCACCTAATTTTTGTTGAATGAAACTGTCAACAGGAAGAAGAGAAAATTAAAGTTAAATACATAACCAGTTGTCAGATAATGACTGTCACAGATTCAAGTAAGTCATGCCCTTAGTAGCTAGTGGTTTTGAATGAGGATCATCTATACAATTATGCAATTTGAACTTCGGATTTTCCATGGCACCATGTGTAAAAGAGATTGATCCCTCAAAGGAGCCTAGAACTGAATAATTTACCAGAGAAAAGTGGTTCTCATAATCAGTTAGCACTCCCTGTCTCTCCCCAACCACAGTTTTTTTTTTTTTCTTTTTTTTTGGGGGGGGGGGGAGGGGAGGGTGGTGGTTAAACTTTAGGGGGGACAGGTAGTGGACCTTCTATTTAGTTTTCTTCTTTAATTTCTCCTTTTCAAGGAATTAGACCTTATCCTCATGTTTGTGACACAAAAGCGTGGTCTTGATTTTTCGAAAGCTTTTACTCGTAGATCTCTTTTTTGTCATCTAAGTAGTTTTTCCTAAAATCCTCGTTTTCAATTAAACAATTTTATTAAGCAGGCAAAAGTTCCTACCACAATTAAGACTTTTATTTGGTTTAAGGTGCTTAATAAATTAACACCAATCATTTTCTTCAAAAGAAAAAACCTTATAAACCTTATCTCTTTGAAAGTATATGTCATGTGCGCCACCAATTCTGAAAGTAGAGATTTTTCATTTTTACATTGGTTGGTTGTGAGGGAGATATCAAACACAAAATTTTGGAGGTTTTGCAGGGAAGAAAGATGTTAGGTTGTTGTGGAAAATGCACATTTTTTGTCTCACCATGGCATATTTGGAGAGAGTAAAATGCCAAAATCTTCCGGAATCATATTGAAATTTCTCTTCCATGGGACAAAATTGTTTTTTATGGTTTTTTATGAACTCAGGCTTTAGGGATTTGTGAAGACTATAGTCTAGAAAACTTAGATTGGGACATTGGTCTTTTTGTATTGTATCGATTTGTTTTTTATTACTTCTAAGAATTTATCATTCATAGGAGTTTTTGCACATCCTTTCATAAATATAATATATTATTCTTTTGGTATCACAAAAAAAGGGCACAGAGGTGCTACTAGTGTCTGCCATCCCCTCTAGGCAAGGTGCTACCATAAGGGTCTCCTCCCACTATGAAAAATAAGTAGGTTATTTCAAATAAGACCTCACCATTTTCATTGAATAGAAAAATAAGTTAAATGACAAAGAACAAAATGATAACGCATCAAGGAGGATAAGACATCCTCGAAGAGAAAGTAAAACCAGAAAATGGGATGTAAAAACCTTTGCAAAGCTCCCCCCCCCCCAAAAAAAAAAAAAAAAAAAAAAGAACCCTCAAACCCGCTAATAGCTCATCTACCTCTACCCCCACTGTACTCAGCTAGCCAACCTAAAAGATAAGAATTGTACATTGTGAAGAACCCCTTCCCCCTTATGTGCTGCCAAGAAAAAGGAAAGACCCCCCCCCTCCCCCTTTCATAGCCCCATGTCTTTGAGAAAAATCAGAGGTAATGTCATGGCAATTCTTTCATCTCTCTTACCTTTTGTGAAACTAAAGCAAAGCACTCAATAGATCTGTCAAGATTACCAAATTGAAGCCCAAGCTCTTCAGAAAGTTTGTATGCTTCTAATTTCTCACCAGTCTATTATTCCTTAATAAGGACTCAGTATCACAAACTATCCTAATGAGTCTGCATAATATTACAGAATCAAAGATCGCACGATGAACCTTTCATGTGCTCATGGCAGATTTCACCTTAACCTGCATCTTCTTCTCTTGCCTACAATAAAGGCCAATATTATGGTGCATCTCCCTTACAAGATACTGATAAGAATTTCATCATTTGATAACATTAGCTACAATTGCAAGGAATCAATCTTTGGAAAATCCTAGCAGTGTCTTCCCAAATGCTTGGTGGACTCATCATTGACTCCATCTTTCCATCAAAATCAAAGGTATAACATCATAAGAAACTATTCACCCTTTTTTTTCTTTTGGAATTACAGTCATGCAGTGCATCTTAAATTCAAGATCGCTCAAGACCAAGAAAAGAAAAAAATTTTGGAAGGTCTTAAATATTTAGCATGATAAATAGCACACTTGTTGATGGATCCACTTTCATTTCTCAAAGATGCTAAACTGTTGGGAGAATCCAGAACCTCTTCCATTTTGTAGCCTTAGGTCCTTATTATCATACCATATTGTGATTAATCTAGTTAGTTATATCTTTTAATATGAACCAGCAGCGATGATAATGCTTTAAATAATCAAACATCACATCTCACAAAGACTGAGATGAAAGTTATAGCAAGGAGAGAACATAATGAGAAAAGGAAAAAAAGCATGAATAGAAAACCAAGGCCAGTTTAATAGCACAACATTTTGACTTAGCAAAAACTCTACGATTACTTTAGCACCCTGTTCCCAAATGTCAGAAACAGGAAGACCAAAAAATGGAAGTGGAATATTAGATCCACAGGAATTAGCTAATATGGCTCATTATCAGAAATGAAATCCTTACTCAACAGCCGAGGAAGGTTTATCATTTTGCTCATATAGGGCGACAAGAGCTGTCAAAGGGGGAAAAAAGGACGTTATCAATAAACAACCACTAACACTATTGTACGTATCTCAATTGGAGTAATACCTTTTATAAGAGCATCAACAACCCCACTAGACTCTAGATACTTCCTAAATGCTTCCTTCTTCGTTTCTTTTTCCTGCATAGAATTACCAATAATTAGGTTCAAATTGAAACTGAAGACAAAAAAGCAAAACATAGGGCATGTGAAACTTCCAAAAAGTTATGCAAGACCAACGTTCTACTTTCCTGCAGATTATTTCTACCCAAGTGGACAATGCACTAACCATAAGGCTTCTAGCAATGGAAACAACATAATCCTAGCATTAAATTTTATTCCATGCCTATTGAACATTGTGTAATAGTATTCCGGAGGATGTCAACATCAGGAATCTACCTATATAGTTTTATGGGTAAAATTGGAGACTCTAGTTGGGATTCTATGGAAGTTCTGAATCAAAGCAGTTAGAAACTCGCAAATTCATAAAGGCTGAATCAGATTATGCTGACTATATTCAAAATATATGATCTAAAGTCCCACCACGAGTACATACCAGAATGGCATAAAAAGAAGCATTTCTCAGAAACCCCCACGTACTGAGATACACAATGTATTCAATGAACAAGCATACCCGTGAATAGAAATTAAGATTCTATCCTTCACGTAAACAAAAGGGTGTATGCAGGGAAACATAGGCATTCAGATTACCATCACATTCTACCATTTATTCAATTATCACATAATTTTTATTGTGGAAATCTAGGTTTTTCTATATCCTGAGAAATCAACCAATCAGAAAAGACCTACTGAAAGAAACATTAACCCACATTTCACATTATTTCTTAATAAAATTTAAGAACACAAAAAGAACAATTCAGTAACATTAGAAGAGAATCAGATCTAACCATCAAACTTAGTCTTTGTAGCAGAGGGCTAAAAGGTACTGATCTGTACATGATTAAATCATGTTAAAGACTTAGAGACAGATCACTAATTGAATCTATTCATAAATCAAACAATGCACACTGTTTTTACACATCTACATACAAGCGAAACCCATTGTAGAGAGAGAGAGAGAGACCCACTTACCATGCAAGTGCTTAAAGATCTTCTATTGAGTTTTACGGGTTTCCGAAGATCTAGATAGAGAGAGAAAGGAACCGACAGAGAGAGACAGACTGTGCGTGAGAGAGAGGGAACGAACAGAATGTCTATTTTATGTCCGGCTGTCCTCGACACCAATCCTATGCGGCACGCGGTAAGCAGCACCGCCAAGCGGTAGAAAAACAAGTAGAAGAATAAAACATCGTAATAGCTCTTTTAATAAGTTCTGATGTTAAAATTTGAAAACATTTGTTTTCGTTTAATTAAGAATACAAGAAATGAGCATGGGTCCCACCTGAACAACATAGGATAAACAAAGAAATTAAGAAATACCAAATACCAGGTCCAAACCTGATTTGATGATCCAATTTAACCTTTGAATTCATATTTTAATTCAAATATTATCAGATTCAATTTAAAAAAAATTCTTTCTCAAACATAAAATTAGAAACTAAACTAAAACTACGTTAAGAAAATTTGAGTGGTTGTGATGAATGTTTTTCTTTCATAAGGTATAGAACCAGATCCAATCCCCATTGGAGGATGATCCTTGTCCACTTTTCTTTCAAATTTACTTTATTATATAAATCTTATAATAAAATCAAAACCATTTTCACGTATCTAATTCATAGAATTAAAATTATTATCATGTCTATTTTGATTGGATCTAATTCCCTTGATCAATTTAAGTTTCATTCGATCTCTTACAGATAATTCTTATTCACCTTTTTTTTATGAATTGACTTTATCATATCGATTTTATAATAGACTTAAAACTCTTATTATGCCAAACTTGATTAGATTTAATCCCTTAAATATATATCGATAAGCAATTTGAATTTTATTTTGATTCTCTAACCTTACCATACTTTTTAATTAAGATTTAACGAAAACTAATATTTTATTCGACAACCAATTTCTTAAATTTTTTATGTCACTTTTGGAATCAAAAGTATCAAAGAAATCACAAATAATTCTTTTTCATCTTAATAATATTGAAAATGGGTATCTATTTATTTCTTTATAATTTATTCATTTTTGCAATTGAGGTGATTTAAGTAGAAACTAACAAATAAGTTGTATTCAATTTTTGTTGTGAAAGTGTCTGGATTTGATCAAGCCAATGATTCCCCACCCATGCCCCCTCCCTCCCCTCATCTTTACATGAGAGTTAACTATCACCATTTGCTTTTATATATATACATGTATAGGAGAATTTCGAACTCGAAATCTTTAAGAAGGAAGTGTATTGTTATAGTTAAACTATAGATCATTCGTACTATGATCCTTTACTAACAAAATTACAAAGCGTGCGACAGCTCTTTTTATGAAGTTGAACATAATTCTCACATGTTACTGTTCCATTTTTTCTTTATTATTATTATTATTATTTTAATTTTGTAAACTCCATCTAGAACTTTTTTCTTATGAACTTGGCAACCTACCCTATAATTTCTCTTTTCTACCCTTCCTTCCACTTCCATGAAACCGCACTGAGATTATATCCTCCATTTTCAGAATTTTATTTTTACCATCTTCATTCTTTGCATGAATAACTTTTAGTCTACTTATTTATTATTCAATCTACGTTTAAAGGAATAACTATTGTTAAGGGTCAAGTAAAAATTTATATATTACAATTTAAGAGACGGGTTATAATTTTTATGAGAGGAAAACGGAAATTTTTAACAATAATTTTTAAAATTATATATAAAAATTTTTTCTTAAAATTTGAAAAAGGAATTTGCCCCCTCCCCCCATTTGCCCCTTGCAGATCATGATTCTAAGTTAAATAAATAATAAGTATTGATTATTATTATTATTATTGACGATTAGAAAAACTAGATATAAAAAAAAAAATTGTCTTTCTTTTATAATTAAGTCAAATAATTTTGAATCCACAAGAATAGATATTAAAAAGAAAAATTGTTCGCTTGAGCAAGCGTACTACATAAATTGTTGTGTTAGAGAGCAAATTCAAAATTTAATAGTAATTTTGATTTATTTAATAGATATATGAGGAGATTACTCTCATTATATAATTCTAAATTCACAAAACTTTTATCGAATAAAAATAGTTTCATTATTCATAAATTCGTCTTTTAATTTGAACGAACCATAATTAACTTGATATAATAGAATATTTGGCTTTTATACTTGCTCGTTATGAAAATTGCATTACATTAGTAAATTAGAGAAATGATTAGGATGAAAGAAAAATCTCCTTTTTTGGGTGGCTATGTAGGTACAGTCATTGTGTTGATTTTAGAAGTTATTTAATTTAAAAATAATTATTTACGTCAATTCTAATTAACCAAAGACAAATTAAAATGTTGATAACATAGATAATAAGCAAACCATGAAGCATTTAATTTGAATTCCAACTTTTATATGTTAGTACATAACCTACATGGATGTCCACTATTTCTGCCTCATTGTCTTTCTCTTTAATAATATTTTTTAAATTTAATATTCTATTCTAAATTTTTTTATAATAAAAAATCCAAAAAATATATATATATATATATATATGATTGAGTTTTAAACTTTTTATATCTCAATACATAACTCACAAAGGAGTCTTAATTGGAGAAATTCCTTTACTATTTTTATTTAGTTAATTAATTTAGATCCTTCTTGTGTGATACTCTTTGATATTTAAGTAGTAATTTTCTACCAAGAATGTCATGCCCCGACTCTCGAATTCGGTACGTAACTACCGTCGCGTAATCTAAAATATATGCAATCATCAGCATGCAGTCCAAGATAACTTAAAGACACGACGATACCATTTTCTTGTTAAGAAAATCCAGCGCACAAAATATTTTAATTCTTAAAACATATAACGAGCAAGTATATGTTTAACATTTCAAAACATGACTTTCAAAATATAAGTTTTCAACTTTAGAAAAGTATATATATATAATATATATAACATGAAAAGTTTTAACTCTAAAATACTCTCCAATGAGTCTATCTACATGTTTTAAAAATTCATTCCAACAGTTGAATCAAGAAGACTTTCTCATTGATTAGATTTAATTAGCTGTAGAGTGGTTTTTATCTCTACACATCTTCTATAAAGAATAAAAAATAAAGAAATGAGTATAAAAATATTTAGTAAATGGAATACAATGACATAGTTGTATAAGAAAATAAGTGATGAGTGTGAAAGTGTCAAACAATACTTTCAAAATCATATTTTGATTCAAAAAAAAATATTATATATTCATTTTTGTATTTCTCAACAAGTGTCATAGTTTTCATGAAATATAACAAGCATTTAATATGTATTTGTTTTTAAAACCAAGAAGTTTGTCTCAAAATCTCTTCACCAATAGTTTGGTCTGGACCAATGGTGAAATTGTCAGGCGATTTTCAATTATTACTAATCATAAACATCACCCTCAACTTTGGTGTTAGCTCAAATTCCTAAGTGGTGCAACTAAGTAGCCCGACACAGACTTGGGGTATTTCTCTACCTCGCCTACTCCCTCAAGTCTAACATACTCTCAACGCCGCCCCATCAAATCGGTTTGTGAAAGTTATTCATCACATATACATAGGTACTCACACTCCGAGCATGCACCATTTCACAAAAAAGCATATTATGTGCCGTAAAAAATTAAGTTCTCAATTTATGATTTTAATAACAATATCCAAAAGAAAGTTTAACATAACACAAGATATATTTGCAAGTATATAGATTTTATAACTCAAATCAAACTATTTTTAGGGACACTTCATATTCACAAAATATTATATAAATTCAAGAAAAGAAAATCATTTTAGAAAATCAAGAAAAAAATATTTTCTCATTCACAAACATAATAATCCATCTACTCACAATATTAGAGAGGGAAGTCACTCCTAGATTTCTCTATACATGGGTCTTATCTCGATCAGTTCTGTAGAACCTCTTAGGGGCATCATCAAGTGACCACAATTATCAATATCAATCAATTCAAGTCAACCCAAAAACCTAAATACCCAATGCTTATTTTTCTCTCACTCAAGGTAATTCTAAATTTTCCAAATCCAAGTAGACAAATAGTTAGGCAAATTAAATCATAAGATAAGAAGATTATAATAACTTAATTTCGTCTTCAAAGAGTTCTTCCAGTTTGGCTTATACCAAAACCCTTAATTTTTTCCTTTTTGTGATACTTTAGATCCTTAAATCCCTCTCCAAAGGCTAAAATCTAAATTTGAGGAATTTGATGAATATTTTGGAATATTTAATCTTGAGATTTATTGGTGAATTGATTGAGTTTGAAAGAAGAGAGAAGAATAGTTTAGAAAGTAAAGTAAAACTCTTGAAGTCTCGTGGGTTTAGAATCTCATTTTTCTTTAATCTTCAAACTCATTTTTAATATTTGTTTAATAGCTCTCTTACACTTCTAAATTACACAAAGTGTTCCATATGTCATTCTGAGTTATTAGAAAGGTCAACCTTATAAATATTACTTGCAATTATGTTTTACCGAGAAATATGTGTTTGACGAATGAGCAAGAAAAGTTGGAATGAACATTAGAAATTATGAAAAATAAATTATAAATAATAAAAATATGAAATGTTCAAAAATATAAAATATAGTATAAATTGTGTATATTATGATTAAAGGGTTTAAGTAATTTGGTGGTAAAAAGTTCTTTTGGAGGACTTGGAGGGATTCAAATCTCCATGACTACAAGTTTTATAAGGATCAACGAGAGGTGATACAAGTTACCAAGGGGTGCAGGTGTGTCTAATACCAAGAAAACCAAGTTATGCAAGTATAAAACCGATAAATGCAAATATTCTAACACTACCGAAAGGTAAATGAAAAACAATGTATCGAGAAGTAAATGGAAAATAATGTACTGAGAGAGAAATGAGTAATATATGGAGAGGGCAAATTTGCTATAAATTTACTATCTAGATGTGACAATTCAACTTCTCGTAGAAAACTTAAATTCTACCAAACACAGATCACTCTAATAACTGAGAATATAAAAATTGAGAGTTTATCAATCGAGAGTTTAAGAAAATTTTCATACACCCGAGAGGATAAATTCCACATTTATATTTTAAATTAATTATTTTCTTGTATTTTACAAAATATAGAAATCTCAAACAATTCTTTGGAGCCAATACCATAACCAAAATTTTCCAAAATAAAAACTATATAAATTTCAAATATGTACATTTTTCAACTATATAATTCTTAAGGTTGGTTTGTAAATTTTGAATGTACAATTTTCAACCAAGTTAAAAAATATTATTAAAAAAATTCTCAACAAAACTAAACAGAATAAAAATAATATTTATTAAAAAAATATTATGTATTGCAATAAATCAATAATTAATTTGATTTTAAAAATATTTTATTTTCTTTATTTACAATAATGATTTTCTATATAAATCTAAATATAGTAATAATTTTAAGAAGATAATTTTGGATGTAAATTTTGAGAAACTATATAATTCTAACCAAATTTATTTGTAACATTTGATTACAAATAATGAAATAATGAGTTTTCTTTATTTGTAATATTTGATTTTCTTTATGGAAACTATATAATTCTTAGGGGTTGGTTTGTAAGTGTTGAATGCACAATTTTCAACCAAATTTGCTAAAAGTCAAAAACTCTATAATTAACAAAATTGAATAAAAAAATAATATCTATTAAAAATATTATATATCAAAATCAAATTAATTATTAAAAATATAACATATTGAAATAAATTAATAATTGATTTAATTTTGAGAATATTTTATTTTCTTTATTTATAATCAGGAGTTTTTTTAAATATAAATCCAAACTATTGTAATATTTTTACTAAATCAATAGGTTATTAGCATTTCATAATATTATATTGTTTCCCATCTTTAATATGTTATTATAGGTATATTGAAATATTTTTAATAATATTAATAAAAACTCCAGGGAGCAAATTAGGTCTTGCCTCAACAAATATTTTTATTGGTGTAGGTTAAGAGCTTGGAACACACAAAAATGCTATTTTTGGGATTTAAGATCAAGTTTGGAAATAAAATATTTGGTAATTCAACTTTGTGAAGGTAATGTCCATAGTCCCATCCAAAATATTTGGTAATTAACTTTGTTTATCTCTTTGGCATGCGCTTATATATCTCTTTTTTGTGACTTTTAGGGTTGTGAAGGGTGGGAAACAAAAGTTACTTTTTTGTTACATTGAAGAGTTTCAAACCCGAAGGAAAAAAAGAAATGGTGTTAGTTGAGTTATAATTTATTGACAACGAACGAAAGCTAAATTTGAATGTACCAAATGTGGGAAGCAATTTTTTTTTGTTTTTTTCTTTTAAAATTAATTTGTATTATTATTTGCTAAGATAGAAGATTTATAAATAAGATATGGGTTTGCTCTACCTCACCGTTATGTATCTTACCCTAATGTATTTTACTTTGCTATTATTACCCATATAATAAGTTCTACAATTAGTGATAACAAAATTTGGAAATATTCTCATACTCCTATAATTGAGTTCTTAAACCCTCATATATGAAAAGAATACATTGGAACGTTAGAAGTACAAGTCCATTATCATTTTATTAATCCAAACAAATCATATGAATTTTAATTCAATTATTGATCTTAACCTTTAATTTGTGTTATTCTTTACTGTTAAGACAGAAGATTTATTAATAAGATAAGGGTTTGCCCTACCATACCCTTATGTAATGTAGTTTTCTATTACTCCTATAATGAGTTCTACAATGAGTGATGCCAAATTTGGAATGCCATTCTAAAACAACAATAATCTGAACTTTAATATCAAATTTTGGATTTCTCATTTGAGAGACAAAGATAGGATAAATGAAAATATATATATTTAAAATTTTAAAATAAAAATAAAGAAAATAACAATACGAAACGAAAAAAATAATGATAATAGAAATTGTTTAACTTGTTTGAATTCTCTTACGCTACTAATTCATATATAGACTTATATTTTCAATTAAACGCTTAACTATCATATTTTTACGATATTAGAATGCATGACAAATCTAATGCGTGATTTTAATATAAAAATTGAGTTAAAATTAAAGCGAAAGTGAAAAGGGAATTTAGGTTTACATTCGATTATACTTTTCTCCTTCACTTCCGGTGACTGTAATACCACAAAAATAATCCTTGAGACGTATACAAGTTTTCTAAACTCTCAATTTCACTCAATAGATGATGTGAACTTAAGAAATTTAGACTTAAGAATACAATGCACAAAGAGGAGGTTTATATAGATTCTCAATTATTAAAAAACCATTAAAACTCTATAATTATCACTCTAAATTATTGATGGACGTTATGAGAAGGAAATTAAATATTCAAAATGAAAAAACAAGATTAATTATGTGAATGTTTGAATGGGCCACCAAAATCTAACCAAATGCAACCCAATTCAAAATCATTCCATTTTTATCATATTTAATCTCTTTCAATTATGTTTTTCCCTGTTAATTTGATTTTGAATGTATTGATTCATTTGAATTTGAATTCAAAAATTCATAACATACGGATAATTTACATCCAGATTTTTAATAATCTACTCTGACGTTTCACAAAATTTTCAATTCTCCTAATTGGTGCTTACATACGAATAACTTACATATGGATAAACTTTCGATTCTCCTAATTGATATATCTTTGGATTTTTATTGTAAATATCTAAACCACCTTGATATTTTCATTTTTATTCACGATTGAATTTATCCTTAATTTAGCTGGTATCTTTTTATTAAACTCTACAATAAGTTGGTATCTTTGGGTGCCATCGTGAAATATTCTCATAATCCTATAATGAGTTTGTTGGAAAATGGGACAGGTCCGCCAATGAGGGTAGACCCGCCGCCCCCTTCATTCTCAATTTGAAATGAGGGGTGGTTATTTGAAGAACCAACCCCTCAACTCCCTCATAACTCCCTCTCTCTCATCATCATAGAATACATAACAAAAAAAAGGACGTCAGTTTTTTCAACTTTAAAAAAAATGAAGAGAAGTCATTGTCCTTTATAGGCAAGAGAGATAATGATAAATAAAAAAAGGGAAATATTTCTCATTTTAAAGAAATAAAAAGATGGGTTTTGAACAAGATTGATCATCATCTATATCAAAGGCATTTGGATTGTGAAAACCAGAAAGTGATACGAATCTGTGACATCTTCTCGACTCAGAATACCCATCCGTCAAAGAGGTAATGATCCAACTCAAATTTCGATCCGATAAATTTTCGTATGAAATTATTTTCGTTGATTTGTACGAAGAAAAACTTTAGAGTCCATAAACCCCTGAGACATTTGGAATGTGAGAAGTACAAATCCATACTCCTATAATAAGTTCCTCAAAAAAAAAAAGTTATTCCTTCTTCCCTTAGAATTCTAATGAAACAATCCCATGAAAATAAGAAAAAAGAGAATAATGTGACATAGAATAATACATTATGCATGACTATATGGGATGTAATAGAATCCTGATAAAAGTTGGGAAGATGATTCCTTTTTCTTGAAAGCTTCTTCTCATTCTCTAGAAAACTTGTATAAATTAATCACTAGATCTGCAAGTACATTCAAATTCAAATTCAAAATTGAACTTTCTTTTTAATGCATTGACTAGATGTACGAAATCTTTCTCTCTCCACGGAGTCTTCCATCTTCCTTCCCCCATTGAGTCTTCAACTTTCTTCATTTTTTTTCTTTATACATTTGCAGAAATTTTCCATCTTCTCACCGTGGTGTTGTCAAGATTTTTGGAGTCTTTCGTTATATTTTGGAAAAGTGAAATGAATTTCCTCTTTTCAAAAAAGTTGGAAATGTCGAAACTATGTGATGGCCTCCATGTTAATGCATGCAATAGTTCACCGAACAAATTCCATCGGCGCACAAGAGTAAGTAATCTCATGGCTCTTCTTTTTTTATAAATAAATTATCAATAATATTTGATAATTATATTAAATTTAAATACATCGATCCAAATAAACAAACCTTCTATTTTTATTATACAAGAATGTTTGAACATGAAAATTTATTTAAATAATATAAATATTTAGTCATTAAATTAATTAAATATTTGTAATAATATTATGGATGAAGGTGAGATTGAAAAAAAAATAATTAATATTTCATGAATTTACATTTGAAGCAGAATATTTTTCTTAAGGGAGCAGTTGAATGAGAATGGAAAAAATATTTTTGAAGAGGCAGATTTAGAAAATAAAAATTTACATTTCATTCAAATAATATTTTACTTTCCATTTTCCACGTCGCCCCCTCTCTACTCCTCGGACCCTAACCTCTTGTGCGTATTCGCTCACCATGTTCTCGCCTTGACTCTCCCGAACCAAAACGTATCTTCCTCCATCACCACCCCTTCCTGTTCTAGCATCACTCTCAAAAAGGTTCAATTGCGATCTTGGATTCTTCAATCTCTCTCTCTCCTGTTTTGCCCCATCTGTTTTTACCCTTTCCATTGAGTAATTTTAGGCCGATTGTGATTGTGTTCAATTAATCTATTCGGTCTTCTGTAACTGGGTTTTGTTTATCAGGCTTTTATGATTTTTGGGTTTTCATTGGTTCCAATAATTTTATTTATCATCTTTCTTTTTTTATGATTGGGATTGATTGGTCTCGAGATTTCTGGGGTTTATTGGGATGGGCTCAATTTGTGGGTTTTGTTGATTATTTAGCTTATTCAAGATTATAGAAATCGGATTTTTTTTTTAATTTAATTCTTTTAATGTTTACTTGGGTTGTGACTGATTATGTTTAAGAGTGAAGATGATAAAAAATCAAACTGGGTCATGTTGCAAATTGATTTTTACATATACTTGATTAACCAATACAAATATGAATGACGAAAATTATTTGTTGCTTTAGTATTATTAGTTTTTATATGACAGTTTTTTTCAAATTCTGAATGATACTGACTAGGAAAATTGGTGCATTTAAAAAGAATTGGCTCTTTGAATTTTGAAAATTTGGGCAAAAGTATTTATATTTGACCTTTCGGAAGTTTAAATTGTAATCTTAATTGAGCTCTTGTTGTGTTATGTGCAGGAGAAGCGAGGAGCCATAAGTGGATTGGTTATGGCTGGCAATTTGAGCGACGGTTTTGGTGTTGGGAGGTCTTTGGACTGCCCCTCCAGTGAAGCACTGGCAGAGTGGCGGTCGAGTGAGCAGGTGGACAATGGGACTCCGTCGACGTCTCCTCCTTACTGGGACAGTGACAGCAACGACGATGGTGGTAAGTCTGTTCATGTGCTTCAGGTTTATGATAACTGCCTAATTTTTTAATCAGGTTTCGCACCATCTAGATTGAGAGAGAAATGATAGTTTTGATTCACCGTGCAACTCCTTGTGTTAAAAAGAATCCATACCATAGATCTGTTTTGGTAAGGTCTATATCTAGGGGGCACATTAAATGCCAATGAAATGTAGGGGGTGTGTTTAGATATTCACTGTTAGAAATTGAATTCTGCTCCATATAAGTGGAATGCACTTAGATATGTCCTAAATTGTACAATTGAAGAAGGATAGGGACAGATCCTATAAAACCGGTAAACCTTAATGACACTACCAAAGAGGACAATGTTGGTCATAAGGTTTTGAGCTACATGTAGACTAAGATATGGAGGGGCCTTTCCTTTCCGTCAACAAAGTGTTTCGTATATTCCCTACAATTGTACAAAAAGAGCTATAGTAATACCTCTCCATAGCAAATTATCAAGTTTGAATTTCGCTTCAGAAAGCTTCCCAAGGAAAAAAAGGCTTGACCTCAATCCTTGAGGTTAAATGAAGGGTATGTGAAATGGCTCTCCGTGGGAACACGTGCCCCATGTTTAACCTCAAGCTCTCAACAATCTCAAATACCCTTCATTTAAAAAATTCTTGACCACAATCCTTTTGCAACTGCCACATTTGTATCCCCCGTCCTTGCTTTTCTCTTCTGTAACCAGTCAAAAGAGCTAATAAGGCCTCCATCATCCAATCTTCATCATTTTTGAGCAAATCCAAAATTTGCAGCACTCTACCACTGGACAACTCCTCCAATGAAGTAACCATGGCATGGCTGCTGGAAAAACCTCCGGAAAACTTTTTCTCAAAGTTGACTTATTTCAAGGCTTGGAGATCCAACTTGCTCCACTCACACTGAGGATTTATGATCCCACTCCCATGTTATACTTTATATCCATCAAAAAGGTGAGCTGACTTTCTTCAACCATATATCTCCATAATCATTTTGTGAGCAAGGGCCTATTTAGAAATTATTTTATCCTATACACACCCTGTAATCAATTGTTTTAGACCTTGAGATATATCTAGAAAGTACTTTTGACATTTTGTTCATGCCAAGATGGTTTGGTATAATGATCTCATTTGGTGTTGAGCCATAAAACTAATACTAAAGTTATGTGATCAATATTTTTTTCCCGATCATCAAGATGCTTTGGTCTATGCTTTTGTATTGTTGGTCGGTTGGCTGTACAATTGGAGGGGCTCCTCTTTGACCAATACTGAACTCACAACATAAATTTCTATTAACATATATATCCTTCTAAATTTGTTAACTTAAATCAAAATTCCTGAATTATAAATGTGTTGCAATAGATCTTAATAATTAAAAGGATTCTTATAGGGCTAACATCATCACTAGTGAGGTCAAAATGCAGTCCAATCATGTTGGTTTGCCTAAAATTATAGGTCCGACATATTTTTAAATGAATGTCTTGGGAGACAATTGCAGGTGCCCCATTTCTCTTGTATTATGTGTGGAACAGATCATTACCTTCAATGGGACAATGAAGCTTGCTTTTTGGTCTTGATTGCCCTATCACAGCTGCTTGGTCCACTCTGCTGTTTTAATGTTTAGTACCGACATGTATATTCTTTTGACACATACCTTGTAGGGCCATCAGGGATGAGTCTCTGTGTAAAGTATGAAACATACTGAAAAACTATAAATTCTAAATAAAAAGAAGAAACCCTAGCTTTATGCTTAATGAGCTGTAAATTTTGATGGCTTACTGTATTTGCCTGGTCCATCTGGATGGAGATTTGTTCTTTCTGCTCTTTGGGGGATGGGATTGTATTTTATGGTTCTTTATAGACTGTCGCATCAAGAGCCTTTAAAGGGACAGGTTTATAGGAAATGAGAAGGGACCAGAGAGATTTACTTGTTTAGTCATTTTCTTTCATCTCATTTAACTATTTATATTTTTTCTTTGAAGTTGGATTTACTATCCTTCTCGTGTCATTCTTTTTAAATAACGCTATGACTTCATCTAGGATTTGCCTCCCTCGTACAATGACAAGCCAGAACTTCCCCACTGCACCTCTGACAACCTTCCTTGTGCCTTTCTTCTCAGACTTCTAACAAAAGCTTAAACAAGTTCCCTAATAAGCTAATGGGTCTAAAATCTCTCATATTTGAGGCTTCCTTTTCTTTAGGAATGAGAACCGTGAACATACTATTCAAAATCTAGGATGAAGTCCATTGTCTTTTTTTCTTTTTAATCACCTCCCAGTTCTCCTTAAAGAATGCTGTCAATAAACCATCCTACTAGGGTGCCTTATCTCCATTGCAATCCTTTAAAGCCGCAACCACTTCCTCCTAAATAAAGGCCTCTCTATCCAACTTGCTCTCTCCTTCCCTATAGTGCTAAAAGTCATCATCAACTCTTGGTCTCCATGAGCTTTGTTCTTTGTACAACTTCTCATGAAAACTTTATATGCCTCCTGAATACTGTTGCCCTTAAAAAGCACTTCCCGTCAACTTCAATACTAAAAGAAGAGTTTGATGTTGAATGGATCTTTCCATCTCCTTCACCAAGCCAAATACTCTGGGTTTCTACCTCCAAAACTCTCCTCCTTGCCTAAGATGTGTGAAAGCTCAACTTTGAGTGTTGTGACCTCTGTATCCTCCGCCTGAAGACTACCAAATACTTTGGGTTTCTACCTCCAAAACTCTCCTCCTTGCCCCAAGATGTGTGAAAGCTCAATATTGAGTGTTGTGACTTCTGTATCCTCCACCGGAAGACTATTACTTAACTCCAAGTCGTATAACCTATTTATCTTTGCTAGAATTTGCTCCTTTATGACCTTGAGGTCACAGGTTTGAGGCATGGAAACAGTTTCTTTACAAAAAATGCAAGGGGAAGATTGCGTACATATATGCCCACCCTCCCCCTACCCCCGCCAGCTGGGAGCACTTTGTGCACGGGGTGAATTTTTTTTTATCTTTGCTAGAATTTGCTCTTTCTTAGCAGTGATATCTCCAAACAACTTTATTCTAAATCTTTTGATGGTTTTTTGGTAACTTCACCTTGGTTACAAGAAGATAGCTACCACCACCAAACACCTCCCTTCCCCCCCTCCCAAAAAAAAAAAAACACACACACACACACACACACATTTCAATTGAATACTTTCTGTTTCACCCACATATTCTCAAACTAGAATAAATTGAACCACTTTGATGCCCCTACTCTTTAATGGAACTGAACAAGAATCTGAAGTTGATTGAGAAAGCTGCTTTTGAACACCACTAGGATAGTGGTTGCCCCAACCTCCCATACAAAGAATTTATCCAACCTTGATGGCACAGGATTTCCTCCTAAGTTCGACCAAGTGTACGAACCAACACAATCAGGCACATCCATCAATCTATGCATGCTCAAAAAATTCTGGAACTCTCTTAGCATAATTTCTATCCTCCCTTCTCAAACTATTTTCCTTGGCACAAAGCACCATGTTGAAGTCATCACCCATGACCTGCATGATCTCACCAACGTAACCTCTTCCAACTCATGCTATGGCAATCTTCTAATCCCCTTGCTAGACCCATAAATCCAGGTGAAGATCCATACAAAATTGTAACCGAGTGAGGTCTCTTTAACATCACACATCCTCTTTCCACAAAAGACTTTAAACCCCCTGCACTTGCCCTTGTACGTATAAAAATGGTTCTCCACCTACCATGCTTTACCTTAAACAATGCAAACATGCCACATCAATTTTCCATGCTTTCAAAATATACTTTAAAACTGCCCTTTTACTGAGATTACTCAAAAACACTTGCTTCCACGAAAGAGTACGCAACATTGACATTATGCTTTCACCACTCTTTTTAGAGGAGGTATCCTTTACCTTAAGCCATATTTCTCTCCTATTGTTTCAGCTCTGATCATCTTCTACCGTGCTGTACCCATTCTTGCTTGCCTCCATCTCATCAGGGAGATTGAGCGGACTATTCTCAAACCCCCAGGGCGAGACTTCAAGCCCCTTGTACACTCAATCTAACTTTTGTCTGGCCTATTCTGATATACTTTCCAATTTCACTGAACAAACCCCATCAACACCTCCAAAACTTCATCATCAACTAACTGTTGCATCCCTACCCTAGAGGTGAGCTTCCTGCAACAACAATTTGCAAGTGCAAATCAACACCTCTTCTCATTGCACCAGGGATGTTCTCTTCTACCTCCACCTCCACACCAGCCTCTCCAATCTTCATCACCACCCTAACGTCTTCAGCATCAAGTACTTCCACCATGGAGCGCCATGACAGACATTGTCAACCCATTCCCCACTATGGCCTTAATTGTCAGCTTGGTCCGAATCATCAACATGGCTAGGTCTCGAAGGAGATCCTTGCCTTGAGCTCCTTTGACCCCTTTCACCTTTTCACCTGTGAGTTCCCACCAAAAATAGTATATCTTCTTCCCTTTAGATTAGCAAAGCTCCCAAAATATCCTCTTGCAAAAGGACCCAAAACAAGAGAGAGTGAACTTTTCCTGTCATATTTTAAAAGATTGCCAAACCAAAGGATTGGCCCATTTTGAGGAGGCATATCAACATGATTTTCGCTTGCTCCTAACAGCTGCTCCTTGCATGATTTCATTCCTCCAAATTATCACCAACCTGGTTGGAAACCTGATTCTGCTCGTTTGCAGGCCAACCGTCTCAGAGACCAGCAATTTTCGAGCATCTGTCTCAACTTGAGCTGTTTGAAGCATCTATCACATGTTTCTTCTTTCATGTATCCTCTCGAGAATTGCATGCTCTTGCAACATTCGAACTTATCCTTCCCCAATCCTTGTTGCCAAAAAACCACACTACTTCCTTTTTTGTCCAAGAGTTCCCTTGAGAGCATTGATTGGGCTTCCCCTATGTCACCAGGGCTCTGTAACTATCCTCATCTCAGGCTGCCTTGCAACACCACTGCTATCATAAGACTGTGGAGCACAGTCCCACTTCACATGCCTATTTGTTGACCCCAAAACCATTTCAACTAAATCAAGTGGCCTTTGACACCTTACTCCACCCTACAACACTCCCCTGGGACACCTTCTGAGAAGATAATCTCGCTTGTCCCTAATTGATTAATCTCTCTTGTTCAGTTTTAATCACATAATCATAGACTGATCATGGCATGTTTACCAACTGTACCATGGGGACTCACCCTTTTATTGCCAAAATACATCTCAAGCTCTAACAATCTGAGTTATCTCTTTGACGTAAAGGAAAATGGACCTCCTCTTACTATGGCAATGCACGGTGGTGCGAATGATATCCTCACTACTTTTCTATGTCTAAGTTGTGAAGTAAAATATTTCCTCCCCTGTGCATATGCAAATGGAGGCAAAATTCCAAAAATTGGCTGTCAAAACACCAATAACAGTTCAGCCACACCAAATTACCTTTATTCGAGAACCAAACAACTCTTTGTTGACACCAACGGCTGCTAACTTCACCAGAGAAAACAAAAATGAAAACCCACACTTCCGAACCAGCAGCAACCAACAAAAGGTGAAAAAACGAAGAGGAAAAAAATGGAGAAAATCTACCACTCAGACCTGAATTGACAGCATCTTCTTCTGGAACAGTTCCAGAAACTTCACTGGACATCCACCCCAGCAACACCCAATCGTACCATGGTGAGTGGAGGAAGACAAACCTTCCAAATCCAGGACCCAACCCAAAGTTGAGAAGCGACATTGTTGGTATGGTGCCCATTGAAGAGAGAGAACTGGAAAAAAAATACAAGAACTGACTGGCTAGCATGACCACCACCACTGATGATGATAGACATGCAATCACTGTCAAGAAAACTACCAATCTGAGCCCTTAGAAAACTGGAAAATTTTGCATCCGGAGAGCAAAGCCACTGTCCACCTACCCCTCCAGCACCGATGACCACCAATCTGAACTCTTTGGGTTCCAAAACCCTGATTGGGATCCTTGGAGTTAAGCCCAAACTGAGACATCAAGTGAGAAAGGCTTATTGTTTCTACTCTCTCGGTGCACATTGGTCAGCGTTTGCACCATATGTAAACTAGATGCAGCTTTAATTGCCAATGAAGTAGTTGATTTGAAGCTGAAAGGAGGAAGTGGTGGTATTATTTGCAAATAGGATATGGAGAAGGTTTATGACCACTTTTGTCGGGATCCTCTTTTTCATATCATGGTGCACATGAGTTTGGGAGAAAAATGGATGTTTTGAGTGAGAAATATATTTCTATACCGTCCTTCTCATCCTTGATGAATGGTTACTTTTGGAGTTCTTGAAGCTTGAGACAAGGAATTCTCTCTCCCCTTTCCTCATTATCTTTGTGATGGATGTGCTAAGCAACAAGCTCCCCGAAGTAGTGGGATTGGTGGATTATTGGTTTTTTGGTTGGGAGAAGGGGGAGAGCTTGTTCGCGGATGTTTGTTTAAACATTTCCATAAAAATGTCACTGAAATTCTCTTACAATTTTTTATTTTTTATTTTTTGAGACGATATTTAAGGGTGAATCTTTAAAGAAGTGACATTATTCTTGTTGGTGAAGGGGTTAGTAGTAGTATGTCGGCATCAACTCTTAGATGTAGAGCAGGGAGCCTTCCATAGGCTATTTGGGATGAAGTTGTGGAGAAGTTTGAGAAAAAGCTAGCATGTTGGAAAGCAGGATCTCTCTCTCTTTTTTTGGGGGGGCGTTAATCCCATTCCCATCAAAGATATTTTTTTGAAACATTTCAGATTATTTATGTTTGTTTTTCCATCCCTACATAGGTGATGAAAATGTTAGAGAATATTTTATCAAGAAGATTTCTATTGGAAAGTAATGAGAATGGAGAGAAGTTAATTCTAGTTAAATAGGATGTTGTGAAGTGACCTTTGCTTAAAGGGGGCTCTTGGTGTTAGATCCTTGGTTGACTTTAATATGGCGCTATTAGGTAAATGGTTATGGAGGTTCAAAGATGTGAACAAATCCCTTTGGATGATGTCATTGTGGCTAAATATGGGACTTTTCATAATGGATGGATGTCTCATGTGGTTGCTGAGTCTCATGGGGTGGCTGTATGGAAGAAAACTAGGAGAGTATAGGATGTTTTAAGGAGTATGGTGGAGTTTAAAGTGGATAACACATTTTGTCTCTTTTGGTATGAAATGTGGTGCGGCTCAAGTTTGCTGAGAGTCGTTTCCCTGATTTATATGAGTTGGCGGTGGATACATAGGCACTAGTGGGCTCTTTGATTTCTCTACGACATGATGGTTGCTTTGGAATGTGCATTTTGGTAGACAAGAAAATGATTGAGAATGGGAAGAGTTTTTTTAGCTTTTTCAAAATTTGAAGAGGGCTGAGATAAATTTGGGTAGGAAAGAAGTTGTGGTCTGGAGGTGCTCACGTGTTGGGACTTCCGAGGTGGAGAGATACTATGACTGAATGGTCAAATCAGAGGAAGGTTCTTTCTCTTTGGAAGTTAATTTGGAACTTTGCTTCTCTCTCAATAGAGCTATTTTTTTTTTTTTTTGCATGCGAGATGGGCTTGGGGAAGGATTCTGACTGAAGATAATCTTCAATGGAGAGGCATGATTTTAGTGATAGATGTGTGCTATGCAAAAGAGAGTTTGAGTCTGTAATCACTTGTTGTTTCATTGCACATGGACTCAATTTTTGTGGAGAAACATTCTCTTTTTTGCATCTTTGGTGGGTGGCTTCAAGCTGGGTACAGAGTGAGTTGCAGGCTTGGAGCAGTGTGAGGGTTTGTACAATGAAGAGGAGAGTTGTCTGGATGCTTTCTCTAACCATGTTTTGGTCGGTTTGAACAGAAAGGAATAGAAGAATCTTTGAGAGGTGAAGAATTTCTTGATTGTTTTTGTGGATAATTTTATGAAGTGTTTGTATTCTTGAGCGATTTCGAAGTCCTCTGAATTTTATTTTATTTCATTTTTGTAAGTATTGTTGATTTCATTGATACTCTCATTGTATTACGATGGGTGACAATCTCCTGGGTGCTTTTCCCTTTTTTGTATCTCTTTTCTTGTTAATAAAATCTTTCCTTTTTGATAGAAAAATGATAACGCTATAATTTCATTCTCTATTGAAAAAACCTTTAATGGCTCATTGATGTCACCTTCATTTTTTTGGTAGTTGAACCAGGATTCTCCATTTCTTTTCATCCTACCTATTGCATAATCTAGTGTTGATGATGATGATATAGCCACCTGCAGCCACTTGTGCAACTATGTGCGTGATTCTAATTGCTGAGGTGTAGAAAGATACTTTGCATTGTGATTTTTTGGTTATCTCCTGCTTTTTGCTTATACTAGTCACCTGCCAATTTACTAGTCCACCTCTGGGTTTGGACTAATGCGAGTGGCATGCTAACAGGGGTTGTCAGGTACCGAATGGTGCAAAAGCAATTAAAAAATGCACCATGCACCGAGTTTTGGAGCATATCTTATGATGAGACCTATGTTATCGCATATGAAAATGCTTGTTGTTGCTTCTGGGAATTATAGTATCATTTTTGAGCACTTACATCTGTTTATTACATTCTCATTGTGTGGTTATCAAAGATTTACCTGTGTATATTCACTGGCATTTGGCACCTCATCAGTTTCATTAAAACACTTCAGAGGAATGCATTTGCCACATATTAAATGTTTCTGAACAAAGTGTTGCCTTCTGAACTTCTGCACACAATATGAATGCATCAGTTCTTTTGAAACATAAGGGTTTTTTCTTCTGCTTTCTCATGTTTTGCTTTGATTACACTCTTTATAGGGCCAAAACCTTCAGAGTTGTATGGAAAATTTACATGGAAGATTGAAAAGTTCTCACAAACTAGCAAAAAGGAACTTAAGAGTGATATCTTTGAGGTTGGCTGCTACAAATGGTATGCAGCTGCTGATATTCCTGATTTATTATGCCTTTGTGTTGTTTATTCTTTAGATTCGCTAGTTGTCATTCTTGTTCTTTATAAATTGGTGCACTTGTTGCCTTGCTTTGGTATCTTGCTATTCTGTATTTTCCTATTAATAGAATTATCAAGTGTATACATTCTTTAAAATTGACTTCAAAGTTTTAGAAGATCCTGATTCCAAAAGTTTATATGATGTGAGTGAAAAAGGTATTCCTTTAAGGTATACATTGACCAGAAAAGTAAATATTTTTACAAGTTGTCAAAAGCTTGTTTGTTATTTGGAACTTGGGAACTCTGTATCTATCTGTTTTGGTTGAACTTGATTCAGCATAGCTTGGACAAGTCTCTACGAAGAGGAATCTGGCCTCTGGGATTGATGGCCCAGGAGTTGAGAGAATGTGCCTCTGGGACTGATCTATGTTTCTTTTGGCTGTAGGGATTTATTTTTATTAAATACGTTTCTTTTCTAAAAAAAACATGGAGGGATCTTAGAAGTTCTTTTGTTACTTTGTGTTAATGTCATTGTTTCAGTTTGAAGCCTCGTTAAACAATTTATTCAGGATTCTTCTAATTTAATTTGTTCCAATAAGCTGTTGTAACTCTTATTCTTATTTTTAGAATAAACTACCCTGGCTTTCTTGCTGGAATGCTGGGTGGCTATATGAAAATAGAACACGTCCTTTGCATTTGTGAAATATGGACAATAGAAGCACTCAGTTGCTTGTCACCTGAAAAGGGAATGTTATTTGCAGGGTTGACCCTTAAGCCCTGGCTGCAACCATTTATAGTTGGATTTAATATGTCTCCTTCGTGGCATCTTTTATATGGAAGAGCTGTATTCGTGTGCATAAAGAGACTCCTCAGATATTTGATCTTTGGCTGCATTCTGTGTACAGAATTCTTTATTGTACTTCATAAAGCAAGACCTATTTTCCATACTTGAAGGCCACTTGTAGGTCCTTCAGATATAACAAGTAATATGCTTTGATCGTGTAATGCTGATAACATAACACTGTGGCTCTGCATAAATAAGAATTAATAGTAAAGGGCTCACCT
This sequence comes from Dillenia turbinata, assembly GCA_037126225.1. Taxonomy (NCBI): domain Eukaryota; kingdom Viridiplantae; phylum Streptophyta; class Magnoliopsida; order Dilleniales; family Dilleniaceae; genus Dillenia; species Dillenia turbinata. Next base: position 18,799,385 of record JBAMMX010000025.1, read on the forward strand.
GGTGCACAAAGTGCTTCTCAGCTTAGTGCGGGAGTAGGAGGAGGGTGGACGTATATGTATGCTGCCTTCTCCTTGTATTTTTGCAAAGAGGCTATTTCTACACCTCGAATCCGTGACCTCGAGGTCACCAAACAAGCAACTTTACTGTTGCGCCAAGGTTCGCCCTCATTGTGCAGGCACAATGTGTTTTTCTTTAATAGTAGTTGGATATATAAAAGGTTTCAGAGCAGCCAGAATGTGTTTTTCTTTAGGCTTTATGAATTTCGATATTATTTGAAGGTTTCATTGTGCAAGCACATTTTATATCCTGCATTTCTATATTTATTTATGGTGTGGCTCCTTGTGCCATTTTTGGATTATGCAACCATTTCCATGCTTTGTGGACAAAATTGTGGATATCAGAGTTTGTCCATGAAAATTGTTGACTATGACATAGCAGCCACTTTAAGATGTTTGTTATTTAATTCAAAGATAACATTATTATAATTATTATGGTTTCTTGCAGGTATATTTTAATCTATCCCCAAGGATGCGATGTATGCAATCACCTCTCTTTGTTTTTGTGTGTTGCAAACCATGACAAACTTTATCCAGGTATGATTTGTGGAATTGTTTTTATTTTTGTTGGATGAGCTACTAGGTGATTCTTCTCATTTTAGCTTATTCTTCTCTATTTTACTTGATAAATAATGTTTCCCCCCCCCTTTTTGTAACCGAAACTGGAACAGGATGGGGTCATTTTGCACAATTTACCATAGCAGTGGTCAACAACGATCCAAAGAAATCTAAGTATTCTGGTTAAGTGTCAAAGTTGATTTTTAGTGAGTTATGTTGTATTACAGTGCTTATTTATTTTTTTTCTCATTCCTAATGCAGTCAATGGAATTTTTCAGATACATTGCATCGATTTTGGAAGAAAGAGCATGATTGGGGCTGGAAAAAATTCATGGAATTGTCAAAACTTCAAGATGGATTCCTTGTTGGTGACAAACTGGAAATAAGGGCTCAAGTTCAAGTTGTTAGGTATATTTTTCTTGAGCGACTTAATTAATATTTACTCCTGCCAAACAATTTCTGTTTCACAAGCATAATTTGCAATTTCCCATTGTTCCTTCTGCTGGCCAAACTTTCTGATGAGGTGGCTCAGTTTGATGATGTGATATCATGATGAATTTTCCTAGTTGTTGTACATCATTTCTTTTCATTGTTTTTGGGTTGCACTCCACTCCCATGTCGGGAATTCTGCCCTGCATAATTTTTAGAGCTCTATCATTTGCTTACACCTTTTTAAGTGTCAGTTATGGTAATAAGGATTTTCATTCTTTTGGGATTGTTGTCTTGATGTTTCCGCAGGGAGAAGGTAAATCGTCCTTTCCGCTGTCTGGATCGTCAATATAGGAGAGAATTGGTTAGAGTATATCTTACAAATGTAGAGCAAATTTGCCGGCTTTTTGTTGAAGATCGTAGGGGCAAGCTATGGAAGTTGATGGAGGACAAACTTAGATGGTCAAGGTAGACTTTCCCCCCTTGAATTTTGTTTTTTGTTGTCTTTCAGCTGATTTTATTTCTTCATTAGCACTGGATGGTGGATTTATTAATGGCCATGCCTGTGCACCTTGTAATTGTAAGTTTTTTCTTATTTGTACTGTGAAGAAACACAGCTGTTATTTGTTAAGCTCGTGTAAGATTCCCTGTTATCTGGCACGGGATATAATGATGTGGTACCTAGACCTTGGCCTTGGGCTTGTGATTATAAAAAAAGTGATCAAACCATGATGCAGTAGTAGGTCAGGGATTCATTCCCTTTTCTCTTCCAATATAATACATTCTTAGGGGCCAGCAGCATACAGTCTTGTTCTTACATTGCAATATTTGGCTTGGAATACCCTTTTTTGTTCTTTGTATTTTATTGACTCCTGATCAACAATTACTTGGAATGTTTGCCAGCTTAAGTGCTTTTTGGCGACGAATTGATCTGAATTCCAGGTGGCGCATGTCCAGAGAAAAAATGGATGTGATCTTGAGAGTGATTGTAAAGCACTTTTTTGTGGAGAATGAAGTAACATCTACTTTGGTAATGGATTCTCTGTTCAGTGGAATGAAGGTTCTTGAAAGTCAGAGTGGGAGCAAGAAAGGAAGAGCGACATCATTGGACTCTTTGGAAACAGCATTCCCTATTGTGCAGATAGAGGATGACATGTTTGTGTTGGCAGATGATGTTTTGGCACTACTTGCGAGGGCTGTTCTAGAGCCTTTACCACCAAAGGAAGAAAAGGGCCCTCAAAACCGGACAAAGGTGTCTTTGATGTGTGCAGTCATCTCAAATTTTCTTCACTAATTGTTGCTTAACTTGTTTCTAGTTTGTCTTGTGAGACGAATTAATGCCACATTCCTAAAGGTCAAGTCTAAATGCATGAAAACTGGATAAGGGCTTGAGGCCTCTTACTAGAGTAGAATGCATTTTAAATCTACAGTAGTTAGTTGATTGAAAAGAGACCTTTCTTTGACCATTGTTTATCTAATTTATTTTCTGACCTCTATTTATTTGTTTGTTTTTCGTTTATGGCTTTGCAACATCTTTAGGATGGGTGCTCGGGGGAAGACTTTAGCAAGGATTCCATTGAGCGAGATGAAAGACGGCTTACCATATTGGGGTGGAGGACTTTAGAAATCTTTGTCTTAGCTCATATTTTCAGGTAAGTTGGCTGTCTGCATTCTTTAATACCTAGAGCTACTTCTTGTCTAGTTCATCTTCCTTGCAATATAGACCCCATTTCTATGATTTCTGTTTTCTTTGTGTGGATTTGTATGTTTGTTTACTGCTATTTTCACATGATAGGAGGTGGCACTTGTATTCTCTTCTTTGGCAATGCTGTGCCAGTTTCTTGAGAACGAGACCATCTAATACATATGGGGTCACACACATCTTCCTATTTATGTAATGCACATATCTGTTTGCATACGTACCTGTTGTGTCTATTTACTGCCAATATGCAAAATGAAGAAAAGAAATACTGAAAGGGCAGTGACGCAGCCCCTAGGATTGTCTGTACATTTTAATTCTTGGAACAGAAAATCTACCTTTGTTAGAATGTTAGCTCTTGTACTAAAATGAGTCTTTGAAGCCACTTTTATGAGAAAACCCCTTAATTTCTTTTCCATGCTGACATGAAATAGAGAGAGGGGGATCAAGAGGAGGCCTTTCGCATTAGATGCATTTTGCTTCAGTAAAGCCCTTGAAGCCTAGTTCCATGGGTATTATTATTATTTTTTTGATTTAGTTTCTTGGGCTAGGGTCTTCTATGGCATTAAAATTATGAAACTTCTATTAAAATCAATTTTGTGGTTTAATTATGTCAATCTTGGATGTGAATTCAGGGTCGAAATGAGTTGAGTTAGCTCACGAGCACCTCTTGGTTGAATTCAGTAATTGGCTCAATAAGTCAAAACTCATGAACTAATTGAATCACACATGGGCCAGACTTTTAGTTCATATACAATATGAGTCAAGTTTTACTGGTTGTTTGACTCATTTGATCGATGAGCTGTCTTGATATATATTATATATAATGTACATATATATTGTAATTTAATGTTTAATGTGTTAAAATTGACTAGGTTCATTTTGGAGTTTACCATTACTAACATGTGAAAAGGCTACAAAAATTGCATTACTCATTTAAATGTTTATTGCAAATTGATATATATGCTCTCTAAACTTGTAAAACATAAGTTATAATATTTTGAATCTACCTTTTTTTTATTTTATAAATTCTTTTATGATATTGAACAATTTATTGATGTTAACTGACGGTTATTCTTGCTTTTTGAAGTTGAACGGTTTATCTTGGTTCTAGTTTATATTGTGATTTTGTAATTATAGTTGACTATTTATTAATTCCTTAATTTGGATGTTCAGCTTGGCAATTTTAATTTAGCTTGATGTATGTGAGCTTATGAGCCAAGTCAAGCCACTTGTTAGCTATGTGCGAGCCAAGCATGAGCTAGAAAAATTGGCTCACTAAAAAGTGAGCTGAGCTATGAGTTGAAAAAAATTTGATCAAGTCGAGCCCAAATTAGCCTTTGCCTACCTCAGATTGACTCATTTCCACTCCTAAATGTGATGCTTGGGAATTACAATTTGAAGGACTTAATTAGCAAATTGCATAGGACAACAGAAAGAATTTCTATGTGATCTAACATGGGAGAGATAGAAGGAAGACAATAGGGTTTGTAAAAAAGGCAAAACCTTAGAACTTTCAAAAGAAAATTATTACTTCAAAAGAAATATTATTAACGAAATCCCCCAAAATAAAGAAACACTACAAGTATCAATAAAATCCCTAAAAATTATGAAATTAGAAAAAAACTAAGAAACTGGAGAAATTTAGAAATTAGAAAAATTAGGAAACTAAAGAAATCTGGAAATTAGAAAAATTAAGAAATTAGAGAAATCAAGAAATTAGGAAAAATTAGAAAACTGACTAAAACTAATTAACGGGTCCATTTCCCTTTCTTGGATCGATCTCACATAGCCTAATAATTATCTGAAACTCATTCCACATCAGTCCTCCCTATCTTAAAAGAATTCGCCCTCGAGTGATCTTGATACAAAGGTGTGTCGGAGGGATAATAATGCGACAAATCAGCTATATTGAAAGTGTGAGAAATGCCCACTGATTCAGGCAAGTCCATCATGTAGGCATTGCCATTGATCTTGTGCATGACCTTGTAAGGACCATACCTCTTGGGTTGCAACTTATGATACTGGCCAATTGGAAACCTCTTGTGCCGAAAGAAAACCATCACCATATCACCGACTACAAATAAGTTAACTTGGCGGTGTTTATCTGCGGCACTCTTGAACTTTTGATTGGTCTCCAACAATTTCTGACGGACCTCCTCCTGAATGGATTGTGCATCCTTGGTTAAGTTCGCTGCTGCGAAGGGGCTTGCTGCTGTAGAGCTATATCATGGGGCTTGAGACAATTTCACCAAGCTTACAGCATGTCGGGGTGACTTCTGATAGACAATAGAGAAAGGTGATCTTCCTGTGGAATTGTGAACAATGCTATTGAATGCAAACTCCACCTGAGGTGAAGCATGATCCCATTGCTTTCGGCGATCCCTGCAGATACAATGAGCAAGATTACCCAAGGTCCGATTGACAACCTCAGTGTGGCCATCTATCTGGGGACGGGTTGTGCTACTGAAATTCAAGGAAGTATCAAACATGCGCCACCAAGTGATCCAAAAATGGCGGAGAAATTTGGTGTCACGATCTAAAGCAATAGACTTTTGCACACCATGTAAACGTGCCACCTCCCTAAAGCATAATCATGCCACATGTGAAGCATCTAAAGTCTTTTTGTATGGAATAAAGTGCACCATCTTCAAAAATCTGTCGACAACAACAAAAATAGAATCGACCCCATGCTGAGTGCGAGGTAGTCCCAGAACAAAATCCATAGACAGATCTTCCGTGATGGCTTCAGCAACTGGTAGAGGCATATAAAGATCAGTATTCTATGATTGACCCTTAGCTGTCTTGACGTGTAGCAGTGACACGAACTTGCCCATGTCCCACTTTAACTGAGGCCGATAATACCACTCCTTCAATTAGATATAGTCTTCTCTCACCCCAAATGTCCACTTAAATCACTCCCATGTAAGTCACGAATTATTTCTCTTAAGGACGTATGGGGTATACACAATCGGTTTCCCTTAAATAGATATCCGTCGTGCTTATAAAAATCTTCGTAGGGAACCTTGTCCCATATTTCTGCAAAGTCATCGTCATCAGCATACAGTTCACAAGCCAGTAACCTCATGAAAGTCACCAACAGTTGCACGCCTACTCAAGGCGTCAGCTGCTTTATTCTAGCTTCCCGACTTATGCTTCATTGTGAAGGGAAATTGTTGCAAATAAGCAATCCACCTAGCATGTATCTTGTTAACATTTTTCTGATTGTTAATATACTTCAAAGTCTGGTGGTCAGTATACAGATCAAACTGGTCTTGGATGACAAAGCTCGAACAATAGCATAAAGTTCCTCTTCATAGGTCGACCATTGTCGGCGTGCTTCAGTCAACTTCTCACTGAAATAAGCAACAGGTTGTTCCTCTTTAGAAAAAACTGCTTCAATCCCAACTCCGCAAGCATCACATTCCACAACGAATAATTTGTCGAATTTAGGAAGTGCTAGCACGGGGACTGTGCACTACTTTTCTTTAATCATGGCAAAGCTTTTCTCCTGCTCAACACCCCATTTAAATTGGCCCTTCTTTAAACAGTCCATTAAAGGCACTACAATAGTATTGAAATTGCGAATGAACCTCCTATAGAAGGTAGCTAGGCCATAGGAACTTCGGACTTAAGATATTGACTTTGGTGTTGGCCAGTCCCAAATTGCCTTCATTTTCTCCTTATTTACTTGAATCCCTTAACTACTGACTACAAATCCCAGGAAAATTAGGCTCGACTGCAAGAAGTTACACTTCTTCAAGTTAATATACAACTTATTTTTCCAATAAAACAGTCAAAACCTACCATAAATGCTCCAAGTGCTCGGCATCATTAGTGCTGTAAATCAAAATATCATAAAAATAAACCTCATCGAATTTATCAATAAATGGAAGAATTATTATTCCACCTAACATGGGACGTGGGCAAGTGCTCATTAGTGCTTGGCCTCAACGAATTTAACAATAATAATTAGTTGTCGGAATCATTAGTGCTCCAAGTGCTTTGATACCACCTAACATAGAAGAGATAGAATAAAGAAAATAGGGTTTGCAAAGGGGCAGAGCCATAAAACTTTCAAAGAGAATTATTATTCCAAAAGAAATATTATTAATTAAGTTTCTCCAAAATAAAGAAATACTACAAGTATTTATAGGGTCAATACAAACCCTAAAAATTAGGAAACTAAAAAAACTAAAAAAAATAAAAAAACCAGAGAAATTAAAAAATTAGAGAAATTAAAAAACTAACTAAAACTAAGTTAACGAGCACCTTTCCCTTTCTTGGACTGACCTTGTGTAGCTCAATAATTATCTGTAATCTATTCAACATCCGCCCCTTCTACCTGAAAAGAATTCGCCCTTGAGTGATTTGGATGCATCAACCGCATAATTGTGCTGGGAGTGTTAGATAGTTCGAATGACATAACAAGTCATTCATGGAGGCCCTCCTTAGTCCAACATCCGCCCCTCCTACCTGAAAAGAATTCGCCCTTGAGTGATTTGGATGCATCAACCGCATAAATGTGCTGGGAGTGTTAGATTGTTCGAATTACATAACAAGTCATTCATAGAGGCCCTCCTTAGTCTTGAAAGCCGTTTTCTACTCATCTCCCGGTCTAATTCAAATCTAATGATACCCATTTTGCAAATCAATCTTAGTGAAAACTTTTGCACCAAACAACCTGTCAAGCATATCCTTAATTCTCTCCTTTGGTTTTCTTGCCCAAAAACATATGTTAAGCATTGTGATGGCAAATATCTCCACAACTACTGTTGTAAGAGTTATAATCACGATTAGCAGAGTCATGCTGATCTTTTTTTCTTTTGGGAGATTATGTGGATTGTTCTTTGAAAAATTCCCCATGGCATGAAAAGGATACACATCAGACCTAAATAAACAACTCGGTTTAAGAACTGAACCACTTTGTAACCCACCATAACAAGACAAAATCATTGATGGCCCCATAAAGACAACTCATTCAATTGGTCTAACCCAAGTCTGGTGTGCACTGCACCATGCTGTATATTGATTGCAAGTTACTAAAATTCACATTGTCTGTTGCAAAATTCTTGACATTGTAAGTAGTATTTCCCAAAACAGCACTCATTGTCAAAGTGTGCACATCTTTGTTTGGAAAATCATCCTTGTTGGTTTGAATCTTACGAGGTTGTTGGGGTAATATAGGATTGATGTGTGGTCCCTGAGCGATTCTCGTGGCATCACCTTCCACTCCTATATTGCACTAGTTTGCCCGCAATGTTTGCAGTTTTGTTGCTATCCGCCCCATTCGAATAGACAATGTTCGGAATGCATTCGTCATGACTCACATCTTTTTGAACACATCAGAAAGAGTACTACCTTCACCGTTCTTGTTGGCCATTGTAAGGAAAAGCTTGGGCTCTGATACCACCTAACACGAGTGATAGAAGGAAGACAATAGGGCTTATAAAGGAACAAAACCCTAAGACTTTCAAAGAGAATTATTATTCCAAAAGAAATATTATTAATGAAGTCTCTCCAAAATAAAGAAATACTATAAGTATTTATAGGGTCAATACAAACCCTAAAAATTAGGAAACTAGAAAAAACTAGAAAACTAGAGAAATATGGAAATTAGAAAAATTAAGAAACTAAAGAAATTAGAAAATTAGAAAAATTGGCAAACTATAGAAATTAGGAAACTAACTAAAAACTAACTAAGTTAATGGGTCCCTCTCCCTTTCTTGGACCGACCTTGTGTAGCCCAATAATTATCTGAAATTTGTTTCATATCATGATCTCATCAACAGCAATATGTGATTTTCCAATGGGTTCATTTATTTTTTGATGGCTTGATAAAAGGCCTGCTGCTTTAGCTTTTGTTTTGATTTCAGCAAGAAAATTGAGGTTGCATACCAAGAGGCTGTTGCTTTGAAAAGACAAGAGGAACTTATACGGGAAGAGGAAGCAAATCAAGCAGAAAATGAGCTGAAGGCAAAACGCCAGGCTGCGAAAAAGGAGAAGCGGTCCAAGAAAAAACTTGTAAGATTATTTGCACTTTCTGCATATATTTTTGGAGGATATTATCTGCGGCCCTGTTTCATCATTTTTGTTTTGTTTTGGTTTTTTTTTGGGGGGGGGGGAGGGGGTTTGTATGGAATTTAATCTCCCTGCTTCTAATATGTGTTGCTCCTGTTACTGGATCCAATCCTAGAATACCTTCTTGCATAGCCATTTTTCCCATTTTTATTATTGTATTTCCATTTAATTGGTTTCTCTTTGATGTTTTATGATAGGACCTATTCTCTATTCTTAAAAGAACACAGATCCAAGTTGGAAGTGTTCTTGATTTCCTTGTGGGTTTAGAAATGAACTTGGCCATGCTGGGTGCTGGTCAATTGTTTAAAGCCAATTTAGATTGTTTAGGAAATGGCACCCACAAGAAAGGTTCTGGTTCTATTTTTAGTAATATGAATGATGATTTTTTCTCTCAAGTGACCTTTTGAAACAACTGCTTTAGTGCTGTAACAACAACAATATTTTTCACCATTGAAGAGCTTGTTTAGTATCTTCTGTCTGTGTCAGTGAATGTATCTATTTCATAACTCAACTTCACTCAATACCGCTATTGATGTAAGTGTAGTTAAAATCCATTTCTAGTAATAATGATGCTTCCATCATCATCCAATATCCACCACCACCATATCACCCACCACCACCACCTACTTGTACGGCAGTTGCTCTTGTCCTCCAACTCACCAATTTGTATTGCGACCCACTGCTGCCAATATCTTTTTCTAGGGCCAACTGTTAACCAGAATTGATCTACTAATTAATGCATTCAAATTTCACCAACTTGTATGGTAACTCACTGCTCCAATATCTTTACAACCAGATATTACCCAAAATTTGATCTACTTATTGTGCATTCAAATTTCAAATTACTATTGATTTAATTAATAATCTTCAAACTCTTAATATCTGCTTCAAAAACTTTTTGTGTTTGGAGGTGGCATAGCCGTGAAATTCAGCATGTGGTGCCATGTCTATTACGCTATAAAGGTGGGAGATAAATATTCAAATTATATAAGCTTTGTTGGTGGAAGTTTATTAGAATTCTCGTGATGCAAATATGGAGAGTACTGCCAGGTGCTCTATAAACCTGTAATTATATTTTTCCCCCCCTCAAATCACTTCTAGTGAATTCTAAATAGTGAAGATCAGAATTCACAAATGCTAATGGAAACTTTTTCAGTGCAATAGTACGGAAATTAAAGGCGTTATCCGTGTGAACACTTGTGTCTACTATGGCTTGTAGTTTTTGCAGGTATTAGCAGAAGCACTATGAGGCGCATCTTAGGGCAAAACTTTACCTTTATCAACACCTAAAGGGATTGAATAAAACTTGCACAACTCAGGTGCATTAACATGAAACTTGAGCAAATGCTTTTATGTTCGGTGCATGCTTTGTTTTAAAGTGCACTTAAATACAGCAGTTCTTCTTCTTCTACTACTTCTCAGCAAGGAAGGGATTTTGTTCTCTATGATCAAAACCTAGAAAAGCCGAAAGATAAGAAGTACAGAAGAAGAAATAGAGCAACATTAGATGCTGATTTCCAGTTGAACTTGAGTTGATGATTGATATGCCTCTAATTTGCTTGTTCAAGCCAGATTTCATCTTTTTTTTTGTTCTCCATACATCGCTCTCTCTCTCTCTCTCTCTCTCCAGTTTGGTTCCTTTTTAAATGTCTACAGTGGCATATAAGGAGAACCCCGGGCTTTGTGTGGCTGACAACTTTGACACAAATTGATTTATTTAATGTGCAGATTAACATTCCTCTAATCAATCCATTTTGATCTCTTGTTTTCCTCTACTGCACTTTACTCTTTTAAGAGAAAAGTGCTTCTCTACTCTTTCTTGTTTTGTGTGTGTGTGTGTGTGTGTCAGAAACATGCTATTTCTATGAGCCACAGGTTCTTTCACTTGACTTGAGAATACGTTGCTCTCTTTCCTACTTTGATTTAATGCTATGACATTATGTAAATCTTGGAACGTTATTCAATACTATTATATTAATACTTTGATAGTACAGAAACATTTTCTTTTTCTTAATTTCCATTTTACAGGAAAAAAAAAGAAAAAAAATTCTTTTGATAATGATGAAACTAATTTTGTATCTTACATCTTTCTTGAGTACAAAGCTTAGTTCTTAAAGCTTACAACTTGCCTCATAACATGCAAAACATGTTTCTAAAGGGTTTTCATGTTTAAAAACAAAGATGGTACTAGTGGAGCCAACACCTTGATGGTCCTGTGGCAAGGGCACCGGATTCCCTTAACAAAGATTTGGGGTTCGAGTGTTGGAAATGGAAAAATGGGTGCTGGGAGAGCTCACCCCTTAACGGGCTTGACAATTAGCTCGAGTTGGAACAGTCGGGACCAATAAAATTGGTTACTGAATACCGGTCGGTCAAACCCCCCCCCCCCCCAAAAAAAAAAACCAAAAAAAAAAGTCTATACTGGTAGACGAGAGATCTTAGTTGAAAAAACTTTGCATATGGTTCTTGGATTTTGTTTTATCTTAGCTTTTTTTTTTGCCCACCAGGATGCCTTTTTAACTATATTCCAGGTCTTGTTTCCTCTTGGGTAGTGGCATGGTTCTTCACAGCTTGATAGATTTAATGTTGCTTGATGATATCTGATTTTCCTTATGCATCTGGTTTTGTAAATTATATCTCTCTCCTTCATTGCAAGTTCTTTATTTTCAGGCTTTCTATTTATGTACCCAATGCTGGTTAATTCCATGCAGAATAAACAGAGGCGAAACAATCACAAAGGAAAAGATAAAGGGAAATGTGGAAAGTGTGAAGTGGTGGTTGAAAAGAAATGCCAAGGTAGCCCCAGTGATGAGAAACGTGAAGAAGAGTTGACAGAAAATCGAGCACATAGCGTTCCTATAGTGATTGAAGCTTTAATAGGTGTTTCTGATGAGTCTGATACAGGAGATGATCCCGGTGAAAGATTTCAGCTTGATTTGGAGGACAGAGATGCTAGTCCTGTCAGTTGGGATACTGACACATCTGAAGTTCACCCTTCTGCAGAAACTTGTAGCAGTGGAATGAGTAGCATGGAACAAAATGGACAGACAGATAAAAATCCTTTGATAAATGATGATAGCTCTTCAACTTGTTCCACAGATTCAACCCCATCAGTGGTAACAAATGGGCCATACAGGAGGGGTCTGTTGCTAACAAGCAAAAGCCAAATGTCGCCTAGCAGGTAAAACTACATGTCTTTTCTGCTCTCTAATTAGATGGTGGTAGAAAACTTGGTGCTTCATCTGTTCAATCCTTCTGGCAGGTCACAGATGCAACTTCTCAGGTTCTTTTTTCTAAATTTCAAGAGTTAACTAACAGGATGGTCTTAGTGTTTGGTCAGTGTGATTAGTGTTTTATTAAATATTTTATTCTGCTGTTGTAGGGGGAAGAATCAAGAAAGTAAGGAGACATGTAAGCTGGTGAAAAGGCCTCTTGAGATTGATAATCAGCTAAATGACCCTGGAATGAGCACAGATCAACAGAATGACTCTACTGGAAGCTGGCACTCACCCAAACCTGCCTCGAAGGCTGTCTATCGAAATCAGAGGTTTGAGCAAAATTTAGCTAAGAAGGTGGGAATTTCCATGCCATATATCTATATATGCTTTATTTTTATTTATTTATTTATTTTTTTTTTGGGGAACAACTTCGCTACAGATGCAAGAAAATTCAAAAAGATGGTTTTTCACTGCCCTAACTGTGGTTTGACATTTTGGTGGTAAAGGATCTGCTGTTTTACTCTGGGATACTCCCTCGATCCTATTTTAAGTGATCATATTTTCACCTTTTCTTGTCCCAAAATTAATGTCGATTGTTTATTTGATTAAAATGAACAAGTGGTTTTCCAATTATCCTTGCTAAGAAATAGGTTGAACAATTTGATTAAGGAGCATTTTTGAGAATAAGGAAATAGCTTTTAATGAATATAAAGTCAAAGCATTTATTTATTTACTTGTTTATTTATTAATTTGTTTGTTTATTTATTTTTAGTATATGTGTTTTGATAACTTTGTGACTTAAAATGGGACGGAGGGGAAACATTGAATGTGAACTTATCTGTGGCAACTGTAGTTTCATTACGGTTGCATGCCGCTCCTTGGTCCATTGGCAGGGTTGGTCCTTCCACTTTGTAGAAACTCATGCATCTTTTGAGGCTCATTATTGCTGGAACAAGTGACACCGTAAAGATGGTGCTTCTTGGTGTTCATGACCTGAACTTCAACTTTAGCTTTTAAAGAGTTTTTGCTTTAATTCTCTCCCAGTTGCTAAAGGGGAGGACAAAGTAATTGGAATTTGGAAATAGTAACCTTCAATCATTAGTTAAAGCTGAGTTATTTCTCTAGAAGTTGTTAGCTCCTTATCATATTAGTATTTTCCGATGTGGAGCACAGTTCTGCACATGCGTGCAAATGGTATCTGCATGTGCTTATATGCAAGTTATATCCGTGTTGTTTGTGTTTTCCTTTTCCTTTTCCTTCTCTTCTTATGTTTCGTCTCATGTGAATGCTTATTGGTTTTGCTAAACTTGCAGGATGAAGTTGTTTTATTGCAGAAGAGGTTAGGTTTCAAAGAAAATGCTGAAGTTGATAGAGCCTCCACAGCATCAATTCAGGCTTCACCAAGTCCCACCAGAAATTTGCCCTCGATTGTGCATCCCAAGTTAGTGTCAGTTGGTGTTGCTGTATCCCCTTCAGTTAAGGAGGTGTCTACAAATAGCTCTCAATCTGAGAAGGCGGTAAATATGGTGAAGCAACCGCATCAAACAGCAGTCGTGGCTAAACCTGGTCCTCAAAAGACCAACGTTTCTGACTCTGTTAATGTACAGAAAGAATGTTCAACAAACCAAGTGCCTGTGATGTCACGGCCCTTGAGTGCCTTAGCTGTCCCTGGTCCTAGACCACCTGCTCCTTTGGCCTCTGCCATCCAAACAGTACCAGTGCTTCCTAAGTCTGTGAGTGTAGCTGGGCAAATGGGAGCTGAAACCCTTGTGCCAAACCATAGTTGTGCTCCCCATTCTTATAAGAATGCCATAACAGGTAAGATGCATGACGCAACTGTGATGCATTCTTCTTCCTCTTGTAGTTGTATAGCAAATTCATCACTAGAGTGCTCTCAGAGTCCTGCTCTGGTGCTCTCCCCTCAAAACTCTGTGATGTTTAATGAAGGGCTTGTTAGATCAGGTTTCAGATTTGGTTCTGTAACTCAAGAAGTGCTATCAAGTCCATTAGAGTCCAGAGAAGACCCTCAAGTAAATGCAGGGAGCATACCATTTCGCTCTTCCTTGTTGAGTAACTCCCAGAAACAGAATCCGGTTGGCTCTGGAAGCAGTGGTTCATTTGTCAGCGAGTTGCCATCAAGTCATTTGAGTTACAATGGCTCGAAAGAATGGGTAAATGAGTCCCCTAGAATTGGCCTTGCAGGAGAATTATCTACTAGTGGATCAGCTCAGCAAGCTCAGAAGGCATCACTGGATGAGTTTCCTCACCTTGACATCATCAATTATCTGTTTGATGATGAACAAGTAACTGATAATGCAGCTAAAGTTAACTCTATAAATGGCTATTCCCATCCTATGGACCGGCAGTTCTCTTTGCATGGTGAAATGGGTGCTTTCTCAGAGTTTGGCCCCACCATCAATGATTGCAGATTTGAGCTGCCTATGACCTACCATGATGATGAATACTTCCCATTTTATGGATCTATTGATAGTCTTATTGGTGGCCCATCGGATGTGGGTCTGGAGGCTGCTCATTCTATTTATGCAAATGGGCATACAGATGGATTGTTACAAAGTCAGTGGCCTGGAGGTTTCAGTTCGGACCTGTGCCACCCTGATGCGTATCCATACCATGTGCCAGAGTATCCTGGTCTTGCTGGGGGTCAATGGTTTTCCTGTGTTTCAGCCTCCAGCTGGCCACCGAAAAGGCGGGTTTTCATTGAGATTTGATTGGCAATAACAAATTGGTTGCTTTCAATTGGAACAATGTACTTTGGCAAGGTTCAACAATCAATTAAATTACTGTTTTTTTTTTATCCCCGCATTTAAATGATCTCTCTTATGAACATTTTACTTCTTCTTCCGGTTCAGGCTATTTCAGGGAATTATAATTTCCTTGGTAGACCTGGATTCTTAGGTTTAAGACAGGCATATGTGCGGTTTTGGGAAGTCAGCCATGTTTTCTTTCATTAACCCTCTCCTGGTGTTACCCGATCATGGGTGAAGTGCCTAGGCATGTTTTACGTCCATGTGCATCTTGGGGGACCCCGCTGATGCAGGCTTTCTGCGTTTGTCATCTCAAGTATCAAAATTATTTTAATTTTATCACAGTTGACAAGTCCCATGTGAGACTGGAGCATCATGTAAACAGATACGTATCCAAGTCGTACGTGGAACACATAACAACACTGTCGTAGGAATGAATTTATCAACACAACTCTCTGTTATGGGAGTTTGAGACTTTAGGAATCCCTTTCCCCACTAATTACCTCTAAAATTTACTTCCATCTACCCACCTTTAGTCGTAGACATGGATAGGTTAGTGAAGATCTAATTTGTGGCTTTTTTTTTTTTTTTTATAATTTGATTATACCACGACTTGAATCTTGAATCTCAAGATTAAGATAAGGAGATCGTGACCAAAACTATTCCCCAAAGGACCTAATTTGTG
Source organism: Dillenia turbinata (assembly GCA_037126225.1). Lineage (NCBI taxonomy): Eukaryota > Viridiplantae > Streptophyta > Magnoliopsida > Dilleniales > Dilleniaceae > Dillenia > Dillenia turbinata. The sequence goes on from JBAMMX010000025.1 coordinate 18,814,877, forward strand.
GCTTTACTCCATCCCCATCGTGTATCCTACTGTGTTTAGCCCTATTTTCTTTTCTTTTCTCTTTTGTTAAATGATACATGAGGAACCATATAAATGTACAAGAAAGGAACACGCCCAGCTTTTGTTCTCTGCATAACCAGGTCATTTTTGGAAATCCTCCACACCCCCCCCCCTCCCAAAAAAAAAACCCCTTAAGATTTGTCCTCCAGATTCAATTTTACATGGGTTTGGTTGTTGCTATGCTATTAGTGCTTTTCAGTTATTTTCTTATCTTACATGCCAAAGAAATAAAGAGGTAGGAAAAAAAAATGAAGAGAAAATGAGGCCAGTAAAACAAAGATGGATAGAGTGGGAAATAAAAGTCCACACGGTTATGCTCCAATACGATAGATAGAATCAGTGGTCTAAATATCTGAACAGAATGATGGAGGATGTTGAGCATCTACAAATTTCATTTGCAGATCTTGATTCTTCTGAGTCCACCACGCGGCTAAGCTCATCATGTTTCATACTCTATTAGATCCAACCTGCCATCCTTCCTAGTATAGCCATGGTACTACATTGAGAAACAACTCTCTTCAACCTTGTGAGTCGGAGTCCACACCTCAATGTTTTCTTGCTGTTTTCATTTTTCATATGCATATGAACAGGTTTAGCAACACAATAAGATGCAGTAGGGCACATAATTTTCACATGGTAAACAAATGACACGCTGGGTGGAGAAATCATTTCAAGCAAAATGCAGGATGCTATTGTAGGAATTTTCCCCTTTTTGATTGTAAAAGAAAAATATGGTTAGAGGTAAAAAGATAGATCCATGAAGGGTAACTTGTGCACATAATGTCCTTCAAAGGTTTTGTATTGAGTATACAGAGGGTTTTTATGTAAAAGAGGAGAAAGAAGCACATAAATCTGCTTTTCCATCAGAACATGGAAAATATTTGGTGATATCTCACTACTCACCTCTATCGTGATAACAAAGTGGAAACTGCAAGAACAGGAAGTGTAAGCACCAGCCCATAGTTCACTAAAGTATCCACATCTCTGATCTCTTTTATCTTGTCATAAAATTCGCTCATTTTTTTGTGGAAGGGGCAGTTTTGTGCCTGGCAGAAGCATGTCTTTCTGTTAGAGACAATCTGATCAAAACGAAATCTTACATTTAAATTAAAATGTAGAAGAGTTCATTGAATGCAATACCATGTTAGAGTTATCTATTTGGTCTTCAATGTTTGTACTAATAAGTGATCTTCTCTCATCCATGCTGGCAGTTTCATCAATTATTGAATCCATTTCTGAGTCAAGAGATTTCATACTTGAGGAGGCTTTATAAGCTGTGTCAGTGTGGATTGTTTCCATCACTGAACCAAAGAAATTTGTGACAGATACCTGAAATGAAAGTGTTTTGACTAAGTGGAATTTTGGATTACGCATGGATGGAAAAAAAAAAATGTTCAAAACTGTTATGTAAAGCTTGAAGACATTTTCCACCAACTTCACTTCATCAATTTTTGTAAGATTGACATTTCAATAAATGCCGTGCGATTTTTGTAAGATTGATATTTCTCATGCTCATGTCCCTTGGAGAAAAGCTCTCTCACTCATCATGGATCACTCATCGTGGAAACTATTTGAAAAATTATTTGATGACATGAGTGATCTAGCAAAAGATTAGGCCATAAATATTTGGAACCCTACCTTATCTAGTTGGCGTTGATACAGATCTGTTCTGTAGTAGGCAGTGGACATCAACAAATTAGGATTATATGAAGCAAACAGACTGCAAAATAAAAGCAAATCAATCAACTCATATCCCAAGACTCAATATAGAGAGGAAGCATTTTTAGTTGGCGCAGGTGTTAGAACAAGAAGTCTACAGAAGACTAAAAAGTATCCAAAGCGAAACAGGCAACAAAATATACTTTGACACACCTGATCAAGGAGGCATTGTCATATATGTTTAATCTCTCAAAGAAGGCAAGTGTGTAAAAGGTAAACCGATCAACAACTGAGACACCAACCTGAACCAAGTGAAAGCAGTTAAAATTGCATAAGCAAAGAGTTTCTAAAAGAGAACCATAACCAATTTGCATTCGCATCCTGTCCTTGATAACTTGGTCAAACAGAATATGGGTTATATGATGCAAAATGCTCAAAGGAATTCAATTCATTCTTACATCAGAATCCAAGTGGTGTGAGTACGAGTTTTCTCCTTTCATGCTACTTCCGATAGCCAAAACACCAGGTGAATGAAGCTGCATGATGTAAAGAAGTTCAATCCACATCTTATCATCTCTATTCAAGATATATTTGGGATTTGCAAAACTAGAACAAACCTGGGAGAAGAGAGTGGCTGCTTGGCAAGTGTCTACCATGATCAGCAGCTCTTTGAACCTGATGTCATCACAAGATCACAAATTAGATTTCATCAAATAGAAGGGATCATAAATAATTGTAAGGTCAATTACATATAAGGCCTTAACCCACCAATTCATAAACCCAAGCACATGCTGTAAACATGAACTAACATTTTAGAATTGAACTCATGCTTGAAATAATTTCCCATCATGATATGACAATGACATACATTAATAAGAAAAAATATGAATCATGAAACAAACATGATCATGTGCATCATCCCACCTTCTCTTCTCTTTCATTTGTTTCACAGCATCAGCTAAATCATGACTTTGAAGCTCTTCTGAGTCTTGAAACTTAAGAAATTCATCTCCCCCATGTCCAGTCATGTATAGAAGAATATGGCTTCCCTCATCACTTAGAAGCCGTTTTGATCTCGGAACAGCATTCTCGTGACGGCCGGTCAAAACCCGGAAAAAGTTTTCAACTGTTACTTCATATCCTCGATAATCTACCTGGAATCAAAGTCATATAGCTTTTGTTGTATAATTAGGTCACACATAAATCACTAAAATTGAGAGAACCTTCACTATGATCAACTGAACCTTCAGTTATTGTACAACTACAAGGTGAGCATAAGATTATGTGGAACCCGCAGTAAAAGTACCTATGTAAATAATCTCTTTTCAGTATTCATGCATCAATAATCAGGCCTATTAATATAGTAATAAGCATTTTGAAAGTTTTGGATTTCTATGTTGTCACACCCTCTTTAACTTTAATTTTACTGAGCTCATAATTCTAGGAGGCTTATGGGAAAGAAAATCAACTAGCCTCCACATTATCCCCATAAAGGTTAAGCCTGTGATTTTCATTGTTGAAGACTTGGGCAGGGTACTTATTCCTGGCATTGCAAGCCATATCATCTGCCAGCATAAGTATTATTCTCTCATCTGGTATTCCTAATCGTTTCACTGTCCTGTACCAATGGCAATGGAGGCACAATTAATGCAAATGAGTAAACCATAAAATAGTGATTAGTGAAAGATCAGAACCAAATAGAAGAAACTTAGGACCTGCTTACCTATATAAGGACAGAGTGTTGGCCATATGTCGATAATTAAACCTGGAAACAGTTAGAATATCAATTTAACAAAAAATCATTGGGACTAAAATTCAAACTATCTTTTTCAATAAGCAAAGGATAAGAGAGAGAGAGATTCAAATCTAAAGAGTTAGACTATAATTCCAAGTGCAGATCATCATCCCCATGCCACTCATATATACCATTCATTTGATACATTAACCCTCAGACTGGTAAGCTATAGGAAAGGTTTTAATATCTAGGACATAATTGGGTTGAAGCAATTCACCTAATTAGTCCTTACTTCTTCAGTTTCCTGGTCCCCACCTCGTCTTCAAATGCCTCCACCCAAAAAATAAACTACTTAAATATAACCAAACGGTAATCCTTATGAGTTAAAGACAAAGAAATAAAAAGGTTCTAATTCCACTTACTTCAAACTACTTTGGGAGATGGAAGCTTAGTTGAGGTGTAGGAATGATTGTGAAGTCTAAACTATATTGAAATTCAAGAGATATAAGGGATAACATGCACAATTCATTTCCATGGTACATAAAAGATAATTAATATGTGCAGCATCATTTCCAAGGAATGAGCAAACAATTCCTTGGAGAGGTAACTTTCTGCAACAGTACACTAAAATAGCATATAAGAATTTCATCCCACTTTTCTTCTGTCAGTGCCCCCACAGGGACATGTCCTACACTCCAAAAATACTCTGCTTACGAACATGGAATCAAAATCTTAGAACTACAAAACCAAAAACCAAGGCATTGCAACAAAACCAGAACAATGCAAAGGCTCCATCTAACTGAAAGACATGAAACTACAAAAAATGTATTTTTAGAAATATAATGTCATGAATTGAAAAAGAAAAAGAGAACACAGGTTCACCAGTTGTCCATAAATAAAAAATTTTCCCTTCTCTACTACTTCAAGAGATTCAACATTTTTAAATCATACAAAGTGAGAAAATGGGCACTGATAATTTGACATCCCAAAGTGTATCAAACACGAATTACAAAAACCAAATATTACAAATCAAAATAAACTTATCATTAATCAGAGTAAAAATGCAATGGTTACAACAAAATTGATACATCAGCAATAATCTTTATTGGGGTTTTAGAAAAAAGACGGGAAATGGTTAATCATTAGAATTCAAAAAATGGGCACGAGAATTTGACATCTGAAGCTACCAAAAATAAACTAGGAAGCACAAAATTACAAATTAAAACAAGGTTACTTGCGGTGAAATTAGACACTGGCGTAATCTAATTTAGAAATAAAATCCATGGTAAATGAGAAAAGATAATCATAAAAACTGGGAAAATAAGCATGAGAATCTGTCAATTTTACATCTGAACCTACCAAATATAAAATTGGATAACCAAGAATAAGAAAATAAAGCATGGGTATAATTAATCACAGTGAAAAGTGAAATGGGCAGTGCCCAATTGATGAAAGAAAAAAATAAAGGGGCACGAGCAAAACCTAAAAGAACAAAATAAAACAAGGGTGTTGATAATACAGAGGGATATGATTAATTGAAGGATAAAATTGATGAGCAACAAGAAAAGTGGAAGAAATATGAGAGAGATACCAGAAGCGGGAAGTGCAGACCAGGACAGCCCAGTTGTTGGTGTGCATGGTTGTTGCTGAATAGGAAGATGAACATGATGAAACCCAACTGGAGATGAACAGCAAAAATGAGAATAATAATGTTCTCAGATTGAAGTACCAATTTTTCTTCATTTTTCAAAGTTTCGAATTGGGGCGTTGATCTCTGATATCGCCCACTAGTTTCATTTGATCTCGATCTCTCTCTCTCTCTCTCTCTCTCTCTCCCAACCCCCCCTCCCTCCTGGTCACTTCCTTGGATTTTAATTTGTTTAATACACACTTAATTTCATAATTTGTACCTGAAACGTGTAAAACTTCGTTAATTAAAAATAATTAATAAATTAATTATAATAAAAAAATAATTACATTTTAAATATTAAATTTTATCGTATAAGTAACCATCTTTTCTAGCTTATTTAGAACGAAAATTGATATTGCTATTTTAGTTTTTATTTTAATTATAGAAATGTTGAAAGCGATTTTTAGAAATGTTCTGAAATTGATTTTTTGAAAGTTGTTCTCAAAAAATAAATTTATTTTAGAAAATCGACTTCAATTTGTTTATTTTTAAAATTTTTATTTTTACAAAAATACACAAAGATTTTTTTTTTTTTAATTTAGAAAGCAAACTTTACGTAAAAAAATATAAATCTTATAAAGAATAACGCTAAATATAAATCAATTAAAACTATATTTGGATATGAACAACAAGTATATGAATTTGGGAAATATACACAAAATATATATTTATTAAACATGTTCAAAGATTAAGTAAACTGAAATCAATTTTTTGGAAATTATTTTTTAAAGCAATTTTTAAGAAATCGATTTTAAAAGACACTTATCTAGAAGTTGCTTTCAAAATATTGTGATCGAAATAAAAACCACAATATCAGTATTATTTTCAATTCTAAATATAATATTAAGAGAAATAACCCCATTTTAGCCAATTCAATCTTTTTGTTCATAATATACATACAATATATATATGTATGTATGTATCTTTTGCATTTTGAATCTATTTATTTTTTAATTAAATTACATATAGACCGTAATAAGATATTTTAATACTTTTAAAACTATATTTTCAGTAAAGGTAATTTTGTGAAAATATTTGTAAAATAGAAAACTCTTAACTTTCCTAAATTAACAAAAGAATTCAAATTTAAAATTACAACGTCAATTCTCTTAGTTGTGGTTTGAGTGGTTCGCTCAAAAAACAACTTCCATGGCCACTTTGAGGAAAATAGATTTGGAAGCCCATTCATGTTTAATTTAGGGAGATAGAAACAAAATAAAAAATTATCTTTTTCTGAAATAAGATAAACTAAATTTATATGCCTTTATTTTTAGAATGTAATACAAAAATTTTAGTAAATTTTTTTACCAACTTTACTTTCGTATATTTTCAAAATTTTCCTTATTATCTACTCTTTTTTTTTTGTTATATCATGATTTGAACTCGACAAGAGAGATGAGTTATGACTATTAAGCTATAACAGACGGTCACCTACATTGTTGTGTTGTTTTTCAATGCCGTACACAAATCAAATATTACCTATAATTACATTTTTAGCCATCTGAAATTTCATCCACGGATAGATAACATAAAGATGGCAAGTAACACTGCTACAACCATACTTGCATTTATTGCATCATATTCTCCATAGCAAAGCACTGCAACCAAGCTGTTCAGCAGCACATTTAATGCCTTCCAAGGTTTTGATTTAATCTCTCGAGGATGAAAAGCCAAGCATAAAAAGAATTTGAAACATTTGCAAAAAACTAGAGATTCAATGGCTTATAAATCTTATGTTCCACAAAGTGGCAGCTACTTGTACAAACACAAAAAGAAGAAAAGAAAATAAGGGGAAGAGGGAGAAAAATTCAACATTACATTGGTTGAGAATGAGATCCTCCTAAATTGATGAACAGACTATCTCTACATCTTCCACAATTGTCTAAAATCATCTACAATTCAAGATTACAAAGAAAAGAGAAAAACTATACTGATGAACAACCTCGGATAACATCCAACTCCTAATGAGGTTGTTGTGTAATCAATCTAATCTTTATATCATGACAAAATGTAGCAAGAGAAACGACTCCAGTTCGTTGTGATGCGAGACTAATTAGTCTGAGGCAATAAGAAACTAAATCCAGCATTCTCACGAATTAATGGCGGCGGTTCTATATCAGCAATGTCTATCTGTTCCATGGACTTGGATATGTCATCAACTGAAAACGGAATGCTGCAGTGTAGCATTAATACAAGGGATCAGTTACTGGGTCACATGAGAAAATGTAAGGTATTTTTTTCCTCTTTTGGACAATGGTGGGAACTGTTAGGCAACTTCATTAACCCACAAATCATTGTGTACAAAAAACCATGTGGCTCACACCAGAGAGCCACCATAGTTGCTCTCGAGACTAATTAGACTCTTTACCACTAGGCTATCAATATTCTTATACAATTTCACTTTTATTTATGGCACAACAAATGAATGATACTCCTAAAACTATTAAAAATGAGGCACGTGGAAATTTTGCTAAGATATGCAAATTCATTGTCAAATTCCGTGTCTCCCAGTGCCCACCATAAGGCCAAGCAATGGAAAATCAAGTTGCCATGCAATAATGAGAGAAAAGAGGAGGAGAATGAAAAAGGAAAATATGAACGTGCAGTATTCTTGATTCTAACCTCGAATCATCATCCAAAAGGAAAGAATTGCTAACTGCATTGTTGGAATCTTCAGTCATTAGTACTCTCATGTTGGCAATAACCTGGATGAAGCATACACAGCAAAACTCACAATTCAGCTCCATAATATATGCCAACAAAGAGCCAGTGGATAATTTTATTTAGACTTCCTTGTGACAAGAATGACTCGAACCTAGATTGAGTAATGGCATCCATAAACACTTACATCCGAGGACACACTATGCGTGCCATACTTGTCATCCCAGTACATTGTACTGATCCGATACAGCTGCTGTATGCTGAGAACCTGCAAATAAAAAACTTAACTTGGTTGTGAATTGAAGCAGGTGCTAAATCAAGGATTTGAAATCTTTTGAGATGTATGACTCACTGGACATAGGTCATGACTAATTTCATCCAGTGTTTTCTTCGGTTTCTGGTGTATGACCTGAATCCGGGAATAGAAACGTCAGACGAAATTCTTAGCAATCCAATTTCTTCACAACCTTCACAAATCATCTCGCAACAGCTATATGATTAAGAAATGGAATGACAGCATGGACCAAAAAAATGTGTATATACCAAAAATCCTATAGCCTGCCTGATATGCTTAAGCTCATCCCATGCTGAACCCGAGTACTGCAGTAATTTGTGTTCATTGTCAGTGTATAGAAGCTTCAGATAGAGTAATGAAAATGAAATGGAAAATGCAATACCTCATCTGTTGCCTTGTAGCACCAATGTTCCAATTCGGCAAGTCCTGCCTTTACGTATTCACCATTACTAAATGAACAGCACTCTCGCCTCAGTAGAAGGCTGCAGCATGACCAAATGCAAAATATAAGGGTGCCAAATAAGGATAATCATAAAAGCATCTAGGTAAGAGATTTACAGATTCGGACCTGTTAAATAGTTGAACATTGATGAAAGAAAATATTTGAGTGAACACCTTACGAACCAAAAATGGTGGAACCTGGAAGCAACAAATTAAGTTAGGTGGTTTACTGAAGACAGTATCCTAGGGTTAACATAAAACAATAAAGTCAAATTTAGACACTATGCTTGTCCAGGGTCAATTTAATACACCAGCCAATCTCAAGGCTAAAAGAGGTTCTAGCAGCAGGTAAGTATATAAACTGATTATGCCAGAGAAATACTGGTGCCAATGCATGGCATTGTTCTAATTTCTTTTACATGTTGCCAGTATTTCTCTCCATAACTAGACTCTTCATTAAGTAGTAACCTCCTTCAGAATAGAGCAGCATTATCTGTGTCTTCATTAAGTTGATTGAACAAGCTCTGAAATATGTAAAATATTTTCCAATTCTAAGGAGAAGAGGAGATATATAAAGATCATGTGAGATCTCAGGTGATTTTTTTCAGTCAGATCTATTCAAAAAATAAAGAACCATGCAACAGAAAAATGAAAACATATTTTATAGTGCTTTTACTAACATGATTTGCTTTCAAAGTGTTCAAGAAATTCCCAAGGCTCTTCACAATTCCTTGCCAGTGAGCAATCAAAGCTTGCTGGGCTGCGGTATTTGCAATTGAACGTGATGAGCCCCTGACTAAACTGGCCCTAGATGTTCTTGGTGCCTGTTTTTTACATAAGATAACATGAAAGTCAACAAATGCAAAATCTGGCAGAATTGTTCTTTTGCCCCTCTTTAAAGCTGAAAGACAACAATCATCAAATTGAGTACCTGAATGCACAAACCTAGCAGTGGAGAAATTTCCTTCTTCAAGTTATCTCGAATCATTCCATAGATCTTTTCCACATATGCTGTAAGTTGCTGCTTAAAAAGCAAAGCCGGGTACTTTGCTTCAACTTGGCGTATGTCCACTCCCCCACCCAAACCACCATTGATCAATGAAAGATTAACCCCTTGTGGTGTTCCACGAAAACTCTAAAAGAAGAAGTGAATACTCAGCTAAAACTTGCTAAATGGCGGAGAGGCAAAACTATGTATGGCACAGACTCACTCACTTGTGTCATTCTCCCAAACAAAGTTGCTGATGAAGATCGACGCCGTTGTGGAGCCATACCAGCAGCACCACTTGCTTTCAATGTGCGCTGAAGCAGTAACAAAAGAGTTGAGGCATTGGAGAGCCAGTATGCCAAGATATCATTGTTGTCCTGGGTCTTCAGCAACAATGAAAAATACTTTTAAGACTATGAAGGATATCGAGTAGAAATGGACAATCAAGACAACACTGATGCATAAAATTTTGCGGTCCATACCTCGATAGCATGACCGATGGTTTGAATGATCCGGTCAAAAATGCTAGTGCGCTCCACTTCAAATGATCTCCACTGAAGAAGACATTTGTATATTATACAGGCGGCAATGGGTCTGTTACCAGAAAATCCAAGGTGCTGTGCGATACATCTAATGAACAACTCTTGGTTCTCCTGCTGTTTCTCATTTAGTGATTTTTGTGGTTTCTCCTCTACTTCACCCTGTTCCCTTTGAATCAGTGATGGGCTATGCAGATCCTGATGAGGATTAGAGGTGATAGTCAGAGTGAATTGAATGACAGTCCCAACAAAATTTTATTCATTTTGCCTTGCTTGGAGCATTGGGCTGTGAAAGCCTGACAATCCCAACAAACAAGGCTGTTGGGAGAAACTTTACCAATGATGGCTTTGTGTCTCCTGGATGATGACCACTTTCAGCAGCCCGCTGCAAGAATTCAGATGACGGAATAAGTTCTTATTACATCTGGTATCTAAATTTCAATAATTTAATCTGAAACATAAGCTTTATATCTGGGACTACCTGAATGATTGACCTTGAGCGTCCAGAAAGGAACCTATTAGGTGCCATTGACACAGCTTGTTGACGAAGAACTTGATTTTCAGTTTGCAAATTGGTGAGCTTCTCTTCTAACCTAATTGTTGAAGTTGTTAAATACCCAGAAAACCAAATCATACAAGACCAAAAGAACAAAGTAATGTATGTCAAAACAAAAACGGCATAAACAGTTCTTTAGTAACTGTTTTTTCTTTCAGAAATGGCAATAGTTAGAATTATTGACCATCCTTGCAGGATGTTAATGCTGGAAACAAAAAGCACTCTGAATTGAACCAAGTTGTCAAATGCAACCAAGTTAATATTGGCTGCATGAATCCATTTTCTCCATTCTACTCGGTATAACATTGAAACTTGAAGGATTCTAATAGATAAAAATAATCAGCAGGAAGAAAGTTTGATTGGTCATCATGATTACTGTTCAAATTCTTTCTTAGAAAGATAACAACCATGTTTCTATGCATCCTAGAGACAAGGGCGTGACAAAAGTGTTGTGTGAATACAGAAAGAGATGGTGGAAATAAAGCATTCTTTGTTTATCGCGAGTGCCAGAGGAACAACGTTCTATGGCTAGAACTGGCCTCACCTTTTTATGACAATGAGAACTAATCTCACCATACCTTTATATATATATATATATATATATTTCTTTTGATAGCAAAAGAAGAATATGCTACAGAGAAATTTACAGGAGAACAAGAGGATTAAGATATACTCCAAAAGAAACCAAAGGAAAAAAATTATATATAGCGAATGGATAAAGTCTAAGCAGCTGCATCACACCCCACATCACAGTTACCAATTCCTCCAAATACCTTGTAAACTCCCACTCATGAAACACCATAGAGATCCTAAAATGATGGATATATCCCAGCAAAGGAATATGAGAATCGAGTTCTTTAAAAATTCTTACCACTTTTCCAACCAATGGAACCAAAATGTTACTGTTTGTCATTGCTTACTGCAGATATAATCTATAACTTGGAATATTTTACTAAAAATTGTCTATGCAGATATAATCCACTGCAACCTTTGTATTTCCTCTCAGTCCCTTAATGATACAAGAAGATTCTAGATGATTTTTACTGATTCCATCTTTCTGTCCATTTATTGAACTCACACCTCATCAGGAATAATATTTTTTTAGTTCTTGCTTCATGGCATTGGGGTTGCAGTGTAGGTTATTAGTTTTTAAGCCATCTAATCATGCCGTGCATAGTAATCTTATTGCTTTCGAATTGTGACTAATATTTAACCAACTAAACGTGCATAGTGAGACTTGGTGCAACGGTGGAGTTACTCATTTGGTGACCTCGAGGTCTGGGTTCGAGGTATGGAAACAGCCTCTTTGCAAAAAATGCATAGGGAAGGCTGCGTACATATACGCCCACCCTTCCCCTACGTATGTACTAAACCGAGAGCACTTTGTGCACCGGGTGAGACCTTTTTTTATTTAACTAGCTTAGAATATATAAAGAAATGGAAAACAGGGGAACCAAATGAAACTTCTCTAAGAAACAGCAGCCATTATTTGATCACATTTTTATGAAAACAATATCTAGGATGAACAATGAGACACGCAAACTGCATATCTAACAATTTAGTGACAAAACCCTTTATTGGCCATACCCTCTTACAGAATCCTGGAGTTGCTGAACCTTTTTTTCAGCTTCTTCCAACTTCTTACATCTTTCTTCGCTAACTTTCTGGGCTTCTGAATATTTCCTATCAGATTCTTCTGCTTTTTGTCTTTCTGACTGAAGGTTGTCCTGCAAGGATACAGCCAATGGTAAATCTTCACTAAATCATAGAACCACTGGCTAATAAATAGACATAGAAAAAGGTCTTCATAAGTAACATGGCTAGAATTAATGGACTGATACAAAGAACAAAAGTTAAATTTAGTTACTGGTAATAAGCTACTGATATCTTTTTGGACCATGACCAAAAGAATTGGTGCACAAAGTCTCTGATAGTTTACTAGACATATCAACTTCAAATTGAACAGGTTTGATAGGTCTGAATGAAATCCATTCAAGAGCTCTCCAACATTTAGATAGGTCCAACCTACTGTCTAAAACAAAAGCAAGCATGATGCACCTTACAACAACCCCCCCCCCCCCAAAAAAAAAAGGAAAAAAAAAAAAAAAAAAAAAAGGACCCACCACCAAGGCGCTCAAAGATGGATATACATGGATCAACAGACAGATAAAACCACAAATGTAATGTTTTGCATCAGTTAAGCTGTATACCTAGAAGCATGAGAAGGGGGAAAAAAGAAAGAAAAAATCAGTAGTTCTAAAATAAACAGTTACATATAAAATAAGTACTATGATTTAGTAAATTTGATCAATTGTTTTCAAGATTTGGTGAACTCTTGCAGATAGTTAACTCAAAATTGGAGTCGCACATTTACAAGATCAACCTCTTGGTCACCCTAATATCAGTATTGGCAACATGCATGAACTGCTGGCTATGAACAATTAACAAGTTATGATATTAAACCCTGAAGCCATCGATGATCGTTTTATAAAAAATATTTAGTATATTCTTCCCGCATATACAAATTTGCAAAAGCAGTAATTAGATATGAATACTTTGCATTGAATGCTGGTCACTGCAATAATACTCACCAGAAACAGAACGTTGAGCAACATGAATGATGTTAGTTAACTAAAATAAGCAGCTTAAAAACCCTCACAAACCAAAACAAGATTGAATTCATTAGCCATCGCCCAAAAGATTCTCAAGGAGACTTCTATGAATCTTCTCCAACCTTTTGTCAGCGAGGCAAGACTAGGCAACAAGGAGAAAAAAAAGATAGACCAAGGTTCATAATTTTTTTGGGGGGGTTGAGATAAACAGGAAAATGTTTTAAGAATATGTTGTTGAAAATGCAATTGAGATGAAAAGGTGGGAAGTGGAGGCAGGAGGAGTATTCCTAACTACACTTCAGTTGCAGAAAACCCAAAAGATTAAAAATAAGTCTCAAACCTGTAACTTTTCCACTTCTGCTGTCAGAGCATCAATTTTTTGGGTATCTTCAACCATGACTGGGGTTTCTTTTATGACTGGAGGTGCTTCTTCAATAGCTTTCTTTGCAGCCTCCCGCTCCTTGATGAGCAATGCATTAGTTTCATCAATTTTGCTTTGCAAAACCTGCAAGGAGTTCTGCAACTTTGCAATCTCCTGTGCTTTTGCTTCTTCCAAGTCAGTCTGTGTATGTTCAAATCTTGTATGAGAATAAATCATTACAAGAAAAACTTTACACACTGTAAATAGCTTCACAATTCTATGCCTACTAATGTCATTTTTAAGAAGATCTACAACAATACCCGTAGACGTTTCTCCAGTTGGAGGCGCCAAGTAAGGTCCTCCACTGTTTTCTCTAGCTTGTCTTTTGCTTCCTTCAGTGCACCTGTTTCTCTTGCAGCCTGCAAAGTTCATGGATGACGCCATTAAATTTGGGAAGTTATACTTTGAATGTAAAATGGGTTCAGTTACTGTTTCTTGTCACCTAAATGAAGTCAATATAGGAGGGAGACCAAAGTGTTCAACAGGGGAAAAAAAAAGCATACAAAATAAATTTTGGCTGGTGTTAGCATTACTTCCAAGTGTTAATGATGGAGGTCTGCTGGAGCGACACCTTTGAATGGTTCAAATTTGTGCAAAGGAAAAAAAAAAATACCCTACAGTGTCAGGAAATCCTTAAGAAGCAAAGTAACAGAATGTAAGTGCTTATACACCAGTGGTGTATCAAATTGTGATATCCTAAGTTATAACTCAGGAACATACAGATCCTTGTTCCATGTAATTTAGCCATTATGCCCAGGGTCACTCATAAGAACAATTTCAGTCCCTATGACCAACATGTAGACGATTGTCAACACCTAACAATAAAATTGAGAAAGAGATTTGCGTCATATGAGCCCTCTGATTTTGCTTATGCATATGATAATATGGTCTAACTGATCTGTAAATTGTTGACATGAAAGCTTCTGATCTAAGATTCTAAATTGAAGAATTTTATAGAACAAGATCAATGCTAACCATTTTGAGCTTGCGTAGCTCTCTCCTAGCAATTCTTCCCCTCCATCTGGTTTGTGAAGTTATCACTCCTCTCTTGAGCTTCCTATAGTATGAGAGTGCTTTATGACAACGCCATTGAGTCTGCAAATTTTGAAATAAACCACTAGATTCTGAAATATTTAGTTTCCAAAGTAAACTTCCAAGCTCACAACATTGTCAACTAGGAAAAACCTGGATTTTAATAGCTGCTTTTGTTTGCTTTCTAAATCTAAATTCTTTCCGAGCAGCCATTGACCGTAAACCAGTTTGTAGGACAATAACTGAGGACCAAAGTTTGTTGTAGGATTTTCTGGCTTGGTAGCGACGTGAATGCTTCTGAATGTTCACAGCAGCTGCTTCCTTTTTCATATGATCAAAAACCTTGCAAGCCAATCTTCCTACAAGTCACATAAAAGCAATAAAAATTAGAAACAGAAAAAGTAAGAGGATTTTATTACCACTTAATGAATGCATAAAGTGTGATGCTAATAGAAGAAACCCTACAGACCAGAAAAGCATTTGATTTTTACACCAAAGCAAAATGTTTAGATATATAAACTGCAAAAAATATGGTAACTATGACACCTTTGTAAGTGGTTCCAGACATACAATATATTGCACAAGGGTTACCTCTGCACACAGCTTGCATGACAACTGAAGCCTGCCGCAATGCAATAAATCTTTGACGAGCAATATGAGTTCGTATACGGTGCTGAATAGTTTTTGCAGCAGCACTAAGTACCTCTGCCCTTCTAGCATCTAGTTCTGCCATCTGACCAGCTCTTAGGAAAACTTTTGTTTTGCCTATCTGCAAACCATGTGGTAGCCAACAGAAATATTGAACCCTCTAATGGTAAATTGTGACAAAGAAAAGCATGCAAGAATTATTCACATATTTATTTTTTGGATGATAAGTAGTTGCTTTCTTGCTTATTTAAGATGCTTGGTGAATTCGAAAAGCCGGTCTTATATATATTTACGCCACCAGAGAATGTCCCAATGTGGACAAGTGTGAAAGAGTTAGCTGTAGATCACAATTTAGATAGTGCAATATATGAGGATGATTATTAAGGCCGTGCAAAAGAATGCTACAATCTTTGTCAAGAAAAAGTCCGGAATTATAGAAATAATAACAAAACTGAACTCCAGGCTGTACCTGGAAACCTTTGAGACCCTTCTTCTCCAGAATTTTTGTGCAAGCGATCTTCTCATCATAGCTGCACATAAAGATGATAAGTCAGAAACTGAAACATTTTAAGCAATCAAAAACTAAAATCAGAAAACCCAATTCATGGTACTACCTCCCTTCTATAGCCTCTGGAGCAAGAAGCCCAAATCTATTTATAAATTCAAAAAAGGGCCGTCGAGTAGGGTAGCCAGCACAACTGATTCTAATCGCCTCTAAAACGCCCTACAAAACAACATCGGCAATTAGTGAGTAATTTTCACGTGACCTTTTTTTTTTTAAATAAGAAAAGGATTTTACATCTATGTAAATCAAATCAAATCTATAGAAAAGGATTTTTAATATCTATGTAAATCAAACAAATCCATAGGAAAATATTCACTCACACCACAACGTAGTTGTTGCATGATGTTGACATTCTCAAATATAGCAGGTTTCAGAAGATTGTTTGGCTTTATGCATCTTATATAGTGAGGTTCTGTTGAATTTAATGTTTCCATCAATTGTTGGAGCTGTAACTGCATCATTGTAGATCATTGAAGAGATTTGAAAGAATAAGGGAAAGGCATTAGTTGTCTATTTGTGAGAGAAAAATTATACATTTCAGTGCTTGCAAGGTGTGACAATCTCATTATCATCCAGAAGAAGGATCAAAAGTACCTTGAAACGAGATCCAATTGAAGAGAACTTAGAAGATTTAGAAGTTTCCTCAGGAAGTGGAGGGAAAAGACCAGCTACAAAAGAACATTTGGATGCACTCAGTAAGTCCTGGTGTTCAGGCACAACATAATCTTTGTTCTTGTCCAAGAACTGGTCAGATTGATATTGGACCTGAAAAGAGATCATATGGTGGGATATGAGATAAAGGCATTAAGAAACAGCAACTAACAGTCATGCAGTCTTTGATTTCGTAAGTAAAACTAACCTCTCCTGCATAATGCGAGATGGTGAAATCTGTACGAGATAATTTTGGCTTGATAAAGCGCTTGTGAACTTTAAATGTTTGATAGAGCTTATTAGAGAAAGTTTCATGCGTTGACTTAGGAAACATGCTGCAAATAAAGGACCTTGATGAGTGAAATAACATTTCAAGCTTCAAGTATGACTAAATTAACAATGCAGGAGACTATACAGATCCTAACATTTTGGACCCACCCCCTAGCTAAAATATGAGGGAACAAGGTTGATCAGAACATGATAACAAAAAGAGACAGATTTGACATACCAAGCCTCGTCAAGCAAAGCAACGATTCCACCAGGTTTCTGAAATAAAATAGCATCATAAACATTAATTACGCCGGAAAATCAATTCTCAGACCATGTACATCATGAATGGAAACCCAAAATATTCCGAAAAAGAACTAAAGGGTTAGAAGTTCCTCGTTGCAAGATAATTTTATTTTGAACACTTGTAAATGTGAAAATCTTAATATTTTGTTCTTAAACTGTTCTAGAACAGGCAAGCACTCAAAAATTAATCAAGATTTTTTTTGGGGGGGGGGGGGGGTTAAAATCAGTCACTTGTCAACACTTGGACATCGTTCACATAAAAATTCCAATGTTCTTAACCATTTCTTACAAAGACCCAACATTAAGTGACTTTTTCTCAGAAAGCATGATAAATTACGAGAGACTACAAAGACTACACAAGGTTCATAATGACCAAATGGAAAGTGATGAAACCTTTTCGATAAGATCTAAGACATCCTGATTATCCACAAATTCAATGTAGCTCCAATCAATTTGCTCCTTTGTGTATTCTTCTTGTTCCATTTTGAAGACGTGCTGCAGATTATAATGAGCCAGTTAATGCTAAAACATAGAAATTATAATTGATGTGAAGGGCCAATATAATCTAAGACTTACCTGGTTAAAATGCTGCTGAAGCTTCTCATTTGTATAATTAATACAAAACTGCTCAAAACTGCACAGCATGATATCCTGATATTAACTTACAAGGGCTGGCAAAATAATATTTAATGTTTATATATTATCTCAAATACTCCTTCTATATCTATGATGCCTTTCTTTTTTGTATCATTAGATATTACCTGTTATACTTAAAACTTTCAAAACCATAGATGTCAAGGACTCCAATCAGAGATCTTGAATTAGGATCTTGTCCAATGGAAACATTGATTTTGTCTACCAACCTGCATATATTAAACATTGAGTTCAGCATGTTGTACAGAATTTAGTTAATAACTTCAAACAATCAAATTCTTTTTGATATGGCAAGCAATTAAGTTTGGTAAAGTTACCAGTCAAATAATCGGGAATAAATTGTCTTTGCTAACCCATCCCTACTAACTGTTGCACCAACAGGATCAAGGCTACGCTTTATAACTTCTTCAGGTGTAATCATTACACGTTTACACAATGCATCTTCTAGGGCAACAGGGTCACACCTGAAATTATGATTAACATGTTACCCACTGCCATGTTCAATAGAACACCACATCGTACATCATAGTCAACTTATGTAGACAAGTTCGTACATGAGAAGTTCTGCAGTCATATTAAGGTGGAACTTGGACTTGTCATCCTTCGGGACAGATGAGTCAACTTCTTGTCCTTTAGTGAAGTCTATATTCCCAATATGCAGGATTGCAGCAATTACTCTGAAAATTGCATCCTAAGAGAAAGACAGAGATTAACGTGTTAAGAATGGTCCTCTCTGGCTTCATGTGTTGAAGAGAAAACTCATAAGGGCTATACCTGCTCCTGCACGCCTATCCCAACAATATCCATAGCTCTCCTGGTGGCAAGATAGTCATGGGCATCACTTACGCCAACTAGTTCATAACATTTAGACTGATTAAGATAGTGAAATGATTTAGGGTTGCCCAACTTATACTTCTCAACCTCCTGCATGGTCAGCAGCATTTCCATGAAAGAATTAAACCCAAGGTTGAAGATTTCATAAATCAATACAAGATGCTGTCATGACAGCTTATTCAATAGGAAGATACCTCCTGTGGGGCAGCACAAAGAAGGTAGAAGCAGTGATAATTGCGCTCAGGATCAGAAATTTGGCAGACACGAGACCTCTCAAGAAGGTAAGTCCTGATAGCAGCTCCTGATATTCTTCCTTGCTTGTCAAACTGAATTTCAACAAATTTACCAAATCGACTGCACCATGAAATTAGAGTAAAAAGTGAAACAACTAAATTCGGTGAATCCTGTATACACCAAGAAGAGTTTTTCTTTGAATGTCCTTAATGGACCCTGATATTGACGGCAAGAATCACATTTTGCCTAAGTTGTCAAATGAACTCAGCATCAAAAGGTCAAATAGTTAAATTCTAGTGAACTTACGTGACATTATATTCTGTGCTGTACTAGTTTAAGGAAAACATTTAGAATTAAGTAATTCATTTTGTTCAGACTATTATCTTGTGATATATAGTGAACAACATTGTCATTGGCCTAGAAACTCCCCAGTCCAGGTAAGGTGATTGATTATTTGAAGATGCAGTACACATTATATGCTATCTGAACTCCAAACTTGCAGAAGAAGAGTATCTTACCTGGAATTATTATTTCTAACAGTTTTGGCATTGCCAAATGCTTCAAGCACTGGATTTGACTGCATTCAGGTCCGTGAGCACAAAAGAGGGATCAGATTCAAGATGAGGATGACAGGAAAGAGAATCAATAAAAGACTGAAAATTTAGGTGATACAGAATTCACTCAAAAGTCAAATAATTGCCAGACCTCAAGAACTTGCTGCTCGACAGTACGCCCTTCAGTACCAGAGCGGCCACCCAAAAAGGCAAGGTACCGCATAAGCATTTTTGTGGTTTCAGTTTTACCAGCTCCACTTTCACCACTAACCAAAATTGAATTGCTTTTTCCCTCATTAATCATTGCCCTGTTTTAATGGGAGCAGTACTAGAAATTATGGGGGTCCATCTTTTGAAAGGGTATCATATGCATGTTAGGAGAAGAGGATCACCTGTAAGCCACATCTGCAACTGCAAAGACATGAGGGCTAAGTTCTCCAAATGGTGCTCCCTTGTATTGTTGCATCATATGACCATCATAGAGATGAGGTAGTCTTTGAAATGGATTAATGGCAATAAGAATATTTCCGGTGTATGTCTGTCAAACACAAAGGCATATTATATAAACTTCTCTTAGAATGACGAAAAAATGTCAATGAAAGAAGGAAAACTTACATAAATTTCATTGAGTTCATATCGAGATTTTAGATTTTGCAGAACTCCAGGCTCATGCAAATAAGAAAGCTTTGTCATGTCATCAACTCCACCGGCAGGAGCTTCCATATCTTTAGGATATAGTTTGGATACTTTTGCGACCACCTAATTGGACCAAGAGAAAACTTTAACAAGAGAGAGACCAAAAATCACTGTGAAAATAAATCATTTGGTCTGGAGTTTTTTATTGCGAGTTGAAAGCTGTTTTAAACTTTTGTTAGATCTGAAGTTTTTTACTGTGAAATGAAAGCCGTTTTAAACTTTTGTTAATCATCATTTTCCTGGTGTAAAACAACCAAGAACATACACAAGAAACTGTTTAGTTACGAGAAGTTATGTCCTGGGGTTGATAGCAGCATTCTTTAATGCATGAAATGGCATTCTTATTGCGAAGACAGGACAGAATTATGAATTTACTGGTGGAAGTGCTTAATGTAAAAGGCATTCAGGAAATTTTAAATGAATGTGGTTTATAAATTACTTTGGAAGATAAAAAAAGGCAAGTGAACAAAGAAGAGTTGTAAAGTAGGGAAAAAGAAGGTTTATATTGTGGAAGAGAACAAAGTGCTTAGAAGTAGGATTAAAAGAGACGGTGTTTCCAGGTGTAGTCAATAAAATCGGAACCAAAAAGTCGATCATAGATCGCATCATACCAATGGCAATTAGATTTAGAGGTTAAAAATAAGTTTTAAAGCCAAGCATCTTTTGCAGGTGGAAGATAAATTGAGGGACCTTATACACTAAGGAGATGTGCTGGTGGGAGGTTAAACATCAAAACTGAAAGCCTAAATTTAAAGGTATATTTACTAAAGGATCTATATTGAAAAAACAAGCAATCAAAAAAAAAAAAAAAAAAAACAGATAATAAAGTTGTGAATACTCTGTACCTTCTTCCCATCGCTTTTCTCAATGTCAGCTTCCTCTCCATTTATTTTCAACACCAGTCCATCAAGCCAAGCTAATTTTGGGTCTTCAACCCAAACATGAGATCCTACTATAATGTTCACTGGAGTACCCTGCAGGATATATTTTCCACAAGGTCAAACCAAATAAGTGACAAATGAAAATTTCAAGCTTCAAATTGAGTAAGAATAAATTAATTGGCTTCCCATGTGCGTTAAGACATTTTTTTTTCCCATTCTCATGCATGTTTTAATGGTGCATTCCATAAATGCTTAAAGCACCTGCTTAGCAACATAACCAGGCATGACAAAGACATTCTATATACTGTTCTCAAAGTATCAGCAGATACAATACTGTGAAAAAATGGGAAATATGATTACCATTCCAAAATCCTGCAGAAAATGCAATATCTTCTTTTTGGTCCAGAGATTTAACCAGCATCTTATCTTCTTATTGCAACTTGTCTATGATACTTTGGGGAATATCTCATAAGATATTGAAATTTTTGATATAGTTACTTTATTAACCACATTCATTCACATTTATGCATCATATTCCATCTTCTCCTGCAGGGTTTCCCAAAATTATTGTTTTATTTAATTTTCCCTAAAATTGTTAAACATCAACTTCACATAACTAGGCCTTGGCCTTAAACTGATCCTTTCTCAGATATTTGTTAGAAACTATGTTACATGGACTAGGATGTGAGTGTAGGGTCTGGCAACATGTCTCAGACTAGAATGTGCCTCATTTGACAAAATTTCCACTTTAAATTGTCCAACACCTATACATGCCTGTGTTGACATGACTACGGCTAGGCAAATTTAAGTGTTCGGTCCAGGTAATGTAGGTTGGAATAGCAATAAAAATTATTTTAACTGCTAGATTTCTTTAAATTGATTCTCTTCTTATGAATGAACTTCATAAAGTAAGAGACGTAAAGACATGCTAACATAAAGCTAGTGGAGTCATTTCATCTAAATTTTAGATTGGACTTGAAAAATTCATGTCTCAAATTCACAAGTATTAGAAAGGAAAAACAAAAGTTTTGAGAATTCACATCCATGTAAGCTTGTCCAAGGATGGAGCTGCCAAACACTACTTGTTCAATATGACATTAGTAATTTGACAAAACAATGATGTTACTAAGTCCAGTGGGGGATGAGATGGCTGGGACATAAAACTAAACTTGGTTTTAAAAAAAAAATAACTGTATAAGCTAATCCTATTCAAAACATATTTAAACCATTGAAACAGTAAGATCCCAACTTTTTCTTATGTCAAATTGCACCATCCCATCCAAAAGTGTCTTACCTTCCCACTTCCCAGTCAGTGCCGAAATGGTCCCGACCAAGCTTCCAAAATAAGTCAAAGACATACAAGTGAAATCACAAGAAAGAGAACCGAACCCTCTTATACAAAAGTCAAACAGCTTATAAATTTGAGTAGTTTGTTTCCTTTATGCATATTGCATTATTATACTACCACAGAATCTAGTACCCAGTATTGAATTAAAATCTACAAAGCACAGACACAAACTCAGGGCATCACACAAAATGACGTAAGGATTTTACACCAAAAGGATGCCGTTCATTTCTGCAAGTAACTGTGCAACATAGGATATTTAGATGCCATAAATCAACGGCTTAAATCTAACATGAAAAAGAACATGTAAGAGATAAAGAGAAATTGTGCCTACCATTCTTTAGGTTTCAAATGCAAAGAAGCTCAATTACAAGAAGTCTTAGTGCTTTTAATTTCAGAAAATTGATCCAGTACTTTGTCCATTTGCTAACTCCAGTTTCCACCAAATCCAAAATCTAAGCTCATATCTTGAATTCGATCAAGTCAGAAATTTCTGATCGGAAAAGAACCCAAATTTGTTCCAAACACAGCAATCAAAATTGAGGGCAAGAAGGGTGAGGATTTTGACTAAGGAAAAAAGATCAGAACCAGGAAGAGAAAGGGAGAAGAGAGATTTGGTTCGAGCTTTTGTTGTTTCATCCTCGTGGCGCTTTGTTTGTGGTAGTGACATTCTTCAAATTTGCCTGTAACTTCGCTCTCTCTCTCTCTCTCTCGCTAAACTTTCTCTCTCTTCTGTGTATGTGTCTGATATTCAAACTCTACACAGCTCCGCCAATTTTGAGGGCACTTGTGGCTGCTAACCAATTCTTCTCTCTCTCTCTCTCTGTGAGTGTGTATGTCTGTTCTAATTTTGGCGTGAGGATCTCTCGGAGGGAAGAGAGAAACGAATCCATCTCTTTCAATATAACGTTCTGAAATGTCACGACATGGTGCAACTCAGAGCACCTCAAATAAGGTGAACTTCCTCATCTAAGCCGTTGGATTCCCACACTATCCGAAGAATCAGCCTCTTTTTATTTTATTTTTTAATAACTCAAAGAAAACCCCTTTATGATTTTACAAAAGTAATTCTGCTGTCGAAAAAGTTGTCATTTAAATTCGGAAGACTCTTATTGTAGCTTAATACTAAAATATACATCAAAATATTTATCTAATTTATATTGTTTTAAAATTTCAATTTTATCGTAATTTATTTTATAACATGATTTTGTATGTTTTATATAAATTATTGATATTTAATAATTATATTAAATTTAATTAAATTTGATTCGAATCGGATTAAATTTTTAAAAAATAAAATTTTCATTACATTTGTTTTGAATCCGAAAGATCTTATTTAAAAGGTACGAGTGCTTCTAGACCAACTAAACCATGTGTTCCTCCATGATCCTCTAATTAAATGGCTATGTAACATGGATCATAGTTTTCCTTCTTGAATTATTATATTTATGGCTCTAAATTTACCTTTAAAATTGTGTTTTTCATTGTTTGAGATAAATTATATTAAGAATTTTAAGATTTTTCAACGTGTACGACTAACAAATTATCGCATCCATGCACATTAAGTTAAAAATTTCTAGAACAATTATTAATATATACTTTATTTCCAGAAATATGCATTTTTAATCAATTGAACAAACATGAATTATGATCCATTTTTCTCCGCCAAGAAATTTTTAGCTTGATAAACAATGACACAAGGAGTCAGACCTTATCATTTTTTTTTTCCACTCGGTATCCGAAATTTCAGAATTTCACTCTGACCAATTTAGATCAACCTATTGATCTTTTTCAAAAAAAGATATTAAAACATGATTTTTTTTATACCCATAAAGAATCGAATTCACGATCATAATTAAAGAAACTCAACTTCTTTCCGCCTGATCCAACCACCGTTGGTGTTCTTATCATTTTTATGCACTCGCGGTTTGTGCCCGCATCACCAGTGAGTGCGGAGTTCGCTCATGTTAAAAAGGGGCAAAGGTTGAGAGGAGCCGTGTCATGTATGAGCAATACTTTCCATGCTTAAAATAAGGGGAAAAAAAAGACTCAAAACTCCCAAGAACAATAACATGACTGCTGTTCTCTCAGCTCTTGCTATTGTCCCAATTATTATTACATCCAAGTAATACCTGGAACATAAGAAAAAAAAAAGGAAAATAACCCTAGGACCTTAAATTCGGTAAAATACTAGGTACAACCTTGAAAGGAGAATACGTATTCTGTATTTCAATGAAATTAACATTGCAAAGTTGATTCAGTTGTTCATATGAAATAAAGCAGTACTCTCATACAACATAGGGCAACCAAAACAAAACTTTGCCCGTGATGATCGGCTCAATGTAAGACTGCCCCCAGTCAAGAATAAAGCATTATGGTTAACCATGCACCCAGTAAATTTTAAAACCTTGGCACCAGACCAAGACGGTGTATGCCTGGTATCAAATAGAATATCTTAAGCGTCTCTTGCATTCTCCACGAAACCTGCCAATGAAAATTTTAACAAACTTGGAGCCTCTTAAATCTCACAATGCTACTCAATCTACAAGTGTATGAAAGACCACATGATGTACTCACTGTACATGTACTAGTCCTCTTCCATGGGAACTTCTGGAACATCAAATCTGTCTTCCTCGATTGTCTTATTTATCACATACATTGGTGATGGTAAAGCAGAAGTCAAGGAAATGCTTGGATTGACTGACTGGAGAAACACAAACAGTTAAGAGGAAGGGGTGAATGGACAGGCCTTAGTTGTAAATATATAGAACTGATTAAAAAAAAAAGGATTTCCCAATTCACAATTTCAAACACCTAGTAACTAAGATTTGCAGCATCATATAAATCAACTTAAGCTTCCCTGGAGGAAGAAGAGTGATAAAAGTATCATTGCAGAATTGATACGCATAGCACACGAAAGAAGCAATGAGACTTCTATCTCACACAAAATATTCAAAAAACATGTGAAAAATTCACGTGGAAAAAAGGATATAAATTGACATAAGATCATCCTCCTTTTCACCACGATTCCTGCTCTCTTTGAGCTCCCTCAGAATTTCAGGTGAGACCTATAATTTTTAAGGGTACAAAGATCAAAATTTGCATAGTTGCCAAAAACAACCACACCACAATGAATAATGTCAGGTTGGTAGTACCAATTTATGGCTTTGCCTTCTTATCAAACTTTTGAGTTTATCCTTCTCCTCCTGTGTCAATTCATTTTTGTACCTGCAAGATTTTCATAGCAACTGTTGTTATGATGAGCAAACTTGGAAATTGAATGGCACATAGAAATGGGGGGGGTGTATATATAGGTTTGCTACAAAATGCTGACTTAATGCTGAACTTTCAACTGATGAATTTTTGCATGCTCAAAAGAACATAGAGGAAACAACAAGCAAACATCTCTGAGCTTATTGATTAATTTTGAAACATCAAATGTATTTCATTGCTAATTATCAATAGTCAAGATTTATAAGTATGCCCTGAGTTTGAACAGTCCATAAATTCCCACTTTCAACATCCTGTTTTGGTACTTCTCATTCATTGCTAAACTCTCTGCTTTCAAATAGTTACACTCGTTAGAAACAAGTGTACAGCAAGTAAAAAAGTGCATCTACAGGTTGTCCGTGTACAAGTTTGCAGAGCTAGCAGCAATCCGGCTCCAAAAAACAAGCAGTGATACCATGGCCGAATAAGAAAAAGACATAACTGAACAAAACACCAAACAAAGTGAATACATAATGCAAGCACATGGCAAATGGAAGCACCTCCTAGTCCTTGAGAATACCCAAAAGCACCCTTAGATGTGCTAATCAACTCATGAAAAGAGAAAACTCCTTAATTTTAATCTGCTGAACTAGAACTACAATATATGATGATAGACGAATACACCAACCTTTGCACAAAAGCAAGAAGCGACTGGTGCCATATTACTGGCATTATCCTTGTTTCCTCTACGAACCCCATAAAATGAGCAACCATGGCATCAACTACTCGATACGGCAATGCATATTTCTTCTCAACAAGAAGCTTCATAAAATAACTGCAAGAAAAAGAGCCAGGGAAAAACAAAAGGCATTCAACAAAAATCCATTACACTGTCGAATTCAAGAACCACAACAATCAATAAGACATTTAAACAATCGGGAACTTCAAGGAAATTGTTGAACATCTTATTTACCTTGTCATGCCTGAATACTCCATCTGTGCAAGCTTCATTAGTGCAACACTGCAAATGAACTCAAAATTAGACTTAATGCATCTCTAGCAAGCATCACCAGATAATCATTGTATTTCAAGTAAGCACCATTTTAGCCAAGTACAAAAGGGGAAACATGCCT
Organism: Dillenia turbinata; assembly: GCA_037126225.1. Taxonomy (NCBI): domain Eukaryota; kingdom Viridiplantae; phylum Streptophyta; class Magnoliopsida; order Dilleniales; family Dilleniaceae; genus Dillenia; species Dillenia turbinata. The sequence continues at coordinate 18,841,544 of JBAMMX010000025.1, forward strand.
GTGATACGATATGAATTAGAAAGTACAAACCCAAAGTACAAAAGAAGAAATAATCAAGGTTTGCGATTAACTTTATTTTTATCTATTTTCTTTAAGTAAACCTTCGCAGAGGTCAACATAATTATATCTGCAATATCAAATAGTATGCCATGAGCACTGCACACTACAGAAATGACTATTTCCGCATAAAGCCATTAGAGTTCATCAGACAGTATTCTCCTTTACTAAACAAAGATATTAAAAATGCCATTTCACCCTAGGTTTACAAATTTTCTTCAGTGTAGAAACAAACTAAAATTGCCATTTTTCACTAGGTAATCAAGTTTTTTTGACATAAAACATGGAGTGTGTAGGCTATGTTACTAACTATTTTCAGTCATATTATGCAAGAATTTGAATACACATGTTTAATTACTAATAATCAATCAATCCATTGGTTAAATAACGAGTGATGTAGACCAATTGTTACATATGTGGGTACAAGATTGCATTATGTTGGAAAATTTCCAATACTGGAATTTTTGTGTCTAATATCTGATTAGTAAATAGAAGCAGCATATCCTCATTCTACAACATGACAAACCATCTAGCATTCTGAGTGCTCTAATAGATGGGCAACTGGAAGTTTTCACCAGGAAACAAGACAATATTTTGAAATAAGGGTCAAATGCTTGCAGATGGAAGCAATCGAAGTCTCTGAATAAGTCAGGAATAATAATTACTCAACTAAAAGATACAATTACCTTGAATGAAGTGAAGGAATGGTAACCTTTTGAATGATACTTCCAATGATGACAGCTTCCCTGAGAGTGCATGTTCCTGACTGTCAACAATAAAAATTATGTTAGACTGTGGGCCATAGAAACAATCCCTCGAATACAAATTTATCGACATTTATTTGAGTTCTAGGAAATTTAAGACTATATAAAAGACTCCAGCCAAAAATTTCCCGTCTAGCCCCAGGTATGTGCAATATTAATTGTTGAATCCAAACAATGCATAAAGAATTGGACATGACAGCAATTTGATCAAGACAAAAATAAACTATAGAGACTCTTTTCAAAAGCCACAATCCCATACCTCACACAATGGGAATAATATCCCCTTAAAGAAGGCAGCAGGTTTGTACACAGACTTTTTCAAAGCCTGATAGAGAGCAAAGTGGAGTCTCTTATTCTTTCGTATATCATCTCTAACTTGAGGGAGCAAAACAAACTTATAAAACCGTTCCACCTTCTTTGCACCCAAATTGGAAGCAAAAATTCTTGTGGCCTGGTACACTGCATTTGGCGACCAATTCTCAGGTTCAGTCAGGTATAAGACATCCTCCCAACCTTGGAGTGAAGGAATGTGTTTGAATGCTTTTGGTATCTTTCCCGACGTGTATTTACCCAACAGCCGCCCTATTCTGGTAGTCATTTCACAATTAACCCTTCATAGTCAACAACACGAAATATTTCTATATGAAAAAAAAAGAGAAATTTATTGCACATACCCTTTGTATAACTCTATGATGTTGCTATCCAGATTGGGCAGGGGCCGAGTTCCTGTAATAAACATTAAAAAAAATGAGCTCTTACATGCACAGTCATGAAGGAAATTTTCCTCCCATGGGAACAAAATTCAAACATCAATTCATAAGAAGTGCTTTACACCCTGCTTGGAAACAAATGAGTTCTCCAAAAATAATGGAGTTCAATACTAATTCTATTTTTTTAAAAAAAAAAAAAAATTCGGAAGTGCAACATAGCATGGAGTTCAATTCTAATTCCATATAAAGTATAAAGTTGTATATTGTTATTTAAAAAATGAAATTTATAAATAAAATCCACAATAATTCATCGGTCCCACATAACGATTTCATGATTACTCAAAAGCAACAAATTTCATAATTGAACTCACATGTTCTTCTGGCATTTCAAGCAAAAGAATTTAATTGAAATCCACATACTATTGGTTCCAAGCTTTTCATTTGGAAATGACATCAATTGAAGAATTCAATTAAAACAAAATATATTCATTTTTCCATTGATTCAAAGCATACACTTGGTCAAATCATAGTTTGAAAACAAGGATGACATCTTCATGATTATGCACGTTGCTTGGAACTAAATGAAATCTATAAAAACTATGGAGGTTAATTAGAAGTCCAAATTTAAGTTACTTGGAAGCCCAAAAAATGTGGAAGTTAATTTTAACTCTATAAAGAGCATGGGTTTGTAAATTGTCAAAAAATAAATTTGTAAACAAATTCCAATAGAATTCTTGGTTCCCACGGACACCATTAGAAATGATCGTATCCACGACATTAGACACATAACTTAGAAACAACATGATAAAGGACTTTCCAACCTATATTAATGTAGAATTTGTATAACTTTATCATATCACTTTATTTGTGTCAAGTCCGTGTGTCCCATGTTTGTATCCATGCTACATAGATTCCCCGTGACTACTCCATAATTGCTATTAATTGACAATTTCAGAATTGAATCTCGGGTTATTTTGGCTGTTTCAAACAATGCATTTAAACTCTTTTCCTCCAAGAAATATGTTTATTCCAAAATGAACTGTGAATCAATTGGTTTCAACTAAAGCGAAGAAAACTACATTTTACCTACACAATCAATGCGAGCACGCCATAAATATTAGGAGTAAATCCACAAGATTTAACCCTCACAAACATGAAAAATTAAGAATTAAACAAAAAAGAATAATATGATAAAGAACAAAAATAATACCAGCAGAAACTTTCGCATTATGTTCATTGATTTTGGCAACGATGATATCTGCTAATGTACGCTGCTCCGGCGCATCAGTTTTCATGAAAGCCTCGAGTAACTTCTCGTCTTCCTCGTCAATCTCTTCCTTCAACAACCAAATAGGAAAAAAAATCAAATTAAAATCAACGAAAAGACAAAATAAAACATTCTAGGATTTGAGAAAAACAAAACTCACATCATAACCGCCAAAATTGCTCTGAGTCTCAGAAAATCCAGTAAAATTATCAATATCATCCTCTGTTTCTTCTCCAGCATTGGTCTCTTCAACAAATAAAAACGAATTAGGATTTTGCTCTTTAGTTTCTTCGTTTTCGATCTCTTTTTGCTGAAGTAGGGCTTCTTTTAAGATCTTCGAGCTCATATTAGAAGAAATCATCTGAAAAGACAAAGAAACGGAGTAATTAGATACTGAGAGGGATTGAACACAGAGAGAGAGAGAGAGAGACCTTTTCTACTTTCTGGTGGAGTTTGGGAGGTTTGGTTTTCTTCTTTGAGGCTTGAGAGGCATCGTCTGACATGAATGGCTGTGGATTCTGATTTCTGCTTCGTTTCGCCATTCTCTCTCCCTCTAGATTTTGCAAAACCCTAAGGTCGTTAGAAGATGGCTAGTATTTATCGGCTGACGTTTTTGCATTGAAGCAGCATTAGGGTTGTACCTGACCCGTCGGGCAGCCCATTCGGCCCGATAAGCCCGATTTGCTTTTAACCAGCCTCGGCCACTTTTCCTAACTCTACCCATGGGCTAACGGCACTAATTTGAGGTGGTCTCGATTTTAAAGGGGCGAGTACGATTTAATCTTGCATATCTAATTCTTCTTTGTTTTGGGTTATATCACAATTCAAAATCAAAATCACAAAATTAGAAAAGAAGTATCATAATCACTAAACTGTTTTATTAAAAAAGTATGATTAATTCTATTAAAATTACTGAGTAGTTGAGTAAAACCAAGCATGAGATTAGAATATGAACATTTCAAAGGGCTCGGATCGTATTTGAATTATTTTAATTTTAAAAATTATAAATTTGAATATTTATTTATGAAAAAATATATTTTTAGCGAGACAATTTGCATTCGCTCCGTAAAAAGTCTCATAGATTTTGGGGCTACACTTTTTTTTTCCTCTATTTTCTTTTGACATTGCGTAGAAACCTACTCACCGTAATAAGTTGAATTTATCTGTTTAGGGAGCTTGGCTAATTTTCTTAACTACGTGGCCTTACATGACTTGATGAGGCTTAAGTTTCTGCAAGGCCAAACTTGGAATTTACGCCTGTGGTGTGGAACCAAATCATTTTTTTTTTTGTTACTTATATCAAAAATTGAAACCGGGTTCATCAGGTTAGAAAAGTGAGTTATGACCACTAAATTATCTCTTTAAGGGAACCGACAAATCATAGTTCATGTTCTAGTAGGTTAGGCTAACTAGGACCGGTAATTAGGTCGGGCCAACCAAAGCTTGACTCATTTTGGAGGACTGAGCTCGGCGCATTTTAGGGTTGGGCTGAGATTGGACCCATTATTTAGTTTCGATTTAATTACGTGCCAAATTTGGACTCCGATGGGTTCTGCCCGTTATAGGTTCAATCCGTTTAAAATCAGATATTGTGGTACTTTGATATTGACTTTGATGATTTCAATATATTACTCTTGATATAGTTTTTAAATCATTCATGACATTATTATTGTTAATTTTCATAATAGTATGTAATTTTTTATTTAGTTTGATAATATTTGTTTTCTATTTTATTTTGTATTTATTATATTATAAAATGGATTAAAAATATAAAAATTTGAAATATTTAATTTGAGCTCTGGATCCTTTTAATTTTTTGGGTCGAGATCGAGTATTAATTCCTTGAGTTTTTCTCTGGCAGGCTCAGAGTTGAGACCATAAAATTTTAAATAAGCCTGAGTCCAAAACTTTGTAAACGTTGCTCCAGGAAACTTAATTGCCAGCCCTAAGCCTACGTTGGCCTAACCAGATTGCTAAGATTAAAAAAAAAATGCTGGACCGATTCCATCTGTTATTGGACTTAGGATCAAGAGTCGCTTCTGCCGGCCCAACTTAAGACAGTGATATTAGCAAGTCTAGTTATGGTCCTTTATTCTAACATGGGTCTTAACCCTAGAAGCCCAGTGGGCCAACTCATAAAATATTTGTCAAGCCCGCCCTTTTTCCCTTGTATTTATTTTTTTTTACTATACCAACCAGTATCCGAACACATATTCAGACAAAATCTATCCAGAACTTACAGTAACCTATTTAGGAAGCTATCTTCCCAACGTAATCTAATTCATGCTCACGTCACAAGTCGAACTCGGAATCTTGGTTAAGCACCCTATCGTCATATCCCACTAGACCAAATGACCATTGGTTCTCTTGTATTTTCTTGGGTTCAAACGCCTGTGGATTTTTTTTTGATTATATCATGATTTGACTTTAAAATCACCGGATTAAGAACGGGGCTGTGACTAATAAATTATTTCCTATGGGGTGCTTGTGGATATTTGAATCGAAATATAAAAGAATTTCACAATATAATCTGAGAAAATAGGCTAATTGATTATTGGGAGTGCCTTTGAAGATATATGTACATAAGTGCGTGTGTGTGTATAGAGAGAGAGAGAGAGAGAGAGAGAGAGAGCTTCTCCCCCACCTCATGTATTTCCTCCTTGTCTCCTTTATTGTCATTTTCTTCGCCTTTTCAATTCAATGGCTCGTGCTTATTTTATGGCGCTGATTTTCTGCCTTTTCTAAAGTTAAACATGACATACATCCATATGCAATTATAGAAGCTTCCTCTCTCTCTCTGTGAAGATTCCGCTGTGGAATTTTTGTGGAAAATTTTCTGATGTTCATGAATTTCATCTTCAAATGTCAATCATTCTTACCAGCTCTTCCTCCTTGAAGCTTCCACTTTCCACTCTACCGTCTTATCCATCTCAATATTTTATTAAAAAAAACCTTATAGTCTGGCCATTTAGTTTGCAAATGCCTTGTATTGTCTGAGCTTTTCACATGGAGATTATGTTTATCCACTTTTGTTTAACAGTTCCTTAAAAATATATTCTATTAAGTGTATTTGTCATAACCATTGTGTACATTTGAGGGGGGGAAATTCCAAATCCTCATTATTATTTAAAAGGAGGAAAATTTTTTTAAAAAAAAAAAGAAAGAAAGAAAGAAAAGAAAAGAAAAGAAAAGGCATTATGTATAATTCCTCATGCTAGGCAACAAGCATGAAATAAGGCTCAAGTCTAAGATTTTTATTATAACTTAAAATTTCAAGTTTTTCATTTTTTTGGGGGGTGTACAATAAAGAAAAAATCACAATTTTAATTTGTAATTACATTTCTAAAATATTTTCAAAATATATTATTTTCAACTAAAAATTTAGAAGTAATTAATAATAGCAGGTAGGTGAGCAAATAAACTGTGAAATATTTTATTTTATTTTATTTTATTGATTGAAAGGCAATAACTTAAACAATTGTTTCTAATTTTATTAGCTTAGTATTATTATAACATTTGTAAAATTTTCATTTTCTTTTATTAGCTTAAAAAATAGTATAAATTTTCTTTTTTGATTTTATTAATTTTTAAATCTGATATCCATTTACTTAATATTCTGGATATGGCATGAATATTATAAATATTGTTATTATTTATTTTAACAACTAACTTTTAATGCATGAATTAGATTTTTTTATGGAGAAAATAGGTATTGGAAGAGATTTATCTTTTAAGAATTCTATTTAGTTCGAATTAGATTTAATTGAATCCAACGCAATCACCAGATACAGGTGATTTATTAAAAAAAAATTATTTTATAATATCATGAAGAGCTACTTTAAAAAATTTAAGTCGATTTCATGGGGTTAAATAATGTGATGAGTTAAAAAAAAATTTATGAGCACTAATTCAATTAACTTTTTTTTTTTGGTACATAAAGAGTCTTGAATTCGCTTTATTAGAAGGAAGGAAACGGTATTAATTGAACTATTTTTTTATTATAACAAAAATCGAATCCGAATCACGGCGTCTGGGGATGTGGACAATTCTCACTGGATTGTCCCATTGGGAATGGTACCAATTAAACTATAACTCATTGACACTGATTCAATTATGCTAACATTGCACAGATTCCCATGTTGGGAACCCAAGGAGTGTAATCGTGCCGAATCGAGTCGATACACTACTCTACTCGATTAGGAAATTATCCTATTCGATATTCGACTCGACTCAATCGAACTTGAATTTTCAAACTAGAATTCGATTCGAAAGAAATTTTACAATATTCGAATTTGACTCGATTAGTCCCGTTTTAGGATTGAGTTTGAATGTAAATTAAAATTTAATATATTTAGACTCAAGTTCGGTTCAACTCGAAATCGGTTTGATTAGACTCACGAACACTTCGAGTTGAGTATTTTAATACTCAAAGTCGACTCAATACTTAAATTAATATACTCAAACTCGACTTGAATTCGGTTAAAACTCGATTAAATTGAGCTGAATTCGAGTGTTTCTCGAATCAAATTCGAGCTACTCACGAGTAGCTTGACTCACTTACACCCCTAGGAACCTTAGTCCTCACTTGCTAAAATAGAATTTGACCTTGTGGCATGCCACCCTACCACCATACATTCAATTTTCCATCTGTCTCATAGCAAAATTTCTCCAGCTAGAAACAATTATCCATTGACGAAAGAGTCTTTAATCAATCATGTAATGTATCTACACTACATCTTAATATAGAGAGCAACATCAAATAATAAAATTTGATATGATGCAAATTTTCATAGAATTAAATTTTGTGAGATTCGGATTATTTTCAAATTAATTCTTATCAAATTCAAATAAAAATGTTAAATTCAAACCTAACCCTTGGACTAATTAAAAATGCTAAAATGCTAAAATATTTAAATTGACAGATTTAATCAGATCTAAAAGTTTATAACAGATGATAAATCCACAGAAATTATAGCCCAAGTTGATCTGCATGGTGAATGGTGTACATGTGCTAAAATTAATATTATAGCCATTAAAAAATTCTAAATGAAATCTTCTAATATTACTTCAATATTCTTTTGGGTTGGGTTTCATTATTTTAGTATTTACAATCATACTATGTTAAGAACATAGCAATTTTATTTGTATCAAATGTAGGCCTTGGAACCAAAGCCAACTTGCCTGTACAATGTAAGCCAACTTGTCTATCCATGTCATTTAGCTTTAGATAATTAAGATGGTGCTTGATTAATGGGTATGAGAATTAGAAATAAGTTTAAAATTCATATAAATTGTTTAGATTAAGGGAATGAGAATCAAGATATAGGTATGAAACCTTCAATTTATGGATTTTGTAAAATCTAAGTAAAACGATGGATTTTGGTTAAAATCCTTAAATGAAATTTAAGAAAAATTCTTCTCCACTTTTTGTCATTCCAGAAAATATTAATTTTAAAACATTTTAAAAATAAAATAAAATATTGATTTTAAAACAATTTTAATTTTAATTTTAAAAAATGAAATAAAATATTAATTTTAAAAATATTTTAATTTTAGTTTTAATTTTAAAAAATAAAATAAAATTAAAGAAAATAAAATAGATAATAATTTTAATTTTAATTTTACATAATAAAATAAAATTTAAAATATTAATTTTAAAATATTTTTTATTAAGCGTAAAATTAACAATTATATGATTCATATTCCAAAACATATATAAATCAAATATTAATATTGACAATCAAATTTATTTCAAAATTTGAATCAAACGAGGAATATCAAATTTCAATTCTATTCTTAAGATTTTTTATTTCGATTTTGACTCCGATTCCTGAATACAAATCAAACATCCTCTCAATTCATTCTTCCTTGCTTCCCGGCAAGAGACCGATCTTTAGGAGAACATGTGTTTGCTCTTTCCCTCTCTCTCTCTTTTTAATTTATTATTAATATTTAAAAATCTGATGAATCTGATTTGAATAATATTGGATATTTTAGATGATTCACATGCAGCGAAAGTATTCAAACAATTTTCAAAAAAATTAAATAGATCGGGTATAGGGTTACGTCAACGTATAAAGTCTCCCAAAAATCAATCGAATCGTCCATCTCTCGATCGGATCTCACGATCGGGATGATGATCACGATATTAATCGAACCACCATCGCAATACCACGACGTCGTAACCCTCAGTCCGACGATTGTTATGATAGGAGAAATTTTCTTATGCGAAAATTTCTCAAACCCTCAAAATGAAATTCTCTCTCTAGAGAATTCTATTTTCTCTCTCAATCTTGCTCTCATTGCAATCGGCTATTATTCCTCCACACAGGAAGATCACCATATCACTCAAAACAAAAGTCTCAAATGTATTAGAGAGAGAATGAGAGTTATTTTCTTAGAGTGGTTAGTGGGTGTTCTCCCATTAACCCCATAATTCAAATTTTAAAAGTTTAAAATGTCACGTGGGCATCACTCATAATCAACATCTCCCACTTGCACACGAGGGCATTTAATATAATTCACAAGATCATAACTCATGTGATCTTTCTCATCACCCTACTGGACTTTCATACAGGATTAGACGTCGTGCGACCGACGAGTACATCTACAAATAAAGATCTCTCGATATACCTATTAGGATAATCGAGAAGTCATTGTTAATATCAAAAGAACTCGCTACACCCCAGATCCAAGACTAATTACATCCATCGAGTTACTTTCCTCATCGAAAGTAATCTCCAATATACGTTCGACTGTGTATCTACTATTATGTTTACATCCCAACATGGATAGACATAATAGACATGTCGGTAAATACAACACAATAATATAATGTTAATTGGTCTTTTTTTTCCTAAACTCGAATCTATTAGCCTCAATTCAGCTGTTTTTCTAGATCTGTTCCTCAAATCTCAATTTATCTTTCGGGTCATCGGTAAATAGACTAAAGTAGTGACACTAAGCTAAAATTTCTAGAAACAGACAAAAATGATAAAGGTACAAGAGATAGAATTTAATTTAAAATTTAATTTTTTTTATTTTTTTTTAATTTTAAGATTTTAAATTAAAATTTTAATTACAAGAATTTAATATTTGATGATTATAAGTTGTTATCCGATTCTCTCTCTCTCTCACCCTCTCTCTCCCGATCTCTTGAAGGTGTCATTTTGGGCTTGCAGGTGTGAACCATAAGCAGAGACCTTGACCTCATCGGTTAGAATACAGTAGTTCCACGTGATGAGGAAAAAGAGAGGAAATTGCACATTACCTTTTTTTCATTTCGGCTCTTCTAGAGCATTGAAAATGAACCAAAAAAAAAAAAAAACTATTAAAATAAATGTCACAATCACTTGATAGAAGATGTTTTGTAACAATGTGTGGAACACAAAAAATAAGTAAATATTTTTGACTGGATAAATAATCATATTCAATTAATGTAATTCAATGAATTTACTTGATTATACAACTAAACCACGCTGAATATCTATATGTATGTATATATATATATATATATAGGTAGTAATAATGGACCAGTGTCACCATATCATTCCTGTACACAATTTTATTTATTTATTTATTTTTTAAAGTGATAGGAATAACCAAGTTATTGAAAAGCATGTCGTTTTTTATACTATCGGGAATTATTAATTAGTACCAATGAAATTATGTTATCTCATCGATGCGTAGTTGATCTAATAATTGGGTATTGATATTAGTTAAATAAGATCTTAGATTCTAGTCTGACAAAAATAGAAGTTGAGAGAGTTTTGTCCCTCAAGTTCTAACTCGACACAAACTGAATTTAAACGGATTCAACGTAATTAACATATACCAATAGTTTATAAAAAAAACTTAAGTTATTGGAGTTATGATTTATTAAAAGAAACGAAATTAAATCATTTTAGTTTTAAATTTTGTCTATGAATTTAACATAATTTATATAGTTGTGTGGGAATATCACTCCTGTTGAATCTATAAGACAAGAAAGCATTTCTTATTTTCACAATCTTTAATTATTAATAAAAAAATAATTAAAAAAAAAAACCTTTATATTTTGTGATAGGTATTGTTCTGAATGGTTTGGACTTCATAGGATAAGCAGACATATTAGAAACTTGGGCAACTACCTACCCCCTTCCCAGCCGTTTATTGTTTCCGACTCTCCTTACTTTTTTTCCTCCCTTCTCCGAATCTTCCTTTCATGCACACCTATATAATGCCGTCTTTCTCATCTTTTTGAAAAATATCTAAACCTAACTCACATACTCTCTCTCTCTCTCTCATACATAGACACCCACACACACATCATGGAAGCAATGGCGAAGCACCAATATAACTCTACACAACAATCCCCAAAGAAGGCCCATAAGCAACCCATGAAAGGAAAGAAAAAGCCAACGAAAGTCACATACATATCGAGTCCTGTGATGGTGAGAGCATGCAACGAATCCGAGTTTCGAGCAATTGTGCAAGAACTTACTGGGAAGGACTCTACTGTGTGGAGTCCAGAAGACTTTGGTGAAGCTAGAGAGCAACTTGGTGATCGCCATGCATTCGGAATTACTGCAGAAAGTAATAATAATTCTATTGTTCCCGAAGATAATGTCGGTGATATGTTTTTGAATAACATATTGCCTTCAGTAGATTTTATCAATGGAGGGCTTTGTTTTGATGGACAATTCGGAGACTTTGCCAGGATTTCAATCTAAATGTGTTTTTGTTTGGAAAAAAAAAAGTAAGTAATGTACTATATATACTACTAAGGTAATTTAAATTACTAGCACTAATAAGATCTCTCTCTCTCTCTCTCTCTCTCTCCCCACCCCTGTGTGTGCTTGAGTACGGTTTGTGGAACCACCCTAGCTCAAAAGGGTTCCAACCTTTGTTGTTTGGTTTTTGAGGAAAGAAGACAATATATGTTGTCCATGGTCCTTTAGATTTCTCGGGTTCAATAGAAAGGTAAGGAGTGACGTTGGTGGGGCGCGTTCACCCGGAGGAATGACATCCCCGTGTCTCTCTCTTCCATGCTCTCTCTATAACGGTCTCTAACAACGGTGATTGTAGTTAAAATACTAGTAATTTTCGACTGCAGTTTGAAAGATTAGAGAAGTTCCAAGAGTTGACGGAGTGATTGCAACGACTATGAGTCTTAGGTGAAATAGTAGAGTAGGGCATAAACCATTTGTTGATTGGTGTCATGGACCTGGTCCTTTTCCTGTGTCTGACACGAAAGAGGCATGGAATCCGCCCATTTAAACCCGGGACTGGCATATTGAATAAGGGCCGGTTCAACCCGGACCGAAAACTACGTTTCAGGGTTTGGTTCAACAAAATGGTGAATTGGACCAAAGCTGGCCCAAAATGAGTCAAAAAATATGACACTTGAACCATGAAGGGTCCAACCGGCGGCGGGTCACCTATGATAAACAACAAATAATAAAATGAAAAAAAAAGTAAAGGTTTCAATCCGAGACTCATGAATCGGAACCGTCGTCAAGGTTAAAGTTTTGGTTCAAAGTTTTAGAGGCCCTAAACCAATGACACGGTCCTGGTTTAGGCCCGGTTCGTGTGGCCAGGTCTACTTATACCCAATGATCAAATGAGATCTCTAAGCAGGGCAAATTGATGTCGATCTGGTATCCTACACGATGTTGATTTGACAGGTTTTGTTAAGAACGGTCTTCGAGCTGCATTGTGGGATGTCGATTTGACTGACTCTTCATTTGTGGATGGTTGTTTGTCATTATCGGCCTTCGTCAAAGGTCCAGTTGGTGAAGTGACCCTTTTGAATGATTGCGTGCCCTATTTTGCGAGAAATTATTTGGTGAAACGGATTCATATGGATCGTTTTCCATTTTTATTAGTAATTATAATTTTTTTCTTTTGTAATTTTATTTTTTATTTATAGTGAGTAAAATGGTTGTATATCAATTGGTGTTGTTTGATGGGTGAGTTTTCATTTGTTGTTTGTGTTCCCCTTGCTCTCTATTTTGGCATGTTTTCTTCTGACTTCGTCCGAGTTTGATACCCAAAGGAAAATAGAGAGAAAATGTGTTGTATATGGTTTTTTTTTAATATAAATAATCAATAATTATATTAAATTTAATTAAACTTAATTTGAATCAGGTTGAATTTTATTTAAACTATATCAATGTTTCGTTTTTGAATTTATATTAAATTTAATTTGAATTTAATTAGATTTTTTTTTATTTAAATTATATTAGTGTTGGGCTTTTTGAATACATGCTAAAAAAAAAAGTTTCAGACAAAAGAAAGTTAAGAAAATGTTATTTTCAAGGTTCACTGCATCTGATCATTCTAAAAAGTAATCCCGTGAGATGACATCTGTGGTTGAAAAAAACTAAGATTTCAAAGTATTAACGTCGCAAGACTTTTTAAGTTTCTTCAATAATCAAAGTATCCCATAACCCAGAAAACATAGTTATCCATTTATCTAAGATTAAAAAAACAGATTTCCAAAATTAATATCATGAACTTTAAGGATATATATATATATATATATATATATATATATATATAATTTTGGTCTCATCTCCTTTTCCGTTGATTAAGCAAGGCCCTAAACATCTACGAGCAGCAGCGGTATCAGATTGCTTGTTTTTTCAAGGGCCCATATAGATATAAAATTTTGAAAATCCCATTTATGGTGTTTTGGTATAATTTCTATGTCGCAACAACAAATTTCCAATTCTCAAGAGCAACTAGCCAAAGCTCAAAGGTGAAGAACAACTACTTTTTTTTTTTTCCGATTTTTTACCGATCAATGTATGAATTTTGCCTGATTAATCTGGTTTGAGTACTGTAGAACCCATTAAGAGATTGACTCTCTCGAATCTTGTTTCTTCATTCTCATAGTTTGAACTCGAGATATATGATTAAGAGAGTATAGCACTCGACTGCTACACCCAGAAGAGTTTAGTGAAGAACGACTCTTTGAAGATATCAATATAACGTATTAATAATTTTTTTATGCTATTTGAAAAGTACATAACATTGTTTTGCTTTTTTTTTTTTTTTTATACGCATAAGAGATTCGAATTCAAGATCTCTTAAGAAAAAGAAAGTAATATCAATGGAGTTATAGTTTATTAGTCACTGTTATGCTTGATTACCATTACAATTAAGTACAAAATTTATTTTATTACTCATAATAATAATTGTTTTATTAGTCAATTTATATGTGACATGAAATCTTATATATCTTATTATCAAAATTTTATTTTATTAAGTTATAATATGTAACAACTAATTGTACAAAATTTTAAATAATATGAGCGTCCCATTATGTTCAGATTTAAGCATGGATGGAATGGCGGTGTGAAAGAAGGGTATGTATACTGACATAAAATAGTTGAATATTATAAGAGTTTCATTTAAATTAATATTATTATTGCATATAATTTACAAACTAAATAAAATTTTTAAGTGCTCGTCAGCACCAGATCACATGCTAATTACTAGTAATATAAAAAATATTACATTTACTGTTCACTACAAAAAAAACATGGTTTAATAACGGAATTTAGTGACGAAAAAATTCATCGCTATTTTGTAATGAATATATTTTTCATCGCTATTTTGCAACGATATTTGTGATAAAAACTTATTTGTGGTAAAATTAGCAACAAATAGAGTATTTATAACTAAATTCGTGGCTAATTAGTCATGAAAATATTTTCGTTGCCAAGTTCATGGCTATTTAGCGACAAAAAAAATTTCGTGGTAAATTTAGCAACAAATACCATTCTCGTGGCTAAATTTTGCCATAGATTTAATTTTCATTCTCTAAATTTAGCGACAAAAAATGGATTCATGGTGAAATTCGTTGCTAACTAACCATAAAAATATTTCTATTGCAAAATTTAGCAATGAATTCCACGATTCATAGCTAATTTCATTACTAATTAGTTACGAAAATATTTTCACAACAAAATTTGGCAACAGACTTTGTGATTCGTGACTTAATTCGTCGCTAACTAATCATACAAAATTATTCGTGACTAAATTCATTACTAATTTATAATGGTACTTAGGAGTTCGTACCTAATTTCATGACTAAATTCATTCTACACTTTATTATAAAATATTTTCAACTGTGTCTCTTTTTTTGACCCTTTATGAGTAACGAATCGAATTGAATATATAGTGAATGTTACAATTCTTATCAAATTGACTATTTTTGGTAATTAATAATTCAACCAATTTCTAATGAAATATACCATGTACAGTAATAGGATTTTACTTATACAAATATATATTTTATCTTTTAACTAAATATAAGACTATATTGGGTATTGAAAAATTCTTTTAAAGATTAGCCAAAAGAATTTGTACTCATTTTAAGTATTATCAATAATAACCTTTAGAGAAATTACAAATTTGTTATAAATTTTCAAGAATTACTTTTTCGTTGTTAATTTCATCTCAAATAGCTAATTTATTGTTAAATTTATTGAAAAGAGCGGATAAAAGTAGTTTTTATCACAAATTTCATCGTTAACTTAGCGACAAAAATACCAATTCATCACTAATTTAGCAACGAAAATAGGAATTTATTGCTAATTTAGTAATGAAAATAAATGCATCGCTAAATTTAATGACAAAAATAGGAATTCGTCACTAAATTTTGCAATGGATTACTATTTTCATTGATATCCATAATCCGTGTCTCTTCATTTTCACCATTTCTAACCGTCGATAATCTAACAATCCAACAGTCCATATGAACTCTCTCAAATCAAAAATTGCTCTTTTCATTTCACTTCAAAGTTCAAAAACCACCCAAAATTTTTACTCTCTTGCCTTTCTCTTTCTTTTTTTACAACTACACTCTCACTCTCTCATGATTTCTTAGAGAAAAGCACAAACATCTCCCAAAATATTCACATCTGTAATTTAGCCACGAATGAAGGTGAATGCACAAATCGAAGGCAAATGAAGGTGGAAACTGAGATGAACAAGTAGCAAAAGGTTCGAATATGATGATGATGACTTGTGAATTGAAGGAGGCGATTGGTGAATGAAGCGGCAAGATAAGATTGGTGGTGAATCAAGGAATGGAGGCAAACAGTGCCTGAAGACTCCCACGAGGGAGGTGTCAATTGAACCATGGTGGTGGAATCGAAGGTGATTGCATGTGATTTTAGGTAGTGGTGGAATTGAAGGTGATTGCATGTGATTTTAGGTAGAGCTATTTTTGAGCAGAGAAGACAATTGTGGATGAGTATTTTTGGGGGGGAGAAGGTGATGGTGGATGTCAATAAAGGTAAAACAATTGAAGTAGAAGGCAGAGTCGGAGATAGACCATATGGCAGAGGTGAATTGAAACGTTGTCGTGCTTTCTTTCTTGTCGAGGATGATGCTGTGTCAACATCAACACTTGATTGGAGCAAAAATAATGGTAGAGATTTGGCAATTGATGATGACCATGGAAGGAGAAGATGAATGGACTCAGCTTCAATTGAGCGCTAACCGGAAGAAATTCACTAATGGGTCATTAGATCCATCACCATCAGCATCAGCTTCATCTTCCATGGCATTCGATTATTACATCAGAGGCTTAATTGGATCTATTTGAAAATCCCAGGAAAAGAAGCCCCTTTATTTAAATAAATTCAAATTTATTTGAGAGATCAAATTATTACAAAATTGAAATAAAGTAAACTTTTATAATTTTCTTTTGAGGGATTGAAAAAAAAAACACGAGTAGGACTGAAATATAGAATGCTCATTTAAAAAATAAAAGAAAAAAAAAGATTGGTTCTATGTAAAAAGATTGGCTAAATTTAACCACAAATTCTAAAATTCGTCGCAAAATTTAACCACAGATTTTATTATTCGTCGTTAAATTTAGTCATAAATATTGATATTTGTGGTTAATTTTAACCATAAATTTAAAAATTCATCACTAATTTAGCCATGAATTATGTCATTCATCACTGAATTTAGTTATGAATTTCAAAATCTATCACTAAATTTAACTCCAGATTTGAAAATATATCATTAAATTTAGCCACAGACTAATAATCCGTTGCTAAATTTAACCATAAATGTGAGAATAAGTCGTTAAATGTTTGCAACATGAATTTAGTGACGAAAAAAATTTCATCGCTAAATCTATCGCTAAAACCTTATTTTTTTTGTAGTGGTTGAATTGCACCAATTAAATATATATATTGGGAATGTTTGGTTAAAAAATATGAGAATCAAGAATAAGAATGAAACCTATATTAGTTGTTTATATTAATAGAATGAGAATGTGTCATAAAATGGCTTTAAAAAAAGGGGAAAAAGATAGAGAGAGATGTTAGAGAGAAAGAGAAGAATATTAGAGAGAGAATTGAGAGAGAGAGAGAGACTAGAGAGATAGAATAAAAAATAAAAAAAGAGAGATTCTAATACAATTCCATTCAATATCTATTATATGTCTTGAAATTGCAATTTATATTATTTTTACTAACTAATTATACTGACTTCTGCTAACTACTAACCACTTCTACTAACTACAAACTAATTTAATAAATTCTTTAACAATTTTCTAACTATTACAATAGTTGTGTCAATAGTTCTCCCTTTAAAGACATTTTTGTCCTCAAGAATAGAAAATCAACAATTGAGATTGAATCCATGAATCTTAAATCAAGACTTGCATTTGTGTTGAGAGATAAGGTGATAGAGATAAATAATGGATATGACTTAAGTTACAATGACAGTAGTGGAAAAAAATATAGATAAGAAAACTTGCGAGAGATTTTCTTGAATTAGTTTCCGGTGGAGGGTTTCTTCCGGTGAATATCAGAAGTTCAGTCATTGGAAAACTTGACAGAAATCATAATTAACATGTTTTTTCTTAGACAATTGAAATCATGCTTCTAGTAAGGAATTTTTCTCAATAAATCCCGAAAGTTCAATTTTTGAAGGGATTGGCAAGAAATTACCATTGATAGATTCTTTCTTAGACATTGCGACCTTCCCTCTACCATCAACTTTTCTTCACTAAAAGTAGGTATAATGGAGAATTCAAAAAGTGTTTCAATATTTTGTTCTTCCATGGATTTTGATATTGTTTTTTTCTGTCATTTGATTTATTTTGATGTCATCTAATTTCTTTTTATTTTCTTGCTCTCTTTTCACCAAAGTTTTGATATTTTCAATGATATCAAACATTTTCAATAAAATATTCAATTTTTCATCAATACATGTCATGACAGTATCCATCCTTTTGTCACGCTCTTCCCATTTTTTTTCTTGCATGTAAATCTCTTATTCTTTTTTATATTCTTCAAATAAATTATTTTCTACCATTGACTATGTTAAGAATCGTGAACATTGATACTAATTTATCACAAGCCGGCTTTAAAGAGAGGGGAAAAAGATATAGAGAGAAAGAAAAGAATGATAGAGAGAGAATTGAGAGAGAAATAGATAGAGAGAGAATACAAAGAGGGAGAAAAAGGTATTTCAATACAATTCCATTCAATGTATATTACATGTATTGGATTTATTATTTATATTATTTTTACTAAATAATACTACTAATTTCTACGAACTATTAACCACTCCACTAATTATTAACCAATCTATTAACTAATAATTGATCTAACAAATTTTTTAACAATCTTCTAACTATTACAATATTTGTGGTTGTCACAGAATGAATGTTTGGAAATGAAACCCGGAAGATATAGATTTTGTAAAATCCAAATAAAATACTAACTTTTGACCGAAAGCCATATCTCAAAGCCAAGAAAAATTCTTTGTCACTTTTTGCCCTTCTATTCAGCGGACAACAATTTCCATTCAGCCGATGATAACTTGTCCTTCCATTCTGATTTTGCTATTGACAACAACAATGACTTGCTGAATTAGTCACTTACCGTCTTGTGTGTGGATGGGCCGACAAGGCTCTTTGGGAGAGGACGCTTGAGAGAAATTGTTGGATGTATTGGGTGTTTGATGGTGCTGATGAAGCCATCATTTGGAGTTGCAAAGAGAAAGAGAGAGGGTTTGGGGATTTCTGTTGTTTGATTTGCTTCATCTTGTTGATTTAGAAGGTGTGGGGGAAGTTAGGTTATGGTAGGGAAATCTGAGGAAGTTTCACGAACACAGAGTAATGGTCGTGCTAGTGACTTGGATTGGTGTGAGCCTGCATGCTTTGTGTTATTTCCTCACATAAAAATATATTCATAGTTCTCGGTCACAATCCTTCATATTCATTGTTGGTAATTGTTGGTAAATGCCCAGGAAGGGACATTTTACCAAAGAAAAAAAATTTTAAAATTCATATAAGGTTAATGGTTAACCTCATTATCCCATGTTCTTATAACTTCCCGATAACCAACTATGAGAGTTGGACGTAAATCACAATTTTAGTGAGAATTGAGAGGCTGCTTTAATTATTATTGAAAAGAACAATTTTAAAGAGAGTGAAAACATATTATTTGAGAGTCTTTCTGATTGTAATAAAATCATCGAGTTGAAGGTTGAGATGTTGTGATACTATAGTAATAGTTTGATTTTCGTAACTATCATTCCAATTATAAGTTGTTCGACATCAGAATTTACGATTTTTAAAATTTTTTACGTCATCCATCAAAATATATTACAGACTCAATTATTTACGTGAAAAATTTATTACATTTTTTGGTTGCGTGATAAAGTTACACATTCTAACATTCATAGTTTATAGTTCTCAGTCATGATCCTTCAAGCCTTAGTCATGGTTCGATTGCACTTTACAGTTCATCAGCTGCCGTCTGATCATCCACTCCCGTCGCCTAGAGTAGTCACCATCAAGTCCCAATCCAGAATCATCATCGTGGACAAAATTGATTTTAAAATATTTTAAAAAATAAAATAAAATATTAATTTTAAAAATATTTAAAAACTTATTTTAATTTTAGGAAATAAAATAAATAATAATTATAATTTTGACTTTAGAAAATCAAATAAAATTTTAAAAATATTAATTTAAAAATATTTTTTATCAAATATAAAATTAATAATTAAATAATTTTTATTTTGAAAGATATAAAAATAAAATATTAATAATGGTAGTTATATCTATTTTAAAATTTGAATTGAATGATTGATTCAAAATTAATTTTTTCATTCTATTTTTAAAATCTTTGATTACAACAATTATTTGTGGGAAACAAACAATTATCTTTTCAAAAGTTCAATGTAGTTTTGTTTCAAATCCGGGAAAGGTAAGAGTAAAAGAAAAAAATGAGAGAGAGATTTCTCAATATTTTTTTAATGTCAAACATCATTTGAATCTCTGCCGACACAAGGGAAAACGTCATTAGAAATATCGGGGATGTCATATCATAGCTTGTCTATTTTTTCCGAGGTTACCATGGTCGAGAGTGGACGAACTATGGCCCGACGTTTTCTTAATAAAATATCAGTAAAACAAAATTAAAACATAAAAAAATGTTTCATATTTGTCCCATTGAAAAAAAAAAAAAAAAATCTCCGGCACCCCACCATCTCTCCATTTTTATGCACCTTTGATTTAATACGAAAAAATTTATTCTGGTTATTTGGGAGCGACGTTTTCAGCAAAAACGTCGCTAAAAACATATTCATACGACCTTTATTACATAAAATATTGACAAAAGTTAATTTTCGATCACATATCTTAAAACATTGGGAAATATATGTCAGGAAAATCATATTTTTAGTGAGTTTTCTATATTTGTTTTTTTTTTTTTAAAAAAAGTTCTTTCAAATTTTAAGAGAATACTTTTCACGATAGAAAGAAAATTAGAGAAATTAACATCCAAAAATTTTTCAGATGTTATTTTCTGAGTGAAAAAAATAGAAGAGGATAACAAATAATTAATAATAGAATAAAAAAATTAGCAATTCCGTTTCCATCTCTATTCTTTCATTATTAGATTTTTCACATAAAATAAAATTCATTCTTAACGGTTCATTAGAACTAATTTCTTATGTGTATTAATATTTCCTATGATTCATTCAAGATTTATTTCAAGTCATGTTAGAAGAATAAGTTATATTCTAGTTTAATTAAAAAAAAAATCATTGATTTTATTATTAAATGGGTAATAGCATATTATTTTAATTTTTTTGAATTTAGGATTTATTTTATTGATATACTTATTATAACTTACTAAAATTTTCTCTTTTTTTTTGATATAGTTATTTTCTTTGTTCTTCTCATTTGATACAAAATGAGAAAAATTTCCAAACAATAAAAATATTTTCAATGAGAATTTCCTACGCATCGAAAAAGGAAATAGAATAGAGTTTTTTGGAAAAATGTTTTAGCTATTTTAAAATATATAAAAAATAAAATTTTTCCAAAAATTATATACTATCTTTAATCATTAATAAAAATACAAAATAATTAACTTTCTATTTTGTGATAGGTATTGTTATGAATGGTATGGACTTTATAGGATGAGCTGACATATTAGAAACTTGGGCAACTACCTACGCCCTTCCTAGCCGCATATTGTTTCGGACTCTCCTTCCTTTTTTTCTTTCCTTCTCTGAAGCTTCCTCACCTTTCCTTTCATGCACAGCTATCTAATACTGTCTCTGTCATCTTTTTGAACAATATCTAAACCTAACCCACATACTCTCTCTCTCTCTCTCTCTCTCTCCATATATATATATATATATCACTCTCACTTACACACACCCACACACACATCAATGGAAGAAATGGGGAAGCACCAGTATAACTCTACACAACAATCCCCAAAGAAAGCCCATAAGCAACCCATGAAAGGAAAGAAAAAGCCGACGAAAGTCACATACATATCGAGTCCTATGATGGTGAGAGCATGCAATGAATCCGAGTTTCGAGCAATTGTGCAAGAACTTACCGGGAAGGACTCTAATGTGTGGAGACCAGAAGAATTTGGTAAGGCGGGAGAGCAACTTGGTGATCGCCATGCATCCGGAACTACAGCAGAAAATAATAATAATTCTGCTGTTCTCGAAGATAATATCGGTGATATGTTTTTGAATAACATATTGCCTTCGGTAGATTTTATCAATGGAGGATTGGATGGACAATTCGGAGACTTTGCCAGGATTTCAATCTAAATATGTTTTCGTTTGAAAAAAATAAAATAAAATGGTAATGTGCTTTATATACTACTAAGGCGGGAGAGAAATTATTTGGCGAAACGGGTTCACATGGATCGTTTTCCATTTTTATTAGCAATTGTAATTTTTCTTTTTGTAATTCTATTAACATTATGAGTTATTTATTTTATTTTATCGTGAGTAAGAATAGTCGTATCTCAATTGGTGTTGCTCGATGGGTAAGTATCGTTTTGTTGTTTGTGTTTCCGTTGCTCTCTATTTTGGCATGTTTTCTTGCTATTTCTTCCGAGTTTGATACCCAAAGAAAAGAGAGAGAGAAACAAAAACCAGAAAGGGAAGGGGAGAAAAGAAGGGCAGGAGAGAAACGGAAAGAAGAGGTCTTTCCAACTTTTGTTGTTTTGGTTCTGAGAGAAAGAAAATGTGTTATATATCTTTTATTATATAAATTAATTTGTGTCGAATTGTTAAATCAATTAAGTGTTGATTAGTCACCTAACAGTCATAAACTTCTTTTCTTTTCTAATATCAAAATATTAAATTCAAATCTCTGTTTATTAAAAAAATAATAATAAAATTAGGTGATGATTGTACTGTATCTTTTAAATGCATAGTAAAAAAGTTCGGATAAAAGAAAGTTAGGAAAATATTATTTTCAAGGTTCACTGCATCTGATCTTTCTAAAAAAGTAAACCAATGAGATGACATGTGAGGTTGAAAAAAATTAGATTTCAAAAGATAAACATCGCGACTTTTAAGTTTCATCAATAATATCAACTTATCCCATGATCAAGAAAACATATTTATCACCTTATCTATGATTAAAAAAAAAACATATTTCTAAAATTAATATCATGAACTTTAAGTTTTCTTTTTTTTAAAAAAAAAAATTTTGTCTCATCTCCTTTTCTGTTGATTCCTCAAGGCCCTAAACATCTACAAGCTGAAGCAGAAGCCGATTGCTTGATTTTTCAAGGACCCATAAGGATTTAGAATTGAAGATCCCATCTATGGTGCGTTGGTATAATTTCTACGTTGCAACAACAAATTTCCAATTGTAAAGGACCTGGCCAAAGCTCAAAGCTGAATAACAACTCTTTGAAGATATCAATACAACGTATTAATAAGTTTTGATGTGATTTGAACAAAAAAATTTCTTGTTTCTATAGTGGTGGACCTATGTAGGGCTCAAATGAACAATTACATCCTCTCAATTTTTTAAAATTCAATTTGTGTTTATAATTTATACATATATTTTTACCCACTAAACTATAATTTTGCACCTCTGTCCATATTTGTTATTTGAAGAAATATCTTATAAATTTTTTGCACCCCTTATTACCTATGGATCTTGGGTCCGCCTTTGCTGTTATGCATTTTTTTTTAGTTAAGAGAGACTTGAACTCGAGACATCTAAAAAGCATGTGTTATGTTATATATATTCTGTTGCATAATACTGTTATGCATTTTTTTACTCGGATATTCTATTAAAAAATATATTCTCTTATAGATATTCTATTATATATTCAAAAATATATTCTCTTATAGATATTCTATTATATATTCAGTTATTAGTATAACGTATTCCATCGAAAAAATTCTCATTTTGACTTCAAAGTATATTTTAAGAGTATAATTAACAAACTTTTAAAATATATAGAATATAAAATTTTTCTAGAAAATATATATATTTTATGAAATATCCTTTTATTAACTTTTCTTTTTTGAAAAAAAAAATATTACGCAAGCTAAGCATGGTATCTTAATAAAAGTTGATCATCATATAAAAAGCAAACCTCCGATTTCAAAGAAAAGCCCCCAAAAAATATTTTTGTCTTTTTCCTAGGCCAATATGTTGCCAAACATGGATTTGATTCACTAAAATTGGAAAATTAAGATTGGCGTGACAATATATAACGTTCATATTTCTAAGAAAGCAAAAGGTATAATAAGGTTTTTTTTTTTTTTAATTAAGATATTAAATTTGAATTTTAATAATAAAAAAAATAGACGTAAGTAAAGATAGTTTTGGGTTTAGTCAAATTTTCGAATACGATGATCAACTGAAAAAAAAAAAGTTCAGGCATGTGGGGGTATTGCATGAAAATGGGGCCCACTTTTTTCTTAATGAATATTAACGCTCTATTTTAATTTATGAACCTCACATAAATCTTCAAAAAGAATAAATCAATTTCTAAATTAACGTTCATATTTCTAAATCTTTTTTTCTTATAATAATTTCCATTTTTGTATTTTTCTAGTTTAAACTTTACCTCTTACTAGGTTAGATTCTTAATTTCCTTCAAAATTTCCAATATTTCAATCTCTCTTCCTTTTTCTTCATTGATCTTGACCTAGAAAACTGAATTTTTGCTCTTGAATTCCATTTCTTAAAGCCTCCCTTTTCTTTTAAGAGTCATTTTGAATCTTTCTCTTTTATTGTGTTTTTCCTTTCTATTTTTTTAAGGTTAAGTATATTAGATTATATTATATTAAATATATATATATGCATATATATATATATATATATATATATATATATATAATATTCTTTATACACGGGCGGTTTCACTGAATGAGAATTATGTAGGTTTTTATATATCAATTTGGGCTTTTAAACAAGCCCTTCTATTTGAAGACACTGAATCAATAGCATTTTGCAAATCATTGTGCATGATGTTTGCTCTTATGCTTACAAAATTTTTTTTTGGGGGGGGGATGATAACCAGGACGATGCATGCAAAGTAGTAATAATCTTTTTGTGCTTCTGTTGAGAACTGATTTTCATCTCTTTTGCTAGATATCAAAATAAAATTTAGAAAAAAAGGTGGGTAATGGACTTTTTTATATATGTTTATAAGAGTTTTGCTTTTATGTCGCAGTTGTCACAAATGGTGTTGATGCTCTCGACAAGTGATCTGGAGTCCTGACCACTCATTTGATCTTGTTCTTACTGATCTCCATATGCCATGCATGGATGGCATTGAATTGATGAAGCAAGTCGAAGAAGAATTTGAACTCCCCATAGTTCGCAAGTATCCATTTTTTCATGAATTTTCATTGTTTTAATCGTTGCAAATTCTCCTTCCTGCACGAAGTCAGCTTGCAACTTGTGAGCCTTTACGAGTATAATGGATTATATTATATACCAGCCCACTCTTCTTTTTCTTTTTCCTTTTCGGAAAGGATTTACAACGTGCTCGTGTTGTCAAGAGAGAGGGTTGCCCGCCATTTGCAGGTCTGATATTATTTTGGCTTATTTTATCTTTATAAAATATGATTTTTTTTTCACAATCGGTATCCAGAGTTATACTCTTACTAATTCAATTCGAGTTTCTGCGGGGGTCTATTTAGAAAACAGATCTTTCAACATATAGTTTTTTTTTATTTTCAAATTTCAAACCGAAATTTGATTAAAAAATCTAATATTTTATTTTATTAGACAAACTTGCCTGTTGGTTAAAATATGGGTTTAAGACTACTAGTCAATGAAGTTACTAAACAAGGAATTTTTGACAATCTAGAGACCTTTATCAGGGGGAATTGTCCAACCAGGTCGATGCTTAATAAGGAGGAAAGCACCTTCTAAACTCATCTCTCAAATGGTATTCTTCTTTGTCACGAATCAATAAATAAACGTTATGAGCAAGAGCTGGTATGGTTTTGAAGATAAAAGTTAAATTTGATGGGAAACTCTGGTCCGACATATCAGTACTTATTTATTCTTCTCTCTTTGTAATGCTTCATTAAGCATCTATATGATATGATTAAAACAAAAAATGCACGTATGACATGCAGTGTTTTTAAAATCAGATCAGAATGACCAGTTTAATCGGGAATCGTTTTATGATTTGGTTTGGTTTTCACTGTTAAATTGGATGAAATCAAATCCGATCAAAATCGTTTAAAACCGGATAATATTGATAAAATCAATGAATCGTTCAAACTGATATAAGGAAAAAGAAAAAGTACATATGACTCTTTCTATTCTACCTATTTTTTTTACAATTTGTTACTGATGGAGCAAGTTCATTTTTTTATAAAGATATATAAACTTTATTTTATTTTAAAATATATAATATTTAAATTATATATATAATATCGTGATGATATCTTTCGTTTCTAAAAATGGTTCGATTGATTCGATCAATGAATCAATGAACTGATAGATTGACTGAGTTACTGATTTGATTTTAAAAACATTGACAACATCGACAATCCAATCTATTGACCAACCACGAAGCGAATTCACTTAATAACATTTACCATCATTAGATATACGTGATTTATTTTTTTAAAAAAAAAGAAAAAAAAAATCTTTTGGAAGATCTAGGTTAGGGGTTTTGGTAGTGTATTGAAATCTGGAGCAAACCGATCGGTTTGATCGGAAATTGGACCATTAGTTGGTCCAAAGTTTGTTTATAGAATCGGTTTTTGAAAAAACTCATCAAACCAGATTGGACAGACCCGATCTAACTTGGTTTTTGAGTATAAAATATGTGTGAAAAAATTATAGTTGTTTTTATTTGAATATAAAAATAGGATGAAAAAATTTATAACCTTCACTATTCACTATGATGTGACAGATTGTTGTTGCTTTTGTTATAAGACAACAAAAATTTATTTATGGTTTTATAATAAAGCGATCTGATTTTTTATCCGGGACCCAATGAATCGTAAATCCTCATGGCGTGACCAGTTGATACTCTCGTCCCGGCATTTTTTTTTTTTGGAGGGGGGG
Source organism: Dillenia turbinata (assembly GCA_037126225.1). Classification (NCBI taxonomy): domain Eukaryota; kingdom Viridiplantae; phylum Streptophyta; class Magnoliopsida; order Dilleniales; family Dilleniaceae; genus Dillenia; species Dillenia turbinata. The sequence goes on from JBAMMX010000025.1 coordinate 18,868,187, forward strand.
GTGGGTGTTGGATGTGTTGGAGTTGGGGAGGGGAAGACTTTTCCGAATGGGGTCAAAAATGATGTGGGTTTCTGGAAAGGGGTCGTTTTCAAGATACCAATGATAATATTGACCTTTGACCAGTTGAAAACATTATTTGTGTGTTACTGTGGTGGTCAAATGAGCGAGCTTATTGACTGAGGTTAGCCAGGTCTATGTTCAAACCTCATTAATTAAATACAATTTTTTATCAATTAAGTAATTAATTAGTTAATTATGCTTCAGAACTTGGAATTACCCAACACATGTTGTCCCTTTCATCACCCAGTCAGATTTGTGGAAACGCAAAAGGATGATTAGTACTTTTCTTTTGAATAAATCTAATTTAACGGCGTGAAGACATTGGTTTAGGATAATGAAAATAATGATTAGACACAATAATTATTAAATAATTTAGAAATCCAATTAAGAAACTGATTTTTTTAATTTTTTTTTTGTTCTTAAAATTTGAATTCCACATTTTAATCAAATACAGTAAAGAGAGTAAGGTTGATCTTTTGAATTAATCCAGTTTAATGGCGTGAAGACATTGGTTGAGTATTGTAAAAATGATGTTGAGACATAATGAAATCAGTGTCAACGTGAACAACAATTAGGTTCACGCACAAGAAATTCAAAGTGTCATTTCGATTCAAAACGAGGCACGTGCTCAAAAACGAGAGCAGACCCTCTCTAATTTTGATTCTCGGACAATCATTTGTTGTCGTGGCACCTTATCCTCCCCAAATGCATCTAGGCCATGTTTGGTTTATGTTTAATTGTTTGGAATCCAAATGATTCCATAATCCAAACAAACGCAAAGACCAAGGCCAAGGTGGTCGATTCTCAATTTCTCAGGTGGGGAAAATTTTTGGTCATAGGGGTAATCCATAATTGAGCTGATAAATTTTAATAAGTCAGAAAAGATTTATTCAATTGCTTCGTTTGACCATGAAAGCTAGGGTGGGTGGGCATTTTATATATTTATAGTTAGAGGCTGATAAAATATTTTCACGAAACACAATAATGATTTTAGTGACTGTAATATCTTAAATTGAATGAAATAATATTTATTTGACATGTAAAAATCAATGAAATTATTTTGATATAGCGATGACAATTACACATCCTTCTTTCTATGTAACTCCGTCACTAGTTAGCACGCATATAAATATATATTTAAATTTCTTAGGATAACACTAGAGATTAGCAATATAATTTTTATGATAGTAAAAATATATCAAATTTAATTCAGATAACAATATATTTGAGAGGAAATATTATCACCAAAGATTTTTTTTTTCTTTTTATCTAGATATCTTTCAATTTGAAAATAGTTGTTCAGTATTCCCTACTCTTTATTACCATCGAAGAAGGTGAATGAAATACCAATTTTATAATAATAAATTCATAGGTTTGATATGATTAAAAGAATTCACTTGTAAAAATATCCCGTAATTTAGACCAAAGGTTTCACCATATGAGACCGTGGCAGTGGGGTTTCACACTCAAAAGGCAACTTTTTTGCTTCCAACATTTACGTTATTGAATTTCAGAAATGGGACAGCCCCCAATTTTGACACCCACAAGCCAAACAAGGCCTTAGCCCAAACCTCGGAGGATGATAATTTACTTTGGAAAAACCAAGTGCTACCGAACATCTGGAAAGCGGTTTCGTTGGTCAAATTGGTTACGTAAGATTTTTCAACTGGCTGTCATCTCTTTCTCTCTCTCACCCACTTGTTTCTTGGAAGCGTCCAACTCTCCAATCAGGCATAAACCCCCTTCTATATATATTCGCCGCACTCGTTCATCCATCAACCAACCAATCTCTCTCTCTCTCTCACAATAATGGAAGAAATGGGCAAGCTCCAAAATCGGCCTACACCTCAAAACTCTAAGACGATCAACAAGCAACCCATCAAAGGCAGGAAGAAACCAATGAAGGTTACATACATATCAAGCCCCATGATGGTCAGAGCATGTAACCCGTCCGAATTCCGAGCTCTTGTACAAGAACTCACCGGAAAGGATTCCTATATTTGCTGTCAAGAAGAAATCGGCGCCACAACCACCACTGCTGAAGAAGGCAAAGATTTTGATTGCTTTGATGTTTCAAAGTATGCTGAGGCTGAGAGTGTTGGTGCTTGTGAGGAGTTTTTGAATGTATTGCCTACATTAGATGTTAGTAATAATGGAGGATCTTTCTGGATTGACAATTCAGAGTTTAGTTTGCCTGGATTTCAATCTCCTCCTTGTGTTTTTGTTTGATGAGGAAGTGATAGATATGAAATGGATATATTTTCTCTGGACTCCTTAAGGGCCAAAAATAGAAAGAGTTGGCTCCGCTAAGCTTTTGCTGTTTAGGGTAAATCCCTGTGTCCACCCTGAACAGGGGCAGGGAAGTCAGAAGTCTGTTTGTAGTTGTGTGTAAGGTAAGGTCATGCAAGCTTAGGATTTTCCTAGGATTCGCGCAGGCTTCAAACAATTGTCCTGTCCATGTTTGCTCTCAGCAAAAGCCCCTTTAGACAAAAAGATTAAAAGACTAAAACTATAAAGAGTCATATAATTTAACCCAAAAAAAATAATAATAAAATTGTATCTTATTAATAATGTAAGACTTAATCCCAAACTTTGGGATCACATTTGAGAGATAAATATAAAAGAGAAAAAAAAAATTAAAAACAAAAATAGAGAAAATAATATTAAAAAAATAAAAATAAAAGTATTTTTTTAACATAATACATGACATCATCATTTTGTCAATTGAATTATGCATCTTTTGGGCGCAATGTCATAATTCAAACATAAATAATTTTCTTTTCCTTGATGAAAAGAGAAGTCAGTTCAAAGTTTGAATATGGTACTAAAAAGCTTCACCAATGTAATTCTATAAATTATGCAATTATTGATGCTTCCCTAGTTAAAAACTATATTGGTGTCTCACATATATGTTTTGTGCACACAACACGTCAGCCAGCTAGTAAAGTAACCAAGAAATGGCCCCTGGCCCCAGGATAACACAAACCCACAGAAATAGAGCCTGGAGTCTAGACCCACTTGTTCATACATGGACCACTAACACCAACCATGAAAGGTTTTGGCATTTCTATCGACTCTCCGGAGCAAGAACCCAACAAGCTTACTTTCGTGAGCCCTTTTGTCACCGACCAATATCCGAATTTAATCTAATTAATCTAGCTGAATATTATAGAATTCATTAAGAGATTGACTCTCTCAATGTCTTATTTTTAAAGCTCGAATTCAAGATTTTAGTTAAAAAGATCAATCGCCTGACCGAGCTTTAATTAATAGTAGAAAAGATCCACCAATCATGCTTACTTGGAGAAGAATGACAAACAAAAATTCCGATGAGGACCAACTTCACTAGACACCTAAACAAGGACAAGTGATGATTTTACCATGAAAGATACAAAATTTTGGAATCACAGGTTATAGCACACTGAAATTTTTCCAACACCGTGTTCGTAAGACCTCATTTCTTTGTTGAGAGGAATAACGAACTTAATTGTTCCCGTGGAACAAATAAATCAAGAACTAAATAGATTAAAGTCTATGCAGTCATCAACATCAACATGTTTTTAATCGATTTTTAATCAAATTATCAACATGTTTTGACCAACTCAAACAATAGTTGGAAATTGGTTAAAACATGCTGACACGGACCATCGCGCAATATTTCATATATTTGGTGCATGATTCACATTGTTTGCCTAATATTACCCTAATTGTTTTGTGTTGTGTTCACCCTGCCAGAGACATCTCATGTTTGTGCTCATAAACCAAAGAAAAAGGAATTACCATGAACTCATAAAACAAAGATAAGAGAGCACATAAAACATAAAAAACCTACAAATTTACATGATAAGGTTTTGATAGAACGCATTGTCTTAAACACCAAAGGATGCCAAATCTAGTGTTTGAAAGAAAATCCTCAAAGAAATTTGCAACAGGACACAAGTTCTCTAAGCATCATTCCTTTTTTTCCCCCCACTTCCACTAAATACTTCTAAACTATCCTATGCTACGCCATCAACATATATCACCAAAAGTTTTGCCATCCTGCTTACCTCTCAGTTGGCATCTTCAGAAGCTTTCAAGTACAGAGTTTCACCGCCATCCCCACTCTGGCCACTTGAGTTTCCACCACTTCCTACGACCGAACCACCACTTCCCATATCCCGCTTGCTACCACCAGTAGAGACACGGCCAAAATGAGGAAACCCACTAGGCCCAAGTGCACCACTGCCTCCAACATTGTGAGTCTCACTTTGAAGCATGTGAATTCCAGTGCTTCCTCCAGAGCTCATGCCAAGCTGACCATGCAAGGCTTGTTGCTGCAGTGCCGCGAATGGCTGTTGGGAGTAGAGCATGGATGAGCGGGCAGTCATGACAGACTGAGGTGTCATTTGTTGAGCTTGTTGATGCTGCATGTAATGTGCTCCAGGCTGCATCATGCCACCAGACGCAAACTACAAAAGATTGATGCAAATGGAGAAAATATTAGCACTTAAGCTGTCTGAAACTTTCAGTGGGATTTCAGTTCTTTGGAATTGATGTAGTTTAAGGACTGAAATGTCCTCCGGACAATATTCAACTTCAGGAAATTGAGAAAACCATCTAGTTTCATCAACTAAAGAAGAAACTCTGATTCTACAAATAGTGAGATCAAAGTAAGCTTCACATGTTTGTGAAGAATGTAAATTTGCTCAGAAAAAAAAGCAGGTAAATCTCAACAGCAAAAAATATTATATCCCAGTTTCTGCACACACGACATATTACTTAGGCTAATGATGAAACATGTATGCAGTAGATATCATAGGATTTTAGAAGTTGAAGATGAAGCAACATTGTGATATGTGTACCTGAGCATGCATTGTAGCGGGTTGGGGTTGTGAGTCTGCAATTGCTGCTAGATACATAAGGTTTTGCTGCAGCTTTGCTTGATTTCTGCATGTAAAGAAGTTTTTAAGGGCAACAGAGAATCAACAGAACCCGTGTCTAATCACAAAGCTCATATATAGAGGTTGCATATCCTAGCCAATCAGCTCTTTGTCCCAAGCTTTTTGGACTTTCAAAATGTTAATCTAAATCTTCCATTCTGTAGCACATCTCAGAAAATGGAAAGGCCACTTGACCATTAAGAAGCATTGATTCACCAGCCATAAATTTCAAAACATAACATATATACAGATGTATAGATAATACATATATTCACGCTCTGCAGATTGATTGAGCAAATCAAACATGGAAATGCCAATTTTACAATATAAAGGTGTTTTGACTGCTTTGAGGCATGCTGACTGTGTGATACAAATCTACCCATGAGATAACATCATGACTTACAAGTAATAGGCATCATGAAATTAAGGAGTGAAATAAGGAAAAGCAACATAATAATCCTATGTAACATGGAAAACATATCTAACAGATATGATATTCCATTGGTCTGTCCCAGTTATTAAAATTTCTGACTATTTTAGAGTTCCTATCCAATTATTCAACAATTCTCATGGGGAGAGAACAAAATATGCATTGTCAAAATCAAGAGAAACGTTATAAGACAAATTGGAAAAAATTATCAGAGTCAAGTCAAATTGCAAAGTTTCAAAATGTAAAGCAGTAAAGAGTTATGGATTTCAGCAAAAGTTAAGAAAAACTTAGAGACTTAAACACTCTAAAGAGCACCAAAGCAAAGAAATCAATACTTACTCTGCACACTCACTCAGTTTTCCGGAATTCTGACTCTCAACAATCTTCAAAATTAGTGACTTGTTCTCATCGAGACACTGCACACCAAAAAGCTCATCATGAAGAATCTATTGGTATACGAAATTCATGTTTTAAACAGCCTAAAAAATAAGTGATTGAAGAAATCTAAATAAAGACTAGTAAAGCTAAGCAATAACATCAACACACGAGAGCATAAACAATACAGAACCACTAAATTATAGTTCTGATTACCATGGGATGACAAACTATGACAAGGAACTCCAATCATAGATTTTATTGTTCAGGCTAACTTTGCATTATATTTCAATAATACCAGAATCTTTTTCTTCCTTCTTTTTATGGTTTTAACAGGTCTCTTTGCAACAATAATAATATTAATATCACATTCAATGCGCAATGTGCACATGGTGTTTTCACCTTCAATCTGAATGGGTTAACTCTTAGGCAGACACACACTATCGTGTCATAGACCGCTTAGACTTCATTCCTTTCTGGGTAGCATAACCGAATAGCTTAAATCTGAATGCAAGAATGCACCTTTCTTTGGTACAGCTTCAGCCAGGTCACCAAGATGTATGTCACGACCATTGTAAACATGCACACACTTATAATAAGGTATTAGAAGAGCTTGGCAGCAAATCGAAAGAATGTAATCCGGATACTACGGACCAAGTTGACGAATCCAATTTTTATGAAAATGAATGTTTGTCTCCGTGCAATAAGAGCCAAAAAGAATCACCAGGGAAATGTTGTCCTTTATACCAACAGATACAAGTGAATATTGTGCATAACATCAATGCAACATGACACTTATGAAAGCTCAAGCTAGTAAACACAGGACACCTTGGCAGTTTGTTGCTCTGTCAAGTACAAGTTTCTTTACATGTTTTATTTTCCATGGGATAGTACAAATGCCTTGCTCTTTGCACTCCCTATTCATCAAGTTTTACAGAGAGGATCAAATGGTGCGTATGTCATGCAAAAATCATTCTTACAAGCCTATACATAATTCATACCTCATGTCATACTTATGGTTGCAAGATTAGTCGGACATTTCATTTGAACAACCTGACTATTTAAAGATATCTATAGAAGTGCTTGTGAATGTGCCTAACAACATTTTATCCAGCACAGGATTTTGTCTCAAGGCCAGCTCGCAAATAAAGAGTTCATCGTGCCAAACTACTTTAGGTTTGTTCTTGGCAAAATTCCGCATCCTACCAGGGTATCCTACATGGGGAAACAATAAATGTGCTGCTTTATGTGCAGAATAGCATAACTCCAAAGAATCCGTTCAATGAGGACTTTCTTAACATGGTTTCCGGGAATTTTGAGCACAATAAGCAGTATGGGTATTTGGTATTATTTTAAGCAGCAAACAAAGAGCCAAGGCAACGGATGGACCACTGAGATCCAACAATTTACACAAAAATTAAAAAGAAAATTGGTGTATAAAGGAGAGGCATAAGAAAGTTGCCATGGTTTTCCTTGACAATAGGACCAAAAATAGGCCATTAAGCATGTGTGAATGGGATAGCAGTGGGTCATTTGATGTACATGGTTGACCAGAAGAATTACATGTTGCCACCAAGAATCCATTAATGCTATATACATTAAAGGCCATGCAAAATCTGCACATAAAACTCATAATTGTCAAACAATTAAAAACATACTAAGTTTGATGACTCCCATATTGTTAATGACAGCAAACATTCAGAAAGGTACACTACCTCTTTAAGAAGCACCCATAATTGAGATTTCCCTTATTTACTCAGAAGGACCAAAACACAAACGTCTTCCGAAATGGTGTCCCACATGGTAAGGAAAAAGGAAATGATTGACACAACTTTCTGCCAATTATACAAATTTCTGGCATACAGCTGGGGCGAGAATGATGTACGAATAACTGGTCCGATTAAAGTTAATGGACACTGGCATAGGGCGGACAGACAGAAACCACAAAAGTAAAGAAATGATGTAGATTATTACAGAGAATGTACATGACCAAGCAGCATCATAAGCTGACAAGCATACAATTTTTGAGTCGAGATGGAAAAATTTAGCAATGTATGCATTTCTAAATAAGCTTGGACTCATTTGCTAGTGCACCCAAAAGACCATGTTCAAAAGCCTTCAACATACCAAGAATCTTGACAAGACTGGGATTGTCTTTGAGCTCTATGAGCCAAGCCCAAGCACAAACTCTTTTATAGATGAGTGTGGAAAACCTTGCATTTAGTGAATCTATTTGCAAACAAGTTGTAACTCTTTCATGAGCTCCTCAAATTATTTGGAATCCTAAGCACCACGTGATATAATCAGATATTTCTCTAAAAATTTCTTACGCCGTAATATCCGGCTTCCGTAATACCTGGCTTATAAATTGCTTTCCATAAATTTTACTGCCCGATTATCTATCGGATGTTTCCATATTACTCACATTTTTCTTCATGCCCCTGGTTGTTTTTAATCTCCTATTCCAATTTCAGCAGTGATCCATATAGAAGCTTTTCACTTGATAGATGCTAAGACATGCATTCAGATATGCATATACATCTTCTATATTCGTAAAAACATAGTTCAAACCAAATCAAATGAGATAAAGATTTTAAAAATTATAGGGCTGTCAAAGCTCCCTTAGTGCCTTTATTGTCTGCTCAAACTACTAAGAATAAAATCCAGCAATGTGGGTAAAGCGTGTTTAATTTTAACTTGTAGAGATATGGAATTGGAAAGTTGTGAGCAATTTACACCTCATTCAGAAACATAGGATAATCATCTTAGGCATGTGTACTAGTCTTAAAAAATGGATTGATCTGATTCAAAAACCTTCTTCGGCTGACAAAGTTGGCGTCAAAATAGCTTGTCATGCTTGTATCTACGTTAATCTAATATGTAAATCATTCAACTAAAAATGGACCAATAGCTGGTTGGTTTCCCTTCACCACTTTTGTGCTAATTCCTTTGGTAGTTCATATCTGAACTAATTTTTGACTCTTGAATAATCCAACAGAACATATACGACCCAGGTAAAAAGAGTCTAACCATGATTTATTCTTTGTCAAGCAAAGTCATAGAATATGTATCACCTTGGAATCAATTAAAATCTTTTATCTTCTAAAACTATTTCAATAGAATGCTTTGGAGACTATCAATGAATTTTATAGCATTTTCACCAAGATTTACTAGCATATTGTCCTCCATATTTTAATGAAATCAGGAAATCAATGTCATACTAAACCAGCTTAACAGCATAGCAGGGAGAAATTTACGGCCCCTTCAGAGAAAGCCCCTTTTAAGGGAGACTTAGGCTTTCACCTAATTGCTGTGGAAAGATATTAGACCCTAAATTTGATAAACATCAGATGCCTCTTATCACTTTCCCTATATCACATCCTTGTCTTCTTTGTTACTGCAAACGAATATCGGTTACTTTCTACACCAACAAATAATGCACTGGGTTTTAAAAAATAAAAAATAAAAAAATAAAAAAATCCTAGGCAATAGATGTCACCTGTTGCCATTGAGCGTTCAAAATCAAGAGGCCATGAAATCAGACGCATGAACAAATGTTTCAAGATCCAACAACCAAGACAAGTAAGCCTACCGGTGCACAGAAGACTAGAAGTGAAAAGAGTACCATATTTGAGCAGATTCTATCCCAAGTTTGATCAAATAAATAGTCTGGACCCCAAAAAACATAGGCATCAAAACCATCCTGCTCATACTGATCACATGATACACTTTTAATCACAAAAAAAGAAAAAAGGAAAAGGTTTCACTCGCAAACGAGCAAGACAAAACAATAGAATCAGTGAAAACCACCAAGTTTATCAAGCTTTACTTTTCATTTTCTATTAGGGAAAGGATTCGCAGCAAATTTAGATCTTGAGTACAACATGAAAAGCAGAAAAGACATTAAACAAATCTGAGAAGACCCAATTAAAATAAGCATGGACAAATGGAATAAGACATGGCATACCGAGATATTGCTTAAGTAGATCTATCGGTATCAAACTGCAACATACAATAATCAATAAACAAACATGCCTAAAACAACTAAATAACACTAAACAATGTGAGAAAAAGCAGCCAACACCTGAAACACCAATCTACCATCTATCTTATCAGTTATCCCATTATTATAAGAACAAGAAAGCATCTAAAAGAGGCAGCGTCCCTGAATCAGATAAAAAATCCCTGAATCAGATAAAAAATAAAGTATCATCCAAAATCCCAATCCGAAACCCCATTTGCGAATGACAAAGAAACAGCCCATACACTTTAAAAATTCAAAAGAAAAAAAAAAAACCACACACATACACACAAACACACCCATTTTACAACATTTATAGCTAAAACCTAGAACATTTTGCAACATTCGATTAAAGCTCGGAATACCTAAAAATTAAACCTTTTTTAAGGAGGGGGGGGGGAGAACCCATTTTACATCATCACAAGAAAAACTAGAACACCAAAATACTCGTTCCACAAAAACAAGGAATATCTAAAAAAAATCAAAGCAACACCTAGTTTAGAACATTATCAACCACGCACTAAGAACACTTCAACTAGGGAAGCTCAAAAACCAAAAATAAAAAAACAAAACGACACAAATTTTCACAACATTAACAGCTAAAAGCTAGAAACCCAAATATTCGTTTCTTTAAAACTAGGAAAACCCAGAAACCAAAAATCATAATAACAAACACCCATCAGACAAAATGATACAAGCACCTTTATCAGGGAAAAAAAATTGTAAAAAGAAAAAGAAAATGATGAGGATAGTTGTTCAAAAAAATAAAAAATAAAAACCAAATAACGGGTTAGCTAAGGTTTGGGAGGGGATAGAGAAAAGAGAAACCTGTTGAATGTGATCAGTAGTGACGTTGTTGGGATAATAGGCTGCCATCATGGGCTGCATCTGCATCAGGTGCTGCTGCATTTCTTTCTTAAATACTTCTCTCTCTCTCTCTCTCTCGAATCACTTTCTCTCGATGTGTATTTTTTGGGTGGTCTGGACAGAAGTGAGCAGCAGAAAGGGAGCAGCGTATGCAATAGATACTCGAGAGATGCCCCCTTTCACTTTTTGCACGGTGTGTGTGATGTCCCTCTATTTTTTTTTTCCCTTAATCTTGAAGTCACACCCAACACAGGCAATGACACTGCTCTGAGACTAGAGCAGCATATTGCGATTTATGAGTGCCGGGGGGGGGGGGGGGAGAATCTTGGGTGGGTATTGTTTTCCCTCTCTCCCTCTCTCTCTCTCTCTCTCCCCCCATAGTACAGTGGGTCACGTGATAGGGGGGGGAGAGAGAGAGAGAGAGAGTACATATTAACATGGACAGTGGAGGTGGTTGGTCTTGGACCGCATGGTTTTGGTTTTTGTATGTAAAGTGGTGACGTTTTGTGACATTGTGTGTGAGATATTCGAGGTCTGAGGTCTGTTCTTTTTCTTTTGTCTTTGCAAATCCCCACGCGCCGCACCACCGCTTCTTAACCATGGTTAGGTTAAGAAGTTAAATGCTATTTACCCAGTCCTAACCTAAACATAATCCAATGTTTGATAGTGTGGGAAAGAATAAGGAAAAGGAAAATGATGACCATTTTTCCCTCCCTTGTTTGGAGAATTGAAGAGAGAATGGAAAGAAAAGATACGATATTATTCGATTAGAGCAAGAAATAAACAGTTCTAATAATTATTAATTAAAATAATATTACATAGAGTAAATAAATCCAAAAATTAAATACATTGAATCTTAGTAAAAGTATCAACTTCAATATATATTTAAAGAGAAAATTACTTAATTTAAAATGGATTTCATTAATTAAAAATTACTTAAATTTGAAATATCCTAACCTTTTTAAAGCATGAATTATCATTTAAAATTTAGTCGATTTAGGTTAGCTCATGAGCATTATTCTATTGATTGTTAATACAAATAAATTTTGTTGTTTGTTACTTTAAAAGTCATCGTGGTTAACGCGGCATCATTATTTCATTACTCTCTTTTTAATACATAAAAGAGATTTAAATTCGAAAACTCTAAATAAAAAAAATTATGTCAATCCATCTTTAATTCATTAGTATTTATTTTATTATTTTGAAACAAAAAAATTAGGGACTAACATAAAGTTTATTTGGCTTGCCATTTGAGTAGGTTTGATTAATACCCTCTACTTGAATTTTAGTGTGGAGTTGATTTGAATTAGATATGTCAAGCAAGTGGATTTAATACCTACTTTCCCATTTAGAGTTTGGCAAATTATTTTTATTTAGGTAGGGTTAGCATTATTTATTTATTTACTTATTTAGAAAGTGTAAAAGGGCAGTTAGTATTTATTAACACCCTAGGCATTTTTATTTAATTTTCACCTCCTGTGGTTTAAATAAACTCATGCCGTTGCAATGAATACTAGAAATGATGGGGTTGAAATGAGAATTGCATATTTTGAAAATAATGTAAGGTGATGGCTTGTCAAATCAATGGTACTGGTATTTGGTGTTCTTTTGTAAGTACATGAATTTGAAGTTTGAAAAGGGTAGGAACAAAACTAGGAGGGGAAGTGAATTTTTGGAATTGAACACTTTGAATAAATTATCCCATATTCTAGTCGTTTGAAACCATCCTCTCAAGGGAAAAACTTCCTTTTAAGAACGGCAATTTTATGTCCTTCCATTTGTTGGGCCTTTTTTTTTTTTAAAGATCGTATCTAAAAATTTAATTAATTTAATTAAAATAATTATAAAACCTAATTAACGATTTATCTCTATGATATCTGATTTTTCATTTACAAATTTAAATTTAAAATTTTAATTAAAAAATTTAATATTTTACCGTTAGACTCACAATTTATTAACCCTTATGGATGTCCTCTCCCTTCTCTTTTCTACTAAAAATGAAATAGTCGCATAAAATAAAAATTTTATATAAAAAGTAAATCTTTATATTTATGAAATATCTCTACCAATAAATATGTAATAGTTATTATTTCAAAAAAAAAATTACAATAGTAAAAAATAAAAAAATAGAGAAAATACGGGTCTTGCTCGTAGCTTTCACCTCCAATTTTCCTCTTTCTTCCTTATCTCAATCTCTCATTTATACAATACTAACAGAAGGCAAACACACCGCACATTATACGTTATGTGCCACAAAAAATAAGTTAAAAACAATTATAATTTGTTAGGTTTATAATATAGTTATCAAATTATGGATAATATAATCCAAAATATTAAAATTTTGATTATAATAGATTATTTCGATAATTTTAAAATATCTTTTAACAGATTTAAGAGTTTTTAAACTTTAAAACCAAAACGAATCGGATCAATCTTATATTTGAGACTTACATTATTTAAACGTGTTCAGATTCAGAGTTTCAAACGAATATCTAAATCTTAAAAGTAAAGTGGTAGGTTGAAATGGTGAACAAGTACTTAACATGAATGCGTACAGATTTAAACAACTTTTTAATTTATTTAAAGAGAGGTCATATGTTGATTACATGAGAAAACAACCACACTCATTAGCATTTTTCTTTTATACTTAAAGTTAGTAAGAGGTACCCACAAAATGTGAATTGTATTTTTTCATTATACAAATATTTGTTAGATTTATAATTAACTTAATATATAAACTAAATTGTTATCTAAATCAATGAAAAACACAATATATATTAGCAACAGGAAAAAAAGAATTAACCACTGGATTTATAAAGAGGCCAACGAATGAGGTAAAAATAAAAAGGATAATAAGTAGAGTAAAAAGGTATTAGAAATAAAGGGATGATGATTTATGGTGCCAAAAAAATAAAAGAAAAAAAATCCATGTCAAAAAAAAGATAAAAGATTTAAGAGAAAAAAAAAGTTACAAATAAAAGGAGCAAGGATTTAAATGAAAAAAAAAATATGGTTTAAAAATAAAAGATGATAATCCGTAGGGCAAAAAAAAATAGAAGGAAAAAAACCTATATTAAAAAAACATGAAAGATTTAGGCAAAAAAAAAAAAAACGACACTGTTAAAAAAAGAGTAAGGATATATATGAATAAATGGCGTAAAAAAGAGGAAAAACCTATATCCAAAAAAATGAATGACTTAAAGTGAAAAAATCGGGTAAAAAAATAAAAAGATAAAGAGTCTAAATGAAAAAAAGATAAAAATGAAGAAAGATCTGAATGAAAAATTGTAGTCTAAAAATAAAAGGATAGTCATCTGAGCAAAAAATTGTAGTCTACAAATAAAAGGATGGTCATCCGAGCTATCATGAATAAGTGGGGCAAAAAAAATAAATGGGAAAAAACCTATGTCAAAAAAAGAAAGACTTAAATGAAGAAAGGGATTAAAAAAAAGGGAGAAAGGAAGGGTTCAAAAATTAAAATGAGGAAGGATACGAAGGAAAAAAAAACTGTCGTTAACAAGTAAGACAAAAAAAAGAGGAAAAATTTATATTCAAAAAATGAAAAACTTAAGTGAAAAACAAAATCAAGTAAAAAAATAGAAAATGAAAAACTCTAAATAAAAAAAAAAAGTCTAAAGAAGATGAAGGAGTTGAATGAGAAAAAAAAAGACCTAAATGAAAAAAAAAAAAAGAAATAGAGGTCCCAAAAACAAAACCAGACAAAGAAAGAAGAGGAGGAAGGATTTGAATGAAAAAGGCAAAAATCAAGTTAAAAAAAAAAAGAGGAAAAATTTGAATTAAAAAAAAATTTAAATGAAAAAAAAAAAATCTGAGGTCCCAAAAAATGAGACCAGCACACCACCCTGTTTTTAATTTTATTATACTCAGAAAACTAAAGCTGAGATGCAATCTAGGCATACCCAAAAATGCATAATTTGTAAAATTTTCAAATTATCATGAGTAAAAGATGTGAGTTTTTGGGCTGCCAAATGACACCATGGTCGACAAATCTCTCTCTCTCTCTCTCTCTCTCTCTTCCTGTTGCTCTTCTTTCTACACTGACCCGGGGATTAAAATGGTGCAGAAGCAAACTTTTACAAATTGTTGTAATCCTGAGTGCTGATTAAAAAGAGTCCGCAGAGACTAGTCAAGCAATAGGTTTTTTTTTTTTTTATTTGATTCTATTTAATTATATTTTTTTATAAAAATTATCAATTAAAAGGAGAAAAAATTTTTATAAATGACTATCTATTCAATTAGACTACATAACACATGAATTTGCTGTTGTAATTCCTTTTTATATAATAATGTTGATTAGAAGAATAATATTTCAAATGGGTTTAGATTAAAAAGTATTAAAATGTGCATAACATTATTAATTTAAAGAAATTTGAGAAAATAATTAATAGGAAAGCCAAAGATAGGGCTGTACTTTGTCATTTACACACACGAGGTGAGAAGGATTCATTCAATGTGTTCATTTATTTGGTGTTGTTTCTCTTTATTATGGACCTGTGCCCTCCATTCATCCACTCCCATTTAATGTTCTTGAAGGAGAGACCTGTCCAATGGATCATAATGATACTATGAACCCCTTTTATTTACATATTTATTTATTTTTAATGATTTTCCATCTCTCTCTGGTCATGCAATTTTATGTCTATGATTGATATTCAGATTTTATCCGATTAATCGAGTTTAACTATTATAAAATCCATTAAAAAATTAATTCTTTCAAATTCTGTTTCTTTATGAATTTGCGACCTATAATTAAGGAAAGATGACTATATTTATAGGAGTTTGGTGCAATTTTGTATCTATGTATTAATTTTTTTCTCTTTTTTAAGTGGGTTGAAAGAAGATAAAATTAGAAAATAGAAAGAATTTAATCAGATTTAAAATAATTATTTAATATAAATAATTTAATAAATTAAAATCGTGAATAATTAAAAAAGAAAAAATAATATAAATATGTCTTTTAAAGGTTTAAAGTGTGACACACCCATACATATCTAAAGGTAATTTGCATAAACAACAAATTTTGAATGATTCTGTAAATTAATTAATAAAAGAAATGATTCTTCTTTTTTTTTTTTAATTTTTATCTTAAAGCCTATCTTTACCTTTTTTTTTTTTTTTTTTTCCTTTTTCTGCTTCTTGAATATTCAATTTTCTTTTTCTAATTCCTTTTGTTTTGATTTCCTTCTCCTAGTTGCCGAAAAAGTATTTTTGAAAATTGGGGTTTTTCTCTTTCTCCATTGCCGAACAAATAAACTACTTATTTTTAAGTTTGAGAGAGAGAGAGAGAGAGAGAGAGTATTCAGC
Organism: Dillenia turbinata; assembly: GCA_037126225.1. Lineage (NCBI taxonomy): Eukaryota > Viridiplantae > Streptophyta > Magnoliopsida > Dilleniales > Dilleniaceae > Dillenia > Dillenia turbinata. The sequence goes on from JBAMMX010000025.1 coordinate 18,884,187, forward strand.
TGCTGGAGATCTAGCAGATGTGCATGATTTTGTGTGATTTTCTCAAATCACTTTTGGTAGACTCCATTTCAGCCTTGAAGTTTTAATGCAATCTAAGCAGACGTGATCAAGGTTCCAACCAAAATCTCAAATGACTAAGACATAGAAAGAAGCAAAAAAGCCACGACCCTTGTTATGATCAATTGCAAAGAATATGCCTACAAATGGAACATAAAATTTTAAGCTTGTTACACCAATCTAATGATCCCTACAAATTTCACTACTAGATGAAATAATTGGAAAAAGAACACACTACAACAGCAACAACAATAATCAGTCTTAATTCTAATAATTAGGTTCGGTTTTGAGAATAGACGTATACATACGCATCATTTCTCTTATATTTTTTTGTAAAGATAATGTTTCCATATCACGAATCCATGACCTTGAAATCACTAAAAGAGCAACTCAACTATTTTATCAAGATTCACCTAAAAAAAATTTCTTGTTGAAGGTAAAAAAATATATATATATATATTCCTACACACTCCTACCAATAATAAATAAATTCACAAATAACAAAAATGTATTAAGGTAGTTGTGGAGGGCACCTTTTAGTTTTATCCATGAAGTCAGGGAACGGCACTATCACCATACGTATCTGGCCTTTTCTTTTGATAGAAAACAATCTATACGTTTCTGGATAGATCAAGTGATAAAATTTTTTATTTTCATTCTCTTTTTTTCAATTCAATTTTATTTTTAATTCAATTTCGTTTAATTGCAGTAAAATAAAAAAGAGAAAGAAAATACTCTACACCACTTGAATCCACTAATGCAATGGCTTTCCAACAGGTAAATTCCAAATTCCAAATTAGAAATAGAAATATTTCAAACCCCAGGTGGAGACGGAATTTCCCAATAGAATTAGAAAGGTGTATCTGCCACAGGCTCTTTTGTTTGATAGAAAACACTCCGTGGCGCAGACCAATGTGCATATGGCTTTTCAACAAGTAACTCCCCTCCCCCCCCCCCCCCCCAAAAAAAAAAGATTTCAAAGGGATAAAAAAAACTACTTTCAAATCCTCTTCAATCTTCCAAAAATTAGTAATTTGTGGTTTGGGGAAAGAGAAGAAACAAAGTGTTTCTAGGGTTGGGTGGAGAGAGAGACAGAGAGCTCCTAAAAAAATGGAAAATAAAGAAAGGGAAAAAAAGGTGGGTTTATAAATGGAGACAGGAAAGCGATTCTTTTCCTTTAATTGAATGTTAGGATTAATTTAAAAATGTTTAAATGAATAACCATAGTTACTTTGGGTTTTTTTTTTCCTGGATTTAGTCAATCACTTAGTATTTGAAGTTTCGTTCCAATTAATTTAGGTCGAGTCGTTCTTGAATTCTTATTTAAAGGGGATTTTTCTAATGTCATTTTTATTACAACTAAAACTCAAATTTAAGCATTTGATACGAAATTTTAATAATCTACCTACCAGATCAACAATATGTTGTACCATAATTACTTTGTTCCGGTTGATCCAAATGTCGTTTGCTTGATGTAATATTTACTCCCGTAATCTTTGCAAAACTAGGATTTTTATTCAGTAATGCACCACGTAGGTCTCTGTAGCATTACTTTGATAATTTTTGCAAATTCAACATACTCTCCCATCCATGGGAAAGTTTTTTGCTCTTCTTTCTTGATCTGTTCAGTGGTGATTCAAGTTTGGAGTTAGTAGATTCAAAAGCCCAATGAAATTTAGAAGCATTTTGTATTAATTGGGTCACGAGATTTCTTGATGGGATTTAGGCTTACTTGTTGGAAGGTTGCAGTCTCGTTTTCTCTGTGGTTCTTGAGTTTTGACTGTTGCTCTGCCATTCTTGTTGATAGTTGTTTACATCAATACTCAATTGATTCAGTGAATCATTGATATTCGTTAAATAAGATTTAAAATTTAAATTTTATATATGACGAAATAGATATAATGAGAGTTTTGTCTTTAAAAAATCAATCAATAAATCAAATTTAATAGAATTAACATAATCATCAACTAGTATTTTATACCAAACAAATAATGTTGAGGTTCTCAACTTTGGGAGGTTTTGGGGACTGATTTTTTTTTTTTTTTTTCCTTTCATCTTGAGTTGTTTGTTTGGTATTTTATATGAGCTTTGTTTGTTCTGTTTGATGGATGACTAATTTAAACCAAGTGTTTTCTGTCTTTGCCTGCTAGGGTTTGTTCTTGGGCATTTCTTGCACCCTTAGGTACTCCCCGGAGGAAAAGGGAAAACAAGGCGGTTTGTAGCATTTTGGCAGCGGCACCCATAGCACTCTCGAGGAAAAAAGGAAGAAAGAGGAGAAGTCTAATCAAAATTCAAAGGAAAGGGAGGAAGGACGGGTAGATTATGCTCCCAGCTGCCCAAACATAATGGGTGGTTGGGGTTTGTCTCTTCGATTTGTGTACTTGTTGCCTATTCCATTCCTGTCTCTTCTTTGCTTTCCCATTTGCTCCCATTTTGGATGCCTTGGTCCTTTACTTCTCTCTCTCTCTCTCTCCCCCTCACGCGCCCTTCTCACTCTTCCCTCCCTCCTCTTTTTTTTTTTTTTTTTTTTTTTTTTTACATCAATATTCAAATCCAACACCATAAAATTAAAAAAGGAATTTATGATCATCCCTTAAAAATGCCATACTCACTCTACCAATGCCCAAATAACTAAAATGCACCATGGTACTACTGGTCATACCAACAGGAGTTTGATCAAGTTAAATACTAAAACCCTCTAATTGAAAGGCTCTTTCCTAATCAAAGTATTAAAATATAAGAATTATTTCTTATTTTGAGGTTAGAAAAAAGTTCTTTTAGTTAAAAGTTTGGTGACTTACAATAATAGAAGCACTATAAAAATTATGCATTTTAATATAATGATTTTATCATTTGAAAGAATAATTTATTTGTTGAAAAATAGAAGAAATTTCAAAATAATTTTATTTTTCAAATTAATTCATTTTAACATGAAATAGTTTAGGTTCAATTCTAAAATCAAGATTAATTTATATTTCGATGTTGTAACGACGATTTTCAGATTTAAAATAAGAAAAGTTAAAAGAAAAAGTTTTAACTATTCCATCAGGATAATTTTTTTTATTATAATTACAAATATTTTATAGTAAATTAAAATAATATTTTTAATTTTATTTTAGGAAACAATATGTCTAATGCTAAAATGCTTCTCACTTTTGAGAGAAATACCATAGGTTGAGGAAAATAAAAATTGATTTAATCATTAGAACATTTGGAAACAAATGCAAATGAGTGATTATTTTTATGAAATGAAAGGTGAAATAGGATTATTTCTAATTTAGGATTAATTTTATTTTTTTAATAAATGCAACATTTTATCTTGATAGATCATTGACCCTCCAAGTCCACCTTCTAAGTAATTAGCTTGCTATTTGAGATTTTAGAATGTAAGGAGAACATGAAAATGTAAGGTCTAAGAATTAGATTTTCCTAGAAAAAAATAGAATCAACTAAATAGCAATTCAGCAGATCTCAAATGTTCTCAACTAATGACTCAATTATTAGTTAATCACTTCAATTATCTCTAAAAATTGTTGAATACATAATATTATTCTTTTAAAAAAAATCAAATATCAAATTAAAATAATCGAAAAGAACTGGATTTTGTATTTTTTAAAAGAAGTTTTGAATTTAAATTTTGTGAATAAAAAAAATAGATATTCAAAAGGATTTATCCTTCAAAAATTTAATTCAACTTGAATCAAATTTATTCATAATAAATGTGATTATTGGTACCGATAATTTAAAAGGAAATTCTATTTTGCACCATCCAGTTGGGGCTTAAGGGAAACAAACACAAGGGTCTGGCCATTGAAATGGGTGCCAAAATTGTGGCATAGAGATTTCCCAATTTGCTTTATTTATTTTTGGTAGTCAAATTGACAGCTTAGGAAGTGTAATGAATGAAATGAAAGAGTGAAATTATGAGAAAGGCTTCTTGTCTATTATTTTATTTATTTTGTATTTTTACTCCATTCTTGATCTGCCAATTTCCATGTGAAAAGTCAAGTGGGACCAAGTAAATATCCAAAATTGGGTAATTTTTTATTTTGGTAAATTTTGGGGTCTTCCACTTTCATTAAGATATAGATTTAGACTTAGCGTAAATAAATCTATAATATTTGATTAATCACGTCCCTAGCATGAATTTTTTTAAGTCTTTTTCACAGGATTAAATTTAGAATTTCAAAAAGTCTCACTTTTTTTTTATGTTTTCAGAATTTAGACCAACTCAATTATTTTTTACTTTTTTAATAAATTATCGATATTCGATAATCATATTGATATAATTAAATTTGGTTTAATTTGTATTAGCTCTTAAGAGTTAAAACTCTTTTGATATCTATTTTCTATATATATAAGATTTAAACCAAAATTTTATTTAAAAATATTATTGTTCAGTCATTAAACTAATTAAATATATGATGATGATTTTTCTTTTTTAAAAAAAGAAGAGCTGAAACAAAATGTGAAGGCTAAAATTTCGGATGAGTGGGAAAATGATTTCACTGAGTGACCTGCTAATGCTTTTTTTGGGATAAATATCATGATCTTAGTTTAATTTTTTTTTTTAATAATAATTTTAAGAATGATATGATTAGTAAAAATTAATAAATTTTTTTCTTAAAATTTAGACAAAATTAAAATGCCTTTTGCACATGAAATCACCAACTATGCATGTTAAACAATCTATATCTTTTGGATTTTTCCTCAAAATTCTAAGATATTAATCCCAATATATGGAGGTTTTGAGCTTCTTTTATATGCATCCACTTTACATCTAAAACAATACATTTTTATGTCATGAGGAGTATTTCTTTTTTCAAGTGGAAGAGGTTTTCTTTTTTTCTTTTTAATGGGTAAGATTCGAATCAAAAACTTCTATTAGAAATAATAGTTTTGAATTATTCAAATTCATCTGAGTCAAAAGTTTTAATATGGTAAAAAAAAATTAAATAAATATTTTGATTGAATATATATTTGATTTAAAATTGTAAACAAATTGTCTTTCAACTGAATGGCTTTGTTTTTAAATTTTGATTTGATTGAGAAATTTTTTTTCGTTGTTTGAAGGTTTGCAGATGCAGGGCTTTGCGCAATCAATCACTGACAAATCCAATTTATACATTCCGGTTCTTTCTTAAGTAGTTTGGTTTCGAACTTTAGAACCCATTTTTAGATTGGGTGAGTACTTTTTTAAATGACAACCGGTATTTGAAAACTTGATTAATTCATTTCTATCAGTTATAGGGTCCAATTAAAGGACTGGTTTTCGTAGTGTATGTTTTTCCATTCTCAAGAATCGAACTCAAGATCTTGATTAAAGGAGTCTAGTAACATACGACAATACCCACATGTGCTTCGTGTTCCAATTCGAGTATTGACTATGTTTAAGTCCAAAAATAGATAAATAGTTGGCACAAAAATAATTAAAACTTATTTAGTGGGTAAAATAAGGAGGAAAAAAAAAAAAGAACTGAAAAGGGTTGAACTTGTCTCTGTCGTTTGATCAATGTTTGACAAGAGGAATTGAAGTCGGAATTGAATTAATTTATAGTTTTTTAAAAGAATAATTTTGTACTCTAATTCTTATGTTGGTGAGAAATTTCTCAATGTTTCTTCTCTCTCATTATTTATAACCGATAATCCTAAATGGTCTTCGATACAGAGGTCAATGGTGATTTAAAGTTCTAATTATTGTCGACATTTATTAGTTGTAGTGAAGGAGTTCTAGTATAGCATTTAGAATAAGTCTGAAAATGATCAACAGTGCTACTGAAAGTATAGCCTAGCCCATTGTTGCAATTTGCAGGAACAAATGATCCAGAGGCAAAGCAAATGGCGGGGATACTGAAAAATAAAGACAGACAAGCTCATGAATGATACAAGTCCCCACAATTGACTTGGATCAAATCAGTTATAAGATTAGAATTCTCTGCTCTCACTACTGCTAACTCTTTAACCTACATGGGGACGAAGTCCGTTTTCATCCACCTCAAAGAACCTGAAAAAAGAAGGTTCTATATTCAACACTTCTTTAAGATACATACTCAAAAGTATTTTACCCCATGTCCACCTTCAAGTATCTGTTCGCTGCTGTTGGGATTGTGGAGGTGCTTGAGGCTGCTGTGACCATGGCATACAAGGCATTGGTGGCCGGGGCTGTTGGGTTGCATATGGTGCCGCTTGATCAACAGGCTTCCCCATCATCATTCCTGAGGCTGCCACTGGAGGCTGAGGTGGGACATAATAATATGGGTTAGCGTCAGCAGGAGAACCAGCTACAGGAATAGTAGCCTTGGTGATCCCAAGACCCTCTTCCTTAACTTCATCCCTAGGGATAGTATCAACCAAGAAATCAAAGACATGGGTCCTTGAAATGGCAGCTGCAATATCATTCTTTTGAAGCGTCCTCCTCTTGTTCTCCTCAGTATGTATCCAAGAGCGCAAAGTCAGCTCCAGGATGAACATCTCACAAGCCTTAGCAAATAGTACAGGAGCCTCAGCCGAAATCATCTGGACATCTTCATCAGCTTTCATTATCTTCTTGATTCGAGCAAGGGGGAGGCCGTGATTCTTGAAGTCAGTCGTTCGCTTGATCGCTTGCATTTGATTAGCCCAAAACATTTGAAGCTGCTGTTGTTGCTGCTTCTGCTGTTGGTGGTGGAACTGCTGAGCTTGTGGGTACGGAAGCTGGTGCTGCGGGGATGCAAAACCCGCAGGAGCCTGAGTTGGGGGTATGGCCACAGCAGGAGTTCCCGGTGCAAACGCAGGAGCAGTATGGTATGGAGGTGGATATGCCATCTGACAAGCCCCTGCAGCAACCCCAGCAACTGGCTGTTGCTGTTGCTGCTGCTCCGATTGATCCATGAGGTCTCCAAACGTATATATACGTATATATCGACCTTAGATTAATTATCACCTGCATCATGAAAAAGAAAATCAATAAACAATTATATGCCCTCATATTTTAACAGGGGTTGCAATTATCAACAAAAAAAAAATGCTATTTTCATTAAAAAAGAGAAATTCTATACATCCTGAGAAGAACCCCTCATGGTAATTCATTATGAATAACAGCAAACTCCAATTGGTCAGATTACCTTTTCATAATCTTAAATTACAAAAAAGTTGTCCAATGGATGGGCTCTCATTAAATCTTTCATGAAGATTTTCCTGCTGATAAAATGCATTTTCTAAGAATTATGAAAATTCGAGCAGAAGAAGAAAAAAAAAAAAACCAATCCAATATAGCTTATTACATAAATCACAAAAACTTGTCACAATCATTTTACTTGAATAGTAATTTCATCATCAGCAGAGACCCAGAAACAGGAAATTATGAAATTAATAGTTCAGCCTTTTCTCATGAACTTAACAAGAAGAATGATGAAAACAAGAAGAAAGAGATCAGAACCCACTCATTATCAACAGAAAAAGAAAACGAAACTAACAGATCCTGCGAGATCAAAATTCGCAATTAACCATAAAAATCAATCAAAGCACCTGATAATATATATCTAATGAATCAAAACCTAAGGCATCAATAAAATTGAAGTTGACATCAATAATCAATATTATGGCGAGCCTCTTAGAAAGAAGAATAAAAGGAAAGAATTGAGTACCAACTCTACTCGTTGAAACCTTCATCGTTGCCATCGAATTCATTAGCGCGCACGCTCTCTCTCTCTCTCTCTCTCTCTCTCTCTCTCTCTCCCCCCCCCCTTACAAACTGACAAGTCTCCCTTTCTCTCCCTCCCTTAAAATGAAGTTGCATTTGCAAAACCGGATCGGGTTGGGTCCTGTTTAGAAATATATGGATTCGGGGGATCCGATAAAATTATCAAAATTTTGAACATATATCCCTTTTTCAATATTTTATTTTACTGAAATGACTTCATCCCAGATATAAAAATTAAATTATTTAGGTTAATTACTAAAATATGGCAATTTCCTGACAAGCGTGTTTAAAAAAATTGAAAATTATGGGTTGAAAACTAAATTATTTAAGTTGTGATATTAATATTAATGTTTAGTTGGTTTTAGACATTATTCTTTTTAAATAAAATCTCGAATTCAAATTTTAAGTATAAAAAAAACAGATAAAAATTTTATCCTTTAAGAGGCTAATCCGATTCGAATTAGATTTAGTCAGGTCAACGTAATTATCGAATATTGATAATTTATTAAAAAAATTATATTAACAGAATGGATAACTATTAATTAAGCTATTGAATTTTTCTTAATATGATTAGATTAATAAGTATAATACGTAAATTTAATACTTAAGATAATAAATCTAATAAATTTATCAAAATAATTATATTAAATATCTTAAAAGTAAATTTACATCATGTTAAAGATTTTATTATATATCTGCCTGTATATAGGTATTTAAATCTCTATCTTGCCTTTTTATTTTTTTTTTAAAATAAAATTTCAATATATAAAAATGTCATAGAAAATAAAATATTGACACGTCCACTTTGTAAATAGTTATAGATGTACAATCAAAATATCCAATTTAATAAAAAAAATAATAACACAATAAAGTTGAACATATATTAATTAGAACTTAATTATTAATGAGAATGAGATGAGAATTTTGTTTTAGTTAAATTTGAAAATTTCTAATTTTTTATTAAATAAAAACTTGAGAAATACATTATCGATTGATATGTAATATAAAAATTGAAATTTGCTTTTTAAAAGATTATAAGATTTTTTGAGTCAAAAGAATGCCCATATTTTCGGCAAAAAAAAAAAAAAAAGTTCTTTGATTTTTTTTCCTGATTAAAAGATTGATAATATTTTCAATCCACTTAAAATTTTGACACCTAATTTTTCTGAATACAAATATTAAATGTCTAGTAAATTGATTTTAGGGGCTTAATGATTTAGAGTTGCTCTGATGGGGTTCATAAATATATGTATGGAGAGAGGTCCCTAAAAAAAATAGTCTAGTGATTATAAACCCCTCTCTCAATCAGGTGATTCGGATTCAAAACACGATTTAATTAAAGAAAAAAATATATGTGGAGAGAGAGAGAAAGAGGGCTTTTACCACGCTTGCAGCAATCAGTAGTAAACTACTTCATGCATATGACTATAGACAGTAATTGGATGGACTCAAATGCAAATTTTATTATGATCATTTCGAACGACTGTTTTTACAAGGTAGTGTCACAATTTTGATCATTTCAAATGCAAATTTTACAACAGCAGTTGACTAAATGAAGTCAGCTTCTATACTCAATGTAGTGTCACAATTTTACACAAAAAGGAAAAACATTTGTATTGCAAACATCATGCACCCCACACCCAAAGGATTTATTAAAAAGAAAAAAAAAAAAAAATTACAATACCAGTCCCACACTGTAATGAAAGGAAAAATGGCCTCATCTACTCTGTGATGTCAATCCTAGTATGAATGATGGCTTGAACAAATGCCGTACACTCGGTTCTTCCCCTGATAGTCTAACCTGGTAATTTACCGGATGATCTAACTCGACACCATGATTCAGACGTGTCAGCATGTATCTTGCAAGAGCCACCTGCAATGGCAAAATAGGATCATTAGGCTCAAATTATGCGAATTAGAACAGACATGACAGGGCAACATTACTAGAAATACGAATTCAAAGAAAGCTTCAAAGTTCTGTGTGCCAGTGCATTCAAACGCCACCGAGCGCAAGCCTGCCATGTATTTAACTTTGGGAACTTGATTTCTAGCAGAACAAGGGACAGAGAGCAAAAGCTTTACATCAGAATGGGTAAAAGACATCCAGACTCCTTCCAACTTCTCCTTCGACAGAAAATTAAAACCCTATAGGCAATTGGAATTAACTCCAAGAAGGGGAGGCACAAAAGGCTGTCTGATTAAAATACCGACTACATATTTTTAATAGATAGAAAAAGAAGATTAATGAAACAATAAATAGAACGAATGATGGGATCCGTTCTCATCTTAGATAACATGAATTTATTCAAAAGAGGAGAACAAGTAACAGGTCGGAAATAAGCAACTAACGCATGCCAGTGACCATGAAAAGTGGTCAAGAATATTGACATCTCAGGGACAATCTTGGACTGAAAAATGAAAATGAAGATAATGGGCAAAGAAAATACCATGTTTCCCTTGCAGGAAATTACCATATCCACCAACGTTGTGTACAGCATGGGAACTTGATTTTCCCTAGTATTTTGCAACAGAACCAAAACAAGAGTATTAAAAATGCATTACACTTCATTGCTTAGGAGTCTTTATTTATAAGTCACCCGGTTCTTCAAAGGACTTTTCCCATCGCAAATTCATTTCAATATAAATAGCATTATGAACTCACTATACAGGGGACTACAATTTAGTTGGTGTATAGACAGCAGCTTCAATCTTTTTTAACAAACCTTATGGAGGTTCCATGTTCTTCTTATACTTGTGATGAATTCAGATTCAAGACATACAAGTACAATGCTAGCAGCTCCATCTCCTTCTCACCCACATAAGGCCAATAATCATTTGAATCTTAAAATGAGTCTACGACTAGCAAAGTTTGACCACTACTAATTTCCCGTGCCATATTGAGGGTTGATATACAAAATCAATTGAACGACCTGCAATAATCAGTTTATGTGGATTCTGACCAGGTGAAGACCATTCTAATTGTCTGAAAATTATGATGTGTATACCAATCTTTTCATTTCCTTCGGTAAATCTTCTCTTTGTATTACCTCTGAAAACACCAACAACCCTATAATTTATTGCTAAGTCCTATGAAAGGGCACGTTCCCTAAAGCACCTTAGTCCTCTCAAAATGCTGCATTAGGCGACACAATTTCTTATATGAATGAGAATCGAACTAAGCTTCAATTACTTAAAAAAATGCAAGAAAGCTAAAAAACCAAAAACCCCAAGAGTATAACAAGCATTGTGTAAGTTACAAATTTTGATGTCCATGCACGCAAATATGACCATAAATTACAGCTAAAAAGGGGTAATTGTTCTATAACCATGAGATACAACTACGGTGGGAAATTTTAACAACAACAACAATGATTTAAAAAAAAAAAAACACCACACACACACACTCTTCAAAAATATTTATAATATTAAAAGATATAGAGAAGTAGAGAAACAAAGGCAAGCACCGTCAGAGTCATTTACTGTGGTGATGCTCCAACATGAAGTCAAGCAATGTCTTCCTCTCTTCTAATTCCAATCCTTCGTAACTCCCTTAAGTGAAAAGCAATCTGCTGAATGAACAGAACTCCCTCGTCTCCAGCTCTGAGTGAATTGATAGTATGCTCCAGAAAATTTGTGTCTGCCTCTAGTGCCTTTATCCGATTATTCAGGTAAGAAAGCTGCTTCACAAGAGCCAATATGTTGGCTTCTCCAAAACAACTTGAAGCACCTTCCATACCAGAAGATAATTTTAAGTTAACATTGCTAGCAGACTGAGGTTCCTCAGAATCAGACTTCTCCATCCTGAGAAAAATGGCTTCCAGTAAATAGAGATCCATTATTTTCATTTGAAAAACCGTTTACCTCCATTTCATCACTTCTTTGACCTGGCTTCTCATGGCTAAGCTCTGGCAGATAACCGAACTCTTCCACTTCTTGTTCGGTATGCTCACCATTACTTAAACCTACACGAACACCACTACCAGAAAACAAATGAAGCTTCATCTCAATCTCCTTTAATGACTGTAATGTAAATGACCTTTCATTCTCAAACTCCAAAATCGATGTCTTCAGAGTGCTTCCATTCTTCTCTTTGTGAAGCTTATATGCTCTATCACTCCTGTCACTGCCACAAGGTTCCTCAGCTACTTGATTGCACCTAACTTCGTCACAGATATCAAACCTTAGATGTGCAAGATTGCAAGAAAGAGTTGTACAATCTTCAGTCCTGCTGTCATCCAAATGCTTTGCCTTCACCTCTCCTGATTCTAAATCACAAGAAGACTCCTCGATTTTCTCTATCATTGACTTGTTTGGGAACTTGTTTCTGTGAAATTCAAGCTCTGCTTCTAAATCTTGTATTTCTTTTTCCTTCTCCACAAGGAGGTCATTTGCTTTGTGCAGGGCATCCAAGTCATACTCAGATTGCTCTTCCATCATTCTAAGGCATTGCAAACCTTCTGTCTGGAGTGTTGCCTTCTCTTCCTGCAACCTGGTAATCATGGCAAGTGCTAGATTTGCTGCATCCGCAGAAGCATTTCTTTGTTCATCCAATTCCCTGTATAAAGAACTTATGACTTTCCTCTCATGCTCAATCTCTCGTTTTAGCCGGTCAATGAGGCTTTCACCTTCAATTTCACTAACCATACTTCCATCTAATGACTCCAAACCTGAATCATTTCTGTCAAGTGAAACCCTTTTCTGAAGTATTTGGAGTCCAATGGACTCTAAACCTGAATCAATTCTCTCAAGAGAAACCCTTTTTTGAAGTATTTGAAGTTCAATAGAGCTAGATTGAACAGAAGACTTTAGATTATTGGCATTCCCAGACACTCTTGGACTGATATTGTTCAAAAACAATTCCATCCCTCTAGAAGCAGATAATTGTGATAACATAAGTTTCAGATCTTCATTAAGTGCACTATCCTTCCCTGACCATTGCCCGGCAAGCATGCCAGGTAGTTGTCCTCCCCTATTGGCTACAGCAAGCATGTAAGCATCACTGAGATCCAAATAGTTGGGCACCTGGAGACTAGCGTCACTCAGGGAGGGGTTTAACTCTGAACCAGTTCCAGTTCTTGTACTTGGCTCAGTACAAGTGTTAGTGACATCTTCATTCTCATTTACTGATTCTTGACAAGCTTCCTCAGTTCCTGTAAATCAGATAGTCAAAAAGGTTCAATAGAATGAAAAGGTCAGAAAATTACGTATCATAGGCAAAAGCAAGATGAACCGACAGAGATGATACGCACAGCTAATTTATTTTGATGAAACATATTCATGACCATCATTAATCAGTGAAACATCTTAAAGATCATATATATATATATATATTTACAGTCTAGATGGCTTATGTGGTGCCAAATCGATGTACCAAAATCTTGAATTATAAAAGGGAAGGAAGTCGACCAAAAAGCTTCACAAGGCCAAAAAGAGAAAGATCTATACAATAAAGTGTGCAACTTACCTCTCTCTCTTGATCCTTCACCAGATTCTTGTTTGCTGTTAGACAATGAAGGCATGTCACCATCAAAGGATATAAGTTCAGTTCTCACATCAGGATTGGCCTGATATTCAACCCCTTGCAAGTTGGATAAGTGGCTGATAAGTGACTGATCATCACAGAATAGCTTATGTGTAGGCTGGATAAGTGACTGATCACCACAGAATGCAATAAACTCCAAAGCTCCAAAATGCAATGACTAGTCCGGCAAGAAATTTGACACTGTGCACAGTGTTGATCAGAAAGAAGAAAAGAACTAATCAGGGAAACCTAAAGCAAAATGAAATCTAAACATTGAACAAAATATATTGTTGACAGAAAGTGACAAAATCAAAGATCTTTCGATAGATATTAGAGAAGCAATACCATAAAAGCAAGGCAGGATCATATACAATTTGACGGGTTTAGATCAAGCATTGTCAACATTAAACTCCATCACTCCACATCAGATAAGTTTCTTTATACAGAATAGCACTTGCCAAAAAGAATAACATGCATATATTCCATCGCCCACGAGATTAACCTAAGGAATGGAAAAGGATAAATGTAGCCCGTAAATATTAAGCTATCAAAAAGAATATCGAGGCGTCGCAAGGATAAATTCAATAACAAAAATAAGGACATGAGACGACTTCTTTTTGTATCTATGGTCAATATTTATCAGCACCTGTGTACTCGCTGGATCAAAAAATATGATCTCCAGAAACAACAAAGCTCAAATTCCTTTGTCTCTCAACTTATTTAGCCAGATCCAGAAATCAAATCATGGGAATTGAATTGACCCACATCTGCAAAAGATAATAGGAAGGGACAAAGAACAATTTGAAGGTAATGCAGAATATGGAGCCCATGTTTGAAAATCCCAAAAGAGTATATCTTAGAAAATCAAATAATGAAACAAAAAATCCTTATGTCCATGAAGGTGACAGAGAAGCCCAAAAATTATAAATTTCTAGTATAATTCAAATAGTTGTAAGCTTACAAAACTTACTTAAGAAAAAATTTGGGTAAGTGAGCAATACCAAGCTAAACCCCTTAATAAAGGATCACTATCGGTAATGACAAACATGAATCAGAAAATAAATAGTAGAATAATAGATTGTACTGGGCTAGAATTGGCAATAAATACCCAGATCTTATTTTCCTGGTGACGCCAAGAATGAATTCAATTTTTCTGATCAAAACGAAGGAAAGAGGGGAAGAAATCAAAATTTCAAAATCAACTGTTTAGATGCAACTAACTAACGTCTTAAAATCCAGAAATGACAAAAGAGACAACACAAACACAGGCGGATAACTACTCAGCTGCTTTCTGGGCATCTAAAACACAATCACAAACATCACATCCTCCTTTCACAACCTAGCATACTTTTCAGTGGAACAAACACTACTCACAGCTCAGAAAAGATCAAATCAATAGAAAATCCAACAAAAAAAAGGGACCAAAAAATATCGTAGTGAACCAAACCCTTCGTACCCGTTCAAACTTTTTTTTTTTTTTAAATAAACACAGCATTAGAATCCAAACTCAAAATGATCAAATCAAAAGGCAATCCAATTCTTAAAAACATCACCGAAGAAAATAGGAAAATTTCAATTTTGAAGCATAGAAGAATCAAAGTGAACTGAACCCACTTTACCTGTTCAAATGAGAAAGTCAAAAAAAGAGTATTGAAAATTCAGACTCAAATGATCAAATCAAAGTGACCCAATTCCTAAAATATCACAAAAAATGAAATATGATAGGGAAATATCAACTTGGAGAAATTCAGACCAGAGGAAAGAAAAAACAATGACAAGGTCTATATATATATAGAGAGAGAGAGAGAGAGAGATTGAAATACTTGTAGTTTGGGAAGTTGGTAATGCAACAGATGGCCATGTGGTTTTCTGATGAGTTATAACAAAGGGTAAAGAAAATGCCGACAAAACCAAAAGTCTGCTGAAACCAAAGAAATGGAAAAGATCGACTGCCGAAAGGTCACTCCTTAATAAAGCAAGCATTTTTGCCTGTCAACTTCCTCCCAGTAGTAACCACTGACCACAACCCCAACCCGAAGGAGAAGATTCTTTTGAAATTTTTGTGTTTGGTCATTTCCCTCTATCTTTCTTTCGTCATAATTGTAGTTTTCTTCTGCATCATAATAGCATTTATAATAATTACACATAAGTTTGAATAAATGTTACAACTAGAAATTATCATTGGTTCGGCTCCGAATCAAAACTTAGTCACAAATTACCAAATCCAAACTGTAAAAATTATTTTTGTTAATTAGGAACACGCAATTAGAATCAAAATTGTTAAAAAATATAAAATTGAAATGATAACAAATCATGAAAATTAGAAAATATTTAAAATTAGGTAGAGTTACTCTTTTTGTGATCTCGAGATCACGAGTTCGATATGTAAAACCAGACTTTTTATAAAAAAATATAAGAGAAAAATTATACCCCGCATTAAGACAGAGAATACTTTATATACTGAATGAATCCTTTGTTGATTTGATGCTTAGATCATTTTTAAACCATAGACATGTTAGTTACATGAGATCTAAAATTAATATATCAATTAAATTTTATATAATTTTACTGATCATAAATAATTTCAAGTAAATAGTACATTATATTAGAAAGATTAAGAAAATAATATCCATTATATAGTTTTTGAACCTTTACGTACTTATTATATTATTATATTTTTCATATCAAATTTATGAGATACTTTTACTTTTAAATTATCTAAGTGTCAACCTAAAAGATTTGGGGCAATGAAAATCTAGAAAAATTTTTACTCCATTTACACTAAACATCTCTTTAATGATTTTCAAAGTGCCATTTTAGTCTGAAACTACAAGTTAGAATATAACTTCGTCTTTAAGTTCTAAATTAATCAAAAAAATCCATAATATCGGCAACAAAAAAGCCCAAGCAAGTTGGGTAATTACCTTAAACCGCTAAATACCCAAAAAACCAGGATGGCCTTTCGCATCAAGGGCAAAGGAGGGAGGACAAAATAGTAAATGAACAGGTTCACCAAACAGCCCTCCTATATTTTGACCTAAATACCCTCTTTTCTTCTCGGCAGCCTTCCTCTTTTCCCCAATCTTATGCTTCTGAACACCCTCTTCTGCCCCTCAATTTCCTCTGATCTCCCCATCTCTACCCCTTTCCGATTCTCTCTCTCTCCTCTACAACCCATTACCCGCCAAAACCGAAGAAACGTTCTCTCCCTCTCATTCAAAAACGAAACCTTAGATTTTCAAAGCTCTTGTTTTTCAAAATCTTCAAACCCTAGTCTTGATTCCTTCAGTTCTGCTCAATTCCTCATCTGGGTATTTCTCAAAAGTTAGATCCTACTTTCTTTCAGTGGTTTCTGGGGTTTCCGTGGCGGATACAACACTTGTTCTGTTCTAGGGTTTCCGAGTCGATTTCTTCTGATTTCTGATTCAAGGTATATCTTTGATGTTTATTTCCTTTGTAGAATGCTTAACTGTTTCAGGGTTTTGTTTATATAGTATTGTTCATAATTATATTTACACTTTTTTGCGTTTAATAGGTTTGTGATGATATGTCTTGCTTGGGTTTTATTGTTGGTAAATCAATGTGAGTAATAATGGTTGATTTGGAGGGAAAAAGCTGGAATTAATCTAGAGTGGAGTTTCGGCAAGTCATACTCATATGTTAACTTCCTTTGAGTTATTTTTCGATGAGTAGTGCAGTATATTGATATGTGACAGCTGTTTGCTGGGGACAGGTGAGTTTTCTCACTGTTGCTGGACTTCATATTGGTTAGATTTTGTGGGGTATAAGGAATTAGAGCTATTGGGTTTTGTGTGAGTTCTTTGTGCAATGGCAAATCATGATCTGATGCTTGGGCAAAATCGTAGTAGTTTGGGACTAGGTCAGAACCAGCCATTGGTGCTTGGGCATAATCACAATATGGGTCTAGGGCAGGACCACGAGCACAATTTGGGTCTTGGACCAAATCATGACCATGAACTGGGTTTAGGGCATGACCATGACCATGAGCTTAGTTTGGGGCAGGGTCATGAGGATGAAAGTGACGACGGTCATGACTATGATGATGAGACTAGGTTAGCAATAGATCAGAAACCTGAACATGAAGGCCAGGAGTTGGTTCTTCAAGGACAGAATCATGAGTTGACATTAACGGAGAGCAACGACTTGTCCATCTCTGAACACCAAGATCTTGATGAAAACATGCAGTTAACTATGGATCATAATCAGGATATGGGAATTGATTCTGCCGAACGTTTGTCTGTCCAGCAACCTGAGCTCGTACTCAGCCCTGTTGTTCAGCAACGAACGCTTGTTGCATGCCCTAATTATGAACTTACTGTAGGACAGGAGTTTCCTGATGTTAAAAGCTGCAGGAGAGCATTGAGGGACACAGCAATTGCCCTTCACTTTGAGATGCAGACCATAAAGTCCGACAAGACTCGCTTCACTGCCAAATGTGCGAGTGAGGGATGCCCCTGGCGCATTCATGCTGCAAAGCTTCCTGGAGTCCCAACATTCACCATCAGGACCATCCATGAAGCCCATACATGTGGAGGGATAGCCCATCTTGGCCATCAGCAAGCTTCGGTTCAGTGGGTGGCAAACACTGTGGAGCAACGCCTACGTGAAAATCCCAATTACAAACCAAAGGAGATTTTAGAAGAGATTCATCGAGTTCATGGGATTACATTGTCTTACAAACAAGCCTGGAGGGGTAAGGAGCGGATCATGGCTGCCATGCGTGGATCTTTTGAAGAAGGGTACCGTCTTCTTCCTCAGTACTGTGATCAAGTTAAGCGGACAAATCCTGGCAGCATAGCTTCTGTTTACGCCAATCCAACAGATGGCTGTTTCCAGAGACTCTTTATTTCATTTCAAGCTTCCATATATGGTTTTCTAAATGCTTGTCGGCCTCTTCTTGGGCTTGATAGAACGTTTTTGAAAAGCAAATATCTTGGGACTCTGCTATTTGCCACTGGTTTTGATGGTGATGGTGCTCTGTTTCCACTGGCATTTGGTGTTGTTGATGAGGAAAACGATGAAAATTGGATGTGGTTTTTATCTGAACTCCACAATCTGCTGGAAATAAACACAGAAAATATGCCAAGGCTTACAATTTTGTCAGATAGGCAGAAGGGCATTGTAGACGGTGTTGAAGCCAACTTCCCAACTGCATTTCACGGATTTTGCATGCGTCACCTGAGTGACAGCTTTCGTAAGGAGTTTAACAACACCATGCTTGTTAACCTTCTATGGGAGGCAGCTCATGCACTCACTGTAATTGAATTTGAGGCAAAAGTTCTAGAGATTGAGGAGATATCACAAGATGCTGCATATTGGATTCGAAGAATTCCACCCCGTCTGTGGGCTACAGCTTATTTTGAAGGCACAAGATTTGGCCATTTGACGGCTAATATAGTTGAATCTTTAAATTCTTGGATCCTGGAGGCCTCTGGACTTCCAATAATTCAGATGATGGAATGCATTAGAAGGCAGCTCATGACTTGGTTTAATGAACGCCGTGAGACAAGTATGCAGTGGACCTCAATTCTTGTGCCTACCGCTGAGAGGCGTGTTGCAGAGGCCCTTGAACGTGCAAGGACTTATCAGGTGCTTCGTGCTAATGAAGCTGAATTTGAAGTCATATCTCATGAAGGAACTAATATAGTGGATATCAGGAACCGCTGTTGTCTCTGTCGTGGTTGGCAGCTTTATGGGTTGCCCTGTGCACATGCTGTTGCTGCTCTTCTCTCTTGCAGGCAGAATGTCCATAGATTTACTGAGAGCTGTTTCACTGTTGCAACTTACAGGAAGACATACTCCCAAACAATACACCCAATTCCAGATAAATCTATGTGGAAGGAGCTGTCAGAGGGTGATCCAAATGCAAAAACCGTCGAGGTTGTAATCAACCCACCTAAATCACTTCGGCCTCCTGGACGACCAAGAAAGAAGCGTGTTAGGGCAGAAGATCGTGGGCGTGTTAAGAGAGTTGTACATTGTAGTCGTTGCAATCAAACTGGCCATTTCAGAACTACCTGTGCGGCGCCAATTTGAGTCTCCACCCCCTCGCTGCCATAGAATTGGTTAAGTTCATCATCTGAGGATGATGAAGGCATGTCATCATCAATGGATATAGGTTCCATTTGCGCATCAGGATTTGTGTGATATGCTGCTTCTTGCCAGTTGGGTTTCTTCCAAGTCATAGGCAGATTCAGCAGTAGTATCAAGAGAACCAGAGTCATGAGGGCCACTCCACTCGCATCCACTCGCATCCAAATCTAGGCTAAACAGTTTCTCTAATGTTGAATCAACAGAAAAAGTTGTATCATGAGCTCCAATTCTTTGAAATCTATCTTCCAGAGTTTCTTTCAAGCGAAACGTTTCATGACCAAGAGCACTTCCATGATCATCATCAGAAAAAGGCACTTAGATTCAGTATCAGATGTAAATCTTGAGCTCGGTATATCCTACGTTAGATAAATTATCAAACCCAGTATTTCCAGAGTGAAGAGCTCTGGTTGGAGTGAAAACCATTGTCTTAGGAAGAGAAAATATAATCAAATCAATATTTGCATATGACTGGAATTCAGTAATTTCTAGAGTTTGAGCTTGTTACGACATAAAGTCATTGGCTTATGGAGAGCAGGTCGTACCGAGACTTGGCCCCAAGAAGGCAGTTAATGCAGTCCACCCATTACATGCACTATACTGTATTGTCAACTTAAAACTTGGGGCAACTTTTGACAGATACTAAAAGGTTTTTTGTTGGCAGGATGGATTTACCTTTTTCATAACAACTAAGACTAACATACTAATATTTTTTTGGGTTCGAAACATCTTTTTCTTTCTGCAAAAACTTTTATTCTCCCCTTAGGTTGTTCTTAGAATCCAATGTATTCTACAAAAATTGTTGAGTACCATTTAGTTTTAATTTTAATTTTTGAAATTTAGATTCCAAAAAAATTTGATTTCAATTTCAATTAATGAAAAAGAAACGAATTTCAAAATAAACTTCACAAGTATTTATGAGGTATACATAATTCTCATATAAATATTATTAAATAACAATTTTAGAATTGAAAAACAAAGTTACTTCAATTGGTTTGTTTGAGGCGATGGATACCAATTGAACTAATTAAACTATACTACAAGATGATTTTTCTCGTTATTCATAAACTCTTTCAATTTTATTGATAATAATCAGTGTTATCATTATCAGTAAAATTATTTCATTTTAGTACTAATACTATTTAAGGAGGACAAATCTTATTACAATGGTAGAATTGTTACTTTGGTGATCTCGAGATCACAGGTTTAACATGTGAAAACGGTCTTTACAAAAATGTAAAGGGAAGGAAAGACGGTATACACATATGTTCACTTCTTTTCCTACCCCCACACTAAATCGAGGAGTATTTTATACACCAAATAAGCTATTTACTAATACCATCTAAAACATTACAAACAAGAAGAGAAACATGAACCCCTAACTTTTTAGCAATTGAAATCTATTATTATTAAAACAACCCTCACTTTTTGTGAAAGCTAAATTAAAAACCTAGTTACATTTTGAACATAACAAATATAAGCAATTTTCTTCTAATTTTAGATTGTGTAACGTAAAGGGAAAAATTGACAATGAACACAAATATTAAATGACTTTAAACTTTTGCAAATTTTTGATAACCATCCACGTTCCCTTCGCCCTGTAAAAAAAATAAATAAATAAACAAGAAAAAGAAAAACAGTTTTGCATAAATTAAGAAAAGAAACCTGAAAGAATGCCAAAAAAGTATTATTCTCCCTTTGACCGATTAATCAAAGTGAAAGTGTTTAATAAACAAATATATTAATTTCAAGGTCTCCATTAAAATATTTATTTATTTTTTTATAAAAATTATAAATAAAACCCAATAAAAATATAATTATTGTTGTAATCTTTAATATACGAAAATTTCTTGACACTAATATTTTTCATTTTTGAAATATTTTTTGTTTTCGAAACATTTCAACATGCTAAATTAATTAATATTTACACATCTTTCATATTTAATGAATTATTTGTTTATTTAATTATAATTTTTATTTTTTAGTAATTTTAATAATTAATAATTATATATTTGATCATTTTAGATTTTTATTATAAAATATATCTATTCTACAAAATAATTAATATTTATATAAAAATTTTATATTCATTAGATTTATATATTTCTCTATATTTCTGTTTTATTTATTTTTATATAATGTTATTTCCTGTATCATTTCATATTATTTTTGGTTTTTCTTTTCATTTTCGTACAATCTAGGTTACAAGTAGACATCATTTTTTCAAGTTATATCAAAATGTCATAACAAGCTTAACATGTTTTGTCATGTTAAAATAATATCATTGTTACTTAAAATAATATCAAAAAACTAGAAAACCCAAGGGAGTTCGTTAAGTGCGCTAAACCATTAAATACCCAAAGAGCCAAAGAACCAGGATAACTTTTCTTGTTAAGTGTGGAGGAGGATGGACAAATAGTAAATGAACAAAGATAATGAAAACTCCATTTTTGTTATGAATATTAAATAATTTGGTAAATGTCTATTAAAGTATACAATTTTACCCCTATCTTATGAGACATTTGTCAAGATACGAGCTTCTTATGACTTACCAGCTTGTAGGACATGTGGTAGAAACTTCTGAAAGAAGTCTCAAGAAACTTATGAGAGAAGTTTCATGATAGCTTCGAAGAGAAGCTTTGAGTAGCTTCCAAGAGAAGTTTTGGAAGTGGCTTTTCAGAGAAGTTTTGAAAAGCTTCTAGGAGAAGTTTCAGGGGAGACTTATAAGAGAAGCCTTGAATGACTTCCAAATGAAGCTTTAGGAGCCTATAAATATGAGATTCAGAGGAAGCTTGGAGATGTGAACTTGAAGGAACAAGATCAAGAGAGAAATGAAAGGAGAAAGTGAGAAAGAATTCAAGAAATTTCTTTCATTGTATTCTGTTTATATTCATCTTTGATACAAAATCTTTATTCTTGTATCAACTTCTTTTATAACAAGTTATCAGCTCAAAACTCTGCTAAAGAGCGAATCTAAGATTAACCAAGCACAAATCTACCTTCGTGAATATAGTAGAAAAGGAGGTCTCATTGTTCAAGAATTTTGAGGTACATTTTAATCGATTTCTTTCTAATAGCAAATCTTGCTAAAGTTGAATTTTTACATCTCGATATTTCTAAAAAAAATTATTTAACATGGGCTCTTGATATTGAGATATATTTGAATGTGATGGGTCTTAGAGACACATCAAAATAAAAGATGTTACTATACAAGATTGAACAAAATTAATAATTTTCATTCGGTATCATCTTGATGAAAGTTTAAAAACAGAATATCTTACCGTTAAAAATCATCTTTAGTTGTGGAAGAATTTAAAGGAAAGATATGATCACCTGAAGATGGTCGTTCTTTCTAAAACTCTATACTATTGGATACATTTTAGGTTACAAGGTTTCAAGTCTATTGGTGACTATAACTCTATAATGTTCAAAATCTCATCTCAATTAAAATTGTGTGGAGAAATATAATTGAAGAAAATATGTTAGAAAAAACTTTCTCCACTTTTTCAAGCCTCGAACTTGCTTCTGCAACAGCAATATCAGGAAAAGGGATTCAAAAAATATTTTGAATTGATTTCATGCTTTCTTATGGCCGAACAAAATAATGAATTATTAATAAAAAATCACAAAACTATATTAATTGGTTGTAGTTTATTCTCTGAAACGAATGCGACTAGATATGAATATGAAAAAGATCGAGGTCAAGGTCGTGGTCGTGACTGTGGTCGTGGCCATGACAATAGTGATGATCGTAACAATAGTAGATCAAATCAAAAGAGCAAACATCACCACCAGAAGTTAGATGATAGTAATGGAAAAGAAAAAGAGAAATCCTCAATATATTATGATAATGTCTGCTACCGATGCAGTGTCAAAGAACATTGGTCACGTGTATATTGAACTCCAAAACATCTTATTGAACTATATCAAGCTTTTTTTTTGTTTTTTTTTTTTAAAGATAAAGATGTGGAAATAAATTTTACCAACCCATATAATGATGCTAATATAGATGTTAACTCATCTTGATATGACTGATTTTTTTGAATATCCTGAAAGAAAAATTGATCATTTGATCAATAATAGAAATATCTAGATGTATGTTATAACTAAATAAATTAGTTTTAATGCTTTCGTAATATGATATACTTTTTTGTTTTTGATTGAATTATTTATTTATAATTCCATACAAACAAATTAATCATCTCTTTTATTTTTTTTCCTAAATAAGATATGGATATTGCTGATAGTTTGGAATGCATGAGAAGCGAAGAGAATATATATCTAACTGATAGCACTACAACTTCTACGGTACTTAAAAATAGAATTTATTTCTCCAACCTGAAGTTGAAAGAAACAAATGTTGATACCATAAGTGGTAATGTAAAATTGATATAGGGTTCTGGCAGAGCAAATATATGTCTCCCTGAAGGAACAAAATTAGTTATACATAATGCACTATATTCTACTAAATCTCGAAGAAATTTCCTAAATTTTAGAGATATCTGCCAAAATGGATATTACATCGTGACAATGAATGACAATAATATTGAATATTTGTACATTACAATTGTTGTTTCTGGAAAGAAATTTAGAGAAAGTACCATCTCTTTCTTTTGGCTTATACTATACTAAAATTAGTGCAATCAAAATACATCATTTAGTAAATTAGAAGTTTACTGATCATAAAGACTTTATTGCTGGCATGATCGACTAGGACATCCTTGGTCGATTATGATGAAAAGAATAATTGAAAATTCTCATGGTCACACATTGAAAAATCTAAAGGTGTTGAAATCAAATGAAATTACATGTGTTGCTTGCTCTCAAAGAAAATTTATTACGAGACCTTCACCGGTTAAAGTAGAAATTGAATTTTCTGAATTTCTGGAAAGAATTCATGGTGATATATATGGACCAATTAATCCACCATGTGAACCATTTAGATATTTTATGATATTGATTGATGCATCCACAAGATGATCATATGTTTGTCTACTATCAACTCGCAACCTGGTATTTGCAAGACTTCTTGCTCAAATCATTAAGTTAAGAGCACAATTTATAGATTATCCAATTAAAACAATTCGAGTAGACAATGCTGGTGAATACCCGTTTTGTGTTTTTGATGACTACTGTATGTCTATTGGTATTAGTGTTGAACATCCTGTAATTTATATTCATACACAAAATGGTTTAACTGAATTGTTTATTAAAAGATTGCAATTGATTGTTAGACCATTATTAATGAGAACAAAACTCTTAACATCTATTTGGGGACATGCTATTTTACATGCAGCAGTATTTATACTTTTAAGACCAACATATTACCATGAGTAGTCCCATCTACAATTGACTTTTGGTTATGAGCCAAATATTTCCCATTTAAGAATTTTCAAATATGTGGTTTATGCCCCTGTAGTGACACCGCAACGAACTAAGATGGGGTCTTAGAGAAAATTGAGAATATACATTGAGTACGGGTCACTCTCTATTATTCAATATCTTGAACTTTTGATAGGTGACATTTTTACTGCAAGATTTGTAGATTGTTATTTTGATGAAACAAATTTCCTGACATTAAGGGAGGATAAGGACAATTAAAAAGGGAAATTATATGGACTGCGTTATCGTTAACATCTCTTAATTCTTGTACAAAAGATTGTGAACTTGAAATTTAAAAAATAATCCATTTGTAGAAAATTACAAATAAATTACCTAATATATTCACTGATTCTAAAAGAGTCATGAAATCACATTTTCCTATAAAAAATGCACAAATTAAACCTGATATCCTAGTAGGACTATCCACTAGTACTGTAGCAAATGAGTCTAATGCACGCTTAAAGTATGATAGACCTCTTGGCGCCAAAGATAAAAATTCTCAAAAAAAGAAAGGATCTATTGATTATGATCACTTAAAAGAATCTCATATGATTATTGATGACAAAACTCAAACTCCTGCAGAGCCTGATATAGCACCCGAAGAGAGCAAATTTCAAACTCCTGAAGAGTATGTAAAGAAAACTTCAATATATTTCACCACAAGAAGGATATGTTGGGATAGAATTGAAATAGTTGTGAATGATATTTTTGTATATAATGCTGCACTTGAAATTATGGAAGAAATTGAGCATCTTGAACCAAGATCTATTGAGGAATGTCAGAAAAGAGATGATTGACCAAAATGAAAAGAAACAATCCAATCTGAATTGGATTCATTGGCTAAACATAAAGTTTTTGAACCTATAATCTAAACACCTGAAGGTGTAAATCCTGTCGGATATAAATGAGTATTTGTGTGAAAACGAAATGAGAAAAATAAAATTGTGCGATATAAGACACGTCTTGTAGCACAAGGGTTTTCACAAAAACCAAACCTTGATTATGATGAAATGTATTCCCCTGTTGTTGATGCGATTACATTACGTTTTCTTGTGGCCTTAGTAGTATATGACAAACTTGAGATGCATTTAATAGATATAGTCACTGCTTACCTATGTGATATTAGAAAATGATGTCTATATGAAAATCCATGAAAGATTTAAAATGCCTAAAACATGTGATCAAAATTCTCGAGGAATTTACTCCAATAAATTACAAAGATCCTGCATGGTTTAAAGCAGTTAGGACGAATGTGGTATAACCGTGTAAATGGTTATTTGCTAAAAGAACATATACAAATGATCCAATATGTTCTTGTATTTTTCTTAAAAATTTTGAAATAGATTTTGTAATCATTGTTGTATATGTTGATTTTTTGAATTTTATTGGAACTCCTGAAAAGATTTTCAAAATCACTGAATATTTTAAAAGGGAATTGAGACAAAGGATTTTGAGAAAACAAAATTTTGTCTTGATTTACAAATCAAATATCTAAAAGATGGAATATTCATTCACAAATTAAATTATACGTCTAAAGTTTTAAAACGATTTTACATGGATAAATCACATCCATTAAGTATTCCAATGGTTGTTTGAACACTCGATGTTGAAAAGGATCCTTTCAGACCGTAAGAAACGAATGAAGAAATTCTTGGTCCTAAAGTACCATATCTTAGTGCCATTAGAGCACTTATGTATTTTGCTAATTATACAAGATCTGATATATCATTTACTATAAATATATTAGCAAGATTCAATTCTTCCCCAACATAGCAACATTGGAATGGGGTTAAGCATATTTTTCGATATCTTCAAAGAACTATTACTCTTGGCTTATTCTATTCAGTTAATTCCAAACTAGTATTGATCAGATATACTGATACTGGATTTTTATCTGATTCTTATAAAGCACAATCTCAGATTGGATACTTATTTACATATGATGGTGCTACTATTTTTTGGTGATCCATAAAGTAATCTATAGCCACTACCTCTTCAAACCATGCTGAGATTATAGCAATTCATGAAACAAACTGAGAATATGTTTGACTAAGATCAATGACTCAATATATTTTGGAAAATTGTGAACTACCCTCTAATAAAGATATTTCTACAACATTATTCAAGAACAATATTACATGCATTGCTCAACTAAAGGGAGGATATATCAAGGGAGATAAAACTAAATATATTTTCTCAAAATTTTTTTTCATATATGACCTCGAAAAGAATGGTGAAATTGATGTGCAACAAGTCTAATCAAGTGAAAATTTAGTAAATTTATTTACCAAGGCACTACCGACTACTACATTCGAAAGATTGGTGAAAGGAGTTGAAATGCATTGGCCTAAAAATCTCAAGAAATCTTCTTAACAGGGGGAGTAAATACACTTAGAGTAGTGTACTCTTTTTCTTTTACTAGGGTTTTTTTCGCTGAGTTTTTTTTTAATAAGATTTTAACGAGATCTGTTTTCTATGTAATTGACATCTAAGGGGGAGTGTTATGAATATTGAATAATTTGGTGGATGTCTATTAAAATATACAACTTTACCCCTGTCTTATGAGACATTTGTCAAGACATGAGCTCCTGATGACTCACCAGCTTGTAGAACACGTGGTAGAAACTTCTGAAAGAAGTCTCAAGAAGCTTATGAGAGAAGCTTCATGATAGCTTCTAAGAGAAGTCTTGAGTAGCTTCCAAGAGAAGCTTTGGAAGTGGCTTTTAAGAGAAGCCTTGAAAAGCTTTTGGTAGATGCTTCAGGGGAAGCTTATAAGAGAAACCTTGAATGATTTCCAAATGAAGCTTCAGGAGCTTATAAATATGAGTTTCAGAGGAAGCTTGGGGATATGAACTTGAGGAACAAGATTGAGAGAGAAATGAAAGGAGAAAGTGAGAAAGAGCTCAAAAAGTTTCTTTCACTGTATTCTGTTCAAATTCATCTTTGATATAGATTTTTATTTCTATATCAACTTCTTCTATAACAATTTTGACCTAAATACCCTCATTCTCAGGAACCTTCTTGCTTCCCCAATCTTATGCTTCCGAACACCCTCTTCTGCCCCTTAATTTCCTCTAATCTCCCCATCTCTACCCCTTTCTGATTTTCTCTCTCTCTCTCTCTCTCCCCCTCCCTCTCCCCTCCAAAACCTATTTCCCACCAGAACCCAAGAAATGCTCTTTCCCTGTCATTCATAAACAAAAACCCATATTTTTAAACTCTTGTTTTTCAAAATCTTCAAAACCTAGTCTTGCTTTCTTCAATTCTACCCAATTCTTCATCTGGGTATTTTTCAAAATTTGGATCCTACTATGTTTCAGTGGGTTTCTGTGGTGGATCTAACTCTTGCCATTTTCTAGGGTTTCCTAGTAGCTTTCTGGTGATTTGTGATTCAAGTTTTTTCTTCGAGGTTTATTTTATTAGTTGAATGTCTAACTCTTTCTTCAGGATTTGTTAGTTGAACGTCTAACTCTTTTTGGGCTTTCCAGTGGTCATAACCCCTCCCCTGACCCAGTGATCCCGAATTCAAATCCAGTGTAACAAAAAATATATACACACACACACACACGCACACAATTGTTTCATTTTTAATAGGTCCTTATTTTGTGGGTTTGCATAGGCTTTATGTTGGTAAATCAATGTGAGCAATTATGCTTGTTTTGGAGGGAAAAAGATGTCTCTTGTGTGTTTGGAATTTTTTGAATTCAAATTCAATTGAATCAATACATTTAATATCAAATTAATGGTGAAAAACATAACTAAAAGGATTAAATGTGATGAGGAATAGAAGGAATTTGAATTGAGATACATTTGACTAGATTTTGATATTCCATTTAAATCTCCACATAATTAATCTTGTTTTTCTATTTTGAGTGTTTAATATAATTTTCATAATGTTCAGCAATAGTTTAGGATGACAATTATAGAGTTTTAATGACTCTTTGATAGTTGAGAGTCTATATAAATCCTCTCTTAGTGTATTGGATCTCTAAGTTTAAATTCTTAATTTCACACCATTTATTGAGTAAAATTGAGGGTTTAGAAGGATTGTGCATGTCTCAAAAATCATTTTGGTGCTTTTACATTCACTGAATGTGAAGAACAAGAGCAAGATCGAAGGTAACCCTAAAATCCCTTTTCGCTTTTGTTTTAATTTTGCCTCAATTTTTGCATTAGAATATGCATTAGACTTGTCATGCATTATATCATTTAGTATCAGAGTTAATTTTGCTTTTGTCTGCATATTTTTCAACGAATTTCAAAAATTAAGGTTTTCAGATTTTTGAATATTTGGCCTAAAATTTTAATGATTTTTGAAAAATTGAGTCCAAATTTAGAATTGTTGTATTATTACCATCAAAACCATATTTTCAGAATTTAAAATGGAGTAATTTTGAAGTTTTTCTATAGTTTTCGGCATCCAGATCCATCAAAATGAGCAAGACTCAGGTCGAGACCCTCGTCCATTTTTCGGGTGAAGAAGACGAAACTGTTTCTCTTAAAATCCTATTCACGTGTGTCAACAAGAGAATAAAGTTATCCACGTATGTCCGTGCCTTGACACATTAATACTCATTTTTTTCCTTTCTCGAATGGTGTCTTGAAATTTGAGTAACTTCACAGTTTACCAAAGTATTTTAACTTATTACAATCCAGTCCTTGCAACATTATTTCTAAAAAGACCCCATAAACTTTAATTTGTTACACTTTGGTCCCTAAGAATTTAAAATTAATTCTCTGGGTTTAATAAAATTCTAATATTTTTGGAGCATAATATTTGAAAATTATGTATAAATTTAATTTTAAATAAATTTTGTACATAAAGGAATGTACAAAATTATTAAAATAATTTTTTGGATCGAAAAATTTTCAAAAAATTTCTAAAATTTTAAAAATATTTTATATGCCCAAATTTTAGAAAATTGTACATAAAATTAATTTTTTGGTCATAATTTTGTGCATAAAGGGGAGGTACAAAATTAATATAATGCATTAAATAATTTAGTTGTATTTTTGTAAAAATTTTATGCAATTTGGCATGACAAAATTAAGTATTATTATTATTATCCCAATAATTAATATATTTTCTAAAATTAATTAGGGTTTAATCACAACACCCATAATCACATTAGGAAAAGAATAATTTTTTCATGAAAATCATTTTTATGTAATGAATTTCATCCTACATAAATTTTAGTTGTATGAAAATAATAAAATTGAAGATAAGATATCAAAATAACTATTTTTAATAGTAGTTTATTTGGTTGAATTCCACTTTCTATATAATACTATAAATGCGATAGATCTAATGCATGTCTAGACTGATTCTATAAAAAAGATGGGGATAAGTTTAAAACTGTTTGGTTCTTAAGCGATCTAATGTGACCCACCACCTATCTGGGAACCTACCTGATGCACTGGAGAGATCGTTTTACAAGGCTAAGTAAAAAAAGATAAATTAATCAAGGAAAGACCAACTATTGGTAGTTTAGTAATTAACCCACCGGAATTGAAAAATGAGCTATTTTTGATAAATCTTATTATAAGGATAAATAAATCTAATAGAATTAGAAATTTAGTCCACAAACAATTTCTATGTCATAGATTTATTTTCATATGCTTGCATTGGTAAATATATATTAAATGCCTCACTATAGTTAGTAATCATGTTTATTTATTTTGTGGTATTCCAAATCATAGACTTGAAATCCGATTTTTCTGATTTAAATGGAGAGAATTATAAAGAATAGAGGCAAGTTGTGTTTCTCCATTTGGTCTGCTTAGACATTGATTATACTATTAGAAAGGATGAACCACCTCCGATGACCAATACCAGTTTTGAGGCTGATAAGGCTCTTTATGAATGTTGGGAGCGATCTAATCGCCTAAGTACCATGTTCATAAAGAGTAAAATTTTGATTAGTATCCATAGCTTGGTCAACGAGCATACCAATGTTCGTGCTTTTCTTAAGATAATAGACGAGTAATTTACAGTGTCAGAGAAGTCTTTGGTCAGTACTCTCATTATACAATTCTCTCCCATCAGACTCACTACTGTCCACGGTGTGTGTGAACACATCGTGTAGATGCGGGACATAGTGGCTCAAATAAAGAACTTGGAAGTTGAGATATCCGAATTCTTCTTCGTGCACTTTATTCTGAACTCTCTCCCTTAGCCCTATAGTCCTTTTAAGATCTCTTACAACACACATAAGGAAAAATGGTCCATCAATGAATTGATAACCATATGTGAGCAAGAGGAAGGAAGGTTGGCGATGGAGATGAAGCCGGGTTCGGTAAGTGTGCATGTGGCAGTGCAAGGGAAGAAGAAGGGTAAGTTCAAGTTAAACCAAAAGGGCACAAAACCAAAAGTGGATATAAAGAAAGAGTTCAAGTGTTTCTTCTATAAAAAGAAGGGACACATGAAGCAGGATTATACTAAGTATAAACAGTTGTTTGAGAATAAAGGTACGAAAATCTCATTGGTTTGTTATGAGTTTTGCATTACTAAGATTTCTTATGATATATGTTGGATTGATTTTAGTTGTACCATTCACATTACAAAGGTGTTGCACGTCTTGCAAAACCTAAGGAAGCCATAGATCGTGAACAACTAATTTATTCAGGGAGCAAGATGAACTCACGGGTAAAGGCCATTGGAGATTGCGAGCTTATTCTAACAAATGGGCATGTCTTAAAATTAGAGAGAGTATTTTATGTACCTAAGTTTTCTAAAAAATTAATTTTCATTTCAAAACTTATACAATTTGGTTACCCTTCTAATTTAATAATAAAATGATATTATTTTACGGTTTAAATGTTGTTGGTTATGAACTATTATTAGATGGATTGTATATTATTACCTTACAAGACAATGCTTGCATAAATATAAAACATACATGGGTTAAAAGAAGTGTCATTGGAGAAAACTCTTTTATGTTATGGTATTAGAGATTAGGACACATCTTCATAAAGAGAATAGAAAAGTTGGTAAAGGATGTGGTACTTGATACCCTAAATTTTAGCGACTATTAAGGGAAAGCAGACCAACAAGACTCAAAAAGATGCTAGGAAAAGCTCAGAATTGTTTGAGATCATATATATGGATATTTGTACTCGAGATATAGACTCGTATGGTCATAATTACTTCATCTCATTTATAAAAAATTATTCACGATATATGTATCTCTATATCATTCGCCATAAGAACGAGGCATTAGATTCTTTTAAAATTTTCAAGGCTAAAGTAGAGAAATAACGCAGTAAGCAAATAAAGATCGTGAGGTCAGATAGAGATAAGGAATACTATGCAAGACATATAGTGGATAGATAAACACCATATCTATTTGCAAAGTTTCTTCAGGAAAATAAGATTGTTGCCTAATGTACTATGCCTGGTACACTTGACCAAAATAAGGTAGCCAAAAGAAAGAATTAGACCTTGTTTGCTGGTTAGAAGTATGATGGCTAGCTATAACCTACCTAAATTCTTATGAACTGAACCTCTCAAAATGATAATGTATATCTTAAACAGGGTTCCAACCAAGGGTGTAGCCAAAACTCTATTCATGTTATTTAAGGGTTGAAAACCTAATTTGAGACATGTATGCATTTGGGGGCTG
This sequence comes from Dillenia turbinata, assembly GCA_037126225.1. Taxonomy (NCBI): domain Eukaryota; kingdom Viridiplantae; phylum Streptophyta; class Magnoliopsida; order Dilleniales; family Dilleniaceae; genus Dillenia; species Dillenia turbinata. Next base: position 18,916,561 of record JBAMMX010000025.1, read on the forward strand.
TCCTGCAGAGATAAGAGTTTATAATCCACGAGATAAGAAACTGGATCTAAGGACTATGAGTGGACACTTTATCGGTTATGCTGATAAATCTAAAAGATACCGATTTTATTGTCCATCCTATCACATTAGGTTTGTAGAATCTAGAAATGTTAGATTTCTAGAGAATGACTTGGTCAATGAGAAGAATCACTTTCAGGACTTATCTCTTAAAAATGACCCATCAAGTATGCTATCAAGTTGTAGTACCAAGTTAGTTGTTATACAAAATAACCCTCAAGTGCCTATAGAAACAAATCAGGGTACAGATGATAATCAGGAAATTCCACAAATAACTGATTAAGATCAAGTTGGTCAACCTTCTTCTTTGGTGAATGTTGAACCAATATTAAGGAGATCGACTCAAGAAAAAAGATCAGTTATACCTGAAGACTATGTGGTATACTTTCAAGAGTTTGACTATAATGTCGGAGCTATGGAGGACCCAGAAATGTTTTCATAAGCCATGAGTTCTAAGAACTTGAACTTATGGCTAAACACCATGAAGGATGAGATAGACTCCATGAGGAGTAACGGAGTTTAAGACCTTGTATAGTTGCCAAATGGGGTAAAATCCATCAATTGTGTAACACCGACACTGCGGTGTCCGTACATGTATTTCTGTTCATGAAATTAAATAAAATATTTCTCAGTTTATATAAACAGAGAGAGATTTTATTTTTATTGATTTTCGATTTTGAGGAAATTTTTGGGATATTTAATGTATCCGTATTTTCGATTTATAAAATAAAGTGAGTATAAAAAAATATATAGATGATTTTTTTTATTCATTTATTAATTTATACATTACTCGTTTAATTATTTATAATTTATTTATAAAAAGAAATATATAATAATAATAATAATAATAATAATAATAATAATAATAATAATAATAATAGTAAAAAGAAAAAAATCGAATTAGGGTATGAAACCCTAATTTCCCCTCTCTCTCTTTCCCTCTTTCTCTCTCCGCCTCTCCGTCTTCTCCTCTCCCTCACCCGCGCCGCATCGCCCTCGCCGCCTCCACCGCGACCGCTGCCATCCGCCGCGGGTCACCACCGCGGGTCACCACCGTATCCTTGCTCTCTCCTTCTCTCTCTTGGCTTCTCTCTCCCTCTGTCTCTCTCTCTCTTTCGATCTCTCACTCGTGATCGCTCTCACCCGCGATTCACTCTCTCCCTCTCGCGGTTCTCCGCCGCTGCTCGGCTCCACCACCCAACGGTGGTTCGACCACCACCAAGTTAACCCCTCACCGTTTCTCTCCCTCGCCCTCTCATCTCTCACTCTCTGTCTCTCTCTAGTTCGCTCACTTTCTCAGTTTCCCTCAGTCTCGCTCTGCTCCTCCCTCCCCTGCGCGTGACTGCGTGCAACAGTGTGCGCGAATGCGCCCAACAACGCTCGATTGCTCGCGCGACTGCGCCTGCCTCAGCGCGCGTATGCTCACGCTGACTGCCCAGCGCGCGCGACTGTAGAGCGCCATAGCCCTTGCTCGCCTGTGTGCTACTCTCTCTCTGTCAAGAGCCTTGTTGCCATCTCAGCTAAAGCCCAACCCGCAGTCATTAACCGACCCTCGAAAACCCTAGGTCACGACTTCTCCATTGTGCAGATAAGGGTAAGAGTTCTAATCTATGGTTCTAGGGCTTGATTTCAATAGAAAATAAGTATAATCATTGAACTGTACTTTGAATTGGAAATAATGCAGGTCCGGACAAAGTTGTAGGTGCACGGACGTTAGGGTTTTGGATTTGCAGACCACTCTAGGTGAGGTAAAATACTAACTCACTTGATTTATTTAGATGAATGTAAGGTAAATTACAGTAGGAATGTATTATACATGTTAGGATGTATGTGAGATTAGATTTAAATGCATCGTCTGAAGTTATATGTGATTATTTAGGTTAAGTATGGAATTTTAAATGAATTGGGTTGTTCTGGATGATAGAATCGTATTGATTTGTTTAGAATAATTTCTCTCGGAGTTTAATTTGACATATGTATGAAAATAGTCCAAATTTGGGAGTTGAGCCTAAGGATTGATGCGTTGTTTTACATTATAGTTGATGTTGCATATAGGTAATTCAATCACAATCTCTATATTATGAAAATAGGTTTCAATACCTTTAAAATGAGATATGGTTTGAAGAAATCGGATGTGAATTGAAAAGTGTATGAATTTTCAAAGAGTTTTCCATTTTGTGAGATTTAATTATTTGAGATTGGTTTGGATTTGGTTATTTACTTATAAATGGAAAGAAATTGATTACATTGGAGTTTATTCATAAATTGGAGAGTTAAGGTTTGTACAAACTTAGGAAAAATGATAAACCCTACGATTAATTGGAAATTTGATGATTTATGTGATACTTTGATTTGGTTGATCTTGTTGGAGATTCGAGGAGTCGAATTGGTTTGATTTTGGAAATAGGGAGTGATTACCCTCCCTAGAATGTGAGTGAGACCCTAATCTCTTGCATGAAATAGTGAAACCTGATTTTATATTGTTTTTAAACAAAACATGCTTTGATATGCCTTGATTTGATGTGTGATATTTAATCTCAAATCTGTTTTGTGACTATTGGAGTGTCGTGCTTATGTTTTCTACGATTATGCATCCATGTTTGAAAAGAAATGAAATTGTGCCATGATTTGAGAAATGAAATGTTTTCTATACTACCATTGCATCAGTTGTTGATTTGAAATGATTTTGATGAAATGTATTTGACATACGGATTTGAAATGTTTTGGATAAACTGTGAGGGCACGGGGATGCCCACTTGTGATGCGATACTATGATGATGATATTGATGATTCCGTAGCTACGAAGGGCGTTTGTAGAGGCACGAGTTACCCGGATACGCTTTGTCCAGAGGTATCCGCAAACGTCGTGATTGCGATATGTATGGGCTCGGTTGAACCGAAAGGGGAGGTCCGTCAGAATAGGCGGTCTAGCACCGGGAGTTGCTTGTACATGATTGTGATATTCCGTATGGGCCCGGTTGAACCATGTATTGGGGAGGTTCGTCAGCATAGGCGGTCTAGTACCGGGAGTTGCTTGTACGTGGTTGTGATGTTCCGTATGGACCCAGTTGAACCGAAAGGGGAGGTCCGTCAGAATAGGTGGTCTAGCACTGGGAGTTGCTTGTACGTGCCAACGTCGGGGTAGAGAGCTACTTTGAAACACTTTGCATATTAAAACCCCCGATGCGCCTGTCCTTGGTCATGGTTGACCCTTGCCAGGATTCTTTCGGCTAGCTCTATGTTATACTTGATTTTTAAATGGATGCATATATGTGTGATATCGTGTGACTGCATAAATGAGTTTATTGTATCGAACAAATCATGATTTATTGCGAAACTTGAGTAATTGTTACGAATGATATTGTTTGACACTCCAATTTTCACCAACACTATTAGTACTTGAGATTTTCCCCTCACTCACTGAGTATTCTTCCCCGAATACTCACCCCTCCTCTTTCCCTCCCCAGACAGGATTTTTGGTGCTGGAGCGACGCGTCAGATTTTGGAGATTTTGTTGGATTTGGGTGATTCAGAAAGGTGAGATCTTAAGTTTAACTTGAAAGATGGATTAAGTATTATATTTCGACCCTGCGAGGTCTTGTTGAGGTCCGTAGTTGGCCGTGTACTTATTTTGGGATGACTGTATAATTTATGTATGTTTATTTGCGAAACTCTCGTAATTCATTTGCATTGAGGCGATTGTATGTATTTGAATGTTACTTGGGAAATTTGTTATACATTTGTATAAACTTAGGCCCGCTCGGTGTAGCGGCTGCTCATGCTCTAGTTGGGCATGACAGTAGAGGTCTGTGGTTAGGACTGTTGGTGATTTATAGCCTTGCGTTGTTCTGGATGTCGGTTTTGGGAGTCGTTGGTTTTGGAGAGGCCGGGATGGCCATTTGATTTATTTTCAGATTGATTTTGAATTATACAGGTTTATACAGGTTATTTGTACATTGGGAGACCTCCGATTTATGGGGAGGTTCTGCCCGATTTTTTGTAGAAATACAGCCGGCATCCAGGGCAACGGGCGGCTGTTCACGATTCCCGGTTCGGGGCGTGACAGTTCGGTTGGTATCAGAGCTCTAGGTTGAGAGCTATGTAGGAAGAGAGTCTTGAAAACATTACCAAGTATGATTTAAAGTCCTCAATGCATATGAGAGTTTCATTATAGTCATGAGATCCCAGTACATGGTCTTAGGCATATGAGTTATTCTTTTTAGGGGGTTAGATACGGTGCGTATCTAACCTAGCATATTGGTTCTATCAGTTCTTAAACTGATAAATTTATTCATTTAGGGGGTTAGTTACTTCGTAACTAACCCTAACCTTTGAATCATATCTAATTTAAGCTCTTTATTTGTAAGATTTCTATTATTAAGCGAGGTACTAGATTTGTACCTGAGATACCTAGAATACCGAGGATGTTTCCTCATCATGTGTATCCTTCTAGCACTTTCTCAGCCGGCTATTATAGCCACGGTTCCATCACCATCATTTGATGCATTTATGCAGGTGTATGAGTGATACACCTTCTATTGGATTCGAATGTCTTGATTCATAACTCAAATTCTTTTTAGGGGGTTAGTTACGAATCCTTGAATTCCACTTAATGAAAGAGTGCTCTGTTTGCATAACTATGCTGCCTAGATGTAGTAGGCGCGGTGCACCACTAGAGTCCCTTAGTGCTTGATGCACTTGTGGCACTCGAGACTTCACGAGTACCAGAGGATGTTTCATCTACTTACGCACTTTCACTAGTGCCACCCTCAGCACCTCCACTGGCTGGTACAGCCGAGATTTCTCCGCCACCGCTTGACACTTTGAGGCAGTGGTAGGAGTGGTTCAGTAGATATGGGCCGTAGATGCCCCCACCTACACTACAGACTCCAGCGACCGCACCTGCGGCCATACTTGCTCCTACGACACCGATTCCTTCTCCGGTGACCGGTTCTTCCATTTCTAGTCTAACCGATGAGACATCGGTTACTTTGATGCACATCCATGAGCTTACTCAGTTGGTGACAGAGTTACGACAGCTCAGATACTCAGACTTTTTAGGATCTAGTGATGTTGTAGCGGCGAAGCACTGGATCTATAAGATTCGCAGGAATCCTTACTGATGTGGGATTGTCAGAGGAGTTTAGATTGAGAGTTGTTGAGAGACTCCTCAACGGTGATGCCCTCACTTGGTGTGAGGCTATTTGTGACGAGGCTATTGACTCACTGCGGTAGGAGTACTTCTTGAGGGAGTTCAACCGCAGATATTTTACGGAGTCCTAGTAGGACCATAGAGGGTTGAGACCCAGATGAGCCAGAGCTCGAAGTGGGATAGGATTTCTAACTTTTAGGGAAGCCCCTCTCACTTTACATCAACACAGTTTGGACAGGGACCACGTCCCTAGAGTTTTGGAGTACAGGCCTCTAGTGCCTCTAGTTATTCCATAGCACAACACCATTCTATTTGTCGCGACTGCGGCTGATGTCATTTTGGAGCTTGCGGAGCTCCCTTTAGATGCTTCTAATATGGGAAGCAAGGACATATTTGTAGCCCTTGTCCTGACCTAGGTTTCGGAGGTCAGGTGTCACAGACACACATGGGTGGACCATGGACAGGTCAGCAGGGAGTACCTGCACACTCAGTACACTCCGCTCCACGGACTGCATCCGGGAGCAATACTGCACTAGACCCTTCGCGATAGCAGCCGAGGGCACAGGCCCACGTATATGTACGACTTAGGAGGATGCTTAGGCGAACCCGGATGTTGTTATGGGTAATCCTCCCGCAGAGCCCTTAGTGTAGTACTTTAGTTATGTTGTCTCTATGAGATTTTGTATATCATGGTGTCGATGTACAATTTTGACTAGTTAAAGCTTCAAAAGCTTAACTAGTTTGATATATATATATGTTTTCATTTAGTTTGCTTCGCATTTCAATATCTTTAATCTTTTCCATTCCTCACATTCAGGGATCATGAGGATATTTGGAATCGACGCCCGTGTTCTTATTGACACTGGTTCAGATTTTTCTTACGTGAGAGTATTATTTCGCTCGACAGTTGGGTAGACTGTTATCGTCGCTAGATGAGGAGCTACTAGTTATCACTCCTCTTGATGAGCAATTGGTCAGAAAATTCAGTGTAGAGAGAGTGTTTATCTCTCTTGTTGATGGGACTCCGCGTATTAGGAGTCAGTTTGACTAGTGATAATCGAGCAGCATTACTAGCTTGATTTGAAATGAGGCCGACCTTGCTCGACCGCATTAGAGAGATTTAGGGAGCAAATGAGGAGCTCCAAGGTGTTCTTGATAGATCTGTAGAGATGATGATAGAGAGTTCCGAGTCCGTGATAACGGACTAGTAGTATATCGATAGCGGTGTTGCACTCCCGCCGACAGTGAATCTTCATAGAAATATTCTAGAGGAAACTCATTCCTCCATTTACGTTATGCATTTGAGAGGTACAAAAATGTACCTAACTATCCGAGATAGTTATTAGTAGTCTGGTATAAAGAGAGAGTTCGTTGCTTGATGTCTGGTTTGTCCGCAGAGGATGGCCAAGCATCAGTGACCCATAGGCGCTTCGCAGCCTTTTCCTATTGTTTCGGTAAGGCCTTCTTTCAGTTTTGAGGACGAAACTTGTTTTTAGGGGGGTTAGAAAATGTAACAACGACACTGCAGTGTCCATATAGGTATTTTTGTTCATGAAATTAAATAAAATATTTCTCAGTTTATATAAAGAGAGAGAGATCTTATTTTTATTGATTTTCGATTTTGAGAAAATTTTTGAGATATTTAATGTATCCGTATTTCCGATTTGTAAAATAAAGTGAGTATAAAAAAATATATAGATGATTTTTTTTTATTCATTTATTAATTTATACATTACTCGTTTAATTATTTATAATTTATTTATAAAAAGAAATATATAATAATAATAATAATAATAATAATAATAATAATAATAATAATAATAATAATAATAATAATAATAATAATAGTAAAAAAAAAAAATCGAATTAGGGTATGAAACCTTAATTTCCCCTCTCTCTCTTTCCCTCTTTCTCTCTCCGCCTCTCCGTCTTTTCCTCTCCCTCACCCACGCCGCATCGCCCTCGTCGCCTCCACCGCGACCACTGCCATCCGTCGCGGGTCACCACCGCGGGTCACCACCGCATCCTTGCTCTCTCCTTCTCTCTCTCGGCTTCTCACTCCCTCTGTTTCTCTCTCTCTCTTTCGATCTCTCACTCGTGATCGCTTTCACCCGCGATTCACTCTCTCCATCTCGCGGTTCTCCGCCACTGCTCGGCTCCGCCACCCAACGGTGGTTCGACCACCACCAAGTCAACCCCTCACCGTTTCTCTCCCTCGCCCTCTCATCTCTCACTCTCTGTCTCTCTCTAGTTCGCTCTCTTTCTCAGTTTCCCTCAGTCTCGCTCTCCTCCTCCCTCTTCTGCGCGTGACTGCGCGTAACAGTGCGCACGACTACGCCCAACAGCGCGCGATTGCTCGCGCGACTGCGCCTACCTCAGCGCGCGTCTGCTCACGCCGAGCGCCTCCGCGCGACTGTAGCGCGCCATAGCCCTTGCTCGCCTGCGTGCTACTCTCTCTCTGTCAGGAGCCTTGTTGCCATCTCAGCTAAAGCCCAACCCGCAGTCATTAACCGACCCTCGAAAACCCTAGGTCACGACTTCTCCATTGTGCAGATAAGGGTAAGAGTTCTAATCTATGGTTCTAGGGGCTTGATTTCAATAGAAAATAAGTATAATCATTGAACTGTACTTTGAATTGGAAATAATACAGGTCCGGACAAAGTTGTAGGTGCACGGACGTTAGGGTTTTGGATTTGCAGACCACTCTAGGTGAGGTAAAATACTAACTCATTTGATTTATTTAGATGAATGTAAGGTAAATTACAGTAGGAATGTATTATACATGTTAGGATGTATGTGAGATTAGATTTAAATGCATCGTCTGAAGTTATATGTGATTATTTAGGTTAAGTATGGAATTTTAAATGAATTGGGTTGTTCTGGATGATAGAATCGTATTGATTTGTTTAGAATAATTTCTCTCGGAGTTTAATTTGACATATGTATGAAAATAGTCCAAATTTGGGAGTTGAGCCTAAGGATTGATGCGTTGTTTTACATTATAGTTGATGTTGCATATAGGTAATTCAATCACAATCTCTATATTATGAAAATAGGTTTCAATACCTTTAAAATGAGATATGGTTTGAAGAAATCGGATGTGAATTGAAAAGTGTATGAATTTTCAAAGAGTTTTCCATTTTGTGAGATTTAATTATTTGAGATTGGTTTGGATTTGGTTATTTACTTATAAATGGAAAGAAATTGATTACATTGGAGTTTATTTATAAATTGGAGAGTTAAGGTTTGTACAAACTTAGGGAAAATGATAAACCCTAGGATTAATTGGAAATTTGATAATTTATGTGATACTTTGATTAGGTTGATCTTGTTGGAGACTCGAGGAGTCGAATTGGTTTGATTTTAGAAATAGGGAGTGACTACTCTCCCTAGAATGTGAGTGAGACCCTAATCTCTTGCATGAAATAGTGAAACCTGATTTTATATTGTTTTTAAACAAAATATGCTTTGATATGCCTTGATTTGATGTGTGATATTTAATCTCAAATCTGTTTTGTGACTATTGGAGTGTTGTGCTTATGTTTTCTACGATTATGCATCTATGTTTGAAAAGAAATGAAATTGTGCCATGATTTGAGAAATGGAATGTTTTCTATACTACCATTGCATCAGTTGTTGATTTGAAATGATTTTGATGAAATGTATTTGACATACGGATTTGAAATGTTTTGGATAAACTGTGAGGACACGGGGATGCCCACTTGTGATGCGATACTATGATGATGATATTGATGATTCCGTAGCTACGAAGGGCGTTTGTAGAGGCACGAGTTGCCCAGATACGCTTTGGCTAGAGGTATCCGCAAACGTCGTGATTGCGATATGTATGGGCCCGGTTGAACCGAAAGGGGAGGTCCGTCAGAATAGGTGGTCTAGCACCGGGAGTTGCTTGTACATGATTGTGATATTTCGTATGGGCCCAGTTGAACCATGTATTGGGGAGGTCCGTCAGCATAGGTGGTCTAGCACCGGGAGTTGCTTGTACGTGGTTGTGATGTTCCGTATGGGCCCAGTTGAACCGAAAGGGGAGGTCCGTCAGAATAGGCGGTCTAGCACTGGGAGTTGCTTGTACGTGCCAACGTCGGGGTAGAGAGCTACTTTGAAACACTTTGCATATTAAAACCCCTGATGCGTCTGTCCTTGGTCATGGTTGACTCTTGCCAGGATTCTTTCGGCTAGCTCTATGTTATACTTGATTTTTAAATGGATGCATATATGTGTGATATCGTGTGACTGCATAAATGAGTTTATTGTATCGAACATATCATGATTTATTGCGAAACTTGAGTTACTGTTACGAATGATATTGTTTGACACTCCAATTTTCACCAACACTATTAGTACTTGAGATTTTCCCCTCACTCACTGAGTATTCTTCCCCGAATACTCACCCCTCCTCTTTCCCTCCCTAGATAGGATTTTTGGTGCTGGAGTGACGCTTCAGATTTTGGAGATTTTGGTGATTCAGAAAGGTGAGATCTTAAGTTTAACTTGAAAGATGGATTAAGTATTATATTTCGACCCTGCGAGGTCTTGTTGAGGTCCGTAGTTGGCCGTGTACTTATTTTGGGATGACTGTATAATTTATGTATGTTTATTTGCGAAACTCTCGTAATTCATTTGCATTGAGACGATTGTATGTATTTGAATGTTACTTGAGAAATTTGTTATACATTTGTATAAACTTAGGCCCGCTCGGTGTAGCGGCTGCTCATGCTCTAGTTGGGCATGACAGTAGAGGTCTGTGGTTAGGACTGTTGGTGATTTATGGCCTTGCGTTGTTCTGGATGTCGGTTTTGGGAGTCGGTTTTGGAGAGACCGAGATGGCCATTTGATTTATTTTCAGATTGATTTTGAATTATACAGGTTTATACATGTTATTTGTACATTGGGAGACCTCCGATTTATGGGGAGGTTCTGCCCGATTTTTTGTAGAAATACAACCGGCATCTAGGGCAACGGCGGTTGTTTACGATTCCCGGTTCGGGATGTGACAAATTGTAAATGAGTTTTCAAGACTAATTCTGATTCATTAGGCAACATCGAGAAATACAAGGCCAGATTCGTTACTAAAGGATTCACCCAAATAGAAGGAATTGACTATTCAGAGATATTTTTTCCGGTGTCTAAGAAAGATTCCCTCTGTATCATTCTATCACTTATTGCACATTTTGACTTAGAATTGTAACAAATGAATGTGAAAATGACTTTCGTTAATAGGGAACTAGAAGAAGAGGTTACATGTGTCAACCTGAAGGATTTTCCTCTAGTGGTAATGAGCACTTGGTGTGCAAACTCAAAAAATCCATATATGGACTGAAACAAGCTTCCTGCTAGTGGTATCTAAAATTTTACAATATAGTCACTTTATTAAGTTTTAAAGAGAATATTGTGGATCAATACATATACCTCAAGGTTAGCGGGTGCAAGTTTTTTTTCCTTATCCTATACGTGGATGACATACTACTTGCCACAAATGATAAGTAGATATTATATGAGATGAAACAATTCCTCTCTAAGAAATTTGAGATGAAGGATATAGGTAATGTATCTTATGTTATTAGCATACTGATACATCGAGATAGATCCCATAAGGTCCTGGGACTATCTCAAGAGCTTATATCAACAAAATGCTTAAGAGATACAGGATGAAGAATTGTTCACCAAGTATAGTTCTGATTGTTAAAGGGGATATGTTTAATTTAGACCAACAAATGGCTAACATCCCTTATACTTTCGTTGTTGGAAGTCTTATATATGCACATGTTTGAACAAGACCTGATATAGTGCATGCTGTGGGGATGTTAGGTTGATATCAAAATAATCTAGATTTGAAATATTGGAAGGCTGCAAAGAAGGTGTTGAGGTATCTACAAGATACTAAGAAGCACGTGCTTACATACAGAAGAACCGATTGTCTAGAAGTAGTTGAGTACTCGGATTTGGACTTTGCCAACTGTGTTGATTCCTGGAAATCAACGTCAGGTTACATCTTCATGATGACTAGTAGAGTTGCATCGTAGAGGAGTGTTAAGCAAACATTGACTACGACCTCCATTATGGAAGCTGAGTTTATAACGTGTTTTGAGGTTACGTCACACGCGGTGTAGTTTAAGAGTTTCATATCAGGATTTAGGGCTTTAGATTCTATACCTAAACCATTATGTGTATTTTGTGACAATTTAGCTATTATATTTCTAGTTAAGAATAATAAGAATGATAGTCAAAGTAAACACATCGACACAAAGTACTTAACCATTAAGGAAAGAGTGTTGAAAAATAAAGTTGTAATTCAACATATTAACACTGATTGTATGTTAACTGATCCTTTTACCAAAGGTATGCTACCAAGTAGGTTTAGAGATCATGTTGTAAAAATGGGCTTATTGCTTTGTTTAAATGAAACTCAGAGTTCAATTTTCTCAATAAAATTATATACACATTTTTCTATTTTGAGATAAAATCACGAGGTTTGGATTCAAATAAACATAGAGTTTATTTATAAAGTAAATGTCACCATAAGATTAGAAAATATAATACATTGTGATATATGGAAGATAATACTCGCCTTTAGAGGACTTATCATCGTGACTTATGTACTCTATTTTTATCTGAAATTGACTTGATTTTAACTTTAAGTTGGTTTGTTGGGCCAAGTGGGAGAATATTAGAAAATTTTTGAATTCAAATTCAGTTCAATCAATGCATTCAATATCCAATTAATGGAAAAAAACATAATCAAAAGGATTAAATGTGATCAGAAATGAAAGGAATTTGAATTGGGATGCATTTAGTCAGATTTTGTTGTCCCATTTAAATCTCCACACAATTAATTTTGTTTTTTCATTTTGAGTATTTGATTCAATTCCTATAACATTCAACAATAATTTATGGTGATAATTATATGATTTTAATGGTTTTTTGATGGTTGAAAGCCTATATAAACCCTTTCCTAGTGCATTGGATCTCTAAGTCCCAATTTCTTAATTTCATACCATTTATTGAGTGAAATTAAGGGTTTTAAAGGCTTGTACATGTCCCAAGGATCATTTTCGTACTTTTACATTCGCTGGAGGTGATGAACAAGAGTATGACCGAGGTAACTCTAAAATTCCTTTTCTCTTCCGCTTTAATTTTGGCTCAATTTTTGCATTTATAGCATGCATTAGGCTTGCCATGCATTCTATCATTGGGAGTTTTCTAGAGTGGAGTTTCACATTTTGGTAAGTTATATGTTAACTTCTCTTGAGTTGTTTTTCAATGAGTAATGCAGTTTATTGATATATGACAACTTTTTGCCGGGGACAGGTCTGTTCTGTCACTGTTTTTGGACTTCATATTGGTTAGATTTTGTGGGGTATAAGAAATTAGAGCTATTGGGTTTTGTGTGAGTTGTTTGTGGAATGGAAAATCATGATTTGATACTTGGTCAAAATCATAGTAGTTTGGCACTAGGGAAAAACCAACAGTTGGTGCTTGGGCATAATCACTTTATGGGTCAAGGGCTGAACCATGAGCACAATTTGGGTCTTGGACCAAATCATGACAATGAACTAGGTTTAGGGCATGACCATGACCATGAGCTTGGTTTAGGGCAAATTCATGAAGATGAGGGGGGACGATGATCATAGCTATGGTGATGAGAATGGGTTAGCAATGGATTAGAAACCTGAACATAAAGGCCATGAGTTGGATCTTCAAGGATAAAATCATGAGTTGAAATAAACGGAGAGTAGTGAATTGTTTATCTTTGAACACCATGATCTTGATGAAGACATGCAGTTATTTATGGATCATAATTAGGATATGGGGATTGATTTTGTTTAGGATTTGTCTGTCCAAGAACCTCAGCTTGTATTCACCCTGGTTATTCAGCAAAGAAGCTTGTTGCTGTTGGATCATTAATCTAACATTGGATTTATATGTTAAAATAAATATGTATTGTATACTATCAAATCCATAAGTTAAGTCTATATGAAAATAATCTGATAAATTTAGAAAATTCTGTAATTGAGTTTAAATATCTCAAAGGATATGGAAATAAATGAACGTATAGATGCCAATGGATATTTGTTATTTATGATAGGTTAAATAGGAAATCTATATGGGTAATTTAATGATAACTGTCATAAACTGAACAGACAGATTTGAAAGGTAAAAGTCACCATACAATTATAAATAGAGTTATAGTCCCCGGATTAATGTATCACTTTTCTGCCTAATACCCCCATCATATAGCGAAAATCTGTGAGAATATATTTGATCTAGAAAGTTGTGCCTAGGATTCTACTCCAGACAAAAGTCGAATCAAGATTTCACTTTATTCAATTTACAGCTATGGAATCAGATATATTTTCGATCCGATCTGAATTTTCAATTTCGGTTTATTAAGTTTTTAATTTCGATAATTTAATACGATATTTGGTATTGTTTTGCATAAAGTTATTTTTCCCAACAAGTGGTATCAGAGCCACTTGTGTTTGAATCATTGAAATTTTTCTGCATATTTTGTGATTAAGCTTTGTTTATATATATAATGATTCTGGGATTATGTAAAATTTTGAAAATATATATAAAAATTCTTTGTGTATATTTCATTTTTTGAAAAAAAAATATTCAAGAATTTTTTGATGTGAATTTCAATAAAAAATTTATTATGAAAATTTTTTATTAAAGTCGATATTTAGTTTTTATTAAAGTCGACATCCAGTTTTTTTAAAAAAAAATTAGGAAGTTTTCATCAAAGTCGACATTAAGTTTTCATTAAAGTCGACATTCGGTGTTTCAATATATATATATATATATATATATATATATATATATATATATATATATATATATATATATATATATATTGGGCAGAAGAGAAGAAGATGACAAGTTTTCAAAATGTTTAAAACTCTTGATATTTTGTAATATTTCATTTTCTTCTCTTTTGGGCATTTTTTATTAAGAAAGTTGATTTCTTTTTTTGAGATCCTTTTAAACTTCAAAAAAAAAAAAAAAAAAAAAGGAAAGGGAAAATAGAACCCTTTTGGGAAAGTGTGAATTTTGAGCATATATATATATATATATATATATTTTAAAAGAAAGTTAGACATTTTTTTGGGGGGAATGAATCTTTAGGACTTAAAAAAAAAGGGGGTAAGCCTTTTTTTTTTTAATGGCAAATAAGAAAATTGACTTCTTTTCTTTTTTGAAAGGAATATTTCGAATCTTATTTTTTCATTACATATTTTTTGAAAAATTTCGGTTTTAAAAATTCTTTTGGAATTTGTTTTTTTTTTTTAAAAAAAATTTCCAGATTCAAGTATTATTTGGTAAACTTCCAGTGTTAAAGGAAATTTTGGAATTTAGTTTATTTTAAGAAACTTTCAGAATTTGGGAAACAAAAAAAGGGAAATTTTAAAATTTTAACTTTTTTTTTTTTTAAAGATTTGACTTCCTAATTTTAGAATAAAGTTTTTTAATTAAAAAAAATTAATGAAACTTTTTATTTTGGGAAACAAAAAAGGGAAAATTTCCAGATTTTAATTTTCTTTTTTAAAGAAAAATATCCCAATTTTAGAAAAGAAATTGTAATTAAGAAAATTTTCAATTTTTGGAAAAAAAAAATTTTCAAATTTCATTTTTTTTTTAAGATTTGACTTCCCAATTTTAAAAAAAAATTTTTAAATTCCAATAAAATAAAATTTTCCTTTTATTGCAAATTCACATCATAAAAGAATCAATATATATATATATATATATATATATATATATATATTTAAGAAAAAGGGTTTTATGGACCATTTTGGGTCCAAACAGACCTAACTCTAGTGTGTAAGATATTGAAACTCATTGGACTTAATTAAACCAATTTTTCATCTTCATCATTTTACACTGTCCCTTTTATATTCAAGATTGGTCATTTTTTTAGTATGCGATGACATAACATGTTTAGGAAAATTCTGTCAACAAGATGGGGATAAATCTAAAATTGGTTCTTAAGCAGTTTTAAATGAATTCACCATCTATCTGGAAACTTTCTTAGTGCCTTTTGCTACAGAATGAGGATTAGTCAAGTTTTGAATCAGTTGTCGGTGAATGGTGGAGACTTTGGTTTTATGCCGACAACGAAAGTATGAGGATCGAAAAGAAAGATAAAGAAGGCATATTTAGTAAATTGGGTTTTTATAAGCCCAAATTTAAGATGATAAAATTGGATTTTAAATACACTAATTTTCAAGAAATTGAGTTCATCAAGATAAAATTGAAAAATTTTCAATTACGAATATAATTGAAATATAAGTATGGTTTTGTATATATTTTGAGATAAATTAATTGAAACAACATATTGTTAAAGTGATCTATATTGTGAAAATTAATTTATTTTGTGATATAAAAAGTTGTGCATGCATTTCATGTAAGTACAGATTGGCCCAAAGGAATGTTTGTATTTGACAGAATTGTATGTAATCTTGTAATAATAAATGCGTGACAATTATTTGATTTTACATATGATCAATTCATCGATTCAAAAGAAGATAATTGGTTTTCATGTTTTTTAATTGTTGGTGTTTGATTACTATGCCTATTGTATATATCTCGAGATAAATTAATTGAAACAACATATCACCAAAGTGACATCTGTCATGAAAATTAATTTATTTTGGATATAAAAACTTGTGTGTATACAATTCATGTGTGTACTGATCGGCTTAAAGGAAGGTTCATATTTAATGGAATTGTATGTACGCATTGTGGTAATAAATGTGTGACAATTATTCAATTTTACATGTGGCCAATTCATCGGCCCAAAGGAAGATAGTTGGTTGACATGTTTTTATTGTCTGCATTTGATTACTACACCAAGATACTATTTACAAGTTAATTATTTTGTCCAAAGATAAAATGTTAATAGAGTGACCGGTATCTTGTGATTGAGATTACTCATATTTGAATTTATTTGGTTTTAAAATTTCATATGAGCATATATGGATTACTGTCTTCTATTTGATGGTTAATATTATTCTTACCAACATTAATGCCCAACTCAAGTTGATTTTTAAATTGAATGGGTCGAATTTCAAGTTTGGATTTAAACTTTGAGTTGAAAATTGATTTTCCCCACCACTTATAGATAAGAGTACCTCTGAAAGGAGGGGGAAAGAAATATGAGAGATGTTGAATTGCATGTGTTTAATGATGATAAAGTGGGACATCCCAGAAACATTCAGAGGCACTATATGTAAGTTAGTTATGATGGCTAAATCTTTTTTTACAGATATTAAGAAATGATTTGTCAAGAATGAAATGGTTACTGGTACGCTTTTGACAAATCCTATCTTTATACGGTATAATGGTTAAGAATCCTTAACCACTAAGGACAAAAGAAAAGAAAAGAAAAGGAAAGGAAGTAGAATAAAGATGCTGCAGGTACAGCATCACAAAAGAAGCAACAAAAGACACCGATTAAATCAGAAGGGTTGCTTCTTCTGTGGTGCTGAAGGGTAAAAAAAAAGAAAATATACCAACTAACACGCTTGGCGTGATAAGAAATGTATATTCCTTAGTTTGATTTATTCTGATATTAATTTAATTTGGTAACAGGACATACTTGGTGGTCAGATTCTGTTGCGACTATTTATATCAGTGTGTATGTAGGGTTTCTTAAATTGTCGATCGTCAATTGATGGTGAAAGATACATCTACGTGAGCAATGACAATAAAGTTTCAATTATAGTGAAAGAAAGGTTTAGATTATCACTGAAAACTGATTTTTATTTGGATCTTAATGAAACTTTTGTTGTTCCGTCTTTTGGATGAAATTTGATTTCCATTTTTTGTATTGGATATATCAGATTTTACCTGTTTTTTTTTTTTTTTGAAAATGGAAAAGTTGGTTAGTTTTTTGAGTCCAAATAGATTGATTCGGTTATCTATCAGGACTTAATAATCTATATTAGTTTGATACTCTTACTTCATTTAATGAATCCCTACAATATAGTACTCGAAGTATATAATTTAAGTTAACCAATAAGAATTTCTCTCCATTATGACATAAGAGATTGGGTAATATCTCCAAACGGAGAATATGAAGATTTGTGTCAGAAGAAATTTTTGATATCCTTAATTTCACAGATTTCAGTATTTGTGTAAATTGTATAAAGGGAAAACAAATCAACAAAAGGAGATTGAAACCAATAGAATTTCAGACATCTTAGAAATGATATATACAGATATCTATAGACCATACTTTTTGGTTTTTTGGAATGATCAAAGATGTTTTACCACGTTCATAGACAATTATTCATGATATGGCTTAATCAAGATTGCAGCATACATTCTGAATAGGGTTTCCCACTAAGGCAACTATCGAAACCCTATAAGAACTTTGGATTGGCATACATCTTAGTCTAAAGTATCTACACATTTAGGGTTGTCCAACTAAGGTTAGGTCTATTAGACCTAATAAAAGAAAACTAAACATTAGGACAGTTACTTGATTAGTAGGGTACTCAAAAAAGTTTAAGGGGTATTAATTTTATGATCCCACAAATAAGATCTTTTTTTTAGGTCAGGAAGTGCTCGGTTCCTTGAGGATGTTGAGTTTGTGGGGAAGATATGGTTAGAGACATTGTCTTCTAAGAGAAATATGTTGATATTCCCACAGGTGTTATTAAATAATGTTTGAGAACCATCCATTTAGGAAAAACAAACTTAACCACCTTCAGAATCGATACTATAAAGAAATAGATAAAATTCAAAAAGGCATCCCGACAGTGATATTACAAATTTCATCAAATTTTTATCTTATTGGGTTTTGAGATGAAATTTGGTTGATAATTGAGGATATCACAAGTTCTGTGAGAGCAAGTATTCAGGAGATACCCCTATAGTTAAGGGAGACTAATTTAGTCTCTACCAGTACCTCAAAAATAAGCTTAAATATAGAAAAATGTAGAAAATTCCTTATATATAAGCAATATGGAGTCTAATGTATGTTTTGATCTGCACACATTCAGATATTACGTACATTACGAAATATTGGGCAAAAATTTAAGTAAATCGAGAATAGAGTATTGGAAAGTAGCAAAATAGGTCTTACAATACTTATAAAGAGCAAAAGGACAAATGCTTACATATTGGAAATTAGATCAGTTTGAGATCATTTGATATATTGACTCTGATTTTGTGGAATACCAAGTTTACATAAAGGTTACAACATACTGTATGCTAGCAGGAGGAGTCATTTTTAGAAGAGTGTTAAATAGTCTCTTCCATCATGGTGGCAGAATTCATAGCATGTTATGAGACATCCAGTTATGAAATATGCTATAAAACTTTGTCATAGAACTACGGATAGTGGATGACATTAATATGCCACTCAGATTATTATGTGACAATAGTTCGACAGTCTTATATTTCATTTAAGAAAATGATTCAGAGTAAACAGTTGTCTATAGAGTACATTAGTATAAACTTCAAAATTACATATCCATTTATTAAGAGATTGCCACTCAAAAGGTTCATGTGCACACTACTCGTATGTGTGTCATATCATTTTAAGATATTCAGTTTCAACTAAAAAACAAATTTTACTAAAAATAAAAATACTACTAAAATGTTGAATTAAAATTCAAACTCCTCCTCTTCAAAGCCCAATAAAGTGTCTTGACCCAATTAATTTCAAAATTGTTTCATTAAGCCCAATGTACTCCACATTTTCAAATTCAACCTCCTAAAATGAAAATTCAATAAAAACAATCATTAGGACATTAAACAATCAAATTAAAACCATGATAACAAAAAAATAAATTCAATAAATTGCATGTTATCAGGAAACTACAAATCCAAGCTCTTCCATCAAAGCTTTCAACCACATAATCTTGCTGGTTGCCACAGCCATAGCTCGATACTTTGCTTCGCGCTTGAACGAGAAACCATATGCTATTTTTTGTTATTCCATGCAACTAAGTTTGTTCCCACAAACATGCAATACCTTATGGTAGATCTCCTATTGCTTGAGTCTCCAGCCTAGTCGGTGTTATAGAACCCTTGGATTTCTAAGCTTTCGTCATTCTTCATCCAAATTCCCATTCTTGGAGATCCCTTTAGGTAATGAAGGATTCTTTCCATAGCTCTACAATGTTGTTTCTTTGAGGCATGCATGCACTGTATCATTTGATTTACAATGAGGGAAATATCAAGTTTGGTTATGGTGAGATAGATCAGCTTCCCCACGAGCCTTTGATATCTTCTCACATCTTCATATTGTTTGTTGTTGTCTTTTAGTACACTAGATGTGGATATAGGGCTGCAGGCAGGGTTGGATCCAAGTTTCCCTATTTCCTGATTAAGAGTATATATATAAATATATATATATTTTGGGATAAAACAACTCCATTGGGACAATAGGCAAGTTCTATACCTAGGAAATACTTTGGTTTTCCCAAATCTTTAATTTAAAATTTAGAATTTAGAAACTTGATCTATTTGGCTCGAATCATTTCCAGTGATCATTATGTCATCAACATAAACTAATGCAATAGTTATTTTTCATTTAGTTTTCTAACAGAGAGAGAGGAATCATTATTGCATTTTATAAAATCATCACTAAAAAATGCAAAGCTGAGTTTGGCGTACTAGGCCTTACGAGACTATTTTAATCCATAGAAGCCTTGAGAAGTTTGCACACTCTACCCTCTTGCTGATGGAGTCCTTGAGGCAAATGCTTACAGACTTCTTCCTCGAGATCTCCTTGAAGAAAAGCATTGGCTATATCCATTTGGAACATAACGTACCATGATTGATAGCAAGAGACATCAATACTCTAATGGTGTTCATTTTGGCTACTGGGGCAAAAGTCTCCTCGTAATCAATTCTCTATATTTGAGTAAATCCCTTGGTAACCAGGCTTGCCTTGAATTGATCAATAGAATCATCACTCTCATGCTTAATTCTGTAAATCTATTTTTACCCTACTGCTTTCTTTCTTTTTGGCAAAGTGGTGATTTCTCAAGTATCATTCTTTGTAAGAGCATCCAACTCTTCCTCCATAGTTTTTCTTCATTTTGGATCCTTATTTGCTTCATCGTATAATAATCAGAGATAATATGTGATGTTACCTTAGAGTTAAGGTAGAATCTTTGATTAATCCACTCCGATGCGGGGAACCTTAGTCTTGTGGATCTTTTAAGAGATGGAGGCGAGTTGGGAGCTTTATCAGAATCTTCTTGGCCTTCTTGAGAAGATTTGGACTCTCCTATTTCTTGAGCTCTCCTTGACTCACTTGTTGGTTCATCCTTTGAAGAATTTGGACTAGATTCCTCCTCATGATCGTGTGGCCTTTCACCAACCTCTTGGGTTATGTTTTCTAGTTTGGCTTCCGAAATAGGTTGGGGAATAGACACTTGAATTCCCAAGTATCTCTTGAGCTTTCTTTACTAGGATTTTCTTGAGTTTTGTCATCTGAAAATAAAACTCATTCATAAAAAATATCACATTCTTAAATGTGTACATTTGTTAGTGGTGACATCAAAACATCTACATCCTTTTTCGAATGAAGCGTACCCAAGGAATACACATTTTTTCCCTTTCTCATCTAGTTTGTCCCTAAATTGAGCGGAAACATAACATATACATCCAAAGATCTTAAAGTGAGAGATGCTTGGTTTTCTACTAAGAAGTGCTTCTAAGGGAGATGATCCCTTAAGCACTTCTGAGGGCATTAAATTGATCACATGGGCAATGGTTTTAATAGCATCACACCAAAACCATTTTGGAGCTTTTGCATGAAACATCATTGCCCCTGTAGTCTCTACAAGTTGTCCATTTTTCCTTACCACTACCCTCATTTTGTTGGAGAGTATAGACACATGATTTTTGATGGATGATGGCTTTTTCACTTAGGAAATTTTCAAAGTTATGGCTTTTGTATTCTCCACATTGGTCAGTTCTAAGGATTTTGGTGTTTGCATTGTAGAGCTTTGTCACATACTTAAAGTAGCTTTTGAGCGCTTCAAAAGTTTGGGCTTTGGTGGTTAACAAATATATCCATGTATACCTAGTTTTTTGATCTATAAATGTGATAAAGTATTTATATGCTAAGCGTGACATTATTGGTGATGTCCAAATATTGAAATGCACTAATTCATAAGCATCTTTATAAGTGATTTCTGAATTTGGGTACATTGTTCCAGGTTTTTTTTTTCCCCCAAAATACAAACTTTACAATATCTATCTTCAATGTACATAGATGGAAATAGACGTTTTAAACCTTTTTTGCTAGGATGCCGAAGATGCCCGTGCCAAAGAGATGAACCCTTCTTGAGATGAGTCATTAATAAATGTTGATTTTGATCCAAAAAGTATAGGTTGCCTCTTTTAGATCCCTTGCCAATCCATCAATTCGACTTGAGATCTAGAAAGCAACAGAATTGGAGTCAAAAACAACTCTACACCCTTGGTTCTTAGTTATTTTGCTTATGGACAATAGATTAGAAGTGAACTTGGGAACATATAAAGCATTGGTAGTTTTGCCCAAAAGTTCATTCTTTAACTTAAATCTTGTCCATTAGCAATGCTTACTATCTTCGGCTTAGGGAGAGATTCGTAGCCCGAATCAATGAGCCAATTTCAGAATTTGGAGAAGAAGAGGAGTTTAAATTGTTATCGGTCCTAGGAGCAAGTTGTTACAAAATTTTGGTGATGTCTTCGATTTGAGTTTGAAGTGCAACGCATTGTGCTATCATCGGGTTTTGCTGGTCCTTGCCTTTGAATGACTTTGGTCTCAAGTGAGGGTGGAGACACCAGCACTTATCTTTGGTGTGATTGTTCTTTTTACAATGTGAACACACCTCCCCCTTTCTCATGGTTTGCTGGATTTTGTTTTCCAGGTGCTCTTCGGTAGTAGTGGAGAAATCGTGTGCCTCAAGCTTTTGTTTTGAGACTTCTTCCGGCTGTATGCTAGTTTCTGCTTTTTGAATCATGTTTTGGAATTCTTTGAATAATGGGAAGTCCTTCATGAAAAACAAATTAGAGGAGGTGAATAGACTGAATGACAAATTTTTAAGTGTTTTGAAAATTTTACAAATTGTGAGAAAGTGGGAACAAAAAGTTGGAGTTTGATTAAAAATGTAAAATATAGAACACACAAATTTTTATAATAGTTTCATCATACTTGGTGTACGTCCACTCCAAGACACTCTCTAAATTTCTACTATTTTTCCAAATAGTACAACACACTTGCTTTCAGGTACAAGTGAAACTTGTACAAGTGATTTGTCCCGAAGCACTCACAACCTCACTAGTTATTTCTCTCTCTTTCTCTCTTTATCTCTAAACCCCAAAGCAAGAAACCCTTCTCTGGCCTTTAGAACTTTTGTATAGGAGATGTGTTGATGTTGCAAAGAATGAGGCTAGAATCCTCAGATGCAGCAAAGTATGAGGTTACAAGAGAATTTTTAGAGAGAATGAAGATGAAATGAAAAACTTAGTATGATTTCTTCAAGGTTAAGAGCATTTAATGTTCATTGCTTATGTATTCATTCCTTCTGTTCTGTTCCTCCTTTTGCATTTATATGACAATGGTTGAGAGCCGTTGAAGTGGTAGATTTGGATTTAAATATTGTCAATTAATGCTCTCATCGGTTTCATTAAATGTCTTCCCAACCGTTGTTTCACTGTAGCCAATGAGAGATAACTTTGTTGCTTGCTTTTCTATTTAGCCAATGAAGCATTTTGCTTTTGTTGCATAATACCATTAGAGATCACAAATATTTCATTAAACATAATGGGTTGGGTTAAGTCAAGTGATTAACATTGTTAATTGAGCCACAGAACTAAATATAAACCATTCAAAAGCTTAAGTCTTTTGGGTTTAACATGTATTTGCCATAGGTTGACATGATTTTAGTCAAGGGTCGACTCAGTTTTGAATTTTGTTAGTTATGGTCAGAAGGAGTCGACTTGATTTTGTCTCAGGTTGATGGAATTAATGTGCAGGTCGACCTATCCATTTTTGTTGTCCATATGTATGTTGAGTTAGTTAGATATAAACTAAAGATGTTGACTCTTCAAATTATCAGGTTGACTTATTTTAGGATACATGTGGACTTACTGTCATATAAGGTAGACTCACAAGCTGTTTTTCTTTGGCTAAGTGTGTTTAGGTCGACTTGCATCTTTTCTCATGTCGACTTAAAGGTTGTGACCAATGAATTATAAGCTACTTAGATCAACATCCTAGATTCTAGGCTGACTTGATTAGTTGTGTCGATTGATTTTGGCATATTTGGTTGACTAATTTAAGGATTCATTTGACTTATATTTAGTTAGATCAAACTTTTTGAGAAATTCCATGGTCATAGGTTTATTTGTTCGAAGGTAGTTCAACTTAGTAATGCCCTCAGGTCGACTCGCTAATGATGTCGGGTCGACACATACTTTGTTTACTCTTAATTTGTCAATTTGAAGTATTTATATTGGTTGACATATGTGAAAAAGTTGATAACTAAGTGTGACAAGTCACATGAAGTGTGTTTCCCAATTCTTTAATACTGTAGGTCAACTTATGTGGCTTGATGGGTCGATTTGTGTGGCTTGATGAATGGTTCTGAAGGCTTAAGTACTACTAGGTCGACTTGAGTGTTAAGTGGGTTGACCTACATGCAATGGTTGACATCTTGTCGAGTAGCTCAACCTTCCTAGATTTAGAACTAAAGGTTTATGTGCTCAGATTGATAGGGATTTGAATGAGTTGACTTGAAGTCTTTGATAGGTCGACCTATACACTCTAATGAGTTGACATGTTTCTTCTTTACTTGGTTTCAGAACTCAGTGTCTAAACAGGTCGACATCCAACATGTGCAGGTTGACATGTGTAGTTTTAAAATTAAGATCCATGGTACTCAAGTCGACAGGGAGTCCTAATAGGTTGACATGCATAGTTAACAGATTGACCTTAAGCCTTTAGCAGGTCGAATTGTCTAATCCTAGTACTTAGTTTTTTGAGAGCTATGTGGTTTTGGGTTGACAGGCTCAAAGGACAGGTCGACTTGCCTTTTAACTTAGAATGTTTATATGTTTTCTAATTCATTCAGACTATATTTGCTTGACTTCAATTGCTCTGATCATCATCGAAACAATTTTGTTAACACTTCATTTGTAGAATTTCTTGTCGAAGATTAGCATGGGATTCACCAAGGCCTATAAGTAGTCCAAAAGACCATGTCTTCCTCCCTTCATTTTTGAGTCACTGTTAGGTCGGTGGAATCTGGCCGCAGCATCATCAGCTCATTCCAAATATCATTGTACTCCCCAAAGTACTAAGGAAGAGAGTTACCTTCTCTTCAAATACTTGCTATTTGTTTTCTTGAGTTTATACACCCTTTTGAGATTGGATTCGAGACCATAGAGAGAAAACATTGCATCCCAAAGAGTTTTTGCATTCAGGGCACAAGTAACCATGGTTTTGTGAGTCTCGTCCGGCAAGTTGAGTAGCAAGATAAAGACGTGGTCATCTCTTTTCTTCCATTCTCTAAAGGAGGGATGAGATTCTTCAAATGGCTCATCCAAAATATGTTTTTCCAAGTTGTATAGATTGAGATCCCTTTTCATGATATTTGTCCATTGGTAATAGTTTCCTGCCTTTAATTGGACAGAGGAGATGTTTTGTATTTGGGCAAAATCGATAGGAGGTGGAGGGTCTCCCAACCTAGAGGACAAAGGGATAGAAGTTTACCATGATATCATGTTGGATTTCTAAAAGAGGAGATTTAAAGAAGAGTTGGAATAAAAATAGAATTTCTATTACTTTGTGCACATGAAGTGACTTGGTTTATAAGAGAGAGATGCTTCATCATAAGGAAGTTGGATTTATAAGAGAGGTATTGAGAGATACAAAAGGACAAAGAAAAGGGGAGAGAGGGAGCTCAATTCTAGCTGTTGGGGAATCTCCCAACAGCTAGAATTTCTAGCCTTGGGGGTTTTTGAGGAGCCCCCGTTTTGGGCTCATGCTGGACCTTTTTGAGTCATGGTTGCTGCCCAACTTGATCATCAGAATAGGGCCGCCATAGCCTGGCTAGAATTCTGTCCTATTTGGGGCCAGAATTCTATCCTTTTCACTGTCAAGCTTCTGGGATTCTTCCATGAGATTTATAAGGTCTTGTTAGATGCCGGTGATGATGTGACTAAGAGAGGGGATAGAATTCTGGCCTTTTTTCTGTCCAGCTTCTGGGATTCTTCCATGAGATTTATGAGGCTTTGTTGGATGCCGGTGATGATGTGACTAACAGACTTAATATTTTGATCGGAAAGCATGCTATGGAAGGTTGTTTAGTGGGCTAGGTGCTTGCTGTTTTCAGCGGGGACTTCCTAAGAAAATTCCCTTGGGAAACTGGTGGGAAGCCCATGTTAAATTCCTTGACTCATGGTCCAAAGGGAGAAGACATAGGCATCACTAATTTTGAGAGATGTGAAATCAACACCATCAATAGTCAACGCATGCAAAAGAATTATCTTTACTAGGGAAGGTCGTGTGCTAGTTCATAAACTGGTCAGCTTTTTTATGATGTTAAGAGTGTTCATACTTTAATGCGAGTATTATGCAGCAAATAGTTATAATTTAAATTAAATATTTTAAAATAAATTAGAATTTTTATGATAGCTCTCGTCTCGGAGAATACCAATATGATTTTACTCCAAAAGAAACAAAGAAGGTAAGATATATCTAATGAATTTTCCTAAGGTACTGTGAACTAAGACTAGGAAAATAAAAATATATTATTATTATTGATGGAGGTGGGTTATGACTCCTCAAATACCGACTTCTTCTTGAATCGAACAGTATCCGTCGAAAGTGGATACATCTGCAAAAACCGTCAGAGGGTGCTCCGGTGTGGAGACTCCGATACTCAAGTCAGTAAAAAGCGGTTTTCATTTGAAAGAAAACAGACTGAGAGTCGAAGGAAAGTCATTCCCTGTGTTCTGTGTGCTACCTGTGTTAGGATTAGAGAGCGTACCTGATGTCGAAAGTTTTGAGATCTCTTATACCTGTCAGAGTCATGTGCCGCTGAGGAACTTCTACCCTATCTTCCTTATAGGGCTGATCTGAGAATCTCGGGAGTCAATATTCTGAATTGATCATGATCCTCATTTATCGGAAAAACTTCTATCTTTGGGAGGGATGTCTTCCTTATTTGAAAAATTCAAGATTTGTCGTTATGAAATAAAAGGTTGAAGTTGAAGAAATTTTGACATTCCTTTAGAATCGCTTGGAGTACCACGTACCAATCGGTCGCTCGACCGATAAGGGACCTTTGAAACTTATCCGGTTGGAAAACTATCATTTGTTTAATTGATCGAGATGACTGTCTTCACTTGATGAGTCATGATTAGTTATCGAGATGACTGAGACCCTCTCGTTTGGTAGATCCGAGTGACTAAAACCCTTCGATAGATCGATCGGGATGACTATAGTTTCTCGGTAGATTGTTATCGTGAACGTTAGATATTATCGGTAGGCTCCTTTAGTGGGCTTTTAAGGAGTTAACTCTCTTAGTTTGGGCTTTTAGATCACGTCCCATCAACTATGATATAGGGTTGGAGTTAATTTCTCTCTAGCCCCTTGATCGGAATATATTTTTTCAAAATGAGTTATGTTGTTAATTATGATAAAGGGTTGGTATAATTGTCATTTTGCATTTGTTGTTGTATAATAAAATTAGATATTTCATAAAAAATAAAAAATAATAAAATTTTAACATGATTCTAATATTTTTTATATTTATCTCTCAATCTTTTTTTAACGAAGGATTTTACACTGGTTATTGGATTATTTTTCCCCTTATCCCTATAAGAATTGATATAAAAAAATTTGTAACCATTAGATTTTCGTCCCATGATTATTATGTTTTTTGAGATAAAATAATAAAATAATTGGTACTGATTCGACGTGATAGTTTAATGAAAGACGGGGAAATGTTTTAGGCGTCCAGCCCACGCACATAAGAAAAAAAATCTCGTTGAAACCTTCCACTTCAACCGCGTTGGGAGATTTTCCTGCCTTCTTCCTGCCCCGACTTTCAACTCTCTTTTATATTCACCACTTCACCAGAATCACACTACATTCACTCACACACTCGCCTCTCTCTCTCTCTCTCTCTCTCATGATGGACTGGGAACTCTTTGAGGCAGCAGAGAGGGGAGAAGCAAACATCCTCCTCCAAAAACCATCCTTAGAACTAAACTTCGACCAAACAACACAAGGAAACACACTCCTCCACATCGCAGCGATTTCAAATCACCGAGAATTTGCCTTACAAGTCATTTCACTCTGCCCATCACTTCTTTTGAAGTCCAATTCAAATGGAGACACTCCACTCCATATAGCCGCCACAACAGGCCATTGTGAGCTTGTTGAAGCTCTTTTAGACGGTGCAAATCAAATAGTAGACATTGAAAACCGGAGAGAAGCTCGAGACATAAAGAAGGAGATGGTAATGCGTGTGAACAAGGACAATGAGACTGTCCTTGATGTTGCGTTGAGGCATCGTCGGTCTTGTGTGGGGAGGTTGTTGGTGCAACTTTGTCCTGAATTGTTGGTTAGAGTCGGTGAATATGGTGAGACTGAGTCTGCTTTGTTTCTTGCTGTGCAAGGACACTTGAGGGATGTGGTTCTTTTGATTTTGGAGACTTCGCCGACATGCGCCTTTCGAGGTTTCAGTGGCATGACTGCCTTGCATGCTGCGGTGATTAATTCACGAGAAGAAGAAGAAGAAGGTGAGTTGTTTTTTGTGAATGGATGAAACGGTAGCTGGGGGGAAAACAGAGGAGGCATCCCCTGTTTCATGCCAAGTTGCATTACATCAGTGGCGAAGACCCAATAATTTATCTAATCTTAATCTTTTTTTTTTTTTTAAATTAAGTTAATAATTTTAGAATACTATTAAAAGTCATATAATGGTTACTAAAAAATTATACATAGTTAATAAAGATTCTAAAAATATCATTCAAATTTTTATTATGTTTTTTATTTTAAAAAAATTATAACGTTTGCCGGTTAGCGGCATAAGAAATATATATATATTTTTTTATTGGTTGTATAAAGTTTGGTCCGTCTGCCTTCTAAATGTTGTACTCTGCATTTATCAAAATAATTTCTAATTTCGTAAGTAATATGAAAGCAATTTCAATATAGCTAATATTAAACATAAAACTGCAGTTGTCTTCAAATGCGTCAAATATGCAGAAATCTGCTAATAACATTTTAAGAATTTTTATTTGTAGATGTAAACGTTCTTTAATTTGGACTGACAGGAATTGTTAAAATACTCATAGAGAGAAGACCCAATATGGCAAAAGAGGTGGATAGCCTGGGAAGGACTCCTCTCCATTATGCAGCATTGAAAGGTGACCATGACACAGTTCAATTAATCCTCAGAACAGATGCATCCGTCGCGTACATATTAGACAAGGATGGCTTATCTGCACTTCATCTAGCAGCCCTCTCCGGCCATGTGGATATAATGGAAAGATTGGTTCAAAGTTGTGCGTGTATTTGGGAATTGAGAGATGAAAATGGTCGAAATGCACTTCATGTTGCAGCGATTGCTGGAAGGGCTAAGATAGTGAAGAGCATTCTCCAAATGCCAAAGCTCGTTGGCCTCTTAAACGAGCGAGACCGTGAAGGGAACACCCCGTTGCATCTAGCTGCTGCCTCTAAAGAGTATGCTATCATCACAATTCTTGCTCGAGATAAACGAGTTGACAAGTATGCTGTCAATAAAGACTTTCATACTGCATATGACAAGTATCTTCTGACAGGAAACGAGGTATGCTAATCTGATGAACGCTTAGTAAAAATAAACGATCACACTCTTCAACTAGTGGATGAATATTAAGATATGCATATATAGGTTCGACATTTATGAAGTGCTCTACTATTTCACTAGGTGTAATGTGATGTTACATGTCTTTTTGTGCAATGATATGACCAATTAAAACATGCAAAATTAGGCCTTGACACTGTCGACTTAAATCTTTACCAACTCATTAACCTTTTCATTTTCTTCCGTTTTGTTGTTTAGATATCACTTCGAGATGCAAAGGCACGATTTCTGTTAGTCGGTCCAGGACTATTAAGATATCAACAAAGGGCAGGAGTATATATCGAAGGAAAACTGAAACAACCTAAGTCAGAGGCAAAAACAGGCCAAGCAACAGACTCAGTCAAGAGATTCCCAGATTTCCACGTAGTCATTGCAACACTCATTGCGACAGTGACTTTTGCAGCAGCAATCACATTGCCTGGAGGGCTCAAACCCGACCCCCCCGTCCAAGGACTAGCAAATTTTGTTCACAAAGCAGCATTCAGAGTATTTGTTATAGCCGATTCCCTTTCCTTTCTTCTCTCGTCCACCGCCATAGGTTTGGAGTTTTACGCTGCCGTACATTATGCAAGACGCCCTGGATTGGTGTTGCTTACCTTGAACCTCACTGCGGTTGCTATTGTTGGGATGGGAATAGCGTTCGCTTGTGCACTCCATGTGGTCCTTGTCAGGTCAATGCCTCTTGTTTTGAGCGTCTATGTGATTGGTACCCTTCTCTTTTGTTTTGTCCATTTGTACTCCTATGTTGATCCGAGGAGAAAATTCCCATTTAGTCATTTTAGGAATTTTTTGTTCAGATGGGGAGTACTATGAGACAATCTCTATATATTATATAATATTGTATTTGTATGTTTCACAATATATATATATATATATATATATATATATATATTTAATTATTGTTGAAAGAGAGTTGAGTTGTCAAGTATACCTTTGCCATCATTTGGAATCAAGGTGTGCTTTGCCAAATGAAAGCAAAAAAGTTGACCAAGACTGCAAGTTTAGGGTAATATTGTTTGACTAATTGAAAAGAGTAGCAATATTCCACTTTTTACATGAGGATACAGAGTCATAGCTAATGAAGGAGACTGTTCGATCAATCCCACTTGTTTTTTTTCTCTTCTTTTTTAAATTCTTTTACTATTAAATTTAAATTGGCAAAAGAAGTTTAATACTGGTCAAGATAATATATTGCTTATTGAATATAAGAATGTATATTAGAGTAAGACAAAATTTTATTTTTTAGAAAACAGAAAAAATTAAAATTAAAATGATAACTTGAACAATTTATATTAAATTTAAGAAATCAAACTACAACTAACTCTCTATATATATATTCACACAAGGAGAGAGAATAACGGATAATTAATCTAGTGGTTTGGGAAGAAAAAAAAATTATATTGAGAGTGTTCTCCCTAAAAAGAGTTCACAAAAGATTGAACTGGATAAGTCGAAATATGGGTATGGATACCGGTTGGTCTGGATATCTATTGGTCTGGTACAGGGCGGGGGGGAGAGAGAGAGAGAGAGAGAAAACACACAAATTTCTTCAAGCAAACTGACTTTACCCCAAAATCTTGCGTTTCAATCATAAACCCCAAATTTGCGGTACATAGCATGCCTAACCATGAAGCAAAAATCGTGTCCTTTTTGCAGTTTGTCCTGGTTTTACCAAAACGGACGTTAGCCATTTCAATGGGATCAACCCTGCTGAGGGGGGTGAAGACTGAAGAGCAATAGTGAAGTTGAAAGTAATGTGAGAGGCAATGGATACCCATTCCTTTCTCCATTCCGGTTGCAGTTGCATTTGATAAGTTGGGCCTTCGAGTAGCATCAAGAGATTCACAAAAGAGTTGCAATGAGCTCAAGGAAGAGGTACTTGCTCTGTCGACTTTCTCTAGTCTTCGTACATTGTTTATTATATCATTAAAAAAATAACAAGTCATTGTTTGTCGTAAAGCATAATGACAACCTTGCTTAGAATAAATTTATATAGTGAAGGGTTGCAAGAAAATGCAAAATAAAATCGATATCTTTAAATAAAGAATTAAAGAGTGATCTGCTTTAGTTGTTAGAATATTTTGTGACGATTCTATTTTAATATTTTTAGCTACATAAGTCCATTTATATACTTCTACATGCTGTTCCAGCTCCAGTGCAGTGACCAAATAGACTAATTGAAGTCTTATTGCCCCTCTCCTGGAAGAACGTTTTCAGACTTCTTGTTCTCACACTAAATTCCGCAATGTGAAAATAAAATAAGAGATAATTACAAGAGATTTTGCATGATAAATATATTTGGTAGCTTTCTCCAACTCCCTGCATTAGTTTCGGCTATCATATTGGTTAGAATACAAAACCCTATTGATGGGACGTGACTCAAAAGTTCAATCAAGAGAGTTAACTCCTTAAAGGCCCACTAAAGGGACCTGCCAATCAGTATCTAATGTCTACGATAACAATCAACCGAGGGGCCATAGCCACCCCAATCGATTTACCGAAGGGCCTTAGTCGCCCGGATCTACCGAACGAGAATGTCTCAGTCGCCCCGATAACCGATCGTGACTCATCAAGTGGAGACAGTCACCTCAATCAATTAAACAAATGCTAGTTTTCCAACCAAAATAAGTTTCGAAGGTCCCTTATCGGTTGAGTGACCGATTGGTACGTGGTACTCCAAGAGATTCTAAAGGAAGGTCAGAATTTCCTCAACTTCAGCATTCTATTTCATAACGGCAAATCTTGGATCTTCTGGACAAGGAAGACATTCCTCCCGAAGATAGAAGTTTTCCCGATAAATGAGGATCATGATCAATTCGGAATATTGATCCCCCAATATTCTCGGATCAACTCTATAAGGAAGGTAGGGTAGAAGTCCCTCAGCGGCGCACGACTCTCAAAGGTATAAAAGATCTCAAAACTCTCGACATCAGGTACGCTCTTTAAGCCTAACATAGGGAGCACACAGAACACAGGAAACGATCTTCCCTTAACTCCCAGTCTATTTTTTTTTAAACGAAAATCGTTCTTTACTGACTTGAGCGTCGGAGTCTCCCAGCCAGAGTACCCTCTGACGGTTTTTGCAGGTATATACACCTTCGACAGCTACTGTTCGAGTCAAGAATGAGCTGGTATCTGAGGAGCTATAACCCACTTCCATTAGATTGGCACCGTCTATTGGAACAGACTGATTTTCTGAAATCTTATGGCGATGCTCGCGACAATCATCTCCAACACAACACCTGCCAAAAGAAGAAGACCAATCATAGGTTTTGACGATGATGACCTCCCAGTCAGACTAGATCTTGTCCGAGATGACCCTATAGTCATCACCCTCAAGATAGACTCCTATACTGTGAAAAGGGTCCTTGTCGATCAAGGGGCTGATTGCGATCTCCTAACCTGGGACGCCTTCTGTAGGACGGGCTTCAATCCATCTCGACTGTTGTCATCCACCGGATCCCTCCAAGGGCTTTCAGACGAGCCCACTTATCCCGAAGGCATCATTTACCTTCTTGTAACCCTTGGCAGACCCCCTAACCACGCAACTGCTCTCGTCCTCTTTCATGCAGTAAAAGTCTACTCCCCCTACAATGCCATACTCGGCAGGCTCAGCCTAGACGATCTAGAGGCATTACCAAGCACGAGACACATGAAAGTGAAGTTCAGAACACCGCTAGGGGTAGCAACCGTCAGAAGCGACTCTGACCCCTATATCCCCTTTGCAGCACAAGGCGTTCAAGGAGTTTTCCCAGTTGACGCCCTGGAACCTAGAGAAGATACTGAACTAAGAGCCAAGCCTAGACCAGGCGAGGAAAGGGCTGAGGTCCTTCTGACAAATGACCCCAGACAAACGGTCAAGATAGGAGCCAACCTATCACCTCCCTTACGAGAGGCCTTAGTCGCTTGTCTGCAATGGCACTCGAAAGTCTTCGTATGGACCCCAGAAGACATGCCTAGCATAGACCCGTCAGTCATAACCCATAAACTAACCGTCAATCCTGACTTCAGACCGATTAAGCAGAAGAAGAGGGTATTCGCCATTGAACGCCAACGTGCCATCCAGGAAGAGGTTCAGAAGTTGTTGACAGCAGGATTTATCCACGAAATCAAGTATCCCGAATGGCTGACTAACGTAGTCTTGGTGAAAAAAGCTAACGGCAAGTGGAGGATGTGCGTAGACTTCACTGACCTCAACAAAGTGTGCCTGAAGGATAGTTATCCGCTCCCCAACATTGACAAACTTGTAGACAATTTCTCGGGACACCAATTTTTGAGTTTCATGGATGCTTATTCCGGTTATAATCATATCAGAATGGCACCAGAAGACGAAGAGAAAACTAGCTTCATCACTGAGTTCGGTACATATTGCTACCGGGTCATGCCTTTCGGCTTGAAAAACGTTAGGACAACTTTCCAACGGCTAGTCAATGCGGTTTTCAAAGACCAATTGGGTAGAAATGTCGAAACTTATGTCGATGACATGCTCGTAAAGAGTGTTATAGTAGAAGTTCACGTTATAGATCTTGAAGAGACATTCCAGACTTTAGAACGGTACAATATGTGACTAAACCCGAAAAAATGCACATTTGGAATTGCTTCCGGGAAGTTTCTGGGCTTCATGATCACCGATCGAGGGATAGAGGCTAATCCCGAAAAAATACAAGCAATATTAGATATGACTCCCCCCCAGACACTCAAGGAAGTGCAACGCCTGACTGGTCAAATAGCAGCCTTAAGCCGATTCATGTCCAGAGTTGGTGAAAAGTATAAGCCCATATTTGACACGTTGAAGAGGTCTCTCGGCAGTTCAAATGGACCCTCAAATGTCAAGCAGTCTTCGAATGACTGAAAGAATATCTGATACATCCATCACTGCTCTCACAGCCCATTCTCGGGGAGGAATTTTCCATGTATTTGGCCATTTCCGAACGAGCACTCTGTTCTGTAATGGTGAGACAGGAGTTCGCCGCCCAGAAGCCAGTCTATTACATCAGCAGGATACTGAAAGACTTTGAAATTAATTACCGGCCGATCGAGAAGATAGCCTATGCTTTGGTTGTCTCAGCAAGGCGTCTTCAACCATATTTTCAAGCCCATACCATTGTGGTACTCACAGATCAACCGCTGAAATAAAGAGGGATACGTCAGGACGACTCATCAAGTAGAGTATAGAGTTAGGCGAATTTGATATCTAATACCGACCACGACCCGCTATAAAGGGCCAAGCACCGGCAAAGTTTATCCTTGAATACACTCTACCCACAGTGTCTGAAGAGCAACTTCCTAGCTATCAAGAAGAATGGACTGACCCCGAATGGACTATTCACGTGGACGGATTGTCAAACTCTTCAGGAACCGGTGCCGGACTTATATTGGTAGGATCAAACGATTTTAAGGCAGAGTATGCCCTCCGTTTTGATTTTCAAGCCACCAACAACCAAGCTGAGTATAAAGCTCTGTTAACAGGCCTCCATATCGCCACCAGTATGGGAGCATGAAACGTCAGGGTGTTTACGGATAGCCAGTTGTTCATGAAGTAAATCGAGGGGGTTTACGAGACCAGAGACCCAATTATGGTAAAATATTTAAGTAAGTTGCGCGAGACGAAGGATTGGTTAGGCAAAGTAGACATTCAACAGATCCCTCATTCGGAGAATGCGTGAGCAGACACCTTGTTGAAGCTGGCTAGCTCCGATTCAGTCGCTTCCAGCTGAACAGTGTATATTAAAAGTCTGCCGTATCCCAGTATTGACGAGCCTAAAGAGATCCTCCCAGTCGATCAGCCGCCTAGTTGGAAGGACCCTATAGAAGACTATCTGTGGCATGGTTGCCTGCCAGAATCCCCAGGAGAAGCAAGAGAAGCAATAAAGCTGAAACGAAAAGCTGCGTACTACGCCATAATCAACGGGGTTCTCTACCGCAAGTCATTCACTCATCCGTATCTGCGGTGCCTGACTCCCGAAAAGGAAAATTACGTCCTTCGAGAAATTTACAAAAGAATTTGTGACAATCATCTGGGTGTTCGAAACCTAGTCTATAAGGCCATTCGACAAGGATACTACTGGCCAACCATGAAGGTTGATTCTGACAGCTACGTCAAAAGGTGCGACATATGTCAACGCTTCTCATTGGTTCCTCGATTACCCACCACTGAGCTTAACCCGATATCCAATCCTTGGCTGTTCGCTCAGTGGAGGATGGACATTCTCGAACCGTTCCCTCCAGCCACAGGATAGCGAAAATTCTTGATTGTGACGATCGATTACTTTACAAAATGGGTGGAAGCTGAGCCTTTAGCCCAGATCACAACCGCTAAAGTCCAGTCCTTCGTACGGACTCATATTATTACTCGGTTCGGTATATCATGCGTCTTTATCACAGATAATGGGAAACAATTCAACAATCAACGTTTTCGGGAGTTTTGCGGGAAATTGGAGATCTAGCATAGATTCTCATTGGTCGCTCATCCACAAACCAACGGTCTGGCTAAAGTAACCAACCGAACAATCCTGCAAGGACTAAAGACAACGTTGGATTAAGCCAAAGGACAATGGGTTAATGAACTTTATGGCATCCTCTGGTCGTATCGAACTACCCCTCGAAGGGCAACAAGAGAAACACCCTTTAGCCTGACTTACGGAAGTGAGGCGGTCATACCTGTGGAAATAGGCATTCACTCGCTCCGCGTAGCTCATTATGATGCTGGGCAAAACGAACACACCCTACGAGAAAGGTTGGACTTACTTCCAGAATTAGGGGAATCTGCATCAACACGGATGGTGGCCTATTAATAGCAAATGACCCAGTATCATAACCGAAGGGTTAGAAACCGAGCGTTTAAACCCGGAGAGTTGGTGCTACGGAAAGTGGAAGCTATCGGCCAACAGTAGCCCGGGGGGCAGCTCGCCCCTAATTGGGAAGGTTCGTATCGGGTACGTTCCGTAGTCCAACCAGGAACGTACCGACTCGACAACCTAGACAAATCGACGATACCGAGGACTTGGAACTCGGAAAACTTGCGCATATATTATCAATGAGCCTCAGCGCTATCCGATAGCCGGGAGGTCTTTCTTAAGCATGACTCAAGATCTCCAACCGAAGGGTCTCAGTCACCCAGCTTCTATCGATCGTACGCGTCGTCAATAAGGGATGTAACTCCCTAAATGGGTGGACGCGGCCCAATAATCTAAAGATTTTCTATTGCTCGGAGGGCCTCAGTCGCCCAGTTTTTATCATTTGTATGCGTCGTCAATAAGGGATGTAACTCCCCGAATGGGTGGATGCGGCCCAACAATCTAAAGATTCCTTATTGCTCGGAGGGTCTCAGTCGCCCAACCTTTATCGATCGTACACGTCGCTAATAAGGGATGTAACTCCCCGAATGGGTGGACGTCGCTTAACAATCTAAAAATTCCCTATTGCTCGGAGGGCTTCAGTCGCCCAGCCTCTACTGATCGTACGCGTCGTCAATAGGGGATGTAACCCCCCGAATGGGTGGATGCAGCCCACAATTTAAAATTTTCTCTATCACTCGGAGGGCCTCAGTCACCTAGCATCTACCCATCCACTTTGGCAAAGATTGAAGAAAGGCATGCAACTGGACGAGGAATAGAAAAGAAACGAAGCGAAACTCAAGTAAGTAAAGCGTAACTTTTTCATTTATACCTGTGCGAAATAATACATTCAGTTACAAGGAAACATACATAAGCCGCTAAGATAAACTAGTTACATTATGAGAAATACATAGTGATGACCTTCTACAAACAGTTCTCAGTAATTGTTATGGACAAAGGAAATGATCCAGAAACCAAGGGAGAACATGATCCCTACGAACAATGCAAAAATGTAGCATTAGGGATAAGAGAAGTCGAGCCCAGGTTTTGCTATCCCCAACGCAGCCCAGGCTTGACTTACCCATCCAAAGACGGTGTGAGAAACACCCCCACGGAATTCAGAGGGTGAGGACCGACCGGAGAAGATCATGCAAGGCGGTACAAGATACATCCCCTCGGTGGCAAGGGATCAGATTATGCTGACCAAAGTGAACGGCCAACATAATGAGATCCCATTCCGGTAGTCCTTATCTTTAATGAGATCTCATTCCAGCAGAAGTTGCCTCGGCCAAGAAGCGTCGCACATTGCAGTACCTTGAAAACCAACTCTTAGAAAAAATCATTCTCCACCAATCAACCAAGAAAGAGAAACATTAATCCTCTGCAAAAAGAAGTGAACGCCCCTAGGTAAACTATCCTGTCAAATCGCCCGGGAGATTTTCCTCCCTTCTTCCAGCCCCGACTTTCAACTCTCTTTTATACTCACCACTTCACCAAAATCACACTACATTCACTCACACACTCCTCTCTCTCTCTCTCTTTCTCTCTCTCTCTCTCAAGATGGATTGGGAACTCTTCCAGGCAGCAGAGAGGGGAGAAGCAAACATTCTCCACCAAAAACCATCCTTAGATCTAAACTTGAACCAAACAACATTACAAGGAAACACACTCCTTCACATTGCAGCGACTTCAAATCACCGAGAATTTGCCATACAAGTCATTTCTCTCTGCCCATCACTTCTCTTGAAGTCCAATTCAAACGGAGACACTCCACTCCATATAGCAGCCAAAACGGGCCATTGTGAGCTTGTCACCGCTCTTTTAGACAGTGCAAATCAAATAGTAGACATCGATGACCGGACAGAAGCACGAGACATAAAGAAGGAGATGGTAATGCGTGTGAACAAGGACAATGAGACTGTCCTTGATGTTGCGTTGAGGCATCGTCAGTCTGGTGCGGGGAAGTTGTTGGTGCAACTTTGTCCTGAATTGTTGGATAGAGTTCGTGAATATGGAGAGACTGAGTCTGCTTTGTTTCTTGCTGTGCAAGGAAACTTAAAGGATGTGGTTCTTCAGATTTTGGAGACTTCGCCGGCGTGCGCCTTTCGAGGTGTCAGTGGCATGACTGCCTTGCATGCTGCGGTGCTTAACCCACGAGACGAGGAAGGTGAGTTGTTTTTTGTGAATGGATGAAACGGCAGCCGGGGGGAAAACAGAGGAGGCATCCCCTGTTTCATGCCAAGTTACATTACATCAGTGGCGAAGCCAAATTGAAGGCGGTGGGGGCAGCCGCCCCCACTTATTATTATTATTATTATTTATCTAATCTTAATCATATTTATTAAAAAATTATCTTAAAAATTTGAAAATACTATTAAAAATGATATATAGTTAATTAAGATTCTAAAAATATGATTAAAATTTTTATTATAGTTTTCATTTTTAAAAAATTATAGCGTTTGCTCGAGACAAAAATTTTGTTGTTGTTAGTTGCTGTATAAAGTTTGCCTCACCCACCATCTAAATGTTGTAATCTGCCTTTATCGAAATAAATTTCTAATTTGGTTAATGATATGAAAGCAATTTTAATATTGCTGTTAAAGTCAAAAATTGACTTCACAAATAATTGCTCTCCTGACTCGAATGGGAACCGATACCGAGATTTTCACTAGATCTTCTTGGAGGAAAAACCTATAAAAACCCCCCTGAGATTGACCCGATAGAGGGAATTTATACTCAAATCAGATAGAGCAGTAAATAAAGAGAAAAGACTAAGAGTCTAAACTATTGCCTTGTGTTGTTTCTGTGTGCCATATGTAGAATTGACTGGTATTGGTGTATCGTTGGGGTCATCATCAATAGAGAAACCTACAGAAACCCCACTAGGACTAACCTGACAGGGGACTCTCATACTCAATTCAGATAGAGTGATAATAGAAAGATTAAAGAATCTCGACACGGGCTTGTGTTAAGTATGTAGAATTCGTCCCCCGGTGTTTTGTGTATAGAGATCCATGAATATAGCCATATGTGTGATGTATATATGCAGAGAAAGGTGATAAACATATTATGTGTGTACAATTGAGTATGAAGTTGTACCTATGACAGTATATAGACTTGAGTATGAAATTGTACCTCTGATGATGGTGTATAATTGGTCATGAAGCCATATCTCTAATGGGATGGAATTGGATATGAAGCCGTACCCCGATGGTGTAGAATTGGGTTGCCCTTTTATGATAAGTGTAGAGAGAGAGAATAGTGGATTGTTCCGTGGATTGTTCTGTGGGAGGTGGAGGAGGGACTTGGACTTGTGGCGGTGCTTGAAGATGTGCACCATATGTATTCCACAATTCGGTCCATTGTCGAAGAACATCGAGTGGTGGTGAAGGAATCCCGGTTTGAGGAGCCGAGTGAGCAGTTGCGGGAGGAGGTGGAGCATGTGAGGACGACTCATCCTCATGCTCTTGAGGAGGAATCTCGCTTATATTCCTCATTCATCTACGAGGAGGCATGATAGTCTACAAAAGATAAGCTACTTTAGCTCACAATACTAGGATAACCCTAGGCACCTACGGCTAGAGGTATATCAGCTTCCTAGGACCCATTGGATGATTTCAAATTTTCTCAAAAACATTTGCAAATACAAAAATCTTTAAAATCATTTGTAGATATCTGAAAACTTTCCATAACTTCAAAACTTTTGCTCAAATACCAATATAATTGTCACGTCTCGACCTGTATGTCCGAGCACATGACAACCGTCGCGTGATCTAGGAATATGTGCAATCACCAGCACATACCCCAAGATCCCGCAAGGCTATAGAAATATCCTCATTCAATCCGAAGAAACTAACACATCAACCATTTAATGTATATTTAACAAAAGTTCTATTTAAGGAAATATAAATATGTAAGATGTACAATAATCAAGTTTTCAAACATCATTCCCAAAATAAAAGTTTTCTTTTGCAAAAAATAATATGCCCTCCGATGGGTCCATCTACAAGCCTGAAGACTTCACAACTAGAGAGAGCCAATACCAACAAAAGTCTTGATTGCTTTTCCCCGACTGGATCTATCTAATAGAGAGGGATTGTTGCTATATCTACACTTCCTCTGAAAAAGATAAGAAAATAGGAGTGAGTATAAAATACTCAGTGAGTGGAGTGTAATGATATGTTGTGACAGTAAATGAGTAGTGAGGGTGGGAGTGTCAAAGCCACAATTTCCAACGAATCATCAATGCATAAGTAATATCATACAATTCAGCTCATTATAAAAATAAATGTATCCACAAATTTCATGCTTTCCGAAAATCATGGGGTTTCCCTAAAGAAAACACTCCCGTCCAACTTTTGCCCGAACGTTAAAGGAAGCCCGCTAAGGGGTTTCAATCATTTCTTTTCAAAACACTAATTTCCCCTTCCTTGGCGTTGACTCGTACCTCAACAGAGTGCTATCCGGATAGTATGACGGGGATGCAGAAGGACACGTCATCTCCCTTGCCAAACAAAGTCTCAACCAAGTCACCCCGTCGGGTTGCTTTGTGAGAGGATGACTATAGTCATTTACCATCACCAGTACCATCATTTCACAATATCCAAACATTTTTCAATGTACCATAAATTCAACAAATGGTTATCAAATCATATCACAATATTCATGAATGCAATTTCCAGCAACGATGGCACATGTTAATTCACAAATGCAGTGGATACATGCGTATTCAAACTCACATTTTGGGACATTCCACAAACACAAATAGTTGCAGCAAATCATTTAAAAATCATTTATAAAAGAATTTATAAAAAAAAATCATTTTCTCATTCAAGCACAACCGTTCGTCCACTCACTGTATTCGGGAGGGTAGTCATTCCCAGATTTCTCAATAGCAATATTCTTATCATGATCAATCCGTTCAACTCTTAAGGACATTATCAAACAATAAAAATCATCAAT
Organism: Dillenia turbinata; assembly: GCA_037126225.1. NCBI lineage: Eukaryota > Viridiplantae > Streptophyta > Magnoliopsida > Dilleniales > Dilleniaceae > Dillenia > Dillenia turbinata. The sequence goes on from JBAMMX010000025.1 coordinate 18,957,462, forward strand.
ATTTATTTTTTAAGTTAACCTCAGAAATTCAATCAGTCGAAACCTAATTTCTCCATCACTTACCATGACTTACTAGTCTCCAAATTCAAGTAAAATACTAGATAAGTAAACTAAAGAATAGAATATGAAAATGATATTACCTAAATTTTTGTCTCCAAGATACTTTTCCCGTTTGGGTTACACTAAACCCTAGAATTTTGCTCTCTCTTGAGACAATATATACTCTTAAGTTCTTCCAAGATCATGACTAGAATCTAACTTTGGAAGATTGTATGAATAGTTTGGAATATTAAATCTGTAGACTTGCCGGTAAATCGAATGAATTTGGAAGAAGAGAGGAAGAAGGATCTAGAGAGAGAAAGAGAAATGGAGTTCTTTGGGTTCGTGAATTTCTGAAATCTCCACCCCTTTTTATCGTTAAACCCATTTTCAATATTTACCTAGTGGCCTTTGTTCATTCCTCAATTTTACAATTGTCCCAACATGTCCTCTTAGATTTTAGAATAGTTAATACTATGAGTTTAATATTGAGAGTTGGGTCCAACTGGAGATAATATGTCTACCGATGACTAGGGAAAAATTGAAAATGAAAGTAGAATTTATTTAGAAATATAAATATATAAATTTTTTTAATTTTTTTTTGGGATATAATATAAATGAGACATAATGTTATTAAGAGATTTAGATGACTTGGCGGTAAGTTTCTTTTTGGACAAAGTGTTAGTCATGAGTTCAAAGCTTTATGAAGACATCTTATGCCAAGTTAAATTGGATTTTGAAAGCAAGTTATGCACTTCTTGAAGGATGACCGAACGTAACAAAAGGATGACCGAACGCAGCATTTGTTGAAGGATATCCAAAGGCAGCAAAACAATGACCGTAGACACTTGTTGACCAAGTACATTGGATGATGGAAGGCAAAAATTCATTCGAGCATGACCGATCAGCAGGTAATGACTGAACAAGAAAATGAAAATATGGGACGAGCATCGAAGAAGTAAATGAAAATACATTATACCGAACAACAAAATGAAAATATAACTAATCAACAAAATAAAGGGTTAAATGTAACTACCGATGGGTATTACCGATAAGTAAAAAGAGAGTTAAATGCAATTACTGAAGGATACAAATAACCGATGGAGCAATTTGTGTTTATACTGAAGGGAAAGTTCAAGTATCCAAGCGGCGGAGATTCACAGTGTTGTTACTGATCGGTCATTTCAAAATCAATATCGAAAAATATTGCTAAGACGAGACCAATAACGAAAATAAAAATAAAAATAAAAGTAAAAATAAATAAATTATTAAATTCAAGGGTGACCAAACAGGAGTAGAACAAATTACACTGGCTAAAAAATTACAAATGTTGTCTAAGGTAACTGATCAGGATTGGAAAAAGGGAGAAAATGAAACTATCGTTCGATACCGATGGAACATGTGATAATTTTAACAAGATGTTTATCGATAATCTAAGGCAAGTGAACGGCAACATACAGAGAGGTAAGATTAAATGTTCATCAGTAGATTAACACAGTACCGAACGATTATCTTAAAATGACTATCGATGAGATTTTCAAAAATACCTATTGGTGTAAATATTTACTATTAAAAATGTAAGTGAAAAATAATATATTGAACGGTATAAAAAAATTGTATGTATCGATGAGTATATATAAAATTATAAAAATTATGAAAATTGATTTGTCAACTCAGCTCTACAATATGTAACAAATTTGTAACTTTACTTTACACGGAGCAAATAGTAAACCACTAATAAATAGTCAGTATCGGCTGCCAATCAGAAAAATCAAAATTTAAAAATTTTGTTTACTACACACTAATACCTCCCGAACGGTAAATTCTCTTAAAAAAATCAAATCCTTACCAAATGCTGATCACCGAATACTCAATTAATCGATGACTTTACTAATTAGAAACTTTAAAATATAAAAGCTATCAATCAAGTATCTATAGGGGTCTCTTAGACAATTCAAAGAGCAGAAATTTACACTTATATTCAACTTTAGCTATTCTTCCACCATTTTACAAATATGCAATTTTGAGTACATATCACAATCCGGAGTTATCCGGTGTTACATTATTTGATTGATTAAATATTGATTTATATTATTAACTTGTAATATCTTGTTTGAAAAAATTATGCATAAGTTGTTTTAATGCATATCTTTATACTTGTATTTATTTGCAAATTTTTGTAAATAATATTTTTATAAACAATATAATATATATTTAGTTCTTAGAAAAGTATTGGAGAATTGGTTTCTGACGGTACATGGCCCAAATTATGTGGGGCCCAAAGATAGGTGGGCCCATGGTTAGTCAACAAACCTTATTGGTGCTCACCGATCGCTTTTCTCTCGATAATCGACTGCTCGACACCTCAACCGGTAGGCCCCAGGACCCCCTCAGTGCTCGATACAAGCTACTCGATTTGCTAAGGCAATATTTGCTTTCCTTAAAATAACGAGGAGAATCTTGCATAATTGGAAAGGAGATCTATAACCGTAGCTGATAAAAAAAAGAATCTCCATGGTGATTCAGATTTTCCAAATCAGAAAGATGTGCAATCTTTGAGAATATTACGATATGATTTCCCAAAATCTCATAATGTTCTTATAAGGAAACTAGAGTTTTATCATCCCATACACATACGACTCTCATATGTGACTGCTATATAAACCCCAATACTCCTACCGTCCAGGTAAGTTATTTGAAGCTACACAGAGTAAATAAAGCATACAAAGCTCTCTCGCTCTCTCTCTCTTACAAGATCAATTTGTTTATTTCCTTTCAAAAACCATTCTTTAATTTGAGCGTCAGAGTCTCTTCTGTCGGAACATCTTCTGACGATTTTTTGTAGATTTCATTGATCAAGATTGTTAGATAGTCAAGTTATCTCATTCAAGTTAGAAAAACAATCATTTATAGAGTTTTACCCACCTCCAACGGTTTCATTTGAACACATTTTCTATTTTTTAGTACAGTAAAGTATTAGAAAATTGGTTATATTTGAATATGTTTTTACATTTTCTGTGTTAGAAACATATTTTTTAATTATTTTTAAATTTTTTACTATTTGTTTTAAGGTAGAAAATATAAAAAATATTTAAAAATTTAGAGTGGAAAATTAGGGAATATTTTTCGCCTAACAAACCCAGGGGAGTTAAGTGCACTAAAGCATGAAATACACAAACACTACAAAAAAAACACGTTTTTAGAGACGGAAAAAATTCGTTGCTATTTAGCGACAAATTTAGCGACAAAAACCAGAATTCATCGCTATATTTAGTCACGGATTTTGCTTTCTGTCACTAAATTCGTTGCTAAATATAATTTTATATTTTTATTAAATATATATTTGTAATTTATATTTTTATTAAATTACGGTATTGATTTTTATTAAATATAATTTTATGATTTTTTTAAAGATAATTTTGTAACTATATTAAATATAATTTTGTATTTTTATTAAATATAATTTTGTATTTTGTATTTTTGTTAAATTAGTGAATTATATTTTTAATAGTAAGAGTTAGGAAAAAAGTATAGAAGTAAAAAAAAAAAATGTATATTGGTTAAGAGCGTTTCACATAACTCTTTAAACTCATGTTCGAATCTGAACAAAAAACACATTTTCTGCAAAAAAAAAAAAAAAGTAATAAAAGGTGGTTATGCGCAGATGGGCAAGGGCTGGCGGGGTGTGGGCATGGACAGAGAAGCAGCAGGGGGCTGGGGAAGTGGTGGGCGACGGCCGGCGGGTGGATGGACGGGTTTTACAAATAAAAAATTAAATGCAAAATTTAACAACGGAAAATATAATCCGTCGCTAAATTTAGCGACGAAAAATATTTCGTTGCTAAATATAGCGACGAAAAAAATATCTGTCGCTAATTAGCGACGGAAACAAAATCCGTCACTAAATTTAGTGACGAAAAAAAATTCATTGCTAAATTTAGTGATGGAAGAAAATTTCATTACTAAATTTAGTGACGGAAAAAAATTCATCACTAATTAGCGATGGAAAATGATATTTATATTATTAAATATAATTTTGTATTTTGTATTTTTGTTAGATTAGGGAATTATATTTTTAATGGTGAGAGTTAGAAAAAAAGTATAGAAGTAAAAAAAAAAGTATATCAGATAAGTTAATGTGGTATAGTGGTTAAAAGCATTTTAGATAACTTTTTAAATCCATGTTCGAATCTGGGCAAAAACACATTCTCTGAAAAAAAAATAAAACAGCAAAAGATGGTCGTACGTGGGCGGGCAAGGGTTGGCGGGGTGTGGGCATGGGTGGGCAAGCAATAGGGGGGCTGGGGTGGCGGTGGGCGGCGGTGGGCGGCGGCCGGAGGGTGGGCGGACTGGTTCTACAAATAAAAAAAATTAAATACGAAATTTAGCGACGGAAACGATTTTCGTCGCTAGTTTTAGCGGCGGAAACTGAATTCGTCGCTAAATTTAGCGACGGAACCCTAAATATATCGCTAAATTTTTGCAACGCATTATTAGCGATGGAAATTTTTCCGTTGCTAAATTCGTCATCAAAAGTTTTAGCAACGAATTTTTCTAAAATTTTCGTCATTAAATCCATCGCGAAACTCTTGTTTTTCTGTAGTGAAAGGGCCAAGATAACTTTTCTTGTCAAGGGCAAAGAAGGAAGGAAAGAGTAGTAAATGAACAAAGAGAACGAGAAGACCCTTCTCCAATTTGACCTAAATACCCTCCCCAAAGACCTTCCTCCTTTCCCCAGTCTTATGCTTCGAGCACCCTCTTCTGCCCTCAATTTCCTCTAATCTCCCCGTCTCTACCCCTTTCTGACTCTCTCTCTCTCTCTCCACGACCCAAAACCAAAGAAATGCTCTTTCCGTGTCATTCAAAAATGAAAACCCATATGTTGGAGTTATTTTTTACCCCACAAATAACCGTTCTCCTGACTCAAATGGGAAGTCTACGCCGATATGTTCGTCCGATCTTCTCGGATGGAAAACCTACAAAAAACACCACCGAAATTGGCTCAGCGTGGGGACTCCGATGCTCAAGTTAGGAAGGATAATAATAAAAGAAAAACTGAATACAGTCGAGAGAATATGGCTCCGATAGCCTCTGTCATGTGATGTATCGGTCAAGTGGATATCAAAACCCCGTGTGTGTGTGTAGCATGTATGCGTATTGCACAGTAACCATTATGTATGTCGCATATGTAAAGCCATGTGATGCAATATAAAAGCATATGTATATAGTCATATATCTGATCGTGTGTAGAATCGGTGTAAAAACCGTACCTCTGGTGAAATATGTTTGTGTATGAAATCCTCATCTGAACGATGTATAAAACTGACTACCGAGTCATCTAGAATTGGGTATGGAGTCATAGTATGGAATTGGGTATGAAAACCCTACCTTTGCTGATGTATGGAATTGGGTATAGAACCCTACCTTTGCTGATGTATGGAATTGGGTATAGAACCCCACCTTGAACGACATATAGAATTATCCTCCTTTGGTGTGTAAAAACTCCGTCCCCTCTGAGAGTTGCTTATGCTCTATATTTATAGCCTTCCCAAGGGTGTAAAAAAACCATAGTTTCCTTTTACTTGAAGTCTTTTAAAATTGTTATGATTGTAATTAGAGACTTTTGAAAGGTTTAGACTTTCTCAAGAAGTATGGAAAGATTTGACCTTGATAGTGATTGCCTTCCTTATTGAATAACCATGCATGATTTTGGAGACCTGTTAAATACGGTACCATCACCATATTTTCAAGTTCTTGTTTTTCAAAATCTTCAAACCCTAGTCTTGCTTCCTTCAATTCTGCCCAATTTTTCATCTGGGTAAAAGTTGAATACTACTCTATTTCAGTGGTTTGTATACATCGTTTTGTTTTTAATTGGTCCTTATTTTGTGGGTTTGCTTAGGTTTTATGTTGGTAAATCAATGTGGGCAGTTATGCTTGTTTTGAAGGGAAAAAGCTCTCTCTTGTGATTTTTCTAGAGTGGAGTTTTACATTTTGGTTAGTCATATGTTTACTTCTTTTGAGTTGTTTTTCAATGAGCAATGCAGTTTATTGATATGTGACAACTGTTTGCTGGGGACAGGTTCGTTTTCTCACTGTTTCTGGATTTCATATTGGTTAGATTTTGTGGGGTATAGGAAATTAGGGCTAAGTTGTTTGTGCAATGGCAAATCATGATTTGATACTTGGTCAAAATCATAGTAGCTTGGCACTAGGGCAGAACCCGCAGTTGGTGCTTGGGCATAATCACAATATGGGTCTAGGGCCGAACCACGAGCACAATTTGGGTCTTGGACCGGATCATGACAATGAACTAGGTTAGGGCATGATCATGACCATGAGCTTGGTTTAAGGCTGAGTCACGAAGATGAGGGGGATGATGATCATGGCTATGGTGATGAGAATGTGTTAGCAATGGATCAGAAACCTGAACATGAAGGCTATGAGTTGGATCTTCAAAGGCATAATCATGAGTTGACATTAACGGAGAGCAATGAATTGTCTGTCTCTGAACACCATGATCTTGTCGAAGACATAGAGTTATCTGTGGATCATAATCAGGATATGGGGATTGATTCTGCTTAGGATTTGTCTGTCCAGGAGACTTAGCTTGTACTCACTCCGGTTATTCAGCAGAGAACGCATGTCGCAAGCCGTAATTATGAGCTTACGGTAGGACAAGAATTTCCTGATGTAAAGAGCTGCAGGAGAGCATTGAGGGACACAGCAATTGCTCTTCACTTTGAGATGCAGACCATAAAGTCTGACAAGACTCGTTTCACTGCCAAATGTGCCAGAGAGGGATGCCCCTGGCGCATTCATGCTGCAAAGCTTCCTGGAGTTCCAACATTCACAAGCAAGCTTCAGTTCAGAGGGTGGCGACCACTGTGTAGCAACGCCCAAAGGAGATTTTGGAAGAGATGCATCAAGTTCATGGGATTACATTGTCTTACAAACAAGCCTGGAGGGGTGTGGAGCGGATCATGGCTGCTTTGCGTGGATCTTTTGAAGAAGGGTACCGTCTTCTTCCTCAATAGTGTGATCAAGTTAAGCGGACAAATCCAGGCAGCATAGCTTCTGTTTACGCCAATCCAAAAAGATGGCTATTTCCACAGACTCTTTATTTCATTCAAGCTTCCATATATGGTTTTTTATTGCTTGTCGGCCACTTCTTGGGCTTGATAGGATGTCTTTGAAAAGAAAATATCTTGGGACTCTGCCATTTGCTACTGGTTTTGATGGTGATGGTGCTCTGTTTCCTGTGGCATTGGGTGTTGTTGATGAGGAAAACGATAAAAAACGATGAAAATTGGATGTGGTTTTTATCTGAACTCCACATTCTGCTTGAAATAAACACGGAAAATATGACAAGGCTTACAATTTTGTCAGATAGGCAGAAGGGCATTGTAGACGGTGTTGAAGCCAACTTTCCAACTGCATTTCACGGATTTTGCATGCGTCACCTGAGTGACAGCTGTCGTAAGGATGGGAGCCAGCTCATGCACTCACCGTTATTAAATTTGAGGCACAAGTTCTAGAGATTGAGGAGATATCACAGGATGCTGCACACCGGATTCGAAGAATTCCACCCCATCTGTGGGCTACAGCTTATTTTGAAGGCACAAGATTTGGCCATTTGACGGCTAATATAGTTGAATCTTTAAATTCTTGGATCCAGGAGTGTTAGGACCGGCTTAGGACAAATAGGAAGTTAATCAGAGGGTTTTTGATAACCAGAAGATAAATAACAAAATACAGAACTTAAATAAACAGAAAAATAAAATGACAGAATTTAAATAAAGAAAGAAATAAAATTTACATAGTTTGGTCAAATAGACTTATGTCCACGGGTGAGGAAGGAGCAAAATTTCACTAAAAGAAGAAGATTACAAATGTCTTAGAAGAGTGTTCCTAGACCTCAAATGATCACTATATAAAAGAGATAGTAAAAGCAAACCTTAAAAGATCGCAACGTCTTTTACTAAATTTATTTGAGCTAGGATGGTTTAAAACTAAAACTAAGACAACATATTTATATATAAAAATTTTGGGAGTTGCCCACAAATGCAATCGATGTGGGATTGCCAAAGAAACAAGTTTATCTCTTTTCTCGATGTGGGATTTGAGAAAACAGAAGGAAGACTCCTTTTTCCAATGTGGGAAAGAGCCACCAACAAATCTCCACCTTGACGAATTCCAACATTAACAAATATCAAATAACAAATTTTAAAATCTTAAATCTACTTTACCTTCTCCACAAAAGTCCTAATGGGCTAATCCACAGAAGCGGATACCAAACAAAACAAATCCAAACACTGCTTGAACTTGTAGACAGAAAAGGAGGCTTCATAAATAAATCCGCAAAATTATCTGAACTTGAACAAACGAAATGCACACACCATACTGTCAACTACACTCAAATATGGAACCTGTGCCAAATCCTCCTGTTCAAATGTCTGGGCAGCAAATAGCCGAAAATGGCTAACAAACGGAGTACTCGGGAACTTTGTATTTTTCATGCCAAAATTTTCAAAATAATTATTCTGGGTCAAGAATAATTCTCCAATTTCATAATCTCTCTTAATTTCTAAACCAAGAATTTTCTTAACTGCTCCCAAATTTTGAATACCAAAGTCACTACTTAACTATAATTTCAAAGTGAATATTTTTAACAAATTCTTGGTAACAACAAGAATGTTAACAACATAAGACAGCAAATAAACAAATGACCCATCACTGAACCTCCGGAAGAAAACAAAACAGTCAAACATGCTTCTCAAATAACCATCAATGAAAGTCAACAAATACTTGAAACCTTCCTTAAACTGAATACAAGATGGTCTCCACAAATCTGAACAAACGTCAGAACCAGACACTGATGATGATGAAGTTGCAACTGAATCAAAAATAGTAGATCCCTGCAGAGAATACAATTTACCAGACTTGCAAGCTTTCATAACAACAAGAGCACTATAAAACACATTCATAACTCCACCTTCAGCTGTGTATCTGCACCCAAAATTCTCTAAGGTGCCTAAAGAGATGAGATTTTTCTTTGAGTCAGAAAATTTTTTCATTCATCTGTCACAACACTAGTCTCGACAATTTTAGTGTTTTTCTCACTAAATTTTTTCTTTTGCTTATTTTTCAATTTAAAGTAATTGGGCTTAATGTGCCCCAATTTGTGACAATAATTACACACCAAATTGTTATGCTTAGATATACTATTCTCAAATTCCTTTTTATCAGTTCACAACCAAGCAATCGGCTTGACCACTGTTAATTTTTCCAGTAATATCTCTATCAATCTGCTCTTTATATTTTAATGCAGATTTTATTTCCTGATATGAAATGATTTCTTTACCATAAATCATAGTATCATGAAAATACTTAAAACATTAGGGAAGAGAACACAATAACAAAAGAGTCGTATCCTCAACATCAATTTTCGAATCTATATTCTCCAAATCCATAATAATAGAATCAAATTTATCAAGATGAGAGAGTATAGATGTACCTTCTGCCATACATAGCATATACAGACTTTGTTTCAAATAAAGTCTGTTCTCGACTGTCTTCTTCATATATAAAGCTTTGAGCTTATCCCACATAGTCTTAACCGTGGTCTCCATAGCTACCTCCCGCAAAACCTCATCAGAGAGATTCAAAATAATTCTGGATCTCACTCTTTTATCTATCACAGCAAATTCTGAATCTGTCACATTGGCTGGTTTAGCTTCTACTCCCTGTAATGCCAAATCAACTCTGTTTTGAATCAAAATGGCCTCCATCTTAAGTTGTCACATAATGAAGTTGACATTCCTATCGAATTTTTCGATCATAATTTTTGTTATTATCATGTTGTCAAAAATAATTATCCAAAAACTTCTTCAAATAGCTTAAAGCTCTGATACCATTTTGTTAGGACCGACCCAGGACCAATAGGAAGTTAACCAGAGGGCTTTTTGACAACTCAAAAGACAAATAACAAAATACAGAATTTAAATAAACAAGAAAAATTAAATGAAAGAATTTAAATAAAGAAAAAGATAAAATTTACGTGATTCAATCAAATAGACCTACATCCACGGGCGAAGAAAGAGCAAAATTTCACTAAAAGAAAAAGATTACAAATGCCTTAGAAAAGTGTTCTTAGATCTCAAATGATCACCATACAAAAGAGATAGTAAAAGCAGACCTTAAAAGATCACAACATCTTTTACTAAACTCATTTAAGGTAGGATGATTTAAAACTAAAACCAAGGCAACATATTTATATATGAAAATTTTGGGAGTTGCCCACAAATGCAATCAATGTGGGTTGCCAAAGAAACGAGTTTCTCTCTTTTCTTGATGTGGGATTTGAGAAAACAAAAGGAAGGCTCCTTTTTCCAATGTGGGAAAGAGCCACCTAGCATGGAGGCCTCTGAACTTCCAATAAATCAGATGATGGAATGCATTAGAAGGCAGCTCATGGCTTGGTTTAATGAAAGCCGCGAGACAAGTATGCAATGAACCTCAATTCTTGTGCCTACTGCTGAGAGGCGTGATGCAGAAGCGACTTATCAGGTTCTTCATGCTAATGAATCTGAATTTGAAGTCATATCTGATGAAGGAACTAATATAGTGGGTATCAGGAACTGTAGTTGTCTATGCCGTGGTTGGCAGCTTTATGGGTTGCCCTGTGCATATGCAGTTGCTGCTCTTCTCTCTTGCAGGCAAGTCCATAGATTTACCGAGAGCTGCTTCACTGTTGCAACTTACAGGAAGACATACTCCCAAACGATACACCCAATTCCAGATAAATCTCCGTGGAAGGAGCTTTCAGGGGGAGATACAAATTCGAAAAACATCAAGGTCGTAACCAACCCATCTAAATCCCTTCGGCCACCTGGGTGACCAAGAAAAATGTGTGTTAGGGTGGAAGATCGAGGGCGTGTTAAGAGAGTTGTGCATTGTAGTCATTGCAATCAGACCGGCCATTTCAGAACTACATGCGCAGCACCTATTTGAGTCTCAACTGCTTCGCTTCCAAAGAGTTAATTTAATTCTACCAAGGCTTGGGTCTCCCCCAAACTCTGTGCAGTGATAATTTTCATAGTCCAGTATTTCTGGGAACTTTAGTACTTGGGAGTTATTGTGAATACTTCAAGTATTGCTTAACCTATGGGGAGATTATTGTACATAGGATGCAAAAATACCTCATTAATTCATTGTTAAAAGATCTTCATCTTCAGGTTTGTGGAATCGGCTACGTAAAGCTCTATTGTGCTTCTCGATTGGGACCTTCTGGTTTCGCAGTCTCTGTTTAATATTTTCTAGCCATCTTCAAAGTCTTATAGTAGATATGCGAGCATTCCTTTTTTGCCACATTGTTTTGTAGCCCAGTGGAGCTTAGCTTTTCTTAGCTGATTAGACATCTGATTCTGATGTATGGTTCTGGTTCAGCTGTGAGTGATGTAATTAGTGGTTGCTTGGAATTATTTTGACCTCTTTATGCACTCACCGTTGTTGGATTGGTGGGGCAGAATAGAGATGCTAGGTGTATATTGGTTTTGTTGTAACAGTGGTTATAAAAAAAAGAAAAAAGTAGAAATGTGTTTGTGCCAGGATCACTATGGATTAATTTGACTTTACCTTTCGGTGTCATCTTGAAGCTGTCATCGGTCTTACTCTTTTGTATCTGTCAAACTCTTTTGTCCGTAATTGACTTGCTCTTATGTTCATGGGCGGGGTTGTGGCTCGCAGGTGATAATTTTTGTTTTTTCTGCCAGGTGTTGGCTTGGTCTGATACTTGAAAAGGCACATAAAGTAGCGGAGAAATAATATTAGGAAATGGGACATTTTACGATCCTTATTATTATGGACATCCATGGTCTGCGACGTTAGAATTGTTATGCCCGGTTTTATTTGAATTGAATTAGATTTAATTAAATTTAATATAATTATTAAATATTAATTATTTATATAAAAAAATTATAATTTAACATTCTCCTTTTTTGTTAAATAAGATGATAAGTTGTTGGATAACCATTTTATAACTACCAATGTCTTGCCTAATGATTTGAATACTGAATTGTTTTAATCAAATTTTCAGATTTAAATATATAAAAAAAAAAAAATTGACGTTAAGAGAGCTTATTCATTAATGGATCCAAAAGTTAACTTGAGTCAAATTAGTAAAAATTAAAAAATTGATTCAAAGATAACAGTCAGCCGATTGTAAACATTAGGAGGAATGGTTAACAGAAGTTAATTGCCCCCTTCCTTCTTCTCCTAAATTTTCCATGTAGAAAAATACGAGACAATGATTGAAAATACAGAAAACACACACAAGAGAGAACAGTGTGTGAGAACCCTAAAATTGTTTGGGCTGAGATTGGATATTAAAAATACTCGGATTTAGAGCATAGTGTCATGAAAAATATATTATTGATTTGATCTTTGTGATCAATATTTCGACTGGTCTGGAAAATTCGAAAAGAAATCCGTCATGATTTGAGGTATGAATTTTTTAATTCCAACCCAACATTGATACCAAAGCATGAGTTGGATTTATTTATAATTATTTTCAAAACTTTTGGATATGATTAATTTCTATTTTTTTCCTTAAAAAATGCTGTGAAATTTTTGGATTTTCATAAGAATGTATTTTTCTTTAAATTGATCATGTCATATGAATGTTCATGATAAGTAGAGAATGCCCACAATTTTAGTTTTAATTTTGGGCATATTTTGGACCCCCCATTTTTGAAAAATATTTCACCATGACTCGAGATATAAATTTTAGATCCATATCCAAAATGAACTCTTTTCATCAAATTGAGGTCGGAAATAAGTTTCTCATATCCTAAAACACATTACTGAGCCATTACAGTGAGTGTTTAGTCATCAAAAAAGCACATTTTTTGGTGAAAGTTTTTGACTTGGAGTAAGTTTTTTATCGTGGTTTGAGGCTCAATTCTTCCAAAAATCGAGTCTAAGATGATCAAAGGGAGGTAAATTACAAAACCCTGTTGAAATCGCAATGAAAAATGGTGAAAAAATGAGTTTTCTGTAACTTGGTCAAGAATCAGGTCACGTCAACAATCGAGTTGTCAAAACCTTCAAAATTAATACCGATTTACCGATACAATAAATTTATAGCAACAGTGATACCAGATCGAATCCCAAGTGAACTAAATTGATTTAATTTCTAAGTTAAGTGTAAAAAAATAAAAATGGGGGGTTTGTCAAATAAATTCCTCAATTAAAAATAATAACAAAAAATAAGAAACAAATTACAATGAAAATAATAAATATTAAAATAAAATAAATCTACCAAAACTTTGATCCACGAATTTACTACATTCAATTTTTTCACCGATCATAAATTAAAAATATTTTTCTTACAATCCAAGCATTTAACTTTAGATTTATTAGAATGGCTATAATAAACCTTGCATTTTTCTAATTTAATCGACCAAACTCAGCATCCAATCGAAACTTATCATTAATCGACTGGACATGATAGCGTTTCATATCAATATAATAATAGCATTAAGTTCTATAAAAACAGTTAAACCAAAATACAAATAATTGGTATAATCGTAATTAATTGATTTTATTCCATCGATTCTCTAAGTTAAATATGAATATCGGTAAAAGATCCATAAACAAAAATAACCTAATTGTTACTTATACCATTCATTCATAACAATTACGGATCACTGAAATTCTGAACAACAATAAAAAAATTAATATTGAATTAAACTGTTAGATTAACCAATACCAATTTTTCATATAAAATAAATTCAAAAATCAATGAATACTTGAAATAAAAGGACAAGAAATTAAATTAAGCAGATAACCTCACAGAGAAAATAACCGAATGAAAATTTTCCATTGAATTAAAAAAATAAACTAACCACTAATGGTGGTTAACTTAAAATCTTCAACAAAAACAAAAATAGAAAAGAAGAAAAAATATGTTCTAGGAGGATGAAACGCAGCAGCTGCCACCTCTTGAGAATTGTGTGTTTTTTTCTCCTTTGTTGAGAATATATATATTCATCATGTCCTTTTGCTTTCCTTGAATGAGCAGTCGTCCGTCCTTTTTTTCCTTCAATAAACAGTAGCCGTCTCTTTTTTTTTTGTGTTTCTTTTTGTAAACAGTAGCCGTAAGATGCCCTAAAAATCAACACCTAAAACAATTTTACCTAAAGTAAAATTCCTACTAAAATTAACTAAGACAAAAAAAATCAAGTTTCTTCTTTTCTTCATACGCCCAATATGATATCTTGCCCCATTTAACTCCAAATTGCCTCTTTAAATCCATTTTGATCAAATTTTCTGATTCCAAATATCTAAAATAAAAAATCATAAAAATCAATCATTAGAGTACCAATCAATGCAAAGTAAAACAATATTACCAACAATAAATTCAATGTTTTTCATATTATCAAATTCCCCAACACCGAACCAATGTTTATCCTCAAACATTTACTATATTAATACCATTCAACTATTCTCCTCTTTACTCATTTCTCTTCTTCATTTCATCATCCAACAACCCCAAACAGCACATATTGAAACATTCAAAGCAAAACAACAATCCATAGAACAAGTGATCATAGTTTTATAACTTTAAAAGAAAATATAGGCATCCCAATAGACTCAATAATCTCATTAGAATTCAACATACTAAGATTCAATACTCTCACAAGGAAATCACTCTATGCACTCAAAATGTTTAGTGAATTTATCAATACTCTCAAAATCAAAACATAGCATACTATTACTATAAGTTTGCATATTTATCAAATCTCCACCACTAATTATATGAATTCAAAACAAAAATCCGGAGATCTTTGCAAGGGTTGTAACTTGGCTTAGGTATAGGTAAGATAAAAGAGGAATGTGGTGTGTAAATGCATATCAAAGGAAGCATGTTAAGAAATACTAGACCCCTTTCTTAATATCAAGCTCATCCCATAACATGAAGTACAATCAACCCAAAGAAAAATAACCCAATTAAAATCTTCTCATTCCTCGATCAAAACAATTGAATTTTTTTTTTCAAATTCCCCAATTTCAATTTTCTTGGAATTTTTCTTTTTTCTTTTTTTTTTGTTTTTTTTTTTAAATAACAAACTTGAGGTGAATGAAGATATAGTGAATATATAAATCTCCCCAAATCGTATGAATAAATCTCTAAAAACAATACCCAACGTAAAATTATCTTATTCCCTTTAAAAATAATCATCCATTCAATCTCTAAACACATGTTTCTTTGATATGCGGACCAAAAAGAAGGTTAAGCGCAAAAAGAAGGCTGTGTGTCAATTTGTGCGGTTATAAATAAAGAAAAAACAGATAAATGATCAATTTGGTTTACTAGGGGGATTAATATGCACGGAAAGATCTTTTTAAGATAGCTAAAATATGTAAACCTAATTGCCCCCATTATATTAATGCATGAACTCATGGATGTGGTTTCAAAATGTATAGCAAAGTAAATTCTAGAATAAACATACTATGATTGATAAACACTCATGAAGGAAAATTATAGCAAAGGTGTATGCTCTTAAAGCTCAAAAATTCACAAAAGTATTTAATTGTGTATTGAATTTTGTACATCTTCATCTAATTCAATCATCAAGGTTAATGGGACACTTAAAACATTTTTTATCCAAAAATAGCTAATCTCACTTATCTCCTTCATGCATTTCAACTCAAATCAACAACGAATACTAACTCAAAAATTGTTTTCAGACAAAAATAAAAAGACGAAATTCCAAGGAAAATAGAAGAAATGATATTGATATGAATCATTCCCCACACCTAAATTCCACATTGTCATCAATGTATGCAAAGGCAAGAGAATTGGCCTCAAATGCTAAAGAAATTCACAACCAACACAATAGTGGTACCCGTCGAATCTCAAGGGAACTAAATTGATTTAATTTCTTAGTTAAGTGTAAAAAAAAATAAAAATGGAGGGTCTGTTAAATAAATTTCTAAATTAAAAATAACAACAAAAAAATAAGAAACAAATTACAATGAAAGTAATAAATATTAAAAGAAAATCAATCTACCAAAACTCTGATCCAAGAGTTCATCACATTCAATTGTTTCACTGATCATAAGTTAAAAATATTTTTCTTGCAATCCAAATA
Source organism: Dillenia turbinata (assembly GCA_037126225.1). Taxonomy (NCBI): domain Eukaryota; kingdom Viridiplantae; phylum Streptophyta; class Magnoliopsida; order Dilleniales; family Dilleniaceae; genus Dillenia; species Dillenia turbinata. The sequence continues at coordinate 18,973,658 of JBAMMX010000025.1, forward strand.
TTTAATCTTAGATTTATTAGGATAGTCGTAATAAATCTTACGTTTTCCTAATTTAATCGACTAAACCTAGCATCCAACATTCCATATCAATATAATAATAGTATTAAATTTTATGAAAATAGTTAAACCAAAATATAAATAATTGGGATAGTCGTAATTAATTGATTTTGTTCCATCGATTCCCTAGGTTAAACATGAATTTTTTCCTTCAATAAACAGTAGTCGTCCCTTCTTTTTGTGTTTCTTTTTGTAAACAGTAGCCGTGAGATGCCCTAACGAGGAATTATGAATGTTTTTATTTACTTTTTTCAAAAGGGAATCTTTTCCCAACAAAATAAGAACTCTTCCAATAGGGAAAATAAAAATCAACTCCTAAAACAATTTTACCTAAAGTAAAATTCCTACTAAAATTAACTAAAACTAAAAAAATCAAGTTTCTTCTTTTCTTTATAGGCTCAATATGATATCTTGTCCCATTTAGCTCCAAATTGCCTCCTTAAGCCCATGTTGATCAAATTTTCCTATTCCAAATATCTAAAATTAAAAACCATAAAAATCAATCATTAGAGCACCAATCAATGCAAAATAAAACCATATTACGAACAATAAATTCAATATTTTGCATATTATCAAATTCCCCCACACCAAAGCAATTCTTATCCTCAAATATTAACTATATTACTACATTCAACTATTCTCCTCTTACTCCTTTCTCTCCTTTATTTCATCATCCAACAATTCCAAGTAGCACACATTGAAACATTCAAGCCAAAACAACAATCCAAAGAATAAGTTATCATAGTTTCATAACTTTAAAAGAAAATATAGGCATCCCAACAGACTCAATAATCTCATTAGAATTCAACATACCAAGATTCAATACCCTCATAAGGAAATCACTCTATGCACTCAAAGTGTTTAGTGAATTTTTCAATACTCTCAAAATCAAAATATAGCATGCTATTACTATAAGTTTGCATATTTATCAAATCTCCACCACTAATTATATGAATTCAAAATAAAAATCCAGAGGTCTTTGCAAGGGTTGTAACTTGGCTTAGGTATAGGTAAGGTAAAAGGGGAATGTGGTGTGTAAATGCATATCAAAGGAAGCATGTCAAGAAATACAAGACTCATTTCTTAATATCAAGTTCATCCCATAACATGAAGTACAATCAACCCAAAGAAAAATAACCCAATTAAGATCTTCTCATTACTTGATCAAAACAATTGAATTTTTTTTTTTCAAATTCCCAAATTTCAATTTTCTTGGAATTTTTCTTTTTTCTTTTTTTTTTTTTTGCTTTTTTTTTTAAAATAACAAACTTAAGGTGAATGAAGATATAGTGCATATATAAATCTCCCCAAATCGTATGAATAAATCTCTAAAAACAATACCCAACGTAAAATTATCTTATTCCCTTTAAAAATAACCATCCATTCAATCTCTAAACACGTGTTTCTTGGATATGAGGACCAAAAAGAAGATTAAACGCAAAAAGAAGACTGTATGTCAATTTGTGCGGTTATAAACAAAGAAGAAAGAGATAAATGCTCAATTTGGTTTACTATGAAGATTAATATGCACGGGAAGATCTTTTTAAGATAGCTAAAATGTGTAAACCTAATTGCCCAATTATATTAATGCATGAACTCATGGATGTGGTTTCAAAATGTATAGTAAAGTAAGTTCTAAAATAAACATACAATGATTGATAAACACGCATGAAGGAAAATTATAGTAAAGGTGATGGTATGCTCTTAAAACTCAAAAGCTCACAAAAGTATTTAATTGTGTATTGAATCTTGAACATCTTTATCTAATTCAATCATCAAGATCAATGGGATACTTAAAACATTTTTTATCCAAACACAACTAATCACACTTATTTCATTCATGCATTTCAGACCAGAAACACTTATAACATCACTGGTTGTTTCTTTTCTCTCTCTAAACTTCAAACCGAGAAACCGTTCTTTGGTCTTTTGAATTTTAGTACAAGAGATGAGTAGGTGTTACAAGTAATGAGGCTATAATTCTCAGATGTAACAAACTTGAAACTTACAAAAAATTTTACAGAAAAAATGAAGAAGAAATTAAAAAAAGAGTGTATTTACTTCAAAGTTCAGAAAATTTAGTTCATCACTTTTTCATTCATTCAATTCATTCATCTCATTGTTCCTTTTTCTCTTCAGTATTTATGTGAGAATGGTTGATAGCCATTGTGGTGCTAGGTTTGAATTCAAACGTTGTTCATTACTGCTCCCATCCACTTCATTTAATGCTCTTTTAACTGTTCCTTCTTTGTAGCCAATAATGAACTATTTTTTGTTTGCTTTGCTTCTTGCTGTTATGTTTGGCCAATAAAACACTTTACTTTTACTACATAATAACATTATAACTCACAAGCATTTCATTAATCATGTTAAGCCAGATTAAGTTAAGTAACTTGTAATTAAGCATAGAGTTTATGTGTTCACCATTTTAGAACTTTAAGTATTCTAGGTCTATAGTGTGTTCACCAAGGGTCGACATCGTTTTATTCATGAGTCGACTCAATTTTAAATTTACTTAGTTATGGACAAGAGATGTCGAGTTGATTTTCTTTTAGGTTAACTCATTTCATGTACAGGTCAACTCATTTTCCTTTGTGGTTGACTTGTGTGCTAAATTGCTTAGGTATGGACTCAAATAATTAGGTTGGCTTATTTAGAGGTGTAGGTAGACTTATTGTCCTATAAGGTTGACTCATAAGCTATTTTAGTTTGCCTATGTTCAGGTCGACCTAGAGCATTTCTTAGGTCGACATCCTTGTTTCTAGGTCGACATGGTTCGGTATGTCAACCAATTATATATTTTTTGGTTAGCCAATTGGTGGAACTATTCGACTTGTTATATGATAGGTCGACATTTTTAAGAGATTTGATAGTCATAGTCTTGCTTGTTTGAAGACAAGTAGACCTAATAAAAGCCCCAGGTCGACTTACTAATGTTCTTTGGTTGACTCAAGCTTTATCTTCACTCAATGTCAACTTAAGGTGTTTATATTGGTCCACTTGTGGTCACAAGTTGACATCTTAGTGTGGCAGGTTGACATGAAGGATATTTTCTCATCCTTCAATGCAATAGGTCGACTTATGTAGTTTAAGTGGTCAACTTGTGTTGTTTAAAGAATGGTTTTTTGAAAACTTGTCCTCACAGATCGACATGTCTGATCTCAGGTTGACACGTTCGTAATCACACTTGTAATGGTCTTAGGATGACATGAGGGTTCTAACAAGTCGACTTGTATTTATTTATAAGTCGACATGTGTGTTTTGATGGATCGAAATATTCCTTTTAGACTTGTTTTCCTAAGCTTAAAGACTAACAGGTCAACATGTCCATTTGGTGAATCAACCAATACATGTAAGAGGTCGACATCTTTCCAAGTAGGTCGACATCCCTACCTTCAAAACTAATGGCTAGAACTCTCAAGTCGATAGGGATCCTAATGAGTCGACTTGTATTGTTTGATAAGTTGACATATGCTTATAGTAGGTCGATTTGTGACAATTTGGTACTTAGCTTTTGAGAGCTATGTGTTCTCAATTCGACACGCTTACAAGTCAGGTGAACTTGTCCTTTAGCCTTAGGTGTTTGTGTATTACCAAATTTGTTTAGCCTTTTGTTTTTTTTTTTTTTTTAAATTTAACTAGTTTGATCATCATTAAAATACAATTTTGTCAACACCTCATCAGTTGTATGAATGATGAATTGATCCCGATATATGAACAATACCCAACGGCTAAGAAAATGTGGCTCATTTTGAAGGAACGTTTTGGAGTCATTTCGGCCCCAAAAGTGAGAATGCTCACTTATAAGTTTATAACTTATAAGAAGTGTACAAATCATACTATGAAGTAGCATTTGATACAAATGTCTTGTTTGATTACTTCACTTAAAAATACAGGTGAGCTAATATCAAATGAGTTACAAGTTTTGGGAGTGATTTAGTCCTTGCCTAAATCATGGAAAACCATGAAGACGTACCTTACTCATGATGATAGTATTCGTACTTCTGTTGATGTAAATCATCATTGTGAGTTGGAGGAGAAATGTCAAGGAGCTAACCAGCCTCTATCGCGTCACGCCTATGTCGTAGAGTCAAGTAAGGACTCTCGAGGTTCTAAATGCAGATGGAAGAGGCATGATTGGAAAAAGCAAGAAGAAGGCAAGAAACACTCATTTGAAAACCCTAAAAACAAGGTACATAAAAGGAAGAGGAAACCTATGGATAAGACTAACGTGAAATGTTACGTTTGTGGCAAGTTTGGTTATTTCTCTCAAGAGTGTAGTGAGCGGAAGGTATCTTATTTTTCCTTTGTACATGGTCTATCTTATGTCTCTTCGACAGTGATGCTTGCTAACTCCTTTTCTTTGCGGATTGTAAACTCAGAAATCATGGACCATGTAGCTCGTGATAGGAATGTGTTCATGGAATTCTATTACTTGAGTACTAATGTGAAAAGATTATACATAGGGAACAATATGTTTGTAAATGTCAAGTTGATAGACACTTGCATGCTAGAGCTATATAATGGCCAAACCCTTTATTTGTATGATGTCCTCTACGCACCAGATATTTGAAAGAATTTAATTTCTATACTTTGTCTATGTCATTTAGAGTATGTATTGACTTTTAAAACCTCTAGTGTGTACTTTTATTATAACAACTCTTGGATTGGATCTAAACATGTAATAGATGGTTTGTATGCCTTTGATACTATTTCTATAACTAGTAATTTTTCTTGTGAATTGTCTATTGCCGTTACATTCAATTATTGTGTTAATGATGTGAATATGTGGCATGTTAGATTGGGACACATAGGGCAAAAGAGAATGAACTGATTTGTCAAAAATGGTCTTTTAGGACTGCTAACAAAAATTGAGTTACCTATGTATGAGTTTTGCCTATGTGGTAAAATCATAAAAAAAAAAAAAAAAAAAAAACATTTGATAAGACTATGAGAGCAAAGTCTCCATTACAACTAATCCACATTGACATTTGTGGTTCCATGAACCTAAGAGTGAGAAATGGAGCTACATATTTTATAACATTTATAGATGATTACTCATATTTTGGTTATGTCTATTTGATCTCGCATAAATTTGAGGTATTAGAATGCTTCAAAAGATTTATAAGTAAGGTAGAGAACCAATTATACATAAAAGTTAAAACTCTTAATACTAATTGAGGGAACAAGTATTTATCTGATTAGTTTAAAGAGTTCTGTTTCGAGAAAGGTATTAGGAGACAATTGACTCTTCCTGCAAATTCTCATTAGAATGGAGTTGTCGAGAGAAAAAATAGAACTCTACTGGAAATGGTTATGTTAATGATGGCACACACAAATTTGCATCCTATCAAGGATATTCGTTATTGTCTGCGACCTATATCCTTAACCATGTGCCATTGAAATTTGTAACAAACACTTTCTACGAACTATGGATAGATAGGAGGCCTAACCTTGTTATATGAGATCATGGGAAAGTGCTGCGTATATTCATGATTCCCTGCACCCACGTGGCAAGTTAAACCCTTGAGAAAAGTAGTGTATCTTCATTAGATACTCTCTGTGTTCATTGGTAAACATATAGAAGATAGTATCACAGAACTAGAATATCATGATGAAACTTTCCTAGAAAATAATCTCCCTAGAGAAATCGATAAAAACTTTACTTTCTATGAGATGGATGAGCTTAGTAGCTCAAATATATCCACCGGAGGGGACCAATGACGAATTATAGATCTTGGTCCTAGTAGGAGAGGTCTATCGAGGGATAAAGAGGTTCCTTCAAACCTTCCTCGTATGAGTGATTATCCAAGTTTATCTAAACGTCGCTTTGCGATTAAGGGAGAGGCTCTCATTGTAACTCCTAAAGGTGAAGAGGAACTTCAAATGGTCCAGGAAACTCTTACTGGTCTTACAAAGGATCAATGGAGGAAAGCCATAGAAGAAAAGATGGATTCTATGAAGATCAATGGAGTTTAGGACTTATTTGATTTATCTAAGAGTAGAATGGTTGTTGGGAACAAGTGGATTATCTAAATCAATAAAAAAGCTGATGGATCGATCGAGAGGTATAAGACTTGTTTGGTAGCCAAAGGATATAGTAAGATAAAGGGTATAGACTACTAGAAGATTTTTATTCCAGTAATCAAGTTTATCTTGATCTATCTACTTCTAGCGATTGTTGCTAACTTGGATTTAGAATTGGATCAGAAGGATGTTAAAATTGTCTTCCTAAATGGAAAGGTGGATAAGATGATCTATATAGAACAACCATTGAGTTTTGCTCTTAAAGGTCAAGAAGATAGGATTTGTCGACCTTAGAAGTCGATATATAGTTTTAAACAATTATCCAGATATATAGGTGATTGTAAACCTATAGATACTTATGTTGCTAGAGGTGAGAGCTTAAGTCTCGAGATGTGTCCTCAAGATGAAATAATGGATATGAGAAAGAGTCCTATATGTCTGTGTAATAGGTAGCCTTGTGTATGCTATGTTGTACACACATCCAGCTTAGCTATGTAGTCCATCTAATGAGTAAGTATTAATCGAATCTTGGAAGGAGACATTGAAGAGCAGTAAAGAGAATTATGAGGTATCTAAAATGAACTGCAAACTTCTCCTTATGTTATAGAGGAGTAGATTTGCATTTGATTAGATATTCAGATGTCGATTAGGGTGATATGGATGAACGCAAATCTACATCAGGTTTTGCTTTCTTCCTAAACAATGGTACCATATCATAAAATAACAAAAAGCAAACATATATATCATTGTTAACAATGGAGGCTAAGTTTGTTGTATGCTTTGTGACAGTTCAATAAGGTGTTTGGCTCAGAAGATTTTGAACAATTTAGGGGTTATGACAAATAGTGAGAGGCCTATAATTATATACTGTGATAATCAGGCCATGATTGTCAACACAAAAGACCCCAAGTATCATTGGAAATCCAAACACATAGATACAAGATACAATTATGTAAGAGATATCATCGACAAGAGTGAAATAACTATAAAGTATATATCTATACACAGTATGGTGGTTGATCTCCTTACTAAACCCATAGTGAGAGAAATTTTTATGAGACATGTTTTAATATTGACAAAAGCTTAAAAAAAAAGACTAAAAAAACACACAAAAACAATAGAGTGGTGGGCCCCACCACTATCGCCCACCACTCTCTTTATTTTTCTTTTTCCCTTCTCTTCTTCCTTCTCCCTTTCTCCCTGCTTCTCACCCATACACCCCTCACTCTCGGCTCTTCCTCCCTCTTTTCTCTCTCACCTTCTTTCTCTCTCTCTCTGAAAAAATTATCAAAACTACACCCAAAATCAAGTGTTAAAACTTCCAAACACCCAACTATCAACCCTAAAACAAAAACTTAGTGAAAAATCTATGAAATTTTAAATAGAGAAAATCTGGGATTTTGGAAAATTCAAGTAATGGATAAGATTGGTGCCATAAATTCAGGTAACAATACTATCCAAACATATATTTAAGTTATTTATGAGGGTATTGATGATTTATATAATTTTTTAGATTTTTGTAAAGAGAGAAAGTTTAGAGTTTTGGTTTAACTCGACTTGGGAACGAAATTGGTGTCTTCATTTAAGGTAATCTTTTTCTTTTAACTAGATTTGAGTTGTTTTATCATGTTTTTGAAATATTATGTTGAGATTGGAAGGATTAAAATTGGGAGTTTAAGTGTAGGGTTTGTATAATGATGAAATTAAAAGAAATATTGAATGAAAAATAATTTCCCTAAATCAATGATATTTATTAGAAAGATTTATTAGAAAGATTTAAATATAGACTTGATGATATTGGAAATCTAAGATTAGGAAAATTTAGGAGAAAATTAATTAACCCAAATTTGATTTATGATTAACAGTAAAATGGTGTTTATTGTTTTAGGTTGTGAAAATTGATGGTTTAGAGAAGATTGGTTTAGACTTAGATTATGGATTGGGAGTATCAACCCTTCCAAGAGGTAAATTGACTATATATTATGCCTTAAATGAGTAAAATACTTTATTTGATTTTTAAAATGATTTTAAAAATAAATTTTGAAATGTTTTTGTATATGTGGAATATCCTATACGTACATTTAATATAGTTACACATCTAAATTGTTGTAAATGGATAATGTGTCATATTTTATGTGATATATTAAGTATGACTTGATCTGAGAAAGTGTTAAACTAAATTTGGCACATTTGCTCCAATGGGTAAATATAGAATGGTGTATTCATTGGTTTGGAGTGTGAGTCTGAACGTTTATTAGTGGCTTCCCTACTACGGTTTGGCTCGACGGGACAACGTGGTTAAAATTTTATGAGACAGAGAGGTTAATTGAGTCCGGGTGATGGCTCTTTTGTCCCATCAGGCTAACTTGATTGCACCATCAGGGAGGTCCTGAATCAACGCCAAGGTTAGGGGGTATTTAATAAATGTAAAATGTATAAAAATCTCTTGGGGGATTCACTCTTGGTTGCGGTAGACCATTGTCAAACAAAGTGTTTTTTGCATTCCCTTTTATTTGCTGAAAATGTTGTTATGATTTAGATGCATAAAATTTATTTTATTGTGATATTTGGATTTGGCTGGATAACCTTGATATTTATGTAGAACATTTATGAAATTGAATATGATGAAAATAATTTTCTTTAAAATATTATTTGACATATCTACACACATCCCTTATTTATTGCTTAATATGTTATTCCACTCACTGAGTATTGTTTATATTTATTCCTCTCATTTTATTTTTTCAGAGGTCGTTTAGTTTTGAGATTAACCCCTGTCTTGAGTCGAACTAAAGATATTTTGAGAATCTCTTTGGGTATCAACTTTTTTTTATTATTTTTGAGGTATTAGCAAGTCCAGGTGGAGCTGAATGTTGGTTATTGGTATGGAAACTATATCCGGGATTATATTTTTTTATTTTGATAATTAAATTCTATTGAGATATGTACATTTATATTGAGGACCTTACCTTTTACTCTCTTAAAAACTTTAGTTGGGAATTATTTTTGTTGAACTTGATTTGGATCCCTTAGTAGAGACTTATTTTATTTTTGGTGCATGTGATTGGATATTGACAATCGGGTTGGCTTAGTGCATGTGATTGGACTATAGATGGCCGGGTGGCCTTGTGCATGCGTTTGAATAGGGACGGACCGGATTGGTCCTTTGATCGTGTGGAATACATGTTGGCTTATTTGAAATTATTAAAATATATTTAGAAAATAGATAGATATTGATGTATACCTTGCAGTATCTTAGTGTACAGGCTAGGTTAACTCGTATTCTAGGATAACATGGTGATTGTCACGTGTTCGATCTAAGAGTCGGGGCATGACACATGTAAATTCATTGGGTTTGTTAGAATTTAGACATTTTTCATATGTATTGTGATGTAAGACTTGCTGCTTATTTAATGATGATATGTGCATTATTCAACAATTTTGGCTATTTTTTGATAGTGCACCCATTTATGTTATCATATTTTGAGATATGATTTAATAAAGATATGTCAAGTAGGTAGAGTCGGCTCTCTCACATGAATGACCATCTCTAACTCTGAGTAAGCAAAGATGAGATGGTTTCCAAGTGTAAAGGGTTTTGAGAGTGACCATACTTAAAATACAAATCGCTTTGATATGTGTACAGGATGAAGTCATAAGCCAGTATGACCAATATGGACAAACTCACAATCCATATTGTCTATAAGTAGCTAGATTTAAGATCTTAGAAGTCACCTACATTTTGTAATGCCGTCTTTGAGATACTCTCTTTGAGATTTCTATTCAGGCTTACGTGTAGACTGAACTTATACCTATACAGTATTAAAGAAATATGATATATGTTCTTTTGAAAAATGGGAGAGTGACACTTTGGCATGTGTTTTATACAGCATGTGATAAATGACCAAAGGTTGGTGAGAGCAATATTTTTATGAGACAATGATATTTTGAATTCCCGTGCCCAATTGTGTGTGACCTGAGGCCTATGAGATGGACTCATGTATACTCTTATTACTTTTAGTTGTTTTTTAAATTTTTGATTCATTGTTTTTTAAATTTTTGATTCATTGTATGTCATTTTAGCATATTTACATATGGTCTTCGAGATAAATAAGGTCTATATGACATGTCTAGGAAAGAAATTGAATTAAAATATAGATATTAAAATAGGGAAAAGGCAAACCAATCAACATTGTATCAATATTTTGTCGTCACCGGCTAACCTATTGTATTTACTTGTGTTGAAATAGTAAATAAATGATCGAGTAATTAATGGAGATTACTCTCGATGAGGAAAATAACTTGACAGATGTAATGTATTATGTCTGGAATAAAATGAATTTTTATACTAATGGTGGTATATCGATCACCTTAGCTAATACATCAAAAAGTCTTTACTTACACGTGTTCTCGCCGGTTGCACGACATGAGATTCTATATGAAAATCCAGATAAGTGTTGTCTAAGATCATATAAATTGTCATTGTGAGATAGATATAAAATGCTTATTATGTGCAAGTGGGATATGAAAATGATTATGCCCATAAGGGCATTCTGAATTTTAATTTTGAAATTTAAACATCAGGTGGAATGGTTAAGAGAAGTAAATCGCACCCTCCTCCCTTCTTCTCCTAAATTTTCCAAGTAGGGAAAATACGAGAGAATGATGAAAAGAAAAAAACAGAAAACACACACAAGAGAGAATACAGTGTGTGAGAACTCTAAAATTGTTTGGGCTGAAATTGGGTATTAAAAACACACAGACTTTAGAGTGTAGTGTCATGAAAAATATTGTATTAGTTCGATTTTGTGATCTTGGAAAATTTGAAAAGTAATTGACTATGATTTGAGATATGAATTTTTTAATTTCGCATTATAAACCCAACAATCATCAAAATAATTTTATTATATATTATACTTGAATCAAATCCTACAATAAGAGATAAAGAATCGGAAAGAGTGAGCGGCTCAATGAAATTGTCTGGGCAATATTATTGTAATAATGCTCGACACTCCATCCTTCACCATGGACTGCATAGTTGCAAGATTCAACTTTAATTAAAGATAAAAACCGTTCCCAGATCTCCCCATCACCATATCAATTTCTCCATTAAAGAATCAGGAAGTAATTTCCTTCCGACTTCAGGTGAAGCTTCCCCGTCCCTTCTTTTCTTTGCAAAGTGTCACCACAGCTTCCCTGTCCCCACTTGCCGACGGGGAAATGTCCTTCCTCTGCACTTTCCATAGCAAAGCGTCACTACATCTTTGTTTTCTTGAAGTTCCCTATTTCATTTTTGAAAGGAATTTGAGATTTTGTTATTTCAAATTTCTATTTTAATTTACATATCCTAAAAGAATTTGTCATTAATCCGGCCAACAACAGAATGAGGGTATAATTTTCTCAAGAACAGTGATTATTTCACGTGTAATTCCTTTCAAATTTTTATTTCGAGAAGATCCTCGGTTCTTAACAAATGTTACTAATGAGGTGTTTGGTTAAAGGCTATCACTTCAAGAATAAGAATAAAACCCATATCAGTGTTCATGCCTTCAATTTTTCGTAATCCCTATCTCATATCCTGGATGCTTTCTTTGTTCATATTTCAAGTGTATAATGTCACTCTGTGTTCACGTTATTAATTTTCAAACATTTTTCTATCAAGAATAAAATGGATAATTATATATTTCTCAGTTTGATAAATATTCAAATCAAATATCAATAATAGTAATTATACTCATTTTAAAATTTAAAACAAATAATTGATATCAGAATTCGATTCTAATTCTGATTCCAAAACTCTTTTGATTCCGATTTCAATTTTAATTCTTGGGTGTAAACCAAACGCGAATGAATAAAAAGAACCCAAATGACTGCCGAAACCATGCCTCCTGCACACCCAGGCTCAAGTTACTAAAGAGGAAGAGGAGCCCCTTTTCGAGTATCATCGAAATAATTTTATTATATATTAAAATCAAATCCGAGAATAAGAGATAAAGAATAGGAAAGAGTGATTGGCTCAATGAAACCGTCAGTCCAATGTTATTGTAATAATACTCGACACTCCATCCTTATCCATGGACTTCATAGTCATAACATTCAACTTTAATTAAAAATATAAACCGGTCCCATATCGCCCCATCGTTATTTCTTGCTGACTTCAGGTGAAGCTTCCCTGTCCCTTTTCTGAATTTGAAATGGGTCACCTAACACTTTTGAGATGTCTTTCCTCTGCACTTTCCACAGAAAATTCTTGAATTAAACTGAAGTCAGTCTTTGTTACTTTGTTTTGATTAAGTTTCACGTTGGTCGTTAGTTATAATAAAAGATCGAGCATTAGGTACCATAAGGACAAACTTTAATCGGGTTGAATACATAAATTATTTATTATTTTCTTATTGCAAGACATCATGAGAAAATTTGTTCCAAGTAATTTCACAACCCAAAATATTAGTTTGATTTGATTTATATGATTTTAAAAATGATAACTTTAAAAAGCGTTTGACCCCTAAAAATTATAATTCTATATTTCAAAATTTTCTTAACAAAAAAATTTATGTAATTGTGAAAAATTTTAAAAGTTACATAACTTTTAAAATTATATATATAACCTCTCCTATGTTGTTTGCTTGAGAGTTGAATTCCCACCTAGCTAGAAAAAAATTCCCATCTTTGCTCCTGAGTTCAAACTATAAGAAAAATAAAATTGGAGTAAACACTAACATCATATACTGGTTCGACGCGCTGTGTGGAAATCGGGTCCTAACAGTTTTTGTTAATTGTGTAGATTCTTTTTTTGCTTTTTACACCATCACCGATATCTGAATTTATGATCTGATTAATTTAGTTTGAGATTTATAATAGTTTATTTTGGAGATTATCTTCTCAGTATAGTCTTTTTATTTTCAAAATTCAAAATCAAAATTCTAATTATGGAAGCATCGTTTTATCAATTTTATTTTTGTTTAATTAAATGGCAGAGAAATGTTTGCTATAATGATTATTTAGTAGTTATTACCCAATATATATCGGTAAAGTCAATGATTCAAGTCACAGTATAATGGTCGGTGAAGCAGGAAGCTTCCCGGAAAATAATCCCGTGAATCAATATAATCCCCTGAAATAATGGTCTGTCAAAGGATCACCCCGTATCCTTCGTCAAAGCATGCACCTCCACGGTACCCGGAGTATTTGACATACAAAATCCGTTGAGTAAGGCTGACGGATGAGCCAATCCTGTGAGAGGGAAAGGAAGTTGCGATAGGGATCTGACTCCCAAAAGGATAACCAGATCTTGTTCTATCGATGATCTCTCTAACGAAGATGATAAAACATACCTACTCAAATAATTTGGGAAATATCCCGTAAAGCATTCATGTGACACAACTGTACAAAAGTCTCTTTGATTAAAAGTTTCATAATACAGAAATTATATAGATTCAGGAAAAACAAGAAAAAGTGCTAAAACCTCCTTAGGAGAAGATCTTACAGTATTCTGATTCATAGGCAACACAACGAGACCACCAATTGGATCGATAGGGCCCATCATTTCTTTGTTCACCGTCCCTTCAATAGGGGGCAGGACTTCGTCCAAACCAACTTGGCGAGCTATCTTTTTGGTGCATTTCAATCTTTCGAGCAGTCTTCGTTGGGAATGCCTGAAGGCCGCAACATCTCTAGTAAGAGACATTTCTAGTTCAGTTATCTTCTACTCTGCCGTTCGGAGAGACTCCTCATGCAATCGAACCATTTTTTATTCAGCCTCTAGTTCTTCACAATGCTTTTGGGATAAAATCAATTCTTGCTACAAATGCTTTATCTTTTCATCTTTCTCAACGAGCAAAGCGGTTGAAGTCCTCCCTGCCTCGGCATCCTTTTCCACCTATTCAAGAGCATCCTGCAGCACCAGGATTTGGTTATCCAACTGATCAATGTGTCTATCCGACTGCTTTCTCTGTTGCCTTTGAAGTTCCGATAAGGCCACCGCTTGCATAAAGGAAATCAAGTTTATCGAAGTTAAACTAAAATACAGAATCGGACAAGTCCGGGCAGGAAGTAATACCGTTAGGCCAAGAAACTGAAGGGCTTTATCAACCTACTCTGGAGACATTCTATTCAACTCGGGCTTTGAATAGTGAAAATCGAATCGATCGGCTAACTAACGTGCTTCAATAACGTCAACATAACTATACCGATGACCCTCCACACAAATGGCGACTGTACCCTCTTCCTGCGAATCTTTTGTCTGTCGAATGATCGAATAGGAATAGAGAAATGGAGAGTAGTCCTATCTTCACCTTTACACGGGGACCGCAAAGGTTTTGCAAGCAAAGGCTCGAACACTTCTTCCATGCCAATGACACGGACATCTAGCTCCTTTGGTGACTCCACCCACATGACCAAAATAGAAACATCTTCGAGTTCCTCCACTTCAGGAATCTTCCTCATTAAGGCACTTTCACTAGCCTCACTAGTTGATAAAGATGCATGATCATCAAACAGCGACCTGTCAACCCCCTCCAATCTCACTGTCATCGGCTCAAAATGTTTTAGCACTGTGGGAGATGTACTCTCCCTGATCTCTTCGGATCCCCCATTCTCTGCATATGACTCAGGCAATCGGACTTTCCTCCTCTTCGACGAAAAGAATGTAACTTTTGATGACCGAACTCTAGGGGACCTATCGATTTTCTCCGAAGGCTTCTTAGTATTCGGCCTTACTCGCTTGACGGTTGAGACTTCTCTAAAGATAATATCCTCCACGGAAGGTAAAACATCGAGCAATTCTTTTTCTTTCCTCTCCACCAGAATGGGTCTATTGATCTTCCTTTTTTTCTCTGATAAATAAGCCCACCAAAGACAATATTTGATCCTCTATAATAAAATCCGCCCAGATCCTCCTCTAAGTAGACTTGCAGTGATAGCCAACGGATCGCATGAAACGAGAATGACAAGAAGGGGTCGAAGGCTTTACCCTTAGTAATAGTTCCTGATAGGCATTACGCAGTGCGAGCATGAGGTCCCTATTTAAAAATTCCACAATGAAGTACTAACGCATTTAGTTTTTATATTTCAATTCGCTGTAATAAAATTTCCAGTTGGATTCAGGACGGGTCTGTAGCCTGTACAAATGTCAGGCAGAACTCTTGCTCCTATACCTCCTCAATGAGAAAATGACTATCAAAATCTCAAAATCAAAGTGGAGATGCAAAAGCCTAATAGAGAAATCACTGCAACCATCAGGTGCCAAGTGCTAAGGAGGAGGAATATGGGAAAAATATTCCAATGATGCAGTACTTCCTCAATCGGGCCTCTGTACGGGATTTTTAAACCATACTTCACGGACTACTTATACATCAGGACGTGACCCTCTGGTGCCCTATTTGCCCTATCCTCCTCAGTAGCCAAAACTAGCGTGTACTTATTCCATAGCAGCATATCAGCTTGATCTTCTTGGAGTTATTCTCTGGTCATTGTGCTTCTTATGTCATTGATGTTCTGGTAGGATGAGAAAGAAGAACCCTTTAGCATTTTCTCAAAGAAAACTTTCATACAAAGGAAGTGATCCACAAAGAGAAAGGAAAACACAGAAATATCATTTACCCTCAAACATCAGACTTTATAAAGCATGTTGGAGACAATTCGCAAGATCCAAAGCGGCACATGCCATATTAGAAGCTTTGCACCTTTTCGATGATCATCACTCATGGTGCCTTTCTCACGAAATGGTACTATGAGTCTGGACAAATGATGGGACATGGTCCAATAACCCATTACAAAAGTATTTAATCTTGTGAACCCACAATCTAAAAAGGCATGTTACGCCTAGACATGTTAACAATTTGGATCAATCTTTCCGAAGGGTGGACACGACCCAACACATCCAATTGTTGCCTCTAACAATAAGCTAGTCAGTTAGTGACCTTCAAACGTGTTCAGTACACCCAAGATAAGACCACACTCATCGTATCAATAAAGGGCCAGACATTATCCCTATCAGCAATAGGCAATATGCCCACTTCCAGATAAGGAAGCGAATTTTTGATATCTAATTGATAATGGAAGAAGTCTCCCCATAATACTAAACTTCCTAAGTGATGAAAAATCACAAATCTCTTAAAAATATTTAACTATGAAATCTCGAGATTTTCGGACATCATTATAAGGAAACTAGGATTGTAATACCTAGGATACGTACTGTTGGAGGTGGGTTACGGCTCTACATATACCGGCTCCTTGCTGACCCGAACAGTTGCCATCAAAGGGACATGATACCTACAAAAATCATCAAAGGATGCTCCAGCGAGGAGACTCCGATGCTCAAATAAAAAAAAAGCGGCTTTCGTATGAAAAGAAAACAGACTGAGAGTTCGAGAGAGTAATTTCCTGTGATTAAAGTGTCTAATGTATAAAACCGAGATAGCATACCTGTTCTAGAGAGTTTTGAGATATTTTATACCTTTTGAGAATTGGGTGCCACCGCGATGCCCCAACCCTACCTTTCTTATCGAGCTGATCCAGGAATTTCAGGGATTCAATATTTCGAATTGATTGCGATCCTCATCCTTTTGGAAAACTATCGTTAATTTTGGAAAAATCCCTTCCTTAACTAAAAAGATCTCAAGGTGATGTTCTTAGTAAGAAATGGGAGTTACTGGAGTATTTTGACATTCCTTTTGAGTCGTTAAAATCATAACTTATCGATCGGTCGTTCGACCGACGAGAGGTCCTCAGGACTCCTTCAGTTAAGGAATCATTGACTGGATACCCGAAGGGGCAATTAACTTTGCTTACCGAATATCATTCGGTTGGCTGGGCGGCTAAGGCCCTATCGTTCGAAAGACCTGAGCGACTGAAACCCTTCGGTAGATAATTGTATTTAAATCTCAACCGATAATTATCCTTTGTGGGCTTTTTACGTGGGCCTCTCTAAGACTGACTCATCGGATCTGATTCTGGGATCTTGTCCCATCATTTGCCCCCACTCATGGATCTTTTGCCGAAAAGACGTCATGAGTTATGACGGTAGAAACAAGGCATGGAACTTTTTAATATGATCATAATCGCTTCGATTTCCGCGAGTCGCCCTCTGTACGCCTCATGAGGGTTCGCATTCTTTAAAGAATAGCGTATTTTGGCTTTTCTTCTTACTGCTTCTCTGATTTTCCCCTTTGAGACCCATTAAAAACATCATCTCCAAAATGGCGAAAACATCCATTTCTTGGGCTTTTCCGGGCATTGGTGACATCGTAAGTATTATGTCTCGGGAGGAACTCCAAGAGGTACAAACCGATATGCTGATGGGGGATAATTATGCTTTGATATTCGCCATGAAAGCCGACAGAGTTGACAAGGCGCCAGAGGGTTATGTTCTGATGTACCAATAATTTGTTAGGTATGGGTTGAAAGTTCCATACACGGGCCCCTTCGCAGAGGTATTGTGTCGTTGGAACATATTTCTAACTCTTCTGATCCCAAACGCCTGGCATTTGGTGGTTGCAGTGGCTTCCCTATTAGGGTTCTGTCGTCTTCATTTCGATTTTGATATTCTGTTATCTCTCTTCATTCTGATGAGGTGTTGAAGCAGTAGTTTGACTAAGAGTTGGTATAAATTACAGACTAGTCCTAAGTCCAACTGGAGATTCTACTATAAAGAGTCCATTGATAAGAACTGGACGCAGAAATTCTTTTACGTTAAGTTCTTAGATAGGGACTGCTTGCCCCTGCTACCCAAGGCCGACGGAGTGCCTTCTATGGGGCTAAAACCCCCAACTACTTCGAAGTATGGCCGTTTCATTCAGTCAATTGATGGCTATTACAAGTTTACCGGTCGGAGCGTATGGGTTGAGTCCTTACTAGATGATCAGATGTTGTCCTTGGCTGGTTTGCTGATCGGGGAAAAGAGAAAAATTGACAAGCCCCTTCTGTTGGAGAGGGAGAGGGTCAAACTAGTTGATTTTTTGAGTTCTCTTGACGACGTCGTGTTAGAGAATGTTACGGTTGACAAGCTAGGTCGACATAACGTGAAAAGGCCTTTTCAGGAGAACACCGGGGCGTTTGAGGCCCTAATTGGATCTTATTCGGGGGCGACTGAGGCCCTTCCCAAGTCATCGCCCCCTTCGGTGAAAAGGAGGTTGATTTCCTCCTCCTCGCCTATATTGATAGTTTCGTCCGATCGTTCGGCCCCAACAATAATTATAGCGATGGAGACTACCATTCCGGACAAGGGTAATCCATCGGGTGGAATGGGTGTCGATGTAGATGGGCTAAGAGAGGCTAGAGACTATCCCCCAACCGGTGCCGGGGTGAGGACGAGTATTTCTCGGGTTGTGAGGGGCACAATAGCAGGACCTTCCTCCGCTGTCCCGGTTTGGCCTACGCGTAAGGGAAAACGTAAGATTCTTGAAGGGGCAGCTTCTCCATCCGCTATCCCCATTCGGTCTTTCAATGGTAAGAAGGGTTCAAAAGAACGTGAAACTGTTGTAGTTTGTGCTGGGGATATGCAGTATAGCTACATAGATCTAACAGAAATGGAGCATATTGCCGACCAATTTGACTTTCATCGTTGTGAGCCCAATCTCCATAGGATGTCTTACGAACAAGTCGGGGGGGCTCTTGAGTCCTTAGACTTAATGGTAGTACTTTCTCTGTACCTTTCAGGTTCCTCTTCATTTTTTACCTTTGTTAACTCAATCTTATTCGCAGATTATCGCCCTTTCCCGATTTCAAGGTTAGCAGGGAAGGCAGATAATAAGCTATTTAGAGGGGCATCTTTCTGAGTTAACCCGTCCAGCTCGAAAGCAGGAAAAAATCCATATTTCGAAGGAAGAGGTTGCGAAGACCGAGAACATATCCGGTACATTGCTCGATCAAAAAGAGGAAGAGCTAGAAAGACTTCAATAAGAGTTGGCCTAACGTGAGGTACGTCTTCGGTTGGTCAAGAAGTTGGCTCAGCTTTGGGAGTAGTTACTTCGATCGGCGGAACGTAGGATAGCTGAGCTCAAGGAGTCCCGTGCAAGGGAAGCTATTATTCACATGGACTCCTAGCGCAGACTGGCCGAGAGATTGGAGTGTGCCGCGAAGATAATCTGTTGTATGGGTCTAAGTGATGCCCTGCCTCCAGTCGAATGAGAGGCCAATACTCGAAGTCCGGTTGTATAACTTCCACTTGAGATTCTGTACTCATCGGCTTTTGTTTGTTTAATAAAAAATTCTTGTTTTTTGCTGATAGAAGTCATCTTCTTCTTTTCTGGTTATAATTTTTGTTGCGTTGTCTCAGTAGAGTTAAGGGGACTTAGGTTCTCTGCCCGGCAGGGAACTTTTAGATGGGAAAACAGTTTGTTGGTTCGGAGGGCTACATCTCTCGTCAGAGGCTGAACAACTGAGGTCTTCCAAATGATAGGAAATCTTTAAGTTGTGGGCAGCGTCCGTCCATCCGGAGAGTTACATCATTTATTGACGACGCGTATGAATGATAGGAACTGGGCGACTGAGGCCCTCCAAATGATAGGAAATTTTTAAGTTGTGGGCCGCTTCCACCTGTCCGGAGAGTTACATCCCCTATTGATGACACGTGTGAACGATAGAAGCTGGGCGACTGAGACCCTCCGAAAGATAGAAAATTTTTACGTTGTGGGCCACGTCCACCCGTCCAGGGAGTTACATCCCATATTGACGACGCATACGAATGATATGAGTTGGGTGACTGAGACCCTCCGAACGATAGGAACCGGATGTGGAGTTGTAAAAAGTTCGTTAAATAGACGGCTTCAATAGTTTGGGAAATACCCTCGTAGCTCAGAAAAGCACCATCAATGGAATCCGATAATTACTTAGAAGTGGAAGTAGAAGGCTCCCGTTCATATGACAGAGTCCCGATTCCCGACGGCGTCCTGAATTTGATCTTCATATGCCTAAGGCGTTTAGACCCGGTTTGCCCAAGATGACATTGTAGAGCGAAGAGAGATCTACCACATTGAATATAATGGGAGCCATCACATAATTAGGGGGCATTTCGAGGATGACTGGAAGTGAGATAATACACTCGGGGTATATCCACTCACTGAAAGCCCTTTAACTAGGTTTGCGTGGGGTTGGAGATTGACAGAAGTGAACCTCATTCGTCTAAAGATATCCTGATACAAGAGATTGCAGCCGGCTCTTTAATCAACAAAGATCCTTCTTACTTTGAATTCCCTGATCTTGGCAGTTACCACAAGGGGATCATGCCGACTTGGGTCGATCCCGATTAGATCTTCATCGGTAAAACTGATGATGGGCTTCTTTTCCTTTTGTCATTTGTCAGCGCTCGTTGCTAGGACTTCCTGCGATGCAGGGGGAATTGTCTCCGGGCAATAGAAAATCGGGGTGATCAGGTGTCTAGCCTCATTTTCTGTTGGTTCATTGTGAACCTGGAGTATTACCCCATCCCTTCTGTCGGTCGGGGGTCGGGTGGCTTGGCGCTTCTCCACCTGGTCATGTCACAGCATTTCACACCGGTAATCAGTAGGGGGAGCTCTTTCCTTCCCTACGATAACTCCTGTAGCCTCCCTTCACACACTAAAAACTCCAGTTCATCCTTCAACTTCTTGCAGTCATCCATCGTATGACCATAGTTATGGTGAAAGTGGTAGTACTTTGTTCTGTCCTTGTTGGAGTCGTCCTCAGTCGATCGTGGGGGCCATCGAACAGACCCGGCCAAGGGTCTCATTCGATGGGGTGTATTTGTTGTACCTCCTTGGAGGAGGGGGTTTTGCCCTATTCCTTCTAGGCAGAAACCTCTAGGGTGACTGGTTCTGCTCTTTTCAAACATATTGGTCTCTCCTGTGATCGGATGTTTCAGCGTTTTCAGCAGCAATGAACTTTTTAGCTCGAGTATAAAAGTCCTGAATGGTAGCATGGGTTTCTTCGTAATTGACACTTTCATTCCGGAAGGTCGTTGGCCTGTTAATAACGCGGCCAGTGCAATTGAATGGTTCAAAGAAGGGACCCTCATCATCTCCACCTTGAACCTTTCAAGGAAATCCCTTAGGGATTCCTCTTTCTTTTGGTGCAGTAATAATAAGGTAGTAGACTTCCTCTTGACCCCCTGCTTATTATGAAGTGTGACTCGAACTGTTCGTGTATTTGAGAGAAAGTCTTTATACTCGATGGTAGGAGAGAATTGAACCAGGTAAGTGCGTTTCCCGAAAGAGTAGTGGGAAAGTATTTGCACATGGCCGCGTCGGATATGTCTCTGGAGATCATCACAGTTATGAAATGAACCACGTGGTCCCGGGGATCCGTTGTCCCATTGTATCGCTCCATGGGGGGTAGAAGCACGTTGCGAGGCACAGGCTCTGAGGAGATCTTGGGATCAAATGGTGAAGTCTCCTTGGGGGTTGGTCCGCCTAAGTTCATTGGCAACCAGTTGCTCGATCTGCTTTCGAAGATCATCGGGGATTGGTTTGGGGTTTTCGGATGCTTCGTGATGTGGGGGTGATGGCTGTCACTGAGGACGCCTAGATCCTTCGATAGAGGATTAACCTTCGGGTCTGAGGGCGCGGCTAAGGTCTTCCAATTGTTTGCTCACATCCTGGATTTTGGACTCCAGCCTCTCCATCTGGGGGCAGTTGACTCGCTCTGGAACATGGGCCACGACTGGTTAGACAAGAACTGCGGGTTGTAAGGCCTGTTCTTAATGAGGTGGACCAAGAGAGGCCACTTGATCATGAATAAGGTAATCGGGCGCCGCAGGAGGGGCAGTCTCAGAGAGTGTGGCAGTGCGCCCTTCGACAAAGGGGGCAACATTGGAGGATGTTTTATTTCTCGGAGACATGATTATCAAGATAACATGAGCTACTCTAGTCTATTTCCCACGGACGGCGCCGATCTGTTGGAGGTAGGTTCTGACTCCACAGACACTGACTCCTTGCTGACCCGAGCGGTTGCCGTCAAAGGGACGTGATACCTACAAGAACCCCAGAGGGTGCTCCGGTGGGGAGACTTCGACGCTCAAGTCAGAAAGAGCTATTTTAGTATTAAAGGAAAACAGACTGAGAGCTCGAGGGAGTAATTCCCTATGATTAGAGTATCTAATGTGTAAGGCCGAGAGAGCATACCTATTTTGGAGAGTTTTGAGATGTTTTATATCTTTTGAGAGTTGGGCGCCGCCACGATACCCCAACCCTACCTTCCTTATTGAGCTGATCTTGGGATCTCGGGGATTCAATATGTTAAATTGATTGCAATCTTCATCCTTTTGAAAAACTATCGTAATCTTGAAAAGATCCCTTCCTTAACTGAAAAGATCTCAAGGTGCTATTCTTAGTCAGAAACGAGAGTTACTGAAGTATTTTGACATTCCTTCTGAGTCATTAAAATCGTAACTTATCGATGGGTCGTTCGACCGATGAGAAATCCTCAAGACTCCTTCGGTTGAGGAACCGTTGACTGGATACTCAAAGGAGGCGATTAACTTCGCTTATCGAATATCGTTCGGTTGGCTGGGCGACTAAGACCCTATCATTTGAGAGACCTGGGCGACTAAGTCCTTTCGACAAATAATTATATTTAAACCTCAACCGGTAATTATCCTTCGTGGGTATTCTGCATGGGCCTCTCTAAGGCTGACTCATCGGATCTGATTCTGGGATCTTGTCCAATTACATACAACTTTTAAAAAATAAGCATATATAAGCTTTCAGCACACCAAAACCCAGGTACGCTCTCTGAGACGAAACACTTGACATACAAGCCTCATGGTTCTCTCTCTCTCTCTAGTACTCAGTCTGTTTCATTCCAATCAAAAACTATTCTTTTTAACTTGAGCGTCGAAATCTCCCCTATCAAAGTACCCTCTGACGGTTTTTTACAGGTTTTTCAATCATCTCTAGAAACAACTGTTCGAGTTGAAGGAGTCGGAATATGTGGAGGCGAGACCCACTTCCAACATATACAAATTTTCTGAAACAGTTTTATAAATATTTTGACATGATATAAAATACAAAAATTAAATGAGATTCCATGGTCTTTAAATGTGTTACATAAAGCTTTTTTGTTTGGTAGTTTTTCTGTATAAATCATCTGCATCCATTAGTATTGTCTAAATCAAATTCAAGCTGAATTGGATCCTCAAAAGATAAAACTCTTCCTGTAATTATTTTCACCATACGCAAGAGTCAAACATGATATCTTATTTAAAAGATATCAGTATTTAATCACTAAACCAACTAAGTGTTGGTAGAGATGAAAAATGGTGAAATCTAGTTTTATCTAATTGGTTCTTAATATCTTTTCTTGTCCTATCATATTTATCTCCAATTTTTTCTCATTTTTTAATGATTTTTGGAGAAAACAACAAGAACAAGAAGTTAGTGGAAACTGAAAAATAAAAAATTTATCATTTAGTTGATACATTGATTCGTCTTATTTCAACTCTTTCAATTTCAACAGTAACTGATGAACGGATTTTCTCAATAATGGAGATTTTGAAGACATTATTGTGGAACAAGATGGAAGACGGATATCTCTAGTTACTTATATTGAAAAAAAATTGTTAATATTTTTAGTTCAAAATTAATTATAGTTGAATTTGAATAAATGAATAAGTGTAAAGTATAAATTTCATATATTATTTTCTATATTTAATATTTTTTGTATAGAATTATATAAAATTTTAATATATTTTTATTTTATAATTTTTAAAAGTTATTCCTTTATGGCCTCCTAAGAAGAATTTATTAGCTCCGCCCCTGCTTCCGTCATACATACGTATGAAACGCGTAGATTTTTCTGTTAAACCGCGTTGGGAGATTTTCCTGCCTTCTTCTTGCCTCCCACTTCCAACTCTTTTATCTTCCCCAGAATCACACTACATTCACTCACACACTCCTCTCCTTCTCTCTCTCAAGATGGATTGGGACCTATTCGAGGCTGCTGAGAGTGGAGATGCAAACATCCTCCATCAAAAACCATCCTTAGAACTAAACTTGAACCAAACAACCCCACGAGGAAACACACTTCTCCACATTGCAGCGACTTCAAATCACCGAGAATTTGCCATACAAGTCATTTCACTCTGCCCATCACTTCTTTTGAAGTCCAATTCAAATGGAGACACTCCACTCCATATAGCCGCCACAACAGGCCATTGTGAGCTTGTCGAAGCTCTTTTGGACGGTGCAAATCAAATAGTAGACATCGAAAACCGGAGAGAAGCTCGAAACATAAAGAAGAAGATGGTAACGCGTGTGAACAAGGACAATGAGACTGTCCTTGATGTTGCGTTGAGGCATCGTCGGTCTTGTGTGGGGAAGTTGTTGGTGCAACTTTGTCCTGAATTGTTGGATAGAGTTGGTGAATATGGTGAGACTGAGTCTGCTTTGTTTCTTGCTGTGCAAGGACACTTAGGAGATGTGGTTCTTCGGATTTTGGAGACTTCGCCGATGTGCGCCTTTCGAGGTGTCAGCGGCATGACTGCTTTGCATGCTGCGGTGCTCAAGCCCACGAGACGAAGAGGTAAGTTGTCTTTTTTTTTTTATTTTTTTTTATTTTTTTTTATTTTTTTTTTTTTTTGTGAATGGATGAAACGGTGGCCGGGGGAAAACAGAGGAGGCATCCCCTGTTTCATGCCAAGTTACATTTTAATAGTTGTTGTTATTATTATTATTATTATTTATCCAATCTTAATCGTATTTTTTTAAAAAAATTATGTTAAAAATTTTAAAATACTATTATAAATCATATATAATTACTAGAGATTCTAAAAGTATCATTAAAATTTTTTATTATAGTTTTTATTTTTAAAAAAAATTATATCGTTTGCCCGGATAAATGCTTGGTTTTTGTTGTTCTACAACGTTTGGCCCGCTACCTTCTAAATGTTGTACTTGCCTTCATAAAAATAAATTTCTAAAATGATATGAAAGTAATTTCAATATTGCTAATATTAAACCTATAAGAATGATATATAAATATAGTTCTCTCCAAATGCGGATTAGAGTCAAATTATAGAAATCTTTTTTTGAAAATTTGTTTAATAGCTGTCTTCTTCATAAACTTATCAAAATCATAATGACAAATTTATTCATGATATTTACATAAGAATAAGCATGAACTTCCGGATGAGTATAGTCTTGCCGGGATTCAAGGAAAAACAAAGAATGGCACAAAATGTCAATTTAACTCGGCATGTTTTGTAATGTTTTCTTAGAGTATAATTTGAAAAACTAACGCCTAATTGGTTCAATAACTAAATACCGATTCTCTTTAAATAAGGCCTTGAATTCAATATAGAGAAAATAGGTATTGGAAGGGTTTTGTCTCTTAAGAATCCAATTTGTCTTGAACCGGATTAATACCGATAGTTTATATATATATAAAGTATTATACGAAAACAAAAGACAAAATTTGGGCTGTAGCCTCAATTGGCCCTAACATCTCCGTCTAGGCTGCGCCAGAGAGGAGATGGGAGGGCCACTCTATATTAATGGAAATTTTTGGGCAAGTTTAAATATATTCCTTTTGCTGGTAATGTCCCAATTACAAATTTAAATCTAATCCAGTCAAAATTGGGCTTGGGATCCATAATAAAGAAGGAACATGCACCTACAACTTTCAAACAAGTTTTATTTTCATGGTAGTTGAGCTCTGCCTCCTCCTATACCATAGCCCTTAAGTTTGATACCAGTAATGTTTAATTCCAAAATCTGCTAATAACATTTTAAGAATTTTTAGTAGTAGAAGTAAATGTTCTTTAATTTGGACTGACAGGAATTGTTAAAATACTCCTCGAGAGAAGACCCGACATGGTAAAAGAGGTGGATAGCCTCGGAAGGACTCCTCTTCATTATGCAGCATTGAAAGGCCACCATGACATAGTTCGATTAATCCTCAGAACAGATGCATCGGTCGCATACATATTAGACAAAGATGGCTTATCTGCACTTCATATAGCAGCACTATCTGGCTATGTGGATATAATGGAAATATTGGTTCAAAGTTGTGAGTATATTTGGGAGTTGAGAGATGAAAATGGTCGAAATGTACTTCATATTGCAGTGATTGCTGAAAGGGCTGACATGGTGAAGAGCATTCTCCAAATGCCAAAGCTTGTTGGCCTCATAAACGAGCGAGACCGTGAAGGGAACACACCATTGCATCTAGCTGCTGCCTCTAAAAAGTTTGCTGTTATCACAATTCTTGCTCGAGATAAACGAGTTGACAAGTATGCTGTTAATAAAGACTATTATACAGCTCGTGACGAGTATCTTCTGACAGGAAAAGAGGTATGCTAATTTGATGAATACTTAGTAAAGATAAACGATCACACTCTTCAACTAGGGGCAGGGGATGAATATTAAGAAATATGCATATGTAGGATGCTGACATTTATGAAAGAGCTCAACTATTCCACAAGGTGTAATGTGATGTTATGTGTCTTTTTATGCAACGATATGGCCAATAAAAATATGCAACATTAGACGTTAACGATATAGTCAACTTAAATCTTTACCAACTCGTTAACCTTTTTCTTGTCTCCCACTTTGTTATTTAGATATCATTTCGAGATGCAAAGGCACGATTTCATTTAGCCGGTTCAGGAGGACTACTTAGACATCAAGTAGATGCAGGAGAATATATCAAAGGAAAACTGAAACATGTTAATTTAGAAGCAAAAAAAGGCCAAGCAACAGACTCAGTCAGGAGCTTGCCAGATCTCCACCTAGTCATTGCAACACTCATTGCGACAGTGACTTTTGCTGCAGCATTCACATTGCCTGGAGGGCTCAAACCCGATCCCCCTGGCCTAGGACTAGCAAATTTTGTTCATAAAGCAGCATTCAAAGTATTTGTTATATCCGATTCCCTTTCCTTTCTTCTCTCCTCCACCGCCATAGGTTTGGAGTTTTATGCTGCCACAAGTTCTACAGCACGCCCTAGGTTTGTGCGGCTTACCATGAACCTCATTGAGGTTGCAATTGTTGGGATGGGAATAGCGTTCGCTTCTGCACTCTATGTGGTTCTTGTCAGGTCAATGCCTCTTGCTTTGAGCGCCTATGTGATTGTTGCCCTTCTCTATTGTTTCGTCTATTTGTACTTGTATGTTGATCCGAGTAAAGATTTCCCAGCTATTGAAACTAGAAAATCTTTTAGGAATTTTTTGTTCAAATGGGGAGTACTATAAGACGACGTTCACTAAATTATATAATATTGTATATGTATACCTAGAATTCTATTTGTATGAAATTTGTCTCCTTGAGACTTGACTTGTATACTCAATATTGTGTAGATGAATTTGAGTATTTATTTAGTTGAACTTTCTGATTTGCGCCGCCTAAATGTATCTTGGCAAACCTTTTTTTTTTTTTTTAAATTGTTGAAAGAGAGTTGAGTTGTCAAAGCTTACTCCTTCAGCTAGTATACCCTTCCCATCACTTAGAATCAAGGTGTGCTTTGCCAATGGTCAATATCGAGGAGAATGAAAGCAAAAATAGACCAAGACTACAAGTTTAGGGTAACATTGTGTGACTAATTGAAAACAGTAGCTGCCACTGGGATACATAGTCATAGGTTATGAAGGAGACTATTCTATAAATATGTATATATATATATATATGTGTGTGTGTGTGTGTGTGTGTGTGTGTGTGTGTGTGTGTGTGTGTGTGTGTGTCTATATATGTGTGTGTGTGTGTGTGTGTGTGTGTGTATATATATATATGTGTGTGTGTGTATATATATATATATATATATATATATGTATATATATATATATGTATATATATATCGGTTATTGAGAATAAGTTAGCAAAACGTTATGTACAAAAAAGGTATTATTCTGTGAAAATTAAAAAAAAAAAATGAAAGTGAATAGAAGATAAGTGTTGGAAATACCAAACACATCAAGTAAGGACTCAATTGTGCTATCTCAACATACTCCCGTCCCTAAGGAACAGCTCAAGCAGCAGACTATTTTCACATTTATCATCCATTTTCTAGTTTAATACTATTTGGTTATATCTCCTTATATTAAAAATAAAAAAATAAAAAAAATTCTCAACATACTCTCAATAACCTCAAAGGTCTCTTATCATCCATCCAAGAAACAACCCAAATAGCATCAAGAAAATAGTCCAGAAATTCAAACAAAATTGCTGTCCAGAAACTGTCCAAAAAATGACCTTGGTCCAGCCCAATTCCCTCCTCATGCTTGGCCCGGCTCTTGCAGATTTCTTGGCCCATATTTTGGGCATATTTTAGCCCTTTAAGGGGCCCAATCAAAGGGCCCAACCGCAGAGAAAGCTCTTAAGCCCTGTCATTCTATCTTTTCTCCTCATTTTGTTTTATCCCTTTTCTTCTACTAGGAGAACACCGCACATTGCGCGGTATAGAGGTGGAATTTTGGGAGAAAAACTGTGGTAATCTGCCTGGTGAAAAATTTGAATGAGTGATTGATCATTGTTATGTTAGAATCCGGATTGTGATAAAAAATAGTTTGGATTATAATAAAAATTAGTTTGAGTTGAAATGAAAGGTAATATTTAGCTGCGACTGGGGCTATTGGGCCTTGAGATTGTCAGTGGAAGGAGGAAGGAGGAAGGAAGAAGGAATTATGGTTGGTGGAAGGAGTTGTGCTTGGTACAGTTAATATTTTAGCCAATTGAATTTGTTTTTGATTGATAAGATTTACGTCGCCAGTTTAGTTTATTTATGCAAACTAAAATCTTCTTCTTTGGAGTACGGAACTTTGCAATGGATGAAACGGTTATTTTTCAAACCTTTATTTTCATGTAGATCACAAAATAAAATATAAAATAAAAAAAAATTTGAATTATCGAAAGAAAATTATTTTAGGTTAAATAGTAGATAACAGTTTATGTACGAGTGAGAAGTTTATGCATTGAAGAAAAGATGAAAGTTTAATAACCAAAACTAAACATGGTAAAATTCAAACATGAGAACAATTAAACGTAAAACATATATTTGATATTTAAGTTGATTTCTGAGGGTTGGTTGGAAGCGTGTAGTGGGTTCATATTTATTTTGATTTCTTTGGAGTCAGAAGAAAAGTCATCGATAGTCATCAGATTTTGTTATTAGATTTTGTTATTGATTTTTTTTTATATATCTTACATAAGTGTATAAGTGTATAAATGTATAAGTGGCGAAATTTTTACATGAAATTTTTTATTGGGAGTTAATAGAAATGGACATCCGTGGCATTCACTCTAAAAGTATTGACCGAAGGAGGATTGAGTGAAGGATTGCAATGATTATATATCAAATAGTGACGGTTATGTGTATATTTATATTAGATATAGAGTGGGAAGAAAGGGTGGAGCACTTGGGAAGTATAGTAATAAATGATAATAAATGCAATAGGTATTGTTTCGGTATTGGTGAATCTTCTTTTATACGCTTCTTGTATTATTTGTCTTGTTGGAGAAAGGGTGAAGTGCGTTCTAAGAGAGTAAATGCCGGATGTTGTTGGAAGAAGAGAGTAAATGTCACTAGTTGTGAGTTTTTAAGGTTATAATGAAGAAGGCACATGTGAGTATTAGTGAGATTCGAAGCACAATGAATGAGAAAGAATTGCAAGTTATAAAGAAGGATTTGAGACAGGAGATGGCTTTTTGTTAAGGCTACCCAGAAGGGAGGAAAGAACAAATCAAGCATCTGATTTTTACGTTCCTATGTATAAGGAGTATGTGAGGTATGGTCTTCGAGTTCCTTGTTTAGGACCTTTGGGTGTGGTTCTGAGGGGTTGGAATATATTTCTGACTTTGTTGATACCTAGTGCATGGAGATTGATAGTGGCTGTTGTTAGTATGTTAAGTTTTTGTCGTTTGAAATTTGATTTCGATATTTTAGGCTATGTATTTCATTTAAGAAAGTGTCATGGTGGAAATCGTAGAAGTCAAGGCTAGTATTGTGTTTAAACACGACGAAAATCGAACCGAAAATTTTTTTATAGAGAGACGCTCGATAGATTGTGGAGAAATAAATATTTCTTTGTAGAATTTATAAACAAAGATATGATGTCGTTATTGCCTAATGCTGAGACAAAACCTATTTTATCTATGATGGATTATATCCCTTCACGGCACTCTAGTTTATTAAATTTGTTGGTAGGTATTGTAAAGAAGGGAAAAGGGCGATTTGGGTTGAAAGCCTTATCAATGATGAAATATTGAAACTTGCTGATCTTTTGTTAGATGAGAATTTACAGATTGAAAGGCCATTTATTGTAGAGAAAAAGGCCCAGAGTGTTCTAGATGTGTTGAGTGATGCGAAATGTTATAATCTTGGTGATTGTTGATCCTAGTGACAACCAAGAAAGGTGGTTGAATTGGTTGTCAAAAATTCAGTTTTTAAAAAATTTATCTAATTCCACTTAGATCTAGTTTAATCCTATGGTCAATTTATGCATGTACAGTGAAAAATAAAAATAGGGACAGAGAGAAAAATCATTTTTATTGTGGTTTGGACTTGTCCCTACGTCCACTCTTCCAGCCAAGCAAGCCTGGGTCTAGCCACTAGTTTATTTCCACTATGATCAAATCAACAACATACGCTCTACTTACCAATTTTTGAACTTCATACCACGAAAATTCCTTCGTCCAACAATGGAAGATAACTCATACAATAACTCACTCACACAACATACTCTCACAACTCAAACCAATGCTAAAACAAGTAAGTATGAGTGCAGGAAATCAAAAATACAGCAGCAGATTTTTTGTGTTCAGAATGCAGAGATTTCCTTGTTCAGAATTCAAAAATTTCGATCACTCTTTCTTCTCTAAAAACTGCTGTTGAATGTGCCAATCTCTTATGAATTTCGAAGCTCCCTCGATGCTAAAAAATCTGCACTTTCAAAATTCAAAATCCTACAATAAAAACTCCTCAAAGTTACCAGCAACAACTCCACTAACCAACCTGAAAAATAGGCTCCAAATCCTCATTGAATAATGATATTTACTAGCAGTAAATATTTTTTGTTTAAAACTTAAACATCCTTCCAATATATTCAAAAACTGGTTAGATTATATCTATATGATAGCTCCTCCAAAAAAATTGAAATCAGTCCAGAAATTCAATTCCAACTCAGAGCATTTCAGCACAGCATGCTAACTTCGCCCATTTATTTCTTCACCAAAATCTCAAAGAAATTGTGTCATAAAATCCCATATCTATTGTCTAACTGTAGTATTATAATGTTGAATAAATAAACTCATAAGTTCCAAACCTATGGTAAAGATATCGAGGTCCAAAAATACATAAAAAACCAAATTCTAACCAGAATTTCTGCTATGTAAAATGAATGACCAAGCAACTTCTAACTAAATTTTCTCCATCATTCCAACAAGATAAATGTACTGTAATTGCTTGAAATTGAAATTCCACATACTCTCTTTGAAACACAATTTTTGGTATTAAAAATACTTTATCACATAAGAAGTTATGGAGGTCCAAACATGGTTAAATGATCACAGTTCTATACTTAGAAAAATTTCTATATACGGGAGATTTTGGAATGTAAAGTCTCATCATATTTTGAAGTCATTTATTCATATCTAGATTTAATTTTGGGTTAAGTGTAGTATCCAAACTACACTTATCTTGCTGGTTGGGTCTTAAACAAAAATCAAAAAATCTTGCTTCTATGGCCCAAATAAGTCTTGTTTCCATGACTGGTTCTATGACTTTTCTTTAATAATACTTATCTATTCAATATAAACTCAGTACACTAAATAAAATTGTTAGAACGCTATAAAAGATTTTGTTATCATCAAAACTAATGAGACAACAATTTCCAATAGTGATGATCCTGATAGAGTTACAACACTAAAGGAAATTACGTCTTTGTCAAGAAAAAGGAGAACGATCGAGGATAAAAAGAGCGAAAAGAGCGAGTCCAGTGATATATTTTGGGAGGCCTTTCCTAGAAGAAGAAGAAGATTTGTTTGGACACCCAGTAGTGAGGGTAGTGATGAGATTAACAAAGAAGGTTCTGCAGGTATAAATATTAGGGAGGGTAATACTGTAGAGGATGTTGAAGATAAAGAATTAGAGGATGAATGTCTGATCTCCGATTTCATGAGGAATAGTAAGAAAACAAAGCTGACTAAAAGTGGTGCAAATATTGAGGAAATGGGTGTTATGACTATACCCTGTACAGTTCCACATGTGACTATAGAGATAAAAACTTCAATAGATGGAGATGTTAAAGGTGGAGGGGGTGAGTAATAATAGTGATGATGAAGATGGGTTGGATTGTTTCAATGCAGCTTCTCCAAGGTGCGTGCACTCTGACGGTGAAAATGGGGTGAATTGTTTCAATGTGGCTTCTCTAGAGGGTGTGGAGTGCAAAGGTGAAAATAGGGTGGATTATTCTAATATAGCTTCTCTAAGGGTGATGGACTTAGTTACAGATAAAGGAGATGTAGTTCCTGAAAGTAAGTCCTCGATGAGTGTACTTGGTGAAGACACATATGTTGTTAAAGGAAAAGGTAAGGAAAAAGGAGTTGTTAGTGATCTTGGTGAATGTCTGGGTGATGCTAATGCAAAAAGTATAGAGAAAGAAGCTGCTAGTAAGGCAAAAGATAAAGTAAAAAGAATTCTTGGAAAGGCAAAAGGAAAGGGAAAAGAAATTGTTATGGAAAAAAAACATGTCTCTACCATCTATCTTAGTTCGGTGTTTTGATAGGTTGAAAGATCAGAAAGAAAAAGGTACTGCTGCAGTGAGTTGCGGGAATCAGGAGTTTTGTTACATGGATTTCTCTGAATCAAGAAATTTTGCTGATAGGCTTAATTTTCGTGGTGCTGAAATGTCATTAAATCGTCTTTCTATGGAGCAGGGAGACGACACTGTGATAAGTCTTGCACTTCAGGTATTTAAATAAGCGAAAGTTAGAATTTAGCATGCCAATTAAGAACCTAACATGGACAGAAATAAATAAATTGTATGCGATAAATATGATTGTATTTTTATAAATATGATAGTATTCTGGTTTGTGTAAGATGTGAGATGTTGCTATGATAAGTATGAAAGGTAAAAATCAGTATAGAAATTAGAATATATAATTATAGTTAAAAATCAGTATAGAAATCAGAGTATATAAATATGATATGATGTAATTAATTGTATTTCCAGGCGGCTGCTCTTGCTGAATTTCAAAGATTACAAAAAGATAAAATGATGCATCATTTAAATACAATGTTGGAGAAGCAAATCCAGTTATGAGCAGCAGATGTAGAAAGGTTGGAAAAAGCACTAGGGAAGAAGGAAAAGTTGTTAGACTTAATGCAAGAAGATCTCGATTCATCTTACATGATTATTGATTCAGCTATAACAGAATCTGAGAAGCTTGATGCATTACTTAGGAAGAGTGAGTTTGAACGAGATGCTGCTAAAAAATTAGCGGAGGAGAGATGGGAGGCTTTGAAAATTGCAGAGGAAGAATATGAGTACCGAATTCAGGAATTGATGGAAAAATTGAGAGGGGTTAAAGATTTTATCCGTGGAGCTGGTCTAGGAGAATGTTTTTTTGGGGGTTCTGCTGGTGCCGAGGACAATCTTGAAATGGATTCTAGATTTTTACATTGTTTTTCTGCTAATCTTGGTAAGGAGATTGTTGATGCTGGTCTTCATGTTGTTGCACTTCGGGAAGGCTTGAGTTGTCTGCAACACAAACGTACTCGTTCTCCTTGAAAGTTTATTGGTGTTTTTGGATGTTATCAGTGATGACAAAGAAGATTGTATGACTCATTTTTAGCATTATTATTATTTTATTTATGAAGGAGAAAGATTTATATGAAATTGTAACTGGAATTTTTATCGTCTTGGGTTTTGTTTGTTTTATCATAACATTTTTTTTAATGTTATTATGAAAAAAGTGAAGGATTCTGCTTTGAATCTTGAGTAGATCTAGATATGTTGCAAATACTAAAGAAGTCTTTGCTTTAGATGGAGGAGGAGTCAATACTGTATTTTTGTTGAGAGTACTTGCCGCTATATTTCTTTTAAGGAAAAAAGAATTGTAGCAGATACAAAAGACAATATATATAAAACTTAAAAATGTAGTCTTGTTGTGTAAAATTTACAAATGATTACAAAAGCTAAAAATTACTAGTCGAAGTATTATTTATCTTTCTGCATTATTCCAATTTAGTTCTCTTTCATGTTGGTACCACCATTCCAAGTATTAATTCGACTTTCTGTCCACACCCCAAAAAATGAAAGATCATAACCGAATAAAGCCTTTTAATTATAAATAATGAGATTCATCATTCATCAAAGAAACATATCTTAAGAGTAGAAGGATGGACCTATTGACTGTTACCACACGAGACTTGTGTAGGACAAAATAAGAAAATGAATTTTGTAGTAAGGTCGAATAGAAAAACCTATTGCAGTCATTGGCAGGAAGATATAATGGTGTAAATCTTTCCTAAAAGAGCTTGGTAAGATAATGAAATGCACCGACATCTAAGAATGACTCTTCTCCAACCCCCCAAATAAGAAAAGAACAGGCGATTGATGAGTAATAAAATGATTATATAATCAGTAAGACAATTCAAATAGAAGTATAAATCTTTTTTGTTTTTAACGAAATTATTAACACAATGAGATGAAACGTATCAAAGTCACAGAGAAAATACCGTAATCGATGTGTAGGTTCCATTGTTGTTGTTGTCTTAAACACGAACAAATCCGAATTGTAAACAAAAGAAGAAAAAAGCCAACTTTGTTTATCAAGCATCATGAGATAAAACTCATCGGATTAGAAATTCGAAAGAAGAATTCCTAAGTTTAAACTAAAAAAAAAAATCTGCAAATTTATACCATCGATGTGGAGGGAAAAAACTTATGCTGAGGGAAAAAAAAAAAAAAAAAAAAAAAAGAGAGAGAGAAAGGAATGGAAGAACAAAAAACCCCAAAAGGTATCACAAGGAAATATAAATTTAAAGTATATTATAAACCAAAAAGGAGAAACGGAAGAAAATTACGAACGAATCCAAGAAGTGAAGCACCTCTACTTGAAATATGAAATAACAAATAAAAATGAGAAATTGATGAAAGATTACTTAGAATTCGAAACTGAAACGAAAAATAAGTTATTTTTTGTATTTTGTAAGATTTTAATCAGAAAATGATTTTTATTTATTTTTTTGATAATTTCAAAAAAATTATTATGTTTTTGAAAAAGAGTGAAAAATTTTTTTAATATTTTTTTAAAAAGTTGCTAGTTTAATTGACTAACGGATTAGTCCACTGAAGTTTGGACAAGAGCATCTTTAGTCGACTAAGGAGTTTAGTCGACTAAAGATAGTATTTTAGTCGACTAAACTATATTAGTCGACCAAAGATAACCCTTTAATCGACTAAAGTTCTTTAGTCGACTAAAAGGGTATTAGTCGACCAAAGATAATCCTTTAGTCGACTAAAGTTCTCTAGTCGACTAAAAGAGTTCTTTAGTCGACTAAAGCTCTCTAGTCGACTAAAAGGAGTTCGTTGGACGAGTCACCAATCGGATGATTTTACCACTAGGTTACACATTCTCCATTAGTAAAGAGCAAATAATGCACTTCGGAAATTATATGAAACTCATCTCCAGTAATATTAGCAAACAACCCAATGCAACCAAAAGAATCAAGTAGGCAAAATGACAGTGAATTCACAATAGCTCCATAGAAACCTGGCTCCTTCACTCCAAACAAGTACGCAAAATAACTCTTTTGCCTATAAATCAAGCAAGTTGTTTAGTGTAGTACGTGGGCTATCAAATGGTTTCACTTAATACAAATGTACCCATAGACTACATTTAAGTAACAAATCACAAAAAGAAAAAGGAAAAAGTTTTTCATCCTTTAAGATAAATTATTTGTAAAAGAAAATTCAATCTCTCAACTCATTGATTTAGAATGGTCACAGTTTTGCAATGAAATGCAATAAATTTTGCAAACAAATATAAATTTTACACTCCCCTCCTTGCACAAAGACCGGAAAAAAGGCAATGCAGGCACTTGCAAATCATCCCTAGAGAGAGAAAGCAACAAAATTTCATTGAGAGAAAAACAAATAAATTTTTAATGGATCCAGAAGATAAAATTACAGACTCATATTGCATTTAAATAAAAGAATGCAAATTGCAATATCTGCTTATACAAATTTCAGTAAATGAAGTGAACCGAGTATGAATACCTAATGGACCAAATTCCTTGGCAAGAAGTCTTATCAGGAGACCAAAGCCCAGAAGAATAGACAGCTTTGACTGAAGAAGTGCTCAATTTCTTCGATTCACCCACTGATCTTCTGAATTTCCTGAGAAAAATATTAAAAAATGTTTAAATTTCAAAGACCATAAACGGGAGAGAGAGGAGGGAGGGTGTACCTAAGAATGCAGCTTAATAACATGTCTAAATAGCTAATTGCAAATATTTAATCACAATTTTCATGGAATGACAATAAGACAATAATTACAATTGTCAGAATGGCAATTAGATATTCTAACAATCATGAGACGCAGGATTGAAGCAAGCTCTTATTATAAGAGGGCTCAAAATTCTAAGAAATTCGCTATCATGAAAAGAGGCACATTAGTCCCACTGATTACACAATGAACCTAAAACGAACCAACATATTTTTCCTTTCAGCTGTCTGTGTCATTGAGCAAATAACAAACTTGAGAGTTATAAAATATGCCATCAATTGGGAGTGTACACAAAGACTGGAACAAACCTCCTAAACGTTCTGCCACAGCACCGGTAACAAGGCCACCAACCACGTCCATGATAAGTGCATCAGAATGTGCAGTAACATTAGCCATGGAAAGCAGAAGGGATAACGTGTCAATCCTCAAGAACCTGAAAATCATAAAAAAGGAGTTATCCATGTATTATTCTTAGGCTGTTTTTTAAATGGGAATTTCACATAAAAGGTCAGTAATTCATCTTAAGATAACTTTTCAGCAACAGCTATAATTAACTAACTATAGAATTATTGGGAGAATTTATTTACAAATATTGGAAAAAAAAAGCTTCAAATTTAATACATTCATATAGAACCATGTGCAGTGCCCTAAGCCCAAATAAATCTGTCTAAAGGCACATCCAAGTCACTTAATTGACACACCCTTGCACCATTTTCTATGGAGGCGGCACCAGAATGCAGTTTAGAATTTTCTAAAATCATTCTGCTCCAAGAGGATCAAAAAACATGAGTTTTTTAATTGAAGTGGCAGAACATAAAGGTAAATGGAAAAATAATCGAATGATATCAGTAATATTTCTCACTATTATTTTTACCTCACAAACTTATAAATTTGATTTGTGCTAAAACTCTGTCAGGTCTGGCCTCTGTTAACATATATCACTTCGGTAACATTCTTGGATTGCTCCCACTTTAATATAACTTTTACTTTCTTCGGATCAACAAATATCTCATCTCTGGGTACCACATGTCCCAAAAAGCCGATCTTCTTTGGCCAAAATTCACACTTAGAGAACTTGACGTACAACTCCTTCACCGAAGAGTTTGCAACACTATCCGGAATTGCTCAAAATGCTCCTCATCATTTTTGGAATATACTAAGATATCATCAATGATAACTATGACGAACTTGTCAAGATAGAAGTGGAAAATCCGATTCATCAAGTTCATGAAAGCTGCGGAAGCATTGGTTAGACCAAAAGGTATCACTAAGAACTCATAGTGGCCATACTGCATTATAAATGCGATCTTGTGAATGTCATCCCCTTTTATTCTCAACTGGTGGTACCCTGACCTCAAGTCTATCTTTGAGAATACCGAAACCACTTGCAATTGATTGAATAGATCGCCAATCCTTGGCAATGGATACTTGTTCTTGATGGTCACCTTATTGAGTTATCGATAGTCTATGCACAATCGGAGAGTATCATCCTTCTTCTTCACAAATAAGAGTGGAGTACCCTAAGGTGAAATATTTGGCCAAATAAACCTTCTTCCAATAACTCTTGGAGTTGCATCTTTAGTTCCTTCAACTCTACGAGTGTCATCTATATGGAGGGTGTAACACCGACACTGCGGTGTCCGTACAAGTATACTGTTCATGAAATTAAATAAAATATTTCTCCGTTTACATATAGAGAGAAAATTTTAAATTTTATTGATTTTCGATTTTGAGGTATGTAATTTGAAATTTTTGGGATATTTAAAATATCCGTATTTCCAATTTGTAAAATAGAGTGAGTATAAAAAAATATATAGATGATTATTTATTCATTTATTAATTTATACATTTACTCACTTAATTAATTATAAATTTATTTAAAAAAAAAGATATATAATAATAATAATAATAATAATAATAATAATAATAATAATAATAATAATAATAATAAAAAGAAGAAGAAGAAAAGAGTCAAAATTAGGGCAAAGCCCTAATTTCCTCTTTTCTCCCTCTCTTCCCCTCTTTCTCTCCCTCGCCGCCTCTCCATCTCCCTTCCCGCGCCGCCGTCTCTCCCGCGGTTTCCTCCTCCACCGCGGCTGCTCGGCTCCGCCACCCCACGGTGGTTCGACCACCCCACCGTCTCACTCTCTCTCGGCTCTATCTCTATTTCTCTCTCTACTCCTCTCCCGCGGCTCTCTCTCTCCGTCTCGATCTCCCTCCACCGCGAACGGTTGCTTTCCCCCGCCGTCCGCCGCATCTCGCCGCCACCGCGACCACCACGGGTCGCCGCTTGTCTCCCTCCTGCTCGCGCGCGCGACTGCGCGCAGCAGCGCTGTCGCGATCGCGCACGGCCGCGCCGGCTGCTCGTGCGGCGCTGCGCGATCGCGCGCGACCGCGCGCTGCTGCCAGCGCGATCGCGCGCCTGCTCCCAGCCGCGCCGCGCTCCCAGCCGCGCCGCCCCTACCCCAACGCGCCCCGACCGCCCCCGCGCGACCGCTTTCGTGCGCTGACGCCTCGCTCGCGCGCTTCGCCACCTGCGGAAGCCCCAACCGAAAGCCCTAGGTCGACTGTCTTGTCCACTGCAAAGGTAAGATCAAACCCTAACCCAAATTCTAGGGTTTCGATTTCTTGGAGATTTATACTAAATTTGCTGACTTTTGCTTCGAATTGGAAGCATTGTAGGTTTCGGACTAAATCGAATGTCGCACGGACGTTAGGGTTTTGGACCGCAGTGAACCCTAGGTGAGGGAAATGCAATCCTTTCTATATTTGAGTTATTTTATTGAATTTAGGATTGAAATCAGAATTAGAAATTTTATGTATGCCTTGAAATAAGTTAGATTAAAAGGAAATGTATTTTCCTGCAATTTCATATGAAATTAATTATGTTAAGCTTAGAGTTTGATATAAATAGGGTTGCGTTGCATACTAGAATGTGTTAGATAATGATAGAGGTTTGTTTGATTCGGTTGTATAGCTTTAGTTGGAAATTGATTGGAATATGCCTGAATGTGAGGGTTAAGTTTAAAAATTTAAGCGAAATTGGTTGCTTAGTATGGAAGAAGCATATTAAAGGATAATGAGATCGAGTTGAATTGATTTGAATACTTTCCTTTATAGTTAGTTTTACATATGTATGAAAATAGTCGAAATTTGGGAGTTGAGCCTAAGGATTGATGCGTGTTTTACATTATAGTTGGAGTTGCATATGGGTAAGTCAAATACACTCTCTATATTATGAAAATAGGTTTCAATACCCTTGAAATGACATATGGGTTGAAGAAATCTGATGAGAATCGAAAAGTGTATGATTTTTCAAAGATTTTCCAGTTCGTAGGAAATTTATTTATTTTAAGCGTATTTCCAATTTTGATTGGTTTTAGGATTGAATCAGACTTGATTTTGATTCGATTAATTGTTTATAAATGGAATGAAAGTGATGAAATGAGAATCTAGAAAGGTGATTGTGTAAATGATTGATTTAAGTCTTAAATGAGCACATATTGAAGGGAGAAACTCTAAGGAAACATGTACTGAAAAATTTAGAACTTTGAGTATAAAATTTGATGGGTTTTAATGTGATTTTGAGTGTTAAAATGTGGATTTGATGTACTTGTGTTTTTGGCATTTAAGTGTGGTGTGTTATTGGCTATGTATATGTGAAATTGAGGCCAAAAGTGTGAGGAATTATGTATGCTGAATTTTGGATAGAGGTTAGTGAGTATGTGGATGTAAAAATGTCTTGATCGAATCCATTTGAGAGATTGGGAATGACTCTAGTAAGCAAGATGGAGGTTTATATGTGTATGTAATAAGGTATAGAAAGTGTATGCATATATATAGTGATATTGGTGTGTTAAGTGATATGAAAATGTACAATTGTAAAGAATAAGCAAAAGCATGTGTTTGTATTTATATGATAAATGTATAGAATTATATTGAGGTATTGAAGAGAAGAAGTTGATAAAGAATTTTGAATAAAAGTGTGTTGGTTTATATGCTGACTCTTATGTGCGACAAGAGATTGGATTGGTGTGAGCTTTGTGTAGGATTGATTGAGTAATATCACTTGAGTCTTGTGGATATGTTGTAAGCATAACTTTCTCTACACAGTTCTGAATGACGTGAGGTTTTCTGCCTTAGACACTAGACATCCTTAGCTTTAAAAATGAAATAAGAAACCTCTTGAATTGTAAAGGTGTATTAGAAGTTATAGCCTATTTTCTATAACTGCGCAGGTTTGAAACTTGCTGATTATATACATGCGTAAGTGTTGGATGTCTTGATCGAGGGGAGCACAGTTTTGACACTTGTCGTGCATTGTAGGGAGTGATTGATCCTCCCGTATACTGTGAGTGGGTTTTATTTCAATGTTTTCGTTTAATATACAAACTCTGTTTTACAACAGTTTGATAAATGAGCATGATTTACCACGTGTGTGAAATGTTTTGACTGGCTTTGGAAACGATTTTTTGTGAACCGATGGAGTGTCCGAAAATGTGGTTGAATTATGAAATATGCATCCATGTGGTTGAAATGTAAAATGTGCCATTTTATGAAATATGTTGCATTTGGTTTGTGAACCTGATTTACGGCATATGTTTTGATATGATATTGATATTGGCCTTGAGGGCTGTGATTTGTACTGTGATATTGATATTGGCCTTGAGGGCTGTGATATGTATTGTTCCGTAGCTACGAAGGACACCGTGAGAGGCGCTTTGGTAGCGTCCGGATATGCCTAGGCCTGGGGTATCCTACGAGTTGTCGAGATTATATTTACGACACGGTGCTAGGCAGGTTGAACCCGAAAGGGGGAGGATTTGGATACACTCTCCAAGTCTAGCACCTGGACGAGGTCCGTCGCCAACGCCGGGGTAGAGAGCACTTTAAATAAAATCGCATATAACACCCCTTCCCGCCTGTCATAGGTCGTGGTAGACCTCTGCCGGGAGTTTTATGACTGGCAGCTCTATGATTTTGATGAAAGTATTTTGGATGCATATTTGATTTGCTGATGCGTGCAAATGAGATATTGATGAAATGAAAAGCATGATGATTTGAAATATGATTTATATACTTATGTTTTGACACTCCAGTTTCACACCCCATATTGCACGATTATATTGACCCACTCACTCACTGAGTATTTTTCCCTGAGTACTCACCCCTCCTCTTTCCCTCCCCAGACAGGATTATGGTGCTAGGGCAACGCATTTGGCGCTAGAGGTATGATAGCTTGATGGTGGATTGGATTCACGACGGTGAGATTAAGTTTTTAATTGAAAAGATGAATTTCATATTTTATTGTCGACCCTGCTTGGTCTTGATATTGAGGTCCGTAGTTGGCCGTGTACTTATTTTGGGATGATTGTATAATTTATGTATGTTTATTTGCGAAACTCTCATCTTTCATTTGCATTGAGGCATTTGTAAATGTTTAAGGTGTTAACTTGGGAATTTGTAATATAATTGTATAAATTTAGGCCCGCTCGGTGTGGCGGCTGCTCATGCTCCAGTTGGGCATGACAGTAGAGGTCTGTGGATAGGACTGTTGGTAATTTGTTAGCCTTGCGTTGTCTGGATGTCGGTTGGGAGATTTGGTGGATTGTTTGAGGCCGGGATGGCCATGTGTTTAAATTTACATGATGATTTTGAATTAAACAGGTTTATACAGGTTTGTTTGTACATGGGAGACCTCCGATTTATGGGGAGGTTCTGCCTGATTTTCTGTAGAAATACAGCCGGCATCCAGGTCAACGGGCGGCTGTTCACGATTCCCGGTTCGGGGCGTGACAGAGGGATCAAGATTGGGGCGGTACCAAGAACCAAATCAATGGCATATTCAAACTCTCGGATTGGAGGCAAACTGGGCAACTCATCCAGAAAGACATCTGAGAACTCATTCACCATCAGAACATCCTTCAAGTTGAGACTCTCAACTATAGTGTCAATGATGTGTACGAGGTAAGTTTCGTATCCCTTATGCACCTACTTCCTTGCCTCCATAACCGAGATCGCACAATTCAGCAAAACCCGCCGCTCATTGGCGAATACCACTATCGGATACCCTAGTCTCCGAAATTCTACCTCTTTTCTGAAACAATCAATAGAAACCCGGTGGAGATATAGCCAATCCATACTCAGGATGACATCAAAATCTATCATGTCCAATGGTATCAAATCTGTCTCAAGTGTAGTTTCCCCAATCATCACATCACAACCCCGGTACACCTCATTTCTGATTAATTGTTCTTCCAATAGTGTGACCACCAATAACTCTTCATCAAGAAGGGTCAATGGTCGGTTGGAGTGCTTAATGAACCCCGAACTTAAAAATGAGTTATTTGATCCCATGTCTATCAACACCCATACATCAAGTCCAAAAATATTCACCATACCTAATAAAACAAACCACAAACATTTATCAAACCATAACACATACTCTCAAATATGACACCCAAGAGCATTTCATTCTATCTCAATCATAAATAAATCCACATGGCTACGCTAATTAAATATACTTGCCAAACTCCAAAAATCAAGATATAGACATAGAGAACAAAATTACTACTAGGGTCCACTACCATTTGGTCAAACAAGCCATTGTCAAAGGAGATTTTTGGTCACAACCGAATAACTAGTTACCAAATGATACATCACTTTAAAAAACTTTATAAGTCAGTACCTAATAATTCATTCCTACTCAATTTTATAATTTTCCAATAACAATTAAATTAATACATATCATATAATTTCAAATTCTTCAACCATTGCTTAATGACATATATTATCACCATACTTCAAGTTATGACATATGCAACTTTCATATTATAAC
Source organism: Dillenia turbinata (assembly GCA_037126225.1). Classification (NCBI taxonomy): domain Eukaryota; kingdom Viridiplantae; phylum Streptophyta; class Magnoliopsida; order Dilleniales; family Dilleniaceae; genus Dillenia; species Dillenia turbinata. Next base: position 19,016,993 of record JBAMMX010000025.1, read on the forward strand.
TCTAAATGCTCAAGGATTATGTCTAGAGAAGTACCTGTGACTACATCTGGGTTAGTTTGAGCCTCTTTATTTGTCATCATATATATCTGAGACTGAGTTCTTAGTTGGGAGCGTTGGGCAGGAGCAACCACCGTATTACTCCTAGTCCCCATCCTTGGTGTCATGTTTGCCGAGGGTGTAGGAGCTCTCGACTGTTCGCTTCTTTGGCCACTTTGGTGACCTTGACTCATTTGGACCCCTTATCCACCTAGACCCAACTCGAGACAAACATTTCGGAAGTGTCACTCCTTTCCACAATGGTAAAATCTCCAAGACTCCCTACAAAATCTGAAGTGAAATTTCTTACAATTTGGACAAGGATCTTTCTTACTCCCCGCCAACTTACTTCTAGAGGCAGCACTAGAAGTGAGAGCACTAAATTGAGGTGATTGTTGACCTTGTGGATGGCCAACAGATCTAGAAATGGAAACGTTACCGTAGGAGCCCAAGCTCCTACTCTTCTTGGAGCTTTATCTCGATGCAAAATCGGACTTCTTCTTCTTCTCTTAACCTTCTCTCATCTTCCCCCTTTCTTCTATAATTTGTTTAGCTCTCAAAACTAACTCCAATACATCTTGGAAGGAATGAGTATTGGTTACTGACATCTTCTCTCGAATATTCAAGTTCAAACCATTCTCGAACTTGAATCTCATGTACTCCTCAGAGGCCATATCCGAAACAAAAGAGGACAGTCTCCTTAACTCAATCTCGTACTCTGTCACCGTCTTATTGCCTTGGTGGAGATGGAGAAACTCTTTCCTTTTCAAGTCCCGATAAAATTTAATATAATATTTCTCATCGAATTCCCAAAGGAATTCATTCCAAATAATTGGTGTTGAAGACCTTGCTATCAAATTATCTTACCATACACAGGCATCTTCATCTAAGAGTTTCATAGTCACCATGAGCTTCCTCTCACCATCAAGCCCCATATCGGCCACCACTTCTTGGACATAGTTGACCAAACTCTTGGCTACCATGACATCAGAAGTTCCCAAGAAGGTGCCACATCCTAGTAGCCGAGCTTCCTTAAGCAACTTAAATAACTCAATAGTTGATCGGGTAGCCGATATAGCAATAGAAGTAGAAGGAACCACCGGTGCCACCGGAAGAGTCGGTAGGACAACTGGAGTAGGTGGAGGTGGAACTGGTACTTGAGGTGGAGCTTGCATTTGTGCCCCATAGGACATCCATCACTCCGTCACTTGTTAGAGTACAACAAATGGTGGGGCCGGAGTCCCGGTTGGTGGAGCCGGGTGAGTAAGAGCCGAAGGAGGTGCATACAAAGATGATGCGGCCTCGGGTTGTGGCGGTGGAGTGAGGGATTCCTCGTTCTTTTTCGTGAAGGCATAGTTTTACAAAAGAGAAAATATACTTAGTACGTAAGACTAAGTGAAAGACTAAATAACTAACCCCCTAAAAAAATAAAATAAACTTAACTTTCTAAAACTCATAAGAGGTTTTTTTTATATTATAAAAAAAAAAAAAAAAAAAAAAAACCTTTGTAAACACTTTGAATACTAAAATTTTAAAATAATTTGAAAATATTTGAAATATTTTTTTTGCAAAACAAGAGCTATTCTGATATCAATAAAATTGTCACACCCCCACCCTCGGATTGAACACGCGACAACCACCGCATTACCTCATAATACGAGTAAACTTAACTCATACACCAAGATACCGCAAGGCATTCAACAATATCTATCTATTTTTCAAAATAATCCAACAAATTCAATTTAGTCAACATGCATTCATCACATAATCAAAGAGCCAACGCGATCCGTCCCTATTCAAAACATGCATACATGAGGTCATCCTGACTATCCAAATCCAAATACATGCATATGACCAACTTAGTCATTCTAATCAAATCCACACAATATAAAACAAGTCCCTACTCAAGGGATTCAAACCAATCAATCAAAGATAATTTCCCAAATATAGTTTTAGAAATCAAATAATTTCTCAATATATGTTCATAAAACCAAATGAAATTCAAAATTCAAAATCAATAAAAATTGAATTCAAATTAGTATTTAAAAAACGGTTACAACCAACACTTCCATGAGAGTTCACTAATACCTCAAAATAAAATCAAAGAAATTGATACACGAAGAGATACACAAAATATCTCCAACCCGGCTCAAGACAAGAACTAATGTCCAAACTAAACGTCCTCTGTAAAAATGAAATGAAAGAAATGAGTATAAATAATACTCAGTAAGTAAAATAGCATGTTATACGATAAATAACGAGTGAGTGTGGATATATCGAATAATATTCCAAAAAAATCATTTTCATCGTATTCAAATTCGTAAATATTTTGATAAATATCAAGATTATCCAATCAAATCCAGATATCGCAATAAAACTAGTTTTATACATCCAAATCATAACAACATTTTCAACAAATAAAGGGGAATGCCAAAATCACTTTGTTCAATCATGGTCTACCATGACCAAGGGCAAATCCGTCAAGAAGTTTTCATACATTTCACATTTACTAAATGCCCATAACCTTAGCGTTGGTTCGAAACCTCCCTGATGGTGCAACCAATTTAACCCGACAAGACAAAAGAGGTGTCTCTCAGGCTCGACTAACCTCCCTGTCTAATAAAACCTTAACCACATTGCCACATCGAACCATACCGTGATAGGAAATGACTATAGCAACTAATAGAAGTTGAGACTCACACCCCAAACCAATAAATACACCATTACCTAGTTAACCAATGTAACAAATGTGTCAAATTTAATTCAATCATTTCTCAAATCAAATCATACTGAATACATTATATAAAACATTGCACATTATTCATTTATAACAGTTTAGATGCATAACTATATCAAATTCATGTATATGGATATTTCGCACACACAAAACATTTCAAAATTTATTTTAAAATCATTTTAAAAATCAAGTAAAATATTTTATTCATTTAAAATATAATATATAATTCACTCATCTCTTGGGAGGGTTGACACTCTCAATTCACAATCTAAAATTAAATCAATTCTCTCTAAACTATCAATTGTAACAACCTAAAACAATAACTACAATTTCACCGTTAATTATAAATCACATTTGAGGTAAATTAATTTTCTCCTAAATTTTTCTAACTCTAGATTTTCAATATCACCAAATCTATATTCAAATAGTTCTAATAAATACCATAGATTTAGGAAAATAATTTTTCATTCAATATTCTCTCAATTTCATCATTATACAAACTTTAGGCTTAAACTCTTAAACTTAATCATTCTAATTTGAACATAATAATTTAAACACATAATAAAACAATTTAAATCTAGTTAAGAGAAGGAAATTACCTTAAATGGAAATATCAATTTCGTTCCCCAATTAGATTACACCAAAATCATAAGTTCTCTCTCAACAAAATCTCAAATTTCAATAATAAATTATAAATTCATACAAATACAATATAAATATAAGTTGAGAAAGAAAATTTATCTCTGTAGAGACCCCTAATTTAATCATCTAGTTGAATCACTTCAAATTCTAAGTTTTTCTTTTTCTAGAAAAACTTAAATCTTACTCAAAAATTTAATATTTTAGGGGTTTGTTGGATGATTTATAATTTAAATCTATGGATGTTTGGAAAGATTTGATCAAATTTGGGTGGCAAGGAGCGGGAGAGAGACAGCCGATAGGGAGAGAGACGAGAGGCAGAGGCAGAGGCAGAGGCAGAAAGAATGGCTTTTTGGCAAGAATCGAAGAAGAAGAAAGAAAAAGGGAAAGGAAAAAAAAAAAAAGAAAAAGAAAGAGAGGATTGGTGGTGGTGGTGGGGTCCGCCACACTCTTGTTTGTGTTTTTTTTTTTTTTTTTTTTCTTTTGATTTTTCCTCTTTCTGTTTTTTTTTTTCCATCCACTCACTTGTCGGCGTTACATATATGTACTCTACACGCTGTTCCTACGCCACTGCCGTGACCAAATAGACTAATTAAAGTCTTGTTGCCCCGATCATCTCCTGGAAGCGGGTTTTCAGACTTCTTGGTCTCACACTTTATCATAAATCGACTGGGAGTTCAGTTCAAAGAGTGAAGAACAATTTAGGGTCATATTGGTTGTGAGATTATGACCATTTCTTTTTAATATTTTTGGGGATTCAACAAGAGATTAAGAGTATAAATAAGATGAACACAATGAGCAAATAATTATATATTACAAATATATATAATGCCTCACGTTGTGAGAAAACTCCAGTTGTCATATATAAGTTCTAATGACGGCTATAATTATACTGTAGATCATTATTTTAATTCGCTCCCTCACTTTGGTGGCTAGTTGTTAGCCAGAAGCAATCAAAATGCATATTTTTAAATATATTAGGTCCCCAATGAATCCAAGTTGCCATTTTCTTCTTGGACAAGCCATAAGAACATGGGATTTCTTATTCTTCTTCTTCTTCTTTGCTATCCACATCTTAGAGGTTCTGCAAAGCGGCAAAAATCTTAGGAATATGAATTGGGAACTGTTTGAAGCTGCAGACAATGGAGACAATACTTTTCCCTCTCCAAACACAACCTCTACTATTGAATTTCAACCAATCAACACCCAAACAAAACACAGTTCTCCACATTGCTGCGAACTCAAATCAACATGACTTCACCAAACAAGTCATAAAACTTTGCCCATCACTTCTCCAAGAACCCAATTCAAAGGGGGACACTCTTCTCCATGTTAGGCCACTATGAAATTGCCCAATTCTCATAGACAGTGCAAAAAGACTAAATGACATTGAAGAAAGTCACCATGTTGACGAGGTGAGGACGAGGTGAGGAAGAAGCTTGTGAGGTCCATGAATCTTGATAAGGACACTGTGCTCAATTTTGCTTTGAGGAATAGTCACTCTGGCATAGTGAATCTGTTATTGCATTATGTGGACGTCGCTATTTTCGAGTGTTAATAAATTTGGTGAGTCTCCCCTTTACCTTGCCGTGCAGGGTGGGCTTGAAGCTGCAATATGTTGTTTGTTGGAAATTTCAGCGTTCTGTACTTGTAGAGGCCCCGATGGATTAGCTGCCTTACATGCGGCAGTAATTTGCAAACATCAAGGTAGTTTCTTTTGAGAAATACTATTCACTATTCACCGTGAGTCGAGAAAATCTAGAAATTTATGTATATCTTTATTATGATTCATTGTGATTGCCGGCTTCTATTGACATCCTGCAAGAAAGAAGGCATGATACAATAAGAGAAGTAGCCGAGATTGGATGGACTCCTCTTCACTATGCCGTGTCAATCCATGACATAAAAGCAGTTCAAAAGCTTTTGAGACATGTTACATCTGCTGCACACATATCAGACAAAGATGGCTTATTTCCTCTTCATTTTGCAGCATCATACGGTGCTGTTAGAGTAATGAAGACATTGATTGAGAATTGTTCTTACAGTTGGGAGCCATTCGACAACAAGGGATATAATGCTCTTCATGTTGCCGTGCTAAATGTTAGGGCCGATGTTGTATCGTACATTCTTCAAATGCCAAAGCTTGTCAGTCTAAAGAAGGGAATACGCCTTTGCATCTTGTTGCAGTTTTTGATCAGCACAGAGTTCTTGTGTATCTTGCTAGTAATAGACAGATCAGGAAAGACACTGTCAATCATGACTGATGGAGAAGGGTTTCAAACACCGGCTTTGTCTGCTTGCATGGAAATCTCAGAGTTCTCGCCAATGTTAGGGCCGGAGTACCTTCCGACGGGGGAAACTCTGATACTCAAGTTAGGAAAGAGCGATTTTCATGTATGGTAAAGACGGACCAAGAAGAGTCCCCGCTTGGGGTGTACCAGTGTGTGACGATAATGTTGGGTCCTAAGAACTTACCTATGTTTGTCGCAGTCCTTCTTATTTATATCTCTTTCTCGGCGCCTTCTGGGTTTAGAGAAATTTTATCCTCTATCCCCTTTAGGAAAGCCCTAGAGATTCTCCAAATTAAGGGGATCGTTACACAAAGTTTTCGTAGAGGTGGATTCTGGCCGTTTTACGAATATCCAAGGTAAGCCTATGATTAGAGGTACTTCCTTCTTTTACCATCTAGCTTACTAAGGGCAAGCCTTCATCCTTTCAATGCCATTCGTGAAATGGGAAAGATTCTTATTTGTGCAGAGAAAGCTTTTGAATTTGTTCGAAAAGTCATTTCCGTTACGCTCTGCCTGGAATTGAACTTATCCCTTTTTAATTTCCCCAACTTGTGAGGACAGGTCATCTCGTCTCAGAATGGGGTAACCGAGGAAAGGGGCACCGAGTAGAGAGGCGACCAAGGAGTTGTGAAAGGTTCCCGATCATAGGGGCTTGAGGAATAGCATCCTAGGCTGTTCTGGCTTATTGGGCTAACTATTGGACCTTAGGGCAGGTACCATCATTTTCCCCTCACTCATGATTGGAGTTTCTAAGAGACGTCATTCAGGAGTGTCATTCAGGAGTGGAATGAGAATCAACGGAGTTTGGGAAACGCCACGTCTTTGACCATACCTCGTAGAATGGGATAGGCATGAAGGTGGCACATTTAGTGTGCATTGTGTCTTTTTGGTTTCATAGGCTTTTCTTATATGCTTCTTTTTGCCTTCGATTTGGTTACAGACTCCGTAGTGGCCAGGAAAAAGATTTCTAGTGTTTCTCAATTGCTAAGTCGATCATGGCTCAAGATTCAGAATCGCACAAATCCCGAAAGATAAGGGAAATTAGCAGTATAATGACGAAGATGGATTTGGAGTTAGTGGAGAAGAGTATGAATTTAAGAGGGAATTTCCAGTTATGGTCGCCTACTTGGTCGAAGAGGGCTAATGAGTTGCCCGTTGGTTGCGTCCCTATGTATCGAGAGTTCGTTAGGTATGGGTTGAAGGTCCCCTATCGGAGCCTTTGTCTACTGTTTTGAGGGAGTGGAGTATATTTCTCACTCTTCTCATTCCTAACGCTTGGCATATGATGCTAGTGGTTGTCAGTCTGTTGAGTTTCTATCGATTAAGATTTGATTTCGCTGCTTTGTCTTTGATTTTCCATCTAAGGAAGTGTGGAGGTGAAGGTCCTACGGATGGGTGGTACTGCGTTCAAATTCACCGCAAATCAAATTGGAGGTTCTTCTACAAGGAGACTCTGGATAAGGCTTGAAGGAACAAGTTTTTCTTCATGAAATTCTTAGATGGGGAAATGTTGCCCTTTTTACCGATGCCCGATGCGATGCCCCTAGTTAGGTCAAGAGCTCCTTTATCTTCCCGCCATTTTCGGTTTATCAAATCCATTGGGAATTTTTGTCAAGCGACTGGCAAGGTAGTGTGGGTGGATACTTAAGTTGGCAGGCCTTCTGTTGGATCAAATGGTGCAGATCCATAGACCTTTTATGCAAAAGAAGATATTAGAAAATTTAGTGGATGTTGTCAAGTTCACTGACGGAGATGACTTGGACCGAGTAATTACTCTGAAGGCCATGAGAATCCAGATTAAGGCTGCTTAGGCCAAGAAGAAAAAAAAGGGAAGTCCACCTGAGAGCGGAGTTCCTGGCCCCATGATTTTAAGGAGAAGGAAACTCATATGGATGCCAAGCACCGATGATAAGAGTGTCGGGTCAAGTTTGGGAGCGGATGTTGTATTAGACCTTGAAGACTCTATGGTACTCGTAGGTGCGAGGAGTGGTGGGGAACTGAGTCCTCACAAAGGAACTCAGGAGAAGGAAGAGGGCACACGTACTGATGACGAGGGGTCTGATGATGAATGTCTAATTGCGGCGCTTGTTCCTTGGGAAAAAAGACGCATGCTATTAGGGCCTATGGTAGGTGTTGACGGGACCTCTACCACTGGGGGCACTCCAGAGGTGCAAGTCCCCACTGAGGGGCTGCAGATCATTAAGGTTGCCGAGGAGAGTCATACTGCCAGGAGCTCTTTTGAGGGGCTTCCCATTACCATTGGGGAGGTCGTGGATCTGTCAGATCCTTTGCTAATGGAGAGGCCAAGTTCACCCAGTGCTTCGCCTGGATTTTTGTATGTCAGGAAGGGCAAAGGAGAGGCTCTTCGACACCCCTTCCCCCTATTTTGGTTCGATTGTTCGATCGATCAAAGCAGTTGAAGGAGAGGGACACTGCTTCGATGAGTTGTGGTGATAATTACTTCTGCTATGTGGATATTGCAAAGGTGAGAAGGTTTGCAGATAGGTTAGATTTTTGTCGGGTGATGTTTGAGTTAAACCGCCTTTCAGTCGAGCAAGGGGATGAATCTGTCATGGCCCTCCTTGTTCAGGTACTAGAATTGTGATAATCTTTTCATTTTTTTTTCCTTCTAGTCTTACTTTTGTTCTTACCTCGTCCTTCTTTTCAACAGGCCATGGCTATGGCGGAGTTTTAGAGAACCAGGAAAAATCAACTAATCAACAATTTACAGGACCAGGTGGATGATCTAAATGAGAAGTTGGCTAGCCTTCAGGCGGAGAGGGGAGAGAGGAAAGTTAAGGAGATATAGGCAGCTTCTGCAATACTCACAGGAAAGAGAAGTTGATAGAAATGTTAGAGGCTGACTTGGAGTACTCGTATGAGGTGCTTGATGCTGCCATCAAGGAAGGTGAAAGACTGGCGGATTATCCTGCTAAAAGTGAGGCAAATCGCCGAGCCACCGAGGAATCACTCCATGAGTGGGAGATGACTCTTGCAAAGTTGATGGAGGACTATGAGAGGGAGCATCAGGATTTCACTGAGAGGTTGGGATAGGTAGAAGAGACTATCCGCCATTTGAGCACTATTAAGGGAATGGATGTTAGTGGCCCTAGTGCCAAAGACAATGATCTGACAAGTTCTCCTAAGGGTGGCTCATCTGTTGAAGCATCCATCTCGGTCTTGCGGGCTAACTTTGATAAGTTTAGGCGAAAACCTCGTCCACCTATTTCCCTTTGATGTACTTCTGCTTTTGTTTGGCCGCTAGTTAATAAATCCTACATCTTCACATGATAGTTATACATGTTTTTAAGATGTTATTGTTATCATATGTACTATTTTTGTTTATGTGTTTTCGAGGCATGTGAGGTAGTATGAGGCGGTAATAGCTTGATATGATCCCCGATTGTGCTCTTTGTTATTACGTTGTTCTTAGAAAGGATTATGAGTACCAAGTAGGGTATCAAGGATCTTTAGAGGTGCCTTATCTTGGTGTTGCACCAAAGATACTAGGAGATATTGTGTTTTAAAAAATTTGCATATTTGGCATTACGTTGAGGATACTTGAAAGCGTTGCACCTTAGGAGGTTTGCGTATCTGGTATTGCTCCAAGAATACTTGGAAGCATTGCGCCTTAGGAGGTTTGCATATCCGACATTGCGCTGAGAATACTTGGAGGCGTTATGCGTTAGAAGGTTTGTGTATTTGGCGTTGTACCGAGAATATTTGGAGGCATTGCACTTTAGGAAATTTACGTATCCGGCATTGCACCAAGGATACTTGGAGGCATTGCGCCTTAGGAGGTTTGCGTATCTGGCATTGCACCAAGAATATTTGGAGGCATTGTGCCTTAGGAGGTTTGTTTCTGGGGTTCTGGCGACGACCGACAGTGCATGATACTAGCGCTACTATGTAGGAAATTAGAACATTGTTATTATTGAGATGTTGAAGACAGAAAATATAATGGAGAAGAAAAGGATAAGGCAACTCTTTAACAAGCCGAGCAGTGTCATCGGCAGAATAGCTAAGATTGTTAGGTTGCCAGGGTAAGAGGAGTGATGGGGTCTAGTCACAACTGATTGTCCCAATGCCGAGTGGTGTCCTGAACTTGACTTTCATGTTGTGGGTACTCGGGAGAGCTTCCAGAGCATTTAGACCAGGCCTTCCTAAGATAACATTATAGAGAGAGGGGAACTTCACTACGGTGAAGGTAGTGGTTGCGGTGGCATTGTTCGATGGTGTTCCCAGTGTAATGGGTGGGGAGATGATTCCTTCCAGGTATAGTCATTCATCTAAAAGCCATTTGATTGGTCCGCTGTGGGGCTATAGATTCAAGTGGTCAAAACCCATCTATGTAAAGGCGTTCCAGTATAAGAGATTGCATCCTACTCTTTGGTCAGCAAAAACTCTCTTAACCATAAACTAGCCAAGGGTTATTGTGATAATCAGAGGGTCATCACGTCCTAGCTAAACTCCTTCAAGATCTTTATCGTCAAACCCTATCATAAGCCTTCTAGCAACTTTATCTTTTTTAACGTAGATCGAGAGAACCTCGTTAGAACCGGGTTACTCGTTCACTTAAAAAATTAAGGCAAGGAGTGTGTGGCCAAACGATGTGATATGTGGGCTGTCTTCGAAAAAAGGCAAGTCTTCAGTTTTTACAAGCAAAACAATTCTGTTAGGTTGGTCTGTAATGACCTTTGGATTGCAATACCCGTGGGGGGTGTTTCCTCGTTTCTCTTCTCGCGATGCTAAATGAGAGCCATTGTCTTGGTCTTCGTAGATGAACTTTTGTAGCTTCCCATCATGGGCCAATGTTTTATGTTCATCCTTTATTTTTTGGCACTCGTTAATCTAATGTCCATAGTCTTTGTGAAATTGGCAGTATCTAGTCTTGTCTTGCTTGGCATCATCCCCCAAGGGGCGTCCGAGCAAGCGTATGTATGGCTTGCCCTTATCTGAAGAAGAATCTGACTGGGGGTGTCATTCAATGGGGTGTAGTGGTTGAACTTGTGGTGAGGCAATGGAGCTAATCAGTTCTTCTTTAAAGAGTGGGGGCCGAGAAGAATGATGTTATTCACTTTTGTTTGCCCTAGGTCGACATTTGTCGAAGGCCTCCGCTTTTTCGGTGGCAATGTACTTCTCCGCTCTCAAATAGAACTCTTGTATAGTGCTTGGTGGATTCTTGGTGATTAAAGTCTTCATACCTAAGGGTCTTAACCCTACTCTGGAATAATTCAAGTCCAAAACTTTTATCATTTATGTCTTGATTTTTTCTAAAAAATCTTTTAAGGACTCATCTTCCCCTTGCCGTAGAGAGAGGAAGAGGTGGATTTCCTCTTGGCTCCTCAGTTGATGATAAAATGTGCTTCAGACTGTTCCTCAACTAGGAGAAACTCCTGATTCTGAGCGGGGCCAAGGAGTTGAACCACGCTAGTGCCTTGCCCTTGAGTGTCATGAGGAAATGCTTACACATGGCCACATCAGTCATATCCCTAGAAATAATTATAGTTATAAAGTGCACCACGTGATCTCGGGGGTCAGTCATCCCATCGTATCTCTCCATTGGGGGAAGCAGGATGTCACATGGTATGGGTTCGACAGAGATCTTTGACTCAAAAGGGGACGTGGAGGTTGCATGACGAGTTGTTTCATCCAACTTGACATTGGCACACCTGAATTCGGTGGCCATAAGATCTTCTACTTGCTTCCCAAAACCCTCGGGGTCATGCTAGGATGTGACCAAGGGTTCCCATTCTTCTCGAGGAATGATTCTATTTTGACGCGAATATTTTGATTTTTTGGGGGAGGGCGAATGGTCTAGCCAATGAGCTCGACTCAATTCCTCTAGCTGCTTGCTCATATACTGTAACCTTGAAGCCAGTCTTTCCATTTCCAATCAAGGTGGCTCGTCAAGGGGAGCATGAGAAGTCGCCTGCGATGGTCAGATTTTTGGGATTCGCCAGGAATGGTGGTAGTCCGAAATTGGTAGGGGTAACAGGACGTCCTTCAACCACGGACACAGCTCTGGAGGGTGTACTCCTCTTTCTCGGGGGCATGATTTCAGTGGTAAACAAAGTGTGAGATGCTATCTTCTTCGGTCTATCTTTCAGGTGGGTTTTCTTCTCAGACACCGGCTCAATCTACTTGCACAAAAATCTCAAAGCCAAGGATGATCTTGGACTCTCAACTTGCAAAAAATAGCCAAAGGGTACTCCGATAGAGGTGACTCCGATGCTCAAGTCAAGAAAGAGCAGTTTTTATGTATGGTAAAAATGGACCAAGAAGAGTCCCCGCTTGGTGTGTATGAGTGTGTGATGATAGTGTTAGGTTCCGAGAACTTACCTGTGTTTGCCATGTTCCTTCTTATTTATACCTCCCTCTCGGGCGCCTTCTGGATTTGGAGAAATTTCATCCTTCGTCCCTTTTGGGAAAGTTTCGAAGATTCTCCAAATTAAGGGGATCGTTACACAAGTTTTCACCGAGATAGGGTCTAACTGTTTTACGAATATCCAAGGTAAGTTCGTGATTAGAGGAACTTCTTTCTTTTATCATCTATCTTACTAAGGGGGAGCCTTCATCCTTTCGATGTCATTCTTGAAACGGGAAAGATTCTTATTTGCGCAGAGAAAACTTTTGAATTTGTTTGAAGAGTCATTTCCATTACACTCTACCTGGAATTGTGTTTATCCCTTTTTTGTTTCTCCAACTTGTAAGAAAAGGTCATCTCATCTAAGAATAGGGTAACCGAGGAAGGCCTAAGGAATAACATCCTGGGCTATTCTGGCTAGGCCGATGGTTGGGCCTTAGGGCAGGTACCATAATGTGATGCAGTTCCTAGAGTGTGGCACTAGGAAATATTGAAATCCGCACCACGAGGGGGTTCCGCGTCCGAGCTGACGCACAATGCTTGGCCATGATTACCTAGGATTCTCGTGCTGTAATGGTTGGACTGGGAGGTTGAGGTGAATTGGTGGGAGTTCTCTTTAGTACACGGCACTCATGTCCAATGTACTAAGTTGGCTCGCTAGGGAAGTGGGTGGAATACATAAAGGATGGAGAAGGATGGAGTCGATTTGAATTTGTTTTCGTTGGGTTTTACAAAGATCAAGAGCCTAATCATGCGTAGATGATGTAACCTAAGGGGACATTCTACCCTTTGGCCCTAATTCTCACAAGGAGAATCTAAGAGAGAACACTCTCTTCCTTAAGTTGGTTTCTTTTCTTAATATTCAATGACTTCTTACAAAAGGATAGGAGATCTCTATTTATAGAAGAGGCCGAGGTAGGTAAAGGGTCACTCACAAGAGACCTTTCCTCCATTAGACTCTAGACTTAAAGACTCATTACTAGCACACTTAAAACACACTAATAATACCTAATAACTAACATTAACCAACAATAACTAATAGGGTTGTTACTTTTGCCCCTTAATGCATCCTAATGATTACAATTCTTTAGTAGGGTAGTTATTGCTTGAGAGACTCTTGGCCTTCCGGTTGCTGGACGGTTTCATGGTGCATTGTGGCTCGGTTTCTTGTGCTATGGCTCGATGCTGAGGTGCATGTTGCTGCCCATTGGCTCGTGAGTTGGTGTATCTTCATCGGGCAATGTCTCTATCTCATCGAGCAATCTAGCAAATTCTTCGGGCATTGGTATTCTTTCTTGAGCCTCATCATTTGGTAGCTCGCAAGTGCTTGTTTCCTTAGAGTGCAATGATGCATTCTTTTGCGTGGGCTGCTTATGCTTGGTTCTTGGTGGGGAGCATTTGTCCTTGCGAACCTCCTTAAGGGATTCATCCGTGCGAACCTTCTTTGAACATTCATCCTTGCGAACCTCCTTCAAAGTTTGTCCTTGCAAACCTCCTTCAAAGTTCATCCTTGCAAACCTCCTTAGTTTTCTCATATGTGCGCATTGAGGCCTTTGTGTGCGCGCTGCTCCGTACATTGCACATGGCATGATGAAGGGTTGCAACACAATGACCAGGACACGCCTTTGCATCTGGCACGTAAAGTTTTTCTTTAACAAGTATTATGAATGGAGAACATGGTAGAAGGTTAAGATTCAATGAAACTATTATAGTCTCTACAAGTAAATCATATATGTTTTGTACAAAAGAGGTCAAAGTTATAACCATGCAGGGAAGCGCCACGGCCCTGAGCACCAAAGATGGAAATGGTTTCCCCACATTGGTATTAACCACGTAAAAGTTTGTGCCAGGACTTATGGGGTAGAGCCATGTCCATTTCTGCTGTGCTTGAGTAGCACTTTCCATTAGTATAGACCCTTTTGTTCCTTCCTATTTTCTCTGTTCCTTCCTTCAGGCATCATTTTTATGTGCTGTTGGAGGAATCAAGTCAGCTTACATGCAAGACAATTTGTAATGTGAAACGTAGAAGGGACAAGTTGAAACAAAAGCTTACAGATCAATGGACCAAAGCAAATTCAGAGTCCTATGATTCCGAGAAGAATAAGTTCAATGTTAATCTACTTGTGGCAACACTCGTTGCTACAGCCACCTTTGCCGTGGCTTTCCAGTTGCCAGGTGGGCTCGAGGAAGATGGTCCAAACTAAGGAACAGCATACTTCATTCGAAAGGCAGCATTCAGAGCATTTGTATTCTCTGATGTTGTTTGTTCCTTTTTCATCAGAAGCTATGTCCGGCGCAATTCTATGCATCTAGCAAGATGGTGTGTGGCAACATTGCAAGTCTGACAATGTGGCTTATTGATTATGCTACCTATGGAATGGAACTAGCATTTGCTAATTGTCTATATTTGGTGCTGGAGAAATCCAAGTTGCTTTATATCCTTACATAATTTTCACGTGTGTATCTGGTTTTGCCTGCCTTAATTATGAGATGTTTACAGTAATCCTCCCTTCATGTCAGGAAAAATTTTACCAGAATTGTTACTCAGATTGGAAGTATGTCCGAAGGTGGTGGTCACCTACTTGCACTCGGTCCAAGTAAGAAGGGAACACAGGAATTACCATTGTTTTCCAACTCAACTCACTTGGGCTTCTATGGATATCCTATCTTCTTTTCTTATCCTTTTCTTTTTGTAACATGTGGATCACTTTAACTACTATTTTTCTGGTAAATATGATAGCTGAAAAACTACACAGATTATATTAGGCAAACCCTTTAAACATGCTCAAAAACCTTCCTAATATAACCTAAGCTCGAAGGTTAACTTGGGTCCTGAGGAAGGCATCATTCACTGTTTGATCTTCTTTGAGTTTGCCTGGTGCAATTACCAAAGATTAAACCTTCAACTTTGTCCAAGTGGTATGTCTCTTACTCGTTAAGTTAAAATTTGGATGCTTACAGAGATACATGGACTGATATAATATATACTCCACGCTAATACGAGGGAGCCTGAGATTCCTTTCTTTTTTTTTTCGTAATAAGGAAGTCTTTGAACTGCAATAATAATGGCTCTTTATCATGAATATATTTTTTTAAATAACAATAGAGACTGCGGCTACTATTATTTGTTGTGCACTAGTATATACAGAGTATATATGACAGCCCACACCATCAACATGTGTATCTACCGTTTTAATTACGAAACATTAAATTTTTTTAATTAAAATCTCAAATTTAAATTTTAAAAATAAAATAATAAAAATTGAGAGATTCAATTTTTAAATTATGTTTCATATCCATTCAAATCGAATTAATAGATTCTAAATAACAGTGGTTCCCACAAACCACGTGAAATAAATACACATTTTAACATGTAGGCTCAATAAATAGATATATATATATATTATATATATCCCATTTGTCAATCCCAAGAATTAAACCAGGTGTTAAAATCATTAAAAGAGAATACTTACTAAATCTATTTTTTCTTAGAATTTTGGGGCGGGCACCCCAAAGAAGAGAGAGGGAACATGGGAATTAACATGCATTTCAATTAAACTCACACGGGTGAATTTTTCTTTTTCTTTTTCCTTATTTTTTCCTTTTAATAACAATGTGAAAAGCTCAACTAACATGTTAGTGTGCATGAGTAAATATTTTAAATAGGCGTAATAACTCAAAAACTATAAATATCATGTCATTATACCAGCAAACCCTGTAAAAAGGACTCAGAAACCTCCCTGATTCGACCAAAGCTAAGAAGTTAACTTAGGTCATAGGGAAAATATGATTCAGTGTTTGATCTTCTTGGACATTTTTTTTTTAGTTACAACCGGACGAACCCCAGATCACGCGATTAGAGAAAAGAGTTGTTACTATTGGACTATCATTTGAGGACAATATATGCACATAACGACCCAGTACATAAACAGAATATCTCCCATATTGTCAATACCAGGGATTGATCATTAGCATGACGCGGGGACTTCTAGCAACCATAACCTTAGTGATCGAGTCAATAATCAAAACAATGCATCTAGCATCACAGCATGTGGCAGGTAATGTTACATGCTATATGTACATATGTGAATGTGACTGGATATGATGTGCGTGCTTAATAGAATGCCACTGGCAGCAAAATGAAGCCTGCCCCTCTCTAGCAATCTTACTTAGAGGGACTAGTACAAACAATGCAGGCCAAACAGAACTTTAAACATGTGCAGCATTCACAAACAAATCATTTGAAATGTGCATTGGTTCCACATGCATCATACAAGCCATTCAAATTTTGTCACAGTAGGGATCTAGGTGGGCAAACCAAACCCAAAAATCTTTAGCCGGTTGATCCATGTAAAGTCAACTCCATAAAAATAAACCTACAATAGGCGCTTTCTAAGAGAACAATCTTATTACAAACTGATCTACATATAATTATTAGGTGTTTGCATGTCTGCTAAATTGACAACTCATTACCATCTTCAACAGAGTCCTTTGCCCTGCTTAATACCCATAATTTGCACCATAGACAGGACCATAGCTGCTGGCTTGGTTTGCATGCCCTGCATTGGCTGGCGGTGAGGCATACATGGAGCCATGAGCTCCGTAAGAGCCATAACCTTGATCAGTTGACCCACCTACTTGGGTCAGCGGTGCAGCTGGAGCAGCTGCTTCTGCCATGAAGTTCTACAAGAAAGAATAGAGTATAATCAGTTAAAAATAATCCAAGGCAAATGGTTAAGCTTCTTAGTGTAACTATTGTGATTAAAGACCAAGCTCAACAGAGATGCCCCGGAAAAACAATCTTCCCTTTGATTGTACACTACATAGTAAAAGATAAGGATCTTGATGAATAGAAGACTTTAATTCTTGCATCCAACCCATGTTAGGCACAAAAGAGATGTGAACATAGGCTTTCACCAAGTGAAGTTAACACAATGTGGACCTACTTGGTTCTGGGAATAGGAAAAGAGCTTTTCTAGGACATCTGGGGGCACCGAGCGTGCTCAATTTGATTGACCACACTTGTGAAACATATATTAAAATGTGGGATTTTGACACCCCACCTAGCACCTCAACAAACTAAACAAACTCCACAAGCTAACAAGCATATGTGCTCTTCTCACACCACTCCCACTACTTGTACATACACTAACAAGTAGTTACATTTTCTCAGATACTCTAGTGTCATTCCCTGAAGATTTCACAGCAGTAATTATTTTTCTAAGATAACCATTAATGATCAAAGGGGAACTATATTTTGCATGTGCAAGAACCATAACTTCATTTGTGTCTCACAACTAACAGAAAGTAAATAAAGATGAGCCTCTGTCACTAATTAAGGGAAAAGGATGATTGCCTGTATCAACCGCTGAGCAGTTTGAACTTGAGTTGCAGTTCCATTGATCTCGACAGTCATTTCTCCAGGAACACCCCTAGTCTCCTGAATAGTCACAGTTGCACCACTAGCACGTCGGATATAACTTATACTCGCACCAGCTGTCCCAATCACAGCATCAGCATAAGATAGAGGAATTTGTATCTGCTGTGTGACCTGCAAAACACCATTCAGTACTTTTTAAGATTCAATCAATCACAAAAAGTTTAACATACTCAGACCACTAATTTGTACTGAAGCCTACAGAGGTAAAGGCAGGCATGGGCTCTATTCACTGAAGGCCCCCTCATGAGTGTTTCAAGCCAAGTCCACATAATGAGAAGAGTAAGTGAGCCATAGACAAGTCTCAGAATATGCCTCAGAAAGATAAAAAAAAAAAAATTACTAGCCTAATCTATCCACAGGTCATCAATCTTCGGTTCATGATTAAGAGTAGGTTATCTATAAGGACTAGTATTACATATTATGTTCACAGAATAACTACCTGCGTGATAACTGATGGTGCCGCTTGTGCATTGGAGGTGGGGAGAACATTCGTTTGAGCTTCTCTTCCGTAGGCAGATATGCCTTGATGAGGCTGTTTCTCCATAGGGGGTGGTGGCATCTCAGGAGGTGCATAATAATTATCCATTTGCCTTGGAGGTGGCATGTATTGAGGATTTGGTCCATAACCAGGACCACCACCAGCATTAGGAGGCATAACTTGGGGAGGCCCCCATGAATGTGATGGTGGTAGAGGCGGCATGTGCTCCATTGGAGGATTAGGCATTTGCATCTGGCAAACCATTGCAATATCAAATAAACATCCTCAACAATAAGGAGTTTGATGGAATCTGGAGAAATGAAAGGGCTTACTTGCATCTCAAACAACGGTATTACACTCCGGTCAACCAAAAACTTCCTGAGATGAGATGCAATCATTTCAATTGCTTTGTGCACGCCAGAAGGTTCCCCTACTACTTCAACAACTCTATCATCTTGGAGAGCAAAAACAGGAAGGTCTTCTGCAGCAAGGCATTTCGGCAACAGTGGAAAGTAATTCGTTAGACAGAATTAGATTCTATCAAAATTATTTCACAGCATCAAATCAACATATTTTCTATATATGAAAATGTCTTGTTTTTAGCAGTTTTCCAATTTTTAGCATACTTGGTTTGTTGCCTAGCTAGATCCAAAATGATTAATAGCATTCCATTTCTATCTTTCTACTATCCAGAATAACCAAACCATTCTCAAAATGGTCCTAGAAGCAATTAAAAAAAATAAAAAATAAAAAATAAAAAATAAAAAATAAAAAAACCAACAACAACAACTTCAATATAATACTGAAATTAATACTTTTACGATCATGTTTTAAATATACTACGGCCAAAGTTCACATGCCAACAACAACAAAAAAACTGAGCCTTAATCCGAAATTTTGAGGCCAGTCATTAATAAAGTTCACATGCCAAGTATTAATAAATTTAAACTGCCTTACAACCTCCAGGCGGATAAAAGTCAATAAACTCTTTCCCAACCAAAAAAGATGAACAACTTAAATAAATAACAGAAACTTATTGGTGAGGCTACCAAGTATGAGGTGAAGAAATGGGCTTGCTTCAAAGATAAAAGAGACCAATTTTGGAATTTCAGCGCACTACAAACCATGATAATCATAGTGATGAGAGCGAGTTGACTCCCAGAGAACGAAGGAAGTCAAAAGCCAGTTACATATTGTAAATTTGAGGGAATTCTATAAAATTAGGTTAGACATGAGTCAAAAAACTAATAAAAAATATCAAATAAAGAGAATATAATATACCTGCCCCCAGGACTCTAACTATACAATTCGATGACTCTTGAATGGATTTGACTGTCCCTCCTTGTTTTCCGATCAAACTTCCAGCCTGTGAGGCTGCCACAAGAAGCCTTGTCGAGACCTTGCCTCCCACAGCTGCTGGAGCTTGTGAAGAATCACCATCCAAGCCCTCAACAATGCGTTTGTGAACCTTTAGAAGGCCATCCATCGCTGGAGAAAGAGAAGAATCGGGCTCCTCCTTTGCAGACACCATTACCTTTTCAACCATTAGCAAACAGCAAGACCAGAGAAGACAGGTTAGTTCCTCTCTCAAAGAATATAGTACAGGAGGAGACGGAAGGAATAGATGAGAACCCTTACACTACCGGAATACCAAATTCATTTAAATAGCTCATACAGACAAATTATAAATCCTATGCAACATGAGGGCAAAGGCGGTTCGCACACAAGCAACAGATTTAGCAAGCTAAAGCCCGATACGAATAACCAGATGTTTGACCATTGAAGGTTTTTCACTCATTAAAATGTCCACTAATTGGTATTCCTTAAGATTCAAATTGCAAATTCTCATTATTCTTTGCAAGGAAAAAAAAGGGTGAGCCTTAGTGCAACGGTGGAGTTGCTCTTTTAGTGACATCGAGATCACGGATTCGAGGCGTGGAAAGTCTCTTTACAAAAATGCAACGGATAGACTGCGTACATATATGTCCACCATCCCCCAACCCCTGCACTAAACCAGGAAGCACTTTGCGCACTGGATGAGCCCTTTGCAAAGGAAAAAAAATAATGAAATAAATAAAAAATCAAGGATAACTATACCACTCCTACAAAACCAAAAAAAAAAGGGGTTGTTTGTGATTCTGCAGTAACTTTATAAAGAGCACCCTTATTGTTGACATGGTAACAGCATGACCAAAGTTTGGACTCATATATTTAGAGAGTCTCTCTACTGTGTCTTCTCTTAAGCATATACATCAGTTCAAATGAAAACCACGTTATATACTCCTAAAGATATTTAATTGTTGGGAATTCACATGCTAAAATATAACCAATCCTTATAAAGTCCAAAATCAAGAATGAAGCAAAATCCGTCAATTGTAGCTAACTTACATGTATGAAACTTTGCTCCTTATTTTTCAATCATCTTTTTTTTCTTTAATTTGAAAATAGAGAGAAGCGAGATAAATCTGATTACTTGAGATTCGATAAAGAGCATTTTTCTTTCAACAAATTACATGTATTATGGTTCTCTTCAAAAAAAAGAAACTTAAACTCATTTTAAGTACCCAATTCCAAACACAACCTACACTAATCAATCTACAAGGAGAACCATTCTTTAACCATACAGCAAATTATGTAGTGCCACACACAAAATTGAGTTAAATTCATGGAGTTGTCTCACTAAATTAGCTGCTTACACATTTAAGCTCCTTTGAAAATCTTAAACCATAACCAACAGTCTCAGTTGTTAGCCTAATCACTAGTTAAATGCTATCTGCTTTTAGAAACAACTAGGTTTGGTTTTGATGGAGACAGCCACTTAATTATGATTGTGGTGAGACATCTTTTATTGATGACTGAAACCTTGGAATATGTTGCTCTTACTCAGTCAGTCAGGAAAATAAAAAATTAAAAAAAAAAAATGCCTCTTAGTAGATCCATATCCTCATTCCTCAAAAGATTTAAAATTAAGAGCAGAACCCATGGTCCATTTGAATAAAGCCTTAGAGATGGAAGATCTATACCAGAATTTACATGCTCTAACATTCTGTCAAATCTCTCCATTATCATACAATGACTCCATCCAAACATCAAAAAAGAAAAAAATGGGTCAGTACTGTGTAGAAGTCTAAATCTAAAAACAGGACTACTTAAGATAAAAAATTCCAAAATTATGCAATCCTAATATCCACTTATGTATCATGACCATCGGAGCTTTATCTAATTCCAATAAAATCTTTCAACTGGTCCTTCAAATGTTACATAGGATCAGTAGATCCCATACTCAAGAACTTAGGAAGTTCTAGGAAGCCATGGCTTTAGCTCTCTCACCTTAATGACCATGGCTCCCATATTGTCTTGCCGTTGAGAATTATGATTCTGACAGCATTGACTCCGTTGAGTTTAAGCCATTAGGTAAAAAAAATAATAATAATAAAAATAAAAAATTGATTCAGTTCTAAGCATTTACAGGATGAAGATAGCTATGTAAGTTTTAGTGAAGATAAAAATTTGAAATATACATGAACGTTGGAGTAATTTCTCCTTGTGACCCTTTTTGAATATTTTAACTGCGTCTATCATGCAACCTTTTTTCTTTCCGTCAGTTAGAATTAAAACCTAACTTTTTAAAGAATTACTTTGAACTTCTCTATTTCACCTTTTTTTGGATGTATAACTTGCAATGGTGAGCAGATTTACTATTTCAAGGTCATTATATTATACAAGAAATTCAGCATAATAAACAACAGTCCACCAAATGGTTATGTTATTT
Organism: Dillenia turbinata; assembly: GCA_037126225.1. Classification (NCBI taxonomy): domain Eukaryota; kingdom Viridiplantae; phylum Streptophyta; class Magnoliopsida; order Dilleniales; family Dilleniaceae; genus Dillenia; species Dillenia turbinata. Next base: position 19,038,753 of record JBAMMX010000025.1, read on the forward strand.
TAATTGCTTTTTCTCAAATTGTTCATAGAGTTGTGATGAGGCAGTTTTTACAAGAGGTGTCAGACAAATAATGACAATGGTTGCACGTTTTAGAATCAATATTTAGAAGGTATTTTTAGATTGATGGCATGACGGTGTTTCCAGGTCAACTTACAGATTTAGATTAACTGCTGATTTTCAAGCTTTTTGGGAATTATTTTTAGTAGTATGAAGAACATAAGCACCTTATTAATTTTCTTAAGAATTACACCTTGGTTGGATTCTGACAGGTAAGATTCCCAAGGGAATTCAGGTGTGTGGCAAGATATCATCCAGGTGCTGAAGTTACCAGAAAGAACGCAGTGCTTCTTGGTACGAGTGTTCATACAAGATATTTCTCTGTTAATTCAGATCGACTTTCAGCACTTGAAACGCTCAGTGCTGATCCCTCCAATCTGGATCTTTGATTCTTCAAATTTGAGACCAAAATGAGGATTGATAAGTTGCATTAAGTTTTGCAGAGAGAACCTGCACAGATTCATTTTTGTTATTGTGATATAAAGAACCATATTTATACCTTCGGTTATGTTTAGATAGAAAGAACTATATTTATGTTTCTTTTTTAATGTTTATAATTTTTCTCTGCTCTTTTCAGGTTCCCGTGTTTTAAGAGTATGTTAAATCCTTTTAAAATATCATGCATAAGAAGTTCCTCCACTTTTATCCAGTAAATAATATCATAATCAGTTTTAAAGACCTTCAACCTTCTAAAATAGATTGAATACAACAATTACATAAGGATAAACATTCATTTTCCAGAAAATGTAATTACTCCTTCCAATTCTCATATAGATATAGCAGTTAGCTAACTTGACTAATAATTAAGTAGATCAATTAATCATTACTCTCCCAAGTTCTATAAATTTACACCTTTAAGGCTACTAATTGATCTGCTCATAATAAGCTGCTAAGGAGGTATAACATGCTTAAATTTCTAAACAATCCAAATTCAGTATAAAGAACAAAAGCTTCCTTGTCTTTAGTTTCCTCGCCATGTCAAACGACAAACATAGAGAACAATATTCGTTCAAAATGTTCAGCCATTCTTCCATTTCAGTACAAAAATATCTATTACGGCATCCACAGTTGATTCATTCACCACTCTACTAATTTGCTTCTTAGGTGATTTGAATTAAATTGAAGAAGCATCATAAAACTGGGATCATTTAACTAACCCTTAAAACAAAGACAAAGAGGCTAAACTTTTAGAACTTAAGAAAGATTATACATGGCATTAGCTTTCTATTAATCGTGTTTGTAAGTTATTTGCACACTTTACATATAACTTTGCTTGATGATTGGTAAAATTTTCTACATGACCTCTTATATCCTCTAATCTATCTATTTGTTTTATCACATCATGGCTGAAGCAAAGACGTTTACCTTAGTAAATATCAAAATTAACTTAGTATCATATTGGTGTGAATCTAAAAGACCCTTTTCAGAATTTAGTGAAAGTGATTGTTATGCACCACATAGTATATCATGTCACTCCAACAGTGACAGCAGCTACATAATCTAGAAGCCTATAGAAGATCTTTAAATATTCTAAGACATCCATGAGAATTAAAGTTCCCAATTCTGATAAAAGGTTTGTCCAAGCCTATTCACTGAAAAACCACTGCCAATTGTTAAATTATATGACAATGACGATCTAGTCCATTATGTATCTAAATAAATGGAAGTAGAAACAGATGACAACTGGATTAAACATCAATGATTCAAAGCAGGTTATAAATATAATCTACTCACTACAAGTTTGGACCTTCCAGGCTAATAGAAGGCTGCAGATGCAAAGATTATTTTAACAGAAAACTAGTAAATCAAACAACTTACAGCTCTTTCTGCAGTCCCTGGAGGACCATCGAGAATCTTAATACGGGCTCTTGTTTCCTCAGTCATTTTCTTGATGTACTCTCCTTTGCGTCCAATGATACTTCCAACCTTTTGCACGGGAACCAGCATTCTGAAAACACTCTCTCCAGGCCATCCAGGCCACTTCTTTTCACTACTTTTTACAGTAGGCTCATGCTCATCATGATGTACTAGTTCGGACTGTTCCTCCACAGGGTCTGCTTCCTCTGAAGCTTTGGGAATATCCTGTTCCTCAAAGTTGGGCTCAACTTCAGACCGCTCAACTTCAGCCATAAGTTCGTACTGCACAAGAAAAATAAGGAAGTGATGAATTACAGCAGTGTAATCATAAAGAAAATAAGTGAGCAAGCCATTACTTTGCTGAATTAACTTTTCTTTCTAACAAGTCACACTAAAGAAGAACACCCTTGGAGAAAAAGTACCAGTATCCCCTCCCCAAACATGACACCACAGGCCTGGCCCAAACCCAAGCAATTTCAGAAATGATTCCTGAATCCCGCACTTAGTTTGCTCAAGACATCCCATTATAAACAGGGAAGACTGATTTATACAGTCATACATGTGACAAAGCATAGCAAGTCACGCATAGATAAACATCGGACATGGATATTGTGTCCAGAGCATTCCTTCTTGAACAGATATATACTTCCAGCCATGGCAAGATAAGAGCATGCAAAAGGACACAACAAGAATAAAAACACAAAGGGACACAACTGATATATGTTCAAATTCGAGTAATTGAGACAAAGAATTCAACATAAGGACCCAAGTGGTTACAATCTAAGTGCAAGACCAAGGAATCCATAATTAGGATTGACCAGGACTGTGAACTCAAAAACAAGGGCTTGACATTCCTTTTGTTTAGTTTTTTAAGATGATCCCTTTTTCAAAGGATAAAGGCAGAAAAAGGATGGGAAACCAATCTAATCCTTCAACCACTGGTCGGCAAAGCAAACAAATTCCCTGCCTTTTCTTATTCCACCATCACTGACAACCTCATTAGTGATTAAGGATGCAGCTAAGATATTCTATCTCCAGTTGGAGAAATTCTTTATAGAGAAATGCAATTGTGATCCAAAACTACATCAACCAGACAGGAATTTGGCTAGGTTCCCAACAACAAAAGGTGTACGGGTGCCTCACAATAGCAATCATTTCAAGAAAGAGGTAAATAAAGAAGTTCATTATTTTACCAACAATACTATTAGCATGAAACTTTAAAAAATCTTATTACAATCCAGTTCTGCAACATTTTAATCAACACATTTAGAAGCATTAGGGTTTGGCACCTCATCATAATCCTTTTAAAACACCACCCCACAATCTCCTCAAAAGTGAAACCACAGTAGTCAAAAGCGCGCTTAAGCGCCCAGCTCAGTGAGGCGAGACTTCGGGGCTTTTTTCATAAAAAGCCCAGCACAGATGAAAAAGCGCGCTAAAGTGCATTAAGTGCAAAGCGCTAAAAAGCGTGGTCTTTTCATTTTTTTTTATTTGTAAGCAATTTTTCTGAAAAGCGCTAAAAATTGTTTGGAAACCCTATTTGGAAGCGACACCGACACAGATTTGCTCTCTCTACTCTCTCGGCCATCTCTGCTCTCTCAGTCAACTGTGGAAAGATCATCTAATCTACCAGATGCATCTCTCTTCTTCTTCTTCTTCTTCTTCTTCTTCTTCCTTCTCGGTTGTTCTTCTTCTTTCTTTCTTGCTTTCTTTCTTTCTTCTCGGTTCTTTTTCTTCTTTCTTTCTTTCTTTCTTGCTTTCTTTCTTTCTTTCTTTCTTCTCATTTCTTCTTCAATCTTCTACTCCTGTGCCCTCTTTCAGGCCTCCGTTTTTTTTTTTTCCAATTGCTGTTCCGTAATTTTTTTTTCCACCGTTCTGCAATTTTTTCCTCCGTTCTGCAATTTTTTCTCCTCTGTTCTGCAATTTTTTTCCTCTATTCTGCTTATTTTTTTTGGTCTGTGTTCTTTTTCTTTGGGTTTACATAGTAGGGTCTCTGTTCTGCATCTTTAGTATGTTTTTCAGTTGATGTGAACTTATATTACAAAGAATATGTGTTTGTTCTGTAGTTGATGTTAACTTATCTTACAATAATTAGTATGTATAAATCCATGTATTGCCTGTTCTGTAGTTGCTCAATTTTTTTCCTCTGTTCTGCAATTTTTTTCTCTCCGTTCTGCAATTTTTTCCTTTGCTCTGCCCATTTTTTTTGGTTTGTGTTCTTTTCTTTAGGTTTACATAGTAGGGTCTCCTAGGTTATTCTGAATTTCAGGTTTTATGGTTTATTGAAAGTGTTTGCTGCAACTAGGAGCTTCAAGATCTTTTATTGTTTTTTCTTCCTTTCTTTTTTCATTTTATTTTATTTTCTATCTGTTGTTATTTTGAGTTTCATAAAGAAAATAACCTTATTAATGGAGTTTCATACAGAAAATAACCTTATTAATGAACTTATTTGTGCTAAATTTTCTAATCTTTAGTGTATTTTCTTGTCATTAAAAATTTTAACTCTTATATATGTTGATATTCTAGTATTATAACATATTTCATGTGCTATTATTGTATATCCAAATATATATTTTAATTCTATATCTTAAGTGCGTTTTATATAAAAAAACCCACGCTTCGCTTTGTGCTTTGCGCTTAAACCCCAGAAAGCTCTGTCTCTTTTTGCGTTTTTTGCTTTTAACTACTATGAGTGAAACAGTCTCCTACTAAGAGGCCTCCATGCATCTTCCCCTTAATTAATATCATAATTAAAAACCACTAACCACTTTAGAAAATAGATGATGATTAACATGATAACACGCACCTACTTTCCTCAACTTAATTTGTTTTCTCCCCTTCCCAAGAAAATGATAATTATAATAAAAGCCCTCATGAGAAAAGCTCATTTTGCAATCCCTTACCTCACCCATTAAGGCTTAGTACTTTGATCAAATCTATATCCCCCATCAGAAAAATCTCATCAATTCATTCCTATGAACAGTTTTTCCAACAATTTTATTGTCCACAAGGCCCCTTCCTGCTTCCAAATTATCAAGGTCAACTACACCCTGCAACATAGGTCTTTATTCTACCTCCCTAGAAAGTAAACAAAGGTCAAGCATGACAACTGTTAAATGTCCAAGATCTGCACAAAACAATCCCCTTCGGAACATAACCAGAATCATTGTTTCAGAATCACATCAACATCAATAATGCCTCCTTTAACAAGTGGGAAAATAAATAGGACACGGAATGGAAGTAAAACATATTGCAAGAAAGGGAAAAATGAACTCATTTACCCTTCTGAACAGTAAATAAATAAGGACTTTGCAGAAGTACTAGGAAAGTTCACCTACAATTCCACACTCATGAATACAAAAATCAAAAGAAAATTTAAAAATTCTTGGCAAGAAACAAAACTTAAGCAAAATAAAGAATAAGACAATACGAACAAGTTAAATATCTCAATATCCTCCACAGACCAAAAATGAGCAGCATCTAACTGCATTGATTCGTATTCACAATACTAATAAGATTTCCAATATGGTAAATCCAAGTATCGTTAGATTCTAGTTCATCATCACCTTACAGATAAGTTGGGCATTAAAAAGAAAAAGCAAAACATCAAAAGATGAAAACGCATCAACAAAAGAGAGAGAGAGAGAGAGAGGAAAAAAAAGGAACTCCAAAGTATATTTAAAGCAATCAACACATTTAAATTCAAAACCCTAAAACTCCCAAACCCCAAAGTTGAAACTCCCACCATAACATTAAAGTTAAAAACTAACACACCTGGGGTTTCAATCAAACTCAACGCATAAGTAATGGATGATTATCAAGGACTAGAAAATAGAATGAGAACTGAAACTGAGACAGACCCTGATTAAAAACAGTTCTTTTCACAAAACCCTAAAATTTTGATGGTTTAGAGTTTGAATCCACTTACAAGACTGATGGTTCGAGGAGAACCACAAAAAGAGATCCAAGTTGAGACGAGGTGGGAGGTCTTCAGAGGTTTTATCGAGTCGGAGACACTAGGGCTTGGGATTTGTGTTCCGTGTCGCGTTGGCTATGAGGGGTGAAGTTTCTTGTATTTACAATTAGGTCCTTAGAGGATTCCTGTTTTCTGCGTGTTAGGGACCCAATTTTTCCAAATTAACAAATATACCCCATTTTTCTTTTAGATCGGCTTGAGAGATTTTCTTTCATCTTCTTCTTCTTTTTTCATTTTTTTTTTTTTCTTTTTGAAATTTTGTTATGGTAAATATTTTCTTTTTCCCTATATGAAGCCATGGCTATAGCTAATTATAGAGATTCTGAGATTTCAGAGACATTTTTTGAACCATTAACCTTTGTATTTAACAGTATATGTAAATTTATTTTATTTTTCAATAATTAATATTCCTAACTATATAGTCATCAAAAATATTTTTTACGATATTTAGATTTATTTTTTATTAAAAAGAAATATACTAGATCTAATTAGCAAAAATGATGAGAAATATAATTGCTACTATACCAAAAAAATATACATGTAATCAAGGGTGCTATAAGAGAGTTATTGTGATTTTTAGAATTATTTTGACTCAAAATTAATTTAGATATTCATGATAACTTAATTTATTAAAAAAAAATTACTTATTAAATCTTATCCATTGGTTTATTGGCCTAACCGGTAAGAAAATTCAATGGGCTTCTTTTATCAAGGAAAAGAAAATTTTTAGGGTTTTTCTCTTTTGGTACATATGTTATGAATAAGGTATATGGGACAAGTCTTGTGCCCATTTCAATTAATGACAAGTTCAAAAATTCTCATAATCTAATCTCTTGCCTGGGATTTTGCAGATTCAATTGAAAATTTTCCACAAAGAATCAACAGGGAAGAAGGGTATGGACTTCCCCTAGGCCTCCCACACATAACACCAATCTATTAACATTCTAAGAGAATAAACCGATAAGACTAACTCAGACTATCTTCTAATGCTTCATATGAAAACCTCAAATGAAAGCGGTCCAAAGACGAGCAAAAAGAGCTCAAAGGTGCATGCCAGATATGTGAAATACTTCTGTTTAAAAGAATCGTATGCCATTGTCCTGTGAAAATATGAACGATCTTGATTAATTGCCATCAAACGTTGGGTACATAGATTAACAAGTAAACAAACTTCCATGTTCAATTGCAGAAGCATGGTACCTCATCAAGATCTTCGAAATCGTAAGGCATCATGAGAGAGGGATCCATGGGATTGAAACTGCTGATATCCAAAGCCATAGAAACCCTAATTTGAGTGGTGGGCGGCAAATCTTATAGCGGATTTTTCTAAGCAAGGTAAACCATGCGAAGAGGTTTTTTAAACCTAGAAAACATAAAGTTGCACATTGCATCTATGTAAAACTATAAATAGATAGAAAATATGGGACATTTAATATACAAGATTTGGTAGGATACACATATTTAGGTAAGTGACAATTATAATATCAAAGTATTATAATATGATATTTCCCCAACGAGGCGATGGGAAGTGAGATATAACTCCTATAACCCTTGTGGTGACATAGATATTAATTTGTCAAACATGATCACTAGGCCGGTTTACCTCAAAAGGGCCAATCAAGCCCCGGACCGATCAAACCCTAAATTGGCCCAACCCACAAAGTGAGATGGATGCTTAGAAACCCTAATTTGAGAAGTGAGTATCAAACCAAAGCCTACTAAACCAAAAAAGACATTTTTAAAACCTACAAACCCCATAGTTAAACATTGTATACATCTAAAACTATAAATAGATACACAATTATGAGATATTTAACGCATAAGAATCGAATGGAATGTCAATTTATTGGAAAGTGATTATTACAATATCAAAGAACTATAATATAATAATCCACCCTCCCTTTAGCACAAAGGTAATGAGGAGTGAGAACTACTACAACTCCTACAACTTACTAGTTAGGATTCTAAGCCCCCTTAGGGTGATACATTTATTAATATGTCCGTAATAGACTTGACCACTAAGTTCACCGGAGAACCATCCTTGAACGGTCAAGCCCTTCAGTTGAACCAAGCCAATGGGTTGGATAGCTTATAAACCTAATTGGAGTGAATGTTATAATGGATTTTTCTAGACAAGGCAAACTCACTATAAAATTAAAGCAGTATACAAATGGTGACTTTTATTATCGGAGAATTTTAGTAACTTTTTTTTTATAATCTTTAGAAACGCTTTTGACAAAACCGTTAGAAAATATATACATTTTCCGACAGTATAAAATTGTCAATCGGAAAAAGTTTATCAACCGTATGTAAAGTAGTAAAACCGTCTGTAAAAAACGATGTTCAATTCCGATAGCTATCAGTTGTGGTCATTAATGCAGCAGTGTATAGAGACAGCTTGAAAACAATCACTATATAACTCTTCTTTTCTATCTACTTAACAATACCGTTTGTATAAGTTTTTCATCTATATTGACTAATATATTTTACCATCTATAAATATCATCTATCATTAGAACAGTTATCACTTATCATCGACAAATGTGACAACCTTTAGTGATGGTTTGGAAAAAGTTATAATATGAGTTTTTTTTATTAATGGTTAAACCATATTATTAGCATAAGTCTATACTTATTCTAACCTATTTAATGCATCGTTTGTAAAAGGAATGTTCAATTAAGACAGTTATTAATTGTCATCAGCATTATGGATAGAGATAACATGTTGTAATTTTATGATAAATTGTGGTGATAACTAGTAGTAATATAGTGGTAATCTTAATTGTAATAAATTTTCGATAAATAGTAGCAATATAGTGGTAACTAATAGTAATATAATGGTAAGTTAAATTATAGTATAACATAACTAATAATAATATAGTGGTAAATTAAATTGTGGTATAACGTAACTAGTAGTAATGTAGTGGTAACTTAAATTGTAGATAAATTTACGATAATTAATATTAGTAATAAGTGGTAATTAATAGTAATATAATAGTAAGTTTATGATAACTAATAGTAATATAGTGGTAACAATAATAATATAATGATAATTTAAATTATGGTAAGTGATAACTGATAGTAACTACCCGCCTTCAATTCCCGCTTTCCTGCCTTCAAAAGAACCAACTTCCCACCTAACTTAAATTACCGCGTAAGTTTTTTTTTGAAAACCTAACTTCCCGCCTTCAATTTCCTCATCTCTTTCAAAACCTATCTTTCTTCCATAATTTCTTGCTCTCCACAACTTTCGGTCTTCAATTTCCTCTAATTCTTATTCATCCTACACCCTAGATGTCCAATTAAGAGTTTATTCCAATTACCCCCAACCATTGGATCAATTGCAGAGAGTTTGTCTACCCGTTGGATGAAATGTGATTTATTCAACTTAAAATTAACACCTTGACAGAAAAAATGAACCAATTTGAATTGTTTTCGTGATATACAAATGCACCAATAACGTAATATGAACTTACATTACTACATTATTATATGTAATACTAAATTATATAATTATGTAATACTAGTTGTTTGGATCAATTTTAATTTAAGATAAATTCAAATGACATTGTAATTCACAATTTTAATTTAGAATAAATTCAACAGTACCATACCATTGTAGAACACTATTACAATATGAAATCATGTAATCAATTAATACATAATATATAGTGTTATTATGATAATTTTTATACAATTCATTAACGAATTGGACATTATTAATTTAAATAATAGTACATGATATTTAATATTAGTAATTAGATAAAATTAGTAATGAAAATTAGTATTAGTAGTATTAGTAATTTAAATAATACTATATAATTATATAAATTGGTAATTATCAAATATTATATAATTTAATAATCAATATCCAATATCCGTCTATTTCAGAGGATGATGAAATGTGATTTATCCAATTGAAATTTATCTAACTAGTTAGTGTAGTTAGCTAGTATAAAATAGTTATGCTATATTATGAATTTTCTGATTTTATAGATATATATATATATATATATATATATTATGAACTTTTATGTAACAAATTGTGTTATTATTAATATTATGAATAATATTATATATGTTAAGAAATAAAAAAAAAAAAAATTTATTAGTGGTAATGCGGGCACCTGCGCTGGCGCTCTCATGGTAAATAGTGGTAATTGGCAATAACTAGTGATAACACGGTTGCCGACGTGGTAGTGGTAAGTAGTGATAACTAGTGATAACTGGTGGTAAATAGTGGTAACTGACGGGTGCCCATGCACCCTCACGGACGCCCACGCACCCTCACGGACGCCCGCGTTGTAGTGATAATAGTGGTAACTGATAATAAGTAATTATAACTGACGGTAAGTAGTGATAATTAACAATAAGTAGTGGTAATGTAGGCATCCGCGTGGTAGCGGCAAGTAGTAATAACTGACGGTAAATAGTGGTGACTTGCATTGGTATTTTTAATTATTATTAAAAACAAAAAGAATTAATTCTAAAAATTAATTATATAATATAATTTTATATAAAATCTAAAACTAATGTACTAATATAATTAATTATACTAATATAATTAAATAATATTAAATATTATATAATTAATTATACCGACATAATTAATTATTTACAATATTAAAAATTTACAATATTATTTTCTTTTGTTGAAAAAAAAATATTTAATATAATTAACATTCTTTTCTTTTATTGAAAGAACAAAATTTATCAAAAATTTATTTTAATATTTTTGCTTTACCCTTTTAATAATAATTGATTATTTATAATATTAAATTAAATTAAAATAATTGGTGATATAATTTTAAAGTGTGATTTAACCAATAGTGTGATATGTGTAATATATAATATCAATCAATAGTGATATGTATGATATGATAACGATTATTTACAATATTCATTTGTGGCATGTGACATGTGGTGATATCAAATATTAACAATTACAATTATATAAAATTAGCAATGAAAATAGTATGAAAAAAAGGGACGGAACAATTTATAGGGAGACAAAAGACTGAAAAAATAGGTGAGTTTTGAAAATTTTTTGATGAAAATTAGATGAGTCAAATGACTAAATTCAAATATATTGTTTGAATAATTTTCTTGATAAATGTGGCACATTTTTTTTTATCTTCTTTTCATTTTTTTGTAAAAAATATATATATTTATATCAAAATTTTATTTAAAAATTTTTGCTTTAACTTTCTAAAAATAATTGATTATTTATAATATTAAATTAAAATTAAAATCCATGATTATAATTGATTATTTAAAATATTAAAATTAATTTATTCAATATTAAATTAAAATTAAAACAGATAAAAAAAGAACAAAACAGGTGAAAAAACAAAAGTAAAATAAAAAAACAAAAGAACAAAAAAACCAAATAGAAAAAAATAACAAAACAAAAAAAGAACAAAAAGAACAAGAAAAATGAACAAAAAACAAAAAAAAAAAAAAAAGAACAAAAAAAAGAGGAAAAAAAAAACAAAAAAATGAACAAAAATGAACCCAAAAAAAATGCAAAAAAAAGAGCAAAAAGAAAAAAGAAAAAGAAACAAAAAAGAAAGCAAACAAGAGGCGCGGTTCCACCACGCTACAAGAGCGGTAGACCGCGCCTCTCCTGTCTTTTGCATTATTTTTTTATTTTTCTTTATTCTTTTTTTAATTCTCTCTCTCTCTCTTTTTTCCCTACTATATTTTTTTAACTTTATTTATTTTTTTAATTCTCTCTTTTTTAATACATTATTTTCTATTTATTCAAAATTTTTTGATAATATTAATTTTATGATTTTTTTCATTTTCTATTGGAAATTGATCCCTCTTTTCTATTTTCTTTACTCGTTTTGAAAAAAAAAATTAAAAATATCTTGTGTTAAAATTTTTATTTTTTTACAATATTAAATTTAAATTAAAATAGTTATAAAATCTTAAATAAAAATTAAAATTTTTTTATCACGCCACGGCTCCACCGTCTCTCTCACGGTTCCACTGCCTCTCATTGTCACTCATAAAATGATAATACAAACTTACTACTAACTACTAATTACCACTACTTACTACCAATAACTATATTATACTCCATAGTTCCATTGTCTCCTCCACCATTCCACCGTCTCTCCTACGGTTATCACTACATACTACCAATGACTATATTATACTTCACGATTCTACCGTCTCTCTCATGGTTTGATCGTCTCTCCTATAGTTCCACTGTCTCTCCCATGGTAGCACTGTCCCTCCCATGGTTCCACTGCATTCTTTCTCGGGTGACCGCGATGTTGTGCTGGCGACCGCCTGTTTAGGTTTTTTTTTAACACTCATCTTTTAACTTTCTTTATTTTTTTCTTTTTTAACTCTCTCTCTCTCTCTCTCTCTCTCTCTCTCTTAACTTTCTTTTTTTAGCTCTTTGTTTTGTTTTTCTACACAAATAAAAAATTATCTTAAAATTAAAAAATTTATTATTATTTGGTAATTTTAATTTTATGATTTTTCTATTTTCTTTTTTGTTGTTCTATGATTCTTCTTTTTTCCATTTTCTTTTCTTTTGTTGAAAAAGAAATTATCAAAAATTTATTTTAATATTTTTGTTTTGTCTTTTTAAAAATAATTGATTATTTATAATATTAAATTAAAATTAAATAATTTGTGATATAATTTTAAGTTATGTGATATAGTGATATGTTTGCTCCAGTCGTCGGATAAAACATGCAAATTGGATTGATGACGTGGCAAAAAATGAACAAATATTGGATTGACAACGTAGCATGTATGAGTTTTTGAACAACTTAAGATTAAAACTAAAAGTTGGGTAACTAAAAGGCGGGTAAAATAAAAGTGGGCGTGAGATAAAATTTTTAAAAATGACGGGTTTTGAAATTGTTTGTGAAAATAAGGCGGTCAACGTCCCTTAAAACCATTGAAACTCTCTCATTCCCTCGAAATCTCTTATTTCCTCCCCAATCTCTCAAAATCCATGAAAAAAATTATCACTCAACCAAACATACTTTCGACAAAAACTCTCATTCAACTAAAATCTATACTATATTTTTAGTATCCAGACCTATCAAATCTCTCACTCACTGAAACTCTCTATAAAGTATATTCAGAATGACTTTATAAAGTTGTATCACTCTGTTGAGATGAGGATCTAGTTCGGTCTAGAGAAGTCCAACCATCCAAAATGTTACCCAGATTTTTTTTTAAAAAAAAGATAATTACACTTTTTCTTTTTCCCCTTCTGATTTGACCAAAAAGCACATACATACTTTCCCGAGTCATGAGAAAAATAATTTTATTTGTTTATTATATCATAGATGTAGTGTGTTATTTTTTTTTAAAAAAATTATTACTTTGTTTCTAATGTATTAATCTTTGGATATATTTTTTTCTTTATTATTAATATCTTGTATTGTAATAATGGATTGTTATCTTGCGTTAACATTTGTAATGATGGTGAATGGTATGTTAATGATGAACTTGTATTATAATAAACAAACCAAATAACCATCTGGATAAATGGGTAATATTTTTTAATAGTTCCTAACACGTCGATAAAAGATAGTAACAGATAGTAACATTTCCTAACGGCCGACGATAAAAAGTAGTAATTAGATAGTAACATTTTATAACATATATAATAACCAGTAGTAACCGATGATAAAATGTAAACATTTTCTAACACGTGTAGTAAGCCGACGATAAAAGATAGTAATCAAATAGTAACATTTCCTAACACATTTAATAACAAATAGTAACCGATGATAAAATGTAGATATTTCTTAAAATATGTAGTAACCATGTAGTAAGCGACGATACAAGATAATAAATTTACTTAATGTCGACAATAAAAGTAACTTTTCTTAACACTTGTGTAACCGACGATATAACACAGTAACTTATAGTAATATATGTGGTAACCAACGATACAACACAGTAACTTATAGTAACATATGTAATAACCGACGACAGTAACTTATACTAACATATGTGATAATCGACGAAACAAGACATAACATTTCCTAACACTTATGTAACCGATAATAAAATGCTGTAATTTTTATCAATATTTTTTAAAGCGATGATAAAAATAGTAACTTTTCCTTACATTTCTGATAACTGAGACAAAAATGTGTAATTTTATCAATGGTTTTTCAATGGTTGGTATATACCCGGATATACTCAAACGGTTACCAATAGATTTTCCCCAATTGGTGTATAACCAACTAAAATCTTATCTGTTGAAAAAGGTTTTAGAGAAGGTTTTGCCGACAATTTTTTTAGATTTTACATACGGTTTTTATCCGTCTCTATGTCTCTACGTGGCATTTGTTTTGTAGTGACTACAGTTTTCAAAACTACAAACTTAAGAGTTGGAGCTTAGATTTATCTAAATTAAAAATGATAGATAAAATTGTCCGACATTTAATACATAAGAATCGCGTGAGATATTAATCTCATTGTACATGATAATTACGTTGTCAAATTACTATAATATGATATTCCCACCCCATAACCACAAGGTAACAAGAAGTGATGCAGAACTCTTATGTTACAACATACTAGTTAGGGTTCTAAGCCTCAAAGGGTGATGAGATACCAATTTCTTGGTCTGTAGACCTGATCGTCGGGTTGGTTCAACCAAAAATGGGCTGGCCGAGACCCTTGGACTGATTTGATTGGTAGTCGAAACCTGACTTGCAATCTTAATTGGCCTGCAAAAAGTCGCAAAAACCAAAACAGTTAAAGAGGTGGAACTACGAATGAATCAATGTTTCCGATGCTTGAACTTGTGAAAAAGGGGACGGCTAGTTTTAGGAGCATTTCTGTAAAACAAAATTTTCAAAAAATCTATTTGTAAGCATTTCACAATTTTTCTCATACCATCTCCTCTTAATCTCTCTCCCAACTACTAATAAGTGATAATTATAATATCTAATTATTACAATATAATATCCCTACTTCCGAAACCCACCACCAAGGGTGAAATTTTGATTCAAATTCCTGGTTATTCATCACTTTCCTTTCTTAGGTAGACTCTCACAGTGGCAAATACATACAACATTGCACCAAACCCTACTTTTATCAATTTTCTTAGACCAAATATAAAAATACATCTGAAAATTTAATACTGTCTCACTATTCAACCCGATGTTATGATTCAAATCTACTTTCACATTCAAAACCAACCTATTAGCGGAAGCAAATCTTTCAATGTTTTAAAGCCTTGATTTCACTGACCACACCCACGTTTATGCTAATGGTATGATCTCTCTGGATGATGGCACGATGCTCCTTCAATCACAAAATGGCAGAATATGAATAAATGAATGCCACGAAGTAGTCAAACTCAAACAGCAGATCAACTGGTTGGAGAAACGAACTTTATTATTGCAGAAAATGGTCAGTTAGGGCACTCATACAAAATCAATCAATTGGTATGTTTATTAAACTGAAAGAATACAATTGTCATATGTGCTGCAACTGTTTGATACCAGCATGTTCATGGATGAAACTGAAAGAAAGAATGTCAATATTACACTACAACAATACAATATTGTCAAATTCTAATACTAGAAACCATTCCTCTCATCAATCCTTGTCTTCTGTGGGTGCCTCTGCTGCTGTGTTGGTGGGCTCAGGGTTAGTAGCAGCAGCAGCAGCACTAGTAGCACTCATCAAACTGTCAAATTTGTCAGACTTCCCAAGCACAATCTCAATCTGCAAGTAGAAAAGAAAATAGGTCACAAAACTCATTGTGACACATGGAAAAAGTTAAGTTTATTTTAACTAAACTTTGCATTTTAGATATGAAACCGAAATTAACAATAAACTGTAAAACAATTTACCTTTGCTTTCTGAACCAGACGCCCTTTGTTCTCATCTTTCATGCCAACCGTTGATGTCAAAACCTCTGTTTCATTTCCATCAGACAGTAAAGTTCATGTTAGTACCACATAGAGCATACTTAAATAGGCAGGATTAAATTTAACTAGTGGGAGTTCTTACTTTTCTCAGTAGCCAGTCCATTATTCTTCAGAATCTCAGCAATTGTGACAACAGTTGTGATTGCTGCCACAGAAAGTAGGAAAGTGTTAACTAGAGAGATACGGCCAAATACCTAACTAGACGAGACAACAAGCTTGGGAGATGTGGATGGCTGAATGTCCAAACAATGAGAAGGGTCAGAGGTTTACCTAACCTGTACTTCTGAAACAGAATTGACAGACGCAAAACTTCAAAATTTTGCAACTTAATGAGGTTGCAATGCCAGTTCTTAGCTTATGAAGTCCTTTATTTTATTTATGCATTCATTGTTTTTTTTTTTTTTGGTTTTTTTAATACTCCCCTTCCCTCTTTTGTACCTTGGACTCTTTTGGCTCTTCCAGTGCAAATTCTAATTAATAGCTTTCCCTTAGACTAATCTCTTCACAACCTCATGATACTCAAAAAGGATCACACATGATAATGCAGTCAACTCGGATTACTACTAATTTCTTCTAAACTAACTTTTCATCACTTCAACTCATTTACAGTGTAAAACATATTTTATTTCTAATTCTGTCCTGTTCTTTTATCAGCCACAATGAGCGGGATGTAATTATAGATCATGTAGGGGAAAA
This sequence comes from Dillenia turbinata, assembly GCA_037126225.1. Taxonomy (NCBI): domain Eukaryota; kingdom Viridiplantae; phylum Streptophyta; class Magnoliopsida; order Dilleniales; family Dilleniaceae; genus Dillenia; species Dillenia turbinata. The sequence goes on from JBAMMX010000025.1 coordinate 19,055,268, forward strand.
TATATGTACTTAACTACGCAATATCAAAGTAAATCATAGATAACATAAAGCACTTATAGACAGCATAAGGTTTCACTTGTTTCAGAGGAATAGCCAAGACAATAATTCAGGCACAGATAATGCCATTATTCAACTAAACTAACATAAAAGATCATGCCCATTTAAAAATTAATGCTATGTGTAAAGAATACCACAAGAGACTCGATCAATAGAACATACCCATGCCCAAGGCAGATAGCTCGACCTCATTGTGTTGCTGTATATACCTCTGCATATTTGTGACATCGAAAGTAAACACCATGACCCAAAAAAAATAATGATTTGGAAGTAAAACAGAAAATGCACCAACTGAACTACAATTCTGAGCAAACAAAGAAAACATCTGAATCTCTTGATACTGAATTCAGATATTTTTAGGCATTCAAAAAAATTTTTAAGAGCATTTTCACCAAAATCAAAAGATTGAAGAGAAAATTATTGCTTCAGACATAATGACTAATCCAACTATATAATTTCAAGATTCAGCTTATAACGAAGGAAAGAAGATCAAGAACCACAAAAAGTACCCACCAAACAAAACCTAGAAATTATGATATCCAAGAGATTGACAAATTAATTGATCTCAAATCTTCAAAATCCCTAATTTAATCAACATTTTTCCTACAGTTTTCAGAAACAAGGAGTCTTCATCTCTGTCAGCAGACAAGTTGATAACAAGAATCTGAATACAGATATTTCCCAAAACATATGAACAAATAAATCAAAGAATAAAAATTTTAACTTTGCATCAAGAATCTTCAATTTCATCTTCTTGAAGTTTAAACTAAATACGGTTTTTTCACCAACAAATGAATCTATAGCTTTGTTAGGACAAAAATTGATATCCAGAATCAGAATACAATCATTTTCATTGCACAAATTATTCAATAAATTGAAGAGCATACTCTTGATCGTCAGCTAATAAACCTTTAAAAGATGATTTATAAGCATGTAACGCAAAAAGAAAGATCTGATCATCAATGAGAAACAGAGGATAGAGAACAGATCGAATCCCAATATGTGGGAATTAGCATGCGATCAAGTCATGTAATCTTAATTAAATTAAATTAAAAAAAAAAAATCTTAGTGAAGATGAATCGAAGAAAGAGAGAGAAGATCAGATCTCAAATCTTCTATCGCAATTAGCGTAAAATCAAATCAAACTAATTCAATTCAACAAAGAGATCACGGAGATGACAAACTAGAGAGAGAGAAATTGCATTACCTTAGCAAGATTGACGTAGAAGAAGAGAGGCTTCTTGGTGTTGGAAACTTGAATTCTGTTGCTCTTCTTTTGAATCGTCGATTCATTTGCTCCTGCAGCAATTGCGACAACCTCCATTACTTCTCTCTCTCTCTCTCTCTCTCTCTCTAATTTCTCTCCCTGAGAGCGAGAAAGCGGGAAACTTGCAGAGACGCTTTTGATCGATAAACGAGACAGACCGTTACAGCGATCTCTTTATGTAGACACTCCATAAGGTGCATTTCCCTAACAGAAACTTGACACGTGTTGCATTATTATTGGTTAATGAATGGTGGTGGTTTGTTACAGGCGGTTTACAAGATTCGGCATGTCGAAATGATGGGTCTTTTCGGCCAAAAAACACATATTCGGCAAGTGACGAACACTGTGTCTGTTCGGTCCAGTAAACCCAGCTCAACTTGTAAGCCGGCGGGTCGAATCGGGCCTGGTTTAAATAATATGATTTATTTTAATTATTCCCGTGACTTGTATATTTACCGATTCACAGTCCAAGGATAGAGATAAGGTTTCGATCATAAAGAAGAATTTGTTATTAATTAAAATAGTAAAAAATGTGTATACTAAACTATTCATTATTTTTCTTATAGTTAAGAATGAGGCATGATACATATACTATAAAATAATCCATTAACATCTTGTCAGGGTATCGGTATCCTTTAAATTGCAATTGAAAACTTATATCGGATCAAAAATATATCTGATTCTATAGTCGAAAAATGAATAGAGTGAAATCATAATTTGGACAAAGTCTTGAGTTCAGCTTCCGTCGGAGCAAAATCCTGGATACGACCTTCTAGGTTAAATGCATTATCACAAACTCTCTCTATATGATGAGGAAATTAGGAAGAAAAGTGATACATTGATTTGAGCACCATAACCCTATTTATAACTGTAGGGATGACTTTACTTCTAAATTCATAATAAAATTTGTCTATTTAACTTATTCTAGTCACCTTATCGAATCTACGTGAATTTAGCTAATTTTTCAGCTATCCTTAAATTATCTTTCGACATTCTCTATTTAACTTATCATAAATAACAAATATTCATTAGTATCTACACATTAATTTATTATCATATCCTTTGAGATATTTAAACCTAAATAAGAAAATTTTCAAATTTACCAGATCACTTCGTATGGACTTAATTTATGGGTTTGACAGTATGCAATACATAATTATTTTAATATAAAACCTAGTGTTGAATTAATAATCCAACAGTCTCTCACTTGAGCTATATATGAAATTTTATAATTATGTAATTACAAAACAACCGATTGAACTCAACTTTTCTATCAATATTGAAATGTATCTACAACCAATCTCGTTCATCAATCATATCAATTTAGAATCAATGTGGTTTCTATTACATTTTTTTCGTAACTCAACCATTAATGGTCACGTAAATTAATATAATCGAATGACATGGATTATGATATGGATGCATAGCATTAAAATATCATGCAATATGATCTTTAACATGTCTATTTTCAACTGGTCCTCTTAGTGAGATCAACTATACTCAATATCAGAGCGTGATCCAAAACTGAATCCTTATTTTCGCGAAAAATAATTTCAAAATACCTTAAATTGAAATAACCGAAAATATCTATATTAGATCAGTATTTAAAATTACAAACTCTCACTAAAACCGAATATCTTGAAATGATATGACACACATATGAGTAGTGTGCACATGAACCTTTTGGGTGGCAATCCCTTAATAAATGGATCCGTAATTTTAAAATTTGTATCAATGTACTCCATAGACAAATATCCACTCTGAATTATTTTCTTAAATAGAATATAATAGTGACGAATTATTGTCACACAATAATCTGAGTAACCTATCAATGCCATCTACTATCTGTAGTTCTGTGACAAAAGTTCATAATCATATTCCACAATTGGATGCCTCATAACATACTATGAATTCCACTATCATGATGGAAGAGCTTATAAGAGACTATTTAACACTCTTTCAAAAATGGTTCATCCAGCTAACATGCAGCATATCTAACCATATCTCACTCCGCAAACTCAACGTCCTCAAAGAAACGGACACTTCCCGACTCAAAAAAGATCTTATTTGTGAGATCACAAAATTAATATCCCTTAAACTTTTCAGAATACCCTAATAATCAACTAAGCGTTCTAACGTTCAGTTTTCTTTTATTAGGTCTAATAGATCTAATCTTAGTTGGACAACCCCAAATGTGTAGATATTTCAGACTAGAATGTGTGTCAGTCCAAAGTTCTTATGGAGTTTCAGTAATTGCCCTAGTGGGAAATGCTGATCAGGATATATGTTGTAATTTTGATTGAGTCATATCATGAATAATTATCTATAAACGTGATAAAATATCTTTGATCATTCCAAAAACCAAAAAGAATGGTGCATATGTATCTATATATATCAGTTTTAAGACGTCTGAATTCCTGTTGTTTTTAATCTCCTTTTGTTGGTTTGTTTTCTATTTATACAATTTACACAAATACCGAAATCTATAAAATTAAGGATATCAAGAATTTCTTTTGACACAAATCTCTATATTCTCCGTTTGGAGATATTACCCAATATCTTGTGCTATAATGGAGAGAAATTCTTATTGGTTAACTTAAACTGTATACTTCAAATATTATATTATAGGGATTCATTAAATAACATAACAACATCAAAGTAATATAGATTATTAAATCCTGATAGATAACTGGAACCAACCTATTTGGATTCAAGAAACCAACCAACTTTTTCATTTCCAAAAAAATAGGCAAAATCTGATCTGTCCAACACAAAAATAGAAATCAAATTCCATCAAAAACACGGAACAACAAAAGTTTCATTAAAATTCAAATAGAAATTGGTTTTTAATGATAATCAAAACTTTGTTATTACTATAACTGAAACTTTATTGTTATCGTCCACGTAAATATATCTTTCACTATCAATTGGCACTCGATAATTTAGGAAACCCTGGATAAACACATTGATGTGAACAGTCGCAGCGGAACCTGACCACCGAGTGTGTCATGATACCGAATTTAAGTTAATCTCAGAACAAACTAAACTAAGGAATATACATTTCTTATAACGCCGAGCGTAATAGTTGGTACATATTCTTTTTCTTGTACTCTTCAGCACCACAGAAGAAACAACTATTATTTTTCGATTCAATCGGTATTTTTTGTTGCTTCTTTTGTGATATTGTACTTGCAGCATCTTTATCTTGTTTTCTTTTCTTTTTTTTCCTTTTGTCCTTAGTAGTCAAGGTTTCTTAACCACTATACTGTATAGAGATAGGATTTGTCAAAAGTGTATCAATAACCATTTCATTCTTGACATATCATTTTTCAATATCCGTGAGAAAGTATTTAACCATCATAACCGACTTACATATAGTGCCTCTGAATGTTTCTGGGATAGCCCACTTTATCATCATTAGACACATGTGATTCAACATCTCTCACTTTTCTTTCTCCCTCTTTTTAGAGGTACTCTTATCCGTAAGTGGTGGGGAGAATTAGTTTTTAACGCAAGATTTAAAATCCAAATTTGAAATTTGAGCCATTCAATTTAAAAATCAACCTGAGTTTGGCATTAATATCGATGGGAATAATATTAACCGTCAAACAGAGAACAATAATCCACATATGCTCACATGGAATTTTAAAACCAAATAAATTCAAATATAAGTAATCATGATCATAAGATACCGGTCACTCTATTAATATTTCATCTTTGGCCAAAACAATTAACTTGTAAGTGATATCTTGATGTAGTAATCAAATGCTGACAATAGAAACATGTCAACTAATTATCTTCCTTTGGACTGATGAATTGGTTACATGTAAAACCGAATAATTGTTATACATTTATTATCACAATACGTACATATAATTCCGTTAAATACGGACCTTCCTTTGGCTTAATCAGTACTCACATGAATTACATACACACAACTTTTTATATCCAAAATAAATTAATTTTCAAGATTGAGGTCACTTCGGTGACATATTATTTCAATTAATTCATTTCCAGATATATATCATTGCTGTAGTAATCAAATGCTGACAATAAAAAACATGTCAACAAATTCTCTTCCTTTGGGACGATGAATTGATCACATCTAAAACCAAATAATTGTCATGCATTTATGACAACAGAGTATACATACAATTCTGTCAAGTACGGACCTTTCTTTGGGCCGATCTGTACTTACATGAATTGCATGCACAATTTTTTATATCCCAAAATAAATTAATTTTCACAATAAATGTCACTTTGATAACATGTTGTTTCAATTAATTTATCTCAAAATATATACAAAATAATACTCATATTTAAATCATATCCGCAATTAAAAAAAATTTAAATTTTATTCTGATGACCTCAATTTCTTAAAATTTAGATTATTTAAAATCCAATTTTACCGATCTTAAATTTAAACCTATAAAAACTCAATTCATCAAATATGCCTCATTTCCCCGTAACAGGGTACTGCTAAAGAAATGATGACTAACCAACAAAAAATGTCTTGTATTTGGAATGCGGCAGAAATCTCACAATGAATAAGTAAGTGGGGAAGAAGAATCATTGAGGCTATAAAAGCGACTCTCCTCCTTTGGCAACAAATTATTTCAAAATTGTCTCCTCTCATTTTAAGATAATTTTCTTCTCTCTCTTTACAACATTTCATTAAAATTAATAAAATATTATTTTGATAACGTTTGAAAACGTAAAAAAAAAAATAGCTATTGTTGAGTATAGCCGGATCTTCCACAACAATTGTTATTAGAGTCTACTGATCTTTTATATCAGAAAAAAATTTCTTGGATTAATCAGCATTGAGCTCAGTTTATTTCCGTATGCTCTATGATTGCAGTTTACTCTGAATTTCCACAATATAAAAGATTTTCTTGGATTAATTGGTATTGAGCCAAATTGATCTTAATATACTCTGTGTTTACAATTTAGTTTGATCTTTCACATCAAAGATAATTTTTTTGGACTAATTGATTTTTATATCAACAACTGTTAAACAGTATTGGTGGCAGAAATGGCTAACACCACAAAGCCATCCACTTATGATTTTTCCCTCTGTTAAATAGTTATATTTGTTATCTATCCTCGCGTTGATTTTTCCCTTTGTAATTTTCACTTACAGTAGTTTTGAGTGCCTGGTGGTTATGTTCTAATCAACTCAGCTGAACACCTTGCTTATGATTCTGCAACAATCAAATCAAAATTCAAGTGACATAGGACATGCAAAATGCTCAGACGAGAAGTTACAAGGCTGCGCTAGCCCTGAGACAAATTTGGTGGACCGATAAGTGAACGATCTTCCCCGTGGCAGCTCTAGCTAGCACAACTGTTTTTTTCCTCAGACTGTCTCTTCTAATGGTTATCTCGAAATTTATTCCTATAAAGGAGATGAAATTTTAATAGAAAATTTAGATTGCTACACATGTATGAGCCTTGAAATACTCGATTGGAGTTGGATAAAATCTGAATAGTGATAGATAGAAAACAATCCATCTGCACCAAAATAATAATAATAAAAGTTCACCTCGGATGCCATCCTAATATTTTGATGAGGATTAGTGGCCTAGGCCCATAACCAGAAGGCCCATAACCATAAGGCACATATGTATAATTATTTTGTAATGCACAACTTTGTATTTCTCATAGGGGCAAACTTAATAAGTTGTGATGAATGTATTTAAATTTCAGTGGATGTGCGTAATAAATGGGACCAAAAGAGCTTTGACTGCATGTCGACTGTCACCCATTCACACCTCGGAGCAAGTGCTTAGCAGCATATTTGTCTCACAGAGGACAATAAAAAATTTAAGATTTGCCTTTTTCTGTTTCTAGGTTTGAATCTTCAATGTTCAAATTCAAACGTTTACACTTACTTTTTCATCTTTTCATTGCCTTCTTGTTCCCCCCCTACATCTAAGCTCGGCAGTCTGCTTTTTCAGAGCCAAAGGTCCCTCCTTTGGATGTTTGAATTGCTACCCATGTTCATTTTCTCCCTAGACAATAAATTTAGGTTTAAAAAAAATAAATGATTCCTCTTATGCGCAAGGTACTTCCTACTTAGTGCGGAGATAGAGGAGAGTGGACGGTGATCGTATATACAGAGCCTTCCGATTGTATTTTTACAAAGAGACTTTTTATATTTCGAACCCGTAATCTCGAGATCATTAAAGAAGTAACTCCACTGTTATACTAAGATTTATCCGCAATTTAACATGATTCAATATCATCAAATTTAACAATAAAAAACATAAATAATTTCACTTTTGAAAATTCCGAATTAGTTGATTAATTGGCGCATTTAGTCAAGTCATTTGAAAAACTTAAAACCACCCACTAAGTGAGACAAGATTTTGTGGTGCCCGATAAACAACATTACTCAAGTCTAATGTCTCTGTCTTCCACTAATCTTTTTACAGATAAGAACCACTCAAAACTACCACCGATGGTAACATACATTGTGCTCCCATTCTACAATAAAATCATTAAACATAATAAGTTTAAGATTTGATTTCCAAGGAAAATTCTAGTCACATGAAAAAATGAACCTTCTATTTTCTCCTTCTCTTCCTAAACTTACTCACAGCAGTTAGACCTAATATTACGTATATAAAAATAAAATACTATTTATCAGAGTTAAAGAAATATCAGACTTGTTAGTATATATCTCTGTCAAAAAAATAGTCCAAATATTTTTTACAAGCAAAAAAAGGTCGTAATTTATGCTAAAATGCTTAATTTAATAACATCGTAGTGTTAAATAGGATACTTTTTTCTATTTTTAATTGAAAATCCCTATGAATTTTAAAATAAATTCTTTGTGGTCGAAAAATGTTTATTTTAAAATATAAATAGTAGGGCTGGGTCCGATCCGAACAAAACCCGTGACCTGCCCGAATTCGAGGGGTTCGGATTGGGTTAATTCGGGTTTTTTATTATACTGGATCGGGTTCAGGTCAATAATTAAAAAACCCGAATTAACTCGATCCATCCGAATCAACCTGAATACATATAATCATAAGGATAAAAGTAGAATTATGGCAAAAAATATATTTTGTAAAGATCATATTTTCCTTTTTTTATTTGTAGATAGAGTTTTCTTAAAAAAATTTAAAATTTTTCAATTTTTTTAATACTATAAATACAAGATTCTTTGGAAAAAAAAATTCATCGACTTCTACTAGCAAAAAAAAATCTCCTTATCATGTTCACTAAAAAAATAATATTTAAATATTATTTTAAATTTTTAGGTTAAAAAAAATAATTTTCGGATTAGGATACCCGCCCGAATTTAAGTACTTTATTCGGGTTCAGGTTCAGGTTCGGGTCACAAAAAGATAATCCAAATATCTCAGGTTCAGGTCAAAATGGTATATTCGGGTTTGGGTATCCGATCCGGACACAGTCCTAATAAATAGTGTTCTCAAAAGGAAGTCATTCCCCATAAAACTTTTATTCCCACGTAAACTATTTATGTTGAGGAAAAAATGAAATACATATAACAATAGTCTAGATCTTGGAAAGCCCAAAGTTAATTATGAGGGTTTTTAGTACATAAACACCTTTTATTATTTTTAAAAAAAAATTAGCATAATTTTGTATTTTCTTTTACCAAATAAAAATAACTTTTGCCCACAAGAGCAAAGGATATTAAGAAATTATAAATAGTATACTTTTATTGGTGAAAAATATTTATCATGAAAAAATAAAATAGAATTCATATAGTACAGTTCAATAATCAAGGAACATTTACCAAAAGAATTGGACAATATGTAAGGCTAATTGTTTTTATTTATTTATTTATTTGATTTTCCCTTTTTCTTTTTGTGCTGAGCTGCCTTATGCTTTTACTGCTGCAAAGGCATTAAAAATCTCTTCTTGTTAATATCTCCAAAAATTTCTTTTTAACATAAAATAATTTTGGAACATTTTGGAAATTATATATATATTTTTTAAATTAACCATCTATATCCGAAAACTCGACTAATCTGCTTTGAATAGATGTGAAATCCAATTTATGGGTTAACTTTCTTAACACCTATTATTTTATTCATAAAATTCAAACTTAAAATTTTGATTAAAAAATTTAATAAGCTATCATCAGAATCAAAAGCCACACATCCTTGGTGCAAGCCATTAAATTAAATACAGTAAAAAGTTCCAAACTTGGTTCAAAAAAATGTCAAAAAATTTACCATCAAATTTTGACATTAAATAAAATATTTATGACAAAACTTCACAAATATACATATATAAAATAAATATATATAATTCAACTGATATTCTCTTTTTTAAAAAAAAGATCTTGAATTCGAGTCTTTTCCTATATATAAAATATATGTCTATAATAAATATAAAGGAAAACATACCAGAATGTTTGCTATACTATAGAAATGTGTCCAAATCAATCTTGGGTATCCTAGAAGTGAGGGAAGGTGGAGTCTTAATGACCTAACATTATTCTTTGTTGGAAGGAAATTGTCAAATAAGTTTGAATATACAATCAAGGTAGGTTTACAAAAAAAATACAAAAGCAATTAATACTGCCCAATGACTTAAAGCAAAGATTGAAAGAGAAAAGACCTTCATTTTTAAGGGTGAGCATGACTTCCACTTTAATGGACTTGATGCTTGCCAAAGCAATTTCTATTTTTATTTGTTGACCTAAAAAATACTCATATTCCATTCCATGCTATTTAACACTAGATTGACTTATGATGCAGCCAGCCAGTGCAATATATGCATTGCTTGTACTACCTAGGTTTTAGACAATTTTTTTTGGGTAAACGGGAGAGGTTCGAACTCGAGATATCTATAAAAAAGGAGACGGTGTCAGTTGATCTATTACTTATTAATAGTTTTAGACAAATTTAATACTAGTCTAGATAGAAAATGTTTTTTTTTCCCCTTAGGGATGAAAAATACAATTTAACTTAAGCTATTTTGGTCTTAATTTCATCACAGATATATAAAAAACCATCTAATTTTCTATTACATTTTTTTGGGGTGGGGGGTTAAGCGTTACATACTGTTATAGACAAATTTATTATTTATAAAGTGTAATATCCACTAATTCAATTTTTCATATGTAATATATAAATACAAAATTCCTTTGTCTTGTCAACTAATTTTTAAGATACGAATTAAGCTTTCTTGTAATTATTATTATTATTATTATTATTATTATTATTATTATTATTATTATTATTATTATTATTATTATTGATGTTGTTATTATTATTGTTGTTATTGTTATTATTATGTTGCCCGATCAGAAAAGTATTGAGATAATTACGAATTATTAGTATTCACTAGCAAACTTGTTTAAAACTTATTTCAGGTGACAATAAATCAAAGGGCATTTTCCTAATTGGTTTAAAGAAACAAAATTATGTGTTAATCTCTTATACAGAAACTTCTCAATATTAATGTTTTTCCACTTTTAAAATGTTTTTAATTTTTTTTTTATTTTTGAAACATTTTAACATATTAAATTAATGAATATTTACATAAAAGTTATTATAATTTTTATATTTATATATTTTTCCATATTTAATAAATTATTTACTTATTTAATTGTAGTTTTTTATGTTATTTTTTTATGATTAATAATTACATATTTAATCATTTTACATTCTAATTATAAAAATATGATCATTCTATTGTTTCTATAAAATAATTAATATTTACATAAAAATCTTTTTATTTTTTATATTATGCATTTTCTCACGTTTCATTTTCTTTATTTTTAGAAAATATCAATTTTTTCATATTGTTTCGTATCTTTTTTTATTTCTGTACAGCATTTGTAGAAGTCGGTATTTTCTATCATTATTTAATTTGATTGTAATTTTAGAAGAGTTTATGAAATAATTTTTAATTAAAAAATTGGGGGAAAAATGGAATCTTGTTGGACTATATATCTCTAGTTTAGGGGTGTATTCGAGTCGAGTCGATCCCGAATATCCTTACACTCGAACTCGAACTCGATTTATTTTATTCGGCTTGAACTCGACGAGTAATAAATAATGAGGCTCGAGCTTGACTCGACTCGATTGTATAACGAAATACTCGAACTCAATTCGAAAACTCAATTATTATATATTATATTAATATATTTTATTTTATTTTATTTTTTATATTATAATTATATATAAATATATATAATATATATTAATATATGTAATCGAGCTACTCGTCGAGTTTTCAAATTTAAAATTCTATACTTGAAATCGTCTCAATTGTATCACGAATTCGGTTCGAACTTGACTCGAACTCAGTCAAAATCGAGTTGAGTCGAGCCATTGACCAAGCGGCTCGTGAACGGCTCGAATTCGGCTCGATTCGTGTAACAATCCTACTCTAGTCTCCTATGAAATCTAACCATTGGGCACACTTGTCAAAATTAAAATATATTTAACTAGTCTAGAAAAGATGTCAATGTGGTGAGTTCACGTGTGAAACTTATTGAATTGTGATGCATTTTTTTGTTTCCTCCGTATGATCGTTTCATATTACTTTCCTTTGGGTTTATGGAATTTGGAAAGTTTCTAGATGTGTGAATTATTGGCTAGAATGTGCATGCTTTCTTATATAGTAAAGGTTACCAATAAAGGTCCTTTCGATATTTTCCAAAATCCACTTTTAGTAAAATACAACTTTGGGTCATCTAGAATAATTTTAACATAAATAATATGTAGAGCTAATGTTGCTTGACAAACTCCAAAGGTTGCATCTACTTTTTTCACGTTAGAGCGAGTTTCATCATGACAAGAGCATGCCATAGGATAGGATCTACTTAAATAAACTAAAAAATGGGTTGAATTATACATTACTAAATTAGAAAGATAATACCAAAATTATACGGCTCTAATGATATGACATTAAACTCTTTTAATTAAAATTTTGAATTCGAATCTTGAAAATAAAAAAATAAATATTGAAAGAGTCTGTCTCTAAATTGGATTTTATAATATTTAAAGAAGATTAGTAAGGTAAACTGAATATTGCACTCAAATAAAAAAAAAAAAAAGATAAGCATAATTCTAGCTTTATAAAATTCTTGTGAAGGCATAAACATGCATGTTGTACGCTCCATAGCTTTTTTCGGAGGAGCATACGGACCTCTTGGTAAATAAAAAAAAAAAAAAAGAAATTCATAGTTGGTATGCTAAATGAAAGTTATTTAGAGATTAATTGAAGTGACACATTAGTATGCTCTTTTATTGAGATTATAAACTCAATTTTATTCGACAGTTGGAAAAATAATGATAGTTTATAATATACATATATATATATATATATTTATTTGATGTATAGATTATTTGTTATCAACTGATATTCAAATTTTATCCGATTAATCTTGTTAAATATTGTGAGATCTATTAAGAGGTTGACTCTTATGCATATATAAAAGTTAAGTCTAACGTATACAAACACGTTACCTCAAGAAAAATCAGCAGATATACTATATGCTGATTATACCTATATGCAATATTATTATATTCAATAAGCCTTATCAAGTTGCACCGTCAAAATACATGATGTATAACCATTTTTTTTTTTTAAAGAAAGAAAGTATTTTTTAAAATTAAAGTTAAGTAAAACTATAATGACTTTATCATGGACGGAGCAAAAGACATTTTGTCCACAAATTTACCTTTTCTAATCGACTATAATTTAATTGATATTATTTCTTTCGTTTATAAATTTTGAATTTAAATTTCTTTTATCTATATATAAAAAAACAAATTTACCCCTCTCAACACTTATAAAAAAGAATCGTCATTAATTCTTTAGGTCCAACATACATGAATTTGATTAAATTAGGCAAGAAAAAAAATAAATATATATACATAACACAAAATTAAAAAATTCTTCGACGCATAGAGGTGCTTCATATAGGTGCATTTTAGGGGTCAATTCCAATTTTATTGGACAGGTGATTCTACCAATTCTTGAGTCAATTTCCCACAACTCAAAATTGGCAACTAGCTTATCCGGGCGTCCATGATGAAATCCACTCTCTCAAAAGGAAATTACCCTTTTTAATACATCAATTAAGATAACCCAATTACGCAAAATCAAAGTTATTAATGATTAAGAAACATAATCAAAGTTATCCAGATGATAAAGAGTTCTTTCTTAAATATTTTTTAAAAATTTAATATTCAAATACCCATAAATATATATATTTTTATATTTTTATGATACTATTAAAAAAATATATATATAATCAAAATTCAAAACAAAAATTTATCCGAAGTTGACCCAAACAGAGTTAGTCATACGTTACCGTCACCATTTTTTGTGGGGTCCGCGACTGCTGCCGTGCTGACCTTTTGTCCGTGATGGCCGATGGGTGGTGGGGCAATCCATGGATTTCAACTTGTGGTCCTAGATTGAATTCAATGACCAACTCTTGGACACAATTTTCTTTCCTTTTTTTTTTAAAAAAAATAATGGTTGCTAAGGAAATCTGGGACAGAGGTAATTCCACTCTCCTTGTTTTCTTCAGGCCTTAACCCTTTTCAAATTTCACCATTCAAATATCTCGCCTTTACAAATATAATAGTTATTTTATTATTACTTGACCATCGATTTATAAAATTCAATTTAAAAAATAACTCTTTCAATATCTATCCACCAAAAAAAAAAAGTTGTCCCATGTTTTTCACATGCCCAAAATTTTGATACTTGGAGCCAATAACTCTGATTTCCCTTTTTTTTTAAATAAATCATCGATATCTAGTTGAATTTAATTAGATTCAATTCGAGTCGGATTAAATTTTAAGAAATAAAACTCTCTCGATACCTATTTTCTTTATACAATAAAATCGAATCCAAAACCTTATTTAAAAGATATTAATTTTCTGAATCAATTAAACATTAATAATAATTATGATTCTTATAACGTTAAAAAAGTTCGGTAGATAAAAACATATTAATTAAAATCTCAACTATTTCTAGTGTAAATTAGTTATGGATTCTACAATTAATAAAAAAATAATTTTTATTTTTTGATTACAATAGAAATCAAATTCAGATCACAGGGTCAGAGTGAAGAGTTGTTGCTACTGAATTGTCATTGGGACAAAAAAAAGAATTTATAAGATAAATATAAGTTTATTAATTATCAGAAACATGTGGTTATATATGACCCAATATAATAATTAATGAATTATTTTATATTGAATTTTAATATTTTCGATAATAGACTTTTTGGGTATTATTTTATATTACTTGTAAATGAATTTATGAAAATTATGATCCTTAAAGCCCACGTAGGTTTTCGAGGTCAACATCTTAGGTTGCTTTAATGAAAAGTATATCCAAAATTTTGGCCAATATCCGTTGGTTGCGTGAATGACTCTCTTTCTAATTCAAACACATTTCATGATCTTTTGAGAGGCTTGGCATTTTGTTCTTTTTCAGGTACTAATTACATGATTGATCAATTTCTTAGTATTTTCTTGTGGTTCTGATAAATGGCGTATTATGGATATTTTCCTTGCATTTAGCGTAAGACAGGATCCTAATCCATGTCTAATCTCGTACACGTGTAAGATTAAATTTCATCAAAATAAATTTGTGATATAGACCACATTTAGTGCCCATTTGATAAGATTTTTTTTCTCAATTTTTCTTATTCTTTATAATTTTTTAAATAAATTTATAAGTTATTTGGTATTTTTATTTTTAAAAATAAATTGATTTTATAACTTTTAAAATAAAATTAAAAATTAAAAATCAAGAATTAAAGTTAAAGAGAAAGAATCCAAATTTGAAAGCCGTGAGAATAAATGAATTTATAGTATGAATATATATGAAATTTTGTATCTTTCAAATGATGATATAAATGAATTAAAAATATATATATACTTTAAAAAAAGTTTTTGTATGAGGAGTTTTTTAAAAAAAAACTATTTTTCAAATTTTTATTTATAAAAAAATACTTTAAAGGAGAAGAGAATCTGTTTAGCAGGAATTTTTCTTATAAAGAAAAGAGAAGTTAAAAAAAAGTCCTATCAAACGAGTATTTAGTCATAAATTTTTTTTTCCTTTCTATTGATTATTTGAAATCAAGATATTTTTTAAACTCTGATGGATGTAAACTTCTCGAAACTAATTTGTTATTTTTAAAATATTTCAATATATTAAATTAATTTATATTTATATAAAAATTTTTATAATTTTTTTGTTTGCATATTTTTATATTTAATTAATTATTTCCATATTTAATAAGAATCTTTATTTTTATGTTATTTTTTATAATTAACAATTACATATTTGTTTATTTTAAATCTTTATTATAAAATATGACCATTCTATTATTTTTATAAAATAATTAATATTTACATAAAAATTCTATTTTTTTATATTAATATATTTTTACACATTTTCGTTTCCTATATTTTTACAAAATGTTATTTTCTCGCGTCATTTCATATTCATTTCCTTGGAATCTATCTAATTGGTCATTTTAATTAATGTTAATTTTTAAAAAAAATTAGTAAAAATCCCTTTATTTTAACTAATAAATATTATAAATAAAATTCATAGACTATTCATTTATCCATACACCCCGATTAAACATGTGAATATGAATTAGCAAGATACATTGCCGAGTTGGTGACAATGAAACAACTGCCTTTAATTTTTTATTTATTTTTTAAGTACTACCATGTTTATTTTTATCGATAGTTTTTTAAAAAATAAAAATATTATTAAAAGTCATTGAAAAAAATTATTATAAACTTTTAGAATATTAATTTTTTTTAAATTATAACATTTGTCATATCTAACCCCTTGCATCTATATTTTATATTTTGTCTTCTTATATAAATTTTTGACGGTTTTGATATAAAATCTGTTTACGTCTTAATTTTTAGAAGATATGATTTTTCCCGACAAAACTAAGAACTTAAAATTTTAAAATTACATTAGGAAAGTTTTGGGCTGCATGTAAAACTTAGCATCATATATATAATTCAATTGATACTATTCCACTTCACGAAAATAAAAAAGAAAGAAAAAACTTAGCATTGTGATTATTCAATACACAGTACTTGCAGACTATTTTGGTTTTATAAGTATACACTTAAAGGACATCCATTAATATTTTGGCAGTTTAAAAAAGTAAATCAATTAATATTTTTACTATTAAGCATCGTCTTAATTGCATTTAATAGGAAATCCTAGTTTCATAACTGTAAGAAATTTTTTACCATATATATCATCAAGAGAAAAATTGATATTTTTTTGTTTTAGTTGAAAACTTGTAAGCATTACATAATTACATATTTTTTATATAATAATTATAAGATAAATCAGAATTATTATTAAAATTTAATTTTTTTTAAAAAAAAATTGAGTCAGTCGTCAAACTAGTGGTGGGGTGAAATGTTTCACCACGTGAAAAATGTTTGTGAAGGGAAAATGAGCGTCTCACCTGGCCTCCCTCCTTCAGGGCTTGCCACTATAAATTAAAACAAATATATATATATATATATATATATTTATATATCTGAAAACGAAAGCAAAATCTATTACTTTTTATTTACTTTTTTTAAAGTCGTCCATCCTTCTCCTACGTTACATCAAGTCGATGAATATTTTGTATATCGGATGAACTCTTTATAAATTTTAATAAAAGGGCATTCACAGGGTAATCTTTTTTTTTTTATTATCATAAACTTGGTTTAAATAATTAGGTTGATTCTGATTAAATTCGATTTAACTCAAATTAAAATTTTAAAAGATAAATATCTTCCAACACCTATTTTTCTATACATAATATTTAAACCAATTTAATATTTTATTTAAAAGATATCATTATTAACTGTTATACAATTAAAATATTGGTGATAAGATAATCTCGTAGACTACTCACAAATATATGTTTTGACATTTTTTCGGCAAGCATGCTTGTGTGTATAACTTATTTATCGTTTATACATACATACACAAACACAATATATATAAATATATATATATATATATATATATGAATATTTTGGGGGACTTATAAGTGCTATTAAGAGAGAACTTATTATTACAACTTTACTAAAATATTGTGCATTTAATTATTTATTTTTCAAAGAATGTTTAAAATTCTACTTATGTAAGTTTGCTTAGATCTAATTTGGAAAATCTCATTTACTGTAATTTATTTGACTTATCACAATTTATTTTATTTTATTTAGAATATAGAAAATATAAATTTTACAATTAGAAATCATTTTTTCATAAAAATAGAATTATTATATGTTAATAATTTTTATATTAAAAATTGTACTCATTTTGAATTGAATTCAATTAGGAGCGCTAGGTGGAGTAATTTTTCTAATACAATCATTAAAAGAATTTCTCAGATATATTAACTATTAGGTTATGTTTATTTTTACAAATTAAATTAAATTTTTATTTATTTAATTTCAGTTTAATAGAAGATCGTGATTTTAAAACTATACAAAAGATTATTTTCGTATTAATATTATATAAATCAAAATTACTATTAAAATTTAAATTCAATCACTTTAAAAAAGTTATCTGATATAACTTGTGTTGTATCATATTTACTCGTGCAAAGAGAAATTCACTAAAGAAGAATAATTATACTTTAGTCAATTTAGATGATTTATCTATCTTAAATGGTAGATTTACTTAAAAAAATTTTAGAGTATTTATTAACTATTATTGTATTTTTTATTATTATTTTTTTTTAAATTTTTTGGGAATGAGCCATTAAGTAACGTCGCCGTGAGTCTTGTTCCAACGAATTGACGCCGTTGGAATTAAAGCCCATAAAACCCGGTGCGGCACTAAAAATAAAAGAAAAAAAAAGGGAAAGGACAAAAAAAAAAAGAAAAAAACAATAATCGGAAGCGAAGCAGTTTTTTCGAGTCGCATGATAAAAGGGAAATCATAGAAACATTCGCTGTTGTTTTCCTTTGTTTTTTAGAGAGAGAGAGAAGTTAGACAGAGAAGAGGAAGAGGTATTCATTTCACGTTGGTGCTGCTGTTGGGTGAGATCTTGTCAGATCGGACACGGTGTGTGACGAATTTCTCTTATTTTCTCAACATTTTTTGAAGTGGGTTTAGTTTTGTTGATCTGACTGTTTTCTTGATTTTCCGCAATGTGGTTCTTGATCTGTCAAGATGTGGGTTTCTTGCTAATTTGCTGATCTGGGCTTCTTCTCTCCTTGAAACCTTCATATGTTGTTCCTCTTGGGAATTAGTAGGGTTTTTTTTTTTCTTCCGTACTTTGCACTTGTGGGTGTTAATCTCTAATGGGGTTTTCTGAATGTGGAGGCTTTGAAATGACAAATTTGCAATCTCTCTCTCTCTCTCTCTCTCTCTCTCTCTCTCTCTCTTTGTCAGTAGAGTTCATGCTAATTTAATTTGGGGTCTCTGGGTAATGTTGAAATGGACATGCAAAATATGATTCGTGAATGTCGGTGTGGAAACAAGCAGATTTTCCAATTTAAGGTTTTGTTCTTTTTTAAGGGGGGATGCTATTTAATTTTATTTCCTTGGTTTTTCATCTTTGGCCCTTTCTATGTTTTCGATTTTTTTCCCCTATATCTGTCCAAATTGTGGAGGTTAAGTTCTTGAGTTTTGTATGATGTGTTGCAGCTTTGGTATTTCAGTTTCTGATTTTGTGCTGTGAATCTTTCTTTCTCCCCCTAAAATTTTCCTCCATTTTTTTTTGTGTTGATAGTCTCCAAATTAGCTTCATTAGCAACCTACTGTTTCAAAAGGCTTTATGTCTTTTTTTTCCCCCCTTTCTTCTTGCTTTTAATTCAATTTATTCGAAATTCTTGGTTATATTAATTCTATGATTTTTCCATTCTTAATTTTAAACTTACAAGAAATTTGAAAATGGATGCTAGTATCTTCCACTGATTTTCAATACGAGGTAGGTTCTAGGTCGACGTTAGAACATACGGAGGTTGAAATTACCTCCCACCCCTCATTGCCCCCCTTGAGCATCAATCATCATGTATTCCATATGTATTAATACCCTTCTGTTGTGCTCCTATCTGATTCCGGCGGAAATATTGCAAGAAGAGACTGCGTCTGTGATTTCATGTCTTGATTCGACCCAATTGGGAGACAGACATACACAGGATTCCATACCAAACTCTTACAACGAACAAGTACAGGATAAACATATTGTCGAATAGACTTTCAGAATTTCCTACATAAATCGACAAAAGGAAGTTGTAGATTATAGTAATTAATATAGCTGTATTTTTGCACAAAGTGAAGAGTTAAGGAAGTTTAAGAGTAGGCAGAAAATGCTTAAGCAAATGTGTCATTTAGTCTATTTTTGTATCATTATAACTTAGTATTTTCCATTCTGTGCTTTTTCTTTTATTCTTTATCAATTTTTTATTTTTATTTTTTTAATTTTCCATGTGCTGTCCATGTTGTTTGGTGTATCCTGCCCTGTGTCTTGTGCAAGTAATTTTTTTTTATCAGTATTTCTTGTGCAAGTATTTGTGGTTTGTAGGTTTGTAGGTTTGTTTCTATATTTGGTCTTGTCTATCATCTTTGATCGTTTACCCTTTTTTATACACTTTATTTACTACTATTTGAATCACTTAGTTTGATTCCTCCCCCCTCCATTTTTCTATTTGCTGCATCTTGTTTATATTTTCACCGTTGAGATGTTATTACTCTTGGATCTTCTCCACTGTTCTTGATTCACTCTCAATTATTATGTTTACTTTTGGGGATTATTTGCTTGTTTTGTTACTTTTTCCTACATATCACTAATAGTCGGATGATTGATTGGAGATTTTGTTCTTACATGGACATGATGCGATTTGTATCTGACAAAAATTGGGAGTAAAATTGTCAAGGGGACAAAAACTGTTGCTGTAATAAAACCTATTTCCTTTTGACAGAAGATCTGTCATTTTGAACTTCTCAACTCTCTCTTTGATGTGCCCGTTTGAATTTGTATGTGTTATCAATGATTGCATTGCTTCTATTGTACAAACATTCCAGCTTGGATGATTGTTGGTGAAGGAGCTGTGTGCTTTAATCTTACGTTGCAGCAGAATGATGCTGGAAGAATGAAAAAGAGACCTTTCTGACATTCTCTCCTAGGCACAATGAAATTTAAGAAGAAAATACAATGTTACTACCATTATTCCATTTTTTTTTTTTCCTCTTTTGGTGGTTTGATCTTATCTTCAATCATACTTGAAAGGACTACAACCATAGTGGTTATGACTCTGGTGATTAACTCACCCTTCTCTCTCTCTCTCTGCTGGTGTAACAATTTTTTTTTTTTTTTTTTGGGTCTTGTCTAGTAAGATCAGTCATTAGTATGTCAGAAGAGTAGTACTGGTAGCCGAGTGATAAGTATGGAAAGGGTTAGACTTTTTAGAGGATGAGTCCACTTTGTACCTCCAATTCATCCATTGGTTTTCCTGTTTCCCTTTTATTTATGGTCTTAAAAGGCATGTAAAGGACCCTATTTGCCTTCCTTTTTGGGCCCTTAATATTTTGACTTACTGGTTATTTGATCTATTTCCCTTCCAGAATGACATTTTGTTCACGATTTTGTAGTGAGTTCATTTACTGTGTGATTATTCAACTTCTGTGAAAGTAAAATGCTATTTGCTTCATCACTCACATTGCCTATTTATTGACTGCATTTGTGAATCTTTGAAAATGTTAATAGGTTTGGTTCAAATTACAAAACAGTACTTTGTAGCCATTTATGGAATCATTGTCACACTTAAGTTCTTTTTTTTTATTATTATTTAAATTCTATGCAGTTGGATGGGGAGGGAGTTTACAGATAACTACATGGAGAGGAAACCTAATGGTGTTAGCCGTGTTATTTCTCCTGGAAATGGCACCAGAATTGAAAAAGAGAGTGTTGAAGAGGATTACGAAGTGAAGGAATGTACTGCTGAGAAGTCAGTTGATAACAAGGATGGGAAGCAAGATGTATTAGGTGTGAAAAGTATGAATTTTGAGACTGACCTGCCCGAGGGTGAAAATGGGAAATCTGAATCTCAGAAGTCTAGCACTCCTACTAAAGCAGGGTTGAAATCTCCTACTGATGGAAAGGCAAACTGCACTGTGCCACAGCCATTTGCTCTGGCAACTGAGAAGCGTGCTTCATGTGTCACTCGGCATCCGGGGACTGAAACTGCTTCTTCTGGAGGGAACTCTGAACAGAGTCCCAACAACATGCTCTCCCCCAACTCCAAGTCTCCCAAGAAATCTCAGGTTTTCTCCATGCTCCTTGAGTGATGATATCATCTTCCTTCTGTCCTTAATTTACAAATTGGGTGCGATTTGGGGGTTGGGTCAAGGATGAAAATCTCATCCACTATCTATTTGAAACCAGGTGGGGCATGGGACTTGGCACCGCATGGGAGTGTCCTCTTCAAGTTGGGGATGGACACAATAAAATGCTCTCCAATATTAAAACTAATAGAAAGTGACAAGGGAAACTTATTTTTCTGTACACCTATTTCAATATCTTAAATACTGTAAGCACTAAGGATCATAGGATGAGCATATTAAAGGTGCTGCAGTTTAATTCTTTGCAGTACTGAGCATTATGAATTACGTAGTTGTTTTCTATATTCTGAACAGGTTAGAAGTTTAACAGATTAGGTTCTGTTTCAAATGGCAATATTGTGAAATTTATTATATTACCTTTGGCACATAGAGCTGGTCCACTGTCACATTTTCATGCTTGTGGTGTAAATAAGACTGTAGTGTCAAACTTTCTTTGATGGAAAGGAAAATTTGTTTGATTGCAATGGGGGTAAAATTGGTCTCCGTGTTTTCTTTTAGCTTTAAGATAATTGCGGAAAGAGAAGCATGATTGACAAAGAAAATTTTTATGATTAGCCAGGAGACCGTAATTGAGCAATCATAATTGACATCACTCAAAGTTTTGTTGTAATCCTCCCCCGCCCATGCCTTTTTGTTTATGTTTTAGGAACTGTGCTGAGCTTGGAACTTTGTGATCTTTTGTTTTACTCAGCCAAACTCACCCCCACTTTCAAGGAAGCCGGTGCAACATGACCACAAGAAGTTTGTTGATGATGATGATGCATGGTCTGTGGCTTCATCGTATCCTTTGACTTGGTGCAGTTTTAAAATTTGAGTTCTAAGTTTGTTCTCATGTCTGTTTGCTATGCTTGATTTTGTCTTTTCATTGATGAAGTTATCCTTAGCCATACACAGTACTGCAGCATCTGTTAGAACAAATAGATCCAGGACAACTGTTGCTTCCACGCCAATATTTAGGTGTGATGAACGCTTGGAGAAACGAAAAGAGGTAAAGCTTTCTCCAGTAACGTCTCATTTTGAGGCAATTTTCATGCTGCACTAAAAGCAGTGGATTTGTTGTTCATGTGTTTTGTCTCTTCTGTACTTTTTATTTGGCTCCATTCTCTAGTATTATACAAAACTAGAGGAGAAACACCAAGCACTGGAAGCAGAGAAGAGTCAGTTTGAAGCAAGGCAGAAGGTACATTACGTGCCTCTTCATTATGAACATATTTCACATGTTCTGTACATGGATGTGAGATTGACTTTTCATCTATATTTTTCATTTCTTTCTTCATTTTCACACTCAGGGTGGGATATAGCTGTTTCTGTTAGTAATGCATGTGAATGCTCTTAGTCTTGATCCAGAGAATATTTATATCTTATGGCTTTTCTCTGTTCTTCATACGGTTCCTGGCAAATTCTCAGGAAGAGCAAGAAGCAGATATCAAGCAGCTTAGAAAGACCATGGTATTTAAAGCAAATCCTATACCTAGCTTCTACAGTGAGGGGCCTCCACCCAAGGTTGAACTCAAGAAGGTAGGAATTTCCACGTGCAGACATGTTATTTTCAGTTTTTGCGTGATACAGTATCTATGTTCACTGAACTGACAAGGTTATGAAATTTTCAACCTAATATGGGAAATGAGGGTATCGAGACAAGCAACAAGAAATCCAGCTTTACCAGACAGCTGATTATGGATCGATCTCCATATACATCATCATGTTTTCTCCATAACAAGTTATAACATGTTTTTAGGTGTCTTGTATGCTCATCTGAGTTTAGGTGCAGTGCATTAGTTTAGTCCGGTACATCTAGAAAAGTGCATGAAAACTATTTGTTGAAGAACAAAAATTTCTTATTTTTCAATTGGGTTCCAGTTACCAGTGACACGCCCAGTATCTCCAAAACTGAACAAAGGCAGGAGAAAGAGCTGTGGTGATGCAGTTAATCCACCCAAGGAAGAAAAGATTAGCCCTCGGGGAATCCGTCACAGCATTGGTACTTACAGAGAGGACGGTGCTAAAAATAAGATCCCTTCAAGTGCACGAAGTGGTAGTGGTTCCGGCAAGGCCAAACCAGTGAAGGCCTCGACCAAGACAGCTTCAGAACAAAAGCCTGGGCAGACTGCGACAGATGATGTTACTGTGCAGTCATGAGCTAATTAGTTTTTATTTAGTTTTTTCTTGTTTCTTTTTGCGTGGGAAAAAGGACTTATGGTGACGAGATGATCCGAAAAGAGAAAATTGTATTTTTCTTTTAACACCCAGGTGACTTCTGTCTGCTGTCTGTGTCATATATGAATTGTGTATATCTTCTGTAAGTTATATTAGTACATACTGTTTTATATATTGGATGAGCTGCCTTTTCCATTGATGACTAGTTCTGCCTCCATCATGTATTTTAATGACCTTTTATGATTATCTATAGTTATTGAATGCTGTTCATAGTGAGTTTATTTGAAGTTTTAATGTGTGAGAGAGAGAGAGAGGGAGGGAGGGAGGGAGGGTGTCATTATTGAGCAATGTTCACAACAGGATTTGTTCAATATCAAGGTATGATTGCATTTTAGTAGTTGTCAGTGTCCGAATTTTATTTAGCATGGAAAATATTCATGTTGTAGAGGATGTGGATGGCTAACAACCTTCTTAAATAAAGTATAGGAAGCTATATGATTGGCTGTTTTATAAATAAAAATTTTGCTGGAATATTTTATTGAATCTTCTGAATAATTCTTGTTCCATTATTATTTTTTTTTTAATTTTTTTGGGAGCATTACTGCTCTGTTTGTGTGCGTGTCTCGTGGGGCATGCTCATATAATAAATAAGAATGGTACGTGCAATAAGGTGGTCTTTGATTTAAGAGAAAGTAGAGTAAATCAAAATGACAGTCATAGTATAAAAGCAGGAGAAAGAAGGGGCCTAATCATCTTTAGATGGCGAGTCAGGGCACAAACAATCTTCAATGGCGCATATAAATTTTGAGTAAGCAATAACCCCTTTTAAGCAAAATGGGAAAATCAATTCATAGTAATTGTATTTAGAAAAATTCTAGCCTACCAAGGATTTGGTGGTGTTGTATTTGCCTTTAAGCATGATTTTTGAGTTATTATGCATACTTATAGGATTTAATTTTTAATAATTGTATTTGGGATATTGGCTCAATATATTTGAGTTATAAACACAATAAGAGAATGGTTCTGTCCAAGTTTGTTCTGAATTTTCAATCAAAAAATTGGGCTATGACCAAGTTGGAGGTGCAAAGTGGCGAGGGAAGTTGGACGAAGGGCATTGCCTACACACACTGTGTTTTGGAAAGAGATGGTCTGGTTCATAATTTCTTGCTGTGAGGCATTATATAATGAACAAGATCGAGAGAGAAAATCGGTTCAAGTGAAGCTTTTTTTTTTGGGGGGGGGGGGAGGATTCGGGGACTTTTTCTTCTTGTGTGTGTGGTCAATGGAGTTTTATAAATATATTGTACAAATTTTAAGAGGTAACTAAAATCAAAGGTCTAAAATTCATCTTTCACAAGGTCAACTGAATATCTATCTTAGTTGAGGAGAGAGAGAGAGAGAGAGATTCATAGCACAAATTTAATACAAAATAATTTGATGAAAAGTCATACCTTCGAATATATTAAATTTCTCTGTTAATTGTCTTGTTCATGTCCTGAAATGGTGTCACGTAGTAACTCGCTCTAGAAATAATGACAACAATAGTTAAAAAAATAGTGTGATTTCTGGAGTATACATGGTATGTGAAAATTAATGAGGTAAAGAAGTTTTACAAGAATAAATTGTATTAGATTGACAAGAATCAACTAAAGATTTGTGAATATCTTTATCTTATATTTTTCATAGTTTAGCACTTATATTTCAATAAAGTCCTCTTACGGTTCTTCTCAGAGGTCTGTATTGAAGAAATCATTCAATCAAGAGCAGGTCATGCTCACTATTCCGCTCTCCGATTATGGGGGTGGAATGTCGGGATTGGTTTGCGCTCTTGAATTGGAGAAAAGAGGTGTTAAATCCAGTCTTCCATATGGTTGGTTAGTCCTATAACCCAGCATCAGAAACAATAGATTCTTATCGCAGTTTCAGCAGTTAAATTATGATTAATAACTCAGTATCCACAAAAAAAAAAAGAAGCGAGCTGGTTTCAAATTACAGCAATTGAAGCAAAGCATCTCAGCAGGTCCAAAGTTAATGTACTGACCATCGATCTCAAATCTCCCTAATTTCCAGGGAAGATTACAGAGATGCCTCTCAATGAATCAACTTCTATCAAGAATCAAAATAATATGGACAATAACCTCCTACCGTCTTCATGGTGGCATTGATGGCCTTGTACCAGAACAACTGCAATTAAAATGAAGAGGGTAAAAATTGTTCAAATTTTCAAGGAATAGCAATGCAAAATCTGCTGCCCATGCAAGTATCAAATGATGATGGTAGAGAAAATGATAAGCATCCTATTCCACATTCACCGTCAATGTCCACAATACAATTCAATAATCTTTGAGCAAAAAATAGAGCCATAAAAAAGGAAATACCAACCAATCCACGTGGGGGGCAATGAAAGAATTACCCTCTAGGGTGCATGTATCTTAAGATGCATGCAAGAAAATACAAGTGTATGTGAATTTCTATGATTGGTTTTCCATGCATGAAATGCGTTGTAGATCTAAATTATGATGGAACATTCTAATTGCCTCACAGAAATCCTAGTTGACCCTAATATCACCATAAACAACTTAAAAAACACTTGGCAAGATTTGGTGCTCACCGCTGGTCTAATGTAAAACTGAGATTCACAATGAGGCAGAATAGATGAAGTCATAAATGAAATTATATGGGTCAAGAACCCATAACATGTTATAGATGTCAAAAGAGTTGCTAAATCTTGACTTTTTATAGAGCAAGCGTGAAGCGAGCACTTTATGTAATTAGAGATGAAGGGTGGATCAAGCAATAATTGCACATCTCTCCAAGAAGAAAGAAGGCTACTATAAATGCATTAGTTAAAAACATGCGGCTAGTAAAAGCAGTTCAAAAGATTAAGCGCTTCAGAATGATACGGAACATGGGAACATATTACTGGGGAACCGGGGAGATTTTCTCCAAGGCAAATAAGAAATGGGCAAAATAAAATCACAAAATCGTCAAGTGGATTGGTGTAACCCCCCACAGTGTATGGCTTGTGCTGGGGCCCTAGCTAGCACTGGCCGGACCAAGGAGCAGGAGCTACTTGGCAAAGAGGAGGAAGTATGGGACTTCTGACTGAGGCATTGTGAAGTCTAGGGAGGCTACAGGATACGCAAGGACTGAGCTAGAGGTTGGCTTAGGCGAAAAGAGTGTAGATGGCTTGTTAAGTGCTCAGTGGAAATTTCAGGCACGCCGAGTAGAAGGATTCTTTGAGATAAAGTGATTCGAGCAATCAAAAAATCTCAAGAAGTTGCTCGAGGAAACGAAAATTAGCCTTGAGATAAGATTTGCTTGGAGAACTTAAAAGGGGCCTAGTAGGACATGGGACTAGCATTATCCAAGGAAATGCTAAGCCAAATGCGGGATCTGGTGAAAGATCAAAACCAGGATAAGGGAGGAGTCTTAGGAGTGCACGTCTAAGATGAGTCAAAGGAGTTTGGCATGATTCAAAGACATCAAGAAGATAGAGATGAGATTTGAATTGGCTCCCTCATTCAATTAGGAGTCTTATCATGCGTCCTTGATAATGCTTTTCACGCCTAATGCAGCTAGGGTTGTTAGCTGCAGAATACTCTATAAATAGTTAAGCATTGCTCATAGGGTTGAGCATGTGTTGGGGAGCGATCGAGATTGCTCATAGGGTTGAGCATTGTGAGATCTAGATTGCTAGGAGGAATTCTAGGTGGGCTGGAATTCCTGGGTAGACTCCTTGTAGGTCAAGGGATTGTTTCACCGAAAACTTGTAAGTCTCTCAGAGTAATCATCTTTTGTAACTTCTTAACTGAGTTAATAAAGGTCGGGAAGAGGTTTCCCGTAATCATGTCCCTATTTGAGAGTGAGGGGAGTGAACAGGTGAGAGTGTGCTGAGGCTGGTGCGGGGGCATTGGCCTGCATCACCAAGTAAGATTTTAGCTCGGTGACAATTGGGCAGATGGGGGAGTGGCTTGGCCCGATTCCCACACGAGTGGATGGATGTGTCGTCCGAGAACCAGGACACACCGCAATGTTTAATTTAAAAAGGAAAAAGGTTATGTGGGTCCCATATCCAAGATGTGTCACCACATCTGGACTGACGCGTTCCCTGAAGATGGCTATTGGTCACAGGTCGACCAGAGCCAAGACATCCCTGATAGAGGGATGCAAGAGACGGTGTTAACAAGGAGAGTCCACAACTTACCTCATCCATACAATTGATGAATGGAGAGGAGATCTACGGCACTTGAAAAGTATCTTGCCATCTGATGTATAGATTAGCAAGAAAAGCTGCTTTTCTTTCACTAAGGCAAGTAGGGGAGAGGCAAAACACGTTCAGATGGCCAAGTATTACCATAATATCATTAATTACAGCACAAACACATCACTACTCTGTAATCAGGCAAAACTTTAAGCAAAAATTTATTATAATTCTGGAACCATCATTTCAATACACACATTCATTTTACAAAGATGTGTTGAGTTTGTACATGTACATCTATAGATGAAAGTTTTACCACATAATGACACCTACCATCTCATTATATTTATCATTTAGTTACAAATCTGGAAATGTTGTTTGCCAAACTTCAAACTCGTAAAAAATAAATTTTCTCATGAGACACCAAAGAGAACCCCAATTTCGCAAGCACAGTGCTGTGACCAAAGAGGAGGTGGACTTTATTTTGGAGGTTTCTTCCGGCGCATAAGATCTGGTTGTGGAGTTTCTCTATGTTTTGCTTTGCTTTCACATGTGTTTGGTAAGATCTGGTCAAGGGAAAAGAGAATGGAAGTACAGAAATCAAAATGAATCTCTTCTTCGGTGGGTGTAGAAGTAAAACAAAATGACGATTTCCACGAAATTGAAGAGAGCACCGAATTTATTACTTGGACAACATGACCATTTGCCTGTTTAATGGTAATTGGAACACTAATTTATATCTTTTGAATTGGAGAAGTGCAAGTACAATGTACCAGAGATTTAAGAATGAAAAACCAACTAAGTCCTATTTATGCTTTGTATCAAATTGGAAATGTAAATACAACGATGACAACAAAATGAGCCAATTTTTGGATCAACCGTAACAGACCAATATAGGAGAGAGGAAAAAAAAAAGTAAAAATAAACTACCATAAAGACTTAAAAAAAATAATAATAAAAAAGTACATTAATTCAACTTATTTGAATTCTTCTACGTCATTCATTCTTATATAAAATTATTTACTAAATTAAACCCTTGACATTTATATCAAGATAACTTGCATCCATACTTTCAACGGTCTACGTCGATATTTCACTAAATCTCATACATTTAAGATCTCCCTTCTCCTAACTCGTGCATCTTTGAACCTTTGTTACACATCCAAAGCATCTTAGTGATATTTTTTCATGTTATCCACAATTAAACTCACTCTCAACTTAGTATATTAGTTTTATCACACATCCATCTGAATATCTTCATTTTAGTTACAATCATTTTATACTCTTGTTGTTTAATGATTTAACACTCAGTTCCATACAATAATGTTAGTCTTATTGTGGCTCCATAAAATAGCCCCTTTAACTACAATGGTATCATGCGATATTAGAAAATTCTAAATACATTTTTTCATTTCATCCAACCTACTTGAATCCTTAATTCACGTCCTCATCTATATTGTTGTCGCTTTCAATGATGGACTTAAGGTATCTAAAACATTCATTCTTTGGTACATTCTTCTAAGGTATCTAACACGTTCACTCTTTAGTATATCCTATCTCCTTAATCGTTTTTTCATCATCTTGATGACTCCCACCAAACATACATCTCATATACTCAGTTTTTGACTAACTTAATCTAAATTCTCTAAATTTTAATATCCCTTCATAACTCCAGTTTAATGCTAACACCCTCCCTAGTTTCATCGATCAACACTATATCATTGGCGAAAAGTATACACTATGGTATTTCATCTTGAATACTCTTTGTTATTTCATATATCACTGCAGGTGAGACTTGATACCGAATTTTGATGAAACTTGATGTTAATTAGGAACTTTGAAAATATAGGAAGACGCTTTTAAACTTAGAAAGTGATTCATGCAGTCTAAAACCAGCAAATGCATAATTAACAAACGTATATCAATGCCAAAAAATATAGCACATTAAGTTCTGTATAAATGAACAAAAAAATCACATGTTAGCAATATGGGCAAGACTCAGTTATGTACAAATATAAATACTGCAGCGACAGTGATCGTCATTAACCTAATTATCACCAAGGGAACCATATCCAGTAATTAATTCTCTGTATAATATAAATCCATGCCAGTCATTTCCGATAAGTGTCAAAGATTGATATGGCCCATTATGATGTTCATTACTGTAATACCACAGTATCCAAAAACATAACACACAAAAAGCAAAATAAGCTCCAGGGCTATAAGACTTTGACAAGTATACATACTAGGAAAAAATTGACGAGATGCTCACTGTGATGTGTTGAGTTCCAAACTCAAGAGAATACAATACAGCCTAATACAACCAAAGAATAATGTTTTTCTGCAAATATAAAATAGACGAGAGTATGGATTAAAATAGCACACACAGGCACAATATAATTAGGCAATCTCAATAGCAAAATTTTAAAATCAGAGGACAAGCCATGACTCAGATAAAAAATAAAGCATAATCTCTGCACAATTAGCAACCTGTGCATTAATATATTTAGCATATTGCAATTTAAGTATTAAACTAATCACATTAGTGAACGTATGCATATAACAACTTATACAATTTTGTTCATAATTAGCAAATAAGTTAACTAATTAATCAAAATATAATCAACATTACTGTTAACAAACTCAAAACACCATTACATATCTAACCATCACAGCATTCCTCAAGTGTAACAATAACAAGTATGTATATTGTGAAGTAAATTTATTAAGAATTTGGTTTTTAAAAATAAGCAAACAATTGAACACAGACATGGCGCCCATCAGCAGTTAGATGAGTGTTGGATTTGACATGCGTCGATTATAGTTTAGTCTTTCCTTATTATATTTTTTCATAATAATTAGTGGGAGTGTTGAGACTTGCATTTTTTTTAATCATCATTTCTTTTCATATCAAGCTGGCTAGAATATTGGGATTAACTTTTATTTTCAATAATAAGGGAATACTGTGTCTGCACTTACAGGAAAATCATCAATGAGAAAAACAAGCCAAAAATTCTCCCAAAACTTGAATCCCTGAAATACTCAAAGATCACTATAGCATAACAACTTCGATGGGGACTTCCTGAAGAAATGGTATGTTTATCTTCACATGTAGTCAAAAGCTTTACACATCAAGGAGAAAAAGAAAATCTTCTCAAATAGCCAGTAATTACAATATTGTGGTAACATAGGGCAGGCAACAATTTGCAAGAAGCAAAGACACTCATCCTGAAAGCGAGAAGAGGGAAAAACAATCTGACACACGCATAAGAAAAAGGGCAGCATGATGCAGAATATATGGGAAAATTAAGAGATTGATCCAGAGAAGTACCAGCTTGTAATTCAAGGCATCTTTGAGGACAAGATCCTTCTTCTTGGATTTAATAACGCCCCTCATCAGAGTACTCCAGCGAGACTGCACCAAAAAGAAAAAACAAAATTGGGTTGAGAAATGTTTCACTCAAATATTTAGTGAAAAGGAAGACATAAATTTAGTTCATTGGGGAATTGAACAAAAACATAAATTTACACATAATAAGCATGAAATATTTTCAAGTTTAAAATCCACGAATTATACTGAAGAAGCTTCAAATAAAATTGCTAAAGCTGGGCTGAGCAAAAGAACTATAGCATATACCATGTATACATGTGTATTAGAAAGCTTGAGAAAAGCTACAAGCATCAGTAATAGTTATCCATGCATGAAGCTTGTGAAATGCAGACCCTACAACATATCAAAATTATGAATTCCAAATAGTTACACTCTACACCTAAAAAGTTTTTGCTTATAATTATGCATATAAGGTAGCTAATCCATGTTAGCAATTTAATGTTGCATAACTTTATATAGGTATTTCAACCGTAGGAGGGTAGACATAAATTGAAAATCTTGACATGTGTGTATCTGTGTGGGGTTATGGAAATATCAAATTTAAGATGTATAAGTCCAAAGGTTTTACAAAAATTCATTGAGATGCCTCTCCCCTAATACATATAACCCAAGTTTCTACAATTTCCAGGGTACATAATGATTGAGATGCCTCTCCCCTCGTACATGTAACACAAGTTTTCCAATTTCCAGGTAACTGAATTCTTGAAAACTTACCAACTCGCAGAATTTATCTCAAAAACAAATTTTTAATGGCTTTCACCCAATTATCTCCTATCAATTTCTGTGGCTGGTGGCTCCACCGTCAGTAGTGTCCCTCTAATTACTTTGCGTAAGATAAACAATGACTCGAGCACATCCATCCCAGGGACAGAGTTATAACATAACCGCAGCATTTTTCTGCCTTGCTTGCCAGATTCCACATGCCATGGATTCGACACGAATATTATTTCAAAATTGGACTATAGTTCATTAACTTTTCACTCCGGGAGT
This sequence comes from Dillenia turbinata, assembly GCA_037126225.1. Classification (NCBI taxonomy): domain Eukaryota; kingdom Viridiplantae; phylum Streptophyta; class Magnoliopsida; order Dilleniales; family Dilleniaceae; genus Dillenia; species Dillenia turbinata. The sequence continues at coordinate 19,087,686 of JBAMMX010000025.1, forward strand.
GACAAAGAGGCAAAGACATTCCAACACTTCCCCATTAAAACAGACACCAAATTTCCAATATGTTTATCCTTTTCTTCTGTTTACATGACCTACAAAGCCAATGCCAACTTTCCATGATTGTCTCTCGTCTCTCTTGGATGTGCTACTACCACCCATATTTTTCACCAATGTTCTTTGCCTCCCATTCATCCCTTTTCTTTCTCACTTAGCTGTAACCCTTTTCTTCTCTTGAAGGCTCTTGTTAGCCTTTCCATGAAAACCTTGAAAAGACTTTTAGATGGTCTATAAGATCATGGAGAACAAAGAAGTATCCATAAAAGGTCAAGGTGACCAGAACCAAAAAACAAATATATAGGTCACCAAACAATGTATTGGAAAAATTGTGGCTCTCATACCACTTTGTCACAAGTTTGGCACAGTGGAAATGGCTAATTAAGTATAAATAATGGCATGATGGATATGATTTGGAGAATTTAAAATGTACATGCGCTTGTATGAGGCCAAAGAAACGTAAAGTTAAAAGCGAATGCAGAGACTAAGAAGATAAGAAAAATGGAGACGCAAGAGGGAAGTAAAGGGCAAATCCTACAGAGAGAGGAGAGAGAGAGAGAACAAGGGAGACAAATTCTGTTTTCGAATATCAAATATCAGGAAATATGACCTGCCAAAAACACGAGAAGGAGTCCCTTTATGGTAAGAGAATAAACAAGTTCCCAAGAGTAACAAAGGCCTATAATTACTTGTGGAGGGGATCCAAGGCATCACATAGATTACTCCAAGGCAACATATCCCAAAGCCTTACAAAATAAACATGGTAAAAAACAAGAAAAAAAAACAGAAAAAAAAATGTTAAAATCTACTTCGTATCTCGTTCTAAAATAGGTGTGCATGGGCCGAGATGATGCATCATGGATATGTACAGTGAGCCCTTCAGAGTTCATTACTTGCAATTGGTTTCTTCTCAAGATAATATCTCTGGGTAACAAAGAACTACAGACACAAGTCCTTTTTCTCTCACTCCCTCTTATGTCTTACACTAGGATGATATTCCTCATGGTGTTTCGATGAATTCCACTTGCATGCTTGCCAATACGACCACATTGTCCTACTACAAACAATTCTCAAACATGTACCCACTCCCAGAATCTTACGCATTTTTGTTTGATAATAAACAAGTATGTGGTGAGGTTAGGAGAAACTCTGCAGATTAAGAAGCTTTCGATATGCAAAAGCTAGAGCTAGAGTTATAAAACAGGGAGGGTACCCGGTCCACATTCTACACTAGTGCCCAAGTATTCACCTTTTAGAGCCATTGATCAATGGCTTTCCATTCTCCACCACAATGTATGTGTATGGCCATGCTTACATGGTTTGACAAAAGAACCATTAGCTAGACAACCTGATCTATGTTATTAAAAAGAAAATCCTCCTCTCCCCAGAAAAAAAAAATATATATAATAATAATTGCTTATGCGAATTAGTGGTTCTACAAGAGACTATTTTACGTCACGCCATTGATTCCTTAAAAGCATGTTTCTAACATGATGACCTTCACCGTAGGATCAAACAGTCAAGGAGATTAAAGCTCTTCCCTGAGAAGCACAAAACTGCCATCTGTCACCCAACCTGCCCGCAGCCAGTTGTTTCAATCGAGAAATGCTGGCACTCTCAATTATTATTCCCCCTAGGGAATAGGGGACAACCATCGAACTGCTTCTGGGCCATGAAACCCAGATTACATAATATCTCTACGGACTACAAAGCTTGTGGAAACAAGCAATTATAGAAGCTATGTAATTCTACCAAAATCCAATAAAGCCATCAATAAGGCAATACATGCGAAAGCCAAAGTATTGGAGTGTTGCGAGTGAAAAATTTTGGTTTGCAAATTCACATCTGAAGGGCCTGCAATCCTGGGTAATACTTGGATCCGGGCCCCCCAAGTAGTTGCAATGGGGATAGAAAATTTTCCATTGATATGATGATTTCTAGTGTCGCCAAATTTGAAAAGTAGAATGCTAACAAACGGGCTACAGCGTCTATTGATCCCAAATCCCCAATCATCCAACCCAGATTTTGGGATTGGAAAAGCTGTTGGAGCTTCAACTGCGAGATTTCCAATCAACTTATCCCATGGATAGTGTTTACAGTTTATTACATCTCTACTAAAATGTCAATGAAGAACTCAGAGAAAGAAAACAATGGAATGGGGACAAAACAAGAAACTTAAATTTCCAATTAATTAGTTTAGCTCAACTGAGCAATCCAAAACATAGTTTTTTTTGTCACGTGTACACACAAATTTTGTGTAACATCTTAGGCAAGATTAAAATTTGAGCTTTAAGGAAAGAAGTAACAGACTAAATCATTTGTGTAGAATAAGGCATTTTTATATAGAATTATCTTTGGGTAACAAAAATATGGGGTTACAGAGGCTTAAATTCTCAACCTCAAGATCATTCTAAGCTGACAACCACACACTAGCCAACTATGCCACCACCCCACTTATTTTTCTACACACCGTAATGAAAAGAAATTGGGCAACTAAGGCTTGCAAAGCAAGCTGGATACTCTCAATTAGGTTCCCCAGGCCTGGAAGGCATCTTGTGTCCTAAAAGTTGGCAAAAGAATTGGCCTAGAAAAGTCCTTACACGGCTTTCTGTCCACAAGAACCAAATAACAGGAAATGATCTTCCACTCCAAAGCTTTTGGGCCTCCTTAATAATTTCAAAATCCTAAATACTCCTGATAGAGATATAAGCTGAGTTCTATCCCAGCATAGTGCCAAGCCCATCACTTACCCAGCACCTCCAAAGAGCATATTCCACATAACTCGAGCAATTGAGCAACGCAAGCATGGATGTGTCATGGCCAAATAAAGGACACTTATTCATTTGCAACAAAGCCATTAATGCTAATCTAATTAAGGTTGCCCATAGGCTTTGCTTAAGATGAAACTTTGGTCTAGCAAAAAAAAAAAAAAAAAAACTTACAGGAATCGATATCACCTTAGATGATGAGCAACGAAGTGAGAAAATGATTCATAAAAACAAAATCAAGAAAGAGCAAGACACTGATACAAAATCAAGAATTGGCCTAGAAAAGTCCTTACACAGCTTTCTGTCCACAAGAACCAAATAACAAGAAACAATCTTCCACTCCAAAGCTTTTGGGCCTCCTTACTAATTCCAAAATCCTAAATACTCCTGATAGAGATATAATCTGAGTTCCATCCCAGCATAGTGCCAAGCCCATCACTTACCCAGCACCTCCGAGGAGCATATTCCACATAACTTGAGCAATTGAGCAAGCCAAGCATGTATGTGTCATGGCCAAATAAAGGAAACTAATTCATTTGCAATAATGCAAATCTAATTAAGGTTGCCCATAGGCTTTGCTTCAGATGGAACTTTGGTCTAACCAAAAAAATAAAAAAAATTAAAAATTTAAAAAACTCATAGGAATCAATATCACCTTAGATGATGAGCAACGGAGTGAGAGACACTGATGCAATTTTTTGCTGGGCAAGAGACAGACTAATACAATAGAATTGAAAACCCCACAATAGAACTGAGATTCCTGATCTCCCTATTGTTAAGATTTCCCCAAAAAAAAAAAAAAAAATCCTTTCAAGATAAAATCCATAAAAAATGATGAAGGTTAAATTAAATGCACCATTTGAGAGACAAATATTGGATAAAAGGAAAATTAAATTAAATTAAATTAAAGTTTGCAAGTAAAAATAGAGAAAGAATGTCTGAGCCCGGGTTCGAACCGGGGACCTCTAGTGTGTGAGACTAGCGTGATAACCAACTACACCACCCAGACTGCCAGCTCTTTTTGAAAAAGATAGCCCAATTATGAGTATTTTTATAATCTTGTTTCTCATCCCACAGACAAGCATCCTATCTCAAAAGAAAATCACTATCATTTTCCAAAGCAAAAATATTCAATACTAAAGTACATATCCAAAATCCAGTCACCCCCAGAAAAAGGAAGTGTCCTACCTGCAAACTTCTTAATCTTTTGATTTAAAAGAAGAAAACATCGTTTCACACTAATAAGGATCACGGTCAAGAAGGAAGATAGAAAGGCATACTTAGACTCTAAAGCAAGGGCAACTCATGCACCAGGACCAGAGAGATGAGGTTACCTTTTATGGTGTTCAATCCACATCCAAGACCTTAGCTAGGATTTTGTAAACACTATCACTCTTCAGAAGTAACAAGTTTAAGATCTCTCTCATCAATGGAACATTCTGAGATAGAGAGATAAGATGTTCATTCACAAAAGTAAACTATTAACGCTAAGCACCTTATTTATTTCTATATGAAAAACCACACTATTGATATCTTCAATCTCAAAAGTACAGTTCAAATTACCAGACAACAGTAAGAAACTAAAGGGAAAAACAAAAGATATTTATGCTTGACTAATATAGATATTCCCTTCCCCCACCCAGGCACTCCAAATGCAACAGCTACATCCACAGCCAAGCCAAGGGGAATATGATCATCTCTCATCAACCTCTTAGCCCATCCCAACTTCACTCGGGAACAATCTGCATGTTCTGACTTTCACTGTTTATGAATGGTATTTTAATTAATTCTATCATCTCAATTTTATCTAAACCGAAAATTTGCAAGATCAGGTTAAGATTCTGTATAAGCTTTGCATTGGCACATGTATGGAATCCTAAAATTATACAAGTAGGAACCCAGATTTTACAATTAGAACTTACACTTATTTAGGCTTGAGATAGGTGCTGTTGACATCTTAAAATGATAAGTTTTCTGAGTTAATCTTGATTTTTTTTTTTTTGAAAAAAAAAATGGCTGTTGAAGCCTGAGGCAAGCCATTAAACTTACCATCTTTTTGTTTCCTAACAGATTTTGTTTCCATGCATTACAGATATCAATATACCGGCACGAATAAAGTAATTACCAACTCATGCAAGTCAGGTAAGGCCAAGATACAGGCCACTTAGAGCCTCCTCTTGTTTCCTAGTTTCCTAGAGAAAAAGATCAATAGGACACCACCAGTTAATCCAACAAGAGTCTACTTTCATGTGACATTATTCTTAATGTATTGGGAGCAAGATTAAAAGATGTGGATTAAGAAGAGCTTGTACTTATTTATACATATATAAAATTTTTGGGATTAGCTGTTGGGGGAGGTGCCACGTGTACTCTGTTATGGAAACATCCATTCAAGGATTCTCAATTTACGTTGAGAGGGAAAAGAGAGGTAACAAGTTCTTGTTCTTTTTGTAGGTAGTAAGCCTGAATATAGAAAGGAAAAGAATGCAAAATCTTAAATATCATATGTACAAGGAATTAAATCTGTTAGGCTATGCATTTGCCCCAAGTTAACGCATACTAAAAGTAACCTAATCCAGGGAAACATGCAATAACTAGATTACAGCCAGGTCTCTAGCAACCTAAAGAACTTGATAATTGAACACAATGACATAACTTCCCAGCTGGGTAATGCAAGCATTGATTACATCAGGAAGATGAAAATTCAGTTACTGCTTGGACATCCACAGAAATAAACATTGTCCAAACCATAAAAAGGGGCAAATTTCAAGATAATAGAAATTAATCAGTTTTATTACATGGCTTAGACCATCCTATCGACTTCACTAGAGAACAGATTGAATATTCCAATAATCATCATGCCTGATAGATAGTATAATCTTTTAATGTTGCCATCTCAACTAGTTCAATTCATGATAAATGGCATTAAGAATGAAATGGCAATTTTCCAACAAAAGTTAAGACTGAAAAAAAATTGCATAACAGGTTTGCCCATGAATACAGCAGCCCACTATAATTCTAAGGCCACACTAATTGGACATCCATCCATTTGTGTCCAAATTCACTTTTACATTCACTTAAAATCTAGAAAGCTCATGCAGCATTATGCAAAATGCAATTATGACTTTGCCCATGCAAGCTTAAGTGGGTGAAAGAAAGACAACTGATGACATCTCACACTTATGTACACTCGAGGAAACTTTTGTTGGCACCTAGAAAGAAATAACCTTTCAAAGGAAACATTGGTCCGAAAACAAGTTGCCCTAATGTAAGTACAAGATAGACACTAAATGTACTGTCTTTTTTTTGTTCTAAACAACATAGATTTCCCTGCATAGCAGCAGAGAGATCATGATGCTATCAACTCAGGTATTTAATCCAGATATTAATCACGAAAAATGCATAATGCTAAGGGAGAGACCACTAAGACCCAAAACTTGTTTCCTTGTTTTCTAAAATCAAGGACTAATATAATAACCGGCATTTGTGCTCCATTAGAGCACTTGTTCCATATATTCAAAGCAAACATTTAAAGATGCTCGATGACTCATGCTTATGTCTTCGCATATATCCCCTTTACTTTTTCCTAATGGAAACATCCGTTCAAGGATTCCAGATTCATTTTATCAGGGAAATATCAGAGTAAATTCTTGCTTCGCTTAAAGTTCATAAAACTGCTTTAAATATCATCCTGCTTAGAATTTCAGGCTTATTTAGCACAAGAATTCTCCAAATATTTAGGATAGAGCCAGTAAACAAATAGCATGCAGAAAACAGTGAATGCCTACACTATGCTGAATCCCTGGTACACCTACAGCACAGAATATTTGTGTTTAATGATTATATGGCACAAAGTTTAAATAATGCAAGCATAGGACTACATGGCAGAGATGAAAACACAGACAATCATTGGAGATCCATGGCAACAAACATTCTTCAACCAAAAAGAAAGGGGTCAATGAGAACTATCATAGTTTGGGTGCCCTTTTGCATGATAATGTAGTTGACTCCCCCATTCAGCTGCTATCAGTACCTGTCAAAAGCATAAAGCAATGTCAGGCCAAGCACCAAAGCTGCAGAGAGGAAGAGTATAAACCTGATTATGTGACTTGTGACAAAATCTCAATGTGAGAAGTACTTCCAGATTACCAAATCTCTTGCTTGTGTTAAATTATAAAACCATGGGATAATACAAAGTTGAGATAGAGAAGGGTATAAAAAACTAGCCCTATATGTTGAGACCCACATAGATAGCAGCCAAGTATGCTGCTAGGCAGCTCATGTTAGCATTATCAAACCAAACATTACCATTGCAAAAAACACCATCTATAATTGATTACAGTCAACATCATGTTTACATGGCTTAAGGCATGCAGGTAGCATTAATAACCACAAAAGACAAGAACTCCAAAGTTTCATAAGTTAGCATGCTTCAACAGATTTGGGCCTGAGATAGTTGCTGCGGACATCCTAAAAGATCACCTTCAGAAAATGTTGATAAGAAATAACTTGCACTAAAAAAAGCACGAGGAAAGCCATTAAACTTGCTAACTTCTTGTTTCCTTACAAGATTTTGTTTCCATGCATAGTAGTGGAGATATCATGATGTTACTAGATGGATTTCTAAAGTACTTATCGAAACAACATACAAGATTTTGTTAAAATTAGCTCTTGCTTCCTACTTAGCTTGTCGCAAATATCAATGGAACACCTTAAGTTTGTGTGCTCCACAAGAATATACGCTTCAAGTGACTTGGTTCTTATTACATTGAAGGGCAGCACAACAAGAAGAACTCATGCTATACACACAAACATTCTTGCCTTTTCTCTGTAAAGGAAACATCTGTTCAAAGTTTATCATTTTATCATAAGAGGGAAGGAGGGGTGGCATATTCTTCCTGTTGCTTTTAAGACTGAATTTGGAACAATGTGCAGTTTTGAAGATCTTGTGCAATAAATATAAAATATTTTAGGCTTAAATATGGCATACATTCCCTAATACTGCTTGGACATTCACTGCAGTAAACAAAGCCCTATCCAAAACAAAGAGGTCAATGTGGAGGAAGTCGGAATGCGATCATTTTCACTACACCTCTTAGCCCATTCTAAAACTTCAATAGGGAACAGTTTGCATGCTCTAACCATCGCTATACATTATAAACTCTATTGTTCTTGATTATGGGATCTCAATTTTACCTTCAATAGTTTTGTTCATGTTTAACGAAATTAATGATGAAATTATATGGTTGAATCAAAAGCAAGACTGCCATAGAATTGTATAACAGGTCTTTCCATGAATACTGCAATACCAGTCCTCTTTCTTCAAATACAAGGCCCTACTGATTGGACAACTACCTATTCGTTTGCAAAGTTATTTTCCTATATGCTTAAAAGACAGAAAGCTATGCAGCATAATGCAACAGCAAAAGTAACTTCATTCCACAATTACAAGCTCAAGCAAGGAGAATGAAGACTAGTAATGGCACATCACAGTTATTTAGGCTCGAGATAGCTCTTGTTCACCCCTAAAAAGATTTAAACTTTCAATGGAAGTAGTGATCAGCAAACAGTTTGGCATATCTTTTTTTTCCCCCTAAAAAAGATTTGTTTCCTGGAATAGCAGCAGAGATATATTGATTGCTAAGAGTTCGCATGTGTTGTTTCCATAAGCTTGCACAAATTACATAATGCTGTGGCAGAATTCAATCAGATCCTAAACTTGTTCCCTTTTGCAAATGCAAAAATCAATGAGACAACCAGCTTTTGTCCTTCGTCAGAGCATGTGTTCAATGTAGCTCAATTCTTAATATATTGGAAGGAAAGATTAACAGATGTGTGACAAGTCGTGGTCAAGTATTAGTGTATAACAGATGCATGACAACTCGTGATCAAGTATTAGTGTATTCCCTCACCCTTTTATATCAAGCAAATGCCCATTCAAGGATTCTCCTGGTACCTTAAGGGAAAATGATGGTGGAAATTCTTGCCATTGCTGAAGTTCGTAAATTGAACTTCAAAAGAAAAAGAATAAATAGTATGAAGATCACTCTGATCAGAATTAAATCTTTTGGGTTTATTTAGCAAAAGAACTTTCCTAATTCCTAACATAATTCCATGCAACATCAATGTTGTTATAATCCCGATTCTTATTATACAATTTTCCCAACAATTTGATTCAGAATTTCCATAGAATCTCCCACCTACTTAGAGGATTCCACACTAAAGGCAATCACATGGAAACCTAGTTTTAACAACTATGTCCATCGTTCCACAGTACAAGCACAAGCAAGGTGAATGGAAGACTGGAAACTACTGATGACATCCGGCACTTATGTGGGCTCAAGGCAGCTGCTGTTGACATCTGGGGTAGACATTTTTATTTTCTGTTTGATAGAATACAATTACATAACCACAAAGAAAATATTGATATGAAAACATTTGCAATTATCCAATTACATTGAATTTGTTTCCTAAACAGGATTCCTTTTCCCTGCATAGCAGCAGAGATTTACATCATGATAATACCAGCTTGTGTATCCCATGGAACTACTGACAGATTACATAACACAAGGAATAATCCATGTCGATCCTAATCTTGTTTCCTAGTTTGCTAAAGGCAAAGATCATCGTAAGAGCCAGATTTTGTGCTCCATCAGAGCACTTGTTCAATGTAACACAGTCATTAATGTAATTAATATATTTAAAGGAGAGACTAATCCATGCATCACTACTCGTGATTATGAGTATAATATACTCGCCTTTTCCTGCAAAGATAACACCCATTCAGCAACTCCAATATCATCTTAACAAGGAAAATAGCAAAGGAAAGTTCCTGCTCCAGTCAAAGTACATAAAATTAGGGTTAGTGTTTCCATTACTAGAGCACTTGTTCCATGTAACTCAATTATTAATATATCGAAAGAAAGGATTAATCAATGCATCACAGCTTGTGCTTATGTGTATGATACAATCGCCATTTTCTGCAAAGACAACATCTATTCAACGATTCCAAAATCATCTTAACAAGGAAAAAAGCAGAGGAAAATTCTTGCTCCCGTCAAAGTTCACACAACTAGGGTTAGGGTTAATATTGCTAAGAAAAGAAGTTTTAAAGATGGTACTCAATAGAAGTCTAATTTCTAGGTTTATGAAACACAAGCATTCCGCTCATCCCTAGCAATATCTAAAGAACATTATACTTGAACATAATGAATAAACACAGACCAATAAAGAGGAGGACATAACAGAAATGCTTTTGTATTACTTTGGGTACCTTAACCCCATGGAATTGGAATCAACTCCTCAATTCAATTGCCATTGGCACCTGTAAAAAGCATAAACCAGTGTCAGGCCACGCACCAAAAGCAGCATAGAGAGAGAGAGAGAGAATACGGTATAACCCCATTAATGTGTTGTGTGAATTTGATAAAAAGTGCTTTTACATATTCTGATCCAAGATCCAAAACCCTAATTCCAAACTTAGAGACGGAGATGGAAACCCTAATAAAGGCCGTAGGCGGCTTATGTTAGCAAGCTTGAATTCCTTATGAGACGAAATGTAATTTATTCCAGGCATCATTTGTATTAACACGCGTTAAGTGGCGTTTACGTAACCAACATAGTTTCAGGTGCACCAACGGAAAAGCGTACGATAGACAAAAGACGCCATTGAAAGAAATTCATTTTTCTTGAAATTTTGAATGACAAACAAAGCTAAATCAGTAAAAATAATCACTAAAAACTGTGTTACAATTCCTTTTTTTCATAATTTTCATTCTTCATCAACTACTCCTTTCCAAAATGCCCTCACTGAATCAAAGAATTTACATACTACCACTCATAACATACCCTCCCACCTCATCCTCTTCTTCACTTCTTTGCTTTTCTCACCGGAACTTTCTTCGCCGGAGCTTTCTTCACCGGAGCCTTCTTTAGTTTCGTTGCTGCCTTTGGCTTCGCCACTGGTCTCGCCGGCGCCGGAGCCTTAGTGCCCGGATTTGCCCTCGTAGCTGTCCTCGCCACTTTCGCCGGCCGCTTAGCCGATGTTTTCAGCTTCGCCGCTGCCTTCGGCTTGGCTGCTGCTGCTGCCGCCTTTGGCTTTGCAGCTGATTTCGGCTTTGCAGCTGGAGCTGGCTTGGCTTTGGGCTTCGCAGCTGCTTTTGGCTTAGCCGGAGCTGAAGCCTTTGGTTTCGCAGCAGTTTTTGGCTTTGCAGTCGCCTTTGGTTTGGTAACCTTAGCCTTTGGCTTTGGCTTTGGCTTGGCAGCTGCTTTTGGTTTAGCAGCAGCTTTCGCCTTGGCCGCTTGAGGTTTCTTAACCGCCGGAACTGGCTTCTTAACTGTAGCTGACGGCAACTTGAAGGAGTTCTTAACCTTCACAAGCTTTCCAGAAGCTACAAGCTTCTTCAAATGGAACAGCAACATCTTCTTGAAAGTCGGAGGCAATTGCTTGTGCTTATCCTCAATGAACTTGTTGATCGCATATTGACTGGATCCAGACTTCTCTTTCAAAGCCACAATTGCTTCGGTTATCATCTATATCACAACAAAAGAAATTGGTCAGATCAGACCTAGAGAGAGAAAGAAATAAAGAGAGAAATCTACAGACAGAGAAAGAGAGAGAGATTTATACCTCAAGAAAAGTAGGATGAGTAGGAGGTTTTCGAGGTCCAGAAGGTTTCCGAGCCTTCTTCGGTTTGGCTTCAGCAACAGCCACCGGATTCTCCTCCACCAGTGTACTGTCCCCGGCCACAACCACTTCCTCCACCTCCGCTGCCACTTCAACCACCGACTCCGCCATTGATAAAAAGCAGAGAGAGAGAAAGAGAGAACGAGAGAGATGTGCGGAGATGACGGTTAGAGGTGAGATTTAAATAGAGAGAGAGAAAAAAATGGAGAAATTTGATTGGTGGAAATATTGCGACACGGATTGGAGGATTGACTTCAAAATTTCAAATCTTGACCTTTGGATTAGAATGTTATGGACGGTTGACATTGCTTGAGTGAAGGATGTTTAGGGGAGCTTTTGCTCGCAGGGTGTTTAAGAGTGTGGAGGGGTGTGTTTTCCACCTTGATTCAATTTAGTATAACTTTTGACCCACTTGATGGAATTTTGTGAGGTTTTAATGGTTCTGTAGCTCCAGAGAAGAGCTTTCCAATGAGTGCTAATTTGTGTTGTGAGGCTTAAGAAGTTGAGAGATATCCATTTTTATTATTATAGTCCTCAAAAATAGATTTTTTGATAAATTTAATAATGTTTGAATAAATTTTTTTATGTTGTTTTGAATTTTATTTATATCTTTTGGTTGTTGTTGATACTAAAGTTATAAATGAGCATTTAGAATCAAGAATCGTCAAAATTCCGACAAAAGAAGAGTATTAAAACATTAATTATAATATAATTAAGTTGAACAATTTATATATAGAAACAATATATCGTTATAAATTTTTTTTTTCAAAATATAAATTTTACGTATCATGGCTCGACATTGGTTTAGATTCAATTTACATGTTTCAACATATAAAAATAGTTGATTTAGTCCTCCAAATATAAGGAAAAAGTATGCGATCTTAATTTGAAAATAGTAAAACGCAAGTTAGATTTAGTATAAATTTTATTGCTATAAATGACTCTAAGGTTTATTCCGCTTTGTTGATTACACTTTTGTAAATTCAAATTTTGCATGATATTATATATAAATCATGACATTACACACGTTATATTTTAAGAAAAATATATATATTTTTTTCACTTATCTAAACATACACACCGCTTAAGATACAACCGGTTAAATACTTTCTTTTTTCTATCTTAATTTCAATCTTCTATTTAGAACACATTTGAAATCCAATTTATGATATTATATGTACTTTATTCTCTAAGCATACATATTATTCGAGACCCCCGATAGCTTTTAACTTACTATGAATATATTAAAAATGTAGGTTGACAAAGTTATTCATCTCAAACCTAGACAAACTAAGACATGAATCCTTCCCACATTTAATTGAATTTGACAAAAGACTTGCAAAAGACACCAAGGTGTTGCATACATTGGCATCACAAAAGCAAAAGGTCAATTCATCCTAGTTTTGTTAATGGTAAAACACATACTCTAGCTAAGAAAATAATCTTTCTTGCACCTTGTGAAAGCCTACATAGTATAAGTTTATCAATTATCGTCACGATAGTGAAAAACATAATATGGAATTCAAATGCATATATTAGTAATGAAAGTTAATAATAGAAAGCATGAGAGGTTGATCTTGAACTCTCCATGAGAACAAAAGAATGTCCTAATCAAGCTTAAGAGATAATAGTTAAGTCCCATTAGGATGAAGGCACGGTAAATAGAGTCTAAAATATTGTTTGCCCTATTAAAAATTAAAACATCATCTTATTAAAATTATAGTCCAAAATGCATGTTGTACTTCATCTATAAATATAAATTTCTAGCTTATCCTTGATTGAAACTAGTTGAAGAGAAAAGATTTAAACATAGTGACTACGTGCTCAAGTAATGATATAAGATTTAAGCAACAACGTTAGATTATCGATCCTCGGTGTTGTTCATAACTATCACTACACATCAACGAAATTTCATCTATTATAGTCGTAGTTTAAAACAAAAATAGTTCGTATTGTGCACTATTATCATTACACATCAACGAAATTTCATCTATTATGATCGTAAATTAAAATAAAAGTTTGTATAAAATTTCGTATTTAAAACCTAATCCTTCTAACACATCAAAGAAAATCTCGTCAAGTAATTTTGAATGTAATTATTCGAGTCTTAATATAACAAAAGATTTGTTAGAGAAATCTTCGAGCATTACAAAAGGACACATTGTGTTTATGGTTGTCATTGGAAACCTAACCACTAGAGTTCTTTAAAAAGGGCTCACTTATTGCTTTGGATGTTTTCTTAATTTTTGTATTCTTAGCATTTCTTTACATTCTTCTCTTAAGCAATTGTTCTTGGCAAATTGAATGGAAATTTTCTCAAGCATGATAATCTTTGGTTTGGTGATTGTGAACAAAAACAAGTAATTTTCTTAAGCACTTTTTCAAACTTGTAGCTGTTGGAAAACATAAACGAAGAAGTGTTGGAGATAACCTAACATGAATTATTTATATTCTTTGTTTCTTAGGGATAACTCAAATGGTAGAATCTCCTCACTTTTATCCTCTCTTCTCCTATTCGATACTATTTGGTTGTATCTGTTTATACCAAAAAGAAAAAAAATTATCTATATTCCCTTTCTTTAGAACAATACCCCTTGAAAAGGAAGTTAACATTTTAGGTTTAGATTTGCCTAAAACTAAAAATGGTACATAAAAATTTAATAAAGGAGAGAGAAAATGGCATGTCCGAAGGAGAAGACCTATTTATTTTCTATAAAGTGATCCAAAATATTCTTCCAACTCATACTCCTTTTGATTTGTATTCATCAAAATCTTTGAATCGAACTCTTCTGAAACTAGTAAAAATCGTCTATATCAAATATATTTTTCTTAATCAGTAAATTAAACCCCTTTTTGTTATTCTTTACTTAGAAATTATCGATGCAAGAAGTATAAAGAAACAAATGATAATAGTAAAAATATGTTTTATATTTACAATGACAATTTGTTTATCATTTGGCTCCTGTTAACATAAATCTCTAATTTCATCCACCACGCTAAGGTACATGTAGGAACGAGTTCGAATATCTCGATTTAATTTTGATCTTTTCATTGATTTTAAATTTAGTATTTGATTCTAAGTCTTCATAGTTTGATTCTTTGAATGACATCATATATTTCTATTTTTTTCAACCCTCACATGGTGAATGAACAATATTCTATGATACGCTACTTTAAAAATCAACCAACTATTTTATATTTAAACAAAATCAGATCAAAACTAACTAATTATGCTACTTTTTAATTTGTTCACAATTCAATTATCTTTTTTATATTTCTTTTTACAAATGGTTATGTCAGAAATTTTTACTTTTTTTGGTTTGTACTTTGCTAGGCTCTTTAAGAGTCTAGAGGGGAAAGGAAAATATATGTATATTTTCCTTCTTTATTTTGAGTAGATTTGGGCTTTACTCTAGCCTAAACAGCCGGAAGTAATGGGATCTTAAAGTGATGCCCATAGTATATGTCCAACACATCCAAAGCTCGAGGCTTGCCTATAATCAGAAGGATCTCAGTTTGGTTGATTCGAATTAATCAGAATGAAATTACGGACACTGAGTGGTGGACCAAGTTCAAGGGCACCTAAAAAAAAAGAAATAAAAAATATATATATCTAGCTATTTTAGGTTTCCATTACTTGGCAAATCTCAACCATGAATTTAGGTTTTACAAGCCTAGGGCCACACCTAAATTTTTAACAAGTTTTCAAATTATTGTTTTAACCCCACGTTAATTTAAATAATGGAAAAATAAGTGTGGATTTGTGTAGGAAGTAGGGACAATCCCCACCTTTGAAATTTTGAAAAATTCCAAAGGTTTAGAGCCTCTCATGGTTACAAAGATCATTTTATGTTTTCTATTTTTTGTTTTATATCAAAAATATAACATTGTTTTCATATAAAAAACTAAAACTTTTTTCAAATGTCTAGAAAAATAAATAATATTTTATATTGGAAAATATAAAAAATGGTAAACTATTTTTAGTAACCCCACAGTCCCTTATGTTTTCTTCACAAAATTCAAAAAATATATAGTCTTTTTTTGTGTTATCATTTAATTAATTACACTTTCTTTGAAGAATGAAATTAGTGGCCCAAAGAAAAGAAAAGAGAATATTGCAATAAGCTAGCCAAAAATAGCCCATACCAAGTTAATAGACGCGCCCACAAAAAGCAAAACCAAACAAAAGACATGGACAAGTTCCAAGAATGCTCACCAAGTTACCCTACATAGCCCGCATGCTACCAGCTCAAAAGCAAGATGCAAGGAAAGCTTTTTAGGGGGGGGGAGTTGCCTTTCCAACCCCAAAGCATAACTCTATAGCACGGTTTAGTATTTTTGGTCCATCAAATGAAATATTTTCGAAGTTTTCTCCACTGATATCGCCATTGAAAGGATGGTTGGGCATATGATTGGTGTGTCCAATTCGAACCCTGTTCCAATCTTAGTATGGGGACCTCCATTGGTATTGGGCAAGTTTGTCTCACTAATAAGAAGTCTCCTATGGTTGGTACACTTCACAACTCCATTATATGGTCCCAAGCGCAAGGTCTTAATCCCTATCTTGCTGACTGACTTCCCTTTACCATCCAATGTTACGGTGATCTTTCTCTTAGTCTTTGCAATAGAGTAGCTCGCTTTTGTATTAGTTGCCACCTTTGTGGAGCAACTCAGGTTAAGATGATAAGTAAGGTTAAATTGATTTACTGAGAATTTGCTATGAATTTATGAATGGTAGTAGAAATTTTAAATCCGGAACTTTGCATTTTCACACATAAAATGCAATAATAATATCCCAAGATTTTTAAGGTTGAATATCTAACCTTGCAATTGATGTTGTCAAAAATGGAATAGCCTTTATTTTCAAAATTCAAAAGCCTTAAATGTGGCATGATCCATGCAAATGATCACCAAATGCCCTCCTTTTCAAGCCCTCCAAATCCAAAAAGGGGAATATGTTTTTCTGTATATTTATACATGTCCCTTTCATATTCAAAATGTCATCATCTTGAAATTCAAATGGAAGGGTGGTTTTAAGAGTTAGTTTTCCACAAAGAAAATTACACATCCTTTCTCTTTCTAATTTGAATTCAAAATAAAAGAGTTGGGTCAGGTCAAACCCTCATGGGCGACCCGGTATCCAAATTCTAATATTTTTCTCTCGCACATGAGGGTTAGACTTGCATTTAGTTTGATCTTTTCATATACCACCAATTTCTATAAGCAAATAAATTATGTGACCAGCGACTACATAAAGAGCACAAAACTATACACAGGTTAAAAATATATAACAGCTACCTTTCAATATAATGAGGACATTATGTCTTGCTATACTCTAGACTTTTTTTTTTTTTTTAACAATACTCATCTCTTATTTTTCAAACAATATAAATAAGAGTATACTTAATTTAACTAAAATTATATATTCACAATTATATTTCAAAACAGTAAGTCAAAAAATATAATTGGCCAGTTTGTTAATACAAAATAATGTATTAGTATTCTTAAAGGGACAGTCTAGTGGTCACAATTTTCTCCCCAATCTCATGATTTGGGGTTCTAATTCTTGTGTAATAAATAATAATAATAATAATGTGTTAGTTAAAAGATAGTTTTTCTTTCATACTACTAAATTTCAACTTTATCTTAATTACTTTTTTAGACAAATACCACCAAACCGAATCAACCATAGTCTCTTGGTGGCATGTTAAAGTAACAATATTAAAATAAAATTTCAAGAGATAATCGAATGTCCTAAGGGTCTAAAATGAGGTTTAAATATGAACATTTGGATCTCATACAATAAGCTATAGAAGGATTCACTATCTCATCACCCATATGGTCACATAAACATGCGTGATATGAAATACGTGCTACGATATTTTTTCTTCCCATCTAGAAGCGTATGTTTTTTTTTTTTCTAAAAATAATGTATCATATAGGTTTTGATTCAAACGTACACAATATTTAACTTGAGTTTTTCTTCTTATAAATTTTCAAAAACTCACAATATCAAGAAAACTCATACCTGACTCTTAGACAAGTCCAATGGATTATAGGGAATCCATTTTTATTATCACAAAAAAATACAGAAACAGTAATCTCATCTTAATACTTTACTAAGCCGGGATAAATATTGATCATTCTCAAAGATCAATATTGTCTCATCTCTGTATGTTACTCAACGTTAGAGGTGATTGTTAGTGTGAGAGAGCCAATCTAAATATTTGTCTGGCATACCTTTAAATCATAACATAAGAACTTGTGAACACAAAACGGATTCAAATATCATGAAATATGAGCATAATAGCACAGACATTCTGTTTTTAACTACAATTATATTATACGCAATCTGAGAGATCTAATAAGTTTCATAAATTCATCTCTGGATCTTGGCTTTTTAAAAAAATGTTACCATTAAATGCGTAGGCACATACTTCAATGCTACCTCTCTCTTTTCAATAATATCTCTAACAAAGTTGAATTTTATATCTCGTTGTTTGGTTTTGTCAAAACATTTAGAATCTCTAATGTAAATAATAGCTGATTGATCATCATAATAAATTGTCACAGCTCTCATTGAGTTGTTACGATTCCTAAATATTACAAAATCTCCTGAATCAAACACCTTTTTGAACTGTAGAAACATAATTCACAAATATTGCTTCTATTGTAAACAATGATACACAGGTTTGTTTTTACTATTCCAAGAGATGACGCTATCATTTAGCCAAAAAGCATAACAAAATGTGAATTTATATTCATCTAAATCACCATCCCAACTGATATTTGTGTATCCACTTAATAGTAAATCATTTCCTAACAAAGGAAATGATGTGCAGTTCTTTTTAGATATCCAAAAAATCTTTACTGCACTATAGTGTCTCATATCTGGATAGGATTGATACTTGACCAATCCCACGGGGCTACAAATATCAAAATTGATACACATCATAGCATATATCCACCTCCCAACAGTGTTGAAACAAGGTACTCTAGACATCTCTAGTTTTTTTTAGGGTCTTTGGGCACATCTCATGACAAACTTTTTGCCTTTAACCACAGGAGTTAAATAAAGTTACAACCTTCTTGTTTGATTTCATCATATAAACACAATGGTTTTCATCTATCATGATGAAATTATAAGAGATTATAACCTTATGAAATCTCGGACACCATTGTTTCAGTAACTATTTAAGACCAAATCTCTTCTTTAAATTCTCCATTAAAAAAAGCAGTTTTGATATACTACAGCTAACAACAGGTAAACAGAGGCAAATCTCACTACTAGTGGGAAGATTTCCCCATAATCAATACTTTTTTGTTGGGTCTAACCTTTTACTACTAGTCCAGTCATATACCTCTCAATAGTTTCATCATTTTTATACTTTTCCTTTGAGACCCACTTGTTTCTAATAGTTTTGTGCTCAAACAGAAGTTCAACTAATTTTCAAACATTGTTTGATTCTATCGATTCTATTTCTTCTTCCATTGTTTTTATTCATTCATCCTTGATAGGATAAAACAAAGCCTTATATATATATATATATTTTAGGCTCTTCTCCATCTTCTAAACAAATAATAAAAGTATGTCATTCAATGACATAATAATGTTTAGATATATATTTCCTAACACTTTTCCAAAGTCAGAAGTTAGTTGAATCATTTTGGATATGAATCCCTTTAATTAGGATCAACTAGAAATTCATTTTCTTATAATTCCAATGATCCATCAAATAAAGGATCTATTCCCTTTATTTCAGTTCTACTAAGAAAATCATTATCTAGAAATGGTCTCATTTCATGATTTAATCTCATTAACAATACCATCTTCTCATTTACAAATGAATACACAATTTTTGGACTGATTAAAATATTCAATAAAGATACATTTCTTTACATGGGACCGAACTTTCCAAATTTATTGGAAAGGTTTTGAATATAAGTAGCCGATCTCTAAGGTTTGAGGCTACTCAGACTCATCTTGCTACCAGTCCAAAATTCATATGGTACAGTAGGTATTGATTTTTTTAAGGCAATTTATTCAAAAATATGTCACAACTAATAATGCATCTCCTCACAAGGAAATAGGCATTTTAGCTCACACTATCATGAATCTTGTTATATCTAACAATATCTCATTCCCTTTTTTTAGCCAATACCAATCCACTGAGGTGTGTAACGAATAGCTAATTGTCTAATTATTCATTTTTTATTACATAAACTCTCAAATTGATCTAATAGATATTCACGTTTTATTCTATTATTTAGGTTTTGTTTATAGTTTTATCCATTTGATTCTCTACTCCTTTTATATAACATCTAAAACACTCAAGTGTTTCAAACTTAAATCGGTATGACCAAACCACATGAATTCATCTATAAATGTAATTAAATATGACATTTCATGTCTAGCTTTCATAATTTTTGGATCACAAATGTCAGAATAGACCAACTGCAATGGAAATTTAGCCCTCATGGTCTTTCCAAATGGTTTTCATGTCATTCTACCAGCAAGACAATGTTTACAAGCAGATAAATCAACTTTAATCAGCAAAACATATAGTCCAACTTTCGTTAGTTGATTTATCCTATTTTACCTAATGTGACCAAATCTAGCATGTCATATCTCAATATCAATATTTGCATTGCTAGAAGTACAAACATTTAACTAAATACAATGATCAATATGATGGTTAAATGTTTGTCTATCACAATCCAACAACACAAAACCATTTCTCAGCTATCTTGAACCATAATACATTTCATCCTGATAAATATTAACCATATTATGACAAATATTCAAACTATAGTTATGTCTTAGAAGAACAACAATAGAAATTAGATTTTGTCGAAACTTTGGTGCATAGAGAACGCTATGTTGAATAAAAGTTTGACCACCTTATAATTCAAATCTATAAGTGTCAATCCCTTTAACTTCTACTCTCGTATTGTTTTCTACATATATATATCTTATGCCAGAAGGGACTTGACAAAAATCTACAAATACTTCATGGTCCGTAGTCATATGATCTGTTACTTTAAATCCATGATCCACACAATATAAGATTTGGATAGAAAAAAAAGTACTAGAGATGCATTTATCACTCAAAGAAGTATTATTAAGTGTTACTTTTTTGGGCTCAGAACACTTATGAGTCAAATAACAAAAAACTTGGCAATTGCAGCACTTTAAATTCTTTTATCCCTTTTCTTAAACCATTTACATTTGTTCTTGTGGTTGGCGTTGTTCTTTATGAATTCACGTTCCATTTCTTGCCTTTTTTCCAGTTCCTCCTATTCTTAAAGTTTGAAACTTTCTTGGATTCAACTACAAGAGCACAAGGAATGGATTTTATAGCATAAAGCCGCTCATTCTTAAGCTCAACATGGCGAGCAGTATCGGAGAAAGTCTCAATATTATCATTGTGGGTTAAATTAACTTTCAAGTGTTTCCACTTGTTAAAAATGGATCAGATTAAAATTTAAACTTGCTCCTTACTAGAGAGAAGTTGACCAGCTGACTTCAACTGTCTTATCATGGTTAACATGATCCTCAAATTTTATTTGATACTATGATCAACAACATTTTGTAAGTATCAAATTTGATAGTTAACTTTCTCAAACAAATCACACTAGTACCTCAATATTCCTCCCTGAGTTATACCAAGATATAACGAGTAATAGGATATTATTCACACCTTGTTAATGAGATCATCAATTACTTAGCCAACCAAGATAATTCAAGCAGTGGAATCCTCCTTTTTCCATGCCTGGTAAGCCTTTTGATCTCATCTCTTTTGAGCAGTATTACCGACACTAAGGTCTTACATGATTTGGTTAATACCCTTTAAGGCATCTATTTTTTCCAACGCATACCAAATTTTATGGCACAAATGTTATATCTGTCGCCGTTCAATTTATCACCCTTATCAAGGTCTGATATTATAGACCCTGATGCCATGGTTTGGATTTTTTAATAAGTGATCATTAAGTACTAATGGTCATATAATGCACACACAATTTTATACTAAAATTAACATTTATGATAAATCAACATAAGATATAGAATTAAAAAATCACAAAGTTTCCAATTATCATCAATGATCCAAATGTTTGATTACCATAAATTTGATTTACAGTAATAAAATTCAGTAAGTTTTAGGTGAGAATAAAACATCTCACTCAAATATATAAAGTATTTGAATTATATGATATAAAAAAATATTTTTTTCACATGTACTCATGATCATATAAGCATGCATTTATTTCAGAATGTTCAAATCATACGTATAAACAAATATTCTCAATTCATACTTAAAATAGAAACTTTGCATGTCATACTCACAAGTTTATATCAAATATGATCATAGTACATGATTAGTTATTTTTCATGGGAGATAATAAAAATGAAAATATTTAACCTCAAAGTATATACATGTGAGATAGCATATTAATTTTTCTTACTGAAAATCTATCAATAGAAGTGAACCATCTTATGACACATGGGT
The DNA here is from genome assembly GCA_037126225.1 of Dillenia turbinata. Taxonomy (NCBI): domain Eukaryota; kingdom Viridiplantae; phylum Streptophyta; class Magnoliopsida; order Dilleniales; family Dilleniaceae; genus Dillenia; species Dillenia turbinata. The sequence goes on from JBAMMX010000025.1 coordinate 19,109,702, forward strand.
TAGATCTGTTTATCCTAAAAGATAATTATATCTCAATCTTGATTTTTATGTTCTTAATCCTTCACATTATAATTAACGTGGTCTAAAAATAAATGAGTTTCTGATCATATTAATCTAACTTTAACATCTCCAAACCAATGACCCAAATAATAAACTCCAAACTTTTTTTTTTGGTGATCTTCAAAAGATGTGGCAAAATATATATATAGGATTCATCTTATTATCCATTGTTACATTTAACTTTGCCAAATGCTTTAGAGTTTACAATACTCTAACACTCCCCCAAGAATGCTAAATGTGTCCGACCTTACCACATTTTAAAATGGAAATAAATATTAGATTGAATACGTAGCCAACTGTAATTTGATATAAAATTTAAAATACCAATTTAAAATAAATATATATGCTCAATTTTTAATTAATTTTATGTTGAAAAAATAAAATTTTCAACAAACAAATAAATGAGTATAAAATCAAAAAGATATAAAAAATTTCGTTGGGTAGCCAATAATAAGAAAATAATTTTCTTAACTTATACAAAAATTTTCAAAATTTTTCCGGCATTGAAAATAATTTTTTTTGTAATTTTAAACAATTTATAAGTTTAAAAATCAATAAAATTTATTTTTCAATTCTGAAAAATAAATAAAAAATTATAGAAAAATTCTTTAAAAAATAGGAAATATTTCTATAAAATTTTCCTTTGGATCGGAGCCCTCACACACTTCCACGCGTCACCGGATATGGGCTGCACTGGTGCGTGGTCTGCACATGCCTGCGCGTCTCCTCTCTCTCGTGTCGGTGCATGTTTAACACGCGCCACTTCCTGACATTTTTCAACCACTAGATTTTGGTTGCCCCCTTTTTGATATCTATGAATCTAATGGTGGTCTTGGTTTTCAGAATTGACACCTATAGCTATGGTGTGAAATTCACTTGCTTCTGCAGACAGTGAGAATGTGTCATAGTTACCGCTCGTCTTCTTCAAAATTTTAGAAAATTTATGAAATTCAACCCTAACTTCAAATGCTCATATCTTTATCATTTTTAACTATTTTTCGCATTTTTATATGGTTGAAAAGCATTTTTCTTGAGAAATAACCATATAAAAATCATCTCATAAAATAGAGTCTATTAAGTTTCAACTAGGGTTACTCTCAAAATACCAAACCTCATTCTTATGATATAGACATATTACTATTAAAATTTGAAAGCATTCTGTTAACTATAATAGAAGTTACCATTAACAATCCATAAAAATCATGTCTTGCATGCTTATATTATTTTCCATCATAAAAAAAAAAAAATTAGAAAATAACCTATACACGCTCTGATACCAATGCAGGGATTTTAAATCTGGATTTTTGCATTTTCACACATAAATGCAATAATAATGTCCTAAGATCTTCAATGTTGAATCACTAACCTTTCAATTGATGTATTGGTTCAAAAACTATCACAAACGGAGCAGTCTTTATTTTCACAATTCAAATGTCTTAAATATGGTGTGATCCATGAAAATGATCACCTAATGCCCTCCTTTTCATGCCCTCCAAGTCCAAAAATGGGAATATGTTTTTCTCTACATTCATCCATGTCCCTTTCACATTCAAAATGACATCATCTTGAAATTCAAATGGGAGAGTGGTTTTAAGGGTTAGTTTTCTATAGGGAAAATTACCCATCATTTCTCTCTCTAAATTTAATTCAAAATAAAAGAGTTGGGTCGGGTCAAGCCCTCATGGGCGATCCGGTACCCAAATTCTAACAATAGTAAATAAACGACTAAAGTATGATCTCTATCATCAAAGGCTGGTAACTCTTTAGAATCGCCCTCAAGTTTGATTGTGTTGTTTCTGCATTTCTGCCTTAATTACCATTTTCGCTTCACTTGGAAATCATTTCTAACAATCAAATCTATAGTAATAAATTCATTCTCAAAATCTTGGTTTGATTCCACTAAGATACCCAAATAGATTACATGATAGGATTTTAAAAGGGTTTTAGTCCTAAAGGTCACCAATAAAAGAGTTCCCACTGAACTTAGTGAGACACTTTGTTAGAGCTTACATGGATCCAGCTCATTTGGTTTGGACTTTATGCATTGCTACTCTATTCTACTAAATCAAACCAACTAAGTCTCTCAGGGAGAACTCAAGTGGAAGAGTTTCCTTATTTCCATACTTTTTTCCCTGATTCGATTCTGTTTAATTACATTTCCTTATATTAGAAAAAAAAAAAAATCAAACCAACTAAAAATTTTTTTTGTCCGGACCATCGTCTAAGGGTTATAATTTCACCCATCCAATCCTTATCTTCTTACTTTTGTTCCCCTATTTTACATGGATCCAGCTCAGTTGGTTTGAACTGTATGTGTTGCTAGTCTATCATACTACCTTCACCCAACCCCAAAACTCTTTTTCTTAGGACCATCATTTAAGGGTTATAATTTCATCCATCCAGTCCTCATCTCCCTACTTTTGTTCCCCTTTTTATTACTCTCTCGTCTATGCTCTCCCTACTTGTTCCAATCTCCCACCTGATAGATAGTGGCTTGTGATGATCTTAGGGCTACCACTAACAGTTCAAACCATCTCCCATTTATCTATTAGTTTGCTAAGAAGGAATCATTTTTACTTATTAATTATATCGATATCCTTATTAAGATTCTACATAAATGTCAGTTTGTTTTTAATAGTGTGAAACCTACATTATTACCAAGTAAATTCATAAGTGGAGAGTATCTCTGTGGTTTATCAAGTTGATTCTTCAAATTTTACAGAAACCTTAACGTGGGATTTCTCGAGCTATTACATTGCTTGTTTTCTTTCTTTAACCTTATCGATTCCACCTCTTACGGGTAATCCATTGTGAAAGCGCCATGACTTCCCATCCCCTGGAGTTTGTCTCTAAAGCTTCCTTCATGAGGGCTGCCCTTTCCATCAAGTATCCTTTTGTCTTGTAGCTAGCTACACACAACATATCTACCTTCTCTATCTCCCTTTGTGTATCTACCTGTTGCTGGTTCAAGAGCATGGCAATAGAAATGAGAATATGGAAGAGTTAGAGCGGCTTTCACCTAACTCATAGTCGTTATCACCATCGCTGTCATAGTTGAGTGTGCCACCAACACCTTTGGCCCATGACAAGCGGGCGACAACATTGCTCATGCTCAACAAAAGGGAGATGCATTGTCTTTGTTTCTTTGCTTCTTCGGAATTTCACTTTCCACTTATTTAATTACATTTCGACTTTCAAGATTCTCATCATAAATGTTATCGTTGCTTCCAGTCTCTCTAGATTAGATAAGAAACTTTTCTTTCATTTAAATATAATTTCAAGTTTTAGAATTAATCATTTTAAATTTTTTTAATTCGAAGATGTGCTATGAAAAATTTATATTATTAAATTTTATACTTAATATATGTATATTTTTTATTTCTATGTCCAACTTTGCAATTTTATGAAACTTATAATAACAATCTAGACTTTTGAATTTTATAAAGCCTAAAAACATAAATCTTCAGATTTTGTTTTCTTAAATAGAATGACTTAGCCTAGTTGGCCTAAGCTTATGGGCTTCAATCCTTAAATCTATTTGTTGGATCATCGCAGTTTTTTGCCTCAGATTGACTTAATACCTGATACTTTAAAGGCATTCTTTATCTTATGATGTATAAAAACTTTTTAATACTAATATTTTTTTATTTCTAAATTATTTCAATATATTAAATTAATTAATATTTATATAATAATTCTTATATTTTTTATATTTACACAAATTTTTCATATTTAATAAATTATTTATTTATTTATAATTTTTATTTTTATATTATTTATTTTATAATTATTAATTACATATTTTATCATTTTAAATTTTTATTATACAATATAACTATTCTATTTTTTAAAAATAATTAATATTTATATAAAAATTCTTTTTTATATTTATATCTTTACCTATAATTTTATATTATTTTTTTATTATTTCTCCGTATCATTTCCGCTTCTGCCAAACCAAAATTATCGAATGGATCGACCCGATCCGCTAAAAAGAAATACGATAAATTGCGCGCAGCGGTGCATTCGCATCCCTTCCAAAACCCTAATTGCGGGGACAGAGCAGCAGTGACGACCAAGGCAGTTTCAGCAGATTAGGATCCAACAATGGTGAGATCCTCTTCTTGTTTGTAAACTAGGGTTTGCTTTATCTGGATTGCTCCTTCTGGTTATGGATTTTTGAAAATTATTGTCAGGCGGATGAAGTAGATGTAGCGCAAGCAATTGGACAGCCGAAGAAGAGAACGTTCAAGAAGTTCAGCTTCAGAGGCGTTGATCTCGATGCTCTTCTCGATATGTCCACTGATGAGCTCGTCAAGCTCTTCACCGCTCGCGCTCGTAGAAGGTTAAGACTCTCTCTCTCTCTCTCTATCTCTATCTTTCCCCATTAAAATGAATTGCATATATTTCATATCATACTATAAAATGAAAATGAAAGATATTATATTGTTCCTTATCAATTGTTTATGCAGTAATCTGTTTTTATTTAATGTGAATTTTATCATGTATTTGTATCTCCTCATGCTATAATATATATAACCAATCAGTTTGAGTGATACCATAAAGTATAAGGGCATCTAGAAAACTGAGGAGCTGATAAGGTTTTTGTGTCATTTGATTAACTTCGCTTGTTTTTAGATGTGGTTTGACCTATATAGGTATATATATATTTTTTGATGCATTGAGAGGCTCGAACTCAAGACTTTTACAAGGGGAGGGGATGGTGCCAGTTGAGTTATAGCTCATTGGCTGACTTATTTAAGTATTGTAGTATTGATTCTTGAAGACCTAGCAGGGAATTTTCCACGTTGTTGTTAAAATTGGGAACCTAGCAAATTGGTTTCAAGAGTGAAATCGTAGAATAAAGAGACCATATCTGTAGAATTCTGGTGGATTTTTACTACTTTGGAATTTTCTAGGTTGATTCTTATGCTTGTTATTGTTATGGTTATGCTCATGTTGGATTGTTGGGTTTTAACGAACTTAGCCTCCTGGGGATCTGATCTGTGGAATAAACTAATGGTCCAACTCTGCTACCAACAAATATGATGACTGATTTCTGAATCAAGTTGATGCCAAACTGTATTTCTTAAGTAATTAACACATTTTCTGTATAGCAGGTTTTATTTTTTTTTAATTTGTTTTTCTCTTTAATGTCTCTACGAAGTTAGAGAAATATTATTGAAACAGAAATCCTAGGAATGTAGGGACATAGCAACCTTTTTGTGTGAGTGGGCGATTACTTTTATATTATTATGAGTTTTCCTCCTTAAAAATAATAGCTTGAAAATGTGGATGGCTGAATATGTTTTTTATTAAAGTAATTTCCTTTGCAGTAAGGTGCTTATTTTGGGTGGGTAATTCGCTCTAGTAATAAATTCACACATTCATGATAAAGAGTCGTTTGGTTTTGCCTGTCATTGGTGCAAGATAATTAAATTTCCATACTTTTCATCCTTGTTATCTTGATTTTTGTATAATGCAAGGGCTCACCTGAGCTGAACTTGTCCAATACTCATGCCTTTGATGCTTGATGGAATTCATGTGCTTATTATATTTTGGAAAATGACAGGTTTCAACGAGGTTTGAAGCGAAAGCCAATGGCTTTGATCAAGAAACTAAGAAAAGCGGTAAGGTTTTTTTTTTTTTTTTTTTTTTTTTTTTTTTTATTTGGTCTTCATTGTGGTGCATTTCCTAACTTTATAAATAGATTTGTTCTTTCTTTGCATCCCTTTCTGTTGGTTGGAACCTTAATATGTTTTGTATGCTTCATGGAATGGATGATACTAAATACTCCTAGTAGCTAAGGTTTTTTGTTGTGATAGTTTTTCTGAGCTGTTCAGTTTGAGTCAGAATGCTCATCATTTAGGATACAGAATCTGTTCAGTAAGGTGTAATGATGGATCACCAAATTCCCTAGTAATTTATATGAAAACTGTATCAAAGATATTTAGATTTTAGTAGGAATAATTTTTACGGGGTAGTGGATGGATGGATTTTCTTCCTCTTATTGTATGCATTGGAGGTCATCGTTCCGCATTGGCCCACTCTAGAATGGTTAAAAGTTGGAAAAGTGGTAATTGAAAGCTAAATTGTTTGTTGTTTATGTTGATTTTCCTTAAGTTAAACATCTGTTTGGCTTTCATCACCATGGAGCATGGATACAGGCTCCTTATGCATGTTGATGAATTCTAGAACAGTCATATATGTCTGACTGGCAAGTAGGGACATAGTGTGGGTTCCTATTCTTAAGTTCAGACCTCCCTTGCCTTTGTCCTCACCAGCCAATAGTCTTCCATTCTCATCTCTCTCTTGCCCCTACACCTATCAAAATATCTACTTGCCTAAATTCCTTTTGGTAGAGAGGAATGAACTCAAGCATTATGAATTGTGTGTCAATTCATATGCTAGATAGCAGTATATTTAAATACCCTTACTAGCAGGATATCTAAATGTATTTGTAAGTATCTTGTGGATGTAGGTTAGGTTCTCTTCTGATCGCAATGAAGTATTTTAAGTTGTTTCTACTCTTTCTTCTGTAATAGTAATCACGAGGGAGCACTTGGATCTGTGTTTCTCACATTGGAACATAACATGACAATTTTACTATGTATTCTGCATGCATACCCCATAATTTCGTTATATCTTGCAATTTTCTTTTCTTTTTTTTTTGGGGGGGGGGAGTTGCTAACTTATTTGTTATTGGAGGGATTGAAGAAATTAAGATATATATCCTTGTGTTTATAGTGAGGAATTCGGAGCAGCAATACATGTTTAAATCTTGCTTCCCCCTCTCACATTTCACATTGTCTACATGATTTTATGACCCTTTTTTCTTTATTGTTGGGAAACATTGCAACTCATACAACCTTCCTCTTGCTGTCTCTCCTGTGTCTCTCTTCTTTGCATTTCAATTTCTTTCTGAATTTAGTACCGTAGGATGGACTGATCAAACTTTTAATGGTTAACTGGGTTCTCTTTTCTTTTCTTATTACTTTTTAAGTTTGAGTACACTGCGATTTATTTTCTGGAGTTACCTCCAATTTTAACTTTCTTATTGCCTTGGTTGGTAGTTTGTTTGGTGGTAATAGTAGTAGAGACACCTTTTTCAGGGATAATCCAATTATGGAGTTCTAAGATAGGAAAGTGGACCCATTGTTTGTTAATTGAATTGGTTTATTTGGTTGCTTTGTACTGGCTAAGCAAAAGGAGATTGGACCTATTAATTTCTTTGGTTTGAATCTGGACTTGCTTGTTTGATTTTGATTTTAAATTGGAAGTTAAGAAATCATCATAGATTTTGATTATGTGGGTGCAGAGTGATGTTTAAGCTACCAGAGAATAAAATCATCCAAAGTTAATCTCTCCTTATCTTTTAGCAAAGCTATTAGATTCCAACTTTTTGGCTTGTTAGCTGCTTGTGAGGCTGGTATAACCACCTCCACAATGAAAGATGCAATATAACCTTCCCAGGTATATGAATCTGGAAGGGTTCTGTCATCTACATATATGTGATGCATAGATGGTATAAGTGGGGCTATCTTTGTTTTGCTCACTTTCTCTAGCCTTGATTTTTTGTGCAAGCTTTTAAAGCACATAGACTTTAAGAAGAATGTCAAATTTAGCCTTATGTTTGTAGTATGCCTGAGGTTGGAGTTTAGTACCCCATTTAGCATGTTATAAGTTTTCAGCTGGGAAGCATCGCCATACTAAAAATGAGGTCCAAAAGAATTGGATATATGTCATGTTTAAATGCTCTATTCATCTTTTTAAAATTGTTTTGTTTTAGCGTGACTGAAATTCCAAAAAAGTCAAGAGTATAATTTTAACATTAGAAGGGTTGAGTGCTACTGTAATGTTGCACTGGCACTTTTGGCAGACACATCATTTAGGGGGGAAAAATGATACAACAGTTTTTAACTTACAATTGGGGTAAAACATTTTATAGCTTTGTCTTTTCACTGTTTTCATATCATGTCATTGCCTATTACTGTGTTTGTGCTACATGGTGCGAAAGAGTAGTTTATTTATTTATTTACTATTGTGAAAAAAGTTTTAGTTAAAATTATTGAAATGCACTAATATCTGGTGAATTTTTATTTATTTATTTTTTTGTATGAACTTCATTTGAACAAACTTATTAATTTCCTATGGTGTTGCATCTTTGCATCATGTTTGCCTCAAATGTGGAGAATGACGTGCTCTGAAGCACATTAATCATTTTTCCTTGATCTTGATGCTATTTGTGGAAACCTTTGCATGCTCAGCTTGTTGAGAAGTTGATTGTTGTATGACGATTCATAGTGTTACGTCTTTGCTGTATAAATTCCTAATTTTTCTTTTACCATGTGTGAACCAATATAAGGCTAAATTATACTATTTTGTGGTGACTTGAAACAGAAAAGGGAGGCACCGCCTGGTGAGAAGCCGGAGCCAGTGAGAACCCATCTGAGAAATATGATCATTGTGCCCGAAATGATTGGAAGCATAATTGGTGTTTACAATGGCAAGACCTTCAATCAAGTCGAAATTAAGCCTGAAATGATTGGCCATTATCTGGCAGAATTTTCCATTTCTTACAAGCCAGTCAAGCACGGAAGGCCCGGTATTGGTGCCACTCACTCATCCAGGTTCATTCCCCTCAAATGAGAACTTTATATGGAGGTCACAATTGATATGTAGAGCAAAATGTTATTTTGATTGTTTAAGTCCATTTCTAAGACTAGTTGCTTATTTCAGAACCTTTTCCATCAATGAGTTTAATGTAATTTTCATTGTGGTTGCACTATTTGTTCCTAAGCTGCATTTCTGTCCAGTATGCCTCTGTGATCTTTAAATTTTGAACGTTTGGGGCTCTGTGGCTGTTGTCTCCGGAATTTGAATCAATGGGCATTGTCTCCTTCACTGTGATTTTATTAATCAGTTCAATATCATAAATTCTCCATTGAGTTTGATTTATTAATCAGTTCGGACCGAGGAGAAACTATGGGAAAATGAAAAGAAGTTAAAAAGGGTGGGTGTTCCAATTGCTAAATTTGTACTATTTCTTCTAGGATTTGGTTCAAGAATCCAACGAATGAGATAGCAAATTGCAGAATTATTATTATTGTTATAATTCTTATTATATGGCTGAATAACACAAATTCTGAATAAGTTGACAAAGTTTTGCATCATTTTTTTTTTCAAATATAAATGTACAAAACTTGTACTTGAACTTGTGGTGCAGCAGATAGCATTCTCTGTTAAGTTAAATTTGAGCTTGATTTTGATCTCTATGAAGAAAATCAACTTGAACATTGTATTATTTAGCTTTTATTTATTTATTTATTTATATGAATTAGCAAATGACCTATAAAAAGTTAGTTTAGGTGTTTGCTTAATGAATTCAACTTGAGTTAGAAACATTTGGTAAAATCTAAAATTGAACCACTCATACCTTTCATACACTGCAAAGTACTTTGTTTGGATATTTTATTTGATTACAAAAATATTTGAATTTGAGATTTTCAGGTTGGAAGAAGGGAAGAAGGGATGTGACGAAATCCCTTAGGGATATACTTTGTTTTGATAAGTTCTAACATTGCATCATCATTTGATTCAACTATTGAAAGAACATTAACCCATAAGGTTTGTGACTTTAACCATATGGTCTTGAGTAATTGTGTGATACAATAATTATAAAATTACTCTTTTCAAAATTGTCCCTTATTCAGATATTTAGTGCCAATTATGATTGAAATTTGTAGGTATAGATGTACTTAAGTTGCATATTGGCAAGGACTGACCCGGGGGACCTGGGGCTATACCCCCCCCCCCCCAAAATAATTTTTTAAATTCAAAAACCACAGTTAAACTTCTATAAGATTTCATTTTTATCCATTATGATTACATATTATCTGCATCCAAAAGTTTACTTTTGCGTATTGACCCCCCTTTTGATTATATTCTAAATGTGTCCCATCAAACTATAGTTAAACTCATTGGGCGTTAATCCTAGATCCTTTTCTAGGAGGTGAATCAAATGGTTTATCTACGCCCGTGAAACAATCCGGTGAACCTAATTTATAGGCTAATGAATTTGATAACAACTAAAGGTATGGTAGTTCTTTTCACTCGTTTTTTCCTGATTCTTGCTTGCCCTTTGGCACCACTTGATGCTGTTAAGGAACAATATTTTCCTTTTTTTTTTTTTTTTATTGAACCATTGATATCCAGAATCATACTCTGACTAATCTAATTCAAATGAGCCTTATCAGAGAGCGGTTTTTCAAAGTATAGCTTTTTTATTTTTAAGTTTCGAATTCGAAACTTAGTTAAGAGATCTAACATTTCTGGAATAATGCCGTAGAAGGACGTAGATCTACACCATCAATTTTCATAGGAAGCCACAGGTGCTACCATTTGCCAATCTAAACTCCCACCAAATGGTAAACATCGACATAACTCTGCCTCCTTGAGGTTGATCACATATTTATGCACCCAAACCCAGTTATTGTGGTCCTCCAAGATCTTCATCGGTCCATCCATTTTAAAATCCATGTTTAAGAGCTCCTACTCTTACAAGGTTTATCTGGTAAATGAAGATCCTTTTATCTTTTGTGTGTATTTGAGTTTTAGTAAAAAGATGTTTCTTTCTCTCTCCGGTCATTTTTAGCTTTTTAATACAAATATTTCCTCTCTTTTCCCCTTCTCTCTTTCTAATTTTTTGTTTTTACTTCTTTCAGCTGTTTCTTGCCCTGTTTCTGAAACTCTTGTTTTTTGATTCAACATTTAGAGCTCTAAAAAATGGAATTTTTTTTTTTTTTTTGCTAACAAGTACCGGGAAAAATGAATGAATGCATAATATACCGGGCAAAAGAAGGAAAAAAAAAAAAAAAAAAAAAAAAAATCCGCGCGCGCGCATGTATGTGTGTGCATATTCAGATACCCTGAATAGTGAATATACAAACTTTGGTGGTTCGTTCTGGTCGAGTTTGATATGATATAGTGGGGGCTGCTACGAAGATGAAATAATCTTTTGGTAAAAAACTCAACTGTTTCTTCTGCTATTTCTAAATGATCCTTGAACCACTGAAAACTTACCCAAAAAAAAAAAATCACATTAATGTTAGCATTATGCTGAAGACTGAGAAAATAACATTGGTGTGACGGTGTCTAGTTAATTGGATCATCTTAAAGCATGCATTGGCGGCAATTTATCACCATCATATGGATCTAATCAATTCAATCTTTGTTAGAATCCTAGCCTTGGAACCAAACGCCGGCATAAAAAATTAGCAGATGCCAAATGCTCGAGATGGCATAAGTATACCATTCAAGCATTTAGAAGATAGTCCCACGCTGGATAGAGAAAAGAAGCTCTTAGGAAGCTTGAGCTAGCATGAGAAAGCACTTAACAATATAATGAGTGCATGGCGAACTATTCTTTCGCTTAGCAGCATAAACTATTTTCGATGGGTCGTCTCTCTTGAGGCCCGACTCTGTGCAAACCAATGTTTAAGTACTCTTTTGGTCTCATTGAATTCATGAAGGAGTTGCTATGTTCGATAATTATGAACTAAATTATTGGTAGTTTCTTATGGACATGCCTAATTGTCGAAAAAGTGATTGAAATTTGTTAAAGTTTTATTTTGTCCCAATTGGATAACGATGATCCCTCTTTTGCTCCTAAGCAATTACGAAATGCATCTCGTGAAGGAACCAAGAATTTAGTTCCCTTAACCTTAGAAGCATATGCTAATTAAATTAAAGAGAGATAACTAAGTAGGGATTCATATCATTTCCCCTTGAAATCATCAAAGTCACAATGTGACCAATTCAATTTCATTACATGACTAATTAAGATTTGAAAGCCAAAGCCAAAACTATTCATTTTGATGGGTCTCTCTTAGATTTTACAAATGTGTAGCATAAAGTTAATTGTGATAAAATAATGGAAAGAGTAGAGAGAGAGAGAGAGAGAGAATCCCACATAGAGTAGAGAGAGAGAAGAGACGAGGAGAGAGAAATATAAGGGGGGGCTTTAGAAGTGGTGCAACGTATCTTTGCGCTTGGGGCAATGACGCAGCTAGTGAGGTAATAACTGAGGCGCGTCAATTGCTGGTTGAAAACTATTTCCAAACCCCCTCTTTGGCCTGGGTTTAGCCTAGGCCATTGAGAATATTTGGAAGGGCTCCCTTGAGGCAAAGCCCTACAATTTATAGTTAAAATTGTTTGGGAGTGCTTATGAATATTGGCCTTCGTTAACAACATTACTTAGGCATCCCAATATTGTGAATGACTAGTCCTGCGAGGCACTGAACTTAGAGGATTCAATTAGTAAAAAATCACATGAAGTTAATTTTATGCAGAGAACTAGAAATTAACCTCCATGTAATGAAGTGAAGTTAATAGGATCCTCTGAAAACAAGCAAAATCCTAAAGCCAAATAACAAAATCCACAATCAGCAGTAGCAAAATGTTCAAACAGACTGCAATGTACAACTATTCAAGCTTATAAAACATAGTCCCACATCGAGTGGAGAAAGAAAGCTCTTCCATGAAACTGATCTAGAAAGCAACTTAGAGATGAAATCCATATTCACATAGTTGCGGAGTGAGCACAAAGCGAACTATTCTTTCGCCTTTTACTAAAAAATGCCGTGTGCTCACTGCTTATTGCAGCATGTACCTATTTTTGGAAGGATCATCTCTCTTTTGACTTGACCCTCTACAAACAAGTGTTTAAGCTCTTTGATCTCTTATGGTCATCTTCAGATATCTGCCAAATGTTTGATATTGATTAAGATTTGTACAGCTTCGTTGTTGTCCCAGCATGACCCGTTTTTGGTGGGGTCATCTCTCTTTCGAGGCTTGACCCAAGTTTTCTGGTGGGGTCATCTCTTATGGTTTTATTTTTTTCCTTTTTAATTTATGGTAGAGGAGAGAAATTAAATTCTGATATCCATTAAATAAGATTTAAATAAATATTTTGGTAATTTTCTTATGGAGATAGCTAATGTTGGATTTGTATCAAAAAAAGTGATTGAGATTTGTTACCGTCTGAATTGTCCCGAATGGATGAGTATGATCTCTCCTTGCTCTTAAGCTATTATAGAGAACCAGGGATTAATTGCACTTCACGATGATACATTAAGATTGAAAACCATAACTGGTCATAGATTCTTCAAATGTGCAACATAAAATTATTTGGGATAAAATAATGAAGTGAAGCACTGAGAAAGATAATCCCACATTGGATAGAGAGAGAGAGTAAACAAGGAGAGAGAAATATAAGATGAGGCATCCATAAGAGTAAGTTAGCTGCGCTGGGGGCAATGACATGGTTAGTGAGATAACATAGTAACTGAGGTGTGTCATTGGCCTAGGTTTAGCCAAGAACATTGAGGATTCCTGGAAGGATTCCTTTTAGGTTAAAGCCCTAGAAGTTATGGTTGAAAATGTTTTAAAGGGGTTTATGAAAATTGGTCTTTGTCATAAAAAATACTAGTAATAGGAAGTGGTTATTATCATGAATACTTAATTAGGAGGGAAGCATTATTCAAATAAAAAAAATATATATATATATTTTTCTTTTAACAGCTTTGGCCATCAAATTTTAGTTGTATGCTTCATGGAATGGATGATGCTCAATACTTCTAGCAGCTAAGTTTTTTGTTGTGATAGTTTTGCTGAGCTGTTCAGTTTGAGTCAGATTGAGACATCATTTAGGATACGGAATCTGTTCAGTAAGGTGTAATGATGGATCACCAAATTCCCGATTAATTTATATGAAAACTGTATCAAAGATATTAAAGATTTTAGCAGGAATAATTTTTACTGGGTAGTGGAGGTATGGATTTTCCTCCTCTTATTGTATGCTTTGGAAGTCATCATTCTGCATTGGCCCACTCTAGAATGGCTAGAAGTTGGAAAAGTGGTAACCGAGAGCTAAATTGTTTGTTGTTTAGGTTGTTGATTTCATCGCTATGGAGCATGGATACAGGCTCTTCATGCATGTTGATGAATTCTAGAACAGTCAGATATGTCTGACTGGCAAGTAGGGACATAGTGGGGTTCCAATAGGGGGCTTGAATTCGAAGTTCAGACCTCCCTTGCCCTTGTCCTTACCAACCAATAGTCTGCCATTCTTATCTCTCTCGTGCCCCTGCACCTATCAAAATATCTACTTGCCTAAATTCCTCTTGGTAGAGAGGAATGAACTCAAGCATTATGAATTGTGCGCCAATTCATATGCTAGATATCAGTATATTTAAATAACCTTACTAGAAGGATATTTAAATGTATTTCTAAGTAGCTTGCAGATGAAGATTGGGTTCTCTTATGATCACAATTAAGTATTTTAAATTGTTCCTACTCTTTCTTCTCTGACGGTAATTACGAGGCAGCACTTGGAGCTGTGTTTCTCACATTGGAACATTACATGACAATTTACTCTGTAATCTGCATACATACCCCATAATTTCATTATATCTTGCAATTTTTTTTTTGGGGGGGGGGGAGGTGCTAACTTATTTGTTATTGTGAGGGATTGGAGAAATTGAGATATATATCCTTGTGTTTATAGTGAGGAATTCGGAGCAACAATACATGTTTAAACCTTGCTTCCCCCTCTCACATTTGACAGTGTCAACATGATTTTGTGGCCCTTTTTTTCTTTATTGTTTGGGAAACATTGCAACTCATGCAACCTTCCTCTTGCTGTCTCTCCTGTGTCTCTCTTCTTTGCATTTCAATTTCTTTTTGAATTGAGTACAGTTAGTAGGATGGACTGATCAAACTTTTAAGAGTTAACTGGGTTCTCTTTTCTTTTTGTTTTTACCTTTTTAAGTCTGAGTATACTGGGATTTATTTTCTCAAGTTACCTCCAATTTTAACTTTTCTTATTGCCTTGGTTGTTGGTTTGTCTGGTGGTAATAGTAGTAGAGATACCTTTTTCTCAGATCATCCAATTATGGAGTTCTAAGATAGGAAAGTGGACCCATTGTTTGTTAATTGAATTGGTTTATTTGGTTGCTTTGTACTGGCTAAGCAAAAGGGGATTGGACCTATTAATTTCTTTGGTTTGAATCTGGTCTTGATTATTTGATTTTGATTTTAAATCGATAGTTAAGAAATCATCATATATTGATTAAATGGGTGCATAGTGATGTTTAAGCTACTAGAGAATAAAATCAACTAAAGTTAATCTCTCCTTATCTTTTAGCAAAACAGTAGTTTATTTATTTATTTTCTATTGTGAAAAATTTTTAGTTAAAATTATTGAAATGCACTAATATCTGGTGAATTTTATTTTTTATTATTCTTCTTATTATTATTATTATTTGGTATGAACTTCATTTGAACAAACTTATTAGTTTCCTATAGTGTTGCATCTTCGCATCATGTTTGCCTGAAATGTGGAGAATGACGTGCTCTGAAGTTACTATTTTCTTTCATCCTCACACATAAAGGACTTTTCCTTGATCTTGATGCTATTCGTGGATACCTTTGCATGCTCAGCTTGTTGAGAAGTTGATTGTTGTATGAGGATTCATAGTGTTATGTCTTTGCTTTATAAATTCCTAATTTTTCTTTTACCATGTGTGAACCAATGTAAGGCTAAGTCATACTATTTTTTGGTGACTTGAAACAGAAAAGGGAGGCACCGCCTGGTGAGAAGCCGGAGCCAGTGAGAACCCATCTGAGACATATGATCATTGTGCCCGAAATGATTGGAAGAAATTGGTGTTTACAATGGCAAGACCTTCAATCAAGTCAAAATTAAGCCTGAAATGATTGGCCATTATCTGGCAGAATTTTCCATTTCTTACAAGCCAGTCAAGCACGGAAGGCCCGGTATTGGTGCCACTCACTCATCCAGGTTCATTCCCCTCAAATGAGAACTTTATATGGAGGTCACAATTGATTTGTAGAGCAAAATGTTATTTTGATTGTTTCAGTCCATTTCTAAGACTAGTTGCTTATTTCAGAACCTTTTCCATCAATGAGTTTAATGTAATTTTCATTGTGGTTGCACCATTAGTTCCTAAGCTGCATTTCTGTCCAGCATGCGTCTGTGATCTTTAAATTTTGAACGTTTGGGGATTGGTGGCTATTGTCTCTGGAATTTGAATCAATGGGCATTGTCTCCTTCACTGTGATTTTATTAATCAGTTCAATATCATAAATTCCCCAGTCAGTCTGATTTATTAATCAGTTCAGACCGAGGAGAAACTATGGGAAAATGAAAAGAAGTTAAAGGGGTGGGTGTTACAATTGCTGAATTTGTACTATTGCTTCTGCGATTTGGTTCAAAGATCAAATGAATGAGATAGCAAATTACAGAATTATTATTATTGTTATTATTCTTATTATTTGGCTAAATAACACAAATTCTGAATAAGTTGATAAAATTTTGCATCATTTTTTTTTAAAAATAAATTTACAAAACTTGTACTTGAACTTGTGGTGCAACAGATAACATTCCGTGCCCCGTGCGTGTGTAGCCGTAGATATGGCTCTGGTGGCCGCTAGACATGTTATGCATCATTCGAGTGGATGTTAAAACATCCGTGCGTGTGTACAGTATGCATGAGTATCGTACGGTGAATGCCATATATGAGGATATATCGTCTGTAGTATATGTGAACCCATGTGATGTAATATGTGAGTATATGTATAAAGTCATACCTCTGGTTGTATATGATAGACTATGGAACGGTACCTCTGACTGTGCAAAACTGGGTATAAAACCCTATCTCAGATCGTATATAGTAGGCTATGGAGCCGTATATCTGATCGTATGGAATCGACGATAGAGCAGTGCATCTGATCATATGGAATCGACTATGAAGCCGTGTATCTGATCGTATGGAATTGACTATGAAGCCGTACATCTAGTCGTATGGAATCAAGCCCGAAATCCTACCTTTGTCAATATATAAAATTGGGTATAGAGCTCCCTTTTAAGTATTGAATTGCCTTTTCTCGTGTGTAAAAATTGAATTCCCTCTGAGAGTTGTCTATGCTCTGTATTTATAGCCTTCTAAGGGGTGTAGAAAACTATAGTTTCCTTTTACCTGAACTCTTTTGAAATGGTAGGAATTATAGTTCAAGATTTATGAAAAATTTAAATTTCCTTGAGATTAAGAAAGGTTTAAAATTTTAGAAAAATTCATTTCTTTCGTAAGAGTCCAAAAAAATTAAAATCCTATAAGAATATGAAAAGATTTGAATTTAGTGGTGATTGCCTTCCTTATCAGATAATCATGAATGATTTTGGAAATCTATTAAGTATGGTACTATCATTTGCCCCACATTCCTAATAACATTTTAAGGAAATTGTTTTAGGAGTAGAGTGGATCGGAAGAGTTCTCTTGGGAGACCGAGAGGTCGAATGATTAAGAGATTGGGAGACCGACAGGTCGAACGATCGAGAGCTTGCGAGACCCACAGGTTGAATGATCGAGAGATTGAGAGACTGACATGTCGAACGATCGAGAGATTGATAGACCATAGGTCAAATGATCGAGAGGTGGTGAGACCGACAGGTCGAATGATTGAGAGGTGGTGAGACTAACAGGTCAAATGATCGAGTGATTGAGAAACCGACAGGTCGAACGATGGAGATGGTGAGACCGACAAGTCAAATGATCGAGAGATGATCAGATTGATAAGTCAAACGATCGAGCGATTGAGAGACTGATAGGTCGAATGATCGAGATGGTAAAACTGACAGGTCGAATGATCGAGAGATGATGAGATCGACAGATCAAGTTATCGATGGATTGGGTGATCGAGAGGTTGAGAGACTGATAGATCGAGTAATCGAGAGACTTAAGCAAGAGCGTTTTGAGAGAGTTCAGTTGAAAAAGTTCAAACGATTGAGAGTGGGTCGTGTCCACTGTCAATGAGATATACTCGACACGCTCTGTTAGAAAGAGTGTTCGATCGATAGGATGGGCAGTGTCTACTAATCTAGAAGATAAAACAGAACGATAGGTGAGGAGATCAGGTGATACGTAGGTCGAGAGTCCAACAGATCAAGTGATCCAGAGATCAGGCGATCAGGAGAAGACATAGGACCGAGAGATAGAGTCATTGAGAGACTCCCTTAGTAGGTTGTAGGCTTAGTGAGTTCTGAACCTAGTGGTGATAAGTTTTTTAAGCCGTTCGAGCCGTGAACCATCAAAATCTTAGACAATATTGAGAGCCGAACATGTGTCTAACGAGGAGGGGCAACAATTAGGAGACACAAGACCGAGAAAGAATTTTTCTTACTTTGCCGAGAGCAAATTGAATGATCTATTAAAGGTCAGTTGACAGACCGAGAAGTTAAGTGTCCAGGAAGTTGGGAGACTGAAAATTCGAGAGGCCAAGGGGTTGTGAGATCGACAGGTCGAGAGACTGAAAGGTTAGGTTATCGAGAGGTCGAGAGATCAAGTGACCAAGTGACTGAGGGATTGAGTGACTAAGAGGTCGGATGATTGACAAATCAAGTGACTGAGAGATCGAGTGATCGAGAGATCACGTGATCATGAGACCAAGCAATCGAGTGACCGAGTGACTAAGGGATCAAATGACTAAGGGATCGAGTGACTGGTGATTGACAGATTGAGTGACTAGGAGATCAACCAATCGACAAGTTAGGTGACCAAGAGGTCGAGAGACCGACAAGTCGAATGATTCAAATAATCGGGAGATCGATAAACCAACAAGAGATTGAGAGACCGACAGGTCAAATAATAGAAAGATTGATAGGTCAAACAATTCAAATGATCCGGAGGTTAATAGATCAACAAGCGATTAAGAGATCGATAGGTCAAACGATTGAGAGACTGATAGGTCGAACAATATAAATAATCAGGAGTTTGACAAACCAACAAGAGATTGAGAAACCGACAGGTCGAATGATTGAGGGACTGACAGGTCGAACAATTCAAATAATCAGGAGGTCTATAGACCGACAAGAGATTAAGTGAAAGTGTATGACTAAGCAGTAGTCGAGAGTGTAGAGTGCTTATATTATGTAAAACAAAAGTAGAAGATCTGAAAACTGACCTAGAGTCTGTGTTCAAATAGAATGACGTAACTCTCGATGAGTGTGAGAGGCCAAAGACTAATGTGAGAGAGAATAGGGCCAGACTTTACATTCATGAGTGTTGGCATGTTGTCGAAGGCATTGTAGCTGATGGGGTATTAGGTGTCAAAGCCGCGAGTGTATACTGAAACAATGTTGCAGCTAGTGTGATGTGATTTCAAAAGAAATGGAACTAAATCACGCCCGATTCAGTAATAGCCATAAAAAACCAAGAGAAAGGGAGTTGGATCCCATCCGGGGGCCGGAGCTCATCAATAGAAAACCAAGAAAGGGGAGCTAGATCCTATCTTTATGCAATACAGAAGACCGAAGGAGAGAGTTGAATCTCATCCGGGGCGCCGGGGCCCTAAATAGAAAACTGAGAGAAAGTGAATGTGAAACCCATGTGAGGCGTATGATTACAAGCGTAAATCATACATATTCGGCTGGGAGTTGTATCCAAGGGAGTTCCATTAAGAGATTTCAATCGAAAGAGCGGGTCAGGTTTGTCCATCGGGGAGATACATCCCTAACAATAAACTCTGTTCGGGAGGATTTATATGAAAGATTTCGTTCGAAAGGATGGGCTACGTTTGCCCATTCAGGGAGATATATTCGTAATGATTGGCTCCGTTCGGGAGAACTCATTCGTTTGATAGACTAGTTTATATTTGTCCGTTCGGGAAGATAATCCCTAACGATAGACTACATTCGAGAGTATTGAGCAACACTGACCCGTTCGAGGAGATAGATCCCTATCGATGGACTCCGTTCGGGAGGACTGGGCAACACTGACTCGTTTGGGGAGATAGATCCCTATCGATGGACTCTGTTCGGGAGAATTGGGTGACGTTGGCCCGTTTGGGAGGATGGGGCAACGTTGGTCCGTTTGAGGAGTTAGATCCTTTCGGTAGATTGGGGTGACACAGGCCCATTCGAGGAGTTAGATCCCTTCGGTAGATTGAGATGATGCAAGCCTATTCAGAGAGTTAGATCCTTTCGATAGATCAGGGCGACGCAGGCCTATTCGAGGAGTTGGATTCTTTTGATAGATCGGGGAATTAGATCTCTTCAATAGATCGGGACGACGCAAGCCTATTCGGAGAGTTAGATCTCTTCATTAGATCAGGGCAACGCAAGCCTATTTGGGAAGTTAGATCCCTTCGATAGATCGGGGCGACGTAGGCCTATTTGGCGAATTAGATCCATTTGGTAGATCAAGGGCATGGCAATAGGAGAGACAAAGCGAGATAGAGTATGAAGATTTTCGGCTTATCAGTTAGTCGTTCTCATAGACGGCACTAATATGTTGGAGTCGATTTTGGCCTCCAATCTGCTCTTTTGACCCGAACATGAGTCTAGTGCCAAGAATATTCGCCATATCAGATGAAAAACTTGCAAAGACCCCACGGGACTGGCCCAGCGAGGGGACTTCGATGGTCAAGTAAATAAAGTGATAAAATAAAGACTGATAGTAGCTGTAGATATGGTCTTGGTGGCCTCTGGACATGTTATGCATCATTCGAATGGATGTCGAAACCCCTATGCATGTGTGTAGCATGCATGAGTATTATATGGTGAATGCCATATAGGAGGATATATCGTTTGTAGTATATGTGAACCCATGTGATGTAATATGTGAGTATATGTATAAATTTATACATCTGGTCGTATATGATAGACTATGGAGTTGTACCTCTGACTGTACAAAATTAGGCATGAAACCCTACCTTAGATTGCATAGAGTTGGCTATGAAGCCGTACATATGATCGTATGGAATCGACTATGGAGCTGTGCATCTGATCGTATGGAATCGACTATGGAGCCGTACATCTGATCGTATAGAATCGGACCTAGAACCCTACCTTCATTAGTATATAAAATTGGGTATAGAGCCCCCCTCTGAAGTATTGAATTGTCTCTTTCTTGTGTATAAAAACGGAGTCCCTTCTAAGAGTTATCTATGCTCTGTATTTATTACATTCCAAGGGATGTAAAATACTCTAGTTTCCTTTTGCCCGAGATCTTTTGAAATGGTAGAGATTGTAGTTCAAGACTTCTAGAAGAATTAGATTTCCTTAAGATTAAGAAAGATTTAGAATTTTAGAAAAATTCATTTCCTCTATGAGAGTCCAACAACAACAACAATAATCTATGTCTTCTATCCCAAAATTTAGGGTCAATCATCAAATATCGAGGAAAAAAAAAAGAAAAAGAAAACTTGATTTAGTTTGTATGGATTCTCCTATGCCACACATTCCTATCTAGAATAATCTTCTCAATTAAATCCATAACTATCATATTTTTATGAATACATTGTATCCAAATTTTCAACGATCCACCTTTACATTTTATTAATATCCTATATGTAAGTTCTCTGTTTTCCTAACATGTGCGTCCTTAGGTTTTCGCTATACGTATCCAAACCATCTCAGACGGTACTTTCGCATCTTATCTACAATTGAACTAACTCTCAATTTATTACGTATCTCGTCGTTTTTAATTTTATTTTTTCTAATTTTGTCACATATCCATCTAAACATTATCATTTCAGCTATAGCTATTTTTTGTTTTTGTTGCTGTTTAATGGTCCAACACTCAGTGCCATACAATAGAACAAATCTTACTATAATTTTATAGAATTTTCTCTTTAAATGTAACGACATCATGCGATCCAAAGTACTCTGAATGCCTTTCTCCATTTTATCCAATCTGCTTGAATTCTATTATTTACATTCTCATCTATATTACCATCAATCTGGATGATGGAATCAAGATATCTAAATCGTTCATTCTTTAAGACTTATGTTTCTTCTAATCTAATCGTTTCTTCATTATCTTGATGATTATCACTAAATTTACATGTTATATATTCAGTTTTAGATTTACTAAATCTAAATCCTTTATATTCTAACGTGTCCCTTCATAACTTTAATTTAATACTGATACCCTCTCTAGTTTCATCAACCAAAACTATATCATCTGCGAAGAGTATACACCATGGAATTTCATTTTGAATATTTTTTGTGATTTCATCTATCACCATTACAAATAGTATGAGACTTAATGTCGAATCTTGATGGAGCCCAATATTAAGAAGAAAGTTATCACTCAGCCACCCACAGGTTTTTACATTGGTCACAATTTTTTTATACATATCCCTAATAAGATTTAAATATTTCAAAGAGATCTTTTTTTTCATCAACGCCCACCACAACACGTCTCTTGTGATCTTATCATATATTTTTTCAAGATCAATGAATACCACATGTAAATCTCTCTTCTGCGCTCTAAATGTCTCCATCAATTGTCTTATCAAGTGAATTATTTCAGTAGTAGATTGTTTTGATATAAATTCAAATTGATTTTAAGACATTTATCTCCCGTTTCAATCTATATTCTATCACTTTCTCCCATAACTTTATTGTATGACACATGAGTTTAATTTTTCTTTAGTTAAAATCCTATTTATTCTTATATAGTGGGACAAGTGTGCTCTCTCTCCATGTTTGGGGCAGTTTCTTTGTTTGCCAAATTTTGTTGAAAAGAGCTATTAACATTGTTACTCTGAATTCACCCAAACACTTCCACACCTCAATAGGAATGCCATCAGATCCTATGATTTTATTATTTTTCATTCTCTTTATGACATCATTTACTTCATAGGGATGAATTTTACATTTAAAATCTCTATTAATCTTTTATGCACGTATCTCTATATTTTCTACATTTATTGTACTCTCAACATTAAATAAGTTAGTATCATTCACCGCTTTCTTATATCCTCATTTCTTACAAGTGTACGATTAGTTTCGTTTTTAATACATCTAATCTCATTTAGATCTTTTCTCTTCTTCTTCCTTAGTCTGGCAATTCTATAGATCTCTCTTTTCCCGTTTCAAGTCTCCAGCCTCTTGTACAATTCGTTATACACTTTACTCTTTGATTCGTAGATAATTTTTTTTATATCTTTTTTTTACATTTTTGTATTTCTCATAAGTTTCACTACTATGATCACTTTTAAGGTTCTTATAACACTCTTTTTTAATTCAGATAGTAGTTTGTATTTTTTCGTGCCATCACCATGACTCCTTGCCTCTCGGAACCCTACCCTTAGATACTCCAAGAACCTTTCTATCTATATTTTTAATATTATTAAACATATCCTATAAGAATATGGAAAGATTTGAACTTGGTGGTGATTATCTTTTTTATCGGATAACCATGAATGATTTTGGAAATCTGTTAAGTATGGTACCATCAGAAACATTTGGTAAAATCTAAACTTGAACTACTCATACCTTTAATACACTACAAAGTACTTCATTTGGATATGTTCTAACATTGTAATGCCATTTGATTCAACTATTGAAAGAACGTTAACCCATAAGGTTTGTGAGCATATGGTCTTGATTAATCATGTGATATAATAATTATAAAATTACTATAAAATACTCTTTGCAAAATTTTCCCTTATTTAGATATTTAAAAATGTGGAAAAAGATGTTGAACAATTTTAGAAGCATAGGTAGAGAGATTCTTGACGTGTCTAAGGATCGAGCTCCAATAGGTAAAGAGTTGTGGTAGTAGAATAAGAAATATAAATTGTTATCTGAATCAAATGAGAGTGTTATAGAAATTTTAAAAATAATAATAATAGCGATACATATGAAAAATACAAAAATGTAAAAAAAAAAAAAAGAGGTGAGTATACATAAGTCAAAGAGTAACGTGTATAATGAATTATACAAGAAATTGGAGATTAAAAACGGAGAAAGAGAGATCTACAGAATTGCCAAACTAAATGAGAGAAATAGAAAAGATCTAAATAATATTAGTACCAATAGTATACTTATAAGGAATGAAAACGTAAGAAAGTGTAGGATGTACTATTTTGATAATCTTTTTAATACTGAGAATACAATAGAGATAGGAAATATCGTAGTACCTGTATAAGAGATTAATAGAGATTTTAAACGTAAAATTCATTCCCATGAGGTAAAGGAGATTTTAAAGAGAATGAAAAATAATAAAGTTATAGGAGTTGATGGCATTCCCATTGAGATTTGAAAACCTTTGGGTGAATTTGGTATAATAATGTTAACGGATCTTTTCAACAAAATTTGACAAATCAAGAAAATATCTCAAATATGGAGAGAGAGTACACTTATACTATTATATAAGAATAAAAAAAACATACAAGATTGTTCCTACTACATAGAAATTAAACTTTTAAGTCATACAATAAAACTATGAAAGAGAGTGATAGAGAATAGATTGAGATTGGATGTTAATGTGCCTCAAAATCAATTTAAATTTGTGTCTCAAAATCAATTTGGATTTATATTAGAAAAATCCACCATTGAAACAATTTATTTGTTAAAACATTTGATGGAGATATTTAAAGTACAAAATAGAGATTTATATATAGTATTCACTGATTTAGAAAAAAGTATATAATAGGGTTCTAAGAAACGTATTATGATGGGTGCTGTTGAAGAAAGAGATTTTCTTAAAATACATTAATCTTATTAGATATATGTATGAGGCAGTTATAACCATTGTAAAAACTTACGGGGGTATGAGTGATAGCTACTCTTTTAACATTGAGTTTTATCAAGATTCGGCATTAAGTCCCATCATTTTTGTAATAGTGATAGATAAAATCATAAAAAGTATTTAAGATGAAATACCATAGTATATTTTTTTTTGCAAATGATATAGTATTGGTTGATGAAATTAGAGAGTGTATTAATACAAAATTAGAGTTATAGATGATTACACTAGAATCCAGGGGATTTAGATTGAGCAGATCAAAAACCAAATATATGAGATGTAGGTTTAGTGACGATTATCACGATGACGGAGAAATAATTAGATTAAATAGAAAAGATGTACAAAAAAAATGAACGCTTTAAATATCTTAATTTCATTATTTAAAATGATAACAATATAGATAGGGATACAAATCATAAGATTCAAGAAAGTTGAATAAAATAGAGAAAGACATTTGGAATTATTTACGGTCGCACGATATCATTGCATTTGAAATGAAAGTTTTATAAAATCGTAGTAAAACCTGCACTATTATGTGGCGCTGAGTGTTGCACCATTAAACAATAGCAATAATATAAAATGACAGTAACAAAAATGAGGATGTTTAAGTGGATGCGTAACAAAAATAGAAAAAATAGAATTGAAAATGAAGAGATACGTAATAAGTTATGAGGTAGTTTAATTGTGGATAAGATGTAAGAGTATCGTCTGATATGGTTTGAGTGTGTATAATGAAAATGCAAAGATGTACCACTTAGGAGGACTGAAAATTTAAATATATGAGATTTAGTAAAATATAGAAATAAACTGTCGAAAATTTAGATGCAAATTATCTATAAAGATATGGTAGTTAAGGGTTTAGTTGTAAAGATATGATATTTAAGGGTTTAATTAAAAAGATGGTTATTGATAGAAATAAGTAACGTAGGAGAATCCGTATAAATTAAATCAATATTTTTCTTCAATTTGATATTTATTTTTTAAGTAACTGATCTTAAAATTTGATATTAAAGATCAGATTATTACCGATGCCGGTAGATATTTAGTGCCAACTATGATTGACATTTGTAGGTATGGGTATACTTAAGTTGCATGCTGGCAAGGACTTAGCCGGGGGACATGGGGCTATCCCCCCCAAAATTTTTTAAAATTCAAAAACTACAATTAAACTTTTATAAGATTTCATCCATATCCATCATGATTACATATTTTATGCATCCGAAAGTTTAGTTTTGCATATTGACCCCCCGTTTTGATAGTATTCGAAATGTGTCCCATCAAACTTTAGTCAAACTCATTGGGCGTTACCCCTAGATCCTTTTCTAGGAGGTGAATCAAATGGTTTGTCTATGCCCGATAAAGAATCAGGTGAACCTAATTTATAGGCTAATGAATTTGATAACAATTAAAGGTATGGTAGTTCTTTTCACTTGTTTTTTCCTAATTTTTGCTTGCCCTTTGGCATCGCTTGATGCTGTTAAGGAACAATATTTTTCTCTCCGTTTTTTTTTTTTTTCTTATCAAATCATCGATATCCAGAATTATATTTTGACTAATCTAATTCGAGTGTTTTCGAGAGTTCTATTAGAAGGCGGCTCTCCCAAAGTATAATTTTTTTATTCTCAAGTTTCGAACTTGAAAGCTAGTTAAATAAGCTAACACCCTATCCCATTAAGTCGACTATCGATTGCTGAGGAACAATATTGAATAGATTTAAATGGCAAAGTTGAATAATGCTATAGAAGGACATAGCTCTACACATTCAATTTTCATAAGAAGCCACAGGTGCTACCATTTGCCAATCTAAACTCCCACCAAATGGTAAACATCGACATAACTCTGCCTCCTTGAGGTTCATCACATATTTATGCACCCAAACCCACCCAGTAATTGTAGTCCTTCAAGATCTTCATCTGTCCATCCATTTTAAAATCCATGTTTGAGAGCTCCTAATCATGTTTATCTGGTAAATGAAGATCCTTTGTCTTTTGTGTGTATTTGAGTTTTAGTAAAAAGAGGTTTCTCTCTCTCTCCAGTCATTTTTAGCAAATACAAATATTTCCTCTCGGTTGGTACCATGATTTGAACCTTGGCCCAAGGTTACTCACCCCACATGCTCGTTATGACCACTGGGCCAGAGTTCGATGGTAATATTTCCTCTATTTTCCCCTTCTCTCTTCTCTTTTTCCTTTTATTTTTTCTTTTAGTTGTTTGGATTAAGATGTACTCTAATTTTTTTTTTTTTTGCTTCTTTTAGCTCTTTCTTGCCCTATTTCTGATATTCTTTTTTTTTTTTATTTATTCAACATTTAGAACTCTAAAAAATGGATTTTTTTTTGAGGAAAAAAAATAGCGCACACCCGCGCACGCGCACGTATGTGTGCGCATATTCGCACACCCTGAATAGTGAATGTACAAAATTTGGTGGTTCGTTCTGGTCGGGTTTGATATGATATGGTGGGGCTGCTACGAAGATGGAATAATCTTTAGGAAAAAAAAAAAAAAAAAAAAAAAAAAAAAACTCAACTGCTTCTGCTACTTCTAAATGATCCTTAAACCACTGGAAACTTTTAAGGCAAATGAGTGTAACAAAAAAAAAACAATCACATTAATGTTAGCATTATGCCGAAGACCGAGAAAATAACATCGGCGTGACGGTGTCTAGTTAATTGGATCGTCTTAAAGCATGCATTGGCTGCAATTTATCACCATCATATGGATCTAATCAATTCAATCTTTGTTAGAATCGTGGCCTTGGAACCAAATGCTGGCATCAATTCAAGCATTTAGAAGATAGTCCCATGCTGGATACAGAAAAGAAGCTCCACAATGAAACCGATTAGAAAAAGGAAGCTTGAGCTAGCATGAGAAAGCACTTAACAATATAATGAGTGCATGGTGAACTATTCTTTCGCTTAGCAGCATAAACTATTTTTGAAGGGTCGTCTCTCTTGAGGCCTGACTCTGTGCAAACCGAGGTTTAAGTACTCTTTTGGTCTCATTGAATTCATGAAGGAGTTGCCATGTTCGATAATTAAGAACTAAATTCTTGGTAGTTTCTTATGCACATGCCTAATTGTCGAAAAAGTGATTGAGATTTGTTCAAGTTTTATTTTGTCCCAATTGGATAAGGATGATCCCTCGTGAAGAAACCAAGAATTTAGTTCCCTTAACCTTAGAAGCTTATGCTAATTAAATTAAAGAGAGATAACTAAGTAGGGATTCATATCATTTCCCCTTGAAATCATCAAAGTCTCAATGTGACCAATTCAATTTCATTACATGACTAATTAAGATTTGAAAGCCAAAGCCAAAACTATTCATTTTGATGGGTCTCTCTTAGATTTTACAAATGTGTAGCATAAAGTTAATTGTGATAAAATAATGGAAAGAGTAGAGAGAGAGAGAGAGAGAGAGAGAATCCCACATAGAGTAGAGAGAGAGAAGAGACGAGGAGAGAGAAATATAAGGGGGGCTTTAGAAGTGGTGCAACGTATCTTTGCGCTTGGGGCAATGACGCAGCTAGTGAGGTAATAACCGAGGCGCGTCAATTGCTGGTTGAAAACTATTTCCAAACCCCCTCTTTGGCCTGGGTTTAGCCTAGGCCATTGAGAATTTTTGGAAGGGCTCCCTTGAGGCAAAGCCCTACAATTTATAGTTAAAATTGTTTGGGAGTGCTGATGAATATTGGCCTTTATTAACAACATTACTAACTTAAGAATCCTAATATTGCGAATGACTAGTCCTTCGAGGTACTATAGAACTAGGATTCAATTAGTAAAAAATCACATAAAGTTAATTCTATGCTGAGAACTAGAAATTAACCTCCATGTAATGATGTCTAGTTAATAGGATTCTCTGAAAACCAACAAAAGCCTAAAGCCAAATAACAAAATCCACAACCAGCAGTGGCAAAATGCTCAGACTGCAATGTACTACTATTCAAGCTTATAAAACATAGTCCCACATCGAGTGGAGAAAGAAAGCTCTTCCATGAAACTGATCGAGAAAGCAACTCAGAGATGTGATCCATAATCACATAGCTCTGAAGTGAGCACATAGCGAACTATGCTTTTGCCTTTTACTAAAGAATACGGTGTGCTCACTGCTTATTGCAGCATGTACCCTGGAAGGTTCGTCTCTCTTTTGACCTGACCCTCTACAAACCAGTGTTTAAGCTCTTTGAGGCTTGTCCATAACCTTTTTTTTTAGTGGGGTCATCTCTCTTTCGAGGCTTAACCCATTTAAGTTTTTTGGTCTCTTATGGTATTATTTTTTCTTTTTGAGATTTGTGGTAGATGAGAGAAATCAAATAAATACTTTGGTAATTTCTTATGGTCATAGCTGATGTTGGATTTGTATCAAAAAGGTGAATGAGATTTGTAACAGTCTGAATTGTCCCGAATGGATGAGTATGATCTCTTTTTGCTCCAAAGCTTATTATAGAGAACCAAGGATTAATTGCCCTTCATGATGACAAGTTAAGATTGAAACCCAAAATTGGTCTTAGATTCTTCAAATGCGCAACATAAAATTATTTGGGACAAAGTAATGAAGTGAAACGCTGAGGAAGATAATCCCATATTGGATAGAGAGAGAGAGAGAGAGAGAAGAAATAAGGAGAGAGAAATATAAGATGAGGCATCCACGATAGTTCAAGATAGCTTTGTGCTGGTGGCGATGACATTGCTAACCCCCCTCATTGGCCTAGGTTTAGCCAAGGCCGTTGAGAATTCCCGGAAGGTTTCTTTTTAGGTTAGGGGTTTATGAATATTGGTCTTTGTCATCAAAATTACTAATAATGGGAAGTGATTATTACCCTGAATACCTATTAGTAGGGGAGCAAAATTCGAAAATGGATTTTTGGGGAGCACTATTCGGAAATGGATTTTTTCTTTGAATCACATTTTATACTTGGAACGATTATTCAGTTTTTTATGTTGGTTATGAGTATAACAAAATTTTAATTTGGTTATTTGATCGATTATTAATTTTAATAATTTTTATTTCAGTCAAATCAAATTAATTAAAATATTTTAAAAAATATATTTTTTTAAATAATTTTTATTCATGTAAATATTAATATAATATTATAATTAAAAGTTAAAAAAGAAAAATACTTTAATTTTTTTTTACCAGATGATAACGTAGTAGAAGTTAGTTTAAAAGCTTCATATTTTGTTATTTTGTTTGAAATTTGAATTTTTTAAATTTTAAATTGACATTTGATAAATTATAATTATTAATAAATTTTAGATTTTAAAATTACAATTTATAGTCACACAATGACGTAAGTGATCTATTATGCATTTACATAGACATAAATAGAAAGTATCATTACTTAAATACTTAAATTTCAATAATTCAGTCAATTTAGATAAACAAATCGAATTAACTATCTAATTTGGTCAAATTGAATTATCAATTTTTAATCCATTAGATTAGATTATGATTATGAGAATTGTATAATCGAATTAAATCTATTTATTTAATTTTGATCATTTAGCTTATGGGTTGACGAGTACTCATGCCTACTAATTAGCAAGAGATATTGTTGTGGCTTGTCAATAAATATTGTATAAACTTGATATGTAATGCATATATAATTTAAATATATAAATTTAGGTTAAAAATAAAAAATTGAAATAAATTCAAGGGCCCATATTTTCTTTGGGGTCCAAAATAACCCAATTTTTTGGACCATAGCTTATGAGGGAGTCCAAAAACCTTAGAGGACAAATTTAGGGCAATCAAGAATCCAGTCCAATTAATCATTGAGTTTAGTTTAAACAATCAAAACCATGTAGTAGTAAACAAAAACATGGAAACTCTTTTTGTAAGCTTAAAAATCTTTTGGGTTTGGTTTCCAACAAGCCTAGTTCATTGCTAAATAATGTGAGAGCCTCCACCAAAAGACTTAAATATGAGGGAGATGTCTATAGAAGAGGTTGATCACCTTTATCGGAGTATAAAAAAGGTCAAATCTTATGATGAAGCCTTTCTAGAAAGGGCTACATTCAGAGACATATTATTGGAGTAGAGAAGCAACAAAGGAAGTATAAAAAGAATGTATGAGATTGACTCAGATTCAAAAGAGGACGTGCTTAGGGAGGAGGGGGAGAGGAGGAAGAATGCAACCAGACCATCCCCAAAGTTCCAGTATTGGATGACCAACTTAAGCAGCTATGGAAACCATGGAGAAGGTTTGTCATTATCAAGTTACTGGGGAAAAACATAGGATAACACCTCATGCTAACAAAGATTTCAGCCATTTGGAAAACAGAGGGACCCTTTGATTTACTAGACTTGGGAAAAGGGTACTACCTGGTTAAGTTCAAGCTAGAATACTTACGCACTCTAACAGAGAGACCTTAGATAATACACGACCATTATCTAGTTATGAACAAGTGGAAGCCATGGTTTCCGTAGCAATGCCAAGATAGAGAGAGCAGTTACGTGGGTGAGACTACTGCAACTGCCAATTAGGTTCTTTAATGAAAATACACTCCTAGAATTTGATAGGAGTATTGGTAGACCATTCAAAATAGATAAAAATACTACAAATGCCATGAGAGGGAAATATGCACGAATTTATGTTGAGGTCGACCTTAACAAGCCCTTGGTGTCAAGAGTAAATATATGAGAAAATTCAAAGACTGGAGTATGAAGATCTTCACGTCATCAACTTTGATTGTGGAAGAGTTGGCCATAATAACAAAAATTATAAGGAGAAAAGGCGTGCAAATGTTTAGAAAGAGTTGGGAAATATAGACTAGAACCTATCTCAACAAATCAGTAGTTCATCGAAAAGACTTACATGTGATGAGGGGCTTGGCCCATGGATGATTTTGCCTAGAAAGCAATGAAACATAAAATTGGGAATTCCAAAAAAGAGAGAGCAAAAGGGAAAGTACCTACAGAACAAATTCCTAACATTAGCCAATGACACCTTGGGAAAAGCAGAGAACAAGAGTGACATCACTCTACAGAGGGATAATGAGCCTAAGTAAACCTTTGAGAAATGCAAAAGCAAGTATAAAGAAAGATAAAAAGGGGTGCCAACAGAGAGATAAAAGGGATAAGAGAAGAGGGGTTAAGAGTCAACAGTAGAGGGGAAGAAAGAGAAGAGGGGTTCTCTGCTAGAAACATGGGATAAGAGAGAGGAGACTTTGAAAAAGAAGATGGCATGTTCTTGAATTAGTAAAGAGTGGGGCCTAGAATGAAGCCTATAGGTGTACCAGATATCACTCAAAACTATAAGGGCTACAACCAACAAGACTAGTATAATAGGCCTTAGCAAAACCACATAAGTCCATTTGAACCCACAAGTTTTATCCATAGAGACTTGAGCCCAGAGTCTTCAGCAACCATGGAGGATGAGCTTTGGGTTTATGACCTAAGTGAATAAGGTTCAGAAAATAACACGATCAGCTCAATGCAAATTGAAGAGTTCACCCCTTGCAGCACTGAGATGCAAGGCCTCATAATTTAACATGAGGAGGGGGAAGCCATGGTGAGTAACCGTTACTTCACCAAATCTAAAACAATTCTCAATAATGATACGGTCAAACATAAAAATCCTAGTTTGTAGCAATGCAAAGTTTAGGAGAGCATGTAAAGAACTATCGATGTCTCACCACCCGAGAGCCATGTGTATGCTAGAAACAAAGGCAAGAAGCAATAAACCACCAATTTTTCCCATGAAGACGGGTATAGATAGTGAGCACATTGTCCCTATGTGAGTATTGAGAGATGGTTTCTGGCTATGTTGGAACCCAAGCAAGATTAAGATGTAGTTTTGCTGAGCACTGATCAAATGATTCATACTAGAGTCGAAGAAAACAATAGACACCGGTTCTTAACTTTAGTTTATGTTTACCCTGCTGCAAGATAAAGGATACTTGTTAGGAATTCCTTGTAAACATTGTAGGCAATATGCATGAGCCATGGGTGTTAATGGGGGACTTTAATGACATTATAGGATTAACCTCAAGGCAAAGGGAACAAAGAGAGGCCAAAAGTTCAGAAGACAGTGAGATAAATGTAATCCTTTTGACTTTGGTGTGATTAGACCAAAATTTACTTAGACAAGGAAGCAAAATAACAGAGTTGTGTTATAGGAGAGACTGGACAGAGCATTAGCCAACCACCAAACCTACCTCTACTTTTATGTGATTAGAGTAAATATCTCCAAAGAATGCATAGAGACCATGTAATCCTATACGCTATAGACTGCAATGACAACCCTCAAGGAAAGATAAGAGACTATTTAGATTTGAAGCAGCATAACTTACCCATCATGGCTTTAAAAAGGTTTTAAATGATGCCTGGAAAGCCTATTCAACCTCCCTCCTTCAGGCAAATTGATACACTGTAGATAAGATAAGGATCTGGAATAGAGAAATGTTTGAAAATATTTTTAACAGATAAAGGAAAATGGAGGCCTCGTTGAGAGGAATTTAATGTTGTAACAATTATAATAAATAAGAGTTCCTACAAAGACTTGAACAGGAACTTTTAACTGAATGCCATAGAATTCTGGAACAAGAAGAAGTACTCTGGCATAGAAATCTAGACTTAACCGATTCTGCAAGGGAGATAAAAACACCAGTTTCTACCACATGATCACTAAGATAAGAAGAAATAAAAAACAAGATCACTGCTCTAAAGATTGAAGGTAAGCGGGGACACGACTAGCTTACTCTTTATAATAATGTCTGGAGCTACTATGCCAATTTATTTTCAAGTTAGGAAGACTCTACTCCTAGTTTAAGTTATTATATAGACATCAGCAGAAGCTCTCTTCAGAGGACCATGAGTGTCTACAATAAGAAGTCTCATAAGAAGAGATTAGAAGAGTAGTCTTTTCCATGAAAGGGTTAAAATCCCCCGATCCAGATGGCATCTAACCATCTTCTATCAACAATGTTGGGACGCTGTCAAACAAGATATCTACATATTTGTGAGAAAGACTTTTAGAGATAGCTTCTTCCTTTCAAAATTTTCCAAAGGCCTATGTCACTTTGATCCCTAAGCTGTAGAGGCCTGAATCCATTGTCGATCTTAGACCTATAAGTCTGCTAAATACCTCCTACAAGATTTTGATCAAAATGATTGTTCATTGCTTATGTCTCATCATGAAAAAGGTGATCAGGGTCTATCAGAGCAGCTTCCTTCTAGGGAGAAGTACTCTAGACAATATCATCATCTCTCTATAGATCCTTCGTATAGCTAGAACATTAAGGAGCAAGAAGCATAGCATGGTGCTGAAGATTGATATTAGGAAAGCCTTTAATAATATCAGCTGGTCATACTAAGGCAAGGTTCTTTTGGACTTCAACATCCCTTTAAATTTGGTAAAACTGATCATGCTTACCGTGATAAGTAGTAGATTTCCTTTCTATGGAATGGATAAATCCTCCTTCCAATCAAGTCAAGTCAAGGCCTTTGACACGGGACACCCTCTTACCTTGCCTTTTCATCCAAGTGATGGAGTGACTAGCTTACATGATTGAAGAAAGGGTGAGAAGAGGTTTGTTGACCCCATTAGTCCTACTAGTGGTGGTCCTCCTTTGCAGATGATTTTATGATTTTTATGGAAGTAGATCAATTAAATCTAAGTAGCATTTTGGACTGCTTAAGAGTCTTCTCTGCAGAAAGTGGCTTGAAGGTTAATCCATCATAGTCAAAATTGTGGGTTTCTCCCAAAACTCTTTGGTCTCTCATATCCTCCTTGGCTGTAGCAAGTAAATTCAGCATGACCGAAAATCTAGAGACTTACCTAGGGGTGCCTATGAAACATAAAAGAGTGGATAGAAACACTTTTGTACATATAGTGTTTTGATGATGATCATGCAAGTCAGTTTGAAGAAACAAAGGATGAACACAATGAAAATACATAAGCATTTGAGCATTAAGTGTCTAGTTCAATCCATTGAGTGAATAGCTCAAAATTTTACCTTAGAGAATTAAGTTCATTCGACCTAGAACTTGGACAGGCCGACCCATGGAATGAACAGGTCGACCCAAGTAGTATTTGAACATAGAACATGCTTACTGAACTCACTTCACTATTTGACCTGAGATGCACAAGGGTATATAAGCCTAATTCATTATAGGTCGACCCCTATACATGGAACCTTAGGTCAACCCACTAGGAAGGATACGTCGACTTATCTTTAGAGAACCTTCAAACACATTAACTAAAGTATGTGAACCAGTCAACCTAAGCCTGGGTTATTTAGGAAAGAACACTTCAGGTTGACTTGCACATGGAACAAGACAACTTAAGCTAAGACATTACATATAACACTAAGGACATGGAACCTTAGATCGACCCATAGGAATGCACATGTCAACTTGGCTTAAGGAAAACTTCATATAAGTCGTCCACTTTGCTTGAACCTATCGACCTAAACCTTGGTTATCTAGATTAGGTCACAACAGGTCGACCAAAGCACAAACACAGGTTGACTTGCCTATGACTTAGGCAAGGAAACAAGTTGACATTTCAGTACACCATTCGACCTAGCATTAATGAGCATTCAACCCAGAAGAACTAAAGGCGACCTAGGTTTTGGTTTATAAGAAAATTAACTCATAGGTCAACCCATGATTTTGAACAAGTCGACCCTAAGACTTAAAGAAATTGACCCAAAGACTTAACATATCAATTTAGGCTTCAAATTAGAGAAACTTCATAACATAGATCGACCCATCTCTTTGAACATGTCGACTCTAGAGCACCCATAGGTCGACCCATGGACATACATATGTCAACCTAAGTCTTGGATTATGAGATTCTCAAAACACTAGTCGACCCATGAAGAAAGGAAGGTCGAGCCTAGCATGAATAGGTCGACACATAGAATTATATAAGTTGATTTAGGGTTTAATTTAACAAAAATCTACAACATAGGTTGACTTGAGAAGGGTTAAAATATTGATCTGATTAGCAACACAAGTTGACCATAGAAACACATGTTGACCCATAGTCTAGCTTCACAATTTTATCACCTAATACATGGAGACCTGAGAGGATGAGATTGTTGACTTAAACTTTGGTTTAACAAAAATTATCACATAGGTTGAACGTGAAATAAAGACAGATCGACTTGAAGAGTTTAATGAGTTAACCCAGAGAATAGAGAAGTCAATCCACATTCATAGAATGTGTTTAAATGGTCACTTGAGTTTAAAACCAAGTTAACCTAATTAAATTTTGACATCTCAAACCGAGAAGAGCAAAATTCAAAATCTTAGATGGTTAAGCATTCGAAAGGCTAAAACACACGTGATTAATACTATATAACCTTGCTTAACACATTACACAATACTTGCTTAAGTGTTTTATCAAGCTAATCAAGTTTATGCAGCAAAAGCAAGGCCATTAGATAACAGACTAAAGTGCTAAAAGCATTCAAGAGCAACAGTTATGACATTTAATGAAGAAGGAGAAGAGCATTAATGTGCAACGTTCAAAACTCATCAACTCTTCAATGGCTATCTTGAATGCTCTAATAAATGGCAACATGGAGGAAGATGAGAGAGTTTCTTAAAATGATTGAAAAAAACTTCATTGAATAAACTTAATGCTCTCTGTCTCTTGCTAAATTCTAACTCTGTTCTTCTTTTCTTTTTTTATTCATTGAGTGTAATCGTTTTTCTGGTTCACACTTAATTATATTTGAGGATTAAGCCTCATTCTTTGTAGCACCACTCTCCTTTTGTACTGGGATTCACCTTCTATGTTTAGAGAGAGAGAATAGCAACTTGTTGAGGTTGGGAAGGGTGGTGTTTGAGAAGAATATTGTAAAGGTCTAACTTGAACCTTAAATCATATTTGTAACTATTGAGTCAATAGTGAAAAATCCATGGGGAGTTTGAGAGTGGATGTACACAAGTTTTAGATGGAACCACTATAAATTTTGGTATCTTCTATTTATTTCTTCTTTACTTGTTCATACGTTCAACAACCTTAAGTCTCCAACATTCTATAAATCTTTAGAAAACATTAAAATTGACATTCAACCTATTTACCCTCTCTATGTTGTATTTCAAACATCTACAAGCTCCTAGAGGAAAGAACCCATGCAAAACTTAGCCATGGGAAAACTAAGCTCCTAAGTACAGCAAAAAGAAGAACTCTGATTCAAACTGTTATATTTGTAATCCCAGTGCATATCATGTGATCATCTTGGATCCTAGAGAGCACTTGCAACACATTACATAAGCTAAACAGAGATTTCCTTTGGGACGGGCAAGGAGAAAGAAGAAGAGTTCATCTTGTCAATTGGGATAAAGTCTGCAGGAGTAAAGAAGAAGGAGGCCTTGGATTACGAAAAATGAGAGGGAACAATATGACTTTGTTGGCAAAGCTTGCTTGGAAGCTGATGAAAGGGGAAAATGCCCTTTAATGCCAAATCATTTAGAAAATATACCTCAAAAGAGAGAACCTTATGACCTACTACAACAAAGTAGGTGGATCCTCAATCTAGAGGGGGATATTAAGAAGTA
Organism: Dillenia turbinata; assembly: GCA_037126225.1. Taxonomy (NCBI): domain Eukaryota; kingdom Viridiplantae; phylum Streptophyta; class Magnoliopsida; order Dilleniales; family Dilleniaceae; genus Dillenia; species Dillenia turbinata. Next base: position 19,146,895 of record JBAMMX010000025.1, read on the forward strand.
GAGAATCTATTCGTAAAGGTTTACGATGGAAACTAGGGAATGGCCAAAACATCAAGTTCTTGCAGGATAGTTGGCTAGGTGAGGACATGCTTGATAGGCATGCTCTCCCTCTTCTTGCTCAAGCCCTTCAGGAAGACACAATAAGTAATTTCATCATAGAAAGTGGAGAATGTGACCTTACTAGCTTGAGGCAAGTTTTTCCAAAGGATAAGGTTAACAGGATTAGAGAAGTATTAATCCTTTTCAGAATTTCCATGCAAGTTACAATCTTCCAAAAGGGATCCTTTGATGGATCGTTTTCAGTGTCCTCTGTATACAATCTCATCCAAAACCTGGAAGTTCATGATCCCATTTCTAAGTTTAACTAGACTTCGATATGGGAAACAAAGTGCCCTGAAAGAGTCAAATTCTTTATTTGGCTTGCAACAAAAGACAAGCTCCTAACCAACATGGAGAAAGGGAGAAAGAAGCTTAACAATGACACCAAATTCCCAATCTGCATAGAGGAGGAAGAATTCATTCATCACATACTAAGGGATTGTCATCAAACAAAGGAAGTTTTGAACCTACTTTTCACAAGGAATGTAGGGGAGGCTTTCCACAAAAGGAACTCACCTTGGTAGTGGTGGAAAGAGAAGCGCTCAAGGTTAGGACTAAGTGGCAACATTCCATGAAGTCAGACCTTAACTGCTAATGCTTGGCTCATCTAGAAAACCAGATGCAAAGTCATCTTTGAAAACATACTGCTTTGCCCTCATTTTGCAACAGTGTTGGCTTTGAAGTTTGCAAGGAAAAATATAACAACTATGGAATTCGGCAAGGCAGACACTGAGATAGATTACTTGGAACCCCCCAGACAAAGGCTTCTCAAGTTAAACTTTGATGGTTCAGTAATGGAAACCCATACTTAACAAGCGTTGGAGGACTCTTAAGAGATTGGCAAGGAAAATGGATTATTGGTTTCACCATAAATATTAGCACTACAACTAATCACATAGTAGAGGTCTGAGGGGTAAGGAAGGTCTATTGCTAGCTAGGAGGCACAACCTTTAAGGAATTATCCTTGAGATGGACTTTAAGATTCAAACCAATCATCTTAACAAGTGCATAAGTATGGATCATTCAATGTACCATGCCATCCATGACTGCCTCAACCTTATGCAGACTGTAAGAATTAAAGAGGTAAAGCATACTTGTCGGGAAGGGAATAGGTGTGCAGATTTTATTGTCACACTAGGTCACTCCACATAGTAGGGGTGAAAGTGTTTACTTTGCTAATGAGTTATAGTTTAAATGGCATTGTGCTCTCTCCTCTTATAAATATCTCAAGTTCAAGTTTCTTTATGTGCTAAAAAAAGGGTGTTTACTTCACCTCCTCTGGACATGCAGGCCTTGCAAGAGGATGGCCTAGACCCAATTTTGTTCTTTTCTTTTGGTCTATGGGCTTTTTGTTTCGTCTCCTTTCAATACAAAATAACATAATGTAAACCATGAGATATGCAAAGACCTAATTACAATAAAGCCCAAAATCGCGCCCCAGACTTGGGCAGTCCCACCACTTCTATCTCCACATTATAAATTCCCTCTCTCTCTCTCTCTCTCTCTCTCTCTCTCTCTCCCGTTTCTCTGTCTCTTCTCTTCAAAATACCTCCGATTATCAAACCCCCAAAATCGCAATTCCCATTTCAGATCTTCCCTGAATCTCATTCTCCTTCTTTTTCCAATGAAGATTAGAGCATCAACAATCATCTCATCGTCACCATCGTCTTCTTCTTCATGCTCATCATTTACCAATGATTCACTAAATTTCACTTCATCAACAAATTCAACTTCATCAACCTCACACTCATCGACCCATTTCACAACCCGATGTGAAGGCCTTGATCTATTAGTCAAAGCTGCTATGTACTACATTTCTGGTGGGTCTATAATCGGTGTTCCGTTGATTCAGAAAAGAGTCATCAGAAGAAGAAGAAGAGCAATCCAATTTCACAAACTAATCATAGCACAGAATTCTGTTAAAAAAGAAAAGAGTTTGAAGATGAAGATGAAGAGAGAGAAAAGGGTAATGGCAATGCCTTTGAAATTTCAAGACTCTGTTCTTCAGCCATGGAAGAGACAGAGTCGTCGAAGACGATCTATTGAAGTTGAAGAAGAAGAAGAAGAAGATTGATTGAATTTAGTAAGTGGGCTTTGTTTTTTCGATCTTAAATTTTAATGGGTACTTTTTTGTTTTTATCCAACTTGATGAAAAGTTTGATTTTCAATTGGGGGTTTCGGGCATGGTCTAGATTTCTAAGTTGGAGGGTTGAACATTAGATCAAAATCGATTTTTGATCTTATACCATAGATATTATTCTGTTTAGAATGTATAATGTGTTCTCCTTAATGAAATCATCTTTTCTTTTAAGTTGTTCTTGGGTCATTAATAAATTGACTAGTTTATAGTTTAAGAACCAAAATCATAAGATAAATTATTATACGATTATGTCTTAAGCACTTCTATTAAGATTTTGTCGAATATACCCACGTTTGACATACATGCATCCATGTAACATGGCTTTGAATCTGAACGCACGCAAATTGTGTAGTAGTTGTTGGAGGACTTTGCAGAGACTTGTGTCATCCTTGTACCAGTGGTGTTGAGCAGAATCGATTGCTTGAGTGTATATATTTTGATAGACAAATTTACCTTTTCTCCCAGTGAGGGTGAGGATAGATTTGCACCTTTTGCCCTATATTACATTGCGTACGTGGATTCTTCATTTTGTCCTGCTTTATCCTTTTTTTAAAGAACGTGACATGGGCAAAATTTTGCTAAAATGAGGTGACCTTTGACACATATATATCAGTACCCAGGTCCATGTAGTATGAAGGATTTGATCTTTCATTTTGAATCCTGTATGTTAAAATGTTGGGGTCTTAGGCCCGTTTACATATATTTTACTTTTGTTTTTTAATATTATTGCTATTAGTAATCCAAAATGTGGTAGGATTGTACTATCTAAGAAAAGGTCATGGCTTCTGAATGTGATTAACCAGAATGTACAAGGAGTGAGAAGCAGCAAAAGGGCCATAATTTTTGGTGGTAGAGTAGGAGCTAAACCCTGTTTCATGGATTCTTCACACTTTGCCCAGCTGCCCTGTTGTACCCACACCAACAAGACACAACATGGGCACAAGTGCACATTAAGACGCTTCATTTTAGTAGAAATTCTATTTAGACATGTACCAATTTGTCACGCCTATACCAGAGGTGAGTCTTAACTCAAGTCTCCTTCCTTTACCTTTCCTCAACTTCTCCGGAGTTAAGAATGAATCTCTATCATTCTAAATTTTGGCCCTCTTATTTGTTGAACATGTCTGGCCTTATGGTTTACCATTTGCTCCTAAGGGCATTGTACCTTTTTCTTTTGCTTTAAATTGAAGCATTGTACTTGAATTTTCACCGGCAGGAGCTCTTGTACTAACAATTCTGTATGGTGTTGAACAACTTCAGAATTCCGTGCTTCGCGACATTGTAACTTGTTCGATTTCCATTCAAGCCTTAGTTGAACATCCGCAGCCAATCTTTGTTGATTATGTAAATATGCTACTTGGGCAGGGCAAATGAAGTAAAAATTTCTGGCGAATAGAGTACAAGTTGTTTTCATCTAATAGTACCCGTGTACTCTTTCTTCTCTTGGAGCCCATATCATTAGAATGTAAGCTACATTGGTTCAACTTTTACTACGTGTTTTTTAGATTTTGAAAATATGAAGTTCAGTCTGCAAAGTATAAAATGAAAGGTTAAAAGTAATATTGTTATGGCCAACACAAATAAGAAGGTAAAGATGAACCACACGAGAAAGAGAGAACCTGATTTGTCGGGTTCAACTTAGAAATCTAAGTCAGATAGAGGGAAAGCGCAAATACTCGGTAAATGATGAAGAGAAGCACAACAGGTATAAGAAGGAATAATCTCATTGAAAATTCGAACTGCAAAAACACCCAGATGCAAGATGATACAACTAGAAAAACCCAAAAGAATCCAGGAGATGCATTTGCATATATACATGACCGCGACTTGCACTACAATCTGAAATAGGGTGAATCTGAATTGTAATTAGCAACCCTAGTTAGTGTTTCATGGCAACATAGTCCATCAAAATATACAATCTTCCATAACACAGATTAAATTAGTATTTTGTTTGCATAAGACATTTCACTTGACAATTTTTCAATACATAGGACCATCCCGTGAAGCAGAGAGATGGATATGCACAACATAGTTACATTCGACAAATCCCATTAAAGAGGACAGCATGTGGGGCTTCAATCCGAAAGACGCCAAAGAAAATCCTCCTCCAAGCCGACCAGCGCCTAGTATTCCCTGTCAGCCTCTAACCACTTTGTACCGATGACACTGAAACAAACTACGGCATCCTTCTCAATTTTCAACGTCTTGTTCTTAAAGTCTGGGTTTTCATCAGGCACGTAGTCATAACCAGGCATCTTTTGATTTGAGAGAGACAGGTTCTCAATGGGTCCACATCTCACGAAGACACCATGTTTCAATATCCTGAACCACTCCCTCTAGGATTTCTGCCTTGAAGAACTTGAAGGTGAGATATGTAAAGACAACCAAGAAGACCACCTTTTCCTTTCCCGATGCTATCCATTGTGGTTACAGCTAATATGTATCCAAGGTCCCTCATAGCCTTCCTGAGGGAGATGTCATCCAGTAGGCGTATTATGATTGTTGCATCTGGCGTTTCTGGAGGAATGATCACATTCCATGATAATTGTACCTTGAGAAACATATCCTGCCATAAGGCCAAAGAATAAGATCAGCCACCAGAACAAGCCAAAAGGAATGGAATATTAACACGCCGTCTACCCCTAAGTAGGAAAGTGTGTGAAGTACTTGGGGGAAAATGGCATCTATCCCTAAGTAGTAAAGTGTGAACTATTTGCAGGAAAATGGCATCATATACATGTATCATCTATGTCAATGCATGGAAGTGACTCTAGTATATGTAAGCCAATCAAGATTCAATGATTTTAAACCACAAAAGCAATGCAATGTTGAATTGAAGGGAGAAATGAAGGAAGCAAACTATAATTAGATAATCCCCTTAAGCACCCTTTTTAGTACTGATTTCCCACAGCAGAAATACTAAAGCACACCAACACTCCCTAGTATGATTTATGCAACGACCATTAACATAACAAAAATGACAAAACAAGCTGCAAATATGTATCAACATCAATTAGAAATTCATCCTGCACTCAAGTAACTGTGTTCTTATGCAACATTATTCCACCGGTTCGAAGCTCAGTTCTTAGTGGGGAAACTTTTAGGTTAAGCTGTTTGTTTAAACCAAGTTTATGTCCGGGGAATATGGGACCGCAACGATTTTCTGGGGCTTCTGCTAGTTTTGCTTACTACAGCAATGACATTGAACTGATCAGTTTTCAATGACGAGAAGAACACTTTTGAATGTCTCAAACAATAGGCTAGGCCACAGCAGTGATAGTATTTGCGCACCCTGGAGAAGGTCAAAGAATTGTCAATACATGGAAAGTGAAAGCCGTTGGCACTGTGGTCAAAGAGCATTTCTAATGCTTGTGTTCTAACTTGTCAAATGCAAACATGGGGGCCTATTAGGATTGCGGTCTACGCAAAAAAAGGTTGACTTAAACTTCCCCCCGTTTACCCTGCCAGCAGACTTCAAATTTCAAGTGAAAATTCCAAACACTCCTGGGACTTTTCCCAAGGTGGCCGCTATCATTACCGACAGGGGCACTCACCCTCATATTGGGTGGAAATTCAGTATAAGAGAATACCCACTCCTAAAGGACTGATTTTGCATTGAAAAAAGTTATAAGTTGCTTGCGCGTGTGGATATACACTGGGAGTGGACTCTCAGATAAAGATTGGTGCTGGCTAAATTTCAACAACCAGTTCTTCATACAGGGGAGGCTTCTGAGGTTAGAGCACACATTCTGGTGGCTTACATTGAGTCGTGGCAGCGACTATAGTCTAACAACTAGTTCTCCAGAATGTGGTAGTTCTGTTGGCAGAAATTCAAATTGGAGAACGGGCTTACCTGCAGCTATTGAGCCAAGCATTGGTGAGGCGCCTGACGAGGATACTGGGGCCCTAGTTTAAAATTTGCCAAATTTTGTGGAATTCTCTGTTTAGTCTTAGTCCCTGCTTCAGGAGACTAAGATCCTATTTGGTGATAAGGAAAATTTAGATCCTCTTGGAGGCTTTTATTAGTTATCCATCTTGGAAGATGCTTTTTCATGATTCTAGTGCTTTCCCAGTCCGATTGGCCATGCTAAAGGCAAGGTGCATCAATTAAGAGATCATGAAATGCAGAGAAGGAAACGGTAATAACTATCAATCCATTGTACTGTAAGATTATCCCATAATCCTAGTTGCCCAATAAATGATGTGTACTAAAGAAACCTGTGGGCTATCTTCAAACAGTATCTATTAAATTGAATTTGTTGGATATCTTCTTTTTCTAAAAATTCAAACTGCACTAACGAAATGAAATCCCCCCCCCCATCCTGTGGGAAACTCTGCTAATCAATCAACAGATATATTGGCAACCTCTTTATCTAAACTCTTGTTGTCACATTTCTCCAATCATGAGCAACAAAAACATAAAACATTTTGTGAAAAAAATGAATAAGCAGATATGAAAATCACCTGAAACCCACTGCTCAGACAACCAACATATGATAGATCTCCTCAACTAAAAGTCTTTTCTTTACTTTTCCTAGTCATGTTCTGCCCTTTACATCAGTAATCCTCATGCATTAGACAAATTGGCAAGAAAAGCACAGATATTAGAAAACGACCAACATATAAAAATCAAATTGAAAGCCCCAGTTTATCAAAGAACCAAGAACATTACCTCACGCATTCACAAAAATAAGTGACACAAGATTGAGACTGAACATTAAACTCAACTGAGTTGCAGAGGATGCATTAAAAAAAAATCCAACTCAAACAACTAAAATCACAAGTAAAACTGATTTTATTAATTTTTTAAAAGTGAAAAAAAGGGAGAAAACTCAATTAATATATACAAAAATGAATATAAATCAAATATACACATCCCCAGTTTATCATTTTTTTTTTCAAAAACAAAAAACTGAACAGATTCGTGACAAAACCCACGTGGGGAGAACTTAAAGACATCGAATTTCAATCTCGGAGGGTTGACGGGGGCTTTTGTGGGCTTCGGTCATTGGGCTCGAGTGCAGTCCGTTGAGGACTGCGACCCAACTCTACCTGCCTTTCTGTCCATATTGAATTTTATGAGATTTTTTTTTTTAATCAACTGGTATTCGGTTATTCGATAATCCGATTTGAATATTATCAAACCCAATTTAGGGATTGGATTTTTCAACATCTGTTTTGTCTAGTACTCTGCTACTAAACCCATAAGACGGTGAATTTTATGAGAATTTACATCTTTGGAAAAATGACCTTGGAAAATTATAATAATTCTGATTTTTTTGTTCCTACTTATTTATGAAATAAATAATTTTTTTTATTATATTTTTTTGGTTGCTTGAAGCAAAATATTTGTATATGGAGTTTTTTATTTTCGATTCAATATAAATAGTTTGGGTAGTAATAGATCCTAATTATTGAACCAAGCTTTTTGGTTTAATTTCAACTCAAAAATTACTTTTTGCATATTTATCAATTTATTATGTGAGGGTACATGTATGAAATGCAAGCGTCTGTCCCTATAAACTTTTTTTTTTTTTTTTTTTTGGACTTTGGCCCTACGTGGTGTGACTCCATTGTTTAGCCAACAGAGTTGTAAAGCATAAATTATAATTTCCTTTATGGGTGTCGGAAAAGTTTTGCTGCTTAACAATTTAACTCAAACCATGTTTAGTTGAGCTTAAAATGATACCCATTGTTTATAAAAAAATTTCTTTTGAGTATACATCAAGTTATGAATTGAATTGTCACAATTATAGATGATGTATTCAATGAAAACGGGTCAATAGACCTTGTTAAGCCTTCTGGACAATAATGTGAAGATGTGTATTCCATCCATCAAACACTTCCAATGGCCAAGATTGATGACTCTGAGTCGACTCATCAAGGAAAGAATAACGGAGCAGACGAGCATTGAAACTCAGTCCTGTGGGGTCTGAAGAATCACGTTACAAATACACAAATAAAAGTCAAGAATTACCAAGAAAAATAACACCCACACACACACAAAAGATGAGGTCGAGAATAGGCGTTTTTGGCTGCAAATGGAGGCTTGGAGATCACATCAAATAGCCTATATTAGGCGTGCTGACTACGGAGATTTTCTTCTGCTTTTGCTTTCTTTTCAACTTCCTTTTTTGAATAAAATAGCTATTTTCTTTTATCATATTTGAAGAGAGAGAGAGAGAGAGAGAGAGAGAGAGAGAGAGAGAGAGAGAGGGTGAGGGATTTAAGTCAAGGCCCCATGAAACTTCGCGTGCTAAATGGTTGGCCACTATCACAAGAGCAACAGTCTCTTTGAAGTTATGCCTTTCTTTTTTTTTTTTTTTTTAACACAAATAAATATGAAAATAGAAATACTCTACCACCATCAAAGTGTCCCACACGACCCTTTAAAGTTATGCCTCCTCATACACCATTAAGATCTTGTAAACTATTTCCTTTCATTTGATTAGAATATATTTTCCCTTCCCCTCACCCTCCCCCCAAAAGAAAGAAAAAGAAGACATTGTTCTCCTCTGTTGAGTTTATTGGAATCCTAAGAAAAGAAGGAAAATGAAAGATAGAACAAAAGGGGCCTAAGTAATAATTTTCACATAGAAGAGTTCTTACAATTCATAGATGCTGAATCTTCCATTGTAAGAGCTGTTTGGCTTTGTGGTCTCAAACCCCAATTCAAGAGTTTGCAAATTTGCCTCTAAATGTCTACATCCTTGATCAGACCACTCAACCAGCATTCATTAGTCTCATATATGCTCACCATTATATACAAGAGAAATTACAACTTTCTTATTTGAGGTTGAAGAATTTGGAAAAGGCTATGTGTGAGCAGATTGTGATGTCAACAATCTAGGATGGTTATGCTCACCTTCGTATGTTACAACAAGCATTGAAGGGTCTTCTAGGCATCTCTCAACATGCTTTCTAGCGGGACAACCTCTTAAGCTACTGCATTTGTAGTAACCCCTGCAAGATTCATCACCAAAGAGAGAGGGGGAAAAAACCATAAATTCCCAGAACCTCAAAAATGTTTAAATTGCTATAATAAAGATCTTAGAGAACTAGAAAATCAAATGACTGAAAATTTGATATGTGTTTCTAGTTATGTTCATTGGTAAAGCAAAAAAGACTGTTGAAGGCAGAATACAAACAAGAGACTCACTTTCAAAAAGAGATTTTTTTTTTTTTTTTTAAATAAAAACCTACATCAGAATTACATTTTTTCTCACCTATAAAACAACCTAAACATCGCCATCAATGTACTCCTACGTGCAAGGAACAAACATTCTTTTTTGCTGTAAATGATGAGTAATTTGAGTACCCAGTTGGTTTTTAATATCAGAAAGGCCCAAACAGTCCGGCCAAATCTATGGGACAGTGAGATGGTCATATGAATTTCAATATAATAAAATAAAATTCCAACAATCAAATAAAATAGGAAATGCCCATCATCGCAACCAGTTGTATATTATACATAAGCATATATCAAATAATGTACATACACAACTAGAAGGTTAAAGAAGAGGCCATAGATCAAACTAAAATCAGTATCTTAAAAAAGAAAGAAAGAAAGAAAGGAAGAGAGAAAGGCTAAAAATAGAAACATCATGGAGACATACCTAGGATGTGGAGAGCCCTTAATTGGCTTCTGTCCATACTTCCTCCATGAATACTCATCTGGTGGAATGTCCGCCACCTTATCACTTATTGCAGGCACCTTAATTGATCTCTTCACTCTCAACTTCCTGTCATAAAAAAATAATAATAATAATAATCATCATCAATAAAGAAAAAAATGATACCAAAAAAGGAACCCAAAAAAAAACATGGGTGCAAATTAATATAGGACAGTTCTAACCTTCTCTTGGAGCAATGACATTTTCCACTGCTACCACATTTTAGACCACCATCCTCTCCTCTGGTACCACATCTTCTGCGGCGCGAAATTTGATCAGACGGCTGAGGCATGCCGATCAAATGAAAGGAATTCCCACGATCTAAATTTGCAACACTAGCATCCATGCTTAGTGATGATATGAGTGACCTAGTTGATGACATGGTTTGTGACCCATCAAACTTAAGGTTTATGCCACTATTGCTTCTAGAGTATATGGGCTGATGAAATTGAATTTTGGGAAATTGATGTTGTGGGAAAAATTGATAGTGTTGTTGTTGGGATTGAGGTGGTTTTTGGTGAACTATTTGGAGATTTTTTGGATTGATTGCTGATGATGATGATTCAAGAAAACTGGTTTGGATGGGTTTTGAGGAGGAAGGAATATTTGAGAATGAATTTGGGGTGTCTAGGAAGATTTTTGGAGGCAAAGAGGACTTTAATTTCTTCAATTTTCTCACTCTTCCATGACCAAAATGGTCACCCAATAGTGACATGACTCTCTTGAACTTGACAACAGCTTCCTCAGTTGCAATCATTAGGTTTCTATACTGAAATTGATCTTGAGATTGACTTATGAGACCCAAAACTCTGTTACAGCTCTCTACTGCTGCTTTGTTTGCTACTTCAATCTCCTCCATATTGATCAAAAAGACAAGCCAAAAAAAAAAAAGGACTAGGCAGAAAATGTTACAAAAGCGTAATAGAAAAAAACTAAAAAAAAAAAAAACTCTTTTTTCCTTTTTAAATCTACAAGAAAAAATCAAACATATGAAATTTTCAAGACAAAACCCAGAATGGGATATATCAAATTTTGACTCCTTAGTAGCTTCATCAATAGAAAACACAAACAAGAGACCAGAATACCAAAAGCAAAAACTGCAAGAACAGAAAATATTACAAAAAGAGAAAAAGAAAGAAAACCCCAATTTTTTTTAATGAATCTTATAAAAAGAAATCAAACCAAGACATGAAATTTTGATCAGGGACATGTTTTCCGGGAAAAAAAAGTCTTCTGCAGGTTTCAAACAATGAGGAACAGACTAGTTTTGAAGAAAACAAGGGCAAAGAAGAGGACCCGATTGGAGTTCAACCATTTTTATAGGTGATTCTGGGAAGAACTTTGAAGAAGAAAATGAAAAGGGGAGGGTTGAAGAAAGATCAATTTTTGAAGAACAGACCTTGTTATGAGTTTTAGCTTAAACAACACTCGTCAAACCATGACTATGTGAGATTCTAAGTGTGAATGAGAAGACTTCTGTAGAGCTTTCCTTCTCTATTGGACTTCTTTTTACACACTATACCATGCTAGACCAAAAGAAAATGGACTCCCTCTTTTTTTATTCAAAAATAAGAGAGAGAGAGAGAGAGGGGCAAGGCAAACCAGTGCCCTGCCCGTTAAACAGAATTGACTTCTCTGTCAAAGATACGAAGGTGGGGACCCATCATCACCACAAAACTTGAACTTGATGTATGGCTACTTCATTATTTGCTCTTTTCGTCATTAATGGATGCAAAAAATTTGTTTCTTTAATGTAGGCCTTTTCTTTTACATTTTTCTCCCATTTTTTTGCAAAGCTAGGGAAGGTAGTTCCGAGGGCTGGGCTGGTTTTGCTGAATCCAAACAAAAAAAGAGAGAAACATGAAATTTGGTTTAATCCAAGTCTCATATTTATCTTTAATGTCCAAACTCTCAAAGACAACATCCGAATGTCACCTAAGGTGTAGCAACGAGGAGCATGTAGACTTCAACAAATTTGAGTCTATTGAGGTTTGCAAGCCTACAAAAGGATTGTCGGATCTGTGTAAAATAGGACAAGGTAATTACATGAGATAAGTAGTCTGATCTGCTTAAATTTTGTAAAAACTATTAAAATTGAAACAATTTTCTCTTAAAAATGACTGTACAGAATTAATTCATAATTGTCTAATTCATAATTTTCATTCCATACTTATCTTAAATTCTAAATTTATTTAGTATATTCAAAGAGGATTAACTACCTATATTTCAACAGCATTTTCTATCTTTTAAAGATTTTAAATTCGAATCTCTCATATACCCTAAAAAAAGTAAAAAATTAATAATGTATTTACAAAACCCACGAATTAATTTATAAAATAAATATTATATAATTTTAAACTATTTTATCTTGTTGCTTGTGGATGTGTAGTGGGGTTAAGGGGCTGTGGTGCTCTCGGATCACTCTCTTTGTCCATTGTTGGTTTCACAAATGATGACTATCATCTCTAAATCTTCTGAATGGTGTAGGGTTTCAGTCTTTTAAGTGATTTTGTTTAGAAGGGTTCACACCCCCCTCTATTTTTTTGGGATTAATTTTCTTATTTTGTACCTATAATTTTAGGTCCACTTCTGCCCTTTTTTATCCTCTCTGTCATTAGGGCCATGCCTTCATTTAAAAAATAAATAAACAAATAACAATCACATAAAAAATCCGATATATTATTGTATTATTAAATTTATATATATAATAGTCAGACGTTATATTTTTTTAATCAAAATTTAAATTTTAAAAATAAAAAAATAAATATTAAAAAAATTCTCGATTTTATTATATTTAATTAAATTAATCAAATTAAATTTAAATATCGATGGAGTTGGTAAGAATTCATATGAAAAAAAAAAAAAAGAAAAAAATACAATACACACACATATGTATGCAATGATATATAGCTCTTTTCAGGTGGGGTCCTCGAATACCACCCTAGTGTGGTCCGGGAAGGGTGCACAAGGTAACTAAGGTTGTCGGGGCTTTGAGGATGGGGGTAAAAACGATAATGGTGGGGGTATCGTATCCACGTGTCGAGAATGTTGAGGGATTTCTCTGAGAACCATTAATGAGTCGGTGAGTCTTCTCCGCACATACGGCCTCTTTTCACCTCGTGTCTCGCCGGGGTGTTTCTTTTTTCCTCCCCTTCTTTTTAATGTATTTTTATTTTATAAACTATTTTATTTTATTATAAACAATATTATTTGATTAAAATTCATAAGTTATATTAAAAATTTTCAATAACACATTTTAAAATTATTTCCAATCTAAATTCACTTGGACCGATAAAAAGAAAATTTTCTAGAAGCAAGTCATTATGCATTTCATATGGATAGATACATTGGCATACCTCATTCATATTAGACAAATTTTATTGAGTTCACTTTATGATTGAATTTGAACATAAGATATATTATCAATGTGAGTGTAGTGATTAATTAAAATTTCAATTTTAAATTTTAAAAATAAAAAAACAGATTCCAAGAAAAATAATCTCAAATAGGTATTAAAGTAATCAAACTGGATAATCCGTTGGGGAAAAAAAAAAGAACATAAGATATTGAAATCCAAATTTAATGGGATTTAAATATTTCATCCACACACTATCTGATCTATTTATTGATGGGCTGAAACTAATTATTTATATATTAAATATTGGGTATACTCAAAATTTCAACATATTGAATGCTCATTCTTAAGAATAGATTTAAATAAGATGGAAGCAATGTAAATTATGAATTCTAATGATCCATTGTTTAAATAAAATATTATAATAAATTGGATTTATATAAAAATTTTATTATTATAAATATAAAAATAAAAAAATAAATAATCTCACAGTATTTTTTAATGCTTACTCACTTTAAAAGTTATTCTAATTAGGGATAAATATTCGGTTAAATCATAATTGAAATGATTAAAATTGAAATAAATGAGATTATATAATTTTCATAACAATAAGCTAACTGAATAAACTAAAAATTAATAGATTATTTAACTGAATTAGACAGTTAATTCGGTTTAATTATCCTAATTAATCAAATTATTGAAATTTTTTACTACATATTATTTATATCAATTTGTGTTTATAAAATGTAATTTTAAAATTTAAAATTTACTTATAATTTAAATTCATCAAGTGTCATGTTAGAAATTTCAAACAAAATAACAAAATAAGAAATTTTTAAACTAAATCTACTGCTCTATTTGTAGTTTATGAAACAAAAAAATGTAACTAACATTACATTATCTTTTAATAAAACGAATTCCAAAATAAAATAGAAATTTAAAAATTTAAATAAAAAAAGCCTTCAGCCTTCAAGGGATACAAGATTTCCATCCTTTTAGCCTATTTCCAACTCAGATAGAAGGGATTACAAGCTCTTTAGCCATATTTAATATATCTAAAAAAAATATTAGTTCTTTAGTATAAAATATATAGCAATTGTCCTAAAAACATGTAAAAAAAAAAAGATTTTAAAGATATTTTTATCTTGATCAAACTTCTCAATTTCCTCAACATATGCCTCAACATTCATTGGCTCCTCATAAGTTCTAAACCAATCTGAAGCACATATAAGAGCCTGCACCATTGAATGATTCAAAGAGCTCCGAAATGCATCAAGTATGCGACCATCGATGCTAAAACTGATTCAAATGCAATTGTGGAGATTGGAATTACTAGAATGTCATGAGCCATTTGTGTAGAGGATGGAAAATCTTGGACCGTTTAATTTCCAATATCCTTAAATATTTATAGTCACCTATATGCTCGTCACGAACTTCTGCATAATATTTATCTAGTTCTGATTGAGAACCACAATAAATTTCAATCTCCTTATCAAACATATCATAATACATGGATCTTCTAGGTGGTTTTTTCTGTTCTACTCTATCAATTGTGATGCTTTGGTTTGTAGATTTTTTTATCCTAACATCACAAGGTTGTGATTGTGCACTCTCATTTTTAGATTTTTCTCTTTTAAAATTTTTTATTAATTATGATATTTTTTTTTTAAATTTTAATTATATTATTATAATAATATTTATATAAAAAATTATCAAAAAATATATAATATTTTTAATTAACTTGATTAATTTACTTTGATTGAAATTAAAATTATTAAAATTGATGCTTGTCCAAATAAATTAAATTATAATTTGATTTTCTTTAAAACTAAATTAAATATCTAATAAATCATTTAAAATAAAAAATAATTCAAAAAAATGATTTTTTTTATTTTAATCTAATAGTGTTGAACCCTACTCCTAATACTCACTTTAATCTCACAGTATTGTGTTACAGATTCCGACGATTGGATAATTCACTTTTTCAATTTTCAACCAATAGGCGCTCTCATTCTCTCTCTCTCTCTCTCTCTCTCTCTCTCCCCGCCCTTGTGTGCAACCCCAAACGTGGAATTGGAGCCGGGATGGGAGGGCATGGAGATTGGATTGGATACTACAGATTGCGTTGGTAATCATAAAATGGCAGGGCCAGTAGGACCCACACAGTTAACCATAGTTGACCTGCCAGAGATTCTCCCTGAACTCTGAACTCTGAACTCTGAACTCCGTGCTCTCACACTCACTCTCTCCTTGTTGCTGCTGCGGGTGCGGCAAACCCGAGGCCTGCAGCCTGGGGCACCCCACTTCTTTTTGGATCATTTTCATATTCCATGAATTAGGGTTCTTCACTTTTTTCACAATCCGATGCAAATTTGTAATCTCTGTCCCTTTTCGAAATTTGGAAAAATCTCACTGTGAATTCTTGACCCTTCGACAGCTTCGGTCCTCCCTCCATCGCTCTTTTTTTTTGGCGGGTAAATCACCTTATGAAATGTGGCCCAGGATGTCAGGAAAAAAGTTGAAATTGAATTTGATTATAATTACATATTCTTATATAAAAATATTAATAACTTTTTTTAAAAAAATTAACTTTACTTATTCCTGATAAAAATATTAAAAAATTATAAATACAATAAGGTAAAATAAAAATAAATTTAGTTCTTTCAAATATGTCCAATTTCTTATGTTTTGAAATTTAGGGACTGAACAGACTCATTAAAATTTTAATTATCTTTAAAATAGTTAATGAAAATATAAATAAGATTGTAATAATAATTTCAAACATAAAACATTATTAATTGCTCAAGAATTACACTCGAAATTAAAAAGGAAAATTGAGTTTCTTTTCTAGAATTTATTGACCACGACTGTTATGTGAATCATGCCAAATTTGAGCCGCTCGCAAGTTGCTCAGTCAAGAGTTTGACTCGACTCGACTTTAATTAAATTCAAGTCGAGTTCGTTATACAATCGAGTCAAGTTCAAATAATAAAATTTTAAACTTAGAAATTTGTCGAGTAGTTCGATAATATATATTAATATATATTATATATTATTATAATAAAAAATTAAATTAAATTAAATATATATTATATATATACAAATTACTCGTTGAGTTCGTGTTCGAGTCCGAGTGTCATTAAAAAATTTAATTTTGAATTCAAGTTTAACTTATATTATTTACTACTCTTCGAGTTCAAGTACCATTAAAAAATTTGAATTCAAATTCGAATTAAGAGATATTTAGACTCGACTCGACTCGAATATACCTCTATTTATCACATATTTGACTATGTTACTTAGTTGAAAAATGAGGAATTACCTTTTTGGGGAGTTAGGTCTTGGAGCACCATAGAGTTTAGAGTGTGGTATGGTATTGGCATGAAAAGTGATGATTTGTTAATTGACTCATATATATATATATATATATATATATATATATATATTTTTTTTTTCCATTTTGATGTGACTTTAGGCAGCTGAAATGAGGGTCATTAAAATTTATATTATCAATTTGCCTTTTTTTATTTTAACTTGATTGAGGTGACAAGAGGTTCTATTTTAATCAAAGTTAATAACAAAATTAATTTTATTATCAAAACTAATGTACAAAAACAAAAACAGATAAGAAAATGATTTATGAAAATGGAACTTTATAAGAATAAAAGAATCGAAAATGTTAGAAAATATATAAGGATTTTTATTAAATATTAATTATTTTGTGAAAATAATAAAATAATTGTCTTTTGAAATAATAACATAAAATAATTAAATATATAATTATTAAACATAATATAAAAAATATAAAAAATTATAATTAAACAAGTAGATAACAATAACAATAACTTGTGCATTAATCCCAATACGGGGGTTAGCCATTGAAGAGATAAATATAGGTTTGAGAAAAAATATATATATACATATATATCTATATATATATATATGTTAGTTAAACTTTTATTTACAGAGAATGATTTAATTTGTTATAATTCTTCTAAACAAGTAGATAATTTATTAAATATAAAAAATATATAAATATAAAGACTTTTATATAAATATTAATTAACTTAGTATAATGTAATATTTCAGAAATAAAAAATATTTTAAAAACGTTTCAAAAATAAAAAAATTTTTGTGCATCAAATAAACTAATAACAAAAATCCTCATGTCTATAAAGTAACAATAAAGTAGAAAGTTTCTTGAACCTCATTCCTTATTCCTCAAAACTTTTATTTCGGAGGCTGGTTCCTTATTTCTCAAAATCCATTTTGTATTTGATTTTTACCTTCTCATCCCTCCCTACACTCAAAATCAAGTTCAAAACTTTATTTTATTGGCATATAGTTTCATTGAACCATCAAAAGAAAAACAATCATATAAATGCTTTTTGGGGGGGGGGGGGGGAGGTTATCATATGAAACACATGACAGCACAAAATGCACTTTCGGACCCATAAACCGAATCATGGGTAACCTTTCTTTTCTTCACCAATTTTAAATCAACCAAACCTCACAAAACAACAAGCGAAAAAGATACTAAAGTTTCTTCTTTTTTTTTTTTCCAGACCAATCGTGTTCAAACCCATATTTCAATTAATCTAGTTAGAGTATTGTTAGACTCAATTTTGAAAAAAGACTCTTCTAACATAGTCTACCGACTGTCCGTTAATCTACAGTTCTTAGAACAATGTCTAAAATGTATTTTCTTTCATATTTCAAGCAACATACAATCCAATTACTGAGATATCCCCATTCTAGTGGGCCTCAAATAAATAAAAGAAAAACTCATATAAGACAATAATATGCTTGTGCTATATATAGTAAAGAATTTGCATATTTGTTCTTGGATGGACCATAAAAAATTCCAATTCTGCTTCGTTGCTCACATGCAGAGCTAGCTCTTCATAGGCCTCAAGATCACAAAGGTTTGATCCCATTATTTTTGTGAAATGCCAAAACTTGATACCAACTTTATTCCATCATTCAGCTTCAAGCTTCAAACAAGAACATCTGGATATGCTTTTGGCAACATTTATACGCCTTTGTGATTTAATTGAGCAAGCAAACTTGCATGTTGGGATCCTGCGTGCTCTAAGTTTTAAGTGGCCGAACACTCTACTCCCTTAATTAAAAGTCTCGATTTCGAATCTTGAGAATAAAGAAAAATGATTTAGAATAGTCAATCGCTCAATGAGTCCCACATTACTTAAACCAGATTAGTCAGACAAAATCATAATTTTTAAGATATAAATCAAGTTTTCATCTATTATGATATTATAGTAATTTTAAGACTAAAACGACAAACTCGATATATATCTGTATTGATTATCTCACATATATTTATATAGTTAGTCATCCATGGATCGAATATTATATCCACATCGATGAATTCAATATTTAACATATATTCGTAGCTAGTTATATGTGATCGGAGATATTGCATCAATTAATTCAATTTTAAAGATATATTTATCTAGAGTTAGTCATATGTTATAGAAAATATTGAATTTCACATAATTAAAGACATGTTATAAAAGGTCATAATTAAGTTTTTTCCCCTGATAATTTAAATATTATTTTCAAATATTTATTTGTCATATTAGTTAAAAAAATCTTTTGATTTATTGTAAATTATCCACAAATGCATTTTATAATTGAAAATACCCTATTTTGCAGTATTTTAGGGTTTTCTTTTGTTTCCATATTCGAGGTTTGTTGTATTAAAAACCTCTATTAGCTCCAGTTGGCTTTCTTTGGAGGCATATAAAGGTGTGTTGCACAGTTTATAAAACCAAGGCACCAACCTAATCTTCTTGAAAGTTCTTAAAATGGTTTAAATTTCTTTTGTTAATTAAAATATTTTAAATTTTGAGAATAGAAAAATACGTGCTAGAGTATAATGACTTACTCGCTACACCAACTGTCCGTTGATTATAAAGAAAATAAATAAATCAAAAGTCAATAAATCAAATTTTAAGTATTAGTCTATTTTAGTATATTTTAATTTTTTGTTGTTTAATTTGAAAAATATTTTAACTTATTCAAATTACTCAAATTTGAATGCTTCCTAACCTTTTTTTTTTTTTTTTAAATTCACGTAACATTTTTAATTCATGCCTAGTGCTAACCTCAACTCAGTATCATGAATTGTATCAAAATTTATTTATTTATTTATTTTATTTTATCGACTAAATAGTTTAACAGCGGACAGATCGCTATGAGAGCAGCGCAGGCAGCCAACCTAAATGAAGTTTGGAGAAAAATTATTAAGAAATCATAAAATTATCACTAAAAATTTAAAAATATCACTAGAATTCTTTATAATACCGTTTATTTATTTTAATTATAATGTCCATTCCACTGTCCCCCATATATATATATATATATATTTATAAACAATTAGTATTTAGTAATTATGTTAAATCTAATTAAATTCGATTTGAATTAAGTTGAGTTTAAATGGTAAAAGTCTCTCAAGTCTATTTTCTCAAATAGGTTATTCAAATGTGAAATTTTATTTAAGGGTTATCAGTAATCAGTTACTAAAATAACTAAGTGACTCACGTATTTATCATAAGTACAGGAGGCTTTATATTGTATTAACTTTTATTTTTGGTATATATTGAAACTCGAATCCAAATCTATTACGAATGAGATCGGAGTGAGAGGTATTGATTGAACTTAAGCTCATTGGATTTATGTTGTATTAAATATTGTTGCCCAATCATGGAATGTTTTATTTGACAAATAACACAACTTTTAATGATACCCACCCCCCACTAACAAGAAAACTCCTTATTTGATAAACTTTGCTTTCCCTTTCAAAGCATTAACTGCATAAATTAAAAACAAAACAACATATAAAAAACATAATCATAATCATATCCTAGACAATAAAGAGGAATTAACTATGCACAATTGACTTTGGTGCATTACTTAATTCACATTTAGTCCCTTTAAGACATCGAACCCAAGTGATAAAAAGCACTCCATTGGATTAAATCACTTTTTAAAAATGACTTTTGTTTTTTGTTTTTTTGTTTTTTTAAAAATACAAACATTTGGGTTTCGTGGGTGACTCACATCACAGCCATTATAATTATAATAATTATTATTATTTTTTATCAACCGGTATTCAGATTTCGTCCGATTAATCTGATTCTGGCACTGTATGATCATTTTAGATGTTGACTCTTCTAAATCATTTTTCTTTATTTTTAGGGTTTGAACTCGACACCTCTAATTAAAATTATAAAGTGTCCGACCAATCAAATTAAAGGAGTTTGCACGTCACAGCCATTAATATGAAATTAAAAGTGCGACCTTAATCATAGATATGACAACAATTCATTGGATTATATCAAAATTTGAGATCAGATACCAATAAATTTAAAATTTTATATTTTTTTATCAAATATTAATAAAATAAAAATAAAAATAAATTATTGAGAAAATATTGCTATTTGCGGATAAATATTCTAATTGCAATTGGGCTTCTAGAATAAAAACCAATGATTAACATTGGCAGGTATTCATGCACAATGGAACTCCTGAATTGGTATTTCATTGTCAATGAGAGATGCTAAAGACAACCTTTGATCTTGGTTATCAGTTAACAAGACTATTTTTAATATAAGATTGTATTTTTCTTAATTTTGACAATGACCACATTAGGTCACCCTTTACGTATGTGTTGTTAATCCCATATCTAACAAATGAGAGGAACAAGTAGTTTGGTCAATACCCATGTTTTCTTTTTTAGATCTAAGTTGAAGATTCCACTGAATTATAAAAAGTTTGGGAGCATATTTACAAAGTATATAATTGTGTACAAATCTCCTAATTATCATGATACCCTTGAGAATATTTTTTTTATCGATATTTAGAAAT
Source organism: Dillenia turbinata (assembly GCA_037126225.1). NCBI lineage: Eukaryota > Viridiplantae > Streptophyta > Magnoliopsida > Dilleniales > Dilleniaceae > Dillenia > Dillenia turbinata. The sequence continues at coordinate 19,168,052 of JBAMMX010000025.1, forward strand.
TTAATTAATTTGATTTGAGTAGTTATGAAGTTTAATTTAAAGTCTGACTCTTCTTATATTTATTTTTTTATTTTTAAAACTTAAATGTGTGATTTTGATTAAAATGATACCACATCTGATATCATCATTATATGTTAAGTGGCATATGCAATTATGCTTCTTATAATTAAGGTAACACAGTGAAAAGAAAAGGGTACTACAAAAGCTGAGAGAATGATGGGAACTAAATATAACACCTTTTGTCTTTTGTCATTGGTAGTCACATAATTCATAATCAGCCTTTCTCGCAAACTTGGTGCACCATCTAGGGCAAAGACCATAATTTGAATTTAGTGAATGCATTTCTTTTTTATGGGTTCTGTGACACGAATCAATTAGCATCAGATCATGATACTCTCTTTCCTTTATCCTTTTTCCCCCCCTTGGTATCTTGAGGATAAAAAATCATTACATATGTACACTTTTTTTGGCTTTTGATGAACGACCTCTTTTTGGGGTTCTCCAAGTGATCTCCATTGTTTCTTTTCCTTTTTGGCCTATAGAGTTGGTATGTCTTTGATGGTTCTTGGCCGACTAGAAAAGAGGAAAAGTCGGAAAATGGTGGCATTGTTTTATGTACAACTCATGTTCACCTCTTCTATAATGATAAATCTCAAAGTTGAGTGTGACATGATACCCAAAAGCCCGTTCATATGGCTTTATGGCTTCCTTCAAGTGTTTAATGAGAAACTCAATTCATAGCCAATATGTAGCTACCCATGGGCAAATATATCGTTCCAATTTTATCGGATGTTCTCTTTAAAGAGGGGTCCAATAGTAGTACAAATTGAGTTACTCGGAGCAATGTTTCGAATATTGGTTAGTCCAAGAACCAAAAAAAAAAAAAGGCAAATGTATCGTTCAATTTTTTTTTTTTAAATTTTGCAATAATATAATTTCTCTCTGGTCAGAAAATTTTTCAGTTCCAATATAAAATAAAATTGATTTGAACACATTATTTTTAATGCAAATATTTATTAGTTGAATTAAATAATAATTACTTTTCTCTTGAAATTTTCCAATTACTTCTTTTTTGACAAGAGACAAAAGACCATTTTCTCTTAAAACAAGATATGGAACCAAAGTAATCCATAGGTCTTTTTCATGAAATGGAAGATTGATGGAGAAATCAAATCTCTAGGTCAAAAGTAACAAAGAAAAATTGGATAAAGGATAAATCAAAGGGGTCGAAAGATTTTGAGCAAATCTTTTGGCTTTGTAAGGTCTTCTGCCAAAGGGACATATTCAGTACCATAAGCTATTTTCAGAGTTGATAAACTCACACTCCTCTATCCCATTTCCCACCAAAAAAACAAAACAAAAATTTCTCGTGGGATATTCAACAATTAATATGTATTTAATAATTGAACAATTATTATTACAAATGCACATTGAGTCATAGGTCCATAAACCCAACCCTTGCAAAATATTAGAGAGAGAGAGAGAGAGGGAGATGCTTTCCACAATTTTTTTTTTTGGGGGGGGGGGGCACATAATGGGTTGTTCATCACAAAGAAAAAGAACTTGACAGTCATGCAAAGAATAATGATATCTGATATCCCATCAAGAAGACAAAAAATGCTTATCCAAATCCTCCATTAATGCAATTCAATCCTAAGTTGACTTAAAATTCAATTTCTTAAAAAATAAATAAAAATAAAAATATTTTATCCACCTTACAATGTGGCTGCCATAATATTATAGAGAGACAATATGAAGTGGTTGACATAAACTTTCCTATATTTGTACCAGCTTGGCACTTTCAATGATTTCAAGTGACTTTCAAGGTGTGTTGCTTCTTTGATTATTTAATTTCCCAAGCACTGTTGGGTTGGGCTGGATCACTACTAGCATGGGCATGGGCTCTCATTGGTTAGAGTGCGTTCAAACCTTTTTCTTTTCTGGGTTCAGCCCAAAAATGAGATTTAAGGTTTCCTTATAATTTATTTATTTATTTATTTTTGGGTACCTTGAATTCGATCCACCACCGAGTATCCAGAATTTTACCCCAATTAATCTCGACCGAGCTACTATCAGGTCCACTATAGGGAGGGAGCTCTCCAACGTCACTTTTATCACTATCAAAACTCAAACTCTGTTTCTTAGCATAGGGTGTTAGTAGTCTTCCTACTAAACCAACGAAATAATAATAGATTTCTTTGTAAAAGTATTTCACCATTTATATTTGAAACCCTACTAATCCGAACAATTGTGAAGCCCATTTTAAAGATTTGCTCTTTCGATGCATGTTTTTTCGTTCCAAAAACTTTGAGATCTTGATAAAAGAAGTTTAGAGGCTTACCACTAGACCCACCGTTTGTCAGTAAGTTTTCTTATATTTTGTGAATAAAGCTTCAATGTTTTTGAGCAATCTTATTATTAGATTTTTTTTTTTCAAACAATAAACATATACAAATTAGTAAGGCCAAAAATAATAAAAATTACACAACTTTGTATTTACTTTCAAATATTCCCTAATTTTCAATTTCAATCAAATAATCCCCTCCAAACTTTTAAAATTGTAAATATTCCCTAATTTTGAAATTGCCTTAGTGCAATGTGAAACTAATATAAGTTTTAATAAAAATGTTGTCAATACATATACATGTAACATAGAAAGCAATGTCATATATTGCAATTATTTGCTCAATATTAATTATTATATATATATTTTTAACTATGTTGCATGGAAACAGAAACGGATACGAAACGATACGGCGAAACGGTATTTTATAAGAATACAAGAAATGGAAACATTGGCAAATACATAAATATAAAAAATATAAGGATTTTTATGTAAATATTAATTATTTTATGAAAATAATATAATAATTATATTTTATAACAAAAATTTAAAATGATTAAATATATAATTACTGATCATAAGATAATTAATATAAAAATAAAAATTATAACTAAATAAATAAATAATTCATTAAATATAAAAAATATGTAATTATGAAAAATATAAAAATTTTTATATAAATATAAATTAATTTAGTACGTTGAAATGTTTCGAAAATATTTTTGAAACGGGAAACGTTTTTAAAATGAAGAAATATTAATATTAAGAAATTTCTGTGTATCATAGTTTTTTAAAAGAATAAATTGTAAAAATTAATAATAGAAACAAATTTATTTATTAAGGCAAGCTTAAACCGTCTGAATCAGACTTTGGAAAGCAGATCAATTTGAAATTACGAAATTAAAACTAACCTAAGATTATCTTATTACGATGAGTCATGGGCAGAAGTTTCATCGGACATTGTGAGAAGAATTTACCATACAAGAATCCGAGGTCCCGAATTGAGCACAGAGGTAGTTAAAATTGAATGGTTCTGTTAGATGAATGAATCCCAGCCATTAGCTGTCATTTTCCAATAAAAGCCTCACCAACTTACTTCAGCCATGGTTTGTTGGGTTACTGCCGTTCTTTTCATCAAAATAAAATAAAATCTCTCCCCGAAAATCAAACGCGCCGCCTCTGACCGGCGCCGTCCCTCTTTCAGGCTGGTCGGGACAGCAAGTGTTGCTGTCACGGTCACCATTAGAAACGTCTATACAAATTTGTTGGAATTTTATTATGAAAAGATTATATTCATAATAATCATTCTGAAAAAAAAAGAAAATCAGAATCACTCTATCAAGTGATAACAACATCAGTTTCAATGTCATCATCTTCAACATCAATTAGAAAGACGGTGTCAATCCACCAGATGACAATATCGCCTTCATCATCATTATCATCATCATCATCATCATCATCGACATTGCCATGGGAGGAGTCAGAATTTGAAGAGTTAAAACATATGTCACCGGTACCACCACCTTGGAGGAATAATAAGAAAAGGTTGACCAAACAATTATCAATGTGCGAGATGCCGCGTGATGTTGCATGGGAGAAGCAGCGCCACCGGATGTTCCTCCTGGAGCGGCGAAAAAATGGTGTACAGGAGCTGGAGGATGACGTGACAGACGAGGATCTAAATGAGCTAAAAGGTTGCATAGAGCTTGGATTTGGGTTCAATGAAAAGATAGGTCAAGGATTATGCAACACATTGCCTGCCCTCGACCTCTACTTTCAAGTTAATCGACAATTTTCACCTAGTCCTGTCTCTTCACCTCGAAGCACCTCATCAGCATCGCTAGGAGTGAGTTCGTCTTCATTCGAGAGCCCCAGAAGTGATTCAGATTCATGGAAGCTTTTGAGTCCAGGTTAAACGACCCATTCACATTTTATTATTATTATTTTTTTAAAGAAGGGTCATGGCTTTTTACAACTAAAGGCTAAAAGGGTAGCAGTATATTCATATATTTAATTTGCTTTTAGAGTATACTAGAGCGTGTTGGCAGGAGCAATATGTGTCGGCTGTTCTCCTTGCATGCTTACACCCTGCACCCCATTTTGTTTTGCAGGCTAAATCCCTCTAAAAAGTGAAATTCTGCCCTATATATATATTTGAAAAGATGGTGAAGTTGTTTGATCACATGTGATGTTTTTTGTCATTAATATTCTTCCTTCCTTTTTGCTTGGTTTTGGGTTTTGTGCAGGGGATGATCCTCAACAAGTAAAGACCAAGTTGAGGCATTGGGCTCAGCTTGTTGCTTGTTCTGTGATGCAGTCTCAGTGAAGGAGGATGTATAGCCTGCCTTATTGTAAAGAAGGGGGAGAGAGAGAGAGAGAGAGATGGCCCTTAAGCCTGACGGGGATGCGAATGAGCTATCCGAAGCATCAGATGAATTGTGCATATTTTCCGAGGAATTGGAAGAGACCAAGCAAATGGACAAGTTTCTAAGTTGGAACGTTTATTAGAGGGTTGTTTCGTCATCCTCTAGTATTTTTGTTCTTTTAGTTAAATGTCTATTCTCGACACGAAACATGGTATCAACCAAAATTTGTGTGACCAGAAATCGGTCAAATTTTGTTGGAAAATCCAGAATTAAAGATATTATAAGTCTTTTTTTTTCATCATTTTTGTTCATCTAATTTTTGTTCACATTTCATTTTTACCATTTTTATACAATTAAAATTTAGTAATCTAGAGATTTCTTAATTTTATTTAAAATTTTTTTACAAAATATAATGTTAGCATTTTCTTTTACAAGATTTCTTTACCTTAAACTTGTGATTAATTCTTAGCATAAAAGATTGAGCATTAATCTCACACTCAACCTAATAAAATTAGTGATGAAAAGGGGATAAGCGACTTAATTATTTTTATAATCATTTTGAGAAAATTAATAATATTTGAAGACAGTGTTAAAAACAATGTTATTAAGAAATATGAATATAATACTTCATCCTTATAAAATGGATGCATGAAAATGAAATAAATACAAGGTGTATGTTTTTTGCAATCATTTGATCGATGAGAAAGAATCCGAGGAATAATATGGTTTTTAAAAATAAATTATTCTTAAAATCGAGTTTGTGTTTCGATAAAAGTTAGATTATATTCTTTAGAAGTTTAGATAATCATGAAACCTTACATCGATGAATGAATGCTGTAGTGAATTAAAAATTTCAACTTTAAACTGATTAAGAAAAAGGGAAAAACAAACCATAGAAAAATGGATGAAGACAATTACCAAAGAAAAATGGTTCTTCCATGGTTGATTTTATCAAATTTGGTTAGGGGAGAGAGAAAGAAACAACTTTTACCCTTTTCAATTGGATTTTTGTGCATCAATCCGCAAACAAAGCATTAGAAAGTAACTTGATCGGAGTCCAAGAGAAGGGGGTTTTTTCTTTTCGAATTCCAACAGTTACAACTACAGCAACCACTGGAGTATACACCTCTCTCTCTCTCCATGGCTCCTCCTGATGCTTCCGCAGCTCTTGCAGGTCACTCTCTCTCTCTCTCTCTCTCTCCCAATTTGTCCCTTTTCTGGTCATGCTGAAAGGAAGACTCTATTTGTTTCTGAATGCAGAGAGGCAAAATGTTCACAATTTCCTCAACGCCGCTCGCACAGGAAACCTTGATTTGTTAAAGAGTAAGTTGTCTTCTTCCCAAAAATCAGTACTAGTACTTTTGGAAACTGAAATTATGTATGTTTGTGTTTTTTGGGTTTTAGGGATTGCGGCACAACTTGATGACGGAAAAGGGTTGGCGACAACAGTGGAGGCTGTGAAGGATGCCAACAAGAGAGGGGCACTTCATTTTGCAGCCAGGGAAGGCCAGACTGATGTCTTCAAATACCTATTGGAGGATTTGAAACTCGATGTTGATACTAAGGATGAAGATGGTTGGTTTGTCCCTTTTTTTTTACTTGAATTTGAAACCCTTTGGTTTTTCATTGCATTATATATAACCAATGTATCAATTATTCTATTAGTGTGTTGGCTGCCATCGGAGAAATTGAGAAAAGATAGTTTAGGATGAAATATAGGATTGACAAGAATTGGGAAGTTTGCAACTACAAAAAAAAATAATAATAATAAAAAAAAATAAATAAAAAAAAAAATGGGGGGAAAAAAGGGATCACAAGCAACCACTAATCCAGGAGAATAATGCTCATTGTGTCCTCAATAATCTTGCCTCTTATTTATTTTTACAATGTCTCTTAAATCCTTTGTGATTCTGTGGATTTCATAAAGCTGCAACCTCCTTGGTAACATTTGAGTTAGTTTAGCAACAGAGCTGCCTCAGTTGTGGGTGATGAAGTTAGTTTATTTTTATCTATTCTTTGGTCCTTAAAGTTCCACTTGGTAGTAAATTCTCGTGTGTCCTTGCTTTTGCTTTCTGATGGCAGCTCAGTACCCAAGGAAAGAGGGGGGAAAAAAAGAAGAAGAAAAACCACCTCCCTATCATCAGCTGAAGAGCAAGTATCCTTTGTATGATTAAGCTCACATGATACCTCTCTTCATTCCTTTTGCTGTTCTTTATTCTTCCCTCGTATTACCAAGAAACACATGCAACTAGGATTGGTTTCAATGAAGATGGTATGACAAAGTGGAGTAACAGATCTCCAGATGGTTTTAGCATCATATTGTGGAACTTGTTTTGACAAATTATACTGTTCAGAGTTAATTCAAAATTTTTATAAATCCATATTACGGCACCACTGACTGAGGAGAAGGAAGCTCCTAAATTAGACTGAGCCGAGGGCTAGTTTTCCTTGGTGCTAATGGGCCTTATGAGTCAAATGGCAACAGGGGACAAATTGTGCTTTTGCAACCCAAGCTCCTCCTTATGTTAAAAGCATCAAATGAAACTCCTATGATTATGAGTCAGGAACTGAAGAAAACCATGACAACTGGAACTCTTGGAATCACAAGTTAAAATCTAGGGCCAGAAAATTGTCTCTGTTGCTGAATTTGATCTGACTCAAAGGTGGCTATGCATAAGTTGTGGCATGTACTGATCATCAGAGTCTAAAAGGGACTTCAGTTTGGAGTCTGTTAATGTGGACTATTTCTACATAATGTGAACTTATAGAAGTTCTTTGTCATGACCCGAGTATTCTTCAAGAAATCAAAAATTGCTCCAAAATTTGTGAATCACTTTTTCCTGGACAAGCCTCCCTACAGTTATTCCCAATTAAGAAAGCCACTCTATGCATGTATGGAAGTCAGCGTTCTCTGCTGGCTTCTAACTGGCATTCAGATGATGCACTCAAAAATATCATGGGCCATCCGAGAATGGGTCATCATTGCTAATTAAGTTTCTGCATGTTGTAATGAGTTTGTTGTCTGTGTTGGATTCTGCTACATTTTGTTCTTATAATAGAATAAGTTGAGCTGTTTTGCTGACATTCTTTTTATTCAGGAGCAAATCATGTCCGGTGCTTTTAGGATCCACTAATTAAAAGAGCCTGTTGGCTGAGCTTAATTTTTTGTTAGGAAATTTTTTTTTTAAATCTTTGTTTCTCGGTTGTATCTGCTCAAAATTTGTGGAATTTGCTATTATTTTATAGGTGAGACACCACTCATACATGCAGCTCGTCAAGGTCATACTGCCAGTGCAAAGTATCTTCTCGAGCATGGTGCCAATCCCTGTATAGCAAGTGAACTGGGTGCCACAGCTTTGCATCATTCATCTGGATTAGGTTTCCTTAATACCCTTTGATTTTGTCTTTCCTTTCAAATGCCACTGTCAGACTTCTTTCTTGGACAACTTTTTTGCTACATTCTCTTTTCATTTTATATTTCGTCATTCTTGATAAGAACAGGGGGAAAAAATAAGAGCACTGACTGGCATCTGTGATGCTGGCCAAGTACAATGAATGATGCTAACTGGATAGAGATGCATGTTGTATTGTATGATAAAAAGGAAGCAAATTGAACCATACACACACACACATGCACATATTGAAAAAACAGTGTTTGTAAAGAAATCTTGAATCATTGAGAATGTTCTTTCGTTTCCCTTGAGGGCCTCCTTTTAAGAAATAGCAGTTGCAGGGGAATGATTATGGTTAGTGCACTTTTTTTATGCTCTCCATCAGTGAGCCTTTGTATGCTTGTGGCCTTGTGGAGTCTTGTCTATAATTTTCTTCATCACCTAGAATAAACCCTATTACAATAAAATTATCTTCCATAACCAATTCTCTGGTCCTCGCTGATCAGAAGATGCTGCAGAAACTCCACCTTCTTAATTCTACAAGCACAATAGCACTATCTATATTATTGTTATTGTTATTGTGATCATCATCATCCTCATCAAATAATTTTCCTCACCTTTTACGGTAATCTTTTTCTTTTAAAAGAGAGATTTTATAGAATTCACTTGTACATCTTGAAGCTTCTTTTTATCTGTTATCTTTTCGTAAACCATGCATCAATGGGTAGGCCATAGTTTCATTGAACATTGGCTTTAAATATTTTTGTTTCAATAGCAATTGAGCACATTCACCTGTTTAGCTTGAATGACCTTATTTGAGGGAGCACCTGGAATGTGTTGAGTTGCTTGAGGTAAAGAGTTTTAGCTTATTGACAATGTTATGAATTGATTATGCTTTTATTGGTTGCCTTGTTTCAAATGTCACACTAAATCCTCTCTCTCTCTCTCTCTTCTCTACCATTTTACTTTCAAGCAAGAATGATGCACGACTCAATATCAGCATTTTGTCAGCTTGCTTTTTGTTGGGACAAATTGGTCAGCAAGTAAGGTAGTTGCTTGAGGACAGTATTGCCTCTGTTCTTGTTGTGTACCATCAAGAAAGAATAGGTTACATGGACTCCTAACAGGGATGACATAGGGATAAACATGACTCAAATTCACCTTGTTGAGATTCTCCTTCAAGTAATTTTATACTTGAGTCAGAGGTTTTCGTTGTATGACTATGTCTCTATCTCTGCATTTTGTTGGATTTCCTCGTGTAAAGCCTGTCTTATTATTCTCTTTTGTGTTTCCTTGTCTATTAAAAAAGAAATTATTCTATTTTGTTCTTCACCTCTATTTACAACTTGTTTGCTGCTTTTAATTATTAAGTGAACTCAATTAAGAACAGAGGTTGCTCAGCTGGACAGAATGTGTTTCCCTTGAATTTAGTGCTCTTCGCTCTAATATATATATATATATATATATATATATATATATATTTTTTTTTTTTTCCCTGGAAGTTCCTTCTCATGTTTTATGTATTTTCTTGCAGGAGACATTGAGTTGCTGACTTTCTTACTGTCAAAAGGCATTGATGTTGATTCGCAAAGTGATGCTGGAACTCCCCTTATATGGGCTGCTGGTCATGGGCAGCAAGAGGCTGTGAAAGTGTTGTTGGAGCACCATGCCAATGTGACCATGCATATTTATACTTGTTTTCCTTTATCTCTTACCTTTTAGTGTGTGCCTGTTCATCTCTGTTATTTTTCTGCAAACTATGATTCTTAAGCTTTCTTAGGAGGACAGAAACTTTCTTCTCTAACTGGGTGACCTTGTTGCCTTGAGCTGTTTCATAAGAAACTATAAAGAATCTTGGTTATGTGCCCCCTTTTTCTGATGTAAAGTCTTTGGCATACAATGTTGTGGCTAGGTTTGAACTAAAGTCTATGGAAGGGATTGAGAGAAAATAACTTCTTTCCCAGATGTGTATATTTCTAGCGATTGATTTGATGACACAGTACCAATACAATTGACTGTATGAATGAAAAGTGATTGGGAGGCTCTGAAAGAAGTATTTCTTGGGGATATTAAGATGACAATTTTAAGGATTAGGTTCTACGAGCCATTTAACAAAAATCAATTTAAGACAGATGACCGAGATAGAATGGATCCATGTTCAAGATGCTCCAAATGCTTGGAACAGTGAGCAACATAAAATTGATTTATTTCTTATTTTTGGAAAGGTGCCAATTGCCATAAAAAAGAGGTTGTTGGTGAACTTTATTGCGTTTAGGCATAGAAAAAATGGCTTTATGTTTATGACATTATCACTGAACAAAGGGCAAGCTGATAATTGTCCAAAGAAAGATTGAAAAGTTTGGGAAGTTTGATTTTACATTTTATACTACCATAATTTGTAAAATACAAATCAATTTGGGTTCGTGCTAGGATTGAGATTGGAGGTAAGTGTCTCTTGAAATCAATTTGGATTCACGCCAAGATAATCCACCACCGAAGTCATTCACTCAGACGATTGATGGAGAGTTTGGGGCATGGAAAAGAGACTTGTATATAGTATTCATTGATTTAGAAAAATCATATAATAGGGTTTCTAGAGACATACTGTGATAGATATTGATAAAAAAGGGGATCTTCTTGGAATACATTGATCTGATCAAGGATATGTATGAGGGAGTTGTTATCAATATAAGAATTTGCAGGAGTTAACTATCCAATTAACATGGGGTTTCACCAAGATTCAGTAAGTACCCCCCCTTTTGTAATAGTGATGGACGAAACAATAGAAAATATTTGAGATAAATACCATGGTATATGCTTTTTGTAGATGATATTAGTGTTGATCGATAAAATTAGGGAAGGTATTAGCGCTAAATTGGAATTATGGAGTGACACAGTAAAGTCCAAAGGATTTATATGGAGTCGGTTAAAAATTGAGTATATAAAATATATATTAATTAGAATGATAAAGAAACAATTAAGTTAAAAGGATAGGACGTACCAAAAAGCGGATGTTTTAGATATTTTTGGTCCATCGTTCAAAACGATGGCAACATAGATGAAGATGTGAATCATATGATTTAAGCAAATTGGATGAAATGGAGAAGTGTATTTGGATTTTTTTGTGATTGGATGATGTCATTGCAGTTGAAGGGGAAATTTTATAGAATCGTGGTAAAACTTGTATTATTATATGGTATCAAGTGTGGGGTTATTAAATAATAGCAAGAGTATAAAATGTCTATAGCTAAAATGACGATACCCAGATGGATTTGTAGTAAAATTAGAAAAGATAGAATTAAAAATGAAGAGATACGTTCTAAGTTGGAAGCGAATTCAATTGTGGATAAGATGGGAGAATATCGTCTAAGGTGATTTGAACATGTGCAACAAGGATCTAAAGATGTACCTATTTCGAAGAGCAAGACATTAAATGTTGAAAATTTAGTGAAAACTCGGGATAGGCAGTTAAAAATTTGGATGCAATTTATCTGTAAAATATGAGTGTCTCGTGTTGTTGTTTATTATTGTTACTGTTATTGTTATTGTTACTTGTTTCATTTCATTATTTTTATTTTACAGTTTTATTTTCTCTATTTTTGTTTTCAAAATTTAAGTTTATGTTATGTTATATTATTTTATTTATTTATTTATTTATTTTCTTTTTTTTCCCTCTCTCCTATATTGGTCTGTCAAACGAGGGACTCCAAAATTTGGGATTAAAGCGCAATTTGTTGTTGTTTGTATAATTTGTAAGAACATGAGCAATTTCATTTTTTGGATTTGGTATCAGATTGACAAATAATAGGTTTCTCAAATTTAAACCTTCCTGATTGTTCGTGGGACAGGGGGATGTTTCATAGGCCATAGTACCCTCCTATCTTTTGGAACAAAGCTGCCAACTTCCCTGAAAAAGTTTGTAAAGTGTTATATATGTTGAACAGCCTAGGCTCATACTCTTGGCATTGGTCTGAATCCTGTACTAATTAGGTTGCATTTTGAATGGTATGATTGTATGTAACTTATTTCATCATAAATCATTGCATTCAATCATTTTATCCTTCCAAGGCCAAATGCCCCGGAGTATGGCCAATTGCTGTAGATTATACAAGGCAGCAGGGTCAGATGGGATTGGCTTTTGTTTTGGGTTGAGAATTTATAAAGAATTTTCTGAGAAGGGTGACTATTTTGTTTTTGAAAAATATTTTGTGCTTTCTCTTGTTATTAAAAAGGAAAATAATTCTCTTAAAGACAGGAGGCATTACAAGCATTATGGTAATCAGACCTCAATGCCTTGTGTTATGGGGAGTGTATAAGTTGCTTTGTAAGGTTTATGTTGCTAGATTATAAAAGGTTGTGGGTCTTTATTGGAATGCTTTGTTGAATGCTGGTGGCATTCAATAATGCACATGTGGATGATTCCTAAGCAAAATATCGGCACATATGATGTACCCATCTTAAGTGGGTTTTCATTTTCTGCTCAGTAGTCCTTTAAAGGAACTTGAATTAAAGATGCACATGTGGATGCATCATCAAGATTTGTCCAAGGGTCTGCCATGGAAGATTTCTTCCGTAGATTTCCTCCGTTCTTCTTTTAAATGTGCGTATAGAAAGGCCATGGAAGGATTCTTCTGCAGTTTGGATGTGTTGTTGGGATCAAGATTTGGAGAAGACACAAGGATAGTGAAGATATGTTATGTTCTGTTTTTTACCTTCTGTGGGTAATATGTATTTAATTTTTTTGGCGGTGTTTATATTTTTTTTTTTCTAAATGCAGCAGATGGAGAAGGCCTTTTTTCTTATGGGCAGGTAGGGATTATGTATGAATGCTATATATAGAATAGTTTGTATTGTTGTCTAGCACTCCAGGAAGCAGGATATTCTGCACGAGAAAAAATTTCCTATTGTGAGACGAGAGAGCTAAAAGGCAAACTCTGTGCTTCAGGACCACAGATGGTGCCAACCACTATTTCTCTTGGTATGTCACTCACTTCTGTAACAAGTTTCTTCTTGTGCCAAGTGTAATATTTGAACTTTAGAATGAGATGCAGGGGTCCATCTATTTGTTATTTGGTTTCCTCTAAGTAGGTTGCCATTTTCCCCCCCTTTTTGTGGGCTCTAAATTACAAGACAAACAATTTTAGGATTTGTTTGTGGAGAAATTTGAGATCATTTGCCAGTTACAGAAAGATAGGGAAACTCAAGTTCCTTCCCCCCCTTTTTTGCTTAGTATGAAAGCAATCCATGGAGGAACTTATCTTATTCTCATTAAGATGGTTCTCTAATATTCTTGTCTGTCTCCTATAATCCTTACATTTTTATTTTTCCAAAAAAAGATAAAAAGGCAGATGAAATTAGAAAGTCCTTTGGTGAAAAGGTTTTTTTTTTTTTTTGGGGGGGGGGCCTTTGACCTCCTTAGTGAAGTGGGGCTATATTAACTAACATATAATAGAGGAAGTGTTTCGCATTTAGTTCCTATCCTTTCATCTGATGCCTCTAGGGCAAGAAATTCGGGGATTTATCTTGGAAGGGAGCATATGAATATGGTTGTCATTTACAAAAACAGTTGTATCACACTTTTAAATGATCCCCCAGAGAGTTTTGGCTAATTGCGAGTGGGAGTGTGGAAGGTTATCTGGAAGGTTTGGGGATAAATTTTGTAGTTTGTGTGTTGTTGGGTGATGATAACTCAACCTTTTGTGGTTGGATAAGAGGTGTTGTTTGTCTGCACGAGGATGATGGCTTGTTTGGATAGCAGGATCCAGTCTTAAATCTGGTCAGCTGTCAAATTTTTGGATGTTTTGTTGTCTATTGTGGATCATGATTTGTGTCTAGGTGGTACGAATTGCTGTCCTTTAATGTTCACCATTATAAGAGTGTAGAAAAACTGATTATTGGGATGGAAAGTTGCCTCTCTCACTCTTTTAGCAGCTACATGTTCTTTTTAAACTGCAGTATCTCGATTTACTCTTTGATCCTAGCAAGTTTTTATCTCTTTTTTGCCTATGAGATGCATGACAATTTTAAAGCCAACAGCCCCCCTTTTTAATGTTAAATTGGTTGGTTGATTTCCTTAACTACTGTCTTACTTGTTTGGTATTGCAGCCTAATGCCGAAACTGATGATGGTATTACTCCCCTGTTGTCTGCTGTAGCAGCCAGTTCCCTGCCAAGCTTGGAGTTGTTGATTCAGGTCATCTAATTTCCTCCGTTATTCTAATCCTGAGTTGTTCATTTACAAAGTGACATGCAGATTGGTCTTTCAACTCATACTTTGTTCATGGCTTTGGTATTACTGTTTCTTCTAAAATTTTGCACTTACGAACTAGTACTCAACCCCTTTCCATTAAAAAAAAAAAAGAATTATTCCCATATGAAAACAGAGTAAATTTGTATCAAAACTTTGCTTTCTGGTGCTGTCCTAGCTCTATTAATTGACAACTATATTCATTTTCAGTAATGGAGGGGGATGAACTCCAGGAGTTTCAGGCATCCTCATGCATGTAGTGTTGTCAGTGGAGAACTCTTATTCAAATTGCCCTTCGAGAAAAATATATTATTATTATTATTATTATTAATGCTAGGATCCTATTCTTGGATTCATGGTAGGATATTTTGGATGGTTCCTTGTATTCAGAATGAACCTAGTTTGGAGCTGCTTTTTTCTTTTCTATCGTTTTTTCAAATCCTTTTTTTTTTTTTTGGTTTATTGTATCATCGTTTTTTCGAGTTAAGCGCTTAACTCTTTCAATTAGAAGTACTAGCAACTGTTTAGGCTAGTGTTTGCGTCATGAGCAATATAACTCTTGGGTGTGGGATGTATTTCATTTGTGAATTCCTCTTGATTTGATAATGTTTCCTTTTGCAGTGTGTAATTTTTTCACTATCCAATAAGTTTGTAAGAACTAGTTAAGAACTTAATAATCATGTTCTTGTTTTGTGTTTTGGGATATAAATTGTCTTCTGTAAGTTATATGATATGCATACTCTTTAGGGTTGCACTGCACAGGTAGGTTCAGATGTGGGGCCTGTCGTATCCTGGGAGGGACATTAATTACCATTGAGAGAGTCTTTCCATTTTCCTTGCTGTTTACAGGCTTTTGCAAGCCTGCCAATGTGCATATCATACATGAGATTTATGCACCTCAGCAGAATTGCCCCGAGACTGCAATTTCATGACTTAAGCTTAGATACAAGACTAAACCCTTGCATTTCCATACAGGCTGGTGCTAATGTCAATATTGTAGCTGGTGGAGCAACACCTTTGCATATTGCTGCTGATAATGGGAGCCCTGATATCATAAATTGCTTACTGAAAGCTGGAGCAGATCCAAATGTTGTTGATGAGGTAAGTCATTCAATGGCTCCATCTTTCTTTCGAATTGTAGCGTTGCATTGAATGTAGTCGGCGATCTATGTATATGTCAAAGATTATTATGCACCTTCTTTGAATGACATGCTACTCCACTTCCCTCTTCTCTCTCTCGTAACACATTTTGTTCTTATAACTTTTTAAGTTAATGTGCTCATCTTCTGCTTGTGAGAAGCTTCATCTCAAAGGCTGATTGAATTAACTGAATGATTTTTACCAAAGTTGCTGAGAGTTTGAATTAAATTTATAGTGGTTTTCCCAAAAAATGCTGCAATGCTGTGAATATGACTGCATGAAGATGGTTTTCAATTGCAAGCATCCCTCTTCGAAATTATTGTGGCAAAATGTTCTCGTAATCTGACAAAGTTCTTTGCTTGATTCTGTTTATCCTTGCCTAGACTGGATAAGTGCTTGTTCTTTGTCCCTGTTATCACGGATGTGTAGGCTCACCAGATGCGAATTTTGATTGTATTACATGACCCTTGAAGGGCAAGACTGGTGCAATGGTGAAGTCTCTCCATTGTGTCCTAGAGGTCCAGAATTCGAATCAGCCTCCTTGAAAAAAAAAAGGAAGGGGAAGGCTGCCTAGGTATTTCCTTCCTTAGAGCCCACAATGTGAGAGATTCGGCACTGGGTATGACATTTTTTGTTACAGATGACCCTTATGGGGTAGCCTGAGAAACAATTTAATTACTTTGGAGAGTGAAATTCATTTTAATTTGATTAAAAAAAAATTAATTTGGGGCTTATTTAGAGTTTTTCAGCATTCGGACCTTCAAATATACTAATGACAGCATTGGCTAATAACTTATAGCAAGACAAATTTCCCATGTGGTTGTGTAATTGTTCATTTGAATTTGTAGTTACAGACTGGTAACTTGAGGTTTGAATTCTGATGGTTTGAAGTCAAGATCAAATCATTTTCCTGTTTACTTGAGTCTTCTGACTAGGAGCATAATTGTTAAAATCCATATCTCACCTTTATAATTTTCTGACTTTATAATTGTAGCAATTTGAGATTTTATTAATCTCGACCAAAACCTGGTTTTTACCTTTAGAACCATTTTGGTGGAAACCTGACATTAATAAAATTGAGTAGGAGTATCTTTGGATCTGACTATTAGAACTTGCATTTGTTCTTTTGCAAATTATTAACTTGCTTTGATCCTGTACAATTTGTCAAAATTAAAATAAATGCTAGCCATGGATAGCTGCCAATTGAGTCATATGATGTGTATTCCAAATTTTCATCCCTTGCAGGATGATCTGAAGCCAATTCAAGTTGCTGCTGCAAGAGGCAATCGTGGTGCTGTTGAGATTCTTCTTCCTGTGACATCACAGATACAGTCTACCCAAAATTGGACTGTAGACGGGATTATGGAATATATGCAGGCCGAAACCCACAAACAATTGGTACTTTGATACTTTTTATTATTTTTGAGGGTTAGGAATGCTGGAGAATAAATATTTCTCTTTCTTTTTTTTTTTTTTTCCTTTGGTATATATAACCCACCCAAGAGGGATTGTTTTTGAATCTGACGCAGTCTATATCTGCAAAAATGAATGATTTTTTTTTTTTTTTTTTAATTTTTAATCTTTTCCTGGTTTAGAATATTTTGACTTTCCTCTAAGAGATGGTTGTTGAGTACATCAAGAGGGATTGGATTTGGATGGCTTCGTTGTCCTACCTCGGGCTGATATTTTTATGTTTTGTTACCCAGCTTCTATTTTCTAGTTTCTTTTTTGGTACTCTATCTCTCTTTCCAATGTATCTTCTTTGTCTATGGAAAAGTACATTTGTATATTTTGATGGTAAGACATGCCAATATGAGCGGATGAGCCAGTTTGATAGTGTATGGGTGACCTCTCTCTGATCCCTTCCTTTCTTCTTCAGAGTCGAGGGCAATTACAGTCGTTTCTGCATCCTTTTCTTCAGAGTCAAGAGTTACTTCTGTGTAGTTATAAGGCTATCTAAATGCTTGGTGATGACTAAATTTTGTTTAACTGGTTTTTTGCTAATGACCTAATTTACAATTTTACTGTCCAAGATGCAGTATCTGCTTGCTTACTGATTGATTTAGGGGTGAAACTGCAGGAAGCAACAAGGACTACAAAGGATGCTAATGCTCCTACAGACACTACCTCAACAAAGCCCAATATCTCTGAGGTTTTGCTATTGATCAAACTGATGCTCTGTAATTTCATGCATAAGAATAGGATCTTCTTTGAGACCTTTTGTGTGTGTGTGTGTGTGTGTGTGTTATATCTGTATATTGTTTCCTTGCATAGTTGTGTCCTGGGTTTCCTTCATTGCATTTTTTGAAGAGTTAAGAAGACTTATGTGAGTAGTCCGGAAACTATAGTATCATCCGTATCTTTGGAAGACCCAGACAAACTAGGTGAGAAAGTAAATGAGGAGAAATCATTAGGTTTGTTGGGAGATGGTTTATAGGCCAAGAATTAAAGTGGGCTTGGATTTTGACACGAGGTGTCCTAGACAGAACATCATAGCGGTGGCTAGTTTACTTGGATATGTGAATACCTATCATGGCTTGTTGCTGCCTATCATAGGGAAAAAGGAAAAAACGAAAGAAATAATAGATGGGATGCTCAGAAAAGCATTTTTTCCCCCATACAGTTGTTTGAAATTCATCTTTAACATGTATCATTCTTTCCTTTCTTCACTAAATACAAACTTGGTAAATCACTCTTTCCCTTTGTTCACTAAATACACAGTTGGTGTATCACTCTTTCCCTTTTTTCACTATGCAGTTGGTAATGGCCTCTGATCTGTTTCCGATAGATATATACAAAATAAAACTCTCCTCTGGTTTCTCACTTCAGTTTTTCTACTCGCAGGAGACTCCATGATTTTCCCATCTTGGGTGGTACATAGATTTTTTTTTTTTTTTTTTTTTCCGGAAATTCTTTTTCTTTTGTTTATTTTTTCTCTTTTTAACACTATCAATAGGGAGTAATCAACTTCCTCTTTGCTACTTTTTATGCTTTTTTTCCTGCTTCCAATCTGGACATAGAATTTTATACTCTTAATAATATTGGGACCTTTAGATACGTATTCTTTTGTGACCACTTTGCAATTGACTCAAGCTATTTCCTTTTCACTTTATGGATTATGGATGGCCAAGATTCACCTGTAGTCATGACTAGAGTTTGCATGCCATAACATGTGGCAACTGGTGAGGGCTTACAAGGCAGTTTAGAACACACATCTTGGAGTATATGCTGACCAATGGATATGACTGCAGACATAATGCTTTTTTTAAAAAAATAAAAAATAAAAAATAAAAAAAAAAAAAAAAAAAAAAAATCGATGTTAAAATGATTTGGTAGCCACAGAAGGACAATGATGCTATGGCATTGTGTCTCATTTGTGGGATTTGTTTCATAAAGGTGGAAAAAATTGTATGGATTCTGGAGAGAGACTTTCTTAGTTGCTAAAGCGGGGAAGATAATCTTCCTTGCTCTTTCTTGGTGTGACACTTTCAAGGCTTCCAAGAGGTTTAATGTATGGATTTTAGTGCACTTGGCATTTTCAATAGGTTGAGTTAAACTTTATTTTTGTTCTTTTCTGGTGTCTTATCCTCTTCCTTTGTAGTCTTCCATTCTTTTCTATTCTTTTACAGTTAAGTTCTTTCTTGTGACATAATGACTGGAATATTCAACATCCAAAGCCCATTGACAAATCATTACTTGGCCTGTTTGAGAAAGTTGACACGAGAGGCAAAAAAGAGGAAATGATGCAAATATTCAGTAACAATTAATATTATCAGGTGTCACCTCTTCTAATAAATATTCAATACCAATTAATATTATAGGTGTCACCAGAGGCAAAAAAGAAGGCTGCTGAAGCAAAATCAAGAGGAGATGATGCGTTTAAGAGAAAGGACTACTTTGCGGCACTAGATGCATACACCCAGGTAACTATCTGTTTGTTTAGTTGGTTGGGCAGGGCCCGGGGGGGACACCAGGTCCTTTTAATGAGAGCACTGCCAGAATAATATTGTCATGTTTACCAAGCAGCTTGATAATCATTGTACTTCACAAACCTAGCAAAGATTTTTTAATGGTACATTCTTTTGTACAAACATGCTCATGGAATATGGAGTGCACCATTGTGCATGTCTTTGTGTCCCCTGGAGGAAGGGAATGTCAGTCAGGAATAAGGCACAGTTAATGTGGATGGTTTTGTTATTGGCTTGCTGATATTAATTCCATCCCTACAACTTTCCTTGGGATTTTCTATGGCTTTAATATTTTTTGAGTTGGCCTTGAAAGTGTTGTATGTATGCATAAGCAACTTAAAATGACAGTTGATGTAGCATGTTTTGAAGGCGGATTATCCCCCCTCCCCCAACCCAAAAAAAAAAAAATATATATATATATATATATATATCTATAAAGGATGAAAGGAAGAAAATAAAGGAGTGTGCTGATATTGTGACAAAGAAGGTGACGTTGGAAAGGAAGCTTGACTAGAGAAACACTATTAGAAATGGCTCTGCCTAAATCAAGAATCAGAGTTTAAATCTGAGAAGGAAAAATGACAAGTATTTGACTTGAGAAAGTGCTCATCTTTCAAACCCTTGGTTTTGGTTCATATTAGTTTTTACAGAATGAGTAGTAAAAGCTTGCCAAAATTCTCTTTTAGAAAAAGTGAAAGCAATATTCACAGCTTGATTATTCGTACTTTTGTTGTGGATCTCTTTGCTTATATTTTTTAGAAGCATCGGCGGCCATCTTCATATTGGAACTTTATCTGATTTTCTTTGCCGCAGGCAATAGATTTTGATCCTTCTGACGGTACATTGCTTTCAAATAGAAGTCTCTGCTGGATTCGTCTGGGTCAGGCTGAACATGCCTTGGCTGATGCAAAGGCCTGCAGAGCATTGCGACCTGATTGGCCAAAATCTTGCTACCGTGAAGGTGCAGCTCTTCGTTTGTTGGAGGTACTCTCTATCTTGGTGTGTTAGGTTTATTGCATATAGTAGCCTGTTTTACTGACCTTTTCCGACTCTCTTTGCAGAGATTTGATGAAGCGGCCAACTCTTTCTATGAGGGTGTGAAGCTTGATCCTGAAAACAAGGAGCTTGTGAAGGCATTCAGGTCATTAAGCAAAACCCATACTATTTTCACGACATTTCCCGACTTTTACCCTTTTATTGGTCATTGGATCTCATGAATTTGGTCTTTCCTGTCTCCCTTTATTTTATCACTAAAACTTATATCTTTTAGGTCATCCTCTACTCACTTGGTCACATAACACAAATTTTGGTTTTTCACTTTCTATTAGTCCTCTATGGCTTGTGTAGGAGGTTGTTTCGTTGCAGTTGGAAGGCTTTATTCAATGTTAAATCTTCTTATCCTTGTCATGAAAAGATTGTTACTTTCGAAGGGTTTTGCATCTTGCTACTCATCATTTCTGTCGTTGAAATGCAAGTCTCTCACACAATTTCCATCATTAAATGTTGTCATGAAAGCAACTGACATTGACCCAAATTATGCGATTTTGAACTTTAGCCATCAAGTCCTATCACTGGTGGCTTTTCCTAGAGCAACTATGGTCTAGGAAAGCTTAAGTGGATTCCTGATCTCCTTTATGAATTAGCTTCTTATAAGAACACCTTTAGTTGTGGGTGTTGATACACTAGGTAACATCTTTCCTTCGAATTTTCAGGGAAGCTGTGGAAGCAGGGAAGAAATTTCATCAGGCAGACAAGAAAGAAGAGAAGAATTAGCATTATGTGTGTGTGTGTGTTCTACAATTTTGTTTACAGTTTTGATAATTTTGTTTACAATTTTGATATTTACTTTTTCAATGCATCAAACATGTAAATTAGTATGAAAATCGCAAGTTTATGGAGTTGTTTGATTTTTTGTTCAGAAATTAATTGATAGCCATAAATCTATAGAGATATCAAAAAATTTTCATTTACGTTATTTGTCATTTTTACTCTCACGCAAAAGAGCTATGCAATTGGAGGTTTAAGGGGCCATCTTAATACTAAAGCCTTCTTATTTTCATCTTCTCTTCTTATTTGGTTGTATCTCCTTATATCAGAAAAATGGGCCACCTCAGGTTGATCTATTAACTGGTTGACACTTCGTTGGGACCGTTGTCCTAAACTTTTACTAGGAGCATTGCTATAATTTAAATTAAAAAAAAAAAAAATCTATATTACGTAGGCACATTATAAATCATAAACCGAAAGGGTTATACTAAACAAGTAAGCCCAATTAGTACATTATTAATTTACAAATAACAAGCAATATGTTTGGTAGCTAAATTAGTCAATTTCACCCTCATTTTCAGAGAATATGGTAAATAATTCACTTGAGTCTTGGGCAAATTGGGGCCTGCCTGCCCCTAGATTTTTTTTTTTTTAAATAATTTTAAAATTATAATCTAAATGTTATTTTCTCTTAAAATTTATGATACATAACTTGTTACAATTATAATCTTAAATTTATATTGTATTATTTTTTTTCTTTTTTATTATAATAGGAATCGAATCTTAAATCTTAGGATTAAGAAATGGGGTATTGCCATTGGACTGTCCTTTTGGGGACATATTGTATTATATTCTCTTAATATAATTTTTTGCTTTTGTTATGATTATCTATGTAATAACTCATAAACACTAAATGTATAAAATATCTGATATATTTTTTTAACAAAATAGATTTGAGTATTAGTAGGTTTGAATAATAATACATTTGTAATGATCGAGTATTAGTATATTCTGAGTATCGGTAGGGGAAAACTCTCACATGCATAATCTTAAATCCATTACTCTCATACTAAATAAAAAAAATAATGAAATTAATCTAATTAATGATTATAATTTAAATAGAAAAGTTGAAAGGGGTGCCGGTGTTCATATCTACCTATTATTATATTAAAAGCGCTAGAGACTTCCCTAGTATGTGGCCAAGTGGCCTCCCTTAAATTAGACACGTGGCGAGCAAAGTAAAAGGGCAAAAAGATAATTAAAACTTAAAGACATGTTTCTTTTGCCACACTCACACTCAAATGCCGAGTCAAATAAATTAAATTAAAATATAGTAAATTAATTTTGTGAGCCTAAATTAAAATATATTAAATATATTAATTTTGACTTAAATTAAATATATTAAATTAATATATCAACACCGTTAAAAAAAGGAAAGTTAAAGACATGATTTTTTTTTAAAACCACTCTCACACTCATGCATCTTCTATCTAACCCACCCAACTTGTGAAACAAATTAAATTAAATTATATTAAATTAATTTGTGAACCAAAAGTCAAATAATAATAAAAAAATGCATATATGATATTGTCATCTGGATAACCAAATAGAGCCACGTGTTTTTGTGTTCCTCCACACCCTTCTCTCTTTTTTGTGTCTTACGTCACTCTCTATATCTATTTAATTAATGACAATGATATATATATCAACTTAATAATAACAAAAATAATAAAAAAAGAGAGATGTTTTTTTTTTGAGAGGTTTTGAATGGGCTATCCGTTCCATTTCTATATTTTAATTGATGGGTTTTGATGATCAAATGTTTTCTTTTGAATCCTCACTCTATAGGTTTAATTAACTTGAGCCTTTATGATTCTTATTAACTATCAATTTTAATTTCACTGAATTCATATTTAAAACTTCAATTTTTTTTTTGAATCTACAAATTCTACTGAGACAAAAAAAAGACAAAAAAAATTCTAATTTTTATTAGTATTTAAATTTGAAATCTGATTTTTACTGATATTACAAATTAAATTATGATTAAGAATAATTTGACTAATTTATTATATAAATAAAGAAAGATGCATAATACAATATGTAGTAAATATTTTCAAGTTAGTCATCCTATAAAATCATCTTTTAGTTATAAAAAATAATAATTTCATAAATAATATTTTTAAGTATTTAATTTGATTTCTTAAAAAATAAATAAGTAAATTTCTTCAACATAGATATTGACTTATTTTTATACGATTTAAATTATGATTGTTGTCAAATTAAATTTTGATGATTAGAATAACTTCCTGATACATAACAAACGTTGTAAATTCTTTAACAGCTTAAAGAGAAACAAAGCAAACAAATAAAGATAAATCTCTACATATTTTATCTTTTGTGCTTCTTCATATATTGCTTAAAACAACAATTATAAAACATTTAAACAGAACATTTTAAAATTATAAAACATAAATTAAACTTTTCTATAGTCAAAAGTATTAATTATTATTTCATCTAAATAAAAAACAAATATTGAAATATGACAGAAAACCCCTCCCCACATGTATCATCTCATGTTTCTCCAACAATACTTTGTACCTAGGACAAGGGTTCGAATAAGAGAGGAAAAGAGATACTATTAGAGATACAGACAATAACTATAAATAAAAATATAAAATTTATTATTTTATGGTTTTATTTAATAATAATAATAATAATAAATTTATGTCAATAAGTTTTTTAATTATTAATGATTGAAATTGTGTTTCTACAATAATGATAGTAAAAAAATAGCTCTCTTTCCAAATACATTGCAAGGTCTTAACACTTTTAAATCAATACACAAGCATATATGATTATAAATATATCAAATAATTTTTTGAACAAAATAGTTTTGAATTCTAATAATAATTATTAATTATTTAATAATTATACGAGAAATTTCATTTTTATTGTGTAGCACAATATTTTTGTTAATAGGTTATAACTCAACTAACACTATTTTCTTTCTCTTAGAAATTTCAAATTCAACTCTCTCTTATGTAGTAAAAAAAGGGTACATACAAAATTTCCAATAACAAAATTAAATTTTATAAAAAAATTTTAATAAGAATAATTTAAAAATTAAGATATGTAATAAATTTATGAGAACATATTTAAATGTTAATAATTTAAAAAAATTTAAATTTATATATATATTTATATATTATTCAATTCATAAATAAGAAAGAGATTAAATTTACAGACAAAATTAGTTTGTTAGAAAAAATTTGGACACGCTTATTATTAATAAAAGATTTTTAAAAGGAACCATAAATATTATTTAAGTTTAATTATTTATTGGAAGGCTACGTGAGTGGAGAGACTTTTCCTATATCCCAAAATCAGCCATGGCCCTCGTCTTCCTCATCTTCTTTGACGGAAAAGTGGGGTCCCTCTTTTAAGATTATTATGGATTCAATTGCCTTTGTGTATACTTCAAACATCTATGAACTAGCTGTCTAAGGGAAACATATCTTCACCTGGTTCAGTGTGGCTCCAATTTTATTGCCTTTAGGTGCCTTGGAAAGTTTTACCGATGGGTGCAGGATGTGAAACACAGCCACACTGTTTTGCAACGATTTTCAATCTTTTTTTTGCTTGATTATTAATCATATGATCAAGAATCTACATTAAGATTTTGAGTGAACCTTCAAGAATCTTCAGGAATTTTCAATTTTAGTCATCGTCGTAGATCTCTCTTCTCCGATAGTAACAATTTCAAGAATTTTTAAGAAATTTTACATCCATTAAGATTTTTCTCTAAATTTATCGATCAGAAGATGAGAACATGTTATGACATATGGTGCTTTTTTATTACAGTATTCATTATTATAACAAAAAATCATTTTTTTGAACGAAATTTAACATAACGATTGAATTATTTTTTAATGATCTCGAGATTACGAGTTCGACACGTAAAAACAGTCTTTTTATAAAAATATAAGAAAAATACTATATATATATATATATATATATGTGGATTCTAAATTCAATATCAATTATTAAAATTAATATTCTAATTAATGTTGTTATTGATATTTATTTATTAGACTAAATAAAAATAATAAAAAATTACGAAAATTTTCGAATGTCGGCCGCACCTTGTGCGGCCAGAGCTCGCCCGGTGAAAGAATACAAATTGCTCTAAATTCAACGTTGTTAGAAGAAAGTCAAAGAAAAAATTAAAACCATAAAAGAAGTACTGAGTAATGGCCTGACAAATGGCAATATGGGAAACCTGATGCTACGTCGATAGAACTTCCAAAAGAAGAAAAGGGAAAATATCTTTCCACTACGACGCGTTGAATACTTTCCATACTCTCTCTCCGCTCTCTCTCTCTCCATAGATGCAGGAAAAGGCACCTTAAACTTCAACCTAGGGTTAGGGTTTCTCTCTCTCTCTGCGCAATGTCATCATCCAAATCATTCACCAGTTACAACGCATTTCCATCATCATCACAAGCACCTCCAACAAAAATAACACCAATGGCTTCTTCTCCTCCGGCTTCAACTTCAGAGACCACAAATTTAATCTCTTTTGCAAAGCAGAGAGTTCAATCAGCTTACGCAACTCGTCGACCATGGCGCCAACTCGTAGATCTGTCCGCTTTCTCGAAACCATCAAACTACAACGACGCCCTTGTACGCATCCGCAAGAACCTAAACTACTTTCGCGCCAATTACACTCTAATTGTGCTGTTCATTGTCTTCTTGAGTCTTTTGTGGCATCCGGTATCGATGATTGTGTTCTTGGTCTTGTTTGTTGCTTGGTTGGTTCTGTATTTCTCGCGCGATGAGCCTCTGAGTCTGTTCAATTCAACAGTTGATGATAGGATTGTGTTGTGTGGTCTTGGATTGATCACTATTCTTGCTCTGGTGTTTACTAGTGTTGGATTGAATGTGCTTGTCGCGCTCATCATTGCAGCCGTTCTTATTGGTTTACATGGTTCTTTTAGGGGTACGGAGGATTTGTTTCTTGATGAGAGTGAGGCTGCTGGGTTGGTTTCGGTTGTATCGAATCGGCAGTCGTCTCAGCCGTATACTAGGGTCTGAAGAATTAGGGTTCTTTCCTTATTTTTGGATGGAAATGTTGGAATTTTTGCTTTGATTTGGTGTAGAGATGTTTATTTGGTCACTTCGTCGATTATTAGGTACTGCATTGTTCAATTGGTGTTGGTTTGGAGGTGATTCTTGGTCATTTTTACTTTGTTTGATGATTATTTGGTGAATTTTGTGAAATTGGTTTATGGGTTATGGTGAAAGTAGCCAGTGTTCTCTTCATGTTCGGTGTGGAGTGGAAACAATTCAAGAAATTTGCTTGACTTAATGTGATTCCTAAATGTGAACTTGGTTTCATTTGGGTTCTTTATGACATGGAATTTTGGCCTCGAAGTGAATTTGAAAGCTTCTGTGCGGTAATCATACTCATATGCTTTGGATTTCACGGATTAACAAAGAAGTTAGTTTGTAATTTGAATGTGGGATCTTTGAAAATACTGTTGTTCATCATTCTTGTTTGATTACATTACATGTATGTTTGTGATTTGTCTTATTCAATTCAGCTTAAACCATGTTAACAATATACAGGCTAATGCAGCACTTCTTAGTCAAGGGCAATTGTCAATATTTCCTTTGAGATATAGATACTCACCTTTTCAACATGATAGATGCCGCAAATACGTGCAGAAATATCTTCATGCTTTAGTTTTGAAGTTCAGTTTCGTATTCTGGAACTGTCATTTCTTACTATTAGGCTGGAACACTTGCACATGGAAATTCCCCAAGTCATACGAATCTACTAAAATTGGTCAAATATCAAATGCTCTGCCTCTTTCCATGTGGCGAGTTAACATATTTTGATATTTGTAATGGATTAGCTTGAAAGTTTCCATCTAAAAACAGTGCTGTCGACTTACTTCTCGTTTGGTGTGCTGATTTTTGGAATATGCTTGGCTGATACTTTTGCAGACTAGTGCTGTTTGACATTTACCCCACTTAGAGGTGCTAAGCAGGGCTTTTTATTTTTATTTTTTATTTTTTATTTTTTATTTTTTATTTTTGTTTTTGTTTTTGTTTTTGTTTTGTTTTGTTTCTCTTATTTCTTTTCTTTGGGGTAGCAGATGAGCTAAGCAGTAGTAAGCCAATTTTAGCATGGTTAGGGTAGTGTATGCTTTTTCTTTGGGGTAGCAGATGAGCTAAGCGGCAGTAAGCCAGTTTTAGCGTCGTTAGGGTAGAGTATGCTATGTGTTCAGGACTTAAACATTCTGATAGAGGCTGTAGCATGCAATTAGTTAATAATGAAATTCACTGTGCAAGTAATCAGTATTTGAGTTACCCAAGATTTATAAGTCTGCTTGGCCTGACTAGGAGTTAGAATAGACCTTTTGATCTTGTTGTTGGGCAAATATTACACGTAGAATTTTCTGTTATAAGTGCTTGCTTTAGTTTCAATTCCTTTTGGCTTTGATGGGTCAGGGTGGTGTTATTGTTATGCAGAATTAGTACCCGAAGATGCAGAATTGGTGCTGGTGTCTTGAAGCTTTTTGGCCGCTTACGTGTCTGCTATTTATAAGGTCATTTTGGTGCTGTGATAGCGTGCTCCACTGTTGCCTAGTTCATGTAGGATTAGATCATGAAAATTATGTCTCCTTTCTTCGGTTTTAATATGTCTCTGACCCTCCCAAAGTGTTGTAGAATTAACATAGAGAAGAGTTGGTCTTGGCAGATCAAGGGAGTAGAGAAGGACGATTAGAGTGCTATACTACTAGGCAGCTTGTTGCAAAGGGGCTAGACTTGAACATGTGGAAATTCGGAAGATTAGTTGTCAATCATCAAATTTCACTCTTGGTTTCTATTTAGGGTTGCATTTCATGTGTCTCAAATGGATCTGTGGTTTGCCATAGGTTCTCATTTCATTTACTGCTTGAATTCTTACCATGTATTGTTTGGTTTATGGTTCGATTCTGTGTCATTGTTCACTTAAACTAGTCCTTCAGGGTGGTTTTACTTTTCTTGTGCCTTATAGGTTTCTGTTATGGACTAACCAAGAATTTGACTCTAATTTGCAATTGTATTACATCTAATTATGCATATAGTGCCCAGGAATAAGAAGCACTGCATGTCGTGAATATTATGTGATAATTATGCAGCATGGTAATTTAGAAAAACCCTTGATCTCCTCCATCTTCTGCTATATATTTGGGGTTAATAATGTAATTCCTCTATGTTCTCTCTCCTCTCTCTTTTGCATAGAATCATTTTTTGTATGACCATTTCTTATTTTAATTAATGCAGGATATTTATGGTGAATTTAATTTTTTATCATTCCTTTAAAAAGATAATTTATATTTTTTCTTGGTAAAAAAATTGGTTAAAATTTTGTCTAAGTGAATTTCTCACCTATGAAGTTTCTTATCTTCTCCATATATGCAATTTTTTTATTATTCCTTTTCGAAGATTTTTGATGGCTTTTCAAGGAAAACAAACCCGCTAGAATTTCAACTCTACGTGAGTTTCTCACCCTTTTTTTTTCGAATCACTAACAAATTTGCATATTATAGTTAAATTTGATATTCTTAGCTCTCATTATCGTTGGCGTAATTCGTCTCTCCCTGATATATTCTCTAATCTTTTAAGATGTTTTTCTTTTAAAACTAATAAAAGATATGATATCACCGGATATTTGGTATAGTGGGTAAGGGTGTTAGCTTCCTTAATCGTTGTGAGTTTGAAATTTAATAATAATAAATATTATATTGAGAGAGTTCTTTCTAAGTTGGATCTGATAAAATTTGAATTGAATTAATCGAAATATGATTTTGAATACTGATCGAGCATAGAAAAATATAAAAGATATGATAGGGTTAATGATTTGAATATAGAATGTTCTGCTAAAATTCATTCCTAACTTAATGCTTCACAAACAACAATTGTGTATGACAATTATTTATTTTAATTTCCATTTCGAGAAGGATATTTTCATCTTACCTCACTTACTTTTGGCCTGCTGCTTCCTGGAAACCATGGTATGATTTTTCTAGGAAATGACTCTAGATTCACCCACTCTCTAAATAAATAGTAAATTTGCACATGATAGTTAAATATATGGTTGTTCATTATATATATATATATATATATATATATATATTATGTATATAAAATTTTAGAAAACCCATTTATTTTCAAGCTCTTATTTTTTTTTTCCTTGCAGAGGATTGTTTTAACCTTTTTATTTTTTTTTTGGAATTGTCTTCCTTTCAAATGGGAAAGTTTGGAATTTGAACGTTGATGAAGGAAAATAAATAACGAGGACCATGCTCAACCTCGAGGCCATTATCCAAACAATCAACAAAGGACACTATTATGACCTCAATTCACAAGTCCTGCACATGGAGATGCTTAACACAGCAACATTAGCAACATTTTTGTATGACCATTCCTTATTTTAATTTCCATTTCCTAACAAATGTCAACTTCCTCATCGTCTTTTGCTAATAATGCTTAGCAATGTTTATGGTGAATTTAGAAAACGAAACTACTGTATGCAAGTTTTTTTATTCTTTTTCAAAGATTATTTATGGGTTTTATTCAAGAAAAATAAAATTTTGACTCTGGGTGAATTTCTCACCCCCTTTCTTCAAATCACTAAGAAATTTACACATATCAGTTAAATCTGATATTCTTAGCTTTCATTATCTTTAATCTATCATACTTTCATTTTCAATATATTTACATAACATATATTTCTTATTTTTTTTAAGATGTTTTATGCATAGTTGATTTGAATTTAGGATCGGGTGATGCTATGGCAGAAAACTTGTTCCTCCCATACATTTAAATATATGTCAATTCACAAGCCACAAAAGATATCATTTAGGTTTAGATGATGTAATTCCTCTCTCTGGATGATTTTTTTTTTTTTCTTTTTTAGAGAATCAATTTATACGTTTACTCTAAAATTGATCATAATTATTGAGACTAAAACTCTGATTATTTTTTTGGTACAAGTAGATGAGACAACAAGCAACACTAGACACGAAAAGAAAAACAGAAAAAAGAATTGGACAACAGGACCGCCACGCAGAGCGCACGAGAATAAAAACAATAAGGCCACTAAGGGGGCTGCTGTCACGCCCCGACCCACACCCGAGCCGGGCACGTGACCAGCCCGCCGCGGCACCTCGATGCACGGGCACCACGTCCCGCACATCGAAGCACCGTAAGGCTGTCGACATTCACAAAATCCAGGTTTCCAAATCACTGAGATCCCCAAGAAATAAAACTAATACATGTATGCCTCAATGCAAATTAAAACAAGTGAGAGTTAACCTTATATAGACAAGAAGAATTATAAATACAGTCATCCCAATTTAAACAAATACAATGGTTATCCTAACTTCCTCAAAATGATACAATAACCTCAATACATAGCGGAATAGCGGGTAGTCATACCCCGACCCAGTAGTCTCCAAAGAATATCCAATACAACAATGCGCACAAATCTCTCAGTCTGAGTCTACACCTGTAGGAGGGGAATGTGAGGGGTGAGTACCGTAGAGAGGGGGGTTGGTACTCAACAAGTCAGGGGGATGACATGCTACAATTAATTTTTGGGTGAATTAGGAGTGTCAAAATTATGTCCCAATAAATCCATGGTATGCAAAAATATTATGACATCTCAATAAATCATTCACGGCATACGTATCAAATCAAATATGCATCCATTATGCATGTCCATCATATCATGTAGAGCCGGCCGAAAATATCCCGGCAAAGGCCAACCATAGCCAAGGACGGGCAACGTTGGGGGTTTTCACGGTGCAAGTAATAAAATAAGGCTCTCCACCCCAACGTTGGCCACAGACTACTCCAACTAGCCTGTATATATATATCGCACACGTATCAAGAATCAAGCGTGTATGGAAACCCGCCGGTGCTAGACCTACCAAGGTCCTCCCCGAAGTGGTTCAACCGACGACTGTCCGTACAATATGTATGACAATCTGGCGGATACCCCCTGCAGAGACGTATCCGGGCACAACAGGTGCCTCTACCAAATGTCCTTCGTAGCTACGGAATGCCATAGGAAGCATATCATCATTATCACAGTATCCACAGGGGCATCCAGCCCAAATCACATATCTCAAGCCAAATTTCAAGCCATAACATGTCAAAATCATGTGCCAATATGCAATGGAAGTATAAAATCATGTGGATATATCAAAGTGTGGCACAATCATCAAGTGTCAAAATCATGGATGCATATCGATATAAACAAGTTGGGACACTTCATATATCACAAAACATTTTCATAAATCCAGGGAAATAGGTCAATCATACCATTTTAAATCATGCATTTGAAAATTTTTTAAAACACAGTATCAATTAAAAGTAGATGTCAAGTCCCACTCACAGTTAGGGGAGGATAATACACTCCCCAATATCTCCACAAAGTGTAAATCAAGTGCTCCCTCTGTTCAACTCAAATAACTCTTAGGGAGACAAACAGTCTGCAGATTTTTTAACCTGCGCAGTCATGGAAAATAGACTATAACTTTGGCTATACTAGTCCAAATCAGATGATTCTTATCTCATTTTAAAGCTAAGAGATAGCACTATAACTTTCATTTTGCACACTTCCTCAGATTCAAATCACAGAATTCCCGGTAAGCCTAATTTTGTTACTGTCATATTTAAGTTTTGGATTCTGTCCAGTTTTTGTACAGAAGACATAACTTTCGTTCTGCTCACCAAAGTCTAATGAAATTTTAACATGTTATAGCTAAGATGTAGATCTACAACTTTCGTGTTTTGAGTTTTATCCAAATATGCCTGGAAGGGGTTCAACAAAATTCATGAACAAGACTGATACGTTTTAGTGAAACATAAAGTTTCTGTCAACACAGTTTTAAGGAAAATTGTATAACTTTCAATTTCCTCTTGAGAAATGGCTGAAATTTTTATATGTTATAGGCAAGAAGTATATATATAACTTTCATGTTTTGTGTTTCTTCAAAATAAGACTGGAGAGGGGTCGTTTTTACTCACTACTGTCAAGGTTCGAAACTGGACACTTCTATGTCGAGTTTCAGGAAAAGTGCCATAACTTTTGGCACAGACATCTGATTTTGGTGATTTTTATCTCGTTGGAAAGATAAGACTTTGATCTACAATTCATATAACTAACACATTTTCAAATTCTGGCTCTAAGATGTCTGAAAATAGAGATGAAATCACGGACAGAAATAAAATTTAAAGTGAGACAGGATAAAATTTCTTACCTCACTTTCTTGGTCTTCCTCTCTTGCTTCTCTCCTTGTTCTCACGAATTTGGAAGAATGAACAAGCATTCTAAGGCCTTCTTCTTTTATTATTGTGTTAATAACTCACCACCCTAGGATCAAATCTCCAATTAATCTAAACCATAGGATCATTTTGACTATTGCATGTGTTCTCATTGGTTTTCATGTGCATGTGTTCTTATTGGCCCACCTTGCCTTTCTCATCTCCATTTGGCTAACACTTGTCCTCCTCACTATAACACTTGTTCAATACAAGAATACACTTGTCACATTTCATTTAAGTTTTGTTAATTGCTAACAAGTCCTTTGACTTATACAAATTCTAATTTGACCCCTAAAATTTTCATAATTACACACTAGGTCCAAAATCTTATATTAGACCTAATTAAATTTATTTATTGTGAAATTAAGGTTTTGAATCTCTTTGAGTCAAAATTAATCCGATTTGTATTTTATCGTCAAATATCTAAGGTTGATTTATCGGAAAAATTTTCTTAGTGAAAATTTATGAATATAGTAGTAAAAACATCATATATATATATATATATATATGAAATAGAATTCACTATAGAATATACCGAGAGTCGGTGTTACAGCTGCACCTCAGGGAGAGGCTTCATTCTCTTTCTTTTCCAAGAGGTGCCCTCCATATCAAGCTTTAAAAGAGGAACCAACTTAGTTGGGGGACAACTAGAAACTTGGAGGCCAGCCTGAGACAATCTACCAATCTGAACTAGCTTATCGGCACAACTATTAGCCTCCCAATAAATGTGGTTGATCTCTGAAATGCCCAGGTCATTCATAATCCTTTTACAGTCCAAAATGAGATTCTTCCACGGATGGTTAGCACCCACGTCGGCATTAACAGCAGAGACTACAGTGAGGGCGTCACATTCGACCACTAGCTCTCTATAGCTGCGAACTTTGGCCATCATCAAGCCCTCTCTCAGCCCCCACAGCTCCGCCCACTCTCCGCTAGTTGAACCCACATTAGCCCAGAACCCATGGATCCATTCACCCATGCTGTTCCTGAAGAGACCTCCTGCGCTAGCTAAGTTGTCTTCCCTCCTGCTTCCTCCATCCACATTCAGTTTAAGCTTACCTATCGAGGGTTTCAACCAGGAGATGTTTATCTCTTCTTCTACCTGTCTCCCCAGCTTCAAACTTTCCGACAGCGCTCTCACCATGCTCTGCACCCTTTTAGCAATCTGAGCTGGAGGTTCAGGCTTTTGTTGGTAGACCACCAACACCTAGCCTTCCAAATGGCCCAGGCGGTCATCGCAAAGCTCACCTCATCGTCCTCCGAACCTAGGTGAAAACCTTTTGATATCCCATTCTTGACCCAAACTGCCCCTCTGTCCTTCCAGAAGCTATCACAAGACTCAATTCCATGCACCACATTTCTCTAGATGTCTTTGGCGTGGGAGCAGTCCCTTAGAGCGTGGATCAAGGATTCCTCTTCCTTCTTGCATATGTCACAATTGCCTTCTTCCACAATCCTCCTTCTCTTGAGCTCCAATTTGGTCAAGATTCTCTCTTTTACGGCTATCCATAGAAAGACCTTAACTCTTTCCGGGCATCTCAAGTTCCAGACCCAATTTCAGCCCTTAGATGGCACCTGTAGACCTATGCTTTCCCTTTTCTGAAGCCGATATGCAGATGCCACTGAGAATTCACCGTCAGTTCTTTCATTCCAAAAGGAGTCACACTTGGTTTTGTCCATAGGGATTAAAACAGCCCTAACTTTATCCACCATGTCCTGAGGGAGGACAGCCAACAGCTCCCCTATCTTCCATCTCCCATCTTCATCCCAAAAGCGGTTGACTTTAACGGAAGCGGATCAATTCAACTAGGGGATTGTGGCCTTCTTCACTAACTCCTCGTTTCCAACCCATCTATCAAACCAAAAACTAATGACATTACCATCCCCTACTCTCCATTTAATGCCTCTCTTGAGACAATATCTGCTGCTACAAATGCCCCTCCAGATTGCTGAAGAGCTACCTCTCCTCTTATGAACCAGCAAGTTATCCCCTTTTAGGTATTTACTTTTCAAAATCTTAGTCCACAAGGCCCCGTCATCTTTCATTATTCTCCAACCCAACTTTGTCATCATTGCAATGTTACAGTTCCTCATACTTCTGATCCTAAGACCGCCCTCCCTCCTAGAGCCATAGACCTCTTCCCACTTAATTGGATGGATCTTTCTATTTTCTCCATCACTTCCCCAAAGAAAATTTCTATTAAGCTTATCAAGCGTTTTACAAATACTTTCCGAGAGCCAAGCCGTTTGCATAGTATATATGGGAATCGAGGCTGTCACCGATTGAATCAAAGTTCTTCTTCCTGCGGTACTAAGCAACTTGGATTTCCAACTGCACAATTTGTCTTGAACCTTCTCAACAACTTGATGGTAAAAGTTTTTATTCATCCTTCCATGAATGGTCGGCACGCCCAAATAGTTTCCTAAATTCTCCATGATTGTAAACTTACTACACGTAGCTAGAGAGGCTTTAATGTGCCTAAGAGCTTTTGGAGAAATCCAGATCTTGGATTTAGAGGGGTTAACTTGAAGGCCGCTCTCCTCCGAAAATTCCTTGAGGCAACCTAGGATATTGCTAAGATTTAAGTGCTCCGCCTCAGCAAAAAGAATTAAGTCATCCGCAAAGAAGATGTGCGATATTGCTGGCCCCCCTTTATTAGCTTTCACGGCATTCCATCGATCTTTTTTAACTATCTCTTGTATCATACAAGCCAACCTCTCCATAACCAACAGGAAAAGATAGGGAGAGAGGGGATCACCCTGTCTCAACCCCTAACCAGGCTTAAAAGGGGGCAGAATCTCGCCATTCCAGATGATGGAAGTGTCTCAATTAGAGACCGCGAACATGATAAGCTTAACCAACTTTATTAGAATGTTTACCTCCAAAAAGACTTTGGCTAAGTACTCCCAATTAACATTATCGTACGCCTTCTTGAGATCAATTTTAATAACCATTGAATGCCTCTTACTCCTGGACTGTCTTATGGAGTGGATCCCCTCCTGAAGAGCCACCACATTGTCCAACGTACCTCTCCCCGGAAGGAAACTGTTTTGGTGAGGGCCAATGAGATTGTGGAGAAGAGGTCTCAGCCTAAAAACCAAGCATTTGCTTAAAATCTTGTATGAGATGTTTAGAAGGCTGATCGGCCTAAAGTCCAAGATCTCTTCAGGGTTCTCTATCTTCGGAATCAGAATCATATGCGCTTTAGCAACCACTGGGTAGAAGAAGCCTTCTTCCAAAGCTTTGTTAACAAAGTTGCACACCTTAACCTTTACTAAGTCCTAGAATTTTTTTATGGAAAAACGGCTGCATACCATCCGGTCCTGGAGCTTTCCAACCCTCCATGGAGAAGGCTGCCCTCTTAACTTCGTCCTCACTGAAATTTCTGCAGAGAGACTCATGCTGATTACTATCAATTTTTTTCGAGAAGCCATGAATCCACCACTCATCTCCTCTACACTTTTACTAGCAAACAAATTAGTAAAATACGAGATAGCATACATCTTTATCTCCTCCTGCTCAGAGCACCAAATGCCATTAATTTTCAAAGGGGCAATTCTATTAGCACTTCTTCTAATTTTGGTTGTGGTGTGGAAGAATTTTGTATTCTTGTCTCCCTTAACCAGCAACTTGATTCTCGACTTTTGCTGCCAAAATATATCTTCCTGTTCAAGAACTGAGTCATACTCATGAAGAAGGGTAGCTTCTAGTTCCTGCAGGTACTTTGAGCGGGCATAATTGCGAGACTTTTGAATGCCTTGCAATCTGTTTTCTAGCTCCCCTTTTTCTGCGAAAGATGTTGCCAAACTCTAGATAATTCCACACCTTAAGCTCCTCAGTTGTGGCTGCAACAGTGTTCTCAAGAGGACCCTCAACACTATCCCAAGCCTCCTTAAAAACTTTGCTGAAGTTGGGATGAGAAAGCCACGCGGCTTCAAAGCTAAAAGGTTTCCTGTCCTTGTTCGGAGGAAGAGAGAGCTTGGTATTTAGACTAACCGGGCAATGGTCCCCGTGAAGCTGAGCTAAGTTCACGACCTTCATCTCCGGGAAAAGTAACTTAGCTGCCAGATTACATAACACCCTATCCAACTTATAGTGGAGACCAAGGCCTCCCAGGCGTTTTGCTAACTAGGTATATTTTGATCCCCCCGCCTTGGTTTCCAAAAGATTGCAACTCCTGCACCACCCCCGGAACCTGTGAATTCTTTTCCATGTTGAGTTTACAGGTCTGTTAGTCTCTCAAACATTTGCAATGTCATTGAAATCGCCCATTACAATCCAACGGCCATCTAAGTTACCTGCAATGTCTTTCAAGCCTCTCCAGCAATCTTCTTTGGCTTTCATATAGGGCTGACAGTACACGCAAGAAAGGTACCAGCAACTACAATTGATCTCTACTTTACAGTGGATGAATTGGCTGGAGTCATGCATCACTTTCAACTTAACTTTTCTTGTATTCCAAGATAACCACAGGCCACCTCTAAAACCCTCTACAGGCACAATGAAATCTGCATCAAGACCACAAGACCTCATGAACTTTGGGAAACGGTTATTTTTTGCTTTCGTTTCTAAGCAACAAATTATCTCCGGCCTTTCCTTAAGAACTAACTCTCTACACACTCTTCTAAAGCTTGACCTACCCACACCCCTGCAGTTCCACAAAATTACTTTGGTATTCATTGGAAGTAATAAAAGAAGCAGTGGTTGATAGGGGAACTCAAGTTAAAACCCCCATTACCTCCTCCTGAGTTTCCTCCCTTGCACTGACTGATCCTCTCCCGTCATTTTCATCACAATCCATACTCTTCTCTTCACCCCCTATGGAGCACTCCCCACCCCTAAAACTGCCCGTTTTATTTAAAACAACTTGGGCCCTAAATGCTTCCCCCGGGTCAAAGGCCCTAGCTTCCTTTTCTTGGGAGATTTGATCTTCAGACATGAGACTGTTCCTCCAATGGGCCTCTCCAAAAGGCACCAGCCCTCTTGACATACTCATATGAGTCATAACATTAATTTTCCCCGGCCCAGTCTCCATAGGGCCCATGATTATGTGCATGTCCCTACCCCCCTCAAGACCAGCCCTATTAATCATAACCAAGTCCCTCTGAACACTACCTAGCTTATCATCATCTTTTCGGTCCAATGCCTCGGGAAGCTGCTTTCCCCTTTTCTTCCTGAGTCTCTGATGTGAACCTGCACCTTTGCTACTCTCTAATCTTTTTGATGTTCTATTTGACTCCCCTCCCTTGAAGCCACAGAGTTTGGTTGGTCCTAGAATTGGTATGGCAGTCCTCATCCTCTGAGTCGGAGCACTCATCTGACCCCCTGATGTTGACTTTTCTCAAATGGTAGAATCGATTTAGGTGTGTAGAATCTTTCTTGCCCATATTCCTGAGATTGCCATATTTGTTAACTTTTTGTCTTCTCTGTACCAGCATCCAAGGGCCAATACCATCATCCTTCACCGTAGTTTGCTCCGCCGTAGTCATCGTATGTTCTGCCATCACTGAAGCAGCGTTCACTGAGGTTTCCAAATCCCTTGCAGTCTCATCTCTACCCATTTCTTTCCCTCCCTTAATGCTCTGTTCTTTGCATTCCTCAGTTTTGTGCCCTACCCCGCCACAACAAAAACAGATGGTATGTAAACCCTCATACTCAATCCGTTGCACTCTTCTTCTGATTTTGACCCTAGGTACCAGAGCCTTTTCAAAATCTATCTCCACACAAATTCTGGCATATCGTCCTCTCAAAGCATTCACCGTGTTAGAATCTATTTTGATTGGCTTGCCTATCGCTCTGCCAATCTCAAATAGGATGTCTTCGTTGAAAAATTCGATGGGTAGATGAGGCAATCATATCCACACTGCAGTGGACTTAACCTTTTCCACCTCCGGGGTAAACCAGGGTCTCCACTTCCTCACAGTGAGGTAGTGGTCATGGATGAGCCATGGCCCCTCTGACAAAACATGGATGTAATCTTGGCTGCTGGAAAATTTTACAAGAAAAAACCCCTCTCCTAGGTTTAGTAACTCTATATGCCCTTCTGGTCTCCACATATGATTAATCTTTAAAAGCATTAGCTGGTAGCCAATTTCTTTGCCTAGGAGCTTAATGATCAGGGTTCGTTTCCATAGTCTCCACAGTCCTTTGAGGGTCTCGTTTGATACTCTCACTTCGGGCAACCCCAAAGTGCCAATATGAGTCTCATCCTCATCACCTTCGAGGTATTCCTCTTCTGACTCGTAGTCAGCTTCCTCCAAGGCATCAGCGTTTGAATCCTTACTGGATTGATCCAACAACATATCCTTAAAGGAGAGCTTCGCCTCCTGGCGAGAATCCCCTCCCTCCCCTTCGACTTTAGCTTTTTTGGTGCTCCGTTGCAGGTGGTCTTCCTCTTCAGCCGTGCTTCCCAATTCCCTTTCATGGCCTACTCCTCGCATGCCGATCAATAAGCACTCTCTCTCTCTTCCAGGATTGTTCTATGCAGTTGAAGAACTCTCCTCTTGAGGAGCCGACGAAGCTAGGGTTTCCCTGTGCAACCGCGCGAAAAAACCTCTCTCTCATTCTCTCTCTCTCTCAGGAGTGTTGTTGTTAAATCAATTTATAGATTTTTTCCTTCTAAATAAAAAAATTTGAAATTTAACCTCAATGATGATGAATTAACAATGACTGCTCGATTTCGAGATTTTATCCGGAGATTTTATCTGAACAATCAATCTTGAAGAACAATTTCCTGATTGACACTATTATGACCAAACTCCGATGGAATCAAAATAAATGTAATGATGTCTCTCATGAACTGTTCAAGTGATAGTAAAATCTTATTATTTTTATTTATTTATTTTTTAATTTAATTTCATTTAATTATATTTTTTTATATTAAAAAATAAATAAATAAACGTAATGATTGTGCCCTTTGAGGTCATTATCGGAACAATCAACCTATACCCAAACACGCTCTATTGTCTCCTCAAGAGCAATCAGGTCCAAAGTGACACGAAAAGCCTTGATGCTTCGCTGATGCAACCAACCTCCTAAACACACAACACTCTGAAATTGTGAAATTTTTGAAATGAAGTACAAAGATTTCATTTGAACTTATTCTTACCTCAAAATTTAAATATATGTCAATTCACAAGTCACGCTACCTCTTCTACGTCTATATTTTTGGAAGTCTAGTCTATAATTATTTCATTTACCATGAGATACTTGGGGATCTTTGCCTCTCAAAAGCCTTCGCGTATTCGAGGAGTGATTTACCCCGTGTCTAGTGTGTTATTTCGCATTCTACACCATCCTTTGTTGCTAGAGATTCAAAGAGCAGAGTAGAGATTGCGAAAGCGTAGCTAGCATGGACAACGATCACCAAGACAGCCATAGGCAGAGTTGTCATTATGTTCTGCACATGGTTACCTTTGGATTTTCCCTCATCATTCTGGGTACGCAAATCTGGTCCTCACAATTTGTTAAGCCTGTTATATAACTGGACTGAAATTTTCATGATGCTAGGATTGCCATTGCACCGGGCAGGTCTAGTTGCTGATATTGCAGACAAACTCTGACAGCAGGAGCCACACGAGGCACCAAATAGAAAAAAGCTTCCACCTAGTGTAGATTCACTGTCTGACTATACCAAGTTCGACCAGAACAAAGGCGTGCCTGCAAAATAGCTAGCCTGCAACATAACAAAGAATGCAACCGTAAAGATGTATGGTACTGCAGTTCCTAGAGTTCAATAGTAAAGAACCAATTTCAGGCAAATTTCAGGACCTTGATACCAGAGAAGGAAACAACTGGCAGCAGAAACTAGAACTGCCCAAGAAACTATCAATTTACACAATTTAATGACCTACCCGGGTTATAATTGCACAGTTTCCTTTTAAATTCATATGAGAACAAGGACATATGCCCGTCAGTCTAAAGTGCAACCAACAATAAAGACCAAGAATGAAAGCAGAAGCGACTAACAAGGGCAGAGTGCAGATTCAATTAATCCTCTTCTAAATTGATGGAGTCCTTAAATTTTCCATACAAAATCTTCTTTAATTCAGCCATTTGTGCAAGTACTGATTCCTTCTCTTCCTCCAGTTTTTCCAAATTCTTGCCATTCGCTTCCTTCATCTCCTCTATCCTCGTCTCCACTTCTTCCTTTGGAACGTGAGCAAAAACTTCCCCAATTTGGAGGCGCACTACCTCCTCATCAGTAAGAATCAGCTCATTGCTTGCATCCTCCAAATTCTCGAGTGATTCCTACAAAAGTGAAGCAAGCTATGAAGTACATGAATGGTAATAAAATTTAAATGAATAGGATGTATTATCTAGAGAATGTTACTTTTACATACATGCAGTGATATAATGTATTTCGAAGGTAACAGACAAATAATCTATACCATTCAAATCCATGACTTGCTTTTGATTCAAATAGACAAACTAAAACATGAAATTATCCATAATCTGTATTGACAATAGCAAAGTGAGGTATCCTAAAGTGGCTTAACTTTTCCTTCTTTTTAAAGAAAAAAATGGTATTGCTGAAGTATCAAACAGGTATACGAGAGGGATTCAAGAATAGGAGATAAAAAAAAGAAGAATCAAATAGGGCAGCAGGCTATGCATATCTGGAACCGTCGCCATAGCTATGTTGGAGTGAATTTGTGAAACAGTGCTCTGTTTGTCAGTTTGGAAAAGGGAATTCTAAAAATATAAGATTGTATAGTCCTTTAGCAGAACCAAAAACACCAATGATTTTGTGTTTGACCTTCCAAAAACTATAAAAGGCTATGATTCGATTTCCGTTGTGGTGGATAGATTCTTAAAAATGGCACACTTTATTAGTCGCTCCAACTTCAATAGTTTCAAATAGAGATACCAAGTTTTTGAGACACTTTATGAGCAACTTTATCGTGAAAATTAAAGAGTGAACTAAAGTATTCCAGCACATGTCATACACAAATGGATGGATAAATGAAAGTAGTTAATCGGAGCTTAGGCATTACCTGAAAGTATTCCAAATAGACAAATGAACTAAAATTTATGAAGATGCTTGGTTAAGAACCATGTAAGGAGCTCAGATCTTGTTATACCACAAGCTGAATTTGCATACAATAATTCAATTAACAGAAATATAAAGAAGCCTCCTTTTGAAGCAGCATATGGCCTCAAACCTCAAAATGTGCTTGATTTGGTGCCATTGCCACAAGAAGCCAGAGGTGAGTGATAATGGAGAAGCATTTGTTGATCATCTAACAATGAGACACATGCAAATGCTGCCAACCAGTATAAGCGTGTCAAAGAATTTGAAGAAGGTGATTTGGTGCTTGTACACTTGAGGTGAGAGAGGTTTCCTAAATGCACTTAAATCAAGGAGGTTTGGACCTTGTAAGGTGCTGTAGAAGATTGGCCCTAATGCTTATTTACTAGAGTGTTTACCTAAGATGCAGAATAATCCAGTTTTCAATGTTTTTGATCTACATTCATTTGAGGGTTTTGATGAAGAAGTGGCTATGGTTGCAGAACAAGTTACCCAATTTCCAGAAAAGCAAACTGATACCGTCCTAGAAGTTAAGAAGTTCTTGATGTCAAATAGGTAAGGTCCAGAAAAAGGAAATGCCTATAGGCGCTTCTTGGTGAAGTGGTTGGGCAAATGAGCTACTGAATGTACTTTGGATTGCAGAAGATGAATTCAAGAAATTGATCCAGAGATATATGCAGAGGCTAAAAAAAGCTTTCTCATCAGATGCATCATCTTTCAATTTGGGGAGAAAGATGCTCGAGCATCTTGAAATTAAAAAGTCTCTATTTTTTAGTTTCCTATTAGTTTTCCATCTTTATTTAGGTTTCTCTTTAAAAAGTTACTATTATTTTGTTTCTTTTTTCCATCCTATTTAACTATTTAGAAATTTTTAAGTAATTAGAAAGTTTTAGATCAGAATTAGATTTTGTCCTAATTAGTATTAATTAGTATTGAAGGACAATAGTGGTCACAGTGCAAGGTTATCATTTTAAAACTACAATTGAGAGGTTTCAAACCCTAAGCCTAAGTTTTTCTATTCCACTTTCAAGAAATTTTGGAATTTCAGTAAATAGTTTCTTTCAATTTTGGTTACCTTGCCTCTTCCCTACATCACAACCTCTTCTAAATCTTTCTTTTATAAAATATAAAAAAACCCCCCCGGGGGGGGGGGGGAACAAATCTTGCGTGAGTACAAGTGCATGGACATATCACTGCCACTGACGATAGTAGTAAATGTGATGGCTGTGTCTTATGGTGTTGACCATCATTCATCAAGGTTTTCCTTCAATTTCACCAATCAATTCATCAAAATTTGTTTATAAAAGATTCAAACTCGAAATCTTGTTTAAGGGCTGTCAGTAATCGGCTACTAAACCAACAAAGCGTCGGTGAAATGCTAATGGTAGGATTTGAATCCACAAAACTTTGGGGGAGAGGAATCTTATGCTAAAGTATTAAACCAACTTGATTATTAATGATTATCAATATGGTGGTGTATCTCATATGTATGGTTTTTTTTTTTATCATCGTCTTCTATTTGTCTCTTAAAAGGTCGACCCCAAATTTTGGTAATAAGGCACATGTTATTGTTGTTGTTGTAATTCAAATGAAGCAATAGAGCATTAGGTTCATATTTTTATATTACTTCTAATATTTTTAATATGAGCTCTGTTCAACTATTTTCATGTTTTTATTTCTCATATCATGGAATTAGAGCCCATTTTGCATAAAGGGTTATCCACATGCTCACCCGCATCTCCAGAACGAGAGCCAGCAAACCAGAGCAAGTGCCTACACTAGAGCCAGAGCTGGGAGTCAAAGTTAGAGCCAAGAGTCTGAGCCAGAACTAGAGTCTAAGTTCTAAAGAAAGCTACTCTTCAGTGTTACAAAAACACCCAAAGATTTTAGGTCCTCAATCCAAGTTCTCTTTTAAACTCAACGAAATGTCTACTGCAATATGTCATTTTAAAACTCTAGAAGTATAGTTTTAGTAGGAACAAACCCTACTCCATTTACCATTGTGCAAAGAAAGTTATAATCGAAAAACCATCAATAGGTTAAGTTGCCACTTATAGAAATCCATGTTTTTCATGCTTATTCTAACATTAACTAACACTTGCATAATAGCGTAAATCTAGGTTGAGGAAGATAATTTATCTAAAATGAGGTCACCAATTTCGCCCCAAAGTTGAGCCACCACAAATCCTAATTTTTTTCTCTACAAAAATCTCAAAAATTATATAAATCATCAATACCATAATAAATAACTCAAATATATGTTGGGAAAGTGTTATTACCTTGATTTGAGACATCAATTTCATCCAAAATTCAAATTTCCCAAAACCTTAGATTTTCTCTCTCTAAAATTTCATAAATTTCTCACTAGGATTTTGTTCTAGAGTTGATATTTGAGTGTTTGAAAACTTTAACACTTGATTTTGAGTGTGATTTGAATGATTTCTAGGGACAGAAAGTGAGCTTGGCGAGAGAGGAAGGAGAGAGTGATTGCCGAGAGGGTGAGAGAATGAGAGAAAAAAAAGGGGGTGGGGGTGGGACCAACATTTTTTTTTAATTGTTGTTTTGTTTTGTCTTGTCTTGTCTTGTATTTTTTTTTTCCCTTGGTGTTTGCTATTGGTAGTATTTGAACCCACACCCTTTAGGGATATGAATCTTACACTAGAACATCAAACCAATTTCACTAATTTAATCATTATCAATGTAGGGGTGTAGCTCATATGGTAGAGCGCTTGCTTTGCATGCGAGAGGCACAGGGTTCAATTCCCCGCACCTCCACTTTCAGGACAATGCTTAACTTATTTTTATATTTTCATATTTGTAT
The DNA here is from genome assembly GCA_037126225.1 of Dillenia turbinata. Classification (NCBI taxonomy): domain Eukaryota; kingdom Viridiplantae; phylum Streptophyta; class Magnoliopsida; order Dilleniales; family Dilleniaceae; genus Dillenia; species Dillenia turbinata. The sequence goes on from JBAMMX010000025.1 coordinate 19,212,513, forward strand.
TATAATATTTTTATATTTATGATAATGAGTTTTTTATATAAATTTAACTTATTGTAATAATTCAAATGAAGCGATGGAGCATTATATTGCTTCCAATATTTTCAATTTGGTATTAGAACTATGTATATCTATTTTTCATATTTCTATTTCTTCTATCATGGTATAAGAATTCGTTTTGCAGAAAGGGTTATCCACCTGCCCATACGTGTCTCTAGTGCAAGAGCTCGAGAACTAGAGCAAGTGCCAAAACTAGAGTGAGAGTTGGGAATTAGAGTCAAAGCCAAGAGCCAGAGTTTTGGAGAAAGTTGCTCCTTAGGGTTACAAAAATACCCAAGGATTTGAGGTTCTCAGTCCATATTATCTCTCAAACTCAAGTGATTTTCATCATACCACATTGAATTTGAAAGGAAATATTAAAATGTATTATGTGTTAAAATCAAATCAATTAATTGATTTGATTTTGATACATATCTGACTTTTTTTTTTTATAAATTTTTTATAAAATAACCACATTGGATCTAGCTAAATCTAGTTCAAGTCGGGATGAACCTTTAAGAGATAAAATTCTTCCGGCACCTATTTTTATCATACACGGACTCAAAGTCGAGATCTTGTTTAAATGGTACCGATGACTGGCCAATGGACAAACTAAGCGTTAGTAAACTGCTAATGGTAGGATTTGAACCCATGCCCTTTGAGGAGAGGAATCTTATGTTGGAGCATTAAAAAAATTTGACTAATTTAGTGGTTATCAATATGCTCATATGGTAGAGCGCTTGCTTTGCATGCGTGAGACATTGGGTTCAATTCCTGCACCTCCACTTTAGGAAACAATGTTTAGCTTATTTTTATATTTTTATTATTATATTACTATATTTATGGCAATATCTTTTTTATATAAATCTAACTTATTTAATAATTTAAATGAATCGGTGGAGCATTACGTTAATATTTTTATAGTGTTTATAATATTTTCAATATGGTATTAGAGCCATTTTCATCTGTTTCTCATGTTTTATTTCTTCTACCATGGTATCAGAACCTGTTTTGCAAAAATGGTTACAAACTAGCCCGCACGTGTCTCCAAAGTGAGAGCAAGCAAGTGCCATAACTAGAGTTAGAGTTGGGACTTAGAGCCAAAGCCAAGAGCCAAAGTCCAAGCCAGAGCTAGAGGTAGAGTTCTCGAGAAAGTTTCTCTTTAGGGATACAAAAACACTTAAGAATTTTATGTCCTCAATCCATATTCTCCTTCAAACTCAAGTGATTTTCATCATACAACATTGAATTTGAGAGGGGATGTTAGAATATATTATGTGTTATTAACTTTTCTTATTTTTTATTCGGTAATCACGTTGGATCCGATTAAATTCTATTCAAGTCAGGTTGACCTCATAAGGGGCAAACTCTTTCGACGCTTGTTTTTACTCCACACAAGACTCGAAACTGAGATTTTATTTAAGGGATATTAATGATCAGCCACTAGACCAATTAAGCATTGGTAAAGGGCCGATGGTAGGATTTGAACCCACAACCTTTGGGGAGAGGAATCTTATGTTGGAGCATTACACTGACTTGACTATTTTAATGGTTATTAATATGGGGGTGTAGCTCATATGGTAGAGCGCTCGCTTTGCATGCGAGAGGCACGGGGTTCGATTCCCCGCACCTCCACTTTCAAGGACTGATTTTTATATTTATATTATTATATTTCCATATTTATGACAATTTTTTATATAAATCTAATTTATTGTAATTATTCAAATGGAGAATTAGGTTGAAGGGCGGATTTGACGTAATGGTGTAGTCTCACCATTGTCTCTATTAGGTTAATATTTTTATATTGCTTCGAGTATTTTCAATATGGCATTAGAGCCATATTCATCCATTTTTCATGCTTCTATTTCTTCTATCATGGAATCATAACCCATTTTGCAAAAAGGGCTATCTATGAGCCCGCACGCGTCTATAGAGTGAGAGCCATAGAACTAGAGCAAGTGCCTGAACTAGAGCTAGAACTAGGAGTCATAGCCAAAACCAAGGGTCAGAGCCAGGGCTAGAGTGAGAGCCAGAGTTATGGAGAAACCTACTCTTTAAGGTTACAAAATTACCCAAGGATTTTAGGCTCTCAATCCATATTCTCTCTCAAAATCAAGTGATTTTCATCATACCACGTTGAATTTAAGAGGAAATGTTAGAATATATTATGTGTCAAAATCAAATCAATTAATATATATTTGACTTTTCTTATTTTTTATCTTGTCACCACGTTGTATATGACAAAATCAAATTTGAACTAAATTGGACCTTAAGGGACAAAACTCTTCCGACATCTATTTTTATCAAACATATGATTCAAACTCCAGATCTTGTATAAGAGGTACCAGTAATCAACTAATAGATCCACTAGACGTTGGTAAAGTGCTAAGGGTAGGATTTGATAACACGCTCTTTGGGGAGTGAAATTTTATATTGGGCATTAAACCAACTTAACTAATTTAATGCTTTTCAATTTGGGAGTGTAGCTCATATGGTAGAACGCTTGCTTCGTTGTGAGAGGCATGGGGTTTGAATCACCCCACCTTCACCTTAGGGGACAATGCTTAACTTATTCTCATGCTAGAGTATTAAACCAAATTCACTAATTTAATGCTTATCAATATGGGGGTGTAGCTCATATGGTAGAGCGCTCGCTTCGCATGCGAGAGGCACGGGGTTCGATTCCCCGCACCTCCAGGGACGATGCTTAGCTTATTACTATATTTCTATATTCATGACAGAGTTTTTTATTTAAATTCAATTTATTGTAATAATTCAATTGAAACAATAGAGCATTAAGTTAATATTTTTATGTTGCTTTCATTATTTTTAATTTGGTTATAGAGCCATATTCATTTATTTTTCATACTTCTGTTTCTTCTATCATGGTATCACAATCCATTTTGTAAAAAGGATTATTCACATGCCTGCACCCATCTCCAAAGTAAGAGCTAGAGAACTAGAGCAAGTGTAAACTAGAATCAGAGCCAGAAGTCAAAACTAGAGCCAAGAGCCAGAACTAGAACTAAAGCTAGAATTCTAGAGAACGCTGCACTTCAGGGTTACAAAAAACCTAGGGATTTTAGGTCCTCAATCCATATTTTCTTTTTCAAATTCAAATGACTTTCATCATACCATATTGAATTTGAGAAGCGATGTAAGAATATATTATGCATCAAAATCAATTTTTGATAGATATTTGGTTTTTCTTATTATTATTTTTTTATATAAACTACTGATATCCGATAATTACATTGGATCTGATTAAATCCGATTCAGGTCGGGTTGAACCCTTAAGGGACAAAACTCTTTTGATATCTTTTTTGTCATATACAAGATTCGAACCCAAAATCTTATTTATAATATACCAATGATCGAATACCGTACCAACTATGCATTGGTAAAGTGCTAATTTTAGGATTTGAACCCATGTGCTTAGAGGAGTGAAATTTTAAATTGGAGTATTAAATCAACTCCTCTAGCCTAATGGTTATTAATAAGGGGGTTCAGCTCATATAATAGAGCGTTCACTTTGCATGCGAGAGGCACAAGGTTGGGGACAATGCAGAACATATTTTTATATTTCTATTATATTTCTATATTCATATTATTATATTTAGGCATAGGGTTTGATTCCCTGCACCTCCACTTTCGGGGACAATGTTAAACTTATTTTTATATTTCTATATTTGTACTATTATATTTCCATATTTATGACAATGAATTTTCTACATAAATCCAATTTATTGTACTAATTGAAATGAACCAATGGAGTATTAAATTTAATATTTTTATATTATTTCCAATTTTTTAATATGGTATTAGAGCCATATTCATGTGTCTTTCATGTTTTTATTTCTTTTATCAAAGAGAAAGAGAGAAAAAGAAGAATCCAAAACCCAAAAAAAAAGGAAAAAAAAATGTTTCTTCAAAAAGAATGAGATTGAGATAAATGTGAGAAGTAATACGAAAAAAGAAGAGGAAAATGAATACAGAAGGAAAAAAAAAAGTACAGGAAAAAATTGGGCTTGAAGATAATTTTTTATTTAAAAAGATTCTTTCTTTTTTATTAATTTGAAGAATGAATCAATAATTATTTATATGAATTGTGACACAAATATTTGGTTCATTTAATTTAGAAACTATGTGATCCAATTTTTTATGAATAATACCTACATAATAGAATATGAGAAATGGAATGGAACAACTCCAACAACAAAAGAATATTAATTAACGAGTTTGGAAAAGTAGAGGATAGATAGGATTTCTATAAAAAGAAAAATGATGGTAAAATGATAATTTAATCATTCTGTATTTAAATATTTGATTTTTTTTTTTATCTGCCACATATATATTTTGAAAAATATTTACTTCAATCAATAAATAATTATAACAAAATAAAACAAAATAGAGCAAAGCAGAGGTACATGTATCTTTCCCAAACATCCCCTAAAAGCCATGTCTATGTAGTTTTGTACTACTGGCAACTGCATATTTATAGTTGTTTTTAGTTTTTCTATTTTATGAAATGTGTGATAGAAGATGAAAGTCACAAAATCTTTCTTCTCAACATTTTCACCATTTTTGTATCACGCAAACAATTTTCTCTTTAAAATTTACCTCCAATAATTTGATCTGCACAGGGAACAGGCCTTTGATGATCTCCTTAAAAATAACATATTACCATATGGAATGAACAGTGAAGAAAGTGTCCACACAATGTTGTAATAAATCTAACTAATTGAGATTGAACTAGAAAACTAGTTCCTTCAGCATTGCTCAAGCTTAAGCTATAATGGTTTTACATATTTAAAGATCACTAAGCATGATGAAATACATCATGTGTAAAAGACAAGCTACATGAGTTCTTTCAACATCTCATTTAATTTTATTTCTCTTTTTCTTTCTTTTAATCACAGCCAACCTCCAAACCCCCTTAAAAAAATAAAAAATAAAAAATAAAAACCGAAAAGAATACCTAGGCAGTCTTCCCCTTGCTTTTTTTTGCAAGGAGACTGATTTGAACCCCGGACCTCAAGGACACAACGGAGAAACTCCGCCATTACGCCAAGTCCGCCCTTCAATGTGGAAGTTTCGGCATTGAGTACGCCCTTAAAAAATAAAAACAGAAATCCGCTAGCCTATATGAAAATTACAGAAATTCTTACAGTCAGGGGAGCTAAAAATTAAAATATGAGGTGTTAAAATGATTTTTGCATTTTATCCCATATAATCAATTAGTTTAAAAGAGTTGAGGAAGGTTTGGAGAGCATTAATCCTTCAGGTTTTTGTGTTGATCTTCTTTCTTTTTTCCTCTTTTAACGATTTCTCATCCTGGGAGTTTTTGTAGATTCTTCCTTCCAATACAATGCTCTCAAAAAAAAAAAAAAAAAAAAAATCTGCATTGAAGAAGATTCAATGCAAGTCAAAGAAATTTCACCAAAAACTGAGGTGTTAAAATATCATTTTATGGAGTTACAAAAGTATGCCGTCTTCAGAGTGTTCCTCAATCAGTATAACAATATGGAACTAAACACTCCACCCAAACAAACAATAAGTTTGGAAATGTTTGGTGGAAAGTTCAAAATAAGTACTCTCTCCTCCAAACAAAGAATGGAGCTCTTCCTAGTCATTACGAAATCAAAGCCAACATCCTTATAATTTATTACTACAAGCAGCCTCTCTCTCTCTCTCTGTGTCAAATTTACGTCAAGAACTACGAAAAAGCAAGAAGCAGTACAATCTTAAAACCTTATAATTAACCTTCAGTAAGCATATATACGATCTCTCTCTCTCTCTCTCTCTCGGCCTATGGAGCATAAGTTAAGAGTATAGTATACAAACCCATCAAAAATATCAACAATTTATACAATATTAGGAAGAAGGTTTTACCAAAAACATAAGAAACCCAAACCCGAACACAAAAAATTACCTTGGCAAACTTGATCTCGCCTTCAAGCTCGTGAAATCTGTTGTTCAATCTCCCATATTTGTTGATGTTTTGCTGGTCTTCCCATGTCACCTCCGTATCCGAACCTCCACCCTTCCATTTTCCATCAAACAACCAATTAAACTCTCAGATTAACAAAGAAACGAGGGGTTTAGGGTTTTAGCAATTTAGTGTTTTATTTTACCTGCTGCATTGTGTTTCACTTGAGCAATTGAGTGTTCTCAAAATTGCTGGAGGATCAGAATCCGATTGATGTTGAATAGACCACAGATCTGGCAGGCTGCGACGTCGTTTTCGTCTTAATGCGTTTGGAGCAGTGCTTATGTGGATATATAACGAAATTATTATTATATTATTATTATTATTATTATTATTATTATTATTTACTACACCCCACAAAAGCAGTTGTGGAGAGCCTGGGGTTAGGGGGTGGGGATGTGTATATCCTATGACTCCTCATTTATGGGTTAGCCCAATAAGTTGTACAATTTTAAAATTATTTATTAAATTAATCAAGATCGAGCATACTTGTATGTAAAACAAATTAAGATGAAACATGCATTCTAACTTATCACATAAAATTTTTTTGGATGCTGTTAGACTTAATCTACTGCCCGATATTCAGAGTTTCATTCCGATTAATCTGAATTGATTAGACCGAGATTTTTCTTAGGGAGTAGGGGTCTCCCAATATAGTTGACTCCATGGATGAATATATTTAGGGTTTTGAGTAGATAATTGCACTCCCTAAATTCTTTAAAAATTTAATTAGTGTTTGTGACCCATATATATTTTATACACACTTAACTTTAATTTTACACCCCGCTCATATTTGTTATTTAAATAAATATCTTATAAATCTTTTGCACCTCCTGCGTATGGGTCTTGGGTCAACCTCCGGTGGAATCTATACCCAACTTGCTAGTCGAACTCGGGGATCAGCAACCTATTCATTACACCAATTGCCATTGGTATTTATTAGATAAATTTATATAAAATTTATTTCATTTTGTTCAATTGACTAAATAAATTGAATTTATATAATTATTATTAAACTTTTTTTTTTTTTAAAAAAAAGCTTTAGTATCGCGACTTGTTTAAGTAATGAATTAGTTTGAACATTTTTTTAATTGATAGTTTTGCAAACCAAGAAAAAGGGAGGTTGATATGATTGCTAGAATCATAAAATACAAAATTTTACCTTTTTTAATTTCTGCGGAATATTTATTTTTCTTTGGACTAATTATGCAATCTTCAATGAAATATACTTCACGTAAAACATAATTAGAAAAAAAAAATGGTGATAGCATACAGTGTCTCGTATTAGTTGTTGTCATGCAATCGAACAAGGGTTCGAGTTCATTGATAAGGGTGGGCTTGTTTAACATCTGCATGGTATAGACATTTTTTTTTTTTTTTTTTTTTTTTTAAATTTGTGCGTATTCATGCCTGTGAGGAGGAATAGTTTGTTTCCTTTACAGGCAGACTTAAATCAGGCTTCATCAATGGCTTCATATTAATGGAGTCTGCGCACAGATTCGTGGTGAGACCGTGTACATTCACTATTCATAAAGACATGGAATTGTCAACAATGGAAGTTCTTGATGCAAACTATATGCCACGGAAGTTTGGGTACTACTATAAAAGAAAAGAAGGACGAAGAATGACTCAAGAGCTAAATATCGATACCCGGCCAACTTTCATTTTAGGACTTGCCATGGATTTATATAGCTATTAGTGTTATGTTTTATCAATTTTATTTTGATTAATTTTCATTTTTATTTTAGTAATTTAGGTTTTTGGGCCTAGTTCTAGATGGTAATTTAGCAGTTTCTAAACGTTTTAATAGTCAACTCAGCAGTATAGTTTGCAAGACAAACATCAGAAAGGATCACAATAGTAATGCATGTCTATCAATGTTCCTATCCAAATGTTGAGTCTCTGCAATAGTTGTGTCCATGAAAGACTAGGTTTAGTTCTACAATATTTTTAATAAGAACAAGAAATGCAAATCTGTGATTTAAACTCTCAGGAGCCTGCAAAGCGAAATTGTGGAGACTAGCTTCAGTATCTTGCAATGCCATAAGAGGAAGGATGGTTTTGGGAACTTGGTGTTCTGTTAGTTTTAAATAGCTTAAAATTGAAGTGAGGTTGATGAAGTACCCTTCACGGTGCCAAATAGTGAGGCCACCCATCGGACTGTCAAATCCATACCCTTCCTCTTCCCAGTTCAGTAAGTCTGGGAAGAAAGGATGGTTTAAATAGGATATTCGGATCACAAGCCACTTCTTGTCAGTTTCTCCTATGTAGACTCCAAGGTGGCCTTTGAGAGCATCATTTGGTGGCTGAGAGCACTCCCTGCTTTGGAGGAGTTCGATGAGGACTTATTTAGAATGAGCCCATTCAGACAGCCATCTTGATTGAGAACTTTAAGACTTGAAAATTGAAAATGTTGATTAAAGCGATGAGATCTAGTATTTGGAAGTGGAGGGCTTCGGTTGAATTGACAAACTTTATATCTGGGGAAAAAATATAAAAAAAAAAAAAAAAAAAAAAAAAAAAAAAAAAATTTATATATATATGGAAAATGCAATCTAGAAAGTGGAGGAAAAGAGAGAGGTGATTGAAACATATCAAGTGTTGAGTGACATATTTGGTTATTGAACTGTTGTTTATCAATCACATGGAATGCCCAATGTGTCGGAGGACACCCTGCCCTACCAATATAAGATATATATATATATATATATATATATATGGAAAGAAGTTGGGAGGGGGGGGGGGGGGGGGGGGGGGGTAGCATATCAATGAGTGACATATTTGGTTATTGAACTGTTGTTTATCAATCACATGGAATGCCCAATGTGTTGGAGGACACCCTGCCCTACCAATATAAGGTAGCTATGAAGAGGGGCCAAACGGAGATCACATATATTTTCTTAGCCACCGACTTTAATGATCCATTTCTCTGCTAGGTATGTTCATGACTTCAAAGGTCCTTTGTAATCGGTAAGACAATAAGATTCTCATCTCGGCATCCTTGTCATGCTTGCCCATGTTAATAATTATTGTCTTGCTAGTTACACTGCAAGTGCCATTCAGAGCTTTAATCCTTATTTCTTGGAAGAGCTACTGAACTTTTAAGAGCAACATTTTCATTTCAGAGATTGGTGTTTTCACCCGTTGGTTGTTGAAAATTGAAGTGTGGTAAGGGAAAGACTTAATATGTGGTAACACTTGCCATAATGAAATGCCGGTTTAGTAAGATGCAGAGCCACATAAAGAGAGGAGACGGTCGATATGTAGGGCTAACTGATCTTTCAATATGTTGGCAGCCCCCTCCTTCAATAATAGCAACCAACGATTTTCATCCTTGCCTCTCACAAAGATTGGAGCAAGGCTCATTTTTAGAGGATATGGTCCTCGCTATGTTTTTCTCCTCATAAAGGCTTACACTGGCGCAGACCTCTGAGTGGCCTTTACCCTAGTCACTTGTCCAACATACAGACAGAAATGCACTAGTCTGGCAAGCTATTCAGAGAACCTCACACAATGAGGGGAAAGGGATTATGCTCGCATCATTGGGTCTTCGTGTAATTTTGAGGTGAGAATTGGATCAGGAATAATTAGCCACGTTACATTTGAGCCAAGTGAATGAGGAAGGTAAACAAAGAAGGCTGGTCTCGGGGCTTCTTTTCCTTGAGGGCATAAAATTCAATTGGTCCTAAATTAATCAGGCTCCTCATGATGGGCCAATATTAGGTCTCCTGCTCGAGATAGCTAACCCAAAGAACAGTTTATTCGATAAAATATGCAATCAAAGTTTGGCAAAAGCACTTTCTAGTTTGTACTCACTCGGGGCATGTTTAGACCGAAGGATGGATGTGGTAAAGAAGAAACAGTTGGAGAAAAGGGTCTTTTCCTTTGTTTGGTACAAGGGAGTAGAACATTTTTTTTTCCCAAGAGGGAGAAGGTTGTGAAGAAAATGATCATATTTTCGAACTATTTGTTCACGCGTTGTTGCTCTTTTCTTAGCCAAAAGTTGGAAGCACCATGACACTCTATTCCAGGAAAGACGATTCATTTACAAATTATGAGAAATTTATTTGTATTATCCATAGATACATTGGCAAGAGCCTGCATAGCAAAACTGTGGAGACTGGCTTGACTGTCTCATGTTATCTCGCTTAAACATATTATATTAAGCAATGAGGCAATTCATAAAGAGGTCAGTGATATTGAGTTTTTTCTGCTTTTTTAGTTATGAGCAGCTCAATGTGGAAGTGAGGCTGGTAAAGTACTCTTCACTGCGTGGAATGGTAAGGCCACCCATTGGATGGTCAAATCCAAACTCTTCCTCTGTCCATGAAGAGGTCAGTGATATTGAGTTTTTTCTGCTTTTTCAGTTATGATCAGCTTAACGTGGAAGTGAGGCTGATAAAGTACTCTTCGCTGCATGGTATTGTAAGGCCACCCATTGGATGGTGAAATCCAAACTCTTCCTCTGTCCATCGTAGCAAGTCTTGGAACAATGGATGGTTTAAATAGGATATTGGGATCAGGAATCGCTTCTTGTGAATTTCTCCTACGTAGACTGCAAGGTGACCTTTCGGAACATCATTGGTGGCTGAGAACATTCCATTCTTTGGAGAAAGTGCTCGTTGGAGGACAGGCTTAGCACAAGTCATGCCCATTTGGACACCCATCTTGAGCAGATACTTAAAATAGTTGAATAACCGGAAATTGTTGATTGAGATGAAATTTAGTATTTGGAAGTGAAAAGGCTTTGGTCGAATCTGCAACCATCAAACATGCATCATGTGTATATATATATATATATATAAAGGTTGGAAACTCCCATTGTAATAAATGGAGTAAAAAGCTAGGTGATTCAAACATATCAAGTGTTGAGTGGCATTTTTGGTTATTGAAATGTTGTTGAACAATCACATGGCATGCCCAACGTATTGCAGGACACCCTGCCCTACCAATATAATGTAGCTACAAAAGAGGGGCCAAATTGAGAATATATACTATTTTCTTAGCCACTGACTTCTAGCTCGTAAAGTAGTGATTCCTTTTTCTGTTAGACATGTTCATGATATCAAAGGTCCTTAATGATCCATAAGATAATAAGATTCTCGTCATTGGTAGAGCATCGATGAACTTAGACTTGTATGGTCATAAGCAATTGCGGTGCATGCATGACCAACTAGCTTCTCTGGGGCATCTGAAAGAGTCTTTATGCCGACCATTGTTCAACAAAACATGAGATTTTGTTGCTTGCCAAATACCTGTTTGGATAACCAGTAAATAGACAAGCAAATAACAAAGAGAAACTTTAGTTACTTTGATGCACACCCTGAAACACATGAAACATACACAGTAACTCATAAATCATATGGGTATTACATTTTCTTGCACTTTCACTACAAAAAAATCATTGTTTTGCGACAAAATTTGCCATACGTAGAAAACCCAAAACAACTTAATCGACAATTTTTTTCGTCCCTAATAAGTCGGCAAAATTTTGGGCCAAAAACAATTTTTGTCAAAGTCGCAATTTGCCTAATTAGGTTTTGTCAATATTTGCGGCAACATGAAGGATCGCCCTCTTTGGTGAGTCTAATAGTCATTCCATTTGAGCGTGGTTGGGGTGGGGGGGGGGTTTGGGGTTGCATACAATGGGGGTTTCTTTAAATGCACTAGTGTCTTGCTTTTCAACTTCATACTAAAGAAGGGGGGGGGGGGAGAGGAAAAGGGGGGGGGGGGGGGGGGGGGGGGCGTTAGGCTTCATGCACAACCTCGTAATGACATCTCTTTAGCTCCCATCCGGCAGGGGTACACTACAATTTTGGTGCCTTTCAAAGCCTTTGAATGCAAAATTCTCAAAAATAACGAACATAATTTCCGCCCCCCGGGGGGAACCACCCAAACAAGAAAGGAGGGGTAAGTGGGGGGGGGAGGGGGGATAGTTTGCTTAATAAAAAAAAAACACCGCCAAAAAATCAATTGGCATTTTGTTTCCCCCAAGAATCAATCGTTGGGAGGATCTCAACCCCACCCCCAAATCACTGGCGAGGGGGGGGAGGAGCTTGGTAGCGGTGACCATGTTCTAGGGTGGCTTCACCTCGGTGTACTTTCGAGTTTTGTGTCCACAATCGGGTTCACCCACAAGATGTTGGTCTCGAGCACGCAAGCATCTTGTTGATTCACAATTTCTTCTGTTGATGGTATGGGGGGGGGGGGTGGATATCATAGACACCGGGGCCAATTCCAGCACCATACTTGACACCCTCACGAAAACGAGGGGGGTTCTCATCCGACCGAGAGTTCTCAATGGTGATCACACCAGGGCCCAGCAATAATAGATTGGATGATGTCATTGAAGTTGGAGTAGCACATGTGGGTGTGGATCTAGATTGAAGCACATAAGCTCAAAAACAAAATGGAAAAACAAATAAGGGAAGGCATTTTCTTTGTTTTCTTTCCCTACGAGTAGTGTCCTTGACACCAACGTTGGTAATGCGGACCAGTGGACAGCCCAATCCAAGTAGAAAGCTTGCTCGGACTTCCTAAGAGGCCTCCCCCTCCCCGGCCTAGCTTCATCAATAAAACATTAATGCCCCCCCCCCAAGATCCTCCACTTCATTTTTGATGGCCATCGCCGATAGCAAGTCTCAAAAATAGACCATCGGTCGTTGATAAAAAAATGAAAAAAAAAAAAAAAAAGAGAAAGAAAAAAAAAAAAAGAAAAAAAAAAAAGAAGGGAAAGAGAAAAGGGAGGAGAAAAAAGGAGAGAGGGAGAGAGAGAGAAGAAAAAGAGAGAGAGAGAGAAAGAAAGGGAGAGAAGAGGAAAAGAAGGGGAGAAAGGGGGGAGGGAGAGAGAGGAGGGGGGAAAAAAAAAGGGAAATCGCTTTTTGTCGTTGAGGAATGGATTTAAGGGCGTTGGATTTAAATTAGGAATTTAGTAATTTATTTGTCAAATTGAATTAACGCAAATTTGGTTTAAATTATTAGCATTTGTAGTGTTTCTACGCCATCATGTGACATAAACCAATTTGATGCTAAAATTTGCAGCTCCTGTGCTGTTGATTTGTTGCAAATCTTGACATGGTGGATTGAGTAGGACTGCAAATGTACATGGTTGCATGTGCTTTTGTCTTCAAGTTTTGGCAGACTCAGATCATTAGATGTTGAGGAACAAAAACATCATGCTCAACCACTCAGGAGGGGGAAGGTATGCCTAGTGTTTTGGTTGCAAACAAACATCATATATTTGTGACATGATAGGTTAAGCCAAAGTTTTGACATAGAGCTATAGTCATACACATGTTTCTATTGTTTTAAAGAACAATGCACCAACCCCACCTCTATCATTTCTCCATCTAATATTGGTGCATCAGCTCATCCTTCAGAACTCAAAGAATTGTGAATATGAAATTTTTTATTTGCCGTTGCACCAACATTCCCCTTTGAAGAAATTCTACTTAAAATAGGACGAGTTCATAGTGGTATTTATTTAGTGCAGTCAATGCCAATTCTACATTAGAGTACATTAATCCTCTTGTGTGGGTCGTGAACATTGCACTGTTATTGAAAGAGATAGAAAAAAAATATGACAACGAGAATATCGGGTAGTTGGAGAGACTAAATAAACTTAAATTTGCTTATCTTCTCGTTCCAAAATATTCCCATAGGTTTATATAGATCCCAAGGGAGTGTAAAAGATATATTACATCAATAAATTTGAAGTTATTGTGCCATTTCTTAATAGTCACATTCTAAAACTGAAATAATCCTCTTTTATCTCATTTATGCTCATATTTATAAATTATTTTAATTGAGTTGCCTTTCATATTTCTACACTAAATAGATTCTTCCGTTATTTGTGTGACTATTAAGTTCATTCATTGACACTCCTCTTGAACTTAATTGTCTTCCGTCAACCATTCCAAAAAGCATCTTGAATTTGTGAAACAAGTTGGCAGCAAGCGGTTTGGTAAAGATATCAGCAATTTGATGTTGTGACATGACATAGAGTAGGTCCACATGTTTCTTCTTCACATGCTCTCGGATGAAGTGATATCGGATGTCTATATGTTTACTCCTTTTATGATTATCTGGGTTATTGGCCAATGCAATTGTTGATCTGTTATCAACTCTAATTTTTGTTGCTTTGATTTGAGGAAAATATAGCTCCTTGAGAAGACCCCTTAGCCAAATAGCATGATATACACAATATGATGCAGTAACATATTCAATTTCACAAGTAGAAAGAGTAACATATTCAGCTTCACAAGTAAAAAGAGTAACAACTTGTTGCTTTTTTGATTACTAAGTGAATGTCGTTTCATCCATGTAAAAGACAAATTCAGTTGTACTGTTTTTACCAAATCTTCTCCCCAATCATTATCTAAAAAACCACAAAGCTAAAAATTTTTAGGAGAATACAATAGCCAATGAGATATAGTGCCTCGAATGTAGCGAAGAATTCTTTTGGCCGCCTTCCAATGTATTGCTTTGGGCTCTTCCATATACTGATTTAACCCAACTCTATAAATGATGTCTGGTCTTGTATATGTTAGATATCTTAAGTTTCCAACTAAGTATTTGTAGAGAGAAACATTCACAATTTTTCCTTTGTCATACTTTGATAGCTTTGCTCTACAATTAACGAGGATGCTCATTGGGTTGCAATTTTTTATCTTGAATTTTTTGAGAATATCCATTGTATATGTTTCTTGTGATACAAAAATTCCTTCCTTTGAATGCTTGACTTCGAAACCAAAGAAGTAGCTCATTAGTCTCATGTCAGTCATTTCGAAATCCCGAGTCATGACTAACTTGAAATCCATGAACATATGAGGATTGCTACCTAGGAAAATGAGATCATCTACATACAAAACAACAAACATGATATCTCTATTTTTCTTTTTCATGTATACACAAGGACATTGTACAAACCATTGGCCTTGAAGTAAGTATCAATGCGTCTATTCCATGCTTTTGATGCTTGTTTCAACCTATAGAGCACATTCTTTAATTTTAAGACTTTTTTTTCACCTCCCTTCTTCACATAACCCATAGGTTGTTGCATATACACTTTTTTCTCAAGAAAACTATTTAGAAAAGTGGATTTGACATCCATTTGATAGATACTGTAACACCGAGAAATAGAGGAAGAAAAAAAAAGTAAGAAAAGTCAAAGGAAAAAAAAAAACACATACTCTTCCTTTGCTCCTCACCCGACTGTTTTTTTCCCCTCATTCTCTCATCTCTCTCTCTGTCTCTCAAATGTCTCCCCCTCCCTACACTCTCACTCACTCTCTCAACAAATCTCCATTTTCTCTCTCTATAATTTATTTCTCTCTCATTAATCCTTTCACCTAACCCTAAAAACCCTAAGCAAAACCTGCATTGTGAGAAATTTCAGGAAATCTAGGGTTTGCTCACGAAGGAGAAAAATTGGAGATTTTGAAATCAGACGCCTCCGAATCGATCCAACATCATAATCAAGGTATTTTTCACTCCCTAATCTTGGGTTTAGTTTCATTCGTGCTAGATTGTGATGTATTATTGGAATTTTGGAGATTTAGTTGGAAAATC
Source organism: Dillenia turbinata (assembly GCA_037126225.1). NCBI lineage: Eukaryota > Viridiplantae > Streptophyta > Magnoliopsida > Dilleniales > Dilleniaceae > Dillenia > Dillenia turbinata. The sequence continues at coordinate 19,228,108 of JBAMMX010000025.1, forward strand.
AAAACCCTAAAATTTCCTACAAGCTGGATAGTCCATACATGCTGTGATCTTTTAACTCATAATTCCTTCTACACTACTACAAACTGAATAGAGTTTATCTCTGTTGAAACTAAACTTCTGGGGCTTTAAAATGACATATGACTTGAAAAATTTCGTTGAGGATTGAATTTTTGATGAATTTTTGAAGTGGTATAAACTCTGTAGAAAACTCTGTTTTGTGTCCTGTTCTGGCAGTGAGTTTTGCTGCTGATTTGAACTATCTTTGAGGTAGTTTTAGGCTTAAGTCTGAACATGAAATTTGTAGATCCATATCTTATCTTTAATTTGAGACTTGAATCACTTAAATCCGATATGTGTGGTGAAAGTTATGACAATTTTTCCATGGCTGCGTAGATAAGAGTTATGAATTCTAGACAATGATGTTCATGGATTTAGATGCTTTGGTATGATTTGAATGGATTTAGGACATAAATATCAAAGTTGTAGTTTTATATCTAACCTTTAAGTAAAAAATTGGAATGTCCATGATCCGAAAAGGATAGATCAAGATACAGTCATTTTTCTATAACATGTTATGCTAGAAATTATTGGAAAGTTAGAAATTTATGATATATTGAGAAGAACCAATTTGCTCTAGTGTTGGTATACAATTTAATGATTAATTTGTGATCAATGCCTTAAGTTAAGACATTCGAAATCAAAGAGGGGTTGAATTTTGTTTGATTTGAAATTTGGAAATGATTACCTTCCCAAAAAGTGAGTGGATTGTTCATTATGACTTTAAATGAGTAAATTGTTTAAAATTCTTTATAAATAATTTTGAATGATTTTTACATGATTTATATGAATTGTTTTGTAATTGTGAGATATCTGAAATGAAAATTTGAATTACAAATGCATCTATTGAATTTATAAATGAATGTGTACCATATATTGGGGAATATTTGAATTATGAATGTTATGGTACGATTTAGATATTGTTTTGTTGAAATTTTGGTACATGAATTGTGAATTGGATTTTTGCGAATGAAACGGTATATGAGATTAATGGTTATAGTCATTCCCTCCACAGAACGACCCGACGGGGTGATATAGTTGGAGTTGAATGAGCGGGGGAGACAGACGTGACTCCCTATGCCAAAATCGTGCTATATCTGGACATACCGTGGTGAAGTACGAGTCAACATCAAGGAAGGAAGATTTAGTATTTAGAAATATGTGGATTAAAAATCCATTGGTGGGCTTTCGTCTGGGTTCGGCCAAACCTGGGACGGGAGTGATTTCTTAGGGAAACCCCATGATTTTCGAAAAGTCTAAACTCTGTGGATGCATGTTTGTTTGAAATTACTTTAATTTGTCTGAAATTATTTTATATTCAATGAGTTGTTTATGACATATGTTTTGACTCTCCAACACTCAGCCCTCATTTATCGCACAATTATGCCATTGCATTCTACTCGCTGAGTATTTCCATACTCACCCCTCTCATCATATTTTTCAGAGGAAGCTTAGGTGGGGACGTCATTGGAGCCAGTAGAAGACTTTGTTTTGCTGTTTTTATGTAGGTATTGATGATGTTGGATTTATTTTTGGAATTATATAGTATGATCCATGGAAGGGAACTATTGTACTATTCTTTTGGTTTGGATAATAGGGATCCTTAGAGTGGAAGTTCTGAATATCTCATACTGTTTGGATTTTATTAATACCGACTCGATTTCTCTTGAGCAAGTATTGGTAAAATTTATACTAATATGATTTGGGACTTCATTGTTTTATTTGAATTCACTTTTGGAAAAATGTTTACACTTTATTGGGAGATTTAGAAATTTTATTATGGACTTTGATCTATTTTGAGTTTGTAAATTCATTAAAATGCTTGAGAATGCTGAATGGCTGGGTTGGCCAAATTGCATGCGAGCGTGTATAGGAATGGATCCAGTGGATCCTTTGTTTGTGTGACATTGCATGCCTTTGATAATTGATGACTTAGGAGGGTCATTTGCATGTTGTTAAATTATTTTTGAAACATGATGAACAGATTTAATGTCTTGCGGTGTTCCGGTTTTTACGTATGCCAAGATAACGCAGCGGTTGTCACGTGCTCAACTCGAGGGTCGAGGCGTGACAGATATGCTATTGAAATTATGCTACAATAGAAATAAGTAATCTAATAGTTTCAATGCAGGCAATTAGAGAAAATACCTCATCAAAGTCTATTCCAGTTTGTTGCTTGTATCATTTTGCTACCAATCTTGCTTTATATTTTTCCACTATACCATGGGCATTTTTCTTGATTTTAAAAATCCATTTCACTCTTATGGGTGTAAGGCCTTTGGAAAGTTCAACAAACTCCCATGTATCATTTTTTTCTATGGCTTTGATCTCCTCATCTATTGCATTTTTCCACCTTTGATCTTCTCTTGCTTCTTCAAAAGAAATTGATTCTTGATTAGCAAGAAAACAAATGAAATTAATTCATTCGTCACCTTATAGAGTTCTTGTATGCTTCTTGTATTTTGCACCGGACTAATTATTGAAGAGGATGATGATGATGACAATGATATTGATGATGATGTTGTTGGTAATATCGTTTGTGATGGTAATGTGGAAATGACGGTGGTGTGGTAACTTCAATGTTTACTCCTCCTTGCTATTTTTCTTCTTTTTCATGGTTGTAGTCCTTTCATTGCATGTCAATTTCAAGACCCTTCTTCATTGAATTTCACATCTCGACTTACATGCATTCTGTTGGTGTTTGGGTTAAAAAGTTTCTAGGATTTCGACTTTGCATCATATCCGATAAAAATATATGTACCACTTTTATCATCTAGTTTGGTTCTTCTTTGATCCGGAATGTGTGCAAAAGCAAGACTATCAAGCACTTTTAAGTGAGAAATGTTTGGCTTTCTTCTGTACATACTTGTTGTGGAGTGATATTCTTTAATTTCCTTGTTGGATATCTATTGAGTAAATACACTGAACAATCCACCGCTTCGGCCCAAAAGTCTTTGGGCAAATTCTTCCCTTTGAGCATGCTACAAACCATGTCAAGAATGATTCGGTTCTTTCTTTCCGCCACAATATTTGTTGTGAAGAGTATGTAGCTGCCAAGGATCGCCGGATGCCATGTTGCTCACAATAGCTTTCAAAAGCTTTTGATGTGTACTTGCCTCCTCAGTTGGACTGAAACTCCTTGATGTGATAGCCATTTTGATTTTCCACCATTGTTTTGAATTTTTTGAAAGTGCGAAAAGTTTTAGACTTCTCTTTTAGGAAATATACCTAACATTTCCTGTTATAATCATCAATAAATGTTAGAAAATATCGATTACTTTCAAGAGATGTTGGTGAGATTGGTCCGCATATGTCGGTATGGACCAGATCAGATGGCTTGCTTCCATGAAATGTTGCCTCTTCAAGGAAGCTCTCCCTTGATTGTTTGGTAAGAACACATCCCTCACAAAATTGGTTAGGATAATTGATGTAAGACAACCCATTCACCATCTTTTTTTAGAAATTAGGTTAAGACCACTAAAAAAGGTGTCCAAACCTTAGGTGCCATAGCCATAAAAGATATTTTACACAAGCTTTTATACATTTCGCACCAACATGATTGATATTCAATACAAATATCCTATTGTTACTCATTTTAACATGGGCAAGTAGGACATCATTCTCATCTCTTAAATAAAGATTTCTATCTTTCATTTTAATATTAAAACATTTCTCCAAAAGTTGGTTCAAATTCAATATATTACTTTTCATGCCCGAAACATATTACACATTAGAAATGAACTGTTGGCTACTATCTTTTAATTAGATGAGAATATTACCTTTGTCTTTCACAAATAATTTGGAGGAGTCACCAAATGAAACTTCACCTTTCACTGATTCATCCAACTCGACAAACATATCTTTGTAGTCACACATATGATTACTTGCTTCGGTGTCCAAATACCAAAGATTTTTCTTCCCATCATCATCTTCCTTATATGCTAACAAGAGAATTGAATCACCCTCTTCTTCTTGGCTTTTTGTATAATTGGCTCTATCTTGTACTTGATTAGAACCATTAAACCAATATTTAGAAGAATAATGACCAACCTTTTTACAATTATAGTAATGAATTTTAATTTATCATACTTTTGGCTTCTTAATGATTCTCCTTTTTTTTTGGACTTTGACTTCTCTCATTCTCTCTAAAGGAACCTCCTTGTCCATGACCATATCCATGGCCTCGTCCTCTGTCATGACCTAGAACTCAGCGTCATCCTCGATCACCACTTGAACTTCCTTTTACTTCTTTGAGTGAAACCTTGGCTTGAAGATTTTGCACAAAGGATTCTTCATTTGTTCTTGTGAACCATTGTTCATGGACTTGTAAGGAACCCATAAGTTCATCAAATGTCATTGTCTCCAAATCTGGACTCCTCAATTGCCACCATAATATAGTCAAATTTGACATTTAAAGAGCATAGAATTTTTTCTATCACTCTATTGTCATTAATTTTCTCACAATTTCTTTTTAGTTGATTGACTATGACCAAGAATCTTGTGAAGTAGTCCGAAACACATTTGAACTCTTTCATTTGTAAAGTTTCAAACTCTTTACAAAAGATTTGAGGGTGAACCTTCTTCACATTTTCAACTCCTTTGTGAGTATTTTGGAGTATATCTTAGGCTTGCTTAGAAGAGGTTACCGTTGCAACTTTCTTAAAATCAGATTCATCAGTGGCTTGATAGATGAAGAGCAAAGTCTTCTTGTCCTTCTTACAAGTTTCTTTTAAAACTTCTCTTTGTTGATTAGAGAGAGTTGCATCTTCTCGGGGCTTTTTATACCCATCTTCTACAATATTCCAAATATCTTGGGATCCAAGAACTGTCTTCATTTGAATACTCCAATTTTTATAATTGGTTTTGATAAGATGAGAAAAAGTGGATTGTAAAAGACTATTGGTTGATATGGCTCTGATACCACAACGAAAGAGATAGGAAAAAAAAATATATATGTGTGTGTAACAAAGAGGATATTGGGTATTTGGAGATACTTAATAAACTCAAATTTGCTTGTCTTCTCATTCTAAAATGTTTCCATGGGTTTATATAGACCCCAAGGGAGTCTAAAAGACATATTATATCACTAAATATGAAGTTATTGTGCCATTTCTTAAGGTCACATTCTAAAATGAAATGACCCTCTATTATTCCATTCATAATCATATTTATGAATTATTTTAATTAAGTGGCCCTTCATATTTCTATACTAAATAGATTCTTCCACTACCAGAAAAATGGGTATCAGCGACGGAAAAATCTATCGCTGATACCCAAATTTTTGACTAAAATTTTCGTCGCTAATTCGTCGAAAATTTATTTTTATTTTTTTTAATTATTATTAATTACCGACGGAAATATTTCCGTCGCTAAAGTGAGTAAGGATAAACCCAAATGCCTGAATCCGGGTGCCCGACCCGATCACCCGCCCGCCTAAACCCAACTGGCCCACTCCGCACTTGACCACCCGCCTTTAAATTGTTTGTAAAATGCTCAAAAATGCACATGTTCAGTTTTGAACCTGAGTTGAGAGAGAGATATTGAGAGCCTTAATCACCATGCAACCATCACTTTTGTGATATTAGTTTATTTTTTTCTATTTCTATATTTTATTTCTAACTCTCAATATTAAAAATATAATACCCTAATTTCAAAAAATATAAAATTTTATTTAATAAAAACACAAAAAATTACATTTAATAAAAACAAAAAATAATATTTAAAAAAAACACAAAAAAATTATATTTAATAAAAAAATTTTATATTTAATAAAAACAATAATATTTAATAAAAACAAAATATTATATTTAATAAAAAAATTATATTTGATGAAAACAAAAAATTATATTTAATAAAAACAAAATATTATATTTAATAAAAGCACAAAAATTATATTTAATAAAAACAAAATATTATATTTAATAAAAAAATTATATTTGATAAAAAAATTATATTTAGTAAAAACAAAATATTATATTTAATAAAAACAAAAAAAAAATATATTTGATAAAAACACAAAAAATTATATTTAATAAAAACAAAATATTATTTTTAATAAAAAAATAATATTTAATAAAAACAAAATATTATATTTAATAAAAACACAAAAAATTATATTTAATTAAAACAAAATATTATATTTAATAAAAAAATTATATTTGATGAAAACAAAAAATTATATTTAATAAAAAAACAAAATTATATTTAATAAAAAATTTATATTTAATAAAAACAAAAAATTATATTTAATAAAAACAAAATATTTTATTTAATAAAAACAAAAAAATATATATTTGATAAAAACACAAAAAAATTATATTTAATAAAAACAAAATATTATATTTAATAAAAACAATAATATTTAATAAAAATAAAATATTATATTTAATAAAAACACAAAAAAATTATATTTAATAAAAACAAAATATTATATTTAATAAAAAAAATTATATTTGATGAAAATAAAAAATTATATTTAATAAAAAAATTATATTTGATGAAAATAAAAAATTATATTTAATAAAAAAATTATATTTAATAAAAACAAAAAATTATATTTAATAAAAACAAAAATTTTTTAGTGACGGATTTAGCGTCGGAAAAATTAGCGACGGATTCTTCCGTTACTAAATCCGTTGTTAATGGTTTTAGCGACATATTTTTCGTCTCTAATTTTAGCGATGAAAAAATTAGCGATGGATTTTTCTGTCGCTAAATCCGTCGTAAATCCGTCGCTAATAGCGATGGATTTTTTTTCATCATTAATTTTTGTCGCTGAAAGTCTGTTTTCTTGTAGTGTTCCGTTATTTGTGTGAGTATTAAGTTCATTCACTATTATATCTCTAAAGCTATTTTCTTATCATTTCGTCTCTCTCTTTGCTCCACAGGCCTCCTTCGCTTTCCAGAATAAGATCCTAATTACAGAATCAGGTCATGATCTCAGTTGGACCATCAGAACCGTCCGATATTCAACCAAGTTAAGGGATTGAACTGGAAAACCATTTCTTTCATATTGTGAGAACTTTGAAGAGCAAGTTTTCCATGTTATTGAGCTATTAATAAATCCACTGGAGAAAATACACAAAGCCCATTAAAATCAAATACAAAGTCAGCGAAGAAAAACCCTTGAACCGATCCTTTTCTCACCTTAAATTTTTTAAATAAGCTTCTCATCTACCCATATTGCCTCTTCACTGTTTTTCATTGAGATGGGAGTTGGAAATTTGTGGGTGTCCATGGAGATGGCTTCTGCACACTGAATGGTCTTCTTTGTTATTCTTCCTGGTTAAGATTTTATCGAAAATCAATTAACCCCCCGTGGTTGAAGACAATGCTACTTGGATCATGGTTTGTCCAAAAAATAATGGAAATTAGTTGAAGATATTACTATGAGCTGGGCCTTTTCTTCTAACCAGTGTAATCAAAGTAGGATAGTTTGATAAAATGTTATCATGGAGAAATTTTGGTATGAGATCAAATTGAGAATTTTATTTTTCCCATATTGTATATAATATTACATAATGAAATCTAATATTAACCCGTGGCACCTTTTTAACAAATTAAAAGAGTAATAAATAAAAGAGATTGATTCATTTGTTGAGGAAGCACAATACTTAACATGCATGAGTAGTGTTTTGAAATGGATTTCTCTTTACAATTCATAGTTCAATTCAATGAATATTGAATAGTGCAACGTACGTAACCAAATTTTATCTTTCCATTTTTAAGGATCTGTGTGACGAGCCGATGTTTGAGTATCACACTTTTAACCAAAAGAGGTAAAATATGCGTATAAATAAAAATTAAATAATTTCAAAATATATAACACTAGAAATAGTAATAGTTGGATTGTCATCCACATGTAAAAAAGAAAAAATATAAAAAACTTAAAATTTTACTTTACTAATATTTTCTATAAAACACTACAAGAAAACAGACTTTCAACGACGGAAATTAACGATGAAAAAAAAATCCATCATTATTAGCGATGGATTAGCGACGAAAAAATTAGCGACGGATTTAGTGATGAAAAAATCCGTCGCTAAGTTTTCCGTCTTTAATTCTGTCACTAAAATTAGCGACAGAAAATATCCGTCGCTAAAACCATTAGCGACGGATTTAGTGACGGAAAAATCCGTCGCTAATTTTTCCGTCGCAAAATTTTTTTTATTTTTATTAAATATAATGTTTTTTTATATTAAATATAAATTTTTAATTAAATATAATTTTGTATTTATTAAATATAACTTTTTGTTTTTATCAAATATAATTTTTTTATTAAATATAATTTTTTTATTAAATATAATTTTGTGTTTTTATCAAATATAATTTTTTTTTGTTTTTATTAAATATAATTTTTTGTTTTTATTAAATATAATTTTTTGTTTTTATTAAATATAAATTTTTGTTTTTATCAAATATAATTTTTTTATTAAATATAATATTTTGTTTTTATTAAATATAATTTTGTGTTTTTATCAAATATAATTTTTTTTTTGTTTTTATTAAATATAATATTTTGTTTTTATCAAATATAATTTTTTTTATTAAATATAATTTTTTGTTTTTATCAAATATAATTTTTTTTGTTTTTATTAAATATAATTTTTTTGTTTTTATCAAATATAATTCTTTTATTAAATATAATATTTTGTGTTTTTATTAAATATAATTTTGTATTTTTATTAAATATAATTTTTTGTTTTTATCAAATATAATTTTTTTTATTAAATATAATATTTCGTTTTTATTAAATATAATTTTTTGTGTTTTTATTAAATATAATATTTTGTTTTTATTAAATATAATTTTTTGTGTTTTTATTAAATATAATTTTGTATTTTTATTAAATATAATTTTGCGTTTTTATTAAATAAAAGTTTATATTGTTTTAAATTAGAGTATTGTATTTTTAATATTAAGAGTTAGAAATAAAGTATATAAATAGAAAAAAAATAAACTAATAACACAAAAGTGATGGTGGTATGGTGGTTAAAACTCTCAATATCTCTCTCTCAACTCAGGTTTGAACCTGGACAGATGCATTTTTGAGCATTTTTCAAACAATTTAAAAGCGGGCGGCTGGGTGCGGGGCCGAGCGGCTGAGACGGGCGAGGGCCGGGTGCGGACGGGGCTGGCCAGGCGGTCGGGTCGGGTCGGGCACCCAGATTCGGGCATTTGGGTTTGCAACTCACTTCAGCGACGAATTAGCGACGAAAATATTTCCGTCGTTAATTAATAATAATTAAAAAAAAAATCTAATAAATTTTCGACAGATTAGCGACGGAAATATTTCCGTCTCTAAGACGTGGCTGATTAGTGACGGATTTTCTTAACGACGGAAATTTTCCGTCGCTAAATTAGCGATGTAACTTTCAGCTATAAAAATTTGGATATCAGCGGTGGATTTTTGTATCGCTGATACCCGTTTTTCTGATAGTGAAAGGGGGCAAAATGTCCCTTATAAATTAGCTAAAACAACCCTCTTAATGCCATAAAAAAATAACCTAAAACTTATAATACTTCAACATCACATTGATAACTAGCTGGCCCTCTTAACTTACCAGGCAAATAGATCATACATGATACAAAATTTAACTATAATCATTCTTAATCTGTAATCATGATTGTCACTGCTAGCATCCAACATGCAGATTACATATGTCACGTCCTGATCATTGGATCGACTACGCAACAACCGTCGTATTATCTTGATACACGAATAAAACTTCCCCATATTCCGTGACTCCGCAAGGTTACAAATCAGTACAACAATTCTTCCAATACACAATCTATCCAAAATAAGAAAACACATAAACAACACATATGTAAAGGACCCATCCGGTCCATCCCTGTACACACAAGCATGGGTCGACACACATATTTGGGAAGAGGGTTCCTGTACATGTATGCATACAGTGTGGTCATCCCAACCATTCCAAAGATATTCTAAAATCAAAACAGATGAAATCCCAAATTATAGTTGTAGGATTTTACTAATATTTGTCCGAAGAAAACAAGCTAACATCAGTAAAGTCCAAACGGTATGAGATGTACAGGATTTCATAAAATCAAAAAAAAGTATCGAAATTCAATATTTCAAACAAAATGTCTCATTCAAACAATAAGTTTTACCAAAAATTAAATTTAAAAGAAAATAAATAAGTTCCAAACAAATTCCAACATAAACTATGTAAGAATTCCATCAATACTTGCTCTTATATATGAAACAAGTATCGATTTAATCTATACCAAAAGAATTATACAAGTCTTTCCTTCCATGAATTTCAGATCAAACCAAAATAACCTTACATCACTCTAATACCTAAACAAGTCAGCGGATAAACCTTCCCAAACTCCAATTTCTGTCACAGACCTAAATTTCCTCTAAAAGATGTAAAAGAGAGGGGTGAGTATTGTGAATACTTAGTGAATAGAGTGCAATGGTATGATTGTGTAATAAATGAGGGGTGAATGTGGGAGAGTCAAAGTATATCTCATAAACAACACTTTATATATGTAAAAGCAATTTTCAATAAATCAAGATAATTCACAAAGTATGCATCCACATCAAACATTCTTTCAGAAAATCACAGGGTCCCATCGAAAACACTTCCGTCCTGGGTTTGGCCGAATCCAGACGAAAGCCCGCTAAGCGTTTTTCATTTCAGTATTTCAAAACACTACCTCCTTCCTTGGCGTTGGCTTGTACCTCACCGGGGTGCAATCCGGATAGTTTGACGTGACAGAAAAGATGCCGCGTATACCTCTCTCGTAATAAAACCTCAACCACGTCACTCCGTCGGGTCGCTTCGTGGAAGGAATGACTATAGCCATTACACTCGTGCACCATCATTTCACAATCATTCAAATTACAATCAATATACCATGTTTTATCAAACAAATTCCAAAATCATGCTACAAGCATTTACAAATCAAATATCCAATGCAAATGGCATAGATTCATTTATAATTACATAGGATGCATTCGTAATTCAAATTTTCATTTCAGATATCCCACAAACACAAATAATTTTATATAAAATATGTAAAAATCATTCAAAATCATTTATAAAAGAATTTAAAACCATTTTGCTCATTTATACACAACGGACCATCCACTCACATCTTGGGAGGGTGATCACTCCCAAAACCAAAATTAGATCTAATAAAATCTCTTTTCAAATTCCAATCGTCTTATTTAACCAATAATTCACAATTTCAATTCAAACTCCAAGGAAAACCATTCTAGTTAACCCAACCAGTTTCTAATTTCATATAACATGTTTCTTTCGTATTAATCAGTCTAAATTCATGTAGAATTTAGACGTAACCCTAGAAATCACATATCAAATTTTAGAAAAATACATCCTCTTCAAATTCCACGTATTTTCGAGACATTTATAAAGCTCACATTCTAAATTCAGACTAAACTCATTCAATTATTGAAGGGACTAGAATTTCTTTCACCTAGGTATTCACAATTCGCAGTTCTAGCGTCCGTGCACCATTCAATCCATTTCGGAACCTACAATGCTTCCAATTCGAAGCAAAGTTCAATAATTTAGGTTCAATCACCAAAAGAAATCAAAACCCTAGAATCTATATATCAAAAATTCACCTTACCTGCGTAGTGGAGGAATCGTAGATTCGCCTTGGGTTTTTGAAGGTCTAAGATGAATGTTGGTTCGGGGCTTCAACGAAAACTGCAGAAGGGTGTTGCAATGGCAGAGTGAGCAGAAAGAGGGAGACAGAGTGCGTGCTATCGCGCGCGGGAGAGAGAAAAAGAGCGAAAGAGAGAGAGAGTGAGTGAGTGAGTGGGTTGACTAGGTGGCGGTGACGGTTGGAAAACCCACCGGTGAAGGGTGGAGAGTGGTGGGAGAGAGGAAAGAGCGATTGTGCGTGGCGGAGGGAAATCGAGAGAGAGAGATTCGGCAAAGAGAGTGAGTGAGACGAAGTGAGGGAGAGATTAGGGTTTAACCCTAATTTCAATTAAAGGGGGAGGACGTAGCGTTTTGGACAAAACGTTGCACCTCCTCTCTAAATTTTTTTTAATAAATAATTATAAATAAATATATATTTATACTCTCATTATATTAAACCTCTAAATTTACCAACAATAGAATACACTATGAATTTGTAATATGGATATTTTAATTATATCAAAAATTCTAATTCAAAACCTCAAAATAAAAAATCAATAAAATTTAAAATTTCTCATTATATTACAGAGACATTAACAAAATTTCTATGGTATTACGACATAAATCAATTATTATGTATTAAATATGATTCGTCCATGATAGCAGACAATTAAATACGTAACATCATTGGTTTGAACATATATACGCAAATGCATATATAAGAAATAGAGAGTAAAATGGGAAAAATAAAAGAAAATGAGATCAATTGGTTTGAAAATGTCAATCGCTTAGATATCTAATACAACAACCATGTCTGCTGAGCTAAGGTATTCTAAAAGGGAACTACTATTGTAGTATGAACTTGTCATTTCTTTCAAATTACTTTACTTGTCTTTCAAGTTAAAACATTATCAATTAATGATGAGAAATCTCAAAATCAATATGTGAAAAGTCCACCATACATGTAGAATTCAATTTTATTTATTAGTTCAAGTAGCAATAGGTGTGAGGGATCCACAACAAAGGGTTCTACACCCATGAAAAACTAAAACAAGAACCTCAACGCTTTGACCAACGACAATGAAGATATGGAAGCACTCTTACTATAAGTGTGATAAGTGCATTGTGCTGGGGTTTCGGTATCATGAAAATTTTCTGTATTTTATGAAAATTTTCTTTTCTTCCTAAAGCCAGATACATATTTTATAAAAGAAAAAGTGATTTGAGTCTATTCATATGATTACCAAAGTTTCACTGCTATGCTGTTAATCATCAATACCCAAAAGAAAGCTATTTCCAAAAGAAGCTGCTAAAATTGATTTATTCATCACAGAACATTTAGCTCTTATGGCATATCAACATCGAAGGAATGTAAGCTCAACATAAGCTTCTTGTCCTCCTTTATTTCATAGGTATTACATTATTCATCAGCAAATTGATGTTGTTAGAAAATAGAGCAGTAGTTCTTCAGTCCCCGCAATCAACGAATTGGTAATTCACGATAAGGTGGCCTTGAGCATAGCCATTTCCGTTGGTGTCAAGCTGCTGGAACACATTAATGTCCAAATCTAGCCCTCCGTTACTGCACTGATCTACTATCCTCACAATTGCTTCAGATCCTGTCGCAGTGTTTGTAACCTGCATACATCAAATATGTGCGCAATATTTCATATTCTGACATTAACAAATAATTAACTACTAACCCAGTCATGAAAAATGGTCAAAATCATATTCATGAAGACAGAGTGTTTTTAGATGAATGTCTTACCCTTAAGCATTTGCCACAAGCATCCTGACCTTGTGGCCCAACTGGTCCGCAGAAGGCGGTCCACCCATACTTGCTCCGCCACGACAAGGGTTTGTTGGCATCCCATGTCGCACAATAAGCACCAACCGCATTCAAGTCCCAATTGTTTTGCTGAGGATTGTAATAATGGTATGTGGCTCTCACATTACTAGCACTTTCACCTCCGCTGCTACTACCACCACTGCTGCCCTTACAGTTACTCTGACAATTATTGGAAGGGAGACAATAATCATCGGTGGATCCACAATAACCATATTGGCTACAACACAGGTTGTTTGCACAAGTCTGTCCACCAGCCTGTTTCCCGCACTGTTGGGCAAATGCACCGATTGATGAGGACACTAGCAACGCCAAACATAAGTACAACTTCAACGCCATTTTTCTCCCAAATTTCCTTTGCGCAAAATATTTTGATGTGGGAATTGGAATTTATAGAGGAAGCTGGAGGAGTGGTTTGGACAAGACTTAAGATCTGGTGGAGGTGAAGGGAATGTGACAAAGAAATTTGTGGTAGCCATTGCCTTGATTTGTGGGGTGATTGCATATTTCTGTCAAATGCGGGATTTGACCGATGTCATTCTTTACAAACAGTCGTCTATTTTAATGTCTTCTGGAATTCATTCAAGTCTGTTGGTCCTCTGTACCGTATCATTATGAGGAGCTGGCTTATCCTGACCAAGTCAATTCCAGTTTAGTCTTCTTTTTATCTCTTCAAATTTTCACCCTTTTCCCACTCCCGCCCTTCAAATTTTCACCCTTCAAATTTCAACTGTGTAAGGCAAGTCAGGATCATTTAATTCCAAAGGCAAGTCAACTAGAAATTAAGTAGGAACAGTGCCTAATAAACTCAAACAAGGTAATGGAGGTGGTGCCATTGCATGTCTTCAATTGCCTGAGCCACTTGGGTCACAAAATTTTGTCAACCTTACTTTTCTCCCTCCACCTCCTCTTCTGGACTAGATTTCCAGCTTCTGGAAACAGATTCGAACTTAGTATGGCATATGCCTAAACTTGTAACCCCGTCTTATAGAAAACCACCTGTAACAATCCTAGTTTCATATTTTCTTTCCCTTTGTTTCATGGAGTCACTTTTTTTATTTTGTCACTATTTGGTTATGAGTAGTTATATCGTGGGTATTAGAGATGCATAAAGCTGACCCACGATTGGTCTAGTAATTAGATATTGATATTTTTTAATTAAAATTTTAAATTTTTATTTTTGTGTATGATAAAAATAGATATCAGATCAGAAGAGTTTTACTCTTTCGAACCAAATTTAGTTGAAACGATTGTGATTACCAGATAAATGAAGTTGACCATGCCATATCTATTAAAGCCAAAATAAATCGACAACAGTTAATCCAATGAAAAGTTTTAGGGTTTACTAGCCTTTGGTTCTTTTACATTCTTTTTTTTTAAAAAAACTATTTCTCAAATTGTTAATTACTTTATAAATTCGACACCCTCCCCCGTCCAACCGGGGGAGGTTAGCTGTCGTTGGAGCTGTGGCACAATATGGTGCCATGTTGTGCTCTGGTCCGACTTATTATTTTTATTTTATTAAAATATTTCAAAGAGATTGTGCCATAATAAAAGATATTACATTGAATTATCAAACTCCAACAAGAGAAAAACCCAAAAGGGTTTAAGTTACAAAGTCTTGAAAATTGATTAATTATCAAATTAATAAAAAAAAGGATAATTTTTGCTTTTTGATTATTTATCTTTAGTCCCCAAGTAAATTAAATTATATGACAGGTTACTCTCATCCAAAAAGCTTGTCCCCCATATCATAGCGACAATAATTCAGAGTACACAAAAATAAATTTCAGTGCCGTAACCTTTTGTACTTCAACCTCTCTAGAATAAATTTCTTTCCCTTCTATCCACCCGGCTTGTAGGAAATCCCTGCCAGTAAACAAAAACATGGGCGGCGAGACAAATTCTATGTGAGGGAGACCAATTCCAAACGCGACACAATTCCGTCCTAAGCAAGCTAGGCCTAATTTAGTTCATGGCCTTAACACGTAATCTTTTTCAGGACAATTCTATGTCATAAACTTTTCGCTATATAAATCGATATTCGAAATATTAATTCGATTCAAATTCTTATCAGACTTATTTTAAGAGGTAACTTTTTCAACGTAATTTTTTTCATTTATAAATTTTGAATCTAAAATTTAATTAAAAGAGTTAATACATTTACTCATTAGAATAACTGTCTATTGATATCTATAACCGTTTTTATCTAATGGGGAAAAAATTGGAACAAAGTAATTTTGAAAATTGTGTAAAAATAGGAGGATTTAGATGTCTTAACCCAGAAACAGTCAACTCTCAACTAGCTTAAAGTCATTTGTTTTTTATACAGATTGATCTGAATTTTGTAAACTAACCAAGAAACCATATTCAAACTCAACTTATTTAACTAATTAAATAAATTTAAACAAGTTAAACTAAAATTGAAATGAATCTACTCACGTGAATGAGGTAGGATCTTATGTTCAAACTTAATTTATTTAATAAATTAGATTAAAATATATATTTGTAATCCTCAATTAATTATAAATATACCCAATTAAATTTTTAACGAACCGAATCACAAATTATTCACAAATAACTCGATGTTTTCAGGGTTTTACTCAGCCACCCTCAAACCCGAATAGGACTCAATTTCCTCCAACCCCAAAGTTTACAAGGCCTTATATCTCTGAAAGAAAAGGGCATTCGGATGGCTGTGCGAGTAAGTTTCAAAGAATATGTGTATGTTAGAAGATTATAAATGGATATGAAGGCGAAGTAGACAATTTCAAGTCAAATCCAAATTAGGCACTTGAGTTATCTTGACAGAATTTTATCTTTCAAAGAAAGATTAAGTTGCCAAGTGTTTGTGGTGACATTTTTGTTGATGTTGATTCATGTAAAAGCGATCCTTATAGCTCACAAACATTGATGATGTGAACTGGTGAAATTGTAATTCACCACTTGGAAGATATGAAAAGCCAACCCAGTGGCAACAATCCCCTTTTTAGATTTCGTGATTCGGGATTCGATTTCTGTTAAAATAAAAAAAAAAAAAAAACGAGGTCCACATTGTACCAAGATGATAGTTTAATGATCATAATCCTTCTCCTCCAATCCTGATATTTAGAATTCAAATCCCTATGTAATCCAAAAAAAAAAAAACAGAGAGAGAGACCGACCTTTCAGAACTACAGTTACCATAAGCGCATCAAGACACATGAGTCTAATAGATAAGGATATTAGATCTCTTAATCAACTCTTGAATTCGAAATTTAAGAAAGAAAATAATTATGTTGGGGAGCTCCTTTTTCAATTGAACCCGACAATGATCAAACTGAATTAGGTCTAGACATTTGTTGGTCAAGCAATTTTGGGTCTAGTCCAAGAGCTTGGGTCATGGTGTGCAAAACCAATAGCACAAGAGCCCAACCTCAAAGTGCGGGTTCCACAAATTTTGGGGTATGGCCCAATACTGCATTAACCTTTGTTGGGCTAAAAATTGTGTTCTTTCTTTTCAAGGCCGGGGTTTGGCCATCCCATTAACATCAAATTTAAATTTTGGTCACATTTGCCCAATTATATTTACTAAATTCGGGTTTGAAACTGCACCTCCAATTAAAACTCCAGCCCAACTTGTCCCTTAGGGACAGCTAAACTAGAGCCTCTCTACTTACATTCTTCCTTTCCCAACTCGATCCCAGTTGATTACAACTCCGTATACTTATTAAAAAAAAAAAAAAGCTCCGGCCCAACTTGGTAACCAAAACTAGTCTCAAACTTTTTCGGTCAAAATTCTCTTTTAAGTCTAGCCCAAACTCGGCCCGACCTGGCCCATACTTAAAAACTTAACAATGGATGAGTTTTCATTAGTTTGGTTGGTATTCAAATCATTGACAATAATAAATTGAATTTAGTGCATACTATTCAAATAATAATTCAATAATTAATGTATTCATTTATCAAAAATTAAAATAAAATATAACAGAGCATCGACTTCCTCATCATGAATTAAAATTTCATAAGATTAAAATTAATATAAAACTATATAAAGAATATGCCCTAATCAATAGCATGCACATGGTCTTGCTTCCCCCCATTGCTTGAATTATGCATCTTCCTTCATTATTATCTCCTCAAAGAATCAAATATTATTAAAAATAAAAAATATATTAAAAAATAGAAGACATAATGCAAAGAATCTCATAAATTATAAATTACAGAATAACTTAAATAAAATCTCAAATTTAAATCTTATACCGAAATATCCATCCTAATTCAACCCGAATGAGTCAAATCCTACTTAATTATCAGATATCATAATGTAAAAGTAATAAATGACAAAACCAGAGAATGAAAAAGGTTCTCCACAGCCACTAGACAAGGAAAGGAGAGAAATATATTACAATAATACAAGGCAACTTTTCATATATAATCAAATTGAAAACCAAGCTATAATAATACAAATGAACAAAGTCTTGCAAAAACAAACATGTTACTTGCTTTCTACACCCTAAAAAATTCCCATAATTTTTATTTATTCTTTTTGATATTTTCCTTTTTTTTTTTTGGCTTCTACACTTGTATATAGTAAAAAAAAAAAAAAAAAGCACAACACGGACGCAGCCCGATCTCAAGCCCGTCTGCATCTTCTCTTTTTGATTGTTGAAACTCTAGATCATATGTGCAGATTTTTTTTTTTGAAAATTTTTCAGTTTCTGCTCTTGCATTTCTCTACTGATCTGGGTGCTGCAATTACAAATTCCATCAAAAAAATGTTTTAATATACAAATACATAGGGCAAAAAAAAAATCATTATTGTATTAACAAGAAATTCTTGAAAATACTAACCAAGTCCAATCGCCTCTGACCCTTTCATAATACGCAGTCGTTTGCACGAATCCACAAACATCCTAATTATTAAAATTAAGACAAGTTTTTATTAAAGAATAATCAAATTAATTATCAAAATAAGTGAAAAAAAAAATTGAGTAAGCTTAAAGAAATTGAACTTACTCCCATGGTACGTCGCCAACAAGCATCCAGTCCCCATCTTTGTCTTCATAAGTGGGCACATAATCAGAACCATTCAGAAGGTCTATTAATTTGCTCTCATTCATGAAGTCCTTCAACACCCCTTGTGATCCACAATTTCCTATAATTCAAAAATATATATATTGCTGATTATGCATATATTAATCGATTAGACAAACTTTTGTATGAAAATATGTTGGTGGGTGAATTACCAATGGGGAAGGAGCTGAACATTTTGGCCAGGGCATTATAGAGGTCTTGGTAACTCTTGTACATTTTGAGGTCCACCTTGCGTAGGTATGGTGCACCATCCATGCTAACCTTCACAAAGGCGGCGGAGCCACCGGTTGTAGCCTCCTCGCCGGTGTTCTTCTGGACGGCGAGGACGTTCTTTCGGTATGATCGGACTGGTGGCCACCCCACAACTTGTGCCCTGAAAATTTAATGTGTTATGGGTCAAGAATTCGCCTAATTGCTATTCATAACTTGGAATTTCTTGTTTGTTTCCACTCATGACCCAAAAAAAAGAACAGAAAAAGAAAAGAAAAAAAAAAAGAATATCTCTATGACCCATAAGTTTCGAAAATTAAAATTGTTATTATGAGATGCCTTACTCCCACCGTCCCCAAGGAAAAAAATTTTGAAATATATATATATATATTTTTTATAAAGAATTGTAATAAAAATTTTTGTTAATTTTAAGAAGAGAAAGGTGTGGATACTTACTTTGTGGGGGGCTTAACAGAGCCATTAGAGTGAGAAACAACATTGTTGTCCTTCAACAAATCTTTGGTCTTATCAGAAACAGCATCCTTGGAAGAAGAGGAAGCAGAAGAAGAAGAAGAAGAAACAAGATTGAGCTTTAAATCAATGGTTTCTGAAAAACCTCTTTTCCCATTACTCTTGGAGGCCTCACCATCATTTCTTGGTAGCCCAAGTCTCAATTCGGTCTCTTCATACTTCAAACTAAACTCATCTCTCTCTCCTCCTCCCATATTTGCCCTCTTTGTGCTCACTGTTTCCATCCAATTCAAACAAGCCACTCTCTCTCTCTCTCTCTCCCTCTCTCTCTCTCTTCTCAAAGTCTTGGGTTGGTTTGGTTTAGTTAGCTCAGAGAGAGAAAGTATGCGAGTTTGTATGTAAAGTGGAACTGTGTGGAGAAGTAGAAAGAGGGTTAAGGTTTGCACAGTGTGATAGAAATGATGCGATGGGCTGTGGAGTGGGGGGTTTGAGGGTGTAGATGTGGACACGTGGAGGGCCAGGAGCAGCTGGATCATTTGGGGTTGTCGGGGAAGTGTTGTCATAGATGACGTCATCAAGAATTATGACTTTTTGGTGCTTGTGTCTCTGCGAGTGGGAGAACAGCAGTTGGCTTTGTTCTGGCTCCCACCAAAAATATTGGCATGTCATTTCTGGTTTGGAGGATTAGATTCCTTCTCAATTTTTGTGTGGTGAATAATAATTATGAATGCGCTCAAAATAAAATAAAAATTAATAATTTTTAAATACAACTCTGCCAAGTTCATCAAATCCCTGGTATCCAAAATAAATAACTTGTATTAAAAATTTTTCATTTTATAAAATGAATTTAAAATTGACCGATTCCTATATAATACGTAATATAATAATTTTCGATGTTTTCTTTTCTGTGCAGATAAATTGTTGGGAATATGCAAAGACGATGCGTTTTGTGCTGCCTCGACACACACACAATATCTGCTCATTAACAAGATCTTCGACACGATCGCAACCCTAAAATGGTAGGGATGAACCCTGCAAAGTTGTATTCAACTTCCCAAAAATTTGAAGGTAAAAAAGATGGGCAAAATCAAATTTTCAAGACTTAATCCCTTTCATAGTTGATTCAACCAATCTTGAACTAAACATTAATTTAGGGAGAAGATTATGTATAATTCTCAGACTCGAGTTGAAACCAATTCTGAATATTATGTGTTTTGAGTTGAATCTATGGACAATGGTATGTTGCTACAGTTTCTTAGCAATTTTTTAATTTTTGACTTGTGGTATTTAAGAAAAAATGAATAAAAATGTTTTGAATTAATAATTAATATGAATAATTTTATACATAAATTAAATAGAAAAATATAAATTTTATGTAAAAATTCATTTTCGCTAGAAACTCAATAAAGCTAAATTTATTTGGCAAGATGATAAAACACTTGCTATTTTATCATTTAATTCTATGATTTTTAATTGCATTGTTTTCATTTTTTCCAAATTTATTCTCTTGAATTTTGAAATTTGTTTTCTACATGTTCTTTCGGTTTATGGAGCGGCATGCGCTGCTCTAATGGCCGACAGGAAGAGAATCATACGCAACTGAAACAAATACCTCAAAATCTTTTTAGGAAAAAAAGTTTGGAAAGTGATGGGACATATTTCAAAAGCCTACACTAAAAACACTTGATTTAATAACTCTTGACCTAGTAAACCCATGATCCAGAAGTTATCATATGTTTAGACCTGCTAATAGTTATAGATCCATCTTCCTGGGTGAACACGACCCAACACATGAAGTAAGTTATATCATTAGTAAAGTAATTGATCTGGGACTCCCAAAGACATTCGGCAAACTCATGGTGATATGATCCCCATTGTTTCAATAAGAAGCCAATCATTTATCCCTATCGACCGGAGGTAATATATGTGCACTTCTGATAAAAAAACAATCCTTTTGAAAATAATGATAAGAGAAGAAATCTCTATATTTTATCAAAATTCGACATACAAATCACAGGGTTTTCACTCTCAGCCCTGTGCACTCCATGGGACTTCTCAAAAGAAAATTAGGATTGTAACGTCTTAAGAATACACGATTTCTGATGGTTGATTCTATATAAATATACTACATGCCGAACACTAAGTGCACGCTTTGAAATCACATATTTGGCACATAAATCATGTGGCTCTCACTCTTGACCTTCTCTTATCAATTTGTTTCATTTTAATTGAAAACCCTTTTTTTTTATTTTAATATCAAAGTCTTTCCTACCGAAATATCTTTTGATCGTTTTTTACAGGTTTCTCATTTATCTTTTAGAGTAATTGTTCAAGTTAAAAAATTAGAATATGTGGAATTAAGATCTATTTTCAATAGAAAAAAGAAAGAGATTGATAGATTGTCTATTTAATAGATAAAAATATTAAATTTTTTAATTAAATTTTAAATTTTAAATTTAAAATTAAATTAGATTATATTAATGGGGTTTTTTTTTTCTTATAATGAGATTAAATGACGTTGAAATTGGATTAATTATCGATCAATCGTACAGAGATGGAGAGTACGGGGGAGGCGTCGACTGCAATGATTGAGTGGAACATTAGGTGGTCGTAAATGTGAAGCTGCGAGGACCCAATGAGGGAGCATTTGTGGGACCCAACAACTGTGGGGACAAGTCAACTCGCTCTCAAAAAAGTATGTGCTGGCCTTGTTGGAGAATGAGACTTCGCCCGGGGTCCCACTTGATCCAATTATCTTTCGCCATGTCAGTACGACACCTGGCCACCCATGTGCACCGCCGCAGATCGTTTCCGGCTTCCTCAACATCACCCTTCGACCCACCCTGTTTAAAATTTATATTATTTATCAAGAAAAAACTTTAATGTATTATTATTTATTTTCAAACACAAAATTGTTGAATTTAAAACTTAAATTCTGAACCAAGTACTTCTCTTCCTAACTCTATTTCGAAACAAATTTTAAAATTCAAGAAATTTTTTAATATAAAAATTATAATAGAAATGATAATTAAGAATTACTATAAAAAATTTTGGCTTTTATTTTTACTTATAAAATAGTATATTTCTAATCATAAACTTTTATTTTAATTAAAAATTATAATAGAATAGAATAAAAAAACATAATAATTACTCAAAAATTTAAAATTTTAACAAGCGAGTTATTCAATTGCTCTAATTTGTCTCATTCATTACCAAGCAAAACAAATAAAAAGAAGAGAAATATAATACTAAGTATAACCACGTTGAATTGCAAAATTTGAGTTAATTACATGTTTAGTTTTTAAACTTTACATAATTTTTATAAAATAGTCTTTATAATTAGGAATGTTACCTTTTAGACTGTCACGTCAGTGTTAACAGTTATTCTGTCATCGTTAGTGACGGAATGACTAACATGCTATAATTTTGAAAGTTTAAAAACCATAAGATAACATTCATAACTGTAAGGATTAATTTATGAAAACAAGATAAAGTTTAAAAGCTAGACATATAATTAACTCAAAAATATAAATGGAGATATAGAGTTTCGACCACATATCATGATCAAAACTTGGGTTCAAGGGAAAAAAAAAGGAGTAAAGAACTTTAGATAATTAGGAGAAGATGTTTTACATAAATTTGGTAATAAAGAGAAACAAAACGGGAATTGATTGGTTTTTCCATCTGCAATTGTTCCTTTGTTAGGATCAAATCATAAACACTTGCCCCCCTATATTTTTTATTTTGGAATCACGATATGTATAATCAAATGTGATCAAATTAAAAAAAATAAAAATAAAAATATAGAGAGTCTACTACTAGAGCTGTCCCTAGAGGACCCTCCTATATTTTCATAAAACCCAGTAGTCATCTATCCCCTCCCTTCGTTTTTATATATCATTTAAGGGTGTTTTTTTTTTTAAAAAAAAAAACATAAAGTAATTAACTAATTTCAATTGTAAAGAAAAAAAGTTTATTCTTATTAAATTACCATTTCTCTTACTCAATTTATAAATTTTTTCTTTATTAATTTCCTTTACATACATCAATTTTCTCTTAGTTAAATAATAATTAAATATCTCACTTAATTAAATATGTCACTCTATTATTCTACCATTAACATAAAGACGATAGGGAAAAAAAATATGTGCTGAAGTTATATTTTGATTAATCTGATTTAGGATTACAATGACTCATTTTGAAGATTATTCTTCAAACATAATATTTTTCATTCTCAAAACATGAATCTGAGATCTTAATTAAGAAATTTAACGTTATATCTCACTATATCACTATACTGACTATTCGTTAATATTGCAAAAAATAATACTATATATTTAAATACACAAATGGATATAGTTTGACAGTTTAATAAATAGATTTGTTAAGTTATATAAGTTTAGAGTTTAAATGAATGTGTTTTATTTAGTAATTTGTATGTATATATATATTATAAATTAAAATTAAAATTAAGATGCCCCGAGGACAAATGCTTTGGAATTGGACAATGAACGCGATCCCATCTTACCCATGACCTGGGGGCATGGATGTGCATGGCCAACAAAGAGCTCTGACAGGCATTAATGATGTGCAAAAAGCTGATAAACACAGAAAGCAAAGCAAAGATAAGGTCTTGGCCTCTATTCCAACCAAACAAAAAGTAGTGTGGGTCCCAAGATTCCAGCCAATCAAATGACCCCACATAACACAACCACACCCCTTTCTTCGGGTTCGTGTGTGTTTTGTGGGTCCCATACTTGACACATCTCAGACAGCCACAGGTGTGATTTGACATTACCATCACTGTCACCTTTGATTCTCTCTCTCTCGTTCCTGTCAAAAAGTTTTTGAATTTATACATCACCCCCTATTCTTTCTTATCCTCCCCATGAGTTTGAATGTAGTACAGCATCGTCGCCGTACCGTCCTTCCAACTTGAAAATCAAACTCAAGTTTGCATTACAATTCCATCCCCCAGGGGAAAAAAAAAAAAAAAAAATCACAACAGCTACTACATCTTTTCTTTTTCCACGATATAAATTGTGAAAATAGAGATTTTTCTCTTTTTAGGTATACTATAAAAAGAATATAATTTGATTAATGGAGAGAAAGAGAGGAATATTTACAAATTTGTTAATTGGTAAGTTTTATTACTACACGGTGTTAGTAGTAACATTAATAGAAGTGATTAGTACGCCTATAATTACCAATAAAAAATTCTTTATTTTTTCTAAAAAATTTGGTTTTTTATTTTTCAATATATATGTACAAATTTGGTTCTATAATAATACTCAAGTTAATATTAAAAAAATATGTAGATAATTAGAAATATGTATCAGAGAGAGAAAGAATTATATCGAAAGAGTTATCTTTAAAAATGGATCAAACAATAATTCAGATCGGATTAGTCTAAATATCGATTGATCTAATTAAAAAAAAAAAAAGAAAGAGAGAGAGAGAAAGTAGATGTGGGTGTATTTTAAGTACGTGGTTATGATATAATTGGTATATTTTCCAAATTAAAACAGTATTTTAACAATCAAAATATGAAATAAATCTATAAAATCTAATATTTAAATATATACTTTAACTAATAAATGATTACATATGCGACTTGCGAACTAATATCCCAATGATTTCAGTAGTATTTTGAAGATGCCAAATCTTTTTCTTTAAACTCATTTATATATATATTTTTATCATTCCTATCCATAATTTATTTCAAATAAAAAAGTTAATATCTTGTTTAATTTTAATATCATATTTAGCTTTTTTAGTCAAAATTTTGCAAAGAGAGACGAACGCAAATGGCCCATGCAAACATATGAAAATGAAAAGATATGCTTTGATCTTGAAAATTTTATGCTCACGGGTGGAGATTAGGTTGGCATTTTAATGTGGAATTCGATCCAATGGTCACTATCAACCTCACAGTAAACAACAGTTCATCCCTTTCTTGAGAGAAGGATTGAAATTTTAAGGGTAGTCGCCATCTTTCTGGTCCATGTCTAAGCTATAGAAACTTCAGTAACCTTGCAGTTCACGTGTGCACTGTCCCCTTCCTACCCGCCAACAGTTTTAATTCGAAGGCAGCCATTAAGGTTGAACACTGAATTGTCATGTTTCATCAATTTTATCACTTAGGTCTATGACTAGAATGGGTCGAAAAACCTGATGGTTGCATGTAACTAAGTTTAGGGAATTCGTTTCCACAGTGGGGTAATAATAGTGCACTATTAATATTATACTGGAATTCCAATTGGTTGTCAATGAGTTATAGTTCAACTGAAACCATCTTTTTACTTAGAGATTTCGATTTCGAGACTCTCCTCTAACCTAATTTACCTGACCTACTATTTTTGTTGTGTGGTCTTGATTAGCCTTGTGAACCAAATTTAGACTTCAATGTTTGAATGGTCCTTTTTGAAAATTTTCCTTTTCATTGAAAATTCAATGTACTCATGTTCCATGTGCAATAAACCATTCTAGTTACGTGGTAGAAGACTAAGATTTAAAGTACAAATTTTAAAAATCTGCAAGTTTGGTAAATTCAAATTTTCAAATTTTAGTCAAGTGAAATCTGGATAGCGGTTGATCCAGTACAAAAAAAAAAAGAATTCTCTGTAATATAAATCTACTCCAAAATATATATATATATATATTGATTAAAAATCTTCTAATAATGTTGAATTATACAGAGAGTATAAAATTTTTAAATAGACCAAAATAAGAAAAGGGAATAAGCAAATCAAACCTGAAAGAAACCTTCTACAACAAAAAACAACTAAATAACTTGAGTCCTAAATGATTCAACCTAAAATAAAGAAATAAATAAAGTCTACTTAGAAATTTTAAAAAAACTTTAGATGACCAAATAAACTAAAAAGAAAATAAAAAATTAAAATCACAAAGAGAAAAAAAAATCAGAATTTTTTTGGGGGGGGGGTGATAAATTGAACCCTGCAGCCCCTTCATCGTCGTGGCGATCGGCAATCTTCAAACTCAGTTGTCTAGGCTTGCTTGTGAACATCCTACTCCCATGTTTTGTTGAGTCCTTGAGGTCCTTTAAAAGATGTTTTATTCTCCTTTTAAGTTGTAAATTCTTCCTTGAATCTTCTATGGAGATTGATCTTACAAATTTTGAATTTAAAACATTCTTGTTCTTTGTCATCTAGTTTTAATATTTTGAGGGGTTGGCTGGGATGAAGAGACCACATCTAGACCCAGAACTTTTCTTACGTCCTCACAGTGCCCAACTACATGAGTTTGCCTGGTGCTCACGTCTTTACACCATGACGATGGGTGAGAACTCATTGCCTAACAAAGTCGAAATTTCCCCTTTCTTTCTTTCTTTCTTTTTTTTTTTTTTTGAAGTAAACTGTAGCAGCTTCTTTTTTTTTTGTGTATAACCATTTGATATCTAAAATTATATTTCGATTAATACGATTCGAGTGTTACCGGTCCCAATTTAAAAGAAACTTTTCTAATACAATTTTTTACATTCTTAAATTTTGAAATTGAAATTTAATTAAGGGAGTTAGTATTATAGTGATTTCTATCAAATCTCCTATTTGTTTAATAATTTTCTAGACGACCAAAGAAATTTACCATTAATCATCCTACTTTTCATTTATCATTCTTCTTTGTCCTAAATTAGAATTCTAAATTTTATACATCAACGTTCTTTTCTTCTTTCAACTTTTGATCTTTGCTAAAGTTCAAAAGGCATGATTTCATGTCACCTAGCAGCTTCGCTTTTGCACAAACATAGTTTGGCACAAATAAAATATTGAAGGGGCAAAGTTTGCATGCTTGAAATAAAATTTAAAATGGGAAAGATGGCAAAGTTACTTGAAAAATGCAGAAAAGGGGGAAAACTTGAGGGGATGATGATGATGATGAGGATGATGGAGCTTTCATGAGTACCCCCTTTGGTCCCCTACAAATGGGGTAGAGTAGGGTTGGGTTTGGCTGGCCATTATTGGATATGTACTACTAACTTTGGCACTTAATGAAAAATCATAATATGGTGTCACATATCACAATTGTGTGTGGACCCTTTATGTCTGTGGTCCTTCTCAAATTAGGTTTGGCTAGACTTTAAGTCAAGTAAAGAGGAGTCTCTTCTAGCCACTGGAGATTGGTAGTTAGAAGTGTGAAGGGTGTATTTTAGCTCAAAAAGATCAAAAATATATTATTGTTAGAAAATATTTCGCACAGAAAGAAATTCCTATTTGTTTATATTTATCTATTTATTTATTTTTGTGCCTGTGAATTGTATCTAGCTTTGAAGATGAACACTTGTTAGGGTTATATCGGTTGAGACAATTGATGATCTTTTCTTTTCCTTTAAAACCATAAAATAGGGGGAAAAATACAAAATCCTCAAGTGGTTGAGAACAAAAACGACTGTGTACTACGTTTTAGATTCTAATTTTTAGCCATTGTAGGTGGTGGTTCAAGGAGGATGAAGTCGGCACCTGTACTCATTTTCATGTACCTAGACGGCCGCGCGCAGCCGCTGAGGACAAAAAATTGTACTACAGTTTTTGTTGTTTTATTTTATTTTATTTTTGGTGTTTTGAAGTTGATTCAATCGAAATTTACTTTTTCTTAATTTCGATCGAATTATTATTAGATTTATTATAAGGAGGAAATTTTTTAATATCATTTTAATCACTGTTAACATTTATACTTTGATTTTTGATATAAGGTATCAGTGCCTTTTCTACTAAATAAATGAAATGTTGATTTTTTTTTATTTTTTTTATTTTTTATATTATAATTAATTCGATTTAGATATTTATAAAAATCTTATTTAAAAAATAATTTTTTTATCTTAATTTTTTTTATTTTTAAATTTTAAAATTAAAATTTAATTAAAAAATATAATATCGGTGTGAATTACTGTTACCTTTCGTGAAGGAACAGAAAAAGGCCCCAAGCACAAGGTTTTCCACTTAGTCTGCCCCATCAATGGGCCGCCCACAAAACTCCATGTTGGAGCCTCACCCGACCCCCCATATTCATGACTATTAGGCCCATGAAAATTTAATGACTGTAACTCATAAATATCAATATCTATAAAATTATAAAATATCTTGTCTCGATATTAAAAAGAGTCGAGAAACATGGGGTATCAATAGCTATTTTCAAACAAACGGGTGTGAAAATTTCATAAATTTGTTATTTTAAATTAAAATTTAACTCAAGAAACAAAAAATAAAAATAATTTTATAGAGTTTTGTTTATAACCCGTTCTACTGTGAAATTTCTTTTTAGAAAAATAATCAACCATATATTTTTATTCAGAAAAGAACAATAATAATAATAAAAATTTGAAATTGATGCAATAGTTTTACAATATAAAATTGGTTTAATGAATTTTGAATTGTTATTAAGAACATGAGAAGAAAAAATTATGGGAGCATACGTTGATTTACCATTGAATGCTGAAAAGTGTCATTCTCCCTTTTCATTTCCTCTCTTTCCTCAGGTTATTTTTCTTTTCTTTTCTTTTTTTTTTCTTTAATCAATTTATCCAAAAAAAATTTGCAAGAGTGCATGGTGGCGTTTGAGGGAAAAAAAAAAGATAGAGTAAAAAAAAAATAAGTCAGATGTTTTTTAATTTAAAAGATTAGTAATACATAGTAATTTTATTTTTCTGAAAAATTTAAATTATATTTATAAAATTCTATATGTTTATTAAAACTTTTAATTTTCATTAGCAATATTTTTATAAATTAAATAAAACCAAAATCAATAAAAGAGAGAAAAATAATAAAAGCCGCCATATTTAGCTTCATAATTAGGTCTACCTTGTGGGCTTTGTGGGGCTGCAATCCGACTTTTCGCAAATCATAAACATGGGGGGAAATTTTATTAATAAAGTTTATTTTATTTTATATTATTGGATCGGATAAGATAATGCACGCTTGCCACGAATAATAGCATTATCCAAATTATGTGGCTTTTGCAAGCTTACATCCTGTTTGCTAAACTTTAATTTCAGCCTGAGAAATGAAACTGGCGAGGATAAAATAAGATATTAAATTTTTTTTATTTAGTTTTAGGTTTGAAATTTAAAAATAAAAAAGATTATATTAAAAAAATAATTTTTTAATAAAATTTTTACAGATATTTAAATCTGATTAATTAGATTACGATTTTAAATACGAAAAAAAAAAAAAAGAAAAACAGAAATGAAATTGAGCAAGTGGGATTGGTCCCCTCCCGCCTCCTCGTGAAGGTAAACTAGAGATTTCAAATGGCATGAGCTTGCGTGGGACATAATGTTTCTCCAAATTTATTAACAAATATTATATCGATTAAAACCCAGAAGTTTTTATTTTTATTTTTATTTTTATTTTTTGGAAAAAAGGATGTTATTTGCTTTTCTCGCTTCAAAGTGACTAACTACAGGAGTATTTTTCTGGAATATGGTATGGGAGTCGTTGACTTCTCAAACATAGAAAGATTACACATTTTTTGGTTGAGATTGCTTTGCTAATATTGAGAGATTTTTCGAATATTGTTACGATAACTTTTAATTTAGGCATAAAAATTTTTATTTTGTTTTGTTTTTTAAAATGCTCAGTTATCATAAGCCTCATTGCTATTTTAGCCTATTTCAAGGCAATTAGAGCATGGTAGATGTGGGGGAGGAAGTAAGGGGGTCATACCCTAAGATTAAAAGAAAAGCATATGCATATAAACCCTAAAAATTTTAATTTCAATTATCATTTATTTTTTAAAAAACTATTTTTATATTTAAATTTATAATTTTAAATACCTATTATATTTTATATCCTGAATATTCATCTATAGGTCGATGATGCATGAGATTTTTGCCCCCAGTTAGTTTATGAACCAAGGAGAGTTTCATATTAAGCATGAAAATATGCATATTTAGTCCATTGGATGTATGAATTAGGGTTTTAAGAGCCTTTTTTTTTTATTATATAGACACGTCAAAACTATAAAAATACACGCATTCATAAAAATTTAAATATTAAAACTCAAAACAAATATTAAATTAAAAATTTGTTATCTCTTAAGTGTCTATATAAAAAAAAGTTTTGAGAACCATTAGAAAAATTAAAGAATCACCAAATTCTTAGTGATAGGATGCCGTTCTCTTTTAATTATAGGTCTCAGATTCAAATTATAAGAATGTAAAGTTAAAATTTGAAAGAGTTAATCTCATAATAAATTTTATAGTATTTTTATTAAATTAATTGAATAAAATATAAATACCAATCGGTGAGAAAAACAAAATAAAGAATCACGTGGGTGGAGGGGATATCTGAAAACATTTATTAAACCAATGGAAAGTTGAGTGGGTACATTGAACATTGGAGAGGTTGAATTAAAAATGAAAAGAAAAACAAGAAATGAGGCAAACATGTTAGCTGCCCCAATTCATGATGTTCCCGAATATTAATTAAAAGAGGTTATGACAGACCATGCTGTGCCCACCATTCACAACCCGGTTGGACCCCCCCCCCAATTCACATGGGCTGCACTCCAACCGACGCCTTCCTTTTATTTATTTATTTATTTATTTATTTACTGAGACTCTCTTGGCTTCGTCTTCAGAGTCTTCTCGATCACCGATAATTCATCATAATGGATAAATTTAATTACAATATCACAAGATGTTTTGCATTTTGTTTACAAAAATTTATAATTTAATTCGAAATAAAATAAGTTTTTGCTTTTCTTTTTTATTTTTTTGACAATTATAACGAAAGGCAATGATAATAAATTTTGTTATTTTTAAGATATAATATCAAAGTTTAATTGGTTTAATAATCGGGATTGATACTTTTGAATTTTATGTATGATAAAAATATATGTTGAAAATGATTTTCTTTTTAAAGAATTAACTTGATTCAAATTGAATTTTGTTAAATATAATATAATTACTAGATATTGATAATTTATAAAAAAAATTTAAATATTTTCTGATTTCTGAGAATTATAATAATTACTTTTAAAATACATATATGATTATAGTTCCATCAAATTATAAGAAATCCAACAATGTCTACCATGGGAGTATTCTAAAAATAAATTTTTATATAAAAAATTATAATTTTCTACTCTCTCGTTAAAATTTTCCAATATACTAAAGGTAAATGAAATAATTTTTTTTCATAAATTAATTAATGATGATTTTAATAAATTCTTCAAACTTGTTGGTCAACTTTTTGCCCAAAGTCAAATGACCTCAAGGTTAAGTTGATTTGCCTTGGTGGCCCTTTGATCGTATGGCTCTCATATTTTTACGCGGAACTGATAAAACTTATTTATTGCCCTTCGATTCGAAGACCAAAGTCATCATTATGGACGGCCAATTTTGTCGCTGCGTTGTTCCCTCTTTGTGGGGACACCTCCACATCCCGTGTGCCCTTCACGTGACCGACACTCTTAGCTGCCATTTCCTATCTTCCCACACCACGCTTTTCCGCTGCGCGTGACATTTAATCCCTAAAAGTGAAATTCCAAAATTTGTTGAATTAAATATGAAGTGAAGTCGTGATTTTTGAATTCCCAATGCTATTTATTCCGATTTCATCACAAATGATTAATTAAGAAAAAAAGGTTCATTGAAATATAATATTTTTGATTTTTTTTATTGTAAGCAAACCTAATTTAACATACTTTAATAATATTTAATATTTCTGATTTTACTCTTTCACCATATAAGAGGGGTTTTGGTACTTTATCTCAATGCCATCTTCTTTAACTAGATCTAAATAGATTTATTTATTGATATAATAAATTTAAAATAATTTTTCTCATAAAAATTTTATTAGAAATCAATTTTTTATATAGTTTTGTTTGATAATGATTATTTTTATTAAAAAATACAAGTATTATTTCTTGAAATTATTTTGTTAGTGTGAATAATTTTAACTAAAAAAAATTGGCAATACCCTAAGGTGGCATGTCTTCAGACATTCAATTTTAGTCAATTTAAATAGAAAAATATAATAAACTAAAAAGAAAATTAAAAAAGGGCGTGCAATTCACAAACCATGTGGGCAGGTCACAAAGTGCAAATCAATAATTCCTAACCGATTGTACGATTTTGCCCTTTCCCACAAACTACACTTCATCTATAAAGTGATCAATCAAATTTCTTTAAGCTACACACCGATTTCTGCATCAATACACAACCATCCTAGATCTCAAAGAAGGAATCCATAGTGAATTTGCCAGGCAGCCCTTCATCCCTATTACAGATTTGAGAAGGTTTTAGTTACTGCAAATCATTCAAACACCAATCGCTTGCTCAAATTCAAGATCAAACGTTTATATTAGCATTTGTTCAAGGTTGTTCTAAACATCATTCAGACAAGGTTGTACTAGGAAAATGGAAAAATCAGAACAACATGAAAGAGATCTCAACTTTGCCGGGACTGAGCTCAGATTAGGGTTACCAGGCATCGATGACTTGAAAAAACAAGTTCAACCAAGTGCTAATAAGAGCAACAAAAGATCTTTGCCTGACATGAATGAGAATTGCACATCTGAACTCACTGGCAATACCTCAACTCCACAAAAAAAGGGTCATCCAGCTCCCAAGTAAGAATTCACCAACTTTACTAATCTTTTTCTTTCTTTTTTTGACGTTTCCTGTAATTTTTTTTGAATTATGGATTCTGGGTTTTAATGTAACAATTGTGACAATATGCATGACAGGGCACAAGTTGTTGGATGGCCTCCAATTCGATCGTTTAGAAAAAATTGTCTGGCAAAGAAAAATGAAGCTGAAAATTCAGGGGTTTATGTGAAAGTCAGCATGGATGGTGCACCCTATCTTAGAAAAATTGATTTGAATATCTACAAAGGCTATAAGGAGCTTGTTAAGGCTTTGGAAGATATGTTCAAGTTTAGTGTTGGTAAGCATACTATCACATATGTCCATATTTTCTTTTGTGATTTTGGTTTTAATGGTTTAGTTTATGGGACGAGCTTTTCTCCTAATTTCTTTCTACGACAAGATCTTCTGATTATCTAAGGTATAAAATAATTGTAACAAAACTGTAAAATTTTGTATGTCAGATATGGTATGTACATGATTATGATTATTCTGATCTATTTTTTGTTGTAATTTTGAATTTAAAGGCGGGTTCTCTGAGAGGGAAGGCTATAATGGATCTGAGTACGTGCCAACTTATGAGGACAAAGATGGAGACTGGATGTTAGTT
Source organism: Dillenia turbinata (assembly GCA_037126225.1). Lineage (NCBI taxonomy): Eukaryota > Viridiplantae > Streptophyta > Magnoliopsida > Dilleniales > Dilleniaceae > Dillenia > Dillenia turbinata. The sequence goes on from JBAMMX010000025.1 coordinate 19,261,629, forward strand.
GGAGATGTTCCTTGGGAGTAAGCACTTTTACTCTCTCTCTCTCTCTCTCTCTCTCATGTAATAATGCTGTTCTTATTAATGTGCAGTATGTTCATTTCATCGTGCAAGAAGTTGAGAATCATGAAAGGATCAGAAGCTAGAGGCATGGGCTGTGTTGTATGAGAATTCAATTCTATTAGGCCCATCACTGTGTACAAAGTTGGTAATTTTTGTGTGTTTTATGAATGTTGAAATGGGAAGTGTACAAATTTTAGGAGATATAATTTGTCTCTTATTTTTCATATGTGCCATATAAATATGTATTTTTGAGTTGTTTTCTTTGAGAATATATACAAACAAATGGTGTGCAGCAAAATATGTTTGTAATTGATTAAAAAATTCATGGTTTTTGTTGTTTAATATCCTCATTTCATGTGTGTTCTTGATTTAAGGTTTCGATGATCTTTCCGTCCATTCCAATTTATGTAATTTCTAGGGTGGATTTTGCTCCTTTGTGACCTTATGAGCGTTGGTTTTCAAGCTAAACAACCCCAAATGGATTACAAACTTTAGGAGGGAGGGAGAGAGATGTATTGTTGGTAACATCCCTACTTCTCGTACCACTATTTCTTTTGGATTGAGAGACGTATACACATGGAAGAAATGTGATAATCGATCTTTTAGGTCTAGTTTAATATGCCTAACCCAGTTAAAGGTCGAATCCAATTTTATCCTTTGTAACTCAAATTCCAAGCCCTAAGCTCGAAGTCCAATTAGGTGTATGATTTTAATTGAGAGTTTTGAAAATCCATTCTTGAACCAAACCCAAAAACCTAAAAGCTAAGCTCTCTCTCTCTCTCTCTCTCTCTCTTTTTTCTTTATATATTTATATTCTTAGTGCCCATAACTTAGTTTGTCACCGAGTATCCGGAGTTTCGCCCCAACTAATTTTGACAGAGCTGCTATCGGGTCTGCTATAGGGAGCGATCTCTCCCAATGTCGTTTTTACCACTACCAAGACTCGAACCCCGGTTCTTGGTATGGAGTGTTAGTACCCTTTTCACTAGACCAACGAAACATTGGTAGTGCTCTCTCTCTCATGTTGATTAGATAAAAACATTTCTTTTCCTCTTTCTCTCTCTCTCTCTCTCTCCCTTTTGGTGTGGTGGTAAGCCCCAAATCTTCTCTCCTTGTATCTCTTCCTAACCATAATTATTGGTGTGATGATTTGGTTACATGTTAAGATTAGAATTTTGGTCGTGTTTTTCCTCTTCATCCTACTCCCTTCACGTTGGTAAGTCTCTTTTCTCTCTTTCAGCATCTTTTTTGGCATGATCTATGTATCAAGTTGTTGTGAAGTAGAAACCCTAGTATATGGTTTGGGCGAAGATCATGAACGTACGAGCTCACGCATTCTCCAAGACTTATCATAGTCATGATGACCTCATCGTTAGTACGATGAGGCCTACTACTTCGTTGCAAGCTTGTACAAGACCATGATACTGTTATCATCGTCACAATGAGGTTTTGTTTATCTTATTGTGACTAAAATAGGGTCATTATGATCATGATGATTTTTGAGACTAGGAACACTAAATGTCGACTCTATGAACCTTATGTGGTACGAGTTACCTGAGTTGATGAGTTTGGTTCACCTTGACCTAATTTGAGCTAGGTTGATCCATTTGACGTGGTTCAACCTCGGCCCATTTAGCCTTATTGGTCATTTTTTTGGGGTACAAAACGAGAGAGCAAGCAAGACTCAAAAAACAAACAGGAAAAGGAAAAAGGCAAATAAGAGAACGAGGAAAAAGAAGAAAGCCAAGAGCAAGGAGGCCAACCCGCTTCTAGCCGACCTGGCCTCTACTTCTGATCCTCTCCACCCCAATAAAATCTTCGTGAATTATCTGGAGAATAGACAGAGGAGGCACGTTTAATTCTGAAATCCCAACACCATAGTTTTGGCCCAACCTAACTAAGTGGTCTGTGCAACAATTTGCCTCCCTGAAGATATGCTTAACATTATTGACCTCAAGATGATTCATAAGATCTTTGCATTCAAGAAAAATATGATACAGAGGGTGATCATTATTAGGAAGATTTTTCAGAAGGCTTGAAAGGATAGTTGAGTCCGTTTTAACCTCCAGACTAGAGAAACCTCTTCTCTTAGCCATGAGGAGCCCTTCTCTCAAGCCCCAAAGCTCAACGATCAAAGGATTGGTCTTCCCTATGTTAATGGTGAAACCAGCAACCCAATTTCCATAGGTATCTCTAAATATGCCTCCAGCACTCGCCTGACTCGACACTCTTGAGACAGCCCCATTCGTATTAAGCTTCATCTTACCATGCGGAGGGGCCATCCACCTTACCTTTATCTCTTTCGACTTCTTCTCTTTAGGGTCTTTCCTCCCAACCATCGAGGCTTCCCTAGCCATTTTCCTAGCTAAAACCGCCAGCTCTTGCGGGGAATGCTTGGCATTTTGGAACACCTCCTTACACCTTCCCTTCCACAGAGTCCAGACGGTGCTTGTGAACACCACACTGGCTTGCCATTGATTACACATGTCTGGTCTACTGGTTCCTGCTTTCAGCCAATTGAGAGGGCTAGACAAGCTTCCAAGTTTGGACTGCTCTACTGCAATCCCTTAAAGAGTGAAGCACAGTTTCCTCTGCGCTGTTGCAAATGGGGCAGGTTTTATCATCACAGAATTTTCTCTTATACCTTTCCCCATTGGTCATCAGCTTCTCAGAGCAAGCTAACCAAAGGAAAGTTTTGATTCTCTCTGAGCACCTAGCCTTCCAGATCCAGTTCCAACTCATAACGTCTTACTTGACTTGATTGGAGTTAGCTTCTTCAACCTGGAGCTTGTAAGCTGAGGCTACATAGAAAGTCCCACTAGTGGTTCCCCTCCAAACAATAGCATCCGGGACTCCTCCATTCCTAGGCACCAAAATACCATTAATCTCTTCTACCTGCCCTTGCGGAAAAAGGTCATTCAAGGCCTCAACTTTCCAGATTCCTTTTTCAGATAAGAAGTGACTGACTCTAACATTCGGCTCCTCTATGCTTTGAGGGTCAGGAATACAATCCTTCAGAGGACCTTTTCCTACCCAGACGTCAGACCAGAATTTGATATCCCTACCATTTCCTACTCGCCAGGTCATGCCTCTCTTAATGCAAACCTTACTCTTCTGCATACCTCTCCAGAGGTTAGTTCCACCTGAACTCCTGGTATTGCTCATGAAGTTTGTTTCCTTTAGATATTTGGCTCTCAGGACCTTACACCAGAAAGCATTATGGCCTTTCTCCAGCTGCCACTCTAGCTTGGCAAGCATGGCAATATTGTTTTCTCTAGTTTTCCTTAAACCCAGACCCCCTCCTTTTTTGCTTTACAAACTTTTTCCCATTTAACCAAATGAACTTTTTTCCCCTCTTCCACATTTCCCCAAAGGAAATTTCTGTTTAATCTATCCAACTTGTTGCATAACTCACCAGACAGTCAAGAAGAATGCATGGAGTAAACTGGCACAGCGGACATGACTGATTGGATAAGGGTTTTCCTACCAGCCATGCTTAGGAGCTTGGCCTTCCACTCGCTAAGCTTCCTCTGAACCCTGTCTAGCACATGCTTGTGGAAGTTTTTCCCTATTCTTTGATGACTAATATTCACCCCGAGATAGGAACCAATATCCTCAGAAAGAGGAATCTTGCAAGCTGTAGCTAGGGAATTTTTTTTTCTTCTTTTTTTTTTTGTATTATATGAAATTTTGAATCATATTTTGATTAATTTAGTCTGAGACTTATAGTGGCCTATTTAGAGGGATTATTCTCCCAATATTATTTGCTCCATGTTCAAATTACTAATTAAATTTGAAATTTTGATTAAGAGATTTAGTTTCATATCCCATTAAACTAATTAACCATCGATGTATATGATGAAAATTGTACAATGAAAATTGTACAAATTATATGGTGATTATACATAACTATTTATGTGTATTGTTGTGATTGTGCCATTTCCACCCCAGGCAAAGGACGGGCATACATGTAGCCTACTTTGACCTACATGTGGTTGAGTTTTCTCATTTTCTCGTTATGATATTTTGATACTATATTATGATTATGCTTGCTTGGGGATCAAGACATATGATATAATGTGTTATGCATATGATATCCATCCATGATAGTCATACCGATTTATACTTTGTTTAGGAAGATCTATGATTTGTATTAGGTCTAGGAGATCTGTAATCTTGATTCTTTTATCTGATATTCTTGAATATTTTTATTTGATATCTCATGTTGGGAATCGATCGATAAACATTAGGCCGATGGGTTAATGGCTTAATTTTGATAATACCCTCATTTTATATTTATAATTAGTATGGTTGTATTAAAATATTGTTCAATTTATTATATCATATTCTATGTCACACCTTTTTATCTCTTGATTAATTTTCACGAAGTAACCCGTTCTTCTGCCCTTCAAATCTTGTGAGGCGTGAGGGCAACAAGTCTATTATAACACCTATATCCCTAGAGATGACTAGAACCCGAGAGAACATATAGCCGAGCATTAGGCCATGAGAACATAGTAACTACCATTGTCTTTTGGGGTGGTATGTTAGAGAGAGTGTGACAAAGAGTTTCCTTTTATTTTATTCTTTTGGGTCCTTAAGGATGACATAGTTTCCAATAGAAGCAAGTCATAAGCTCACAACTCAAAGATAACCCTTTTAAAAGCCCGAACTAGACATCAATAAAGAAGCACATAGGCTCACATTGGGCACAACACAACAACCACAAAGCCTAACGAGAGCAAAATCACAAACCAAAAGACTAACCTCCCAAAACAGAGCGCTGAAATCGATGACAAAACAAACCTACTTTAAACTAAGAATACCTCTTGCCCTTAAAAAAAAAAGGGAATACCACAATGATTGTCTCTGCCACTTCATGCCGTGAAAAGAGGATGTGAAAGACCAAACACCCAAACAAACACCACTGGCTGATCAGGGAGGCAGGGGCACTGATGGATCAACATCCACGTCTTCTATAGAAAAGCCAAAAAAGCACGAGCCCACGAGATGCCACCCTTGTGGCAAGTAGAGGGTTTGAACCATCTCGGATTCAGTTGGGAAGAATAGAACAGGATCAGAGGTGTGGATTGAAATCCTGTCATAGGATCATAGGATAATTGATTTAGTAAGGTATGATATTAAAATTTTTTAATCAAATATCGTATTCAAAATTTATAAATAGAAAAGGTTATATTGAGAGATGTCTTTAAAATAAGTCTCTGCAATGGTCAAGTTAGAATCGAGCAAAATCCAAATAATGGTCGGTAGCTAAACTCTAGTTACACCAAAAAAAAAAGTGAAATCCCAATTAATTTCTAGCTTACTCTCTCTTAAAATTTAAAAGGAAAAAAATCATCGAATATCTTAAAATTATAACAAAAATTTAATGGAGTTCGTCATTTTTCTACTGTGGATTTTGTTTCTCCTATGCTACAAAAAAAAAAAAAAACCTTTAGTGATAGAAGTATTTTGGTCACTAAATGTCCAAATGTCGGCACTAAATCGTATTAGTGAGTATAAAAATATCATCACTCAATGGTCACCAAAACTTTGTCACTAAAGGTCATTGATGACAGAATGCAAAAAGTCGTCACTAAATAGTCGACTTTAGTGATCAAAATTTTTTTCATCACCATATTAGTGACAAAAAAAGTCGTCACTAAGTTGGTCACTAAAAGTATAAGTGATAACTAAAAAAAGCTCGATCAATGCATTTAGTGACGACATTTGGTGACAAAAAAACTAGTCACTAAAAGGGACGGATGGTCAACTTGAGACTGCCAAGAACCGCCGGCGGCAAGGACAATTATCGGCGGCCAGCTAGTTGTGGCCGCAAGTGTCGGCATCCAACCGGCCACGACCGCCGGTGCCGAAATCCGGCGGTCCCGCCGTTGTCGGAATCTGATAGTCCCGCCTATGTTGGAATCCGGTGATCCTGTCGACGCCGATGGCGCGGTCCTGCTTGAACCACTAGCGGCCACCATCGGCATCAGTAGCTTGAACTGGCGGTGCGATTTGGCCGATCTTTGGATCGGATCGGACTGAGGCCTAATGGTACGGTTGGGTCAGTCTTTAGACCGTCCAATTGTTATTGCTTCAAGGATACTTATATGTACCTTCAATTTTGTTTTGTTATGCGATGTGGGATTATTACAACCTTTCTAATGACGACAATTATACATTTAGTGATAATCATTGTCATCACTAAAAATTTTAAGAATTGATCACAAGTTTAGTGACAAAAAAAATTATCATTAAAAGGCATCAAAGGCCTTTTTTTGTAGTGTCATTAGTGACCAAATTTTAATGACAAAAAAAATTATTGTCACCAAATTTGGTCACTAATAGTGTTCAAATTGACGGACTTTGTTTCATCATGCTATTTAGTGACCAATTTTTCATATTCGTCTAAAATTTAAAGACCATTTGTTTTTTTTTTTTTGTAGTGCTGGCTGATAAACATGGATTTCTAAGCTAAACAATGTATGTTGATTTTTGCTTCCAACCTTTCACTATGTTATAAGATTTTCTGACTTGTATTTTGAAATTAACACTATGGCTGTGAATAATTAGAGCCCGGGCAGAGTATATGCGGTTCGGGTCAAAGAAGATTTCATTGGTGGATACACGAAAATTTCTATTTTTTGTTTCGAAAATATTTTAATATATTAAATTAATTAATATTTACATAAAAATTCTTATATATATTTTTATATTTACATATTTTTCATATTTAATAATTTATTTATTTATTTAATTATAATTATAATTTTTTTATATTATTTATTTTATAATTAATAATTATATATTTCATTATTTTAAATTTTTATTATAAAATATGGCTAATCTATTATTTTTATAAAATAATTAATATTTACATAAAAATATTTATATTTTTATATTTAAATATTTATTTGTGTTTTAGGTTCTTATATTTTTATAAAATATTATTTTTTAAAATCATTTGTACCCGTTTTTTTGTTTTTTTGTTTTTTTTTGTTCTTTTTGCGTTTTCGTGCAACATGGGGCGGACTTATTCAGCCTTGTAATTTGGGACGGAAAGACAATACATCTCTCTCTCTGGTAGTGGGGATAGGGTCAATCACATGCTTGGTAGAGGATGAACTGACTGTCTCCTTCACGGTAAGACTTGCCAATGCAGGTGGGTCACTTGACCACCACTCGAACACGTTTCCAATTTAAAGCCGGTCCAAAGAGAGCTTTCATAGATAAGGTGTTCTGAACTTTATTTATTTATTTATTTTATATAAAAATATAATTAAATAAGATTAAATAAAAAAAAAAGATAAAAGTGAAAAGATTTTTGCCCTGAACTAAACTTGAAAATATATAATTAAAACATTATACACATAAAAAAGAAAAAAGAAAAAAGAAAAAAGAACATGCATTTTCTGCATATTTCAGAAAAATAATGTGAACATATTTTTATTTTTTCAACCTGTCTTTGTGTTTTGTTTTATTTTAATTTAATTAGAGGGTTTCGATCATCCCCAATTCATTTGAGAGGAATAAAACAGAAATTTAACAGAGTAAATTTCTCCATTATTTGGTGGTATTTACCACTTTTTTATGTTTGAGGTATAAGATTTAACTTGGATATATTATAGAGGTGATAATAACATTTCCAGATTGAGAGTAAAAGCATATATTTTTTTAAGATATATATATATATATATTTATATTGGTATATAAAAGTTTGAACTTAAAACCTTTACAAGGTGAAGAGAGACGGTATCAATTGAGCTATAGTTGATTCACAATTCCTTTTAAGATATTCAAAGCATTGCCTCCTAACAAAAAAAAATCTATGTGTTTAGTTTTAGAAAATATAAAACTGAATTAGGTTTTTTTAGATAGAATAAACTTAAAATCACTGAATTGAGAAAATTTGATAGAGAAAATTAATCTATTTAGATTTAGAGAGTGAAGATATAAATTTTATTATTCTAAAAAAAATAAAAACTTACGTTTTTAAAGAGAGAGTTAATATATATATATATATATATATATATATATATATATATATATATATATATTAGAGAAAGGAATTGTATGTTTAATTTTATAGAAATAAAAATTAAATTTTATTTTATTTTAGTGAAAGAAAATTCAAAATACATATATTTAACAATATTCTCGAATTCGAAATGAATATCCTTATCTGCCCATCGTTGACTTGAACCGACTTTGGGGGTGAAAATGTGGGAATAAATAGAAGCCCAAGGCAGCAAATATCCTCATACAAATCATTTAATTAAACTGGGGGTATGGCATTTAGGATAGGGAACAAGCTCAGCGTTTGGCAATGCTCCTCCTAATTGTTTGGTTGCTTCTGATGGCCATGATGATAGCACTCCCACATCACCATACCACTGCATCCAACACAGCTCTACCCAAGAGTAAGTAATTTTTGTTTCTTCTTATCCATTTTTGATCCAATGGTGATGAGATTCCTCCAATACTTTTTTGCACAACTTTTGATGGGTAATTATCTCTAATTTTACCTAATTTTCATTCTATTCTTTATTCATACACCATTTCACAATTAATACGAATAAAAAAAATGCAAAATATTTTCTTTTTTTTTTTAACTTTATTTTTCTCTGATTTCGTATTCAATTGAATTCTATGTTCAACAATCGGTAGAGTTTCTGTCCGCCGGAAGAGGATATGCAAGGTGTATTGGACCCCGCAGGCATGGTCCACTTAAGGGGAGCTCATCACCTCCGGGGCCTCACTGCTAAATAGGGTGATATTACTGAAGAAAATTAACGCTAGGGAGACAAAATGAATCAACCGGCCAAGTCAACAAGTTTCTATAATTTTCTTGAATTGGATTTGATAAAAATTGTGACCCATTGTAAACATGGGATAAAGACTGTGTTCACAGGTTCATATCATTTGAGTAAGATTTGCTTGATTAGATACTAGGTAATTTGATGGTAAAATGTTTGCATCTTTATTTGAAATCTTAGTTTCATATTATTTTCTTAATAAAAAGAATATAAGATTGTCTATATATTGCATAACTAAGATCCAAAGTGTTTAATGGGAGGATGATTTAAGTGGGTGAATTTAGTTGTATTATGAAAAGCACATTTTCAACTTTTGAGATGCCAAATTCTAATTTTAGGATATTAATTATGTTCTATCATGTGCTTTCAATGGACAAATCAAATGGCTGAATCCTTGGGCAAGTATGGATATAGGATGGAAGGACAACAAAATATGAGTACCAAACTTTCCTAAAGAGATTTGACCAAAAAAGTGATGCCATATTAGTGGAGGAAGGCCTCTAGGAACAAATAGGTTTTAATTCAAAAATCTAAAGAAAAAAAATTATAATTGAATTAAAAAACTTATTAAGCAAATAATAGGATTCCAGAAAAAATAAATCCTGAAATTAAAATATTTCCTCAACAAGAATTCTCGAGAAGTAAGAAATTTTCATTTAATAGGATTCCTTCTAAAATAATCAATCATGCCTTTCAAGAAATCAATTCGAGTAGCTCTTCTTATTTGACATCGGCTTGGTATCCCACATCAATCTCCTCCACTTAGGAGGCAAAAAAAAAATTGATCACGACTTTAATTCAAAAGAGCTAAAAATGATAAGTATTGACTTTATTTTCACCTTTGGAAGGCGTTTGATCCTTGCAAACTCAACTTCCTTTTGCAACTAATCATGACATAACAACCTCTCTTGCCTAGTGATTTGAAACCAGGACCGGACCGGCCGGCCGGACCGATTCGATTAGGAACCGGATCAGCAGTCGATCCGGGTTTTCCTACAAAATCGAACTCTGAAAAAACCGGTTAAACCCGGTCAAAATCTCGGTTAGACCAGCTGCACCGGGGTTGAACCGGTCAGCTCCAACCTGAGTTTTTTAAAATACAAAATAAAAGTGAAAAAATTGTGTTTGTCCATGCTCGAACTTGCAATCAAAATAGATATATCAAGAGTCTTTTCCACTACATCACATATACGAGTTATGTAAATGTCATATAATTTTATATTTATTTATTATTTCATGATGAAGTCATTCGGGTTTTTGATTCGGTCTGACCGAGTTAACGCAGTGACTATTGACCCCTTGACACGACCGATTCATACTCTAGTCCGGGTTTCAAAACACTGCTCTTGCCATGCTCCATGTACATAAAGATTTGATCATAGTGCTCCTAAAGTATATCAGTTTCTTGGTGAACATCGAGATCAAACGGACCACTAATTTTCTAATTTCTTGCTTTCTTGGTTAACGTCTTTACAAAGCCATCCTATATTTCCTGTGAGCAATAAGTCTATGATAGCACCTACATACTTAGAGATGACTAGAACTTGAGAGAGCATGTAGTCAAGCATTAGGCAATGAGAACATAGTGACTACCTTTGTCTTTTGGGGATGGTATGTTAGAAAGATAGAGAGACGGAGAGTTACTCTTTATTATATTCTTTTGGGTCCTTAAGGATGACATAGTTCTAAACACAAGCAAGTCATAAGCTCACAACCCAAAAACAACCTCTTTAAAAGCCCCAACTAGACAGCAATAAAGTGTAACAACTTAGAATCCCAGGGACATGCAAGCTGAGTCAATAGGTGAAGTGTCATATGGTCCACTCAGTAAAGTAGTTAGTAAGGTGTAGGAATTGGTTAGAACAGTTAAAAAGTTAGAATATGATATATGTACCGCAGTGTGAATGGAAGATGGCATGAAAATTGATTTTGAGAAATTCTCCACTCTATCCCTCCTCCTTGCTGATTCTACTTCTCTCTCTAGCTCTCTCTCTCTCTCTCTACTTCTCTCTCTCTCTCTCCCCCCTCACTTCTCTAATTCTTGAAAGTTCTAGAGTCGACGAAGTACTGTTCATTTACTTGGGTTTAGTTGACTAACAAGTTCCATAGTCGACCAAGTACTGTTCATTTACTTAGATGTGTGACAAATTGGTATCAGAGCTCAATATTCTTAGCCCTTCAAGCTATCTTTTAGTTAACATGGCTGAAGGAACAAGATCAAAAACCATGGAAGAACATAACAAAAAACAAGAATTACGAATTCAAGAACTTAGCCAAGAAATACATACCGCACATGCACAATTGAATGAATAGCTGGAGAAAAAAAATAGAAACATTCATGACACACATGGAAGTCCAATTCAATGCCCTTGCAAGGAAATTATGCAAAGATGTAGATGAAGGGTCAGATATAAACAAAAGCTCACTACCATCTTTGGTGTCCACTCCAGTTGTAAACATAAGATAAACAGATGCAGATCATACCAAGAAGGAAAATAGTCCAAAGACCTCAATTCCCAACCATCCAAGAATTGAGTTACCAATATTTTCAGGAGAAGATCCTAGCAATTGGTTAAGAAAATGACACAAATTCTTTATGATATACCATATTCCATGCAACTAGGATAGAAACTATGGAATTTTATTTAGAAGACAAAGTTGATATTTGGTACCAGGTCTTAAAACTGGCAAAAGGAATGGTGGAGTGGGATGAATTTTATAAGCTCTTATGTCAAAGGTTTGACAAGAAAGGGATCTATGATGAGATTGCGGACTTAAACAAATTACAGCAAGTATCAAGAGAGATTTGAAGAATTATTGTCATGCCCCGATCCATGATTCAGAGGCCGTGAACAGTCGCCCGTTATCTCGGACACCGGCCCAACCCCGCCACGTATCCTCAAGGTAACGCAAGGCTAATCATAATTTCAATTACAAATGTAGAACTAATACAAGTATAATCTACAAATGAAAGTTCCTTTGTTTCATTCAGTCATTCTAACATGATCAATTAATATCCTAAAAAATATAGCGAAAGTTCAATACCGTAATAAGTCTCTAATGATAGTCTCTGGAATTTCCGTACGTCGATGTGTATCAACGTATCCCTTTAAATATTATCTCTGTAAAATTTAAGGGAGTGAGGGGTGAGTAAAATTATTTACTCAGTGAGTGAATAATCGTAACATGTAATTAATAAGTGGTATGAAAATGGAGTATTAAAACCACATATATATATATATATGCACTTTATACCATATTTCAAGTATATATGACAATTTTAAATACATTTCTCTAACATTATCATCCATAAAACATATGCATCCAATCTCATGTCATAAATCATAGAGTTATGCCAAAACAAACTCTCTACAAGGGTCTACCTCGACCAATGACGAGCCACCAAGGGTTTTTTTTTTTAATTTAAATGGATAAACGATCCTAACCTTGGCGTTGGCGTCGGGACTCCCTAAGTGCTGGACTGAAATATCATTCAGTCCTCCCCTTTCGGTTCAACTTGGATAATCTGAAAATCTTGTATCGTATACACGTTACCTAACCATGTAGAGTGTCTGCATCTCGATAGCATCGCAATCATGCGTCTATCTATATAACGAGACGGGTCTGCTATAGCATACGAGGTGAGTTTGCGTGGGACAATGCCTATTATATCATAATATCATGGCTATAAGTACTATCCCCCATCTACGATCAAGGGGATGCAGGTACTAATGACCGAGCACCTAGTCTCGCATCAAAATCATCAATCAAACAAACGTGCCATATATGTCAAGGAAAAATTATGAAATCCGGTAACTCGTGTATTTCCGTATATATATCATCAAAGTACATTTCATGGTTCGAAACATGACACATATATTCTTCACCAAAATTCATGAATGTATATTTAATTTTTTTTTTGGATACTCCATTATCACAAAATCATTACCAAACCATTTAATAAGCCACTTCACAATTATTTCATAAAATCATGCTTTAAAAGTAATAGGATATGGTTTTGCTCATTAACTATGTGGCAACAGTAAAACCCACTCACTTGTACGAGAAGGGTACACCACTCTGCTAAAACCTCGATACTCAACTGAGTCTCCCCTTGAGTGTAGTATAGTTGTCTACTCCTAAGACAACAAATATATCAATCCTCCTATTCCTTTCAATAATTTCACTAATTTTTTTTTTCTTTTACGGTCAGGCTCAATTCCAATTCACCCTAGTTTGTTTAAGCCCATACATTTACAAATTTGGATTTTCAAATTCTACTCTTGCGTAGTCTTAGGAAAAATATCATAACCTTCTCTATATAAGTTAGAATTAAGTGATTTAAATTGCTACTGAACGTTAAGAGACAACCCTACAACTTTCATGATAAGCATTTCATTAAATTCCAAATACAAAATTTCAGAAAAACCTATTTTTGTTTGAGTTTAAATCTTAATTCATATTCTGTCCCAATTCAGTAAAAATGTCGTAACTTCTATCACACTACTCCGATTTGAGTGAAATTTAGCTCATTTTAAAGATAAGACCAAGAACCTAAATTTAGCTCATTTTAAGTTTCTCTAAATTTCGTACAAAAAATATTTTAAAAATTTATACAATATACTAGCCGTAAGCAGAGGATGAAAAACAGAACATGTCATTTTGCTGTCTCTTTCCAAAAATCACTATAAATCACATTCTTAATGGAAATTTTCGTGCCATACCTTATTTTAAAGCTTAGGAATCTAGTTTATACAGAAACAAAAGTTTTAAAATTTTGAGTCCTGCACAATGAGATATCATGGCAAGATTACATATAGTTCAAATCTGAAACATTCATATCTATCATGCTAGTACATGCATTTAATTTCACCACTTGTAAAGATTTCAAATTTGAGTATTTTACCTTCTTTTGTATGATCCTTCACTAACTAATACCCATCACCCTGATCTTGATTTTCTTAAAACGTTGATCACCTTAGCACCATAGTAACATAATTAATCAAACATCAATCTCTACACAATCCTTATACTATCTCAATCAACTAGAGATATAGAGTCAAGAATGTTCTTATCTCTTTTACTTGTGTTCCTTTTTCAATGCTCCAAAAATTTCACTTGAATATAAGAAATCCTTCTTTCCTTACTAAAGCTCTCGACCAAGTGAGGTGAATAGAAGAGAAAATGAATAAAATGGTTGGTTTTGGTTTTTATATAAACCTAATCAAACTATCTTGACTCTTGATTCATTTTGCATACTTTATCTCATCCTACACTTGTCAAGACTCCTCTTATGTACTTAAAATGATAGCAAGCGACCACCATGCATGCAAAAGAAGTGTCCAGGTCAGCCAAGAGGAAAGGAAGCACAAGAAACCACTAAAATCCCTTCCAATCACATTTCATGTAATAATTTATCCTTTACAAGCAACCCACTTCCAACTTTGTTAGTGGAATGTCCTATGTAGCCACTAATAATCTTGGTATCCTCTTATTTAATCATTTGGCTCCAATTGTTCATCGTTGAGTGGTTTGCAACTTAGTCCATCCACTTTCCTTATTTGCATTTAGATCCCTTACTTTTAACAAATTTGAATTTTTGATCCCTATGAAATTTTGCTTGAAATTTTTTAAATATGTGAAATTTCATTTAAATTTCCTCATTTAATGGTGTAGGCCCCATTTTTTTAGTCATTTTTGACTTCTTTAAATTTTGCTGGAGTTTATCGAGAAGATTTTTGGCTTACCAAAAAAATTTTTCGTTTTAATGATTTCAAAACAAAATCTCAAAATAAATAAATAGATAATGAAATTTTATTTTAGATGTCTCAAAAGAATGTTTTTTTTTTATATATATATAATGATGAGGAACGGTACATGATACACAGTCATCGAAAACTGATATTACAATTCCTAATCCCCTAATAAAAAGTTTCGTACTCGAAACTAAAATATAGTTATACATCGAAAAGCTGGAGGTACTGTCTCCTCATGGTATATTCAGACTCCCAAGTCTGCTCTTCGACCTGGTCATTCTTCCAAAGTACCCTAACCAGGGATACTTCCTTGCTCTATAGCTTCTTGGTCTGTCTATCTAAGATGGCTACAGGCTGGACAGGGAAACTCAAATCATCGCTCAACTCTAACGGTGGAGGCTCCAGTACATGGGAAGGATCAGGGAGGAACTTCTTCAGTATCGAGACATGTAATACATCGTGGATGCGCGCAATCTTTGTTGGCAGTTCAAGTCTATAAGCTACATTTCCCATCCTTTTCATGACTCGGAACGGACCAATATACCTGGGGTTTAGCTTCCCCCGCTATCTAAACCGTATCGCTCCCTTTCAGGGAGATACTCGTAGAAAGACCATGTCTCCCTCCTCGAACTCAAGTGGTTATCGCCATTTATCAACATAATTCTTCCATCTGTCTTGGGCGGCCTTCATCTGAGTATGAACGACATTCACCTTCTCTTGGGTCTCCTCTATTAAGTCAACATGTTGAGTTGTCTTTTACCAACTTTGCCCCGATTTCAAAATTTTCCAAGTATCATTTTCAAAGTCCTCAATATTTTGAAATAAATTTGAAAGTTTCCTTACAGTCATAAAATCCCTAAGGATGATCTTAGGCAAATGAGTTCATTCCATTTAGGGGGTTAGATACTCCATATCTAGCCCAAATTCCTTATCTATATCTGATAGAGGTTCTTTCATTCAGAACCATGCCTTCTAGACACAGCACCAGGTGGACTCGTAGAGCTACACCTGCTGCTCTAGAGGTCGTGTTGTCTTCACACGCACCCCCTCCAGTACCACCTTAGTTGGTTTCGATAGCCGAAATTCTGACAGCCGAAATTTTAATACCTCCGCTAGATGCCTTGAGACAGTGGCACGAGTGGTGAAGTACCTACGGGGTACGGATGCAGCCCCTGCCACCATCTACGACAGTTACTACTCCAGCTGCAGCGGCACCTGCCTCAACTGCCCTTATTTCTTTAGTGCCTGCCCCAAGTGACAACATGATTCCGGCACTTCGTCGCATCTGCGAGTTAACCCAGTTGGTCAAGGAGGCTTGGTTGTTGGGTTGTAACGATTTCAATGGATCTAGTGAGCAAACTTGGTGCTCACATATAAATAATTTGACCAGGTGTCCACTAAAACTCGAGCGTCAAGTCCGAAGATTTTTATGGTACCTAATGGCGAATTTAAATAAAAGAGGATCATCAACCTTTATTTACTTGGGAAGTCAACATGAGATCATATATATACACACACACACACACATATATATATATATATATATATATATATATATATCAAAAGGATTGAGGCTTCTAGCATCTTAGCTGTCGAGAATTACATGAAACATCATAGTATATCATGCCTCAAAATAACTATTAGGAGATGAAACCTATACAGGAGAGTCTATCGGAGGGTTACCGATAATCAGTTCAGGATTGGCTTGGGTTTCCTTGTGCGTCATTGCAAAGACGCGAACCTGAGTCCTCTTCTACTGTCGCTGAGGAACAGGTACGGTGTTGATTCCGGCCACAGTCAGTGGAGCAATAGGAATTGATGGGGCAAGTGCTCTTGGCTGACTCTCGTGTGGTCCACTCGGGCGGCTCTGACTTGGCTGCCCCCCGAATCCCAAATTTGGGCAAGTGCTACGAATATGCCCTAGTTTCCCCCACTGGTAGCTTTTTGCAGGTTCTCTACAGAATCCTGAATGAGTCTTGCCACAATTGCAGCATAGGAGCTTCCTCGGCCTAGGAAATTGACTCACTGATCCGGCACTAGGGGCGGGGGCTCTAGAACTCTGAGGGCGTGGCCCCTGGGGAAAGCCTGCTAACCCTATAGCTGTGGGGTCTCTCTGAGGGCTCTGACTTTGGCCCTTCTTCAAACTCTGACTAAACTGAAATCCAGGCCTTTTCCTTTTCTGGTCTCGGCTCTCCCACTGCCTACTCTCAGCTTGTACTATCTCCTCGGCGTGGTAAGCCAACTCCAAGACCTCCTTGAAGGAGTAGTTCTTTGTCACTGACATGTATTTTTTGATGTTTAAGTTGAATTCGTCCTCAAACTTGAATCGTAACTGTCATTATGTGGCCAGGTCAGGAACAAAGGCAGCTAATCTCTTCAACTCTACCTCAAACTCAGACACCGATCTTGCCCCCTGGCAGAGATGAAGAAACTCCGCCCTCTTCTGATCTACTGGTACTCTGTAAAGTACCTCACGTTAAACTCTCGCACAAAGTCTCCTCAACTTGGAGGCTCTGTAATTGCACTATCACCCTCAGTTTCAACTCGTCTTCTAGACCCAGATCTGTTAGTATCCAGTGGGTCTCGGGTCCGGTTGACCCAATGCTTTGCTGCCGTAGGAGGAAATTTGAAAACCCTTTAATGAGATTTTATCTGATGATAAATTGTGATAATTGGTATAGATTAATCTTTTGAAAACTCGAAAGGAGTCATTTTGGAGTAATCGTAGAAATAGGGAGAGAATAACTTCCCTAAGGTGAGTGGATGGTTATGTATTGTATAAATGAGTAAATGATTTTTAATATAATTTGCAAATTTGATTTTGAAATGAATTTTGCAATGAATTTATAATGTTTTGTACTTGTGGTGAGGCTGAAATGAATTTTATGACAAATCCATGACTCGTGAGTTGAATGATGTTTTATTGGCACCGTGTTACGATTGAATACTCATATGAATTGTGAAATGTTACTCTATTTTGCACATTGAGCATGAATTGATTTTGAAAATGAATGTAGTAACGTGGTGCGGGAAAATGAAACGACTATATCTTAAGTTTTGCCACGGACCGAGCCATCGGAGGGGCGTAGTTAAGGCTGGTTAAATTGGCTTGAGGGAGGTGGGTTGGAGAGCCTCCACAGGCCGCTAGATAACGTGGTAGCACCATACGAAACTTCGGACTAATGCCAAGGTGAAAAGAGGATTTTATAAAAACTGTGAAAAACCCCTTGGCGGATCTTGCCAATGACCATTGGTAGAATAATGATTTTGGCATACCCCAAAATTGTGAAAAAATGAATGTGGACTGTTTGATTTGATTATATGAGTCATGGTGGTTTGATATGAATGATTTTATGTGAATGAATTTCTTTATGGCATTAAATATGTTTATTACATGTATTTGGCATCACCACTCTCACCCCTTATTTATATACTGCATGCACTCCATTCACTGAGTATTTCCAATACTCACTCCTCTCTTTTATATTTTTCAGGGAAAGCATGGAGGGATGACGCCTACTAGTGCTGATCAGAGGTTTATTTTGTTGGATTTGGGTAGGTATTAATTAATTTAGGCGTTGTAGATCACTGGACCATGGAAAGAAAGTTCTGTACATCTCATATCGTGCAGATTTTATTGATACTGGTTGAATTCTTCGAGCAAGTATTGGTAAAACCCGAACGATTATGATTTGGAATTTCATTTTTTTGCTTGAAATTGCTTTTGGAAAAATATTTTATTTTGTACTGTGACATTTGGATTACAATATTGAATTTTGATACTTTCTTTCGGTTTTATGAATTTTATGAATTGTCTGAGAATTTTGGATTGGCTGGGATGGCCACACTGCATATATACATGTACAGGGATCTCCTGATTTGTGTGCCGATGCATGCATATGTGTACAGGGATGGACCGGATGGGCCCCTTGCATGTGTGTTGCATATATGATTTCTTATGTTGATAAATTTTATATTTTAGAAGATTTATAGAAAAGGATACTTTCTGCTCATCACACTTACAAGAGAAATGACCAAGTCTACTACAGATATAGCGCTATACATTGGTCTTATTCAACTCCTTCTTTTTGGGCTTTAATACTTTGTTATCAAATTTTTTGGATGGTTTCTTCTTACTTGAATTTCGAGTCTTTTACTCATACTTATGCCATTTGTGTTTGGTGCTACGGAAGTCCTTGCTCGACTCCATTGCATAAGCATGATCCAAGTTTGGCCTACTCGCCTCTAGATGCTCATACTCGAGCTCACTATGTCTATTCATATCAATGAAGTACGAATACTCTCGTCGTATGTGAAAATAGGTTTTCATGGTTTCCCATGAATCAGGTACAAACTGGATCACACCTAGTACTTGAAAAATACATCCGAAATAGGCTCGTTCGCATTCCCCAACTCGGTGATCATATTCGACATTTGTATCAAATGTTGCATTATTGTATGATCAACCATTTTCTTATAAATTATTTAACTTATAAGTCAGTATCCTCATCTCAGGAGTTGTAAAAGCATCACAATACTCACTTTAGGGCGAGCCAAACTGACATAGTCATGGGATGTTACTCATAAACCGGGATCACATCATCGTTCATGCTACTCAAGAGCATTGCATTGCTCTAAGTTAGCCATCCTTCCTCTTCCATACATGTAATGCCTCCTAATCCTGTCTACTTGGGGTGTGGTACCCTCCCCGGAGTCCACTATCTTATACCTCAGAATTTAAGATAGATCTTGATTCTCGAGAACAAACTAAATCTACAAGTGTAAAATCCCATAATTATCATCATTCAGTTTTATCCCCCTTGCAAATATCTAATACGACAATCTTTGAAATAGTTTAAGAGACAATAGTGACTTGTGATACTTATTTTTATAATTTTGTACACCCTTCGAATCAACAAACCCAAAATAATTTGAGTATAGACTCTAAAGCGAACGTATGAGTCAACGGACATCATTCGGAGTTAGACTTGACACACAAAAATTCACAAAAAGTCACAAATATAGATGTGAGACTCTCAAAAAATTGAAAAATTCCCCCACGCTTTGCCACACGCCGATGGCGTGTCCCCACGTGCTTGCACACGTTGGGGAAAGCCTGGCGCACGCGGCAGACGCGCACACGTGCCTACACGCATGACCTGTGCATTGGCAGACGCGCCAGACTCGCAGTGCGTCTACCATGCTCCTTCACACGAGCTGGCTGGCTTCCCAGGTGGCACGGTCAGGACACGGATCTAGGTCGAAACTGACCCGGACCACCCTCGACCCATCCACGCGCCTCACTTGCATGTGGAGTACGCCTGCCCGCACCCATGGGCCTCATGCGCCTTAGTGTGCGAGCCCACCACGTGCCTGCGGGTCTTTCTCGCCAGTTTCTTCGTAATCGGGTCTACAACCGGGTCTTTCGACCTGGTGCCAAAAAATACATTTTCCGGCCCTGTTTTCATCAAATTTTCCTGAGAAACTCTAATTCCCTATTTTTCAATCATGCTTGACTCAATTTTTGGAAGATTCGTGCCCTAAACTCAGCGAATTTAGAGTCCAAATTTCCGGCCCTTCGTAGCCATTTTTGAAACTCAATTTTTCGGCAATAATCACATACAATATTATATTAAAATATAGATCATCACATGTAGAGCACATTTGTACCATTTGTTTAGATCAATTTGTCTTTAAACTCGACAAATCTAAAATCTAAAGATTCGGTTAATGTTTGAATCGAAAATTTCAACTTCACATGTTATGCCCTAAATGTGCTCCAAAAATTTATTAAAAATTATTTTTGTAATCTACATGTTATGGGTATTCTCATGGTGTAATCAGATTCACG
This sequence comes from Dillenia turbinata, assembly GCA_037126225.1. Taxonomy (NCBI): domain Eukaryota; kingdom Viridiplantae; phylum Streptophyta; class Magnoliopsida; order Dilleniales; family Dilleniaceae; genus Dillenia; species Dillenia turbinata. Next base: position 19,282,112 of record JBAMMX010000025.1, read on the forward strand.
AATCTTATCCGTGATCCGAATCCTAAATTTAATACTGATGGGACGTAACCTTAAGCCCGATTCGTTGGATCAACCTTGGAAATGCCCCCACGAAGAGCCCACGAAGGATAGCCACCAATCGAGATCCAAATATGATTACCTACCGAAAGGTTTCAGTCGTCCAGATCTTTCGAATGATAGGGCCTTAGTCGCCCCGTCAACTGAACGATATTTTTCAAGTAAAGGTAATCGCCCCGATCGGGTATTCGATGGTCGGTCCCTCGATCGACAGAGCTCTCATCGATCAAACGACCGATCGATAGTTAGCGGTTCTAAAAGAATGCCAAAGTGTCCTATTAGCTTTCGTCTCTTATTGGGGACAACATCTCGAGGATCTTTCAACTAAGGGAAGGATTTCTCCAGAATACGAAAGTTTCCAAAAGATGAAGATCACAATCAATTCGAAATATTGGATCCCAGAGATTTCTAGATCGGCTCAATAAGAAAGGTAGGGTTGAAGCACTGCAGCGGCATACGACTCTCACAGGTATAAAACATTTCAAAATCCCTCGAAACCGAGTATGCTCTCTAAGCCTTACACTCTTGGTACACTAATCACTGGAAACTACTTGCTCCTGCTCTCAGTCTGTTTTTCCTTTCATATGAAAACCGCTCTTTCTGACTTGAGCGTCGGAGTCTCCCCGGCAGAGCTCCCTCCGATAGTTTTTGCAGGTATCACATCCCTTTGACGATAACCGCTCAGGTCAGCAAGGAGGTGGTATCTGTGAAACCATAATCCACCTCCAACAAAACCCTTTAGGCACTACATGTTGCCAAAAGATAGCTGAAATTCTTGACATGTTCATCAATGGTTCCAGAGCAAAGATTGTCAATTTTGCTTTGAACCCAACGATTTGCATATCAAGAAATGAAGCCATTCTGGTAAAACCCTTCGATCTTAGGATCAAAGAAATCGGGTCAAAAGATTCAAAACTCTGTTCATAAGGTTCACGACATGTTGGTGGTATAGATGCTGATGGAGCCAAATTCTCAAGAAGTCGAGATGAGATGTCAAAGAAATCATCAACGACACAAATTATGAGCACCCAATCATCAAAGATCCCTTCTTTTATTGTATAACAACACCATCAATTGGCGATTGGGAATTCTTTTATCCTTTTGGTGCGGTAACCGGAATGTGTTTATTAAAAATAACTATTCTTTTTTTTAATTACAACAGGATTCGAACCCGAATCATGAGATCGAAGAAGATTAATTGTTGCCACTGGGTTATCCACTTATGACAAAAATAACTATTCTCTTATCCATTTGGAGGTGGTCACAACTACAAATAACCACTGTCCTATGTTTTTATAGGTGAGCACTATTGAAAATAACCATGTTCCTATAACTTTAGAGATAGTTATTATTGAAAATTATAATCTCATGTGTCAAGAGGGTTATCGAAGATAATAAAATAATTAAAAAAATTAACATCCGATGGCTAGAGGAAATTAATAGCCAACCACTATAAAAGGTGAAATAACATACAAAAATATATAAAAAAAATTAATCATTAATTCGCATTAAACAAACTTATCCTTGAGAGCGGTAATCTAATGTAGTGTCGTAGTAGTTGGTAACCAGTAACTCCTTAAAAACTCAACCAACCCCATGCAAGAACAAGGCTATATAGAGCAACACTAGAGTTTTGAACACATGCTCTACCGTGAGATGTTGTGTGAGATACTTTGTTCATGTAATCATAAGTTGAATGTGAATACACTATTAATAAATGAGATAATTTCTAATTTTTTATTTACAAGTAATTGTAATCTTTCATTCTCGGACAAATTCCCAAATTCGAGGGTTTCAAAAGAGCCCACATAAGATTTTTACATGGCCATCTTTTCAAATCTCTTTAAACTTAGAAATTGTCTTCCCTTTGATAAATTTTGAAAATATAGGAAAGTTGTTTTTGCTTTAATCATTCTTCAAAATTTTATAATAAGAAATGGTTTAAAATAAAATGTTAAATTTTTTAATTAAATATTGAATTTAAAATTTAAGAATAAAAAAAATTATACCGAAAGAGTCACCTCTAAATAGGGTTTTTATAAATATTTAAATTAAATTAATTAAAATATAATTTTAAATATTAATAATAATAATAATAAAAAAAATCTTCGAAACTTGAGCTATCCCTAACTTCTCATGTGAGCCGAAGCCCTGAGACCAACAATTTTTTAGGGGACCCATAACCCACTTTCTCTATTTCTAAAGAACCAACCTCACGCAGCCCAATTCCCCAATTCCCTGATCTACGTGGGTCGTCCCGTTGGTCGCGAGAGACAACGATAATAAACCGTTTGGTATACAGGGAGAGGAAGGGGAGAGAATTCAAACGAAATGAATTACAACGACTTCTCCGCCACCACCTCTCCTCTCTCTCTCTCTCTCCACAATTCATAACACTGAATTCTAGTTTCTAAGGTTTCATGTCTCTCTCTTTAAAGCCCAAAATTTTAAATGATCAGAAAGCAACACAGCATCTTAGATCCTCTTCGAGTCTCTCTCTGCTGAAATGGCGGAACTAGGGCAACAAACGGTGTAGTTCTCGACTCTGGTGAGTCGAGTGGCTGAGGAATCGTTTCTTCCGCAGAAAGAATTAGTCCAGAAATCGAAATCTTCCGAGTTCCGATTCAGAGAGGAAAATTGGGCTTCTCAAGTATCTTGTCAAGACTCAGCAGCGTATGCTTCGTTTCGATGTTCTTGCTAAGTGATGTCAACCGGTTTCAACAATTCCCCTCATTAACTTTATTACTTTCTTTATAAGACATACTTCAAATTTCAAAGTTTTGCAACTTGAGTTTACGTTTCTAAATCTAGGGTTCTAGTTTCAAGACTTGAGGGATTTCTTTTTTAGTGTCTTTCTGTTTTCGGATTGAATTTGGAGTTTGTTTGGAATAAACGAATAAAGCGGATGAGAACAAGCTCTTAAAATTGGGGTTTTCTCCCCTCCTAATCTTGGGGAAGAAATTCCCAAATCTCTAGGTTGCTAAGCTCGGCATGGTAAGCTTCCTAGAGGTCCATGGAGGAAACAAGCGAGGAACAATAAAAATCCAACTTGTTTTTAGACACTCCTCAGATTTAACACCCAAATGGAACTTTAGAAGCATACACTAATGAAATATAAAGGGCATTTAGTGCATTAGTTCCTGCCATTGTGGGGTACATCATGACAAATATGTGCATCATAACCTGGAAAGCATGACTTGGAGAAAACTTATTGCCTTGCCAAGGATCATCCAGTTGCAAACGGATGAAATATAAAGAATCAACTTTCTTGATGTTGTTCTTTCTCTCAGCAATTTATGTTAAAGGTTGTCAATATCTTTATGTTAGCAATTTATGGTGTGCTGATGATCATAAAGGATGTTTGACATGAATGTGAGGAGAGATTTTTAAGGCAATGATAAACAGAGAAGTACATTTTGAGTGAAATATGAATGGGTTAGGCGGTAATGATGTATAGGGCTTGGGAAATATAGAGTTGAGTTGCCTCTGTGTGTAGTTTGAGATGAATACCTGGGACAAAATGACATGATTGTGACTTGCCATTTGTGACCCCTGCAATTATGAGTAATATGATATACTTGCGTAGAATGGCAGTTTCTTACCTCCTGAACTGTTTACTGTAGCTTTTTGCACTAAGACCGAGACGAAACCATTCTCCGAACTTCTAGATATATAGATGTATTTGTCAAGATCTCCTGCACATGAATGAACTAAGAAAGTTTCACTAGTTTAGCATATTGTATATAGCGTGCATATCAAGAGGTAGTCCCATTGACTATTATGTACGAACTAGAAATCACGTGTATGACTACGTAATAATTTTGTAAACCTTGTTGTATGTTCTAAAGCAAACGTTATGTTAGGATGTATAAATAGTATGTCTCAATGCACTTATATGTGTAGGACAATGAACGATTAAGGAGAGCAATAGATTTCAGAATAGGGATTTTAAAATTTGTGTAGCACAAAGTTTCACAATGTAATTTCCTTTCTAAAAAAAGGCAGACCACCTGAATATCAACATGCTTTAGATAATGAAAGGGATATCTCGCTTACAACCTTTTGTGGTTATTTTGAAGAATAGAGTGCTGAAGCCTCCTTTAGTTCAACTCAAATTTCATTTTTCCCTGTGTAGGGATCATGGTTTAAAATTGCAGCATTGCCTGCTGCTTCTGGAAAATTCCTTTCATCTAAAACACTAGTTTTGTCTGGCACGTTGGCCGAAGTTCTTCCAATATGGGAGAAATCCAATATTGGCCAAAATATCTGCCATATCTGTTCCTAAACCAGTCCATTGATAACGATGCATATAGGTCAATGCTATTGATATTTAAATCCATGTTAATCCCAATGTAACATGAACAATCTCTTAACCGTTCTTGGATGAGATGCTTGTGGGGGATTATTTTTCCTATGATTTATGTTTGGTGGGCACCTGTGAAATATGGTCTCTAATTGTATGGATTGTTGTACACAAAGAAGCTAAGCTATCCTATTGGCCTTTGTTTTTATTTCTTTGGTTACACTATTAGAAAAAGGGCTTTCAGCGACGAAAATTATCGACGGATAAAAATCCATTGCTATTAACGATGGATTATCGACGAAAAAATCAGCGACGGATTTAGCGACAGAAAATTAGTGACGAAAATTTTCCGTTGCTAAATCCATCGCTAAAATTTTTTTGAACAAATTTGCGACGGATTTAGCGATGGAAAATTTCTGTCGCTAATTTTCTGTCACTAATCCATCGCTAAAAGTTAAAAAAAAATTTTGTTTTTGTTAAATATAATTTTTTTTTGTTTTTATTAAATATATTTTGTATTTTTATTAAATATAATTTTTATTTTTATTAAATATAATTTTATTTTTATTAAATATAATTTTATATTTTTATTAAATATAATTTTGTATTTTTATTATATATAATTTTATTTTTTTGTTAAATATAATTTTTTGTTTTTATTAAATATAATTTTGTATTTTTATTAAATATAATTTTGTATTTTTATTAAATATAATTTTATTTTTTATTAAATATAATTTTATATTTTTATTAAATATAATTTGTATTTTTATTAAATATAATTGTGTATTTTTATTAAAAATAATTTTTTTATTAAATATAATTTTATGTTTTGATTAAATATAATATTATCTTTTTATTAAATATAATTTTGTAATTTTATTAAATCTAATTTTTCGTTTTTATTCAATATAATTTTATATTTTTATTAAATATAATTTTATTTTTTTGTTAAATATAATTTTATTTTTTGTTAAATATAATTTTATTTTTTTATTAAATATAATTTTGTATTTTTATTAAATATAATTTTGTATATTTATTAAATATAAATTTGTATTTTTATTAAATATAATTTTGTATTTTTATTAAATATAATTTTTTGTTTTTCTTAAATATAATTTTGTATTTTTATTAAATATAATTTTTTTGTTTTTATTAAATATAATTTTGTATTTTTATTAAATATAATTTTGTGTTTTTATTAAATATAATTTTTATTTTTATTAAATATAATTTTATTTTATTAAATATAATTTTGTATTTTTATTAAATATAAATTTTTGTTTTTATTAAATATAATTTTTATTTTTATTAAATATAATTTTATTTTTTTATTAAATATAAATTTTATTTTAATTAAATATAATTTTGTATTTTTATTAGATATTATTTTTTGTTTTTTAAATATAATTTTATGTTTTTATTAAATAAAATTTTATATTTTATTAAATAAGTGTACTATATTTTTAATATTGAGAGTTACAAATAAAGTATAGAAGTAGAAAAAAAAAAAACTAATAAAACAAATGTAATGGTGTTATGGTGGTTAAGACTCTCAAGTTCATTCTCTCACACTCGGGTTCGAACCCGGGTGAGAGCATATTTTCAACGCATTTTCATCACATTTAAGGCGCGGGCGGTTTCGGGCATTTGGGGTTTACTGTTGTTATTCACATCAGCGACGGATTAGCGACGGAAAATTTCCGTTGCTAAATTCGTCGGTAATTCGAAAATGCTAAAAAAAATTAGCGATGGATTTTTTAGCGACGGAATTTATCCGTCGGTAATTAGCTAAAAAAAATTAGCGATGGAATTTTTCGTCGCTAAAAAATCCGTCGCTGATCGTTGGCTAAAATTAGTGAGGTGACTTGCAGCGACGGAAAAATCCATCGCTGATATTTTCAGCGACGAAAATTTAGGTATCAACGATGAAAAAATCCATCGTTGAAACCGTGTTTTCTGGTGGTGTTAGCTTGGGGGAATCATATTAGAGAATCACTAAAAGTATTGACGAATCCACCATGAGTTTTGTTGATCTTTTTATCGGAAAAGAAAATTTTATTCACAATAAAAAGAAGTACGAGTACCGGAGAAAAGCACCAAGAAGGTGCTCTATCATCGGTCTACGTTGATAAAAATCAAAAATTAAAATAAAATAAAAAATAAAAAATGGGGTTTCTAAAACACCTCCAAAGGCCTCTGATATGCACAAAGATTTTGCTGTTGATATGCGCTGCTATGCTGGAGACTAGCTTTGGTTGCGACCGGCAACACCTCTGAAGGCTGGACGTTCCATTGGAGGATCATTGCCATGTTCTCAGTTCTGCCCTTTCATTATGAAGCATGTTGCTCGTGAATTGAATTGGGTAGAGCCTAACCATGCCGATGGTCAACAATCAGTTGGAATCACAAACTCAAACAGTGGAAATCCAAGTATGGGTTCACAGCTCATTTCTGCCAATGGGAACAGGGTTAGCCTCCAAAATCCTAGGGGGATTCCTAGGCAAGGAAGATTTTTTTTGGTTACATGAGACTCCAATCCTAGATCACGGGTCGAGGGAGAGAGTTGCATTCAGTAGCAGGTTGTGTCCACCATATTGTGGTACAAATCATGTGGGCACTGCCATTGTGGCCTCAAATATGTCAGCCATGGGTGCAGGGTTGTCTTTGTGGAGATCACCTGGTGCTGGTGTACCTGCTCATGTGAGAGGGGAATTTAATATTAACGTTTCATGGTCCGCTATTAGAAAATGAACTTTCAACGACAGATAACTATCTGTCACTAATTAATAATAGAATTGTGATGAAATAGCGACGGAATGATTAGTGATGGAATTATTTTCGTTGGTAATCCGTCTCTAAAATTTGAAAAAAAAATTTCGAACAAATTAGCGATGGAAAAATCCGTTGCTAAAATTAGCGATAGAATTATTTCCATCGGTAATCCATTGCTAAAATTTGAATGAAATTTTTTAGACAAATTAGCGATGGAAAAACCCGTTGTAAAAAATTCCGTCGGTAATCTGTTAGTAAAACTTTAAAAAAAATTGTATTTTTTATTAATTATAATTTTTTGTTTTTATTATTTATAATTTTGTATTTTATTTAATTATTAAATTAAGGTATTGTTTTTTATTAAACATAATATTATATTTTTATATAATTTTGTGTTTTTATTAAATATAATTTTGTATCTTGTATTTTTATTAAATTAGGGTATTGCTTTTTTATTAAAAATAATTTTATATTTTTATTAAATATAATTTTATATTTTTATTAAATATAATTTTATATTTTTATTTAATATAATTTTATGTTTTTATTAATATAATTTTGTATTTTGTAATTTTATTAAATTAGGGTATTATTTTTTTATTAAATATAATTTCGTATTTTTATTAAATATAATTTTGTCATTTTATTAAATATAATTTTATGTTTTTATTAAATATAATTTTGTATTTTTATTAAATATAATTTTTTATTTTGTATTTTTATTAAATTAGGTTATATTTTTTATTAAAAATAATTTTGTATTTTTATTAAAAATAATTTTATGTTTTTATTAAATATAATTTTGTGTTTTTATTAAATATAATTTTATGTTTTTATTAAATATAATTTTGTATTTTTATTAAATATAATTTTGTGTTTTTATTAAATATAATTTTGTATTTTATTAAATATAATTTTGTGTTTTTATTAAATGTAATTTTATATTTTGTATTTTTATTAAATTTGGGTATTGTTTTTTACCAAATATAATTTTGTATTTTTATTAAATATAATTTTGTATTTTTAAAAGTATAATTTTGTGTTTTTATTAAATTTAATTTTGTATTTTTATTAAATGTATTTTTTATTTTGTATTTTTATTAAATTAGGGTATTGTTTTTTTATTAAATATAATTTTGAATTTTTATTAAAAATAATTTTATATTTTTATTAAATATAATTTTGTATTTTTATTAAATATAATTTTATGTTTTTATTAAATATAATTTTGTATTTTTATTAAAATAATTTTGTATTTTTATTAAATGTAATTTTGTTTTTCTATTAAATATGATTTTTTTTATTAAATTAGGGTATTGTATTTTTATTAAATATAATTTTATATTTTTATTAAATATAATTTTGTGTTTTTATTAAATATAATTTTGTATTTTGTATTTTTATTAAATTAGGGTATTGTTTTTTATTAAATATAATATTGTATTTTTATTAAATTAGGGTATTGTATTTTAAATGGTGAGAGTGAGATGAAAAGTAAAGAAATAGAAAAAAAAAAATAACACATAAGTCATTATGACATATGGCATAGTGGTTAAAATAAGTCAAAATATGCTTGAAAACACAAACTCGAATCTAGATAAAAGCTTTTTTTTCAACAAATTAAAGTTGGGGCGTGGGGGCATGGGCGGGGCATGGGGGGGCTACCTGTGCGCGTGTGTGGGCGGGTTTGGGCGTACATAGACAGCAGTGTGTGCACATGCGCAGGCGGGCATAGTCATGGGCGTGCGGCGCACGTGCAGCTATAGCGCATGACTTTCAGCGATGGATTAGCGACGGAAAAAATTCAATTACTAAAAAATCCGTCGCTAATTTTGAAATAATTTGAAAAATATTAAAATAAAATTACCGACGGAATTTTTAGTAATGGAATTTTTTCCGTCGTTGATACATTTTCTCACTTTTCAAATTACCAACGGATTAGTGATGAAAATTTTTCGTCGCTAATCTGTCGCTATATTTTCTGACAGAAATATTTCTGTTACTAAATTTAACGAGATGACTTTCAGCGACGGAAATTTTGTTACTAATTTTTTGTTGTTAAAAGTCTTTAGCGACGGAATATGGGGCATTAGTAATGAATATTTCCGTCGCTGATATCCTTTTTTTAGTAGTTATGATACACGAAAAGTTTTATCATTTTAAAAATATTTTAATATATTGAATTAATTATTATTTACATTAAAATCATTATATTTTTTTTATATTTAATAAATTATTTATTTATTTAATTATAATTATAATTTTTATATTATTTATTTTATAATTAATACTTATATATTTCATCATTTTAGATTTTTATTATAAAATATAACTATATTTTTATTTTTATAAAATAATTAATATTTATATAAAAATATTTATATTTCTTATATTTATATATTTATTAACGTTTTTACTTCCTATATTTTTATAAAATATTACTTTTCTGTCCCATATCCAGTTTCATTTTTCCGTTCGGGCAAAATCGGGTGGACCTATTCAGCCCTGCAATTTGGGACGGAAAGAATTTTAACAATACGTCTCTCTTTGGTTGTAGGGATAGGGTCAATCACGTGCATGGTAGAGGATGTATTGATTGTCTCCTTCACGATATGACTTGTCAATGCATGAGGGTCACTTGAGAACTTTCATAGTTTAGGTGAACACGTTTCCTATTTAAAGCCGCTCCAAAGAGAACTTTCGTAGTTTGGCGGGGAACACGTTTCCAATTTAAAGCCAAGTCCTTCCCACGCAATGCAAAATATTTTCCAGAGTAAAATACCATGATGCAAACTCTATTTAATTTTTTATAATAAAAAAAAAAATTCTCAAAGATTATCCTTTATTTGTTGGTATTTACCCCTTTTTTTGACGTATAAGTTTTAAATGAGATATATTATAGAAGGGATAATAGCATTTCCAAATTGAGAGTAAAAACATAATTCTTTTTAAGATATTAAAAGCATTGCCTCCTCCCAAAAGAAAATTTATATGTTTAGTCTTTAAAAAGTGTAAAACTGAATTACGTTTTTTTGATTGAGAAAACTTGAAAATATGGAATTTGAGAAAATTTGATTAAAAAAATAAATGTATTTAGATTTAGAAAGAAAAGATATAAATTTTTTTATATTTCAAAAATAAAAACTTATGTTTTTAAAGAGAGAGTTAAAATAATTAATTTTTTTAGAGAATGAAACTGTATGTTTAATTTTAGAGAAATAAAAATTAATTTTATTTTATTTTAGTGAGTGAAAATTCAAAATAAATATATTTAATGATATTCTCGAATTCAAAATGAATATCCTTATCTGCTCAACGTTGACTTGAACCGACTTTTTTTTGGGGGGGGGGGGACTTGAAAAAATGGGAATAAATAGAAGCCCAAGCCTGCAAAATATCCTCATAAATAAAAGTGGGTATGGCATTTAAGTTGGTGAACAAGCTCAGCGTTTTGGCAATTCTCCTTATTGTTTGGTTGCTACTGGTGGCCATGATAGCACTCCCACATCGCCATGCCACTGCATCCAACACAGCTCAACCCGGGAGTAAGTAATTTTTTGTCTCTTCTTATTTATTTTTTTGATCCACGTCGATACCATTCCTTGAGTACGAACCAAAAAATACAAAATATTGTTTTGTTTACCTTTTCCTTTTTAGTTTATTTTTATCCTATTTCGAATTTAATCGTTCTCTATGTTCAACAACTGGTAGAGGTTTCGTCCGCCAGAAGAGGACTTACGGAGCATGTTGGATACCGAGGCCGAGTCTCAAGTGAATCGGTTTCCCGCGGCACAAGTAATTGCGCGATCATCGTTTGCGGGAACCCGTCACCTCCGGGGGGGATTGGCTAAATAAGGCGATTACTATGGAAGATTAATGCTTCGGAGACAAACTGATTCAATAGATCAAGTCAACAAGTTTCTATAATTTTCTTGAGTTGGATTTGATAAATATTCTGACCCATTCTTCAAATGGGTACAACTCTGTAAAACAGCAAACCTGAGATAAAGATGCAAAATTTTAACCGAAAAGCTTTTTAATTTCCTGTACTTTTAAAGTTAGGGTGGGTTTTGCAGTTTCTTATTATTTTACTGCGACTGTGCTCCCTAGTTCCCTCACACACCAATAGTTATGATTTAAAGTGAAAACTTAATAATAATTAAAAAATTTTATAAGTAAAAATATCTAATTTGTTAAAAGTTTATATATATATATATAATAGATTTACGATTTCGGATAATAAAAAATATTTTAATCCTGTATGAAAAATAAATATAATAAAATGATTTGATTAAGTCCGAAATTGATTTTGATTTTACAAGCATACCAACGTGGTAAGATTTGCTTAATTAGATACTTGTAATTTGATAGTAAAATGTTTGCATTCGTATTTGAAATTTTAATTTCATATTATTTGGGAAGTAGTATTATCTTAATAAAAAATGGTCGATGTGAATCCAACAAAAATAATTTTTCCTGTTTCAAACACTGAATAGGATCGATACCTAGAAATTTCAGTCGATTTATGATATAATTTCTCCAAAACATCACTCCATAGGCTCGAATCTTAAATTTATTCATTTCTCCAAAGCCTTCAACTCCACCCTTTAATCTTGCGATTGGGATGTATAAACTGTTTGATCTTTATCAAGAGAAATCAAAGCAGTTATAACCGAGTCAGATGACAATTTGAAATGGGTGAAATATTCCCACTATGATATCAACTGATGCAGCAAGTATGAATGATAAGATACTAGCACACTCTGTACCCTAAAAATAAACAAATTTCAATCCAGAAGTTTTAAAGAAACACACACACACACACACGCCCTTCTAATAAATCATTTTTTTTTAATTGAGAATGAGATTTTCTACAATAAAAAAAAAATCCCTTATTTATGAAGACCCAAATACTTCTAAGATTAGAAAACCTGCAAAGTAAATATTTCATTAAAAAAAAATCATAAAGCTAAAATACTTAATCTGGAATAATCAACCATAACATCTGAGAAATCAATCAGCTAACTTTTCCTAATATACATCAGGCTAATGACCTGCATGAGAATCTATGTCAAGAAACTCTTAGATAGGTAGGATGCTCATCTTCACAAAAAGAAAAAAATAAAATAAAATAAAATTCCGGTTTTCTTTTTGGCAAGAAAAAATGTTATATTTAGTATATTGGGCCAAACATTTCTCTTGAGCTTTATTTATAAACTAAAGTAACATTAGATGAAGATTGCAAAACAAAAAAGAGCAAAAGAATTTTCAAGACATTATTCGAAAATATTAAAAATTTGTCACAACCATATAAGCAAAACATCCTAATTCACAGCCCCTAGCACTCAGGAGGAAGTCTAGGCCTGACCAAAACATGTAGGGGCTTCCGCTTTTGATTAGTCACTCCCAAGCACCCACTCATATCAAACCTCTCATCACATAGTGTTTTAAGCTCAAAGTAATGCAACAGAATAGCCAGACCCAAATGCTCAACTTGAACTGCAAGCAATGTTCCGGGGCAAGACCTCCTTCCCGACCCAAAAGGCATATACTCAAAACTTTGACCCAAAAAATTCATCTCTACATGACTCGTCATGAACCTCTCTGGCTTGAACTCTAGCGGGTTGGTCCAAATCCTTGGATCTCTTTGAATCTTCCACAAATTCACGATCAATCGTGTGCATGCAGAGATGTTGTAGCCCGAGAACTTGCCATCTTCACTTGCACAATGAAGGCTTATAAGTGGGCTTGCAGGGTACAGCCGCGAGGTTTCTTTAACAATGGCTTGAAGGTAGCTAGGTTCTTTATGTCTGATTCGTCCACACATCGATTTTTGCCTACATGGACGTCCAGCTCATCCTGCACTTTTCTTAACACATGGCAGTTGTTAAGTCGTAGAGACAGGGCCCAGGTCAGCGTCACCATCATTGTGTCGATCCCTGCTACAATTAGTTGCTGCCCAGGATGCAAATTTGAGGTATGTGGTGAGCATTTTATTCTAGGCTAAAATAAACTGCCTTGCAAAGTCAAGTTCGAATACTATAAAGTGCAGGATTGCAATTCAATGAACAAATGCGTCATGACAAAGAAACATCATTACCCTATATTCAGACTACAGGATCAGCTTAATCTGTTTCACATGCCAAAGGAGGTTCAATTCAATTGCACGACTCACCTATTTCACCACCCAGCATGTTGACATGAGTATTAAAACATAAATATTAATTAACGATTGATCTTCCTACAAAAAATACAAATTTTGAAAAATGCTAGACCTTTTAGGCGTAGTTTATTGTTAATGTGTATGAGACGATTAGATCATGCTAGTCATCACATGGCCAGGTATAAGAAGACCATTAACATGTGGAAATGAGTGTTTTTAAGTATTGAATAATTGGTTGTTCGCGTCTTAAACCATGTGATACCAATTTGTTGGAAGACTAGCATAGAAAAAGTTCTTACCAAGCAACTGGCTTTATTGATGGTATCAGCATCAAACCCTGAAATATTGAAATCTTCAAGTATATTCAGCATCACAGTCATAAAATCTTTCTCAAATATACCATGATCTTCACTTCCCACTCTGTTTCTTTTGTGCTCTTCAAGCCAACCTTCTATAAGATTATCCAATTCCTTGGCCGTTCTCTCCATTCGCTTCTCATATCCTATGAAACAATCCAACCATCCAAGCTGCGGTAGAAAATCGGAGACCATAAAATTTCCCAAAAGATGAACAAAATCTCTCATTGCCTTTTGTAATCTCTCTGCCTCTCTTTGACCGCCATCATTATTTTTTTTCCCCAAAATACCTCTTCCCTCCCACCATCTTCACCACAACGTTGTCCGTCAAGTCTCCAAACCATTGCTTCAAATCAACCAACACAAAGCCATCTTCATTTTTCTCACTTGTCCACATTTCATAAAGTTCTCTCAATGATCTCTTCACTTCCATGCCCCTTATGTGCTCAAGCATGTCTAGGCAACACACTGAGAGAAGCTCAAGTGAGACAATCTTGCGAAGCTCTCACCAGTAAAGTCCATAAGAAGCAAAACCAAACATGGCATAGTCATTGCCTAATATTGGTGCCGCGGTTAAGCTTGGTCTATTGGCAAAAACCTTGTCATGGGTGGTGAATCATTCTTTTGCCATTTCCCAATTGCTCAAAGCCAACACCTTGTGAAAGCCAAGCCTGATAGTGAAGACAAAACCATATTTTTCCACCATGGCTCCTAGAATTTTGTGGATCAGTCGATTGCCGCTCGCTAGTAGGAGCATGTGGCCAATTATTGGCAAAGCTACTCCCACTTGTGGAGGATTGCATAGCTCATCTTTAGAAGTGGATCTTGATATTTTTGATTTATGAAAGTACAAGAAGATAAGGAGGCCCAATATGCAAGAAAATATAGTTAGAGACAATTGCAGAGGAGAGTCCATAACATTGAATAGCAGGGAAGTTGTGTCACGTCTAGGCTCTCCCGTCGAACACGTAACAACCGCCGCGTTATCTCGGCATACGGACTGATCTCTCCATTTATCGCGATAGTGCAAGGCATTCAAATTTTTAAACAAATCTTCGAAAACAATAAACTCATCAAAATAAGAAAAACATATAACAACTTGCATGTAAAGGACCCGTCCGGTCCATCCTTATACACACAAGCATGCGTCGACACATAATCGAGAGAGGAGATCTTGTAAATGCATGCATACAATGTGGCATTCCCGGCCATTCTAGAGTTCCACATAATTCACAATTTCAAAATATCTCAATAATACCAATAAAAGTCCAAATGTCCCAAATAAGAACAACAAGTTTTGCAAAAATAAGTTTTAAACAAATTTAAACACTTTCCACATAAATCAAACTTGGATTCCACCAATACTTGACCCAACAAGTATCAATTAAATCCAAACTTCAAAAGAATATTACAATAGCTTCCTTCCACGGATGAAATTATATCAAATTTCAAGAAAATAGAATCCACTTCCAATACCTATCGTGGATCACCAAAAGACTTCTGAATCAGCCAATACCAGCCACAGTCTATACTTCCTCTGAAAAGGATTTAAAGGAGGGGTGAGTATTTAAAATACTCAGTGAGTAGAGTGCACTAACATGTAACATATAAATAAAGGGTGAGGGTGGTAACGCCAAATATATGTATCAACTATCATTGAATGCCATAATAGAATTCATTCTCATAAAATCATTCATATTAATCCACCATGACTCATATAATTAATTCAATCAATCAAATCTCATTTTTGCACAATTTTGGGGTTTACCGAAAACAATCTTCTACCAATAGCCATTGGTAGGATCCGCCAAGAGATTTTTCATAATTTTCATAAAATCCCCTCCACCTTGGTGTTGGTCCGAAACTCTGTGGGGTGCTACCTCGTTATCCGGCAGCCTGAGGAGACTCTCCATCTTGCCTACCACCAAGCTAAATATAAAACAACTTTAACCATGCCACCCCAATGGACCGGTCCGTGGCAAGACTCAGATTGCAGTCCTTTTTCCTAGCACTATGTTACCAAACTCATTTTTTTCAATCAATGCATGCTCAAATATGAGGTAGAGCAATATTTCACAATTCACAGAAGTATCTCAAAGTAACATGGTGCAAATAATTCAATAATCATGTACAAGAGTCATGGACATTTCACAATTTCATTTTAGGCATACAACAATCATAAAACAATTTCAATTCCATTTGCAAATTCATTTCAAAACTCAATTTATAAATCATATTTAAAATCATTTACTCATTCATATGATACACAATCTATCCACTCACCTCTTGGGAGGGTGTCAATTTCCAATTCAAGTCCAATGAAATTCTTTTTTCAATTTCCAATTGGTCTTCCTAACCAATAACCATAATGACAAAGTCAATTTATCAATATTTCTAGGCTTTATAAATTTCCCCAATTTTTACACAAACCCTAAAATTTTCCAAATCCAAAAATCTCTATTCATGGTTCAATTTCCACCATTTACATCTCATTTACATATATATAAAATCTCCATTTTCATTTTTTCCCAAATTTCACTCTATGTCAATTCTAGGGTTTCGATTCTCTAATAAAAATCTCCAATATTTTCATAATAAATCACAATATAGCATTAAAGAACCTAAACCCAAGTTTAGGAAGGAGAAATTATCTTGATTTGGAGTCGAATTGAGTTTTGGAGTTGGTCAAAAACTCTAAAATTTTCCCTTTGTGAAAACCGAAATTAAAGAGGGTATTAATTTTTCTAGAGAGGGAATGAAGATTTGGTGGGAGAGATTAATGTAAAGAGGGAGAGAGAGTCGAGAGAGAGAGAGAGAGAGCAGGAAGAGTTGGGAGAAAATGAACGAAATGGAACTCTCCTATGAGTTAAATTCACTTTTGGAGGCAAAATTACCTTTTTTCCCTTAAGCCTTGAGATGTTCATTGAGTGTTAGAGGGATATTTTAGTCATTTCTCATGCATGGCTCCAGAAATCGATTCATGTGTTTGTAGATGTGAGGGGCCAAATCGATTCATGATTTAAGCAAATTGATTCATGTGTGTGGTGTTTGAGAGAGAGCAAGTCGATTTCTTATAAGCCTGAATTGATTTGCCTTGCCAAAGTCTCAGTACCTTACCTGCAAGACACATGAATCGACTCATCCTCATGCTAAATCGACTCAAGTTTGCTTGATGAATTGATTAGCTCCCTAGGCAAGTCGATTCGTCCCATTCAAGCCTCAGAAACCCTTCTGAAAAGTTAAGCAAATCGACTCATGACATGAAAATCGACTCACCTTTTGTAAACTAAATCGATTCATGGCCCTCAGCTCTCAAAATTTCCTTCTGCAGTGTAGGTGAATCGACTTCTCCCCTTGCATGAATTGATTCATCTCACCCATGTCTCAGAACCCGTGATTGCAGAGACAAGCCAAATTGACTTCTGCCTTTGGGAAATCGATTTCTCTTTTTTCCTCTTCTCCTCACAAATCAATTTATGACCTTTATGAATTGCTTTACTCCATTCAAGCCACAGAAGTCTTGACTGCAGAGGGACTGAATTGACTTCCCTTCTTGCTCTATTGGATTGTCTCCTTTGTTTCACTACACCAAATCGATTTCCCTCTTCTGGGAAATCGACTTCCCTCTTCGAAGCCATAGAAATCATGTCTGCACAACAGGGAATCGACTTGCTTTCATTTGCGAGTCGATTTCCATATATTTTTTTTCACTTTATATTTAAAATTCCAAATTTCCTCTAGATAGGAGGTGAATTGGAATACCGATATTTTAAATATACCAAAAATTTCAATTTAATGCTCAAAAATCGAAAATCAATAAAAGTTATAATTTTCCATTGTATTATAAAGATATTTACAAAATTTCTAACTCCGAATTTTCGGTGTTACAAGTTTTCTCAAAGTTTGGATCAACTTATAAACATGATATATATGCCATTACCAAAAAAAAGTTAAAAAACAGTTTTTATTATATCAATTTTCTAATAAATAGAGCAATTATTGTGGTTATTTATGTTGATATTTGTTTCTATTAGCTGCCTCACCTCATTGTTCTTTGTCCTTTTTGTCACGTCCCGACCCGCAAGTCCGAGCACGCAACAACTACTGTGTTACCCTGAACACATGTGAATTTCACCCCATGCTCTAAGGTATCACAAGACATTCGAAAAGTACCAAATAAAATCGTCGGCCATCAACTATCATCAACCAAATAGAACACAATTTCCTTCTTTAGGGATGAAAAATAGAACCAGTAAGAATTCCCAAGTAAATTTCGTAAAAAGGAAATTAAGAGTTTCCAGTAAAGGTTTACAGATAACCAAGTCTAATTAGAATCAAAATACAGAGTTTCAAAAGGTTTTTAAACAGACTCTTATACAAAATGCCCTCCTTAGGTCAAACTACTGGTATTTCAAGATCATAACAAGACCTAAACTAAAAGGAGTCTCTGACAAAGGTCTTCCCAAAAATTTAGCTTCAAGCGACTAAGAGTACTCACTAAAATTCTTCTGAAAAATGAAAAGGGAGAGGTGAGTATAGAAATATCCAATGAATGCATAATATGGTATGATAATATGGTGATTGTGGATATATCAAATATTTTTCTCCACTACAAAAGAACACGATTTTAGCGATTAAAAAAATTCGTCGCTATTTAACGACGAATTTAGTAACAAAAATCAAAATCCGTTGCTAATTAGCGACGGATTATTTTTTATCGCTAAAGTTAGCGACGGATTCAAATCTGTCGCTAATTTAGCCACGGATTTAAAATCCGTCGCTAAATCTAGCAACTGATTTATATTTTCGTCGCTAATTAGCAACGGATTTTCTTTTTCGTTGCTAAATTTAGTGATGAAAATATAATCCACCGCTAAAGTTAGTGATAAAAAAAATTCATTACTAAATTTAGCGATAGAAAAAAACTCTGTCGCCAATTAGCAATGAAAAATGAAATCCATCGCTAATTAGCGACGAAAACATAATCCGTCATTAAATTTAGCGACAAAAAAAACTTTATCACTAAAATTAGCGACGGAAAACAAAATCCGTCACTAATTAGTGATGAATTTGAAATCAGTCACAAATTTAGTAACAAAAAATAATTCGTCGCTAAATTTAACGACGAAAAAAAATTCGTCACTGAAATTAGCGATGAAAAACAAAATCCGTCGCTAAATTTAGCCACAGATTTAGCTATCCGTCGCTAAATATAATTTTATATTTTTATTAAATATAATTTTATGTTTTTATTAAATATATATTTGTAATTTATATTTTTATTAAATTAGGGTATTGATTTTTATTAAATATAATTTTATATTTTTGTAAATATAATTTTATGAATTTTTAAAGATAATTTTGTAATTATATTAAATATAATTTTATATATTTTTATTAAATATAATTTTGTATTTTGTATTTTTGTTAGATTAGGGAATTATATTTTTAATGGTGAGAGCTAGAAAAAAACTATAGAAGTAAAAAAAATATATATATATATATATATATATCAGATAAGTTAATGTGGTATAGTGGTTAAGAGTGTTCCAGATAACTCCTTAAACCTAGATTCGAATTTGTGCAAAAGCACATTTTCTGCCAAAAAAAAAAAATAATAATAAAGAAGCAAAAGGTGGGCATGTGCGGGCGGGCAAGGGTTGGCAGGGTGTTGGGCATGGGCCGGCAAGCAGCAGGGGGTCGGGACGGTGGTGGGTGGCGGCCGACAAGTGGGCAGACGGATTCTACAAATAAAAAAATTAAATGTGAAATTTAGTAACGAAAACTCTTTCCGTCGTTAAATTTAGCGACGGATTTGGATTCATCACCAAATTTAGAGACGGATTTGGGTTTCCATCGCTAAATTTTTGCGACGCATTATTAGCAACGGAAATTTTTTCGTCGTTAAAAGTTTTAGCGACAAATTTTTCTAAAATTTTTATCGCTAAACCCTTGTTTTTTTGTAGTGTTCAAAATCATATAATCGTATAAATAAATTTTAATATAAACAAGATCTCAACAAATCATGGTATATAATTCATATGCATCAAATCATCACAACTTGTTTTCCAAATTCGCAAGGTTGCCAAAATCTTTCCATGAAAGGTTTGATCCTGACCAATGGTGGAACCGCCAAGGGATTCTCATTATCATCAATCAATCATACACATTACCTTCTTCCTTGACTTTGACTCGAGCTTCCCTTGGGGTGCAACCAAGTTAGTCCAAAGGGAGAGATTCAGAGGCACTCTCAAGCGTAGCTACCACTTCATTCAAATAACTGTCCAACCACATTGTCACGTTGGGCTCCACACCGTAGAGGGAATTACTATAACTATTAACCATGCATACAATACCATTTCACAATCATTACATCATATATCAAAATATGCCAATAGATATTCAAAAAAACTCTCAGTGCATGAGTTCAATCAGTCACATTTAACATAAGCCAATAAACATGACACATCATTTTTAAACAACACATGGATGCATTCGGTAATTGAAATCCACTTTCGAGATATTTTACAATCATAAAACAAATTTAAAACAATTTTAGAAATATTTGTAAAATCATTAGAAAATATTTATAAAATCAGTATAAAATATTTTCTCACTTAAAACCATAAACATGTATCCACTCACTGTATAAGAGAGGGTAATCACTCCCGGTTTGTCCCACAGCAAGTGTCTGGCTTTGATCAGGTTTGTCAACCCCTGAATTATTGTTACCACCTTTGCTTCAAGCTGAAACACTATCAAATCCTAGGTTTTCTCTCACTAGAATACTTTAAATCTCTCACCAAAGTTAACTTTCTCAAGGTAGGGTCATCGGTTTTCGAACCTCTAGAATGTAGGTTTTTATGGTATTTTGATTGATCTTTGGAGAAAACAAGAAGAGAAAGAGAAAGTGTGAACCGAGAGGGTGAAGGAAGAAGAAGAAGAAATGGAGTTTGGACTTCGTGGATTCTAATGTCCCACCACTGCTCTTCATTTATAACTCATTTTCAATATTTGGCTAGTGACCCTCTCACATTTCCAATTTGCACAAAAATCCAATATGTTCTCTTAAGTCATTGGGAAAGTCATTCTATGTATTTGAATACTAGAGGTTAGGTTCTAGGAGAAATAGTTGTTTACCAATGGTCTCAAAAAATTGGAATGAAAGTGCAATTTATGGAAAATAAATTAGGATTATAAAAATTTGGAATACTCCAAAAATATGGAGTATAATTTAAGTGGCTAAGTGGAGAGGATTCTTTTTGGATACTTGGTGTACTTGGTGGACAAAGGATCAAATCTCAAGAATGACAAGTTACGCAAGGAAATTTCAAACTCATTGTTACAAGAAATGAAGGCTGTTTGGTAGTGTACAAGACGGTGATGATGCTGTTCGGTCAAGTCCATGTACAAGATGGGTGTGTTCGGTCAAGTCTTATGGAGTGCAAGCAAACATGGGTGTTCGATCATTGGGGTGTAAGCAATGAATGTTGTTCGGTGAAATGGAAGGTGACCAGAGGGATAAGAGGACAATGTAATGTTCGATCTTGGGTGCTACCGAAGAGATAAGAAAGACAATGTGCAGTTTGGTAAATGAAGAAAATTGGACATTCGGTCAATGTGCTCGGTCAATGAAGAAAATTATGTCGAATAGGTGCAGGAGCAAGAATAGAAGGCACCGATGAGAGATATTTAAAATTTCCAATTTCAGGTGTCGAATAATAATTGTCCAACAGTGCCGAAGAGAAATGAGGAGGGTGTCGATTGAAGATTGGAAATGCTATTCGGTCAACGGACCGATGAGAAATAAATATTTAAACATGTCAGTAAGACAAAGATACCAATGGGTCGATAAAAGTGTTCAACACCAGGAATATTGAGAAACATGTGAAAGTCACTGGTAGGTAGGTACCGATAGGGAATTCAATTATGACCGACGATAATATACCGAATGATAGAAATAAAGATCTGATCCAGAGATAACAATCTCTCAGGAGCATTCTCTACCAAACAAGCCAATTCCCTCCAAAGATATCGATTATTTACTGAACACTAAACCCAATTTAAAGTATATTGAATACTATTATTTAACAACTAAATACTTAAAATTTAAAAATCTACCGATCAAGAGTCTAAGAGACATCCTGAATAACCCAAAGGACAGAGTTTCACATTTATATTCAAATTAATTATTTCTCCCACATATTCATAAAATATAAAAATATAAAAATTTTCCATTTTAGAATGAGCATAAAAAATTAAGACTTGTCCAGTATTATAATTCAACCCCCTAAAAATAAATTTTGTTCTCAAAATTTTATTATCTTATTATTCCTCAAATAGCTGGAGATGTTGTTTTCTCATTGTCTCTTCAGGTTCCCAAATTATCTCCTCAATATGGTTGTTCTTCCATAGTACCTTGACAATTAGAATCCGTTTTATCCTCAAACTTTTAACTTGTTTCTCCAAAATAACCACTGGTTAAACTCCAAAATTTAAATTTTCTCTCAACTCAATAGGAGGAGCCTCAAGAACATGGGAGGGATCTGATAGGTATTTCTTCAATAGAGAAACATGGAAGAATTATGAATTTTCTCCAGCTTTGGGGTAGTTCTAATTGATAAACTACCTGTCTAACCCTTCTTATGATTTTGAAGGGAACAATATAACGAGGATTTAACTTTTCTCTTTTCCGAAATCTAATTACCCCCTTCCAAAGAGACACTTTCAAAAATACCATTTTACCGATCCAAAATTCTAATGGCCTTCTCCTCTTATCGGTATAGCTTTTTTGTCTGTCCTGGGCTATTTTTATTCTTTCTCGAATCAACTTTACTTTCTCAGTAGTGGCTTCGATCAAATCTATGCTCTCAATTTTCCTTTCTCCAACTTTATCCCAGCATACAGGAGTTTTGCACTTTTGCCCATATAGGGCCTCATAAGGTGGCATTCCAATACAGGCTTGGTAGCTATTATTGTAGGCAAATTCTATCAAAGAAAGGTGTTTATCCCATCTACCTTGAAAATCCAATACACAAGCTCTAAGCATATCTTCTAGTGTTTGGATAGTGCGTTCCGATTGTCCATTGGTTTGGGGGTGAAAGGCGGTGCTGAATTTTAATTGAGTGCCTAGAGACTCTTGAAATTTTGGCCAAAATCGAGAGGTAAAGCGAGGGTCACGATCAAACACGATCGATAACGGAACCCCATGAAATCTCACAATCTCATCAATGTATAACTTAGCTAACTTCTCTAAAGAATATATGTTTTGATTTGCCAAGAAATTGATTATTTTGGTAAGACGATCTACAATCACTCAAATGACATCATACTTATTCGGTGTTCAGGGAAAACCGATTACAAAATCCATAGTGACATATTCTCACTTCCACTCGGGAATTGGCAATGGTTAAAGAGTACTGACAGGCCTTTGGTGTTCAGCCTACACCTGTTGACACACCAAACACTTAGATACAAATTCAACAATCTCTCTTTTCATTCTAGGCGGCCATCAATAAGTCTCTCTAATCGTTTGGTACATCTTAGTAATTCCCAGATGCATAGCATATGCCGATGAGTGTGCTTCCTCAAGAATAGCCTTACGGAGATCAACATCCTTAGAAGCACAAATTCTATTTTTAAACACTAGCATTCCATCCTCTTTAAGTCTAAACTCACCTCCTTCTCCATTGTGAATATTCTCATCTATCACTTTCAATTCCTCATCGGTAGCTGAGAGCTCTTGAATACGATCGACCAAAGTTGGCCTTACCCTAAAACTAGCTAGTAATGCACCTTGCTTATCATTTGCTAATTCAACTCCAAGGGTTCAGATGCTTACCAAGCACGAAAAATAAGAATTTTCATAAGACTCCAAATGAGATAAAGACTTCTAACTCAAAGCATCTGCAACTACATTGGCTTTGTCGGGATGATAATCTGTCACCAAATCATAATCATTAATTAATTCTAACCATCTTCTTTGCCTCAAGTTCAACTCCTTTTGTGTGAGTAAGTACTTCAAACTCTTGTAATCAGTAAAGATCTTATAAGTCTCCCCATACAAATAATATCTCCAAATCTTCAAGGCAAACACAATTTTTGCTAACTCTAAGTCATGAGTAGGATAATTCTCTTCACGTTTCTTTAGTTGACGGGAAGCATAAACAATCACCTTATCATTTTGTAACACACATCCTAATCCTTACCTACTAGCATCACTATAAACCACATATCCGACTCTACTTGATGGAAGAGTAAGGATGAGGGTGGATATCAATCTCTTCTTGAGCTCTTGAAAGCTAGTTTCACACTTATCATCCCATACAAATTTAATTCCCTTTCTTGTTAACGTGGACAATGGAGTTGCAATTTTAGAAAACTCTTTAACAAATCTCCTGTAATATCCTACTAGTCTAAGAAAACTTTTCACCTCTTTCACATTTCCTGGTTGTTCTCACTTCAACATAGCTTCAACTTTTTTTGGATCCACAAATATTCCTTCATCGGATACCACATGTCCCAAACATGCAATCTCCCTAAACCAAAATTCATATTTGGAAAACTTAGTATACAATTGTTTCTCCCGAAGTGTCTGCAAAACAATTTTAAGATGCGCTATATATTTTTCATCACTCTTTGAATACACCAGGATGTCATCAATAAACACGATCACAAATTTATCAAGGTATGGATAAAAATAACCTATTCATCAAATCCATAAAAGCAGCTAGAGCATTTGTTGACCCAAATGGCATCACTAAAAACTCAAAATGCCCATACTGAGTTCGGAAGGCAGTCTTATGTATATCACTCTCCTTGATCCTCAACTGATGATACCCTAACCTCAAATCAATCTTTGAGAACACACATGCCCTTGCAGCTGGTCAAGAAGATCATCAATTCTAGGAAGTGGGTACTTGTTCTTAATGGTACCCCTATTTAGTCGCCGGTAGTCGATACATAACCGAAAAGTACCATTTTTCTTATTTACAAACAAGACAGGTGCACCCCAAGGAGATGAACTAGTTCAGATAATCTTTGTCTAGCAACTCTTGAAGTTGCACTTTCAACTCCTTCAACTCTGCAGGTGCCATCCTATAGGGTGGAATGGAAATGGGTGCAATACCAGGAAATAAATCAATAGTGAAATCAAACTCCCGGTTCGGAGGTAAACCAGGTAGCTCTTCTGGAAAAAGCATATGAAAACTCCTTTACTATAGGGATGCTATCTAGAGTGAGACTCTCTTTAGTTATGTCAATAACATGGGCTAAATATGCTTCACAACTTTTGTATATCAACCTATGAGATTCTATTGCCGAGATTACATAAGTTGGTACTACTCAACGTTCACCGGTAAAAACAAATACTGAGTGTCCTAGATTTCGAAACTCTACTTCCTTAGCAAAACAATTCACAAATGCCCGATGGAGGTGTTGTCACGCCTCGAACCGGGAATAGTGAACAGCCATCCGTTGCCTTGGATGCCGGCTGTATTTTTACAGAAAATCAAGCAAAACCTCCCCATAAATCGGAGATCTCCCATGTACAATTAAACTTGTTTAAACTTGTATAATTCAAAAACAATCATGAAAATAAAACAAATGGCCATCCCGGCCTCTCCAAAACCAACAACTCCCAAAGCCGACATCCAGAACAACGCAAGGCTATAAAAATCTATCAACAACCCTAGCCACAGACCTCTACTGTCATGCCTAACTAGAGCATGAGCAGCCGCCACATCGAGCGGACCTAAATTTATACAAATGTATAACAAATTTCTCAAGTAACATTCAAATACATACAATCGTCTCAATACAAATGAAATACGAGAGTTTCGCAAATAAACATACATAAATTATACAGTCATCCCAAAATAAGTACACGACCAACTACGGACCTCAACAAGATCTCGCAGGGTCGAAATAAAATACATAATTCATCTTTCAATTTAAACTTAAGATCTCACGTTCCTGAACACCAAGTACACCCAAACTCTATACTCTGAAATGTCATTCTAGCATAAAAATCCTGTCTCTGGGAGGAAAGAAGAGGGGTGAGTATCTATGGGAGGATACTCAGTGAGTGAGGGGATTAATCTCAAGTACTAATAGTGTAGGTGAACATTGGAGTGTCAAATAATATCATTCGTAAACAATAACTCAAGTTTCGGGATAAATCATGATATGTTCAATAAAATAAACTCATTTATTCAATCACACGATATCATACATATATGCATCCATTTAAAGTCAAGTAGATCATAGAGCAAGCCAAAAGAATCCTGGCAAGGGTTAACCATGACCAAGGACAGGCGCATCGAGGGTTTTATTATGCAAAGTGTTTCAAAAGTTTCTCTCTACCCCGACGTTGGCCGTGGGTTTAGCCCTTGCTTACCCAGACTCGTCAATAGGACCATGTGCGGTGCTAGACGGTGATGGACACACGTCCTCCCCCAAATATGGGTTCAACCGGCCGTGCCTATGAATATATATATGCTCGTCAATAGGACCACGTGCGGTGCTAGACGGTGATGGACACACGTCCTCCCTCGATGAGGGTTCAACCGGCCGCGCCTATGAATAAATAACTGGACGTTTGTGGATACCTCTTGCAGAAGCGTATCCGGGCAACTCGTACCTTTACAAAGTCCCTTCGTAGCTACGAAATCATCAATGTCATCATCATAGTATCTCATCACAAGTGGGCATCCCGGTGCCCTCACAGTTCATCAAAACATTTCAAATCCGTGTGCCAAATACATTTCATCCAAATCATTTCAAATTAACAACCGATGCAATGATAGAATAGAAAACATTCCATTTCTCAAATCATGGAATAATTTTATTTCATTTCAAACATGGATGCATAATCGTAGAAAACATAAGTACGACACTCAAATAGTCACAAAACAAATTTGAGATTTAATATCACACGTCGAATCAATGCATATCAAAGCATGTTTTATTTAAAACACAGTAAAAATCATATTTTTCATCATTTCATGCAAGAGATTAGGGTTTCACTCACTTTCTAGGGAGGGTAATCACTCCTTATTTCCACAATCAAACCAATTCGACTCATCGAGTCTCCAACAAGATCAATCTAATCAAATTATCACAATAATCATCAAATTTCCAATTATTCTTAGGGTTTATCATTTTCCCTAAGTTTGTACAAACCTTAATTCTCCAATTTATAAATAAACTCCAATGTCATCAATTGCATTTCATTTATAAATGAATAACAAAATCAAAATCAATCTTAATTCAAACCTAAAACCGTTCAAAATCGAAAACTACTCTAAAATAAACAAATTCCCACAAAATAGAAAATCTTTGAAAAATCATACACTTTTCAATTTTCATCCGATTTCTTCAACCCATATGTCATTTTAAAGGTATTGAAACCTATTTTCATAATATAGAGATTGTATTTAACTTACCTATATGCTACATCAACTATAATGTAAAATAACGCATCAATCCTTAGGCTCAAATCCCAAATTTTGACTGTTTTCATGCATTCGTCAAATTAAACTCTAAGTGGAACCATTTAAAAAAATTTAACTCAATTCTATCATCCAAAACAGCTCAATTTCGTATAAAATTCTATACTTAACTTAAATAATAGCATATAATGTCAAACAATGTGTTCTAATCGAATCTAACGTACATCCTAAACCTATACAACACTTCCTTATGCTAATTTCACCCTAAATGCATTCAAATAAATTGAATGAGTTAGAAATCCCTCACCTAGGGTTCACTGCGGTTCAAAACCCTAACGTCCGTGCGACATTCGATTCAGTCCGAAACCTACAATGCTTCCAATTCGAAGCAAAAGTCAGCAATTTAGTATAAATCACCAAGGAATCAAAACCCTAGAATTTGGGTTAGGGTTTGATCTTACCTTTGCAGTGGACAAGGCACAGTCGACCTAGGGCTTTCGGTTGGGGCTTCCGGCAGGCGTGGGAGGCGCGCGAGCGGAAGCAACGACACGGCCGCGCGCTCGGGAGCTGTGGCGCGCTGCAGGGGCTAGCGCGTGCTGCACGGGCGCGCAAGGCTGTCGTGTGCGGGTGCGCGCGTAGGAGGGGGGGCTGTCTAGCGCGGGGTCACGCCCGCGTAGGGGCTGTCTCACGCGCAGTCGCGCGAACAGTTGCGCGCTGTTGCGTGCCCGAGTAGGGAGAGAGATAGGGAGACTGAGAGACAGAGAGGGAGGTAGAGAGTGGAAGATGGATGGCTGTGTGGCGGAGGAAGGTGACTCACGGTGGCGGTGGTTGCGATGCGGCGGAGGACCACGGGAGGGAGAGAGAGAGTCGCGGGTGAGGGAGATCGCGAAAGGGAGAGAGACCGAGAGAGAAGCCGAGAGAGAGAAGGAGAGAGATAGAGAGGTGGCGACCCGCAGCGGTCGTGGTGGTTTGCGGTGGAGGCGGCGAGGACGAGTGAGGGAGGGCGGTGGCGAGGGATGGCCGTGGAAAGATGGAGAGGCGGAGAGAGAAAGAGGGAGAGAGAGAGAAATTAGGGCTTTAAGCCCTAATTTCGATTTTTTTTATTATTATTATATATTTCTTTTTATAAATAAATTATAAATAATTAAATGAGTAAATGTATAAATTAATAAAGGAAATATATATATTTTTATACTCACTTTACATTACGAAGCGTAGGAACGACATTGTAAATATACCAAAAATTTAAATTAAAAACCCAAAAATCGAAAATCAATAAAATTTAAATATTTTTCTATATATATATAAATTAAGGATCATTTTATTAAATTCAAAAATGGAAATAATATACGAACACCGTAGTGTCGGTGTTACATTTTCTAACCCCTTAAAAACAAGTTTCGTCCTCAAAACTGAAAGAAGGCCTTACCGAAACAAATGGGAAAAGGCTGCGAAACGCCTATGGGTCACTGATACTAGGCCATCATCTGCTAACAAACTAGGCATCAAGCAAGCGAACTCTCTCTTTATACCAGACCACTAATAACTATCTCGGATAGTTAGGTACATTTTTTTACCTCTTAAATGCATAACGTAAATGGAGGAATGAGCTTCCTCTAGAATATCTCTACGAAGATTCATTGTTGGCAAGAATACAAACCTGCTATCGATATACTACTAGTCCGTTATCACGGACTCGGAACTCTCTGTCATCATCTCTAATACGGTCGAGCGAAATAATACTCTCACGTAAGAAAAATCTGAACCAGTGTCAATAAGAACACGGATGTCGATTCCAAATATCCTCATGATCCCTGAATGTGAGGAATGGAAAAGATTAACGATATTCAAATGCGAAGCAAACTAAATGAAAACATATATATATATATATAAAAAAGTAGTTAAGCTTCTGAAGCTTTAACTAGTCAAAACTGTACATCGAAGTCATGATATACAAAATCTCATAGAGAAAGCATAACAAAAGTACTACACTGAGGGGTCTTGTCACGCCCCGACCTACACCCGAGCCGGGCACGTGACCAGCCCGCCGCGGCACCTCGATGCACGGGCACCACGTCCCGCACATCGAAGCACCGTAAGGCTGTCGACATTCACAAAATCCAGGTTTCCAAATCACAGAGATCCCCAAGAAATAAAAATAATACATGTATGCCTCAATGTAAATTAAAACAAGTGAGAGTTAAACTTATACAGATAAGAAAAATTATAAATACAGTCATCCCAATTTAAACAAATACAATGGTCATCCTAACTTCCTCAAAATAATAAAATAACCTCAATACATAGCGGAATAGCGGGTAGTCATACCCCGGCCCAGTAGTCTCCAAAGAATGTCCAATACAATAATGCGAACAAATCTCTCAGTCTGAGTCTACACCTGTAGGAGGGGAATGTGAGGGGTGAGTACCGTAGAGAGGGGGGGTTGGTACTCAGCAAGTCGGGGGGATGACATGCTACAATTAATTTTTAGGTGAATTAGGAGTGTCAAAATTATGTCCCAATAAATTCATGGTATGCAAAAATATTATGACATCTCAATAAATCATTCACGGCATACGTATCAAATCAAATATGCATCCATTATGCATGTCCATCATATCATGTAGAGCCGGCCGAAAATATCCCGGCAAAGGCCAACCATGGCCAAGGACGGGCAACGTTGGGGGTTTTCACGGTGCAAGTAATAAAATAAGGCTCTTCACCCCAACGTTGGCCACAGACTACTCCAACTAGCCTGTATATATATATCGCACACGTATCAAGGATCAAGCGTGTATGGAAACCCGCCGGTGCTAGACCTACCAAGGTCCTCCCCGAAGTGGTTCAACCGACGACTGTCCGTACAATATGTATGACAATCTGGCGGATACCCCCTGCAGAGGCGTATCCGGGCACAACAGGTGCCTCTACCAAATGTCCTTCGTAGCTACGGAATGCCATAGGAAGCATATCATCATCATCACAATATCCACAGGGGCATCCAGCCCAAATCACATATCTCAAGCCATAACATGTCAAAATCATGTGCCAATATGCAATGGAAGCATAAAATAATTTGGATATATCAAAGTGTGGCACAATTATCAAGTGTCAAAATCATGGATGCATATCGATATAAACAAGTTGGGACACTCCATATATCACAAAACATTTTCATAAATCCAGGAAAATAGGTCAATCATACCATTTTAAATCATGGCTTTGAAAGCTTTTTAAAACACGGTATCAATTAAAAGTAGATGTCAAGTCCCACTCACAGTTAGGGGAGGATAATACACTCCCCAATATCTCCACAAAGTGTAAATCAAGTGCTCCCTCCGTTCAACTCAAATAACTCTTAGGGAGACAAACAGTCTGCAGATTTTTTTTTTTAACCTGCGCAGTCATGGAAAACAGAATATAACTTTGGCTATACTAGTCCAAATCAGATGATTCTTATCTCATTTTAAAGCTAAGAGATAGCACTATAACTTTCATTTTGCACACTTCCTCAGATTCAAATCACAGAATTCCCGGTAAGCCTAATTTTGTTACTGTCATATTTAAGTTTTGGATTCTGTCCAGTTTTTGTGTAGAAGCCATAACTTTCGTTCTACTCACCAAAGTCTAATGAAATTTTAACATGTTATAGATAAGATGTAGATCTACAACTTTCGTGTTTTTAGTTTTATCCAAATATTCCTGGAAGGGGTTCAACAAAATTCATGAACAAGACTGATATGTTTTAGTGAAACATAAAGTTTCTGTCAACACAGTTTTAAGGAAAATTGTATAACTTTCAATTTCCTCGTGTGAAATGGCTGAAATTTTTATATGTTATATAAAAGAAGTATATCTATAACTTTCATGTTTTGTGTTTCTTCAAACTAAGACTGGAGAGGGGTCGTTTTTACTCACTACTGTCAAGGTTCGAAACTGGACACTTCTATGTCGAGTTTCAGGAAAAGTGCCATAACTTTTGGCACAGGCATCTGATTTTGGTGATTCTTATCTCGTTGGAAAGATAAGACTTTGATCTACAATTAATATAACTAACACATTTTCAAATTCTGGTTCTAAGATGTCTTAAAACAGAGATGAATTCACGGACAGAAATAAAATTTAAAGTGAGACAGGATAAAATTTCTTACCTCACTTTCTTGGTCTTCCTCTCTTGCTTCTCTCCTTGTTCTCACGAATTTGGAAGAATGAACATGCATTCTAAGGCCTTCTTCTTTTATTATTGTGTTAATAACTCACCACCTTAGGATCAAATCTCTAATTAACCTAAACCATAGGATCATTTTGACTATTGCATGTGTTCTCATTGGTTTTCATGTGCATGTGTTCTTATTGGCCCACCTTGCCTTTCTCATCTCCATTTGGCCAACACTTGTCCTCCTCACTATAACACTTGTTCAATACAAGAATACACTTGTCACATTTCATTTAAGTTTTGTTAATTGCTAACAAGTCCTTTGACTTATAAAAATTCTAATTTGACCCCTAAAATTTTCATAATTACACACTAGGCCCAAAATCTTATATTAGACCTAATTAAATTTATTTATTGTGAAATTAAGGTTTTGAATCTCTTTGAGTCAAAATTGATCCGATTTGTATTTTATCGTCAAATATCTAAGGTTGATTTATCGGAAAAATTTTCTTAGTGAAAATTTATGAATATAGTAGTAAAAACATCATATATATATATATATATGAAATGGAATTCACTATAGAATACACCGAGAGTCGGTGTTACATTTTCCTAACCCCCTAAAAACAAGTTTCGTCCCCGAAACTAAAAGAAAACCATATAGGGAAAGGAAAATTACTCAGTAAATAGATGAGGGTACTGTCCCCTCATAGTCTCCTCGGGCTCCCAAGTTTCCTCCTCGACCTGGTCGCTACGCCACAAAATGCGTACCAATGAAACATCTTTGCTTCGCAGTCTACGGATCTGCTGGTCAAGGACTGCTACGGGCTGTATAGGTAAACTCAGGTCCTCCCGTAGCTCAACTGGTGGAGGTTCTAAAACATGAGAAGGGTCAGGCATATATCTCCTAAGCACCGAGACATGGAACACATCGTGAATACGTGCCAACTCCTCTGGCAGCTCCAATCTGTACGCCACATTTCCGATCCTCTCAAGAATACGAAAGGGCCCAATATACCTGGGGCTCAGCTTGCCCCGCTGTCTGAAACGGATCACCCCTTTCCCGGGTGAGATCCTCAAGAAAACCATGTCTCCCTTCTGAAACTCCAGTGGTCGCCGCCTACGGTCTGCATATGCCTTCTGTCGATCCTGGGCGGCTCTCATCCTCTGTCAGACAATCCTGACCTTCTCCCTCGTCTCCTCAACAAGCTCCACACTACTGAGGTGCCTCTCACCGACCTCGTCCCAACATAAAGGTGTGCGGCATCGCCTCCCATACAATGCCTCGTATGGAGGCATCCCGATACTCGCCTGGTAGCTGTTATTATATGCAAACTCTACAAGTGGTAAATGCCGATCCCAGCTACCATGAAAATCAATAACACAAGCCCGAAGCATATCCTCAAGTGTCTGAATCGTACGCTCTGACTGGCCATCTGTCTGAGGATGATAGGCTGTGCTAAAGTTCAGTCTAGTACCCAATGCCTCCTACAAACTGGGCCAGAACCTAGACGTGAACCTAGGGTCCCTGTCTGAAACAATCGACACAGGCACCCCGTGAAGTCGTACTATGGTGTCCATATAGAGACGTGCCAGCACCTCCAAGGAGTAGTCACCACGGATAGGGATAAAGTGTGCAGATTTGGTGAGTCGATCGACAATCACCCAAATCGCATCATGCTGCATGGATGTCCTCGGTAACCCCATCACAAAATCCATGGTAATATGTTCCCACTTCCACTCAGGAATGGGAAGCGGCTGTAAAATACCTGCTGGTCTCTCGTGCTCAGCCCTTCACCTGCTGGCACACCAAGCACCGTGCTACAAACTCTGCTATCTCCCGCTTCATGCCCGACCACCAATAACTGCCTCTGATGGTGCGATACATCTTTGTACCCCCGGGATGCATAGCATAAGCCGAAGAGTGTGCCTCCTCAAGGATAGCACGTCGAAGCTCAACATCAGCTGGAATACACACTCTGTCTCTGAACACCACGAGTCCATCAGCACGGACTCGGAAATCCCCGCCCTCTCCGCGGTGGATCCGATCGTGAATAGTCTGGAGCTCAGATCCGTACCCGAAGCTCTGATGCGGTCAAGTAGTGTAGGCCGCACCTCAAATCTAGCTAGCAGTGCGCCCTGCTCATCGTTGGCCAAGCTGACTCCCAAAGCTCGGAGTCCTACCAAGCAGGAGATGTAGGCTCTCTCTGCTGCCTGAGAAGTGGTAGAATAAGATGACTTCCGGCTCAAGGCATCTGCTACTACATTTGCCTTACCCGGATGATAGTCAATAACCAAGTCGTAGTCTTTCAGCAGCTCTAACCATCTCCTTTGTCTTAGGTTTAGCTCTCTCTGAGTAAATAAATACTTCAAGCTCTTATGGTCCCGTGAAGACCCCGCAGTAACTCCATATAAGTAATGCCGCCATATCCTCGGTCACGAAGACTATGGCTGCAAGCTCAAGATCGTGAGTCGGGTAGTTCGCCTCATGCTTCTTCAACTGTCTCGAAGCATAAGCGATCACCCGTCCATCCTGCATCAATACGTAACCCAGCCCCTGCCGGCTGGCATCATCGTACACAACATACTCCCCTTTGCTTGTAGGGAGAGCCAAGATAGGTGCCGATGTCAGTGGGGGTTTGAGTTCCTGAAAACTCGTCTCACAGCGGTCTTCCCAACAGAACTTGACCTCTTTCTTCGTCAATCGAGAGAGTGGAGCAGCAATCCTCGAGAAACCCTCTACAAATCGTCTATAATAACCAGCAAGTCCAAGAAAACTCCGGACCTCGGAACGGTCCCGTGGGCTGCTCCCACCTCAATATGGCCTCTACTTTCTGCGGATCAACAAAAATCCCCTCCGCAGAAACAACGTGGCCCAGAAATCCAATTTCCCTTAGCCAAAATTCACACTTGGTGAATTTGGCATATAACTGCTCACGGAGAGTCTGTAAGACCACCCTCAGGTGCTGTTCATGCTCCTCATCACTCCGTGAATATACCAGAATGTCATCAATAAATACGATGACGAACCGATCTAGGTAGTCGTGGAAGACCCGGTTCATTAAATCCATAAAAGCCGCTGGAGCATTAGTCAACCCAAACGGCATCACTAAAAATTCAAAGTGACCATAGCGAGTGCGGAATGCAGTCTTGGGCACGTCCTCGGCCCGAATCCGTAACTGGTGATAACCAGACCGCAAATCGATCTTCGAAAAAGACCCGTGCACCCTGAAGCTGGTCAAATAGGTCATCAATACGTGGCAGAGGATACCGGTTCTTGATGGTCACCTTATTCAACTGCCGGTAATCCACGCACAGCCGTAGGGTCCCGTCCTTCTTCTTTACAAACAACACCGGAGCACCCCAAGGCGAAGTGCTCGGACGGATAAAACCCTTGTCCAGTAATTCCTGCAGCTGGACCTTGAGCTCTCTCAGCTCAGCTGGCGCCATTCTGTATGGCGGAATAGATATAGGAGCGGTTCCCGGAGCTAAGTCGATCTCAAAGTCAAACTCCCGAGCCGGTGGAAGGCCGGGTAGCTCCTCAGGGAAAACATCTGCAAACTCCTGTACTACAGGGACATCCTCATTCCTCGGTTCCTTCATAGTAGTATCCACAACATGGGCCAAGTACGCCGTGCAGCCTCGGTGTATTAACCTCCTAGCCTCTATCACCGAAATAACACAGCAAGGCAATACTCTCCTCTTGCCAGAAAACCTCAAAGCAAGTCTCTCCGATCTCCGGAACTCAACCTCCTTAGTGAAACAATCAACCGAGGCTCTGTGTCTGCTCAGCCAATCCATGCTAAGGATGGCATCAATATCGGTCAAGTCCAAAGGGATCAAATCTGCCTCAAGTACGGTGTTTCCAATCATGACCTCTGTCCCTCTATAGACTGAATCTCTCAAGAGCTGTTCACCAAGAGGTGTGAAAACCAATATCTCCTCTCCAAGTGGCGTCAAAGGCTTACCCATCAGGTGGGCAAAGGACGCTCTCACATATGAGTAGTTTGACCCGGTGTCGATAAGGACACGGGCGTCGACTCCATAAATCTTCATAGTTCCTAAATGTGGGGAAAATAAAGAGATCAATTTAGATAAAGGTGGAAATAGATGCTCATCATATATATCTCAAAAGTAGGTACAACCAACATAGTTAAGCCTCTAAGGCTTTGGCTTATGATGAGTCTCAAAATAAAAGTACAGGGGAAATCTCTAAGTGTGTGAGTCAGAAGGGGGAGTACCAATAATGACATCGGGGTTCGTCTGCGCATCCTCCTGCGTCATCGCGTACACTCGGGCCTGAGCCCTCGGCTGCTGCCGCGATGGTCCTGGTGCCATACTACTCCCAGCTACTGCTCGTGGGGCTATGGGGGTAGAGTGTGCCGGTGCTCCCTGCTGTCCCCCTCGTGGAGCACTCGACTGAATAGAAACTGTCGGACCCCCTGCTCCAAGATCAGGGCACTGGCTCTTGATGTGCCCCGGTCTCCCACACTGGAAGCAAGTCACTGTCACCCCGCAAGCTCCGAAGGGGTGATGTCTGCCGCATCGACGACAAAAAGGGTGTCGTCGGGCTGTAGTCTGAGTGGAGACACTCGGGGCTGGTGCTCTAAACCCCTGGGACTGCGATCCCTGCCTCTGAGAAGGGTCCCCGTAAAACCCTGAGGTCCTCCCCTTCTTCGAACTGCGGCCCCCGAAAACTCGAGCCCTCTTCCTCCTCTCTCTCGCTCTCTCTCTCGTCGTCCCTCGGCATGGACGATCTCCTCGGCCCGAGGCCGAGTCTACTATCTCCCGGAAATGAGAAGTTAGGGGTCACCGTCATATACCTCCGGATGTTCAAGTTGAGGCCATCCTCAAACTTGAACCTCAACTGACTGGGTGTGGCTAGGTCCGGAACAAAAGCAGCCAGTCTCCTCAACTCAGCCTCATACTCGGTCACAGTCCGAGTCCCCTGCCGCAGGTGGTGGAACTCCGTCCTCTTCCTGTTCTGCTGGAACGCTGAAAAATATCTGCGGTTGAACTCCCGCAGAAAGTCCTCCCAACTCCTGGGCTCCGCTGCATCATCACAAACTGCCTCCCACCATGAGAGGGCATCTCCATCCAATAATCTCTCGGCCACTCGGAGTCTGAACTCCTCACTCAGGCCAAGGTCTGTCAACACTCGGCGGGTGCGGTTGATCCAGTGCTTCGCAGCAGTGGAATCACCCACCCCAGAGAACTCGGTACAGCCTAGCTGTCTCGCCTCCTTCACGAGCTGGGTGAGCTCGTGAATCCGTCTCAACGTCGAAGAAGTATCGTCGCTGGGTCTAGAAACTGCAGATGGACCGACAACCGGTGAAGGCTCCGGTGCGACTGGTCGGGGCACAGCCATAGGGGTTGGCTCGGCCATCGGTGGTGGTGGTGGTGGTGGCATCTGAATGCCGTGGGTACCGTACCACTCGAACACCTGTCGGTAGGCGTCCAATGGTGGCGGTGGTGGTAGATCTGCGGCCGTGGTGGCCGGTGGTGTAGGCACTGAAGGAGAACCGTGTGAGGAAGACACGTCCTCTGGTACACTGGGGGGCTCAATAGGTAAGAAGTGGGTACCTCGCCTAGTCGTCATACTTCTGTGAAGAAAAAGGCACTAATCAGGCAGATATATAAGAATTAGGGTTAGTTATGGAATAACTAACCCCCTAAAAGAAATCAACTTGGCATCGGAACCAATGGATAAGGTATACTAGGTTATATATGACCCGTATCTAACCCCCTAAAAATGGATGAACCCATATGCCTATGACCATGTACTGGGATTTCATGACTGTACTGTAACTCTCACATGCATTGAGGACTTTCAAAATCAGATTTACTTGGGGATATTTTCGAAATCAGCTTCTCAAACTCAGCTCTAACCAAGAGCTCTGATACCAACCGAGGCCTGTCATGCCCCGACCCACACCCGAGCCGGGCACGTGACCAGCCCGCCGCGGCACCTCGATGCCCCACGTCCCGCACATCGAAGCACCGTAAGGCTGTCGACATTCACAAAATCCAGGTTTCCAAATCACAGAGATCCCCAAGAAATAAAAATAATACATGTATGCCTCAATGTAAATTAAAACAAGTGAGAGTTAAACTTATACAGATAAGAAAAATTATAAATACAGTCATCCCAATTTAAACAAATACAATGGTCATCCTAACTTCCTCAAAATAATAAAATAACCTCAATACATAGCGGAATAGCGGGTAGTCATACCCCGGCCCAGTAGTCTCCAAAGAATGTCCAATACAATAATGCGAACAAATCTCTCAGTCTGAGTCTACACCTGTAGGAGGGGAATGTGAGGGGTGAGTACCGTGAGAGAGGGGGGGTTGGTACTCAGCAAGTCGGGGGGATGACATGCTACAATTAATTTTTAGGTGAATTAGGAGTGTCAAAATTATGTCCCAATAAATTCATGGTATGCAAAAATATTATGACATCTCAATAAATCATTCACGGCATACGTATCAAATCAAATATGCATCCATTATGCATGTCCATCATATCATGTAGAGCCGGCCGAAAATATCCCGGCAAAGGCCAACCATGGCCAAGGACGGGCAACGTTGGGGGTTTTCACGGTGCAAGTAATAAAATAAGGCTCTTCACCCTAACGTTGGCCACAGACTTCTCCAATTAGCTTGTATAT
This sequence comes from Dillenia turbinata, assembly GCA_037126225.1. Taxonomy (NCBI): domain Eukaryota; kingdom Viridiplantae; phylum Streptophyta; class Magnoliopsida; order Dilleniales; family Dilleniaceae; genus Dillenia; species Dillenia turbinata. Next base: position 19,320,047 of record JBAMMX010000025.1, read on the forward strand.
ATATATCGCACACGTATCAAGGATCAAGCGTGTATGGAAACCCGCCGGTGCTAGACCTACCAAGGTCCTCCCCGAAGTGGTTCAACCGACGACTGTCCGTACAATATGTATGACAATCTGGCGGATACCCCCTGCAGAGGCATATCCGGGCACAACAGATGCCTCTACCAAATGTCCTTCATAACTACAGAATGCCATAGGAAGCATATCATCATCATCACAGTATCCACAGGGGCATCCAACCCAAATCACATATCTCAAGCCATAACATGTCAAAATCATGTGCCAATATGCAATGGAAGCATAAAATAATTTGGATATATCAAAGTGTGGCACAATTATCAAGTGTCAAAATCATGGATGCATATCGATATAAACAAGTTGGGACACTCCATATATCACAAAACATTTTCATAAATCCAGGAAAATAGGTCAATCATACCATTTTAAATCATGGCTTTGAAAGCTTTTTAAAACACGGTATCAATTAAAAGTAGATGTCAAGTCCCACTCACAGTTAGGGGAGGATAATACACTCCCCAATATCTCCACAAAGTGTAAATCAAGTGCTCCCTCCGTTCAACTCAAATAACTCTTAGGGAGACAAACAGTCTGCAGATTTTTTTTTTTAACCTGCGCAGTCATGGAAAACAGAATATAACTTTGGATATACTAGTCCAAATCAGATGATTCTTATCTCATTTTAAAGCTAAGAGATAGCACTATAACTTTCATTTTGCACACTTCCTCAGATTCAAATCACAGAATTCCCGGTAAGCCTAATTTTGTTACTGTCATATTTAAGTTTTGGATTCTGTCCAGTTTTTGTGTAGAAGCCATAACTTTCGTTCTACTCACCAAAGTCTAATGAAATTTTAACATGTTATAGATAAGATGTAGATCTACAACTTTCGTGTTTTTAGTTTTATCCAAATATTCCTGGAAGGGGTTCAACAAAATTCATGAACAAGACTGATATGTTTTAGTGAAACATAAAGTTTCTGTCAACACAGTTTTAAGGAAAATTGTATAACTTTCAATTTCCTCGTGCGAAATGGCTGAAATTTTTATATGTTATATAAAAGAAGTATATCTATAACTTTCATGTTTTGTGTTTCTTCAAACTAAGACTGGAGAGGGGTCGTTTTTACTCACTACTGTCAAGGTTCGAAACTGGACACTTCTATGTCGAGTTTCAGGAAAAGTGCCATAACTTTTGGCACAGGCATCTGATTTTGGTGATTCTTATCTCGTTGGAAAGATAAGACTTTGATCTACAATTAATATGACTAACACATTTTCAAATTCTGGTTCTAAGATGTCTTAAAACAGAGATGAATTCATGGACAGAAATAAAATTTAAAGTGAGACAGGATAAAATTTCTTACCTCACTTTCTTGGTCTTCCTCTCTTGCTTCTCTCCTTGTTCTCACGAATTTGGAAGAATGAACATGCATTCTAAGGCCTTCTTCTTTTATTATTGTGTTAATAACTCACCACCTTAGGATCAAATCTCTAATTAATCTAAACCATAGGATCATTTTGACTATTGCATGTGTTCTCATTGGTTTTCATGTGCATGTGTTCTTATTGGCCCACCTTGCCTTTCTCATCTCCATTTGGCCAACACTTGTCCTCCTCACTATAACACTTGTTCAATACAAGAATACACTTGTCACATTTCATTTAAGTTTTGTTAATTGCTAACAAGTCCTTTGACTTATAAAAATTCTAATTTGACCCCTAAAATTTTCATAATTACACACTAGGCCCAAAATCTTATATTAGACCTAATTAAATTTATTTATTGTGAAATTAAGGTTTTGAATCTCTTTGAGTCAAAATTGATCCGATTTGTATTTTATCGTCAAATATCTAAGGTTGATTTATCGGAAAAATTTTCTTAGTGAAAATTTATGAATATAATAGTAAAAACATCATATATATATATATATATATGAAATGGAATTCATTATAGAATACACCGAGAGTCGGTGTTACAGGTCTGCAGGAGGATCACCCATAATAACATCCGGGTTCGCCTGTGCGTCCTCCTGCGTCAATGCCAACACACGAGTCTAGGCCCTAGGCTGCTGTCGCGACGGTCCTGGCACTGTATTACTCCTGACTGCAGTCTAAGGAGCGGTAGAAGCTGAGTGTGCAGGTACCCCCTGCTGGCCTATGCCAAACGAACCAGTACGACTCTGTGAAGTCGGTCCTCTACGACCTAAATCTGGGCAGGCACTTTTCACGTGACCTTGCTTCCCACACTGGTAGCAAGTAATCGATAGTGAACATGCCCCATATGCATGGTGGTTGCCGCATTTGCGACAGAAAGGCTGTCTCTGTGCCGTAAACTGTGTAGTGACACTAGGGGCTGGTGCCCCAAAACTCTGTGGTCGAGGTGGTGGCATCTGCACCCAAATGGGAGGTGTACCACTCATACACCTGACGAGGAAGCATCCTCGAGTATTCTAGATATCTCAGGTACAAATCTAGTACCTCGTCTAGAAATCAAAATCTTACAAAGAAAGAGCTTAAATTAGATATGATTCAAAGATTAGGGTTAGTTACGAAGTAACTAACCCCCTAAACGAATAAACTTATCAGTTTAAGAACTGATAGAACCAATATGCTAGGTTAGATATGCACCGTATCTAACCCCCTAAAAAGAATAATTCATATATCTAAGACCATGTACTGAGATCCCATGACTGTAATGAAACTCTCATATGCATTGAGGACTTTAAAATGTACTTGGGAATATTTTCAAACTATTTTATCAAACACAGCTCTCAACCTAGAGCTCAGATACCAACCGAACTGTCACGCCCCGAACCGGGAATCGTGAATGCCGCCTTCCCTGGATGCCGGCTGTATTTCTACAGAAAATCGGGCAGAACCTCCCCATAAATCGGAGGTCTCCCATGTACAATTAGACATGTTTAAACCTGTATAATTCAAAAACAATCATGAAAATAAAAAAAAATGGTCATCCCGACCTCTCCAAAACCAACAACTCCCAAAGCCGACATCCAGAACAACGTAAGGCTATAAAAATCTATCAACAACCCTAGCCACAGATCTCTACTGTCATGCTCAACTAGAGCATGAGCAGCCGTCACTGAGCGGACCTAAATTTATACAAATGTATAACAAATTTCCCAAGTAACATTCAAATACATACAATCGCCTCAATGCAAATGAAATACTAGAGTTTCGTAAATAAACATACATAAATTATACAGTTATCCCAAAATAAGTACACGACCAACTATGGACCTCACCAAGACCTTGCAGGGTCGAAATAAAATACATAATTCATCTTTCAATTTAAACTTAAGATCTCACCTTCCTGAACACCAAGTACACCCAGACTCTATACTCTAAAATGTCACTCCAGCACAAAAATCTTGTCTCTGGGAGGAAAGAAGAGGGGTGAGTATCTATGGGAGGATACTCAGTGAGCGAGGGGATTAATCTCAAGTACTAATAGTGTAGGTGAACATTGGAGTGTCAAATAATATCATTCCTAAACAATAACTCAAGTTTGGCGATAAATCATGATATGTTCAATAAAATGAACTCATTTATTCAATCACACGATATCATACATATATGCATCCATTTAAAATCAAGTAGATCAAAGAGCAAGCCAAAAGAATCCTGGCAAGGGTCAACCATGACCAAGGACAGGCGCATCGGGGGTTTTATTATGCAAAGTGTTTCAAAAGTTGCTCTCTACCCCGACGTTGGCTGTGGGTTTAGCCATTGCTTAACCAGACTCATCAATAGGACCACGTGCGGTGCTAGACGGTGATGGACATACATCCTCCCCCAAATATGGGTTCAACCGGCCGCGCCTATGAATATATATATGTTCGTCAATAAGACCATGTGCAGTGCTAGACGGTGATGGACACACGTCCTCCCCCGATGAGGGTTCAACCGGCCGCGCCTATGAATAAATAACTGGACATTTGAGGATACCTCCTACAGAAGCGTATCCGGGCAACTCGTGCTTCTACAAAGTCCCTTCGTAGCTACGGAATCATCAATGTCATCATCATAGTATCTCATCACAAGTGGGCATCCCGGTGCCCTCACAATTCATCAAAACATTTCAAATCCGTGTGCCAAATACATTTCATCCAAATCATTTCAAATTAACAACCGATGCAATGGTAGAATAAAAAATATTCCATTTCTCAAATCATGACACAATTTCATTTCATTTCAAACATGGATGCATAATCGTAGAAAACATAAGTACGACACTCTAATAGTCACAAAACAGATTTGAGATTTAATATCACACGTCGAATCAATGCATATCAAAGCATGTTTAATTTAAAACACAGTAAAAATCAGATTTTTCACCATTTCATGCAAGAGATTAGGGTTTCACTCACTTTCTAGGGAGGGTAATCACTCCCTATTTCCACAATCAAACCAATTCGACTCCTCGTGTCTCCAACAAGATCAACCTAATCAAATTATCACAATAATCATCAAATTTTCAATTATTCTTAGGGTTTATCATTTTTCTTAAGTTTGTAAAAACCTTAATTTTCCAATTTATGAATAAACTCCAATGTCATCAATTGCATTTCATTTATAAATGAATAACAAAATCAAAATCAATCTTAATTCAAACCTAAAACCGTTCAAAATCGAAAACAACTCTAAAATAAATAAATTCCCACAAAATAGAAAATCTTTGAAAAATCATACACTTTTCAATTTTCATCCGATTTCTTCAACCCATATGTCATTTTAAAGGTATTGAAACCTATTTTCATAATATAGAGATTGTATTTAACTTACCTATATGCTACATCAACTATAATGTAAAACAACGCATCAATCCTTAGGCTCAAATCCCAAATTTTGACTGTTTTCATGCATTCGTCAAATTAAACTCTAAGTGGAACCATTTAAATAAATTTAACTCAATTCTATCATCCAAAACAACTCAATTTCGTATAAAATTCTATACTTAACTTAAATAATAGCATATAATGTCAAACAATGTGTTCTAATCGAATCTAACGTACATTCTAAACCTATACAACACTTCCTTATGCTAATTTCACCCTAAATGCATTCAAATAAATCGAATGAGTTAGAAATCCCTCACCTAGGGTTCACTGTGGTCCAAAACCCTAACGTCCGTGCGACATTCGATTCAGTCCGAAACCTACAATGCTTCCAATTCGAAGCAAAAGTCAGCAATTTAGTATAAATCACCAAGGAATCGAAACCCTAGAATTTGGGTTAGGGTTTGATCTTACCTTTGCAGTGGACAAGGCACAGTCGACCTAGGGCTTTCGGTTGGGGCTTCCGCAGGTGGCAGAAGGCGCGCGAGCAGCGGCGGCAAAGCGCGGCGCGGGAGGCGTGGCGCTGGCGCAGGCTAGCGCGCGCTGGGGCTATCGCGCGCTGCACTGGCGCACATGGCTGTTGCGTGCTGGCGCGCGTGTAGGAGGGGGGCTGTCTCGAGCGGGGTCACGCGCTTAGGGGCTGTCTCGCGCGCAGTCTAGCGAACAGTTGCACGCTGTTTTCCGCGCAAGTAGGGAGAGAGATAGGGAGACTGAGAGACAGAGAGGGAGGTAGAGAGTGGAAGATGGATGGCTGTGTGGCGGAGGAAGGTGACTCACGGTGTCGGTGGTTGCGATGCGACAGAGGACCACGGGAGGGAGAGAGAGAGTCGCGGGTGAGGGAGATAGCGAAAGGGAGAGAGATCGAGAGAGAAGCCGAGAGAGAGAAGGAGAGAGATAGAGAGGTGGCGACCCACGACGATCGCGGTGGTTTGCAGTGGAGGCGGCGAGGGCGAGTGAGGGAGGGCGGCGGCGAGGGATGGCCGCGGGTAGATGGAGAGGCGGAGAGAGAAAGAGGGAGAGAGAGAGAAATTAGGGTTTTAGGCCCTAATTTTGATTTTTTTTATTATTATATATTTATTTTTATAAATAAATTATAAATAATTAAATGAGTAAATGTATAAATTAATAAAGGAAATATATATATATATATTTTTATACTCACTTTACATTATGAATCGCAGGAACGAAATTGTAAATATACCAAAAATTTAAATTAAAAACCGTAAAATCGAAAATCAATAAAATTTAAATATTTTTCCATATATATATAAATTGAGGATCATTTTAGTAAATTCAAAAGCAGAAACAATATACGAACACCGTAGTGTTGGTGTTACAGGTGTAACCGGTCCATACCGATAATAGCATCAAAATCCTTCACCTCTAAAGGAATCAAATCTGCCTCAAGAATCATTTCTCCCACCATGACATCACAACCTCTGTAAACAATATATCTAACTAGCTATTTACCCAAAGGAGTAATCTAATAACTCTTTTTGAAGTAGAGTCGTAATTCTATCGGCATGTCTAGAAAAGCTTGCACTAATGAAGGAATTATTAAACCCTATATCAACAAGTATGCGGATATCGACACCAAAGATTTTCTTTATACCTAATAATATAACCATCAAGTATTCGTTAGTCCGATCTTAATACACACATCGCATATACTATCGCTATGGCATTTTATCAATTCATATATATAAGTACGAACCATCCTAAGTAGTCAACTAGAATAGTTATTAATACTTGAAATCATGGAATCATCCATAACATGCTTTTCTAAATCAATGAATTTGGGATAAAGTAAATTTACCAGTAACAACATCTGGGTTGTTCTGTGCCTCTTCATTAGTCATTGCATAAATCCTGGTTTGGGTTCAAGGTTGAGGTTGTTGGGGACGCTGAGGAGGGATGGTCACCGCATTGCTCCTGGTTCCTGTCCGTGGAGTAGTACTAGCAGATGGCATAGGAATATTCAATGAGCCACTCCTATGGCCACTCGTGTGATCATGACTTGACGGACCTCCATACCCACTTAGACCCAATTCAGGGCAAGCATTGCGAAATATCCCATTCTCCCACATTGGTAACACTTTGAAGTCTCGGGACATGATCCGGGAAGATACTTCTTGCAATTTCGGTAGAATTCTCTCTTTGGCCCTACTACCCTACTCCCGGACATAGTACTGGAAGTTGAAGTGCCAAATTTAGGGAATTGTTGGCCTCTCGAAGAGCCAACGGAACCTGAATCTGAAACTCTATTGTAGGAGCTCGTGCAGCTACTCTTATTGGAGCCTTGACTTTCAAAGAATCTAGACTTTCTCTTCTTGTCATGGTTTTCTCTAACCCTTCATCTCTCAATAACCATCTTTTCAGCCCTAAAGGGTAACTCCAACACATCTTGGAGTGTATGCCCGTTGGTTATTGGCATCTTCTCCCTTATATTCAGATTCAATCCTGATTCGAATTTCATATATAGTGACTCCTCGGAGTTTATAAAATTTGGAACATACGTAGCTAACTCACTTAGCTCTGTCTCATACTCTGCTACCATTTTGCTTCCCTAGGTTAACTTGAAAAATTCCTTCCTTTTCTGATCCCTATGGAATCCGGTGTAATATTTCTCCTCACAGGCTCTAAAGAATTCTCCCTAAGTAGGAGGGGTGGATGTCCTACCCTTCGTATTTTCCCACCAGTTTTGAGCACCCTTATCCAATAGTTTTACGGCAACCCACAGTTTTATCTCATCATCCAACCTCATGTCGATGACGGTCTCTTGAATTTGGTCAATCCATTCCTTGGCTACTAAGGCATCACATGTACTTGAGAAGGTTTCACATCCTGGTTGTCTCACATTTTTTATTAATTTTGATAACTTAACGGCAAGACGGTCAATTGATGTGACAACCAGAGGTATGGGTGCCACTTGAACACCTGGTGTGACTGTTAGCATTGGAGGAGGAATCGGTAGAGAAACTGAGGTTTGGTGCGGAGCTTAGTAATGTGCTCTATAGGTATTCCACCACTCTATTATTTGTTGGAGGGCAGCTATATGATGAGTAGGAATCCCGGTTGGAGGAGTCGGGAGTTTAGATGTCGGAGGAGGCACATGTGAAGACGATGCAGCCTTTGGTTGGAAAGGTGGAGTTGGAGGAATCTCATTTGGGTTCCTCATTCTTCTCCTAGGAGGCATAGTTCTACAAAAGAAACTCTAGTCTTAACAAATATAACGGGAATTTAACTAGAGGCTTAACCCCCCTAAAAAATGATGTCCCTAACTCTCTAGGACCCATAGGAGGCATTGAAATTATTTGGAATATTTCGAATATCAAGTTTTCTCAAACCGGTTTTGAAAACAATTGAGGACCTTCAAAATACTTGGGAATCTTTTCAATCGTTTTAAAATATTTCCAAATCATGAGCCTAAACTTTGATACCAATACAATTATCATGCCCCAACCCGCAAGTTCAAGCATGTGACAACTGTCACGCTACCCTGAACATGTGTGAATCTCACCTCGTCCTCCAAGGCATCGCAAGGCATTCGGAAAGTACCAAATAAAATCGTAGGCCATCCTGGCCATCAATTACCATCAACCAAATAGAACACAATTTCCCTCTTTAGGGATAGAAAATAGAACCAGTAAGAATTCCCAACTAAATTTCATAAAAAGGAAATTAAGTTTCTCCAGTAAAGGTTTACCCATAACCAAGTTCAATTGGAATCAAAATACAGAGTTTTAAAAGGTTTTCAAATAGATTTTTATACCAAATGCCCTCCTTGGGTTGAACTACCGTTACTTCAAGACCATAGCAAGATTTATACCAAAAGGAATCGCTGACAAAGGTCTTCCCAAAAATCTAACTTCAAGCGACCAAGAGTACTGACTAAACTTCCTCTGAAAAATAGAGAGGGAGAGGTGAATATAGAAATACCCAGTGAATGCATAACATGGTATGATAATAAATAAGTGGTAATTGTCGATATATCAATGTTTTTCTCAAAATCATATGATCGTATCAATAAATCTCAATATAAATAAAATCTCAACAAATCATGGTATATATTTCATATGCATCCAGTTATCACAACTTGTTTTTCAAAATCACGGGATTGTCAAAATCTTTCCATCAAAAGTTTTGCCCTGACCAATGGTGGAACCGCCAAGGGATTCTCATAATAATCATCAATCATACACATTACCCCTTCCTTAGCTTTGACTCGATCTCCCCTGGGGTGCAATCAGGCTAGTCTGAAGGGAGGGATTCATAGGTACCTCTCGAGCGTAGCTACTTCATCATCCAAATAGCTGCCCAACCACGTCACCCTATAGGGCTCCACATCATGGAGGGAATTACTATAGCGACTAACCATGCACACAACACCATTTCGCAATCATTACATCATAAATCAAAATGTGCCAACAGATATTCAAACGAATTCTCAGTGTATGAATTCAATCAGTCACATTCAACACAATTCAATAAATACGACACATCATTTTCAAACAATACATGGATGCATTTGGTAATTCAAATCCCCTTTCGGGACATTTTACAATCATAAAATAATTTTAAAACAATTTTAGAAATATTTGTAAAATCATTAGAAAGCATTTATAAAAATAGTATAAAATATTTTTTCATTTAAAACCATAAACATGTATCCAGTCACTATGTAAATGAGGGAAATCACCCCCGGTTTGTCCGACAGCAAAAGTCTGGCTTTGATCAGGTTTGTTCAACCCCTAAATTATTGTTCCCAACTTTGCTTCAAGCTGAACCACCATCAAATCCTAGATTTTCTCTCACTAAAATACTTCAAATCTCTCACCAAAGTTAACTTTCTAGAGGTTGGGTCATCAATTTTGAAACTTCTAGAGTGTAGGTTTTTGTGGTATTTTGATTGATCTTTGGAGAAAACAAAAAAAGAAGGAGAAAAGTATGAACCGAGAGGGTGAAGGAAGAAGAAAAAGAAATGAAGTTTGGTCTTCATGGGTTTTAATGTCCCACCACCACTCTTCATTTATAATCCATTCTCAATATTTGCCTAGTGACCCTCTCACATTTCCAATTTGCACAAAAATCCAATATGTTCTCTTGGATCATTAGGAAAGTCATTCTATGAATTTGTATACTGGAGGTTAGGTTCTATGAGAAATAGTTGTTTGCCGATGGACTCAGAAAATTGGAATGAAAGTACAATTTATGTAAAATAAATTAGGATTATAAAAAATTTGGAATACTCCAAAAATATGGAGTATAAGATAAATTGGGTGTTATAATAACAAGAAGTTCAAGTGGCTAAGGGGAGAGCATTCCTTTTGGATACTTGGTGGACATAGGATCAAATCTCAAGAATGACAAGTTATGCAAGGAAATTTCAAGTTCATTTTGCAAGAAATGAAGGCTGCTCAGTAGTGTACAAGATGGTTATGATGCTACTTGGTCAAGTCCATGTGCAAGATGGGTGTGTTCGGTTAAGTCTCATGGAGTGTAAGCAAACATGGGTGTTTGGTCATTGGGGTGTAAGTAATGAATGTTGTTTGGTGAAATGGAAGGTGACCGGAGGGATAAGAGGACAATAAGTTATGCAAGGAAATTTCAAGTTCATTTTGCAAGAAATGAAGGCTGCTCAGTAGTGTACAAGATGGTTATGATGCTACTTGGTCAAGTCCATGTGCAAAATGGGTGTGTTCAGTTAAGTCTCATGGAATCAAGCAAACATGAGTGTTTGGTCATTGGGGTGTAAGTAATGAATGTTGTTCAGTGAAATGGAAGGTGACCGGAGGGATAAGAGGACAATGTGCCGTTCGGTCTTGGGTGCTACTAAAGAGATAAGAAAGACAATGCGTTGTTCGGTAAATGAAGAAAATTGGATATTCGGTCAATGTGTTAGGTCAATGAAGAAAACGTGCAAGAGCAAGAATGGACGGCACCGATGAGAGTTGTTTAAAATTTTCAATTTCAAGTGCCGAATAGAAATTGCCTAACAGTGCCAAAGAGAAATGGAGAGTGCCGATTGGAGATTGGAAATGCTATTCCGTCAATGGACCGATAAGAAATAAATATTTAAACAGATACTGATAGATCTATGAAAGTGTTCAACACCAGAAATATTAAGAAACATGTGAAAGTCACTGGTAGGTAGGTGCTGATAGAGAATTCAATTGTGGCCGACAGTAATATACAGAATGGTAGAAATAAAGATCTGATATAGAGATAACAATCTCCCAAAAATAGTCTCTACCGAACAAGTCAATTCTCTCAAAGATATCGATTATTCACTGAGCACTAAACCCAATTTAAAGTCTATCGAATACTATTATTTAACAACAGAACACTTACAAGTTAAAAATCTACGGATCAAGAGTTTAAGAAACATTCTAAGCAATCCAAAGGACAGACTTTCATATTTATACTCAAATTAATTATTTTTTCTATATATTCATAAAATATAAAAGTTTTAAATTTTTTTATTTTAGGATGAGTATCAAAAATTCAAAATTGTCCGGTATTACACTTCTTCTGGTGTCATTTTGATTCTCTTTTCTCGCACTTATCTGTCAGTTTTGAAGGATTTGGTTTTGTCATTGGATAGCTTGTCAAAAAGTTTTGGGCCAGAATTGCAATAGGCCAGGCATGACCCATTCGTCCAGTGAATTTCTAAACAATTTTTTGTTTTTTTTTTAGTCTACCACCATTTGATCCAGTGAGACACATTTTTAAAGGTTAGCTTGTTCAATATCTAGTTTCTATTCTTAAAATTCAAATTCGAGATATTGATTAACGATGTCTAGCATTCAATCACTATACCCACAGCACATTGGTGTGAATTTCTTAACATTGACTTTGCTTTGTATCAGTGTATTTTGCAATATACATGATGTATGTATGTATATTCTGATAAGTAGGGAAAAAAGCTAGTACAATGCAGGAAACAACAACAATGAACCATAAACTTTCAAATGACCCACATACTCAAGAAACCTTGGGCTCTAACAGCAACATAGTAACAAAGTACTTTTTACAAATATCAACATGTAATAGTTTCTATTTATTTGGAAAAAGTAGGATTTCTAGAAAATGTAAAAGAAAAATAATTGGGCACTTATATCCGGAGGAACCAAACTTATACTTGAAACCTTTTTCAGTGAACTTTAAGGGCTTATGGATGAGATCTCTTATGTTATTTACACATACATAAGAATGCATGTGATTATGCCCATGAAATATAAACCAAACTGCTTCAGCTTCCCAACCTCGTGACAATCCTATCTGGACTAGCCAAACAAATATTTAGAGATATAGAGCTTGGATGAGAGTCTTGGTGTAAGCAGAACATGTAGTGGAGTCGCCTTCAAATTTGTTAGGCCTTGGCTCTCGGTCAAGTCAACTGGCTCACCATTGGGTGTCTTAATCTCGAAACAGTGAAGAAAATTGGCTAGGGATAGGTGCACCATTTGAAGTGCAAATGTGATTCCAGGACACACTCGCCTTCCGGACCCAAATGGAATATACTCAAAATGTTGACCTCTAACGTCAGTCTCCAAATGGGTAGTCAAAAATCTTTCGGGCTTGAACTCTAATGCATCCTGCCACATACGTTCATCACGGTGAATTTTCTAAATATTGATCATTTAACTGCGTATTGGTTGAAATGTTATAACCCGAAAGGGTGCAATTTTCTATTGTGGAACGTAGGCCATTAACAGGGGCTGGCGGATAAAGACGAAGCATTTCCTTGACTACAGCTTGGAGGTAAATTAGGTTTTTGATGTCGGATTCGTCCACATGTCTATCTTTCCCTACGTGGGTTTCCAGCTCATCTCGGACCTTTTCGAACACCTGTGGATGATTCAGTAGTAGAGATAAGGCCCATGTGAGAGAGACCATGGTTGAGTCACTCGCAGCCATTATCATGTTCTGCCAACAAGGAAGACAAATTTGCTCAATCTGAGTGAAGAGATAGAGAGAGAGGTTTTGACAAACTTAAAAGATCAAGAAAAAATTGACATCAAATAGAAGATATACATTACCAAATAGTGAAGTAGTGGGGGAATACTCGTCATTAAGCTTGGTCATTTAATAGTTTGAGAGCAAGAAAATTGACACTCAAAAGATGTACGTGGTTGAATTTTGAATCAGATGATGGGGCTTTGTCATTCAGTTTTTCTCTTTGTTTCAATTTTGTCTGTTTTTTTGTCCACATTATTGACCAAGTATTTCTAGGGTAACTTTATTAAAGTTTTTCCTCAATAACATTGGATAAAATTTTCTGCACAAATTGTCATGCTCTTACTGATAATTTCATAAAAATTTTACCATAAGAAATACAATTTGCCATATAGAAAATACTACTTGGTAAGGTGAAGAAGATAGCTATGAGAAGACTTACTAGACAAGTGGCCTTGTTAATAGTATCTGCATCAAAATCAGAGAGGTTGGAATCTTGAAGAATGTTTAGCAAAGCTTCCATCAAATCTCGCTCAACGTTTGCCACCCCTGCCCAATTCTTCTCTCTTTGTGCTCCTCAAGCCAACCATCTATTATGGTGTCCAATTCCTTGGCTACTTTTTTCATTTTGTTCTCATACGCATTAAAATCCAACCATCCAAGATATGGTATAGCATCTGACAAAACAAACACCCCAAATAAATGAAAAAACTCCCTCATCACTTCCCTAACTCTTTGCACCACTTCTTCATCAGGATTGGCTTTTCTTCCAAAGTATCTTTTTCCTCCTACCATCAGAATCGTAACATTGTAGGTCAAGTCACCAAAATATGGTTTTAGATCAACCAACACCCCTTGGACTTTCTCATTACTCTCCCACCACAAGTCATAGAGTTCTCTTATCCATGTTTTGATCTCGTTTGCTCTAATATGCCTAAGCATGTCTAGCCTATGATTTGATAGTAGTTCAACGATGATGTCTTGCGCATGTCACGCCAATATGATCCGTAAGGAGCAAAGCCTACCATTGCAAAATCATAGGTTAACAGTTTGGAGGCTGTGATGCTTGGCCTGTTTGAGCAGGCCCTTTCTTGCGTAGTGAAACACTCTTTGGCTACTTCCCAACTATTCAAGACCAAGGCTTTGTGCATACCAAGTTTTATGGTGAAGATTGGACCGTAATTGTCAGCCATGGCCCCAAGTGTTTTGTGGGTCAATTGGTTGTTCCCAAGGAGGTGCATGTGGCCTATTATAGGCCAAGCACCACCAGCTTGTGGTGGTTTGTGGTGGCTGGTTATCGTTAAATTGGATGGGTTAAGTTTCTGAAAAAGGCATCTGAGAACTAAAATGGTGAGGAGGCCGGTGAACAAAGTGAGCACAAATTGGAAAAAGGTGTCCATTTGGAGTGTGTGACGGCAAATTCACAAGTGGCTTTTGTTTTATAGAGATAGAGTTTATCTGCAGATTTCAATGGTTATTATAAGTCGTTTACAGGTCTATCTTTGTCTTCTTTTGATTGCAACGTGGAAAGCAACTACAATTTCTTTTTATCTGATCGGTATTCAAAATCATATTTTTATTAATCAGTTTCGAATGTTGTCCAATTTAATTTAGAAAGGAATAATTTTTTTTTTTATTTTTAAGTTTTAAACCCAAAATTTAGTTAAAAATTTAATTCAATTTTCTGTTTGTTACAAGTTACAAATAATACAACGTTTAGAATAGTTTGCAATATCCCATCGAGTCTTCCTGTTCTGGGATGCTCTATAGGAATGTCGTTTCTTTCCTCGAGGAAAAATCAGAGTCACAAAGAGCAATCTTTCTTCTTTCCTTATGAATTTTTCCTTTTTTATGATAATGCAATGCAAGAAGGGGGAAATCAAATTATTTCCGACAATGAAAAGAGCCTTTGTGGTAATTAGGGGGCGGACTTTCCATCACCAATGATATTAGGATCAATAGGTCAAAATGAGTGTGCGCTGCAAGATAGGTAATAAATGCAGAAAAGAAAATCAAAAACTTGTTTCAATCTTTGAAACAAAAATATGTTAAAATTTTGTGAAATGAGGCAAAAATAATCTAAATTTTTGTACTTCCTTTCTCGGAGACGCATCGATAGAAATAGAGAATAAGACGCCATTTAATAAAATTTTTTCTAGCTTTATTATTATTATTATATATTTTTAAAATAGTGTCTTACTAAACACTACCTAAAATTTCTTATTATTATTTCAAGAGTTGTTATTAATTTGACATTTAAACTATAATTATTACCATTGTTATAATTTATAACAAAATCTAGTTAATCCAATAATTGAATACTGATTTTCATTAAATAAGATAATTTCTGGATTCAAATTTTATACATGAAGAAAATAAACGTTGTGAGATTTTTTCTTGTTAAAAGTCTGATCTATCTCAAATTAGATTTAGTCAGACATAATTGATTATCAGAGATATCGATAATTTATTTTTAAAAAAAAAATCATTAGAATTTATCCAATGATCTTTCCAAGAATCTTATTTATTTATTTATTTATTTATTGCGTCAGGCTAAGCAAAGGCTACCATTGAATAAAATAAGCAGGAATTGTTGTTTATTATAATTGAAGGCCACATTCTCGAACTTCTAGAGATTTCATGGCTTGGAATTTTTGGGCAAGCTACCTTTTAATATTAAAATGTTCCACCAATCTGGGACGGGTGACGATGCAATGGAAACGGCTGAAATCATTTTAAACTATGCTTTTGTCTGTACTTTTATTTTCGAGCTTATGTTTGGTTTTAACTTTCACCCAAGCCATTCTTACTTTTTATTTTTTGTTATAACAGGACCTAGAAATAAATAATTAACATTGGGCTACCCCTTAAGGACCACTAGAGTCATTCTATTATTTTGCAACTTAAATCACATTCAAATTGTTAAGAAATAAATATTAAGAGAGAGAGAGAGAGAGAGAGAGAAAAAGAAGAATTTACTAATGAAATACGAAGAATCAATTGAACTCTTTATTGTCTTTCCTCAAAATTCATCTTTAGCTTCTTTCTAATGAAAATTTTTCAAATTTGTTATATACTATATCAGTTGAAAAGGTAAAAATTTCTATTAAAAATTATTAATAAAGATGCCATACAAGTGCAATCAAAGCATTTGGGATGCAAATGTATATAGTTCTAATGAATTATAAGCCATAAAAATGCTTACAACAGTTGAAATATATTCTTAATCTTCGTGACCATTTTCTCTGCTAAGGCAATAATTAAATTTTAATTCTTCAAGAGATATCAATAATGGGGTTCAATTTTGATGGTATATGGCCCAAATGGCCCAAAGAACTTATTATCACAGAGTCCAGACATCACCACGCCCATGATCTCTTGAACGAGTTTCTCGGTGGCCCCATCTATCGGTCCTATGTATTTTTCTAATCGTCACTCTCGTTGGTTAGTCATCTGGTCAGCACAAACTTCTTCTTGATGTGTTATGCTTTTTTTGGTATGTAACTTTCACAATTAATAAACGAAGGCAATATTCATTTAAGATTCACTTCAAAATTCGAATTTCCTTTGATATTGAGGCGGCTTTTTCAATAAGGAAATCTTTTGTTACTCCCAAAAAGGCAAGAAATTCCCTTGACTGTTGGAACTTTCTTTAGCAAACAAGATTCTAAATTTTTTAAAAATCTTTGATCAAGATTCCTAAAATCTTGGGACACTTACATAAAAAAAATTAGGGTTTTTACGCTTCGAATGTATATAGCAAGCATTCACCAAGTAGGCCGCCTATATATATACATTATACAAATCATCCAATAGCTATGTTCTCTGAATCATACACTTTGCACACAAAAGACAATACAGGCTCTCTTTTATAGCTCTCTCTTTTTCAATCTATTTCTTTTTCGAAAACTGCTCTTTCTGATTTGATTATCAAAGTCTTCCCCACCAGAACAACCTCTAACTATATTTGCAGGTCCTTTTATCTAGATGATCCAGCAACCACACACATCCTGTTCAAGTCAGTGGAGCTCCTATCTATAGAGTCAGACTCAATTCCAACAGATTGACATCGTCCGTGGGAAGCAAACGGATCCTTTAGCCAAATGTGCTTTTCATTCTACGACCTTCAGATCTTCTGATTTTCATATGTTTCTCAACTATGATGCTAACCAAAAGAAAATGACCAACCATGAGCTTTGATGATGATGACCTGGTAGGAGTAGATCTAAATTAAGATGACCTGCTGGTCATTACTGTCGAAATAGGATCATACCTCGTGAAAAGAGTCATTATCGACACGGGAGTAGATTACAATTTTCTTTTTTGGGACATCTTTCAACAAATGGGCTTTACTTCATCTCATCTTCAGCCCCTACTGGATCCTTGAAAGGATTCTCCAGCAAACACTTACTTCTAGAAGGTACTATCTTACTCCCTATAACTCTAGGGATGCATCCTCATCATGCTACCCCCAAAGTCACTTTCCATGTGGTTAAGTTGCCCTCTCTTTATAACGCTATCTTAGGCCACCCTAGTCTAGATGGATTAAAAGCATTACCCAACACAAAACACATGAAAATCAAGTATAGGACACCCCCTTGGAATTGCAACCCTTCACCGTGACCCCGATCCACAAACTATCTCTATAGCAAAGGAGGAGAAGGAAAGCTTTTTGATAGAAAGTTTGGAACTTAGAGATGATGCCAAGGAGGTGTCTAAACCTAAGCCTGGTAAAGAAGTAATTGAAGTTCCCATCACAAATATCCCTGGGCAAAATGACCAAGTCAGAGCTAACCTTCCATTACCTTTACATGAGGCAATCCTTTATTGCCTGCACCGGCACTCTGAAGTCTTTGCTTGGTCTCCAAAGAACATGCCAGGTATCCACCCTTAAATGATTGTTGATAAGCTAACCTGGATGTGAACTGTAAGCTTATGAAACAAAAGAAAAGAGTATTTGTACTAAACCGTCAACATGTAATACAAGAGGAAGTCTAGAAGCTTTTGACAGCGGGGTTCATTAGGTAAAATATCTAGAGTGGCTATCCAATGTAATCATGGTGAAAAAGTCTAGCAATAACCGAAGAATATGCATAGACTTTACAGATCTCAATAAGGTATGCCAAATAGATAGTTAACCACTTTTTAATATTGATAAGCTAGTCGACAACTTGTTGGGCCACCAACTATTAAACTTCATGGGCGTATTACTCTAACTATAATCAAATATGCATGGCCTCAGAGCATGAGAAAAGACAAGTTTTATTACTGATTTTCGCACACATTGCTACAAGGTCATGCCTTTCAGCTTGAAAAACATCGGGGCAACCTCCCAACAACTAGTGAATAAGGTCTTCAACAAACAAATAAGCAGAAACGTCGAAGCATATGTTAATGATATGCTCGTCAAAAATACTAATCCTGAAGGCCATGTCACAAATCTAAAAGAGATGTTCCAGACATTAAAGCATGATAACATGAGGTTAAACCTGACAAATTGTACTTTTGGGATCATGTTAGGAAAGTTCCTATGCTTCATGATCATGAATCAAAGAATTAAGGTGAAATGATACGGGCCATGTTGGATATGGCACCACCAAGGACACTAAAAGAGATGTAACGTCTCACGAGAAGGATAACAGCTTTAAGCCAATTTATGTCAAAAGTGGGAGGAAAAATATATACCTTACTTTGATAATTTGAAAAGTCTCGAAAACTCGTATGGACACTAAAATGCCAGATAGCTTTTGAACAACTCAAGGAGTACCTTATGTTGCCTCTACAACTCTCTCGGCCCATCCCCGGTAAGAAACTCTATTTTTATCTTTCCATTTCTGACTGAACACTTTGCTCTACTCTTGTGAGATAGGAATTTGCTATACAGAAACCAGTACACTACATTATTTGGGTGCTCTAAGAATTAGAAGTTAACTACAGATCCATTAAAAAGGTCATTTGCCCTTATCGTTACCGCCAGGCACCTCCAACTGTATTTTCAGACCCACACAATTTTTGTACTGATTGATCAACCACTAAAGCAAATCCTACATAAGAGAGATACCTCAGGTCGTCTCATTAAATGGAGCATTGAGTGGGTGAATTTGATATCTAGTATCAACCGAGACTGGCGATTAAAGGCCAAGCCCTTGTGGACTTCATCATTGAATGTACATTCCCGACTCACATAGAACAACACCCTGTCGATAGTCGAGAAGAGTTGACATTACCAGGATGGATGCTGCATGTTGACAGATCATCAAACTCCTCAGGAATCAGTGTCTGGCTCATACTTTCGACGGCTTCAAGGCTAAATATGTGCTTCGTTTCTGATTTTAGAGCCAATAATAATCAAGCAGAATATGAGGCCTTTCTGACCAAATTACGAATTATGACATCATCAGGAGCTCGAGATATCTACGTTTTTACTGACAGCTAGCTAGTCGTCAAACAAATTGAAGGGGTCTATGAAATCAAGGACCTGGTGATAACAAAATATTTAGAAAAGTTGCGAGAAACAATGGGAAAATTTGTTAAGATTGACATATAGCATATTCCTCGATGAGAGAATGCACGAGCCGACATTCTAAACTAACCAGCTCAGATTCTATAGCCACCAGTTGAATGGTCTATATCGAGAGTCTACCATATCTGAGCATTGATAAACCAAACCAAGTTCTCTCAGCAAATAGCTCACCAAGTTGAAAGGACCCAATGGAAGCTTACTTAAGGCACAACAGTCTATCAGATTTGCTATTAGAGGCGATGAAGTTAACACTAGGCTGCTTACTACACTATTATCACTGAAAAACTTTACAAAAAGTCCTTCACCCATCCATATATGAACTAAGGAGGGCAATTATGTCCTTAGAGAAATCTTTGAAGGGGTGTGCAACAAGCACCTAGGTGCCAGTAACCTGGCACAAAGCCTTACAACAAGGGTACTACTAGTTGACTATGAAGGCCGACTCGGAAGAATATGTCAAAGGATGTGACAAATGCTAGCGATTCTTCTTAGTACATTGACTACCTCTATCAAGCTCTACTTGATAGTGAGCCCATGGCCAATCCCACAATGGGGGATAGACATTCTTGGGCTATTCCCATCGGCCAACAAACAACAAAATTTTCTCATTATGGCTATTGATTATTTCACCAAGCGGATAAAAGCTGAACCGTTAACCCAAATAACAACGGAAAAAATTCAAACACTCATGTGGATGTCATGCCCCGAACCAGAGTCGTGAACAGCCGCCCGTTGCCTTGAATGTTGGCTGGATTTTTACAGGAAATCGGGCAGAATCTCCCCATAAATTGAAGGTCTCCCATGTACAAATAACCTGTTTAAACCTGTGAAATTCAAATCATCCTGTAAAATCAACAAATGGTCATCCCGACCTCTCCAAAATCAACCAATTTCCACAGCCAACATTTAGAACAATGCAAGGCTATAAAATTTCTAGCAGATTTAACCACAGACCTCTACTGTCATGCTCAACTAGAGCATGAGCAGCCGCCACACCGAGCGGACATAAATTTATACAAATGTATAACAAATTTCTCAAATAACATTCAAATACGTACAATCGCCTCAATGCAAATGAAAAATGAGAGTTTCGCAAATAAATATACATAAATTATACAGTCATCCCAAAATAAGTACACGGCCAACTACGGACCTCAACAAGACCTCGTAGGGTCGAAATAAAATACATAATTCAAGTTTCAACTTAAACTTAAAACCTCACTGTCCAGAATAACCAAACCCGCTAATGATCAACCGAAGCCTCTAGAGTCTGAAATGTCGCTCTAGCACAATGATCCTGTCTGATGGAGGAAAGAAGAGGGGTGAGTATCTATGGGAGGATACTCAGTGAGTGAGGGGATTAATCTCAAGTACTAATAGTGTAGGTGAACATTGGAGTGTCAAATAATATCATTCGTAACCAATGATTCAAATTTCACAGTAAATCATGATATTTCGAATAAGATGAACTCATTTAATCATTCACACAATATCATACATATATGCATCCATTTAAAATTAAGTAGATCATAGAGCAAGCCGAAAGGATCCTGGCAAAGGTAAACCATGACCTGGGACAGACGCATCGGGGGTTTTATTATGCAAAATGTTTCAAAAGTAGCTCTCTACCCCGACGTTAGCCATGAGCTTAGCTCCTTGCTTACCCAGACTCGTCAAATAGGTCCCCGCCCGGTGCTAGATGGTGGCGTCACACACGTCCTCCCCCAATGTGGGTTCAACCGGCCGCGCCTATGAAATATATACATGGCTCGTCAATAGGTCCCCGCCCGGTGCTAGACGGTGGCGTCACACACGTCCTCCCCCGATGTGGGTTCAACCGGCCCGCCTATGACCATATAAACTAGACGTTTGCTGATACCTCCTGCAGAAGCATATCCGGGCAACTCGTGCCTCTACAAAGTCCCTTCGTTGCTACGGAATCATCAATGTCATAATCATAGTATCTTATCACAAGTTGGTATCCCGGTGCCCTCACAGTTCATCAAAACATTTCAAATTTGTGTGCCAAATACATGTCATCAAAATCATTTCAAATCAACATCTGATGCAATAGTAGAATAAAAATATTCAAGTTCTCAAATCATGGCACAATTTCATTTTATTCAAACATGGATGCATAGTCATAGAAATCATAAGTACGACACTCTAATAATCACAAAACAGATTTGAGATTTAATATCACACGTCGAATCAATGCATATCAAAGCATGTTTTGTTTAAAAACAAGGTAAAATCAGGTTTTCACCATTTCATGCAAGAGATTAGGGTTCCACTCACATTCTAGGGAGGGTGGTCACTCCCTATTTCCAAAATCAAACCCGAATTGACTCATTGAGTCTCCAACAAAATCAACCTAATCAGATTATCACCATTGTCATCAAATTTCCAATTATTCTTAGGATTTATCATCTTCTCTAAGTTTGTATAAATTTTAATTCCTCAATTTATAAATATACTTCAATGTTATCAATTTTATTCCATTTATAAGTAAATAACCAAATCAAAATCAAGCTAAATTCAAACCTAAAATCGTTCAAAATCGAAAACAAGTCTAAAATACATATATTTCCTACAAGTTAGAAAAATCTTTGAAAATTCATACACTTTTCAATTCTCATCCGATTTTTTCAAACCATATCTCATTTTCAACGCAAGGAAATCTATTTTCATAATACAGGGATTGTATTTGAATTACCTATATGCAAACAAACTATAATGTAAAACAACGCATCAATCCTTAAGTTCCAACCCTAAATCCAAATACTTTCATGCATATTTCGAATTAAACTCTAGAGAAACCATTCAAATCAACTCAATTCAATTCTATTATTCCTTAGCATGCTTCTTCCGTATCAAACGGCCTAATTTACGTAAATGCCTAAACTTAATCGTAACATTTAATTATAGAACTTAAAAAATATATTCAAATCAAATCAAGTACACATTCCAAACATATACAAGACTTCTAACTCTAAATTTATCCTAAATTCATTCAAATAAACTGAGTGAGTTAGAGATTCTCACCTAGGGTCTTCGCAGTTCACAATCCTGTGGTCCAAGCTTCGTTCTACTCAATCCAGGACCTGAAATGCTTCAAATTCGAAGCAAGGTTCAGAAATTTACGCTTAAATTATGAAAGAATTAAAATCCTAGAGCTACCGAATTCAAAGTCTCGCCCTTACCTATGCAGGAGTGCAAATTTGGGCCTAGGGTTTCCGAGGGTGTACTACCGCTAACTTGGAGCTCCTGTGATGGTTGCAGGAGACTCTCAATCGTGAGCAGTTCCCAGTCTAGCGAACAGAGGAGGGAAACTGCGAGGGATAGAGAGAGAACGAAGAGAGAGATCGAGGGTCAGTGAGAAAGAGAAAGGACAGAGAGAGAGAAATCGAAGGAAATAGAGAGAAGAAAGAGAAAGGGAAGGAGACTGTGATCGAACGAGCGAGGGAGAAGGCGAATCGAGAGGCTGAGAGCGAGATGGAGAAAGATAGAGAGGGATAGAGAGTAGAGAGAAGAACCAAGACAGAGAGAGCTCGAGATCTAAGAGAAAAAAATAGAGGGGGTTGAAGAAAGGAAGTAGCGGTCGTGGGTGGTGGCGGAAAACAAAGGTGGCAGTTGGGGGTGGATCGCGAGAGGGAAAGGGAGAGAGACTCGCGGGTGAGAGAGAGAAGCCGAGAGATAGGAGAGAGATAGAGAGATGGAGATGGTGGAGAAAATGAGTGGTGGCTGCGGCGGTTGGTGGTGGCGGTCAGCGGACAAGCGCGGCGGAGGAGAGGGAGGCGGAGGGAGAGGAAATCGAGTGAGGGAGAGGAAGAGAATTAGGGCTTTTAGCCCTAATTTGATTCTTTAAGCCCTAATTCGATTCTTTTTTTTATTATTATTATCATTATTATTATTATTGTATATTTATATGGATAGATTTGGAAATAAATAAATGAGGATATAAATAATTTAATAAATGAAAAGAATAATATATTTATATATATTTATATATATACTTTATTATTCTATTTTAAAAATTTAATATACCAAAAGTTTGAATTAAAACCCCAAAAATCAAAATTTAATAAAATTAAATATTTTTCTCTCTATATATAAATTGAGGATTATTTTATTAAATTCAGGAAATGGGAGTACAGAAGTTCGGTACCGCAGAGTCGGCGTTACAGTGGACCTCCATTGTCACTAGATTCGGTGTGCCCCATGTTCTCATTACTAATAATGGGAGGCAATTTAACAACAAAAGATTTTAAGAATTCTATAGCAAACTAGAAATCTAGCATCATTTTATATCTGTTGCATAATCGCAAGCTAATGGAATTGTCGAAGTAACAAACTGAATAATTCTATAGGGACTCAAGGCGACACAAGATGCAGTTATATGGCGTTGGATAGATGAACTCTATGGTATTCTTTAACCTATTGGACCATGCCCTAATGGATAATAGGAAAAACACCATTTAACTTGACTTATGGTTGTGAAATAGTTTTACCAGTGAAGATTGGAATTTATTCACTTCGGGAAGATCAATACAAATGTGGTCAGAACGAGCCCCTTGCATGAACGACTAGATTTACTCCCAGAGCTATAAGAGATCGTGTCCACACAAATGGCTACTTGTCAGCAATAGATGACATGATACTACAACAAGAGAGTCAAAGTTAGAACATTTAAGCTGGGAGACTCAATTTTGAGAAAGGTGGAAATTAATGGTCAGCCCTAACAAGGGGCAAGCTGACGCCTAATTGGAAAGATCCTTATCAGATATGCTTGATAATCTGCCTAGGGACATATTGTCTCAATCATCTGGATGGCTCAATTATGCCCCAGACTTGGAACTCAAAGAACTTGCACATCTCTTATCAATGACGCATGTTGTTTTCTTATATGAAAACTTGTCATTTCAAACATGATACTAAACCTTTTTACACAGTGGCCTTTATAGTCCTTGATTTTATCCCCTTGTTTTACTTTTCAGTGAATAATTCTCTCGATTGGAAACGTGTCATCAATAAGGGATGTATTTCATTGACGGGTAGATATAGACCACTCTCTTATTTAATCATTCAAAAACATATCATCGATAAGGAATGTATCTTTTGACGGATAGACATAGCCCACTCTCTCGATTAAACACTTGGAAACATGTCGTTAATAAGAGAATTAATCCCTGTTAAGGTGGACACAACCCACGGGATCTAAAAAAAGAAATTAATTGCATAATTTCAATATATCAAAAGGTATTACTAGCACTTGCATACAACAAATATACAACACAACTTTTGAAGGGGAAAAATCAAGAAACTCATTTGTTAAGTCATTACAAGGCAAAACAGATACAGCTAAGATAAAGAATACAAGGTTTTTTTCAAAAAACAAAAGTTAGAGATGAAAATTGAGGCGCGAATTGGCCAAAAGGAGAATGATAGGCTGTATCAATTTTTAAACACTCTCTATTGCTCAATCTCCCCCAATTGCCCAACTCCTCTTGTCATCTAACCAAAATGCTAAAATAGAGTCCTTAGCCACTTGTGGCACCCAGGGAAGATGAATTCTCTGACCTTGTGAGCAGAGAATCCCACCACATGCTAGTTCGAAGGGCTCCCTGACCTAAAATGAGACTTCCCTCAACCCAGAGATAGAGCTTAAGAGTCTTGATAGATTCCAGCAACAAGTCAGATTTGTGATCATCGTTATGGAATCTTGTATCAATGCCTCATTTTTTATGGAACTTTGTATCGATAGGTATTTTGTAAACCCATAGGCTCTATAGCTCAAAACCTATGTCTGAGCTATCTTTCAATGGTACCCATTCTTAGTAGAAAGCATTCAATACACAGAGTGTCCACGACTCTCGATAATGGTCATTTTGTATGGAGAAAAATTGGAACCCCTTCTCCTATTTATAACCACAAAGGATGTGTCCAACACGACTCTCGATAGCCAAAACATCCTAGAGAAATATGTGCATAATGAATAAAGAGCTATTGGCTTTCTAACTTCCCATGTAGCATTTACTTGGCAGTTACTTCCATTAACATTCCCACTAAAACTAAATTTAGTCCTCATACCATTCCTCTGAAATGAAATAAGGAGTGGAGTGCAAGTGATGGTACATAGCCCAAACGACTTAAAGAACTCATTATCACAAAGTCCAGAAGTCACCAGCCCATGATCTCTTGAACGAATCTCTCAGTGACCCCATCTGTTGGTCCTATGTTTTTTTCCAATCATCACTCTTGTCGATTAGTTATCTAGTCGGTACACACTTCTTCTCGATGCACTATGCTTTGTTTGGTATGTAACTTTCACGATTAGTAAATGAAGACAATATTCATTTAAGATTTGCTTCAAGATTCAAATTTCCTTTGATATTGGATTGACTTCCTAAATAAAGAAGGAAATCTTTTGTCACTCCCGAAGAGGTAATAAATCTCCTTGACCACTTGAACTTTCCCTGGTGAACAGTATTCTAAAGCTCCTAGAAGTCTTTGGTCAAGATTCCTAAAATCTTAGGACACTCTTGTAAAGAAATTAGGAGTTTTATGTCACGAATGCATACGACATGAACTAGGCTGGCCGCCTATATACATACATCATACAAATCATCCACGAGGTGTGCTCTCTGAACCATACACTTTGCACACAAAAGATAATGCATGGCTCTCTTTCATAGCTCTCTCTCTCTCTTTCTCTCTCTATCTCAGTCTCAGTCTCTATCTCTATCTCTGTCTCTGTCTCTCTCTCTCTCATAATTTGTTTCTCTTTCGAAAACCACTATTACGGATTTAAATGTCGGAGTCTCTCCGTTGGAGCAACCTCTAGCGGTATTTGCATGTCCTTTCATCTAGACGATCTAGCAACCACACACATGCCGTTCGAATTAGTAGAGTTACTATCTATGGAGTTGCACCCATCTCCAATAAGTTTGGAAGAAAGTAAGATTATTAATTTTTAAAAAAAAAAATCAAATCACGTTAGATTTGTTTAAATTCGATTTAATACGGACTGAATTCTTAATGGATAAAATTTTCATTGTTTATTTTTATCATATATAAGACTTAAATTTGATATCTTATTTAAAGAGAATTAATATTCAATTACTGTTCAATAATGAGAAATAAAGCGAGGTTTTGATCTTGTGAAACCTATGCCTCTATTTAAAGCAATTGAAATTCTATGGATTTTAGAACACAATTTTAGAAGAGAGATTCTACTCCTCCCAAAATTGGGAGATTCTATTGTCTAAAAAGATAAAAAAGTAGAAAGCTTCAAAATATGTTCATCCATCCTACTATGAGGCCTATCGACACTTCTGTCCCCACCCAATGGGGTAGGCCAAAAATTGATTGGCCCAACTCACTTCCTTGTTAGTCCTATTCTCCCATATTTTTAATAAATAACACATATTACATTATTTTAAAATTTTATAAATAATAAAAATTATAAAGCATAAATCTTTATTTTTATTTAATAATGATTGATCCACACATGATAGGATTGGCCAAATTGGATCCATGGATAACACATCCATCCCTAATGATTTGAGATTCATAGGCACCATTCCTTTCTTTCATCGATCAGCCGTCACCACTATTTTGATCTGTCGGCAAAATCTCTCTCTCTCTCTCTCATTTTGATTTTTCGAGAGATATCAGACATTTTTTTTTTTTAATTTGGATGATCGTTAGATATGAGATTTATGAATTCGTGTTTATGGATAATTAAATAATGCCTTTTCTATTTCTCAACTTGCCAAAGCTATGCATGTGTTCAACGCAGTTGAAATTCTATAGATTTGAGCACACCATTTTGAAAATGAAATTCTACTATTTAAAATTGCCAATTTAATGTAGGAAGGGACATTTTGTTGTCCAAAAAAAAAAAAAATAGAGAAGTAAAAAGCCCCAAAATCGATCCAGTGTCCTCCTACATGGTCCATTAGTATTGTCCCCGTCCACCAAATCGATGGCCCTGCCCTCTCCATTGCAATCCTCTCCATTGCAATCCTTATTCTCCTCCTTGTAACCATAAACACGATAGTGGTAGGCTTTAATTTCAAAACATCTTGATACGTCTTTAAATGTTTTTAATAATTAATGTATCATCATAAATCGATAAAAATTGATTAAGTTTGATATGGAATACAGGGGTTTTTGTGTAGTTCGATTTGTTCTTTATAATTAATTTGTCACTTAATTTAGTGTGATTTACGACAAATATAACTCTCCATGACTTTAGAGCCTTCATATGAGTTAGGAGTACTCTTTCGTTTGTATTAATGGCTTCCTAACATAATGTGGCTTTCAAATGAATTAATATAACTTGTTTTCACTCATAAATAGGCATTTTTAATGATCACACAAATAATGTTATATTTAAGTTAAGAAATGTGCAGTTTTTTAAGAATGTTGAGTTTGTCAGAGGAGATACAATTAGGAATATTATTTTTGAAGGGTAATATATTGATATTTCCATAGGTGTCTTACATTCTATTTAGCATTCCCTGATAGAGTCCAAGACACAACAAATCAGGGTAATATCAGAGAACTCCCTAACAAGAAATTGTTCCACCTGAGCAATCTAAAAAACAAATTCAACCACCTCTAGAATCTATGTCTTTAAAGAGCTCCACGAGAGTTAAAACAAGTGTAATGCCAGATGATTATATTGCATTCCTTTTAAAAACATGAGGTAGATAATAGAATGATGTAAGATGATTCAATCAACTTCCGTTAGGCCATGGAAAGTTTAGACTATCAAAAGTAGATTGATGCCATGAAGAAAGAGATAAAATCCATACATTGACGTATGAGACATTGTCCCATTGCCTGAAGGTGCAAAACCAATTGGTTATAAATAGAGTTTTAAAACCAAGGGGGATTTGAAGAGTAATGTAGAATGGTATAAGTTTCGTTTTGTTATAAAGGATTTTACACAAAGAGAATACTATTGGAGGTGGGCTTCACCTTCACAGATCCGGTTCCTTATGACTCGAACAGGTAGCTGATGAGTAAGCTTGAAACCTATAAAAGACTGCCAAAGAGTGCTCCGACGGGAGAGGCTCCGACGCTCAAATTAGAAAGAGTAGTTTTCAAAATGATAAACAGACTAAGAGGAAGGGATGACGGATCTCCCTGTGATTCTTGTGTGTCCTGTGTTAAGTTAGAGGACTTACCTGGCTTGGTACCTTAGGAGTTTTTTATAGTGTCCCTCTTGGAGTTGTGCTGTTGCGAGGTATTACAGCCCTAGTTTTCTTATGGAGTAATTCGGGAATTTTAGATCTAGAGTGTCAAAGATTCGAGGTTATTATCATTTAGGAAATTGACTTATGCCGGAAGATTTTTTCCCTTATCGAATAGATTTTCAAGATTCCCCTCCTTATATGGGAGACACGTTTCGTGATGAAATAAGAAGTTAGATCAGGGTGAGATTCAGTTGAGTATTGTCGATCAATGATAGAAGTGTTCAATTCCTTTGACATTTGGTAGCCAATAGCTGATAGAGAGGGAAGAAGAGCATTCAGTTCTATTGACTACTCTTCTAAGTCAAATTGTGTAATCATCTTCGAGAGTCAGACAATTTGTGAGTGGGCCTTCACTAAGTTTGATTCCTTAGAAGAGTCAGGGCAACTAGGGCCCATTTGGGGAGGTAAATCCCTTCGACAGGGTGGGATGACATAGGTCCACTTACATATGAGTGGATTAGATAAATTAGATCACGGGTCTTTTGCCACTGTTGTGTGGGGTCCGTCTCTTGTGAAGAGCTTCTTTGAAGGGATTCCCATCAAATACATCAATTATAAAGAGACTTTTTCTTTAATTATTTCAAAAAACTCTTCAAAAATTATAATAGTATTAGTGATACATTTTGATCTTGAATTACATTAAATGGTTGTAAAAACTACGTTTCTCAATGGCGGCATTGATAAAATGATCTATGAGCTACAACCAAGGAACTTTGGGTTAGAAGATTCAAAGGAAATGGTTTACAAACTTAAGAAATCTATCTATAGGTTCAAGCAAACATCCCAAAAGTGGTATTTAAAATTTCACCAAGTCATCTTCCGTGGGAATAGGTAAATTTTTCTGATTTTATATGTCTACGACATATTACTTACAAACAATAATATAGACCTAGTACACAAAATCAAGAGATTTCTAACTGAGTATTTTGAGATGAAAGATTTTGAACTTTTGAATTAAGAATCCAAATTCACCAAGATCGCGACGGGGAATTCTCGAATTATTACAAAAGAGCTATATCGAATGGGTTTTACCAATATATGGCACACAAGATTATAAACCAGAAGATACCCTTGTGACTAAAGAAAACAAATTTAGTCTCAACCAGTACCTCAAAAATGACTATGAACAAAGGAAAATACAAAAAAATTCCCTATATATCACTAGTTGGAAGTATGATATATGCTTAGATTTATACATATTTAGATATTGCGTACATTATGAGAATATTAGGCAAATACTTGAGTAATCTAGGAGTACATCATTGGACAATAGTCAAATGGGTATTTAGATATTTACAAAGAAGAAAAGGGTACAACTCACATAATGGAGGTCAAACCAACTTGAAATCATTGGATACACTGAATCTGACTTTGCAGAACGTCAAGACAGCATGAAATCGACTTTGGACTACATCTATCTGCTTGTTAGAGGTGTCATCCCCTACAAGAGTACTAAATAGTCACTTATATCTCTTCTACCATGATAGTAGAGTTCATAGCATATTACAAGGCATCCAACCACAAGGTATGGCTGTGGAATTTCATCCCGAGATTATGTATAGTAGATCATATTGAGCAACCATTCAAGTTATTTTGTTACAATAAATCTATAGTTCTTTACTCCAATAACATCAGGAGCTTAACAAAGTCAAAGTATATAGACATAAAATTCTTGATTGTTAAGGAAAGAATTCAGTGTAGACAGTTATATATAGAGCATGTTGAGACAAACTCCATGATCGAGGATCCTCTTACAAAGGGAATGCCACCCAAAATATTTCATGAGTACACTGCCCATATGAGTATCATGTTACTTGAGAATATACAATTTTAGTGAAATTTTGTACTTTTATCCTCATTTTGTATAGATATTTTTCAATTATACATAAGAATTATTTTTTATTAAGATAAAGATTTAGTTTTCATCACACTCTAATATTAAGTATAGATGATTTCACTAAAGTTTAAGGAGGAATAGTTGAAAATAAATATATTAATGATCACATTACATGTAATTTTTATGTTGCATATTCATATCATGATCTATGTCATTTGATTGTATTGGCATACGACGGATCGAATTATGATAAATGTATCAATTGTTACTTTGATTCTATATTGATACGATTGATAGACGAGATTGACTATATATGTATTTTATCATACAGTTATACATAATTATAAAAATATATGTATAGTTCAAATATGAGATTTTGTTGGATATTTAATCCAGGGCTAATATATAAATAATTATGTATTGAAATTGTTAATTAAAGTACAACACTAATAAAGGTGATCCACTACGATATATTTGGTGTAGGGCTTTAATGTATCACATAGGTATGATTTTGATAAATATATATATAAATCTAATGGAATAATTTCCTTTTACTTGATGGGTTGAAAAGAAAGTAATGGCAAAATAAATGGAGAATGTTAAAAACTTTCAATTTTCTAACATCTCATCAATTGGAGAAATTTTATTTGAAAGGACACTAGATCTTGAAGACTGCTTCGGATCATGAAACCAAGTAGATCTAAGGATTATTAGTTTGTATTGGTGTTAGATTTTATTAAATCAGTCCCAAACAAACAATCTATGTTGATTTTTACTTCCAGCTTTACTATATGTTATAAGACCTTCTGACTTGCATTTTGAAATTAACACCATGGCCCTGAACAATCCAAATAACTGTTAAGAGCCTGGGCAGAGTGTTTGCGGTTCGGGTCAAAGGAGATTTCATTTGTGGTTGGGACGGAAAGACCTTCAGGTCTAGCAACACGTCTCTATGTTAGTAGGGATAGGGTCTCAATCACATGCATGGCAGAGGATGAATTGACCGTCTCCTTCACGATATGATATGACTAGTCAATGCAAGAGGGTCACTTGATCACCAGTTGAACACATTTCCAATTTAAAGCCAGTCCAAAGAGAGCTTTCATGGTTTAGGGGTTCTAAACTTGAATACATACAATTAAAACATTATACATATAAAATAGGAAAAAAGAAAAGGAACTTCCATTTTCTGCATATTTCAGAAAAATAATGCGTACCATGTAGTATTATTAGTATTATTTTTATGTTTTCAACCTGTTTTTTGTATTTTGCTTTATTTTAATTTAATTGGAGGGTTTCAACAATCCCGACTCATTTGGGAAGAATAAAACAGAAATAGAGGTACCAAGAGTGAAACCCCAATTAATTCCTAATTTCCTCTCTCTTATAAATTTTTTTTTTTAAAAAAAAAGCATCGATCAAATATTTTAAAATTAGAGTGAAAATTTAAAGTAATTTTTTATTAATCTCGTAATTTTTTGACAGTGGATTTTGTTTCCCCTAACTTATAAACATAGATTACTAAGCTAAACAACCAATCTACGTTTATTTTTAATTCCAATTTTTTGTTTGTGCGGTCATTTTCTTTTCATAGTAATTTTTATTTTTAGAAATTGCAGCAATTATTTTTTTTTTGTACATAGGTACCACGAAAGTTATAAAAATATCCATGAAGGTTTAAATATTGAATTTTGAAAAAAAAAATATTTGAATAAGAGTTTTACTTTTTTAAAAAAATAAAAACTGACTTTTTAAAGAGAGAAAGTTAAAATAATTATTTTTTTAGAGAAAGAAAGAATATATTTAAATTTAAGGAAATGAATCGAATTTCATAAAAACAAAAATAAAATTTGGATTTAATTGAAGTTAGTGGAAATGCAAAATTACGTTTTTTGTCATTGGTCTTTCCGAACCGCATGAGCTTCACTTGGAGGGTATTCTAGTCATTTGCATTCACACTTCTTCATGGTTCCACTGCTTAGGTCACACGGTTCGACCACGCATAGCCATGTTCTCCCCTAAGCAGTTCCACCGCGAGGTGCTATGCAGTTCCACCGCGAGTGCCATGTGCACACACATTATTTTTCTTTATATATTATTATTATTATTATTATTTTACTCACAGTGGAACCATGAGCATCCACGGTTCCACCGGCCCCCTCGCAAACATTTGTTGTTTTTTTTTTCTTACAATAATTCAATTTGTCTCTTTCTCTCTCTTCAATTTGGCTTGACACACACACACTACACTCATCTCAATTTGTTCTCCCCACACAAACATTTTTTTTTTAAAATCAAATTTTCTCTTTCTCTCTAGCCTGTTCCACCGGCGGTTCCACCAATGTGCACATATATAATTTTTTTTTTCACTCATGGTTTTCTCCACCCACCTTCACACAATTTTTTTTTAAATCAATTTTTCTCTATCATTTACAATAAATTTCACAAAAATTTCCTAACATTGAATTTTCGGTATTATAATACTTAACGCCCTAAAACAAATTTCATTCTCGAAATTTAAACTACAATTTATGCATCAAAAAGTTGCGGGTATTGTTTTCGTATCAAATCTTCAGTCTCCTAAGTCTATTCTTCCACTTGGTTGTTTCTTCATAACACTTTCACCATTAGGATTTGTTTATTCCTTAGTTGCTTGAGTTGTTAATCAATGATTTGTAGTGGTTGAACCTTGAAACTCAAGTCTAGATTTAACTCAGAGGAGGTTCAATTATGTGAGAGATATCCGGCAAATACTTCTTTAACATTGAGACATGAAATACGTCATGAATTTTCTCCAAATCTGAAGGTAACTCTAATCGATAGGCTACCTTTCCAACCCTCTCAAGGATCTTGAATGGCTCAATATACCTTGGATTCAATTTTCCTCGTCTCTGAAATCGGATTACACCTTACAAGGTGAAACCTTCCAGAAAACCATGTCTCCAACCTCGAATTCCAAAGGTCTTCTTCTTTTGTCGGCATAACTTTTCTATCTGTCTTAAGCCGCCTTCATTTTTGCTCGGATCACCTTCACTTTCTCTATAGTTGCTTCTATTAGCTCCACATTTTCAATCTTCCGTTCTTCCACTTCATCCCAACATAGTAGAGTTCGGCATTTCCTTCCATAGAGAGCTTCATAGAGAGGCATTCCAATACTAACTTGATAACTATTGTTGTATCCAAATTCAACTAACGGGAGGTACCTATCCTAGCTCCCTTGAAAGTCCATAACACATGCTCTCAGCATGTCTTCCAACTCTGGATTGTACGCTCTAATTGTCCATCAGTTTGAGGATAGAATGCAGTGTTGAATTTCAGTTAGGTTCCCAAAGCCGTTTGTAGCTTAGGCTAAAATCCATATATGAATCGAGGATCACGATCTGATACAATCGATATAGAAACCCTGTGGAGTTAGACAATCTCGTCAAGATACAATTTGGCTAACCACTCCAAAGAGTATGTGTTCTGAATTGGAAAGAAGTGCATCGATTTAGTGAGTCTATCAACTATCACCCAAATAGTATCATAACGGCTTGGAGTACGTGACAATCCCACCACGAAATCTATCGTGATGTGCTCCAATTTCCATTCGAGTATAGACAAGAGTTGAAGTGTTTTGGCTGGCTTCTGATATTCAGCCTTGATTTGTTGACACACAAGACACCTTGCCACAAATTCGGCTATTTTACGCTTTAATCCCGACCACCAATAAGTTTCCTTAATGGTTCTATACATTTTAGTGTTTCCGAGATGCATAGCATAAACCGAAGAGTGTGCCTCTTCTAGTATAGCCTTTCGAAACTCGTCATTCTTGGGAACGCATATCCGTTTCCCATACATCATCATGCTATCATCTCGGATATGGAAGTCATCACTTTAACCCTTGTGAACCTTTCCACTATCCCCTTTAGCTCATCATCAGTGGTTTGGAGCTCTTTAATACGATCTACTAGGGTTGGTCGTACCTCAAACTTGGCCAAAAGTGCATCACTTTCCTCACTGGCAAATTGGACTCCCAATGTACGGAATCCTAGCAAACATGAAGGTAAGAATTTTCATGAGATGAAGAGGAAGAGGATTTATGGCTTAAAGCATCCGCAACAACATTAGCTTTACCCAGGTGATAATCAATCACCAAGTCATAGTCTTTGGTCAGCTCTAACCACCTTCTTTGTCTCAAATTGAGCTCCTTCTGAGTGAGTAAATACTTGAGATTTTTAGGTCAGTGAAGATTCTACATGTGGGTCCATATAAATAATACTGCCAAATTTTCAAAGCTAAAACAATTATAGCTAACTCTAGATCATGGGTAGGGTAATTCAATTCATACTTCTTCAACTGTTGAGAAGCATAGGCAATGACTTTACCACATTGCATCAAAACACATCTCAACCCTTGTTTACTGGCATCACTATAAACCACATAGTCCCACCACTAATTGAAAAAGCAAGTATTGGAGCCGACGTGAGCTCTTATTCAGTTCTTGAAAACTCTGCTCACACTTTTCATTTCATTCAAACTAGACAGTGGAGCTGTAATTCTGGAAAAACCCTTTATAAATCTTCGATAATTCCCTACCAAACCGAGAAAACTACGCACCTCGGTGACATTTTTAGGTTGTTCCCATCTCAAAATTACCTCTACTTTCTTTGGATCAACAAATATCCCTTCTTCGGATATAATGTGCCCCAAAAAGCCAATTTCCCTAAGGCAAAACTCATATTTGGATAATTTGGCATACAGTTGCTTCTCTCGAAGAGTTTGAAGTACAATCCGAAGATGTTCGGAGTGTTCCTCAATTGTTCTTAGAGTACACAAGGATGTCGTCGATAAATACTATGATGAACTTGTCGAGGTAGGAATGGAAGACTCGGTTCATGAAGTCCATGAAAGCCGCAGGAGCATTTGTCAAACCAAAAGGCATCACCAAGAATTCATAGTGTCCATATTATGTCCTAAACACAGTTTTGTGGACATTATCATCCCTTATCCTTAGTGTCTTTTCGAAAATTGATTTGAGATCCAGTTATTCTCAATTGATGATAGCTGGATCTCAAATCAATTTTCGAAAAGACACTAACCCTTGGAGTTGATCAAATAAGTTATCAATCTCGGTAAAAGATATTTGTTCTTAATGGTCACCTTATTTAACTGCCAGTAGTCGACACACAATTAGAAGGTACCATCTTTCTTTTTTACGAATAGAACCGGAGTACCCCAAGGTGAGGCATTCGGTCGAATAAAACCCTTATCCAACAACTCCTAAAGTTGGACCTTCAATTCTTTCAACTCC
This sequence comes from Dillenia turbinata, assembly GCA_037126225.1. Taxonomy (NCBI): domain Eukaryota; kingdom Viridiplantae; phylum Streptophyta; class Magnoliopsida; order Dilleniales; family Dilleniaceae; genus Dillenia; species Dillenia turbinata. The sequence goes on from JBAMMX010000025.1 coordinate 19,355,805, forward strand.
GCATGTGGCGTCCGATAAGGAAGGATGGAAATAGGTGTAGTACCAGGAGTTAAATCGATAGTGAAATCGAACTCCCGAATTGGAGGCAAATCGGGCAACTCAACTGGGAAAACATCTAGGAACTCATTCACTACTGGAACATTCATTAATTCTGAACTCTGTATAGTGGTGTCGATAATGTGGGCTAAGTAAGCCTCATAGCCCTTGTGCACTAGTTTCTATGACTCTAATACTGAGATTACACATCTTGGTAAGACTCGCCGTTCACTAGTGAATACAAGTGGAGTACATCCCGGCCTATAGAACTCTACTTCCTTAGTGAAGCAATTCATTGATGCCGTATGAGAGTGCAGCCAATCCATGCCCAATATTACATCAAAGTCCCTCATCTCCAACGGAATTAAGTCTGCTTCGAGAATTTGACCCTCTACAACTACTTCACATCCCTTGAATACAATATTTCTATTCAACTATTTCCCTAAAGGATTGGTAACCAATAACTCCTCTTCAAGTGGGGTCAAAGGTCTATCTGAGTGTTTGGCAAATTTCACGTTCACAAAAGATTTATTCGACCCCGTATCAATTAGAACACGAGCATTAACTCCAAAAATTTTCATCATACCTATAAATACACATGAAGGATAAAATTATCTCTCGATCAAATCAAACTCAATTGAAATTTAAAGTCCTTCATGCCACAAAACTATCATTAGTCATCAATCACCTCAATATCAAGTAATATCTCTAATATACCTCAAATTCAAGGTCATGCAGTCAAGATCTCTAATGTTCTAGAAAATTTACCTGTGACTATGTCGGGGTTATTTTGGGCATCCTTATTTGTCATTGCATAAATTCTGGTCTGAGCCCTTGGTTGTGGATGCTGGGGTGGAGCAGCCACTGTATTGCTTCCAGTCCCTGTCCGTGGAGTGACATTTGGAGGTGGAGCAGGAATATTGGCTTGGCTGCCCCTAGATCCACTAGGACAGTCTTGACTTGCTTGGCTTCCTCATCCCAACTCCAGACAAACATTGTAGAAATGACCCTCCTTTCTGCAGTGGTAGCACCTCTTGGGTACTTGGCAAACCCCAAAATGGAACTTGCCACAATTTCTACATTTCTCCTTTGTGTTCCCCATTGATTTGTTTTCTGAGGATACACTAGGAGTAGGGTTCCCAAATTGAGATATGCATTGGCCTTATAACAAAGGCTCCACTGTAGGAACCTATGTTCCTACTTTGCTTTGAACTTTGGCCTGACATAAGCTCAGACCTTCTTTTCTTCTTCTGCTCTTCTCTCGTTCTTCCTCATTCTTTAACTATTTTCTCGACCCTTGTAAATGTGTGCCGAGGTCACTGACATTTTCTCCCAGATAGACAAGTTTAGGCCTTCTTCAAATTTGAAGCGCAGGTACTTATCCGAAATCACCAACTCCGAAACAAATGTGGACAATCTTCTCAATTCAGTCTCATATTTCATCACCGACTTACTACCTTGGCGGAGGTGAAGGAATTCTCTCCTCTTCAAGTCTCGTTAAAACCGAGTATAGTATTTTTCATCGAATTTCCTAAGAAATCTGCTCTATGAAATAGGTGTTGGGGTCCTCTCCTTGAGACTATCCCACTATGATCTAGCATCCTCATCCAATAGCTTTACGGCTACTTAAAGTTTCAATTCATCATCAAGTCTCATGTTGGTCACCGTCTCCCGAGCCTGATTAATCTAATTTTTAGCCATCATAGCTTTACTTGTCCCTGTAAAGGTGACACACCCAAGTTGTCGGGTTTCTTTGATCAACTTGGATAATTCAAATATTGGACAGGTGATTGGAATAGTCACTGGAGTGGGAGGAGCATTTGGTGCTGTAGCAGGAGTAGGTGATATGGCTGGACTTGGTGGAAGAGGTACTGGTGCTTGTGGAGGGGTTTGGAGACGAATGTCATAAGTATTCCACCATTCAGTCCATTGTCGGAGTGCATCAAGTGGTGGTGGAGGAATCCCGGTTGAAGGCACCGGATGACTGCTAGTAGCTGCTGGAGGAGGAGTTGGAGCATGTGAAGATGATCTATCCTCGTGCTCGAAAGGAGAAATCTCATTTATATTCCTCAACCTTCGTGTAGGAGACATAATTCCTATAAGAAGAAAAACTATGCTTAGCTCCCTAAATCAGGCAATAAACTAGGTATTTAACCCCTTAAAAGAATGTAAACCTTAGTTCTTAATGATCCATGAAAGGTTTTTGTATATCTCTTAAAAAATCTTTTCTGAAATTCCAAAAGAAAAACACTTTTAAAACCATTGAAAAACCGTTAGGGACATTTGGAAATATTGTAAACCTTCATAGCAAGCCTAAGCTCTAATACCAATAGAATTGTAATACCCTGACTCTCTCGTCGAGTACGTAACAACCGCCATATTATCTCGATATACGGACAGCATCTCCCCATATATCAGGATAGCCTAAAGCATTTAACCTGTTTGAAAACAATTTAACATCATTTTAAAGACCATCCCAGGTCATTCAATAACAAAAACATGCATTAGCACACAAATTCAGGATCTATCCCTATACATGCATGTATGCAAATTGGCCAACTCGGCCTTTCAACAGATTTCTAACACTTTCTCATCCATTCACAAACTCAAAATGTTTCAAAATTTAAAATAAAAACCCAAATGTTCCAATAAAAGCAATAAGTTTTACAAAAGAAAAAGTTTAAACAAAAATTCACAAAGTTCCACAAGTTGGAATTTCACCAATACTTGCTTAAAAAGAAATAACACAAGTATCACTCAAATCCCAACCAAATAAAGTGTACAAAAGTTTCCTTCCTTGGATCATACTACCTCAGTCATTCCAAAATGAAATCCACGTCTCAATACCTATTGAGGTTCAACAAAATTTCTCTTTGACTGGCTCAAATGATATTTCCCTCCTAAGCTTCCTCTGAAAAATTTAAAAGAGAGGGGTGAGTATGTAAAATAAATGAGGGGTGAAAATGGTTATGCTAAACAATCATATACAAAATGCATTGCAATAATTGAAAGCATTGGTATAAAGCAGCTTATCTCAAACCACCATGACTCATATATACAAATCAAACAATTTACATTCATTTTTCACAAATTTTGAGATATGCCGAAATCATTACCCTACCAATAGCCGTTGGTAGGATCCACCAAGAGATTTTTCACAATTTTCTCAAAATCTCATCCCCTTGGCATTGGCCCGGAGCTTCGTGGGGTGCATCCACGTTATCACGGCAGCTTGAGAAGGCTCTCCAACCCACCTACCTCCAAGCTAAATTACATAGCCTTAACCACGCCGCCCCGATGACTCGGTCCATGGGAAGAATTAGACTATAATCATTTTTCAGCACCTTGTTATCATATTCTATTTAGGAAATCAAATCATGCTCAATTTCAAAGTAGAGCAACATTTCACAATTCACATGGTATCCAAACATAATATGGTGTAAATAAATTCAATAATTAAGCTCGAGTCATGGAATTATTAAATTATATTTCAGAGCACACAAATTTCACAAAACATTTCAAATCATATTTTCAAATTCAATTCAAAATCAATTTACAAATCATAATTTAAATCAATTTGCTCATTTATATAAGACATAGCCATCCACTCACCTCTCGGGAGGGTATTCACTCCCTATACAACATCAGTTCCAAAGAATCTCTTTTCAAACTCCAATTGATTATCCTAAACCAGCAACAAAAATTTTCAGGTCATTTCTCCACAAATTCAGAGGTTTACAAAATTTCCCTAACTTTAATTTAAACCCTAATTCCGAATATTTTCTTGTTCTTGATCTCATTTTATCAATTTGTTATCATTTGTACCATTATAAAATTCCTATTCGCAACGTTCCTGGATTTTCCTAATTTTTCCCAAATTAACATACCCTAATTTCTTCTAATTTCTCCAATTCATGAATGCATATTTTTAATTTCATCAATTGCATCTCATTTCTATGTAAATAGAATTTCCAATTTCATTTTCCCCAAATTCACTATTCATAAAATTTTTAGGGTTTCGATTCACTAATAGGATTTTCATAAATCTCTAAAATAAGTCATAATCTATTAATGAAAAGACTAAATCCAAGTTTAAGGTCAAGAAATTACCTCAATTTCAGAATTGGAATGAACTTTGGAAGCTAGGTTTCAAAAACCTAATTTTTCTCCTTCCTCGGCCAACCCTTGATTTTCTGTTCCACACGATCGACTCTTGGAGAGGTGATTTAATCAAAGCACAAATTGATTTCTTGAGAGAGAAATCAATTGTGATAGAGAGAGATAAAGATGTAAAGAGAAGAAGTGAGTGTTCGCGAGAGTTTGCATTCGCAGAGAGAAAAAATGAAGAAAATGAATCAAACTTCAGAGAAACAAAAATAAAATTTAGGTTTAATTGAAGTTAGTGGAAATACGAAATTAAGTTTTTTGTCATTGGTTATTTCCAAACAGCATGAGCTTCACTTAGAGGGTATTCTGGTCATTTGCATTCACACTTCTTCACGATTCCACTGCTTGGGCAGCACAGTTCCACGGTGCATGGCCATGTTCTCCCCTAGGCAATTCCACCACGAGGTGCTATGCGGTTCCACTGCGAGTGCCATGTGCACACACATTTTTTTCTTTTATATTATTATTATTATTATTTTACTCACAGTGGAACCGTGAGCATCCATGGTTCCACCGCCCCCTCACAAATATTTGTTGTTGTTTTTTTTTTTTTTCAATAATTCAATTTGTCTCTTTCTCTTTCTCTAATTTGGCTTAACACACACACACACACTACACTCATCTGAATTTGGTCTCCCCTCACAAACATTTTTTTAAAATCAAATTTTCTCTCTCTCTAGCCAGTTCCACCGGCGGTTCCACCAATGTGCACATATATAATTTTTTTTTTCACTCATGGTTTTCTCCACCCACCTTCACACAATTTTTTTTTAAATCAAATTTTCTCTATCGTTTACAATAAATTCTACAAAAATTTCCTAACACCAAATTTTCGATGTTAAACCCAGAACGGGCACAGGAAGTAATACTATAACCGCTCCTACTCAATGTCCCTAACCTAGAACTCAAGCTAAAATTTACGCTCTGACTAATGAAAAGACTCAAGCCAGCCCGGACGTGATTATAGGTAAACCATTCTGAAAACTTGAAATAGAATCATTTAAAGTTACGAAGTAGATATATGTTATTATGAATTGAAATATATGGAAGATGTGATTTTTTTTTATGGTCAATGGTATAATATTATGATTATGTCAGAGTGTGAATTTCTAAAATAGGTAGATATATGAAATATTCATGATTGTGTAGAATGATGAGATGTCATAGGGTATCATATATATGAATTGTGAAATTTGTGGATTGACTACTGATTTCCTTGTGGTCTATGCTGATAGGTACGATGAAAATTTTTTGTGTTGATACTAATATGCTCATAGATACTGGGTTTAATAATTCATTTGTGAGTTTGGGATTTGCTGGACATTCTGATAGGCCTTTAGTTCCACTTGTTAAAGAATTGTTGGTTATAACAGCTTTAAAGGAACAACTGATTAGGGATACAGTGTATAAATCCTATGAGATAGTTATAGAAGGTGAAATTCTTGAAGTGGATCTGATTCTATTGGAGATGAGAGATTTTGACACCGTTCTAGATATGGATTGGCTACATCTTCACCAAGTTTCAGTGAACTGTTTCACTAAAGAAGTGGAATTCTGTGAGCCAAGGCATCCTCTACTTGTGTTCACCGGTGAACGGCGAGTATTGCCTAACTGTGTAATTTTAGCTCTTCAAGTACGGAGATTAATGCATAAAGGATGCGAAACTTATTTGGTTCATGTTATTGACACCACGGTGGGAAGTCCTAATTTGAATGTCGTTCCTATGGTGAATGAGTTTCCGGATGTTTTCCCGGAAGAGTTGCCTGGACTACCACCTGTACCGGAGTTTGATTTCACTATAGATTTGATTTCTGATATTGCACCAATTTTTATTCCTCTCTATTGAATGGCACCTGCAGAGTTGAAAGAATTGAAAATTCATCTCCAAGAGTTGTTGGACAAGGGATTCATCCGACCGAGTATCTCGTCTTGGGGTGCTCCGGCTCTATTTGTGAAGAAGAAGGACAAAATTCTCTGATTATATACTGACTACTGACAGTTCAACAAGGCAACGATTAAGAACAAGAATCCTTTCCCGAGAATTGATGATCATTTTAATCAACTTCAAGGGGTCACTATGTCCTTGATGATAGATTTGAGATCGGATTATCATCAACTGAGGATTAAGGGTGACGATATTCACAAGACCTCATTTAGGACGTGGTATGGACACTATGAATTCCTAGTAATGCCCTTTGGGTGGACGAATGCTCCTGCGGCCTTCATGGATCTCATGAATCGAGTGTTTCATCAATATCTCGATTAGTTCGTCATAGTTTTTATCGATGACATCTTGGTCTATTCCAAGAGTGCTAAAGAGCATTCTGAACATCTCTAAATCATCTTGCAAACCCTCAGGGAGAATGAGTTGTATGCCAAGTTCTCCAAAGTGTGAGTTTTAGCTAAGAGAGATTGGGTTTTTGGGACATAGGGTTTCTAAAGATGGGATTTTTGTGGATCCAAAGAAGTTAGAGGCCATTTTGAAGTGTGAGCAATCTAAAAATGTCATCGAGGTGAGAAGTTTCTCAAATTAGCAAAGTACTATCGGAGATTCATAGAAAAATTTTTGAAGATAGCATCTTTAATGACTAATTTAATTTGGAAGGGAGTGAGGTTCGAATGGGACAAAAAGTGTGAGGATAGTTTCCAAGAACTTAAGCGAAGCTTGACATTTAATCCTATTCTTGCTCTCTCCACTAGTGATGGTGGTGATTATGTGGTATATAGTAACGCCAGCTAACAAAAACTTGGGTGTGTGTTAATACAAGGCGATAGGGTGATTGCTTACGTCTCTCGCCAACTAAAGAAGTATAAAGTGAACTATCCTACTCATGACTTAGAGCTGGCTGTCATCGTCTTTGCTTCAAAGATTTGGCGACATTATTTATATGGGGTTACTTGTAAGATCTTTATCGACCACAAAAGCCTGAAATACTTACTCACTTAGAAGGAAATAAACTTAAGGCAATGGAGGTGGTTGGAACTAATCAAAAATTATGATTTGGTGATTGATTACCACCTCGGGAAGGCGAATGTTGTTGCTAATGTTTTAACTCACAAATCTTCATCTTTAGCATCCCAAGCGAATTCTTACCTCTCTTGTTTAGTTGGATTCCATGCAATAGTAAACCACATTCGGGAGCTTCAAGCGACTGATGAGGAATTGAAGGGTATTGTGGAGAAAATACAAAAAAGGGAAGGTGGTGAGTTCCAGATTTGGGAAGATGGGATCATAACTTATGGGAGACGCCTATGTGTCCCAAAGAATGAGGATCTCTGAAAGGCTATACTTGAAGAAACACATTCTTCGGCCTATGCTATGCATCCGATGAGTACCAAGATGTACCAAACCATCAAGGAGTCATATTGGTGGTTCGGCTTGAAAAGAGAGATAGCTGAATTTGTTGCTAGGTGTCTAGTGTGTTAGCAAGTCAAAGCTGAACACCAAAGGCCGGTCGGTATCCTCCAACCACTACTAATTCTTGAATGGAAGTGGGGACACCTCAGTATGGATTTCATGGTGGGATCGTCACGTACTCCAAGACATCATGATGCCATTTGGGTGATTGTAGACTGTCTCACCAAGTCGGCTCACTTCTTGCTGATTCAAAACACCTATTCTTTATAGAGATTAGCTAAATTATATATTAATGAGATCGTAAGGTTTCACGACAATTCGGTATCCATTGTATTAGACCGTGATCCTCGATTTACTTTTAGATTTTCGCCTAAACTACAAGAGTCCTTAGAGACTAAGCTAAAATTTAGTATTGCTTTCCATTGTCAGACCGATGGATGATCGGAACGTACAATTCAGACTTTGAAAGACATGCTGAGGGTGTATTTCTTGGATTTCCTAGGAAGTTGGGATAAACACCTTCCATTGGTTGAATTTGCCTATAATAACAGCTATCAAGTTAGCATAGAGATGTCTCCCTACGAAACTCTTCATGGAAGGAAGTGTCGAACTCCATTGTGTTGAGACGAGGTTGGAGAGAGAAAGATTGAAAGTGTATAATTGATCGAAACCACAAAAGAAAAGGTAAAACTGATTCGAGAAAGAATGAAGCAGCTCAAGATCTGCAAAAGAGCTACGTTGACAAGAGGAGAAGACCCTTGGAATTCGAATTAAGATATAGGGTGTTTTTGAAGGTCTCTCATTGGAAGGGAATAATTCAATTTCAAAAAAGAGGAAAGATAAACTCTCGATATATCGGTCCCTTCAAAATCCTTGAAAGAATTAGATAAGTGGCATATCAGCTAGAATTGCCACCGGAGTTGTAGAAGATCCATGATATTTTTCATATTTCAATATTGAAGAAATACTTATCAAATCTCTTGCACGTATTGGAAGCTCCTCTAGTAGAATTGAATGAAAATTTGAGTTTCAAGGTACAATCAGTGAAAATCAGTGATTGACAGAGCAAGCAGCTGAAGAGTAAACAAATTCCTATGGTCAAGGTATTATAGAGAAGCAACCAAGTGAAAGAAGAAATTTGGGCGACTAAAGAGATGATCCGAAAACAACATCCCCAACTTTTTAATATGTAATTTTCTTTTAAATTTCAAGGACGAAATTTATTTTTAGGGGTAACACCAAGAAAAGTCAAAGAGAGAGAGAGAGGGAAGTAAGAAAAGTAGGACAAAAAAAAATCCACCCCACTTTTACCCTTTTTTTTTCTTCTCCTCACCCGAATTCATTTTTCCCTTATTCTCTCATGTCCCTCGCACTCTCACAGCTCTCTCTTTCGCTCGATTCTCTCTTCATGTCCTCTACAAAGTTTATCGAAGATCGATTGATTATAAGTGTGAGCAAACTTTTGGAAGTGAAATCAAGCCATGAATTCAATCTTTTCTCTCTCCCCTCTATTTTGAAAGTAAGTGGATTCTCACAAAAATTTGTTAAATTTCTCCACTCCATTCACATTTTTCTCTTAGGCCCAACTAATTTCTACAATCAATGATATTTTAAGATGCCTTTCCATGCATCAATTTCATCCGATGAAGCTAGGGTTCTCTCCTCCCATTTTTCTTAACCGAGACATCCCAGGTAAGTGGGCATTTCACTCCCTTGTGTAATCTTTTGTCTTCTCCACATTTTTGAGACCTTGAGGGATGGCAGAAATATTGTGCAGTATTGATATTAAATTTGGACCAGTTCTATGAGACTTTAGTATACTAAAATGTGTTTATCTTTTCTGTTTTGAATGAACATCAGAGAAATTGTTGTTGGAGTATGCTTTTCTGGTGTCGAGGGGAGTATTCCTTTAATAACCTATTGTGGCTGTATGGCTTTGTGTGGATTAAGTCAAGGAAATCCTAATTTTGGATGCAATTTAGTTAAACTGTTAAACATCCTTGTAATTGAGATATTTATATAAAGTACTCTTCCCAAATAATGCTTATTTGTTTGACATTATATTTTGCTATTAAAAAAAAAGGGGAATTTTATATTATGGGCTAACATTTAAAAGGCAAATACCTTTGCTTATATGATTCTAATAGCGTATGTTGCACACATGGATTTTGGGTGTAACTAATTAGGTTGATGTTCCATACCTTATAATGGTCACATATTGTGTTAAGTTTGTAAAACTGCCCTTGTGATCCTTGAATGGTGATTAATAGCATGCTACCTAGATAATAAAGGGTTACTGGGCTGTCCTGTTGATAATGTGCAAAATGTTAAATTTATTGTTAATAAAATACTTTTATTTTGAATTGATTATTGCACTAATTGATAGATTTTATGATTTTTTATTGTTAGGTGGCTAAATTTGAAAGATTTGGACAAAATGGGCTTAAAGAGTCAATTGGAGCTAAATGAAGAAAGACATTATATTAGGGAAAAGAAGAAACTTGATTTTTTTAGTTTTAATTAATTTTAGTAGGAATTTTAGTTTAAGTAAAATTGTTTTAGGAGTTAATTTTTATTTTCCTAATTTAAAGAAGTTATCATTTTTAGGAAAGATCCTTTTGACTTAGGAGACAAAAATAAAAGAATACAAAAAGGAAATATCTTCCTGTACGTCTCCTGCACATTTAAGAAGAGGTGCTGCCCGGCTATTGGAGTCATTCTTCTTCTTCTTCTAGAACACTTTTCTTTTTCTTTTTATTTTTATTTTTCTTTTTCTTTTGTTGAAAACTCACCACCATGAGTGGTTAGTTTATTTTTTTGATTCAAAGACAATTTTCATTCAGTTGTCTTCACTTTGAGATTATGTATTTCATTTAATTTCTTACCCTTTTAATTCAAGTATTCGTTGGTTCTTGATTTTATTTACATGAAAAATTGGTATTGGTTAATCTGATAATTTAATTCAGTATTAATTTTTCTATTACTATCCAAAATTTTAGTGATCCGTAATTGTCATGAATGAATGACACAATTAGCAACTATTTTATTTATGTTTATGAGTCTTTTTACCAATATTCATGTTTAACCTAGGGAATTGATGGAACAAAATCAAATAATTACGGCTATCCCAATTATTTGTATTTTGGTTTAATTGTTTTCAAAGAACTTAATACTATCATTATATTGATATAAAATGCTATCGTGTCAGTCGATTAATGATAAGTTTTGATTGGACGCTGGATTTGATCAATTAATTTAGAAAAATACAAGATTTATTACGATTATCCTAATAAATATAAGGTTAAATACTTAGATTGCAAAAAAGAAATATTTTTAACTTATGATCAGTGAAACAATTGAATATGGTGAAAGTTTGGATCAGAATTTTGGTAGATTGGTTTTCTTTCAATATTTATTATTTTTATTGTTAATTTGTTTCTTATTTTTTTAATTGTTATTTTTAATTTAGAAATTTATTTGACAAATTTCTCATTTTTATTTTTAGCACTTAACTAAGAATTTAGATCAATTTAATTCCCTTGGGATTCGACCTGATATCACTATTGCTATAAATTTATCATTTTGGGAAATCAGTATTAATTTTGGGGATTTCAACAATCGATCAAAATTTTGGCGCCGTTGCTGGGGAATTACATTAATTTCTTAGTTTGTCTTTTTCACTTGTTTATTGATTTTTGAAGATAAGGAAAAGATGACAATTTATGAAGGAATTTTGAATCAACAACCCTTGTGTATCGGGTATCCAACTCTTGAGGTAAGCCACTCAAATTTTGAAAATCAAATTTTTGAACTAACTGTTTTTGTCCGTCAAAATTTTGGCGCCATTACCGGGGATGATTGCTGGGCTATGAATGACTTTGGGGAAATTTTATTAACCCTATCCCTATAAGTAATTACAAGTGAAAATTGTGTTAAATGTCATAAGTCAAGGCATTTGGAACCTAAAATGAGTTTAGATATCGATTTGGTTGTGGATTTAGAGTGATTACCCTCCCAAGAGCTGAGTGGATGGTTTGTTGTGTCGTAAATAAACAAAAATCATTTTAAATTCTTTTATAAATGATTTTATATGATTTTGTGTAAATTTTGTGATTATGAGATGTCTGGAATGGGAATTGAATTTCGAATGCATCCATTATATTTAAAAATAAATATGTGCCTTGTGTTATGGGATAATCGATTCATGAATGCCAAAAAATATGTTTTGGTAATTGTTTATTAAAATTTTGACACATTGATTGTGATTTGAACGATTGTGAAATGATGGTGCATGAGTTTAATGGCTATAGTCATTGCTTTCATGAAACGATCTGATGGGATGATATAGTTGGCGTTATGAGCGGGGGAGTTAGACATAGTTCCCTCTGCAGACGTCGGATTATCCGGATCGCACTCTGGTAAGATACGAGTCAGTACTAAGGAAATGAGAAACTAGTGTTGTGAAAAGAATAAATCAAAAACCCTTGATGGGCTTTCACCTGGGTTCGGCCAAATCTTGGGTGGGAGAGGTTTCTTTAGGGAGTCTCCATAATTATCGAAAGTCTGAAATTTATAGATACATGTATAATTGAAATTATTCTGATTTGCTAAAACTATTTCATATAAATTTGATTTATTTATGATATATGTTTTTGACTCCCCCACACTCACCCCTCATTTATTACATAATTATATCATTGCACTCAATTCACTGAATATTTGTAATACTCACTCATCTCTTTCATATTTTTCAAAGAAATTTTGGACAAAAGACGTCATTTTAGAGCAGTTGAAAAAGTATTTTGTCAAATTTTGATAAATATCGATGACGTGAGATCCTATTTTTGGGATTAATGTAATAAAATTCACGGAATGAGACTTTTGTATTTTCATTTGATTTGGATTTGATTAATATTTGCTTTATTTTCTTTTTGGTGGACAAATATTAATAAAATTCTCAATTGAACAATTGAAACTTTATAAAATTTTACTTAAATTCTATTATTTGCAAAAACTTATTGTTTATATAGGACATTTGGACTTTATTGGTAAATTTTGAGAATATTTTGAATTTGTGGAAACATTATTGAGAATTATTTATTGATCGTGGTTGCCTAGTGCATACTAGGGGTTGGCATCGGTTGTAATGGGTCGGTTGGTCTCGTACATACTATTTGAGACTAGATGGACCGGATTGGTTCTTGAATGATATTAAATTGTTTTGAAAACAAGATTGAACAAATTAAATGTCTTGCGTTATCCCGATATATGGGAAGGTTCTGCCTATATGCCAAGATAATGTGACGGTTATCGCATGCTCGATTCGAGGATCGGAACGTGAAAATGGCTCCTAGAATTTTGTGGATAAGTCGATTGCTGCTCGCTAGTAGGTGCATGTGGCTAATTGTTGGCAAAGCTCCTCCCACTTGTGGAGGATTGCATAGCTTGTCTCTAGAAGTGGATCTTAATCTTTTTGATTTATGAAAGTAGAAGAAGATAAGAGGGCAAATATGCAAGAAAAATATCGTTAGAGACAATTAGAGAGGAGAGTCCGTAACTATGAATGGCATGGAAGTTTTCACAAAGTTAGGATCAACTTATAAACAAGATAAATATGCCATAACTTATTAAAAAAAAAAATCAAAAAACAGTTTTTATTATATCATTTTCTAGTGAAAAGAGCAATTATTGATGTTATTTATGTTGATATTTGCTTCTATTAGCCGCCTCACTTCATTGTTCTTTGTCCTTTTTCTAGTGTCATTTGGATACTCTTTTCTCGCACTTATCTATCAGTTTTCAAGGATTTGGTTCGGTCAATGGACAGCTGGCCAAGAACTTTTGGGCCTGAAGCAATAGGCCAGGCCTAACCCATTCGTCCAGTGAGTTTCTAAACATATATATATATATATATATATATTTTGATCTCTATTGTCAATCGGTATCCGAGTTATTCAACTATTTCAATTTGAATACAGTCAAATATTTTAGTGGTTGGGTCATTCAACGCCTATATTTTATTTTCAAAACTCAAACTTAAAATCTTAGTCAACCGCGTTCCGCGTCCAATCAGTGTTCCCACAAGACATTGGTGTGAATTTCTTAACATTGACCTTGCTTTATATCAGGGTATTCTTTTTTGCAATATACATGATCTATGTATGTATATTCTGACAAGTAGCGGGGAAAAAAACCTAGTACAATGCAGGAAACAACAATGAACCATGAACTTTCAAATGACCCACATACTCAAGAAACCTTGGGCTATAACAGCAACATAGTACCAAAGTACTTTTTACAGATATCAACATGTAATAGTTTCTATTTATTTGAAAAAAGTGGGATTTCCAGAAAATGTAAAAGAAATATAATTGGGCACTTATCTCAGGAGGAACCAAACTTATACTTGAAAACATTTTCGCTCAACATTTGAGGCTTATGGATGAGATCTCTTATGTCATTTACATATACATAAGAATGCATGTGATCATGCCAATGAAATATAAACCAAACTGCTTCAGCTTCCCAACCTCGTGACAGTCCTGTCTGGACTAGCCAAACAGATGTTTAGACATAGAGCTTGGATGAGAGTCTTGGTGCAAGCAGAACATGTAGTGGAGTCGCCTTCAAATTTGTTAGGCCTTGGCTCTCGGTCATGTCTACTGGCTCACAATGGGGTGTCTTAATCTCGAAACAGTGAAGCAAATTGGCTAGTGATAGGTGCACCATTTGAAGTGCAAATGTGATTCCAGGGCACACTCGCCTTCCGGACCCAAAAGGAATATACTCAAAATGTTGACCTCTAACGTCAGTCTTCAAGTGGGTAGTCAAAAATCTTTCGGGCTTGAACTCTAATGCATCTTGCCACATACTTTCATCACGGTGAATTTTCCAAATATTTATCATTAAGTGCGTATTGGCTGAAATGTTATAGCCTGAAAGGGTGCAATTTTCTACTGTGGAACGTAGGCTACTGACCGGGGCCGGTGGATAAAGACGAAGCATTTCCTTGACTACAGCCTGGAGGTAAATTAGGTTTTTGATATCGGATTCATCCACAAGTCTATCTTTCCCTACGTGGGTTTCCAGCTCATCTCGGACCCTTTCCAACACCCGTGGATGATTCAGTAGCAGAGATAATGCCCATATGAGAGAGACCATGGTTGTGTCACTTGCAGCTATTATCATATTCTGCCAACAAGGAAGACAAATTGGATCAATTTGAGTGGAGAGATAGAGAGGTTTTAACAAACTTAAAAGATCAAGACAAAGAGACGTCAAACAGAAGATATACTTTACCAAAGAATGAAGTAGAGGGGGAATACTTGTCATTAAGCTTGGTCATTTAATATTTTGAGAGCAAGAAAATTGAGACACTCAAACGATGTACGTGGTTGAATTCTGAATCTGATGATGGGGCTTTGTCATTCAGTTTTTCTCTTTGTTTCAATTTTGTCTGTTCCTTTGTCCACATTATTGACCAAGTATTTCTAGGGTAACTTTATTAAAGTTTTTTCTCAATAACATTGGACTAAATTTTCTGCACAAATTGTCATGCTCTTACTGATAATTTCATAAAAATTTTACCATAAGAAATACAATTTGCTATACAGAAAATACTACTTGGTAAGGTGAAGAAGATAGCTATAAGAAGACTTACTAGACAAGTGGCCTTGTTAATAGTATCTGCATCAAAATCAGAGAGGTTGGAATCTTGAAGAATGTTTAGCAAAGCATCCATCAAATCTCGCTCAACATTTGCCACCCCTGCCCCAACTCTTCTCTCTTTGTGCTCCTCAAGCCAACCTTCTATTATGGTGTCCAATTCCTTGGCTACTTTTTTCATTTTGTTTTCATACCCATTAAAATCCAACCATCCAAGATATGGTATAGCATCCGACAAAACAAACACCCCAAATAAATGAAGAAACTCCCTCATCACTTCCCTAACTCTTTGCACCTCTTCTGCATCAGGATTGGCTTTTCTTCCAAAGTATCTTTTTCCTCCTACTATCTGAATCGTGACATTGTAGGTCAAGTCACCAAAATATGGTTTGAGATCTACCAACACCCCTTGGCCTTTCTCATCACTCTCCCACCACAAGTCATAGAGTTCTCTTATCCATGTTTTGATCTCGTTTGCTCTAATATGCTTGAGCATGTCTAGCCTATGATTTGATAGTAGTTCAACGATAATGGTCTTGCGCATGTCGCGCCAATATGATCCGTAAGGAGCAAAGCCTACCATTGCAAAATCATAGGTTAACAGTTTGGAGGCTGTGATGCTTGGCCTGCTTGAGCAGGCCCTATCTTGCGTAGTGAAACACTCTTTGGCTACTTCCCAACTATTCAAGACCAAGGCTTTGTGCATACCAAGTTTTATGGTGAAGATTGGACCGTACTTGTCAGCCATGGCCCCTAGTGTTTTGTGGGTCAATTGGTTGCTCCCAAAGAGGTGCATGTGGCCTATTATAGGCCAAGCACCACCAGCTTGTGGTGGTTTGTGGTGGCCGGTTATGGTTAAATTGGATGGGTAATGTTTCTGAAAAAGGCATCTGAGAACTAAAATGGTGAGGAGGCTGGCGAACAAAGTGAGCACAAATTGGAAAAAGGTGTCCATTTGGAGTGTGTGATGGTAAATTCACAAGTGACTTTTGTTTTATAGAGATAGAGTTTATCTACAGATTTTAATGTTTATTATAAGTCCGTTTACAAGTCTATCTTTGACTTCTTTTGATTGCAATGTGGAAAGCAACTACAATTCCTTTTTTATCTGATCAGTATCTAAAATCATATTTCTATTAATCCGTTTTGAATGTTGTTGAGTTCAATTTAGAGAGAGTTTTAACGTAATTTTTTTTTATTTTTACACCAGCTTGTGGTGGTTTGTGGTGGCCGGTTATGGTTAAATTGGATGGGTAATATTTCTGAAAAAGGCATCTGAGAACTAAAATGGTGAGGAGGCCGGTGAACAAAGTGAGCACAAATTGGAAAAAGGTGTCCATTTGGAGTGTGTGATGGTAAATTCACAAGTGACTTTTGTTTTATAGAGATAGAGTTTATCTACAGATTTTAATGTTTATTATAAGTCCGTTTACAAGTCTATCTTTGACTTCTTTTGATTGCAATGTGGAAAGCAACTATTATTCCTTTTTTATCTGATCAGTATCTAAAATCATATTTCTATTAATCCGTTGAATGTTGTTGAGTTCAATTTAGAGAGAGTTTTAAGGTAATTTTTTTTTTATTTTTACACCAGCTTGTGGTGGTTTGTGGTGGCCGGTTATGGTTAAATTGGATGGGTAATGTTTCTGAAAAAGGCATCTGAGAACTAAAATGGTGAGGAGGCCGGTGAACAAAGTGAGCACAAATTGGAAAAAGGTGTCCATTTGGAGTGTGTGATAAATTCACAAGTGACTTTTGTTTTATAGAGATAGAGTTTATCTACAGATTTTAATGTTTATTATAAGTCCGTTTACAAGTCTATCTTTGACTTCTTTTGATTGCAATGTGGAAAGCAACTACAATTTTTTTTTTATCTGATCAGTATCTAAAATCATATTTCTATTAATCCGTTTTAAATGTTGTTGAGTTCAATTTAGAGAGAATTTTAACGTAATTTTTTTTTTATTTTCAAGTTTTAAATTCAAAATTTAATTAAAAAATTTAATATTTTTATCCATTAAGTCGATTGTTGTTATTAACAATGCTTAGAATAGTTTGCAATATCCGTCGAGTCTTCCCGTTAGGAATCCATAGCTATCCTTTCCTTCCTCCACCGAGAAAAAATCGGAGTCACAAAGAGCAATCTTATTTTTTTCCTTATGAATTTTTCCTTTTTTATGATAATGCAATGCGAGAAGAAGAAAATCAAATTATTTCCGATAATGAAAAGAGCATTTGTGGTAATTTGGGGGTGGACTTTCTGTCACCAATGATACTAGGACCAATGGGTCAAATTGAGTGTGCGCTGCTAGATAGGCAATTGCTTCCGACGATGAAAAGAAAATCAAAAACTTGTTTCTATCTTTCAAACAAAAAATGTTAAAATTTTGTTAAATGAGGCAAAAATAATTTAAAGTTTTGTACTTCCTTTCTCGGAGACATATTGATAGAAATAGAGAATAAGACACAATTTGATAAAATTTTTCTAGCTTTATTATTATTATTATATATTTTTAAAATAGTGTCTAAATAAACACAACCTAAATTTTCTTATTATTATTTCAAGAGTTGTAATTAATTTGACATTTAAACTATAATTATTATCTTTAAATAAATTAATTACCATCGTTATAATTTATAACAACGTCTAGCTAATTTAATAATTGGGAACTGATTTCTATTAAATAAGGTTTGGGGTTCAAGTCTCCAAGAA
Source organism: Dillenia turbinata (assembly GCA_037126225.1). Taxonomy (NCBI): domain Eukaryota; kingdom Viridiplantae; phylum Streptophyta; class Magnoliopsida; order Dilleniales; family Dilleniaceae; genus Dillenia; species Dillenia turbinata. Next base: position 19,373,744 of record JBAMMX010000025.1, read on the forward strand.
GACAGTCTAGTAATCACAATCCTCTCTCAACCTGATAATTTTTTGATTCAAATCTTAATGTAACTAAAAAAAAATTCGGACTCAAATTTTGTGCATGGAGAAAATAAACGTCATGAGATATTTACTCGTTACGAGTCCAATCTATCACGATTTGGATTTAGTCGAACATAACATGATTACCAGATATCGATAATTTATTTTAAAAAATTGATTATACACTACAAAATAAGAGCGATATGCTGACGGTCAAAAACCGTCAGTAAAAGATAAAAAAAGTATCGGTAACACTTTCTCCAACGGATGAAATATCAGTAGAGTATACACCAGTCGGGATAGGGGTATTCTGATAGTTTGTGCAACCGTTGTAGCATGCATGGATGTATTGTGACATTTTAAAAAGTGTCGGTAAAACTCGTGATATATCGTCACTTACTATGTGTTATCAGATGGTACAAAATATTGACGGTATAAAAGTATTAATAAAATTTGTGGTTTTATAATCGGTTATCATGTGTTACTATATGTTACTATTTTTATCATCAATTACATTGAGTGACAAAATACTACAAAATGTTGACGGTATAAAATGTTAATAAAATTAGTGGTTTTATCATCAATTATCATGTGTTACGAGATGTTACTACTTATATCGTCGGTTAGCATTTGATTAGGAGAAGTTACTAATTTTATCATCGTTTTCCATGTGTTACTAAATGTTACTACTTTCATTGTCGGTTACAATTGAGTTAGGAAATGTTAGTGATTTATCATCGATTATATAAGATGTTACTACTTTCATTATTGGTTACTTTCACTGTTGGTTACTATTGAATTAGGAAATATTACTGATTTTATCATCGGTTACTATATATTACCAGATATTATTACTTTTAACGTCGGTTAATATCGAATACCATAATATGTCCGCAAGTAAATTACTATATTTTATCTATAAAAATTATAAAAATAATATAAACGTAATAATAATGATTGTATTAATATCCAAAAATTATTGATACATTTATTCATAATACAATGATGGATACATATAAGACAAAAAAAAAATTACATATCCTACAACTGCAAACATGTCACCATCTCAAACAAAAAGTGTTAACTTTGATCAAAATGCTACCATCACTTGAAGGCATAATCCAGCATCAAAATCAGATAACTTTAAAATTAAGTCGGTAGCAATGACCAACTTTGTGATCAACTTTATGCACAATTCTCCGTCCATCTATTCACAGAAACCAAAATGAATATAATTACATAGTTGTGAAATGAATATAATTACATGAGAATATTAAAAAATTAGTTGTAAATGAAAATATTACCTCTGGGATGAAGTAAGATGGAGTGGATGATGATGATGATGATAATTGACTTTTTTGTATACTTCCACCATCTGGTATTTGAGAAATCTAACAATACAACCAATAGAATTCAACTGAGTAACTTTTATATATATAAAAAAAATATACAATTACCTTTTGATGAAATTTGCAAAGTCATTGTTCGTTTGTGTCTAAATATTTGCTATAGAGTGTGCTTCGGTGTGAAAGCTTGAGTGAGAGTTTTGGCTAGGTTTGGAGGCTAAAAATATACTTGGCTTCAGGGAAGAAAAATTTCGGAGAGTTTTCGTTAAAAATATGTTTCGATGGAAATAAGACTAAAAATATGTTTTGTTGATTTATAAAGAACTTTGAGAGCTTTGAGAGAGGTGAGCTTTCGAGAAAATGAGGGAAGGAGGAGGATGATTTATAATAAATTCAGTTCAACCATTTGACCGCCATTTTTACAAACAAAATTTCAAAATCCGTCATATTTTCTCCGCGTATTTTTCACATTTTTTTAATTTTTTCACACTTTTACTCTTTACCCGCCTCTTTTTTTTAGTCATTAGTTGAATTGGCCTTAATTCCTCATATTTGTTTATACTTTTAATCAATACTATCACCTGTTTTTTATTCACGTTATTCAGATTGTTCAAAAAATCACTTGTTACATTTCATGCTATTTTTACCACTTTTACCGTTTGTTTCTATACTATTACTGTATTTCATACAATTTTTATGATGCCGATTTAAAAATATATATATATCAATACATACCTATATTTTAATATCCAGTCCTTTGCAAAAATGTAATATCCAATTTCGGTGTTAGAAATATTCTGTAAAGAAAAATTTTAAATTTTATTGATTTTTGATTTTGAGGTATTTAATTGGGAATGTTTCTACTGCGATGGAAGGAATGTCCAACTCTTGAAAATGTGCAATTGTGAGTTAGTGTGTGTGTTAAGCGGATTGGAGTGAGAGAGAGACAAATTGGTTTAAAAAAAAATTTGTATATGTGTGGGCGGGCGCCCGCGTAAAGAGGCGGGCGCCAGGACTCCCACTAGGCGGGCGCCAGCGTATGGGGGGGCGCCAGGACCCCCCTATGGCGGGCGCCCGCTTATGGGGGGCGGGCGCCAGGCTCCTCATTGGCTGGTACCCACGTATTCTATACTCTATATTACATTACATATTATATATCACTACTTACTATATATTACCATATATTACTAAATATCATCACTTTGTTTTTTTTTTCAAAATAAAATTAAAATTATTTAATTCAATATTATAAATAAAATTATTATTTCCCAAAAAATTAATAGCATATAAATAAAAATTAAAAAAATAAAATATATTTTTGTGCCCAAAAATTATTAATTAAAATTATTATTGTTAGTTATTTTTTAGAATTTATACAAAATAAAATAATAATGATAATTAATTTTAGAATTAGATTTTTTTTCATATAAACTACATAATATTCATAATCTTGCCTATTTTAAATATTATACTAATATATAATACAACAATATATAATATAATAATATATATATTTTAGAATTATATATTAATTATACAAATATATAGAGTATAATAATATATATAATAAAAAATATATATAGTAAAGTAGGCGAAAAAATTTAGTAGCGCTCTCTTTTTTTTTTACTTTTATTATTTCATGTTTTTAATTTTAAACTTTACATAACAGATCCAAAATAATATATAATTAAAGGTAAATAATTATTAATTAATTATGTAATAATATGTTATGTTGCATAATAATTGTTTAAATATAATAATTATTAACAAATGATTTAAAGCTAAAACAATTAAAAATAATTAATTTATGTAATTAAATATAATTATGTTTTAGAGTAGATTAAAAAAAAATACAAACATTGGTGGGTGCTTTGTGGGCACCAGTGGGGTCACTGGTGCCCCCCTTTTCAAAATACATAGTTGGCGCCCATTTAGTTTTTTTTTTTTCTTTTTATTATTTCATTTTTTAATTGTTTTGGGTTTAGAAAAAATAAAATATTAAATCTATGAATTTGTAGAACATATAATATAATTAAAACTATATTATAATTTAATAAGTAATTTATAAAATATATTACAATTTGTCATAATATAATACCAATGCAACATATATACTAATATAATATATACTAATAATATATAGTATGTAATATTAATACATAATCTAATACTAATTGTGGGTTTTACAATAACTATAGTAATGAGAGAGTTTTGATAATTTTAAAGGATATTGACCGTCAAATTTTCACAACTAGTTTCAAAACCCGCCCCTTTTTAAAATTTTGTCTCCCGCTCTACACACTTTCACTTTTAAATGTTCCCGCCTATATTTTTAGTTTTAAATTGTTAAAATTGTTAAAAACTCACTATATGCTATATACTATGAAAGTAATTCAAAATTATCTCCCGCACTTTTTAAAATAAATTTTTGATAATATTTTTTTTTATAAAAAAAGAAAATAAAATGAAAAAAATGAAATGAATTTTCAATAAAATTAATATTATCAAAAATTTTATATCGATGAATTTCTAATAAAATTAATATTATTAAAAATTTTGAATAAATTGAATTAGAACCAAAACAATAAATCATACAAATAATATTATCAAAAAATAATAAATTTTTAATTTTAAGGTAATTTTTTATATATATATATTTAATTTTTATTTGTTTATATGAAAGTGAGATAAAAAAAAAATTAAAAAAAAGTGTAAGAGAAAAAAAAAACAAAAGAACGTATGAGCGGGCGCCAGGACCCCTTAAGGCGGGCGCTCCATGAGGCGGGCGCCGAGCCCTATTAGGCTGGCGCCACGTATGGGGCGGGCGCCAGGACCCCCCTATGGCGGGCGCCCGCTTATGGGGGGCGGGCGCCAAGCCCCCTACTGGGCTGGCGCCCGCTTACGAGGACAGGCGCCAGATAGACTCTACAGACTCTATATACATATATTACATGTTATTATATGTTACCATATATTACTACATATATTATCTAACTTATCAAAACCCGTCATTTTTTTCTAATTTTTTCACATTTTTTGCCCTCATTTCATATTTTTCATTTTTAGTCGTTTTATATTAAAATTTGAAATTTATAATTAGATTATTTTCAAATCAAATATTTTTGACAAGCAAAATAATTGGTTTTGCATAAGCAAAATAAATAATAGTTAATTAAACTTACTAATTATTTAATATTTCTTTAAATTAAATATGAAGTTTGATATTCAAATTAATATTAATATTATCATTTGTTTTTTTTAATTTATATAAAATTATATAATATTGATAAATTATACAATATTAGTATTATAATAATTATTTAAATATAATATTAGTATTATAATAATCCACCTCTTTTTTTAATTATGTATAATAATTATTTAAATATAATACTATGTTGTAATATAATAAATATTTAAACAATTAAAAATAATTAATTTATTTAATTAAATATAATTATTTACTAAATCATTTTATCTTTAAAAATATATTGAATTAATATATTAGATTTTAAAAAAAAAACAAAAAAAAACAAAAAAAAAACAAAAAAGATAAAACAAAAAAAAGAAAACATTGAGAGGCGGGCGCCAGGCATCAAACAAAACAAAAACTAACAAAACAGAGAGAGGGCGGGCGCCAGGCAGGGGATGCCTGGTGCCCGCCCCAGCAATAAGCCGGGCGCCAGGTATCCCTTGCCTGGTGCCCATCCTCTGTTTTGTTTTGTTTTTTTTTTTTTTGCTTTTTATTATTATTTTTTTTAATAAGTTTTGAGAATGTAATGGATAATTAATTATATGAGTATAATTAATTATATGATTTTTAATATTATTTAATTATATTAGTATAATTAATTATGTTGGTACATTAGTTTTGAATTTTATATAAAATTATATAATATTGTCATTTTTTTTTCTTATTTGTTGTTTTTGTTAGAATTTATATAAAATTATATCATATAAAATCATAACATAAATTTACTATTTACTACTAGTGATCATTAGTTACCCACTATATAACTATTACTATACTACATAACACATGGTTCCACCATCCCCACCGTCCCTCCCACGGTTCTACCGTCTCCCATTCTACACTACTACTAGTTACTACTAGTTATTATAAATTACCACTAGTTACCATTATAAGATCATAACACTGATTTATTACTATTTATCACTACTACAGTTACTACCACCATATTACAAATCTCGTGGTTCCACAGTCTCACATTATCACTCGTAAACTTATAATACAAACTTACTACTAGTTACCACTATATTATTATTAATTATCACTATATTACTACCACTGTATTATATACTACTAGTTACCTCCACCATAATCGCTCGAACACCAGACGGCATGACGAAACCTCACATTAGTAGTCCCATTCTTGACGGAGCCTCTCATTGGCAGAAACTTCCTACACTAATAGGTTTTGTTACTCAAACCCATGGACAAGATATCTCTCAGAAATACAGATCTTTGGAAATGGCAACTCATAGAATCACTCATTAAAGTATGCAAGATCTCTCTGGGATGATCCTGGGCCACATGAGCCCTGTTTATAACCAAGAAGACGTGATTCTCGCGATCTTGGGTAGACGAAACAATCCAATGGAAAATGTACATAATGAATAAGGGATTTGAAACTCTCTAACTTCCCACGTAACTTTTATTTTAGGATCATTTATTGCGTGATTATTTGTATTTACACTCCCTCAACTATTCAAAAAGCGACCTTTAACTTACTCCTTATACCTCTTCTTCGAAATGGCTTAAAGAGTAGGGGGCAAGTGATGGTACATGACCAAAGCAACCCAAATCATAATGGGCGCGAAACTAACTTGTAGCCTGTCAGACGGCTCACGTTGGCCCTGTTGTTGATTTGGTCAGCCTTCACCTGGTCGGTCAACCGCCAGACTAATCTAAAGGACCATAATCCCTTGTTACCTATCGGTCAAGTTCTGCTCGGTGGTTATTTACGTGACATCAACCCCTCCTCGGTGCTCGATGGTCTTCATTTGATCACCAAGGTAATATTCGCTCTTCCTTGAAATCACAGAGAGAACTTTATGTAAATAGAAATGAGATCTACAGTCGTAGTTGATAAGAAAAAGAATCTTCATGACAATTCGGACTTTCCAAATGGGTAAAAATCTTACAATTTTTGAGAATCCTACGACACGATTCCCCGAAATCTCATGGCACTCTCATAAGAAAACTAGAGTTTTATGACTCTGTATACACACGACTCTCATGAGCGAAAGTATATAGACTCCAATGTGTCTACCATTCAGGTAAGTTCTCTTGACCCACATAAAGCACCCGAGAACACACAGAGCTTTTTCTTTTAGTCTATTTTCCTCTATTTTGAAAACTACTCTCTAATTTGAGTGTCGAAATCTCTCTCGTTGAAGTATTCTCTAGCGATCTCTGTAGGTCTCATCGATCAAGACTATCATATGGTCAAACAATCCCGTTCGAGATAGTAGAGTTATTATCTGTGGACACTACAAAAAAATACCGAATCATCAATGGATTTAGCCATGAAAATATCAGAAAAATTCGTCGCCAAATTGTTTAGCGACGGATTTAGTCACGAACTCATATTCATGGCTAATAGCGCGTCGCAAAAATTTAGCCACGAATTTTTGAATTCATGGCTAAATTTAATTACGGATTCAAAAATTTAGCCACGAATTATAATTCGTGACTAAATTCGTGACTAACTTTAGCCACGGATTCAAAAATTCGTGACTAATTTTAGCCACGAATTGCTGAATTCGTGACTAAAATTAGCCACGAATTGATGAATTCGTGGCTAAATTTTTTATTTTATATTTTTAATTTTAAAAGCCGTCGACCCCCGCTCGTGTATGAACCAATTTTCTGTTGCTTTATATTTTTGTGGAAAATATGCATTTATCCAGATTCAAATCTGGGACTAAGAGGATATCTGGAGCGTTCTCAACCACTATGCCATATTAACTTATCTGATATACCTTTTGTTATTTTACTTCATTACTTTCTTTTTAAATTTTACCATTAAAAATACAATTTACTAATTTAATAAAAATATAAAATATAAAATTATATTTAATAAAAATACAAAATTATATTTAATAAAATTAAAAAATTATCTTTAACAAAAATACAAAATTATATTTTAAAAAATACAAAAATATATTTAATAAAAATCAATACCCTAATTTAATAAACATATAAAATATAAATTTATATTTAATAAAAATATAAATTTATATTTAATAAAAATATAAAATTATATTTAACAGAATTTCAAATTAGCGACGAATTTAGCCACGAATATATTTGTGGCTAAATTTAGCCACAAATTCGTAATCTGTGGCTATTTAGCCACGAATTTATGATCCGTGGTAAAATTTAGCCACGAATTTCGAATTCGTGGCTATTTAGCGACGGATTATGAATTTCGTCGCTAAATTAGCGACGCATAATTATTTTCATTGCTAAATTAGCTACGAAAATGGATTTGTCGCAAATTAGCCACGAATTTAGCCACGAACAAAAATTCGTGGCTAATTTGTCATAAATCCATTTTTGTTGTTAAATTCGTGGGTAAATAGTGATAAATTTTTTTCGTGACTAACGTCCGTGATTAAAATCATGTTTTTTTATAGTGGGAGTTAGACCCATCTCCAACACAATTTAACTAACTACAGTACATCCGTCAACGGTTTGGGTTGTTGGCCGATTAGTTGTTGCATTTGAATTTTGGCTCTAGATTGTTACATAAAGCGGCACATAGGCTCACATTAGACACAACACAACAACCATACAAAACCGAACAAGAGCAAAATTACAAACCAATAAACTAACCTCCCAAAACAGGGCACTGAAACCGATGACAAAACAAACCTGCTTTAAACTAAGAATACCACAATGATCGTGTCTGCCACTTCACGTCGTGAAAAGTGGAGATAAAAACCAAAGCAAGCGGAAATCTTCGATGTAAACCCAAACAAACACCCCTAGCCGATCGGATCTAGGCATGGACGCTGATGGATCAACATTCACATCTTATATATGTATAAAACTTGAAAAGCACAGGCCCACGAGGACATGTACTTAGAGGGTTTCCAACATCGTCGATTCATTTGGGAACAATAAAATAGAAATAGAGTTGTGAAGGGTGAAATCCCAATTAATTCCTAGTTTACTCTCCCTTAAATTTTTTTTTTTTTTAATTTTGTCTAATATCTTAAAATTAGAGTGAAAATTTAATAGAGTAATTTTTTGTTATTCTCATAACTTTTTGATAGTGGATTTTGTTTCTCCTAACTTATACACAGATTTCTAAGCAAAACAATCAGTCTATATTAGATTTTTACTTCCAACTTTTTGTGGGTGCAGTCATTTTTTTTTCATAGTAATTTTTATGTTTAGAAATAGCAGCACCTAATATGGACAGAATTAGTGATTAATGATGTTTTTCACGTTTTGTTCAAAGGGGATATGTTGATTTTTCATTTTTCCTTTTCATTTTTACCCTAAGGAATTAATTTTAAGGAAAATTAAATTCACTAACTAAAAGCTAATGGAGAGGCCATTTACCCCCCAAAAAAAAGTGGATATCCTTTTCGCTGATTAATCCAAAATAATGGAGTTAGTCGAAATTAAAATTTTGATGTCAAAGGTAAAATTGGATACTTATTCAATTTAGCATTTCTTGACCTAAATACCAAATTAGGAAATAAGTTAGGCTTAGCCATGACTGTTACAACTAGGTCAATTGACATATTGAAATGGGCAACTGATTCAACAAGGATGCATAATAAAATACTAGCGCCCCTACATCCTAATGATAAACAAATTTCAATTTACAAGTTAAAAAAATACAAAAGTCTAATAAATCAATTTTTTAAATTAAGAATGTGATTTTCTGCAATAAAGATAAATCCCTTATTTATATAATGAAAACAAAATATACTCCTTAATTAGAAAATAAACTAATCAAATAATTCATAGAAGTCAAGAAATGAAAATGGTTTTTAAATAAGAATTTTTGAGTACTCCCTTTAGAATAATCAACCATAACGTCTAAGATATTAATCGGCTAACTTTTCCTATTCTACATCGGACCAACGTTCTGTCGCGAGAATCTATGTCAAGATATTCTTAGATTGGTAGTATGCTTACGTTCACAAATAATAATAATAATAATAAGATAAAATAAAACAAAATAAAACGGGTTTTCTTTTTGTCTAGAGAAAAAAGGGTTATATTTAGTATATTAGGCCAAACATCTCTATTGAGCTTCATTTACAGACTATGAAGTGACATTAGATGAAGATTGCCGATCAAAAAGTTGCCTAACATCGAAAATTTTGTCACAACCATGGAAGCATTACATTGAACTCACAGTACCGTCGCATTAGTCAGAGCCATTCGGATATGAATACGTAAAAACCAAAAAAAAAAATCCTAATTCACAGCCCCGTGGCACTCAGGAGGAAGTCTAGGCCTAATCAAAACATGTAGGGGCGTCAGCTTTTGATTAGTCAGTCCCAAGCACGCATTCATATCAACCATCCCATCACATCGTGTCTTAAGCTCAAAGCAATGCAGCAAGCTAGCCAGACCCAAATGCACAACATGAACTGCAAGCAATGTTCGGGGCAAAACCTCCTACCTGACCCAAATGGCATATACTCAAAACTTTGACCCAAAAAATTCAACTCTGCATGACTTGTCATAAATTTCTCTGGCTTGAACTCTATAGGGTCGGTCCAAATCCTTGGATCTCTCTGAATCATCCATAAATTCACTATCAATCGTGTGCCTGCAGAGACATTGTAGCCAAAGAATTTGCAATCTTCACTTGCACAATGATGGCTTATAAGTGGGGTTGCAGGATACAGCCGTAAGGTTTCTTTAACAATGGCTTGGAGGTAGACTTGGTTCTTTGTGTCTGATTCGGCCACATGTCGACTTTTGCCTGCATGGATGTCCAGCTCATCCTGCGCTTTTCTTAACAGATGGCAGTTGTTAAGTAGTAGCGATAGGGCCCAGGTGAGCGTCACCATCATTCTGTCGCTCTCTGCGACAATTAGTTGCTGTCAAAGACGCAAATTTGAGGTATGTGGTGAACATTTTATTCTAGGGTGCAATAAATTGCCTTGCAAAGTCAAGTTTGAATACTATAAAGTTCCAGATTACAATTCAATGATCAACCTGGCTAGACAAAGAGACATGATTACCTTATATTCACGCCACAAGATCAGCTTAATCTGTTTCAATTCAATTGAATGACTCACCTATTTCACTACCCAGCATGTACTGAAATATAAATAATAATTAACAATTGATCTTCCTACAGATAATACTAATTTTGAAACATGCTAGACCTTTTTGGCCTAGTTTATTGTTATTGTGCATCAGACCATTAGGTCATGTAAGTCATCACATGGCTAGCTATACGAAGACTGTCAACATGTGGAAGCGAGTGTTAAGTATTGAATAAATGGTTGTTCACGTGCTAAACCATGTGATACCAATATGTTGGAAGACTAGCATAGCGAAAGTCCTTACCAGGCAAGTGCCTTTAATGATTGTATCAGCATCAAACCCTGAGATATTGGAACCCTCAAGTTTATTCAGCATCGCATACACAAAATCGTTCTCAAATTTACCCTAAATCTTCACTTCCCACTCTGTTTCTTTTATGATCTTCAAGCCAACCTTCTATAAGATTATCCAATTCCATCGCTGTTCTTTTCATTTGCTTCTCATATCCCGTGAAACAATCCAACCATCCAAGCTGTGGTAGGGTAGTGTTGGATATAATAGTGACTCATTCACAGTGGAAACATACACAATAATTTTTAAAAAAATAATAACGGATCGGGTATATGATAAATACCTTAACTCGTAGAGTCTCCAAAATCGACCGTACGTCCCTTGAACGGATCTCGTGATCGGGATGGTGATCACGATGTTAATCGAATCACCACCGCAACCCTTAGTCCAGCGATCGTTGCGACGGGAAAAATTCCCTATGCGGAATTTTTCTCAAACCCTCATTTAATTCTCTCTCAAGAGAATTTTCTATTTCTCTCAAGTTTGCTCTCATAGAAGTCATCAATAGTGAACTCATAACCGAGAAGAGAATGAAAGGTTAGTCTCCTTATGAAACTCAAAACGTGAGAGAATTATATGAAAAAATTGTTGAGGTAGTTATGGGTTAGTGGGAGTTATCCCACTAACCCCTCACATTTACCATAATGCCCCTCTTGGGCATATCCAACTAATATCTCCCACTTGCACACGAGGGCATTTCGTGTCCGTCACTAGATCACAGCTCATGCGATCTATCTATCACATACTGGACTTTTATACAGGATTGGACGTCGTGCGACCGACGAATACACCTGCAAGTAAAGACCTTTCGATGCACCTGTTAGAATGATCGAGAAGCTATCGTTAGTATCAAAAGAACTCGCTACACCCTAGATCCAAGACTAGTTACATCTATCGAACTATTTTCCTCATCGAAAGTAATCCCCAATAAACACTCGACTGTGTATTTACTATTATACTTACATCCCAACATGGATAAACATAATAGGCATGCCAGTGAATACAACATGATGATATAATGTCAATTTGTTTTACTTTTCCCAAACTCGAATATATTAGTCTCAATTCAGTTGTTTTCTTAGACCTATCCCTCAGATCTCAATTTATCTTTCGGACCATCGGTAAACAGATTAAAGTAGCAACACTGAGCCAAGACTTCTAGAAACAGTCGAAAGTGATAAGGGTACAAGAGATCCCACCCAATGGATCTCGGGTCTCACACAGTGGGAATAGGGATCTAAATAATATCAATGTCTCAAATAATACTCCTACTATCTTTGGTCGACATATCATACGCCGTATGAAACACGTGTCGTAGTGTTATTTTCCCATCTCTCAAGGGACATATGTCAGATTTTTCTAACACTGTGCAGGTATAGGATTCAGTCTACACATAAGATTTTATCCAGAAATCTCAGAGAGAGTATCTCAAATACAATATCACTAGTCGCAGATGATATCTAAGATCTCAAACCTGGCTACTTACAAGCAATATGGATGTGGGTACGTCCATACCGGTCATATCGCATATGACCTCATCCTGAACACATACCAGGGTGACTTATGTTCTAGTAAGGCCACTCTCAAAGTCTCTTATAACTAAAAACCGTCTCATCTCCGCTCACTCAGAGTTGGAGGTGGTCACTCGTGTGAGAGAGTCGACCACGCCTGCCTGACATATCATTTATCACAAGATATCACAAAATATATGACAATTAAAGTAGTGTAATAAATAAGTGACCTAATCATGCACACATGTCATATATATAACACAATAAGCATCAGTACAAGGTGAGAAATGTCAATATACATGCAAACCCAATGATTCCTATATCTCATACATGAATCTCTTACAATGTGTTTATTGAAGGGATCAGCCAACACGCTGTATAGTAGTGTACTTAATTTGTCATTTCACCATTCTCGGTGATGTCTCTCATAACATAGTATTAGGTATCAATGTGTTTGGATTTACTGATACTTAGGGTCTCAAGTGTGGTCAAAGGCAACCTGATTTTCTCAATAAATCATCACTGGCCTCCCACTGTTTACCTCAACCTCTAAGTGATCCAGAAATCTTCGAAACCAAACACTCTCCTAAACTGCCACTGAGCATCTCATAAGCTCAATCTCTATCATAGATAGAGATATACAGGGGTTTGCTTCTTGCTACTCCAAAACAGCAAAACCTAATATCAATTTGCACACATTCAGATCGCCAACCCAGTCGATATCTGAATACCTATCAAAATACAAATCACCTCATCTGTAACACAATGAGAGGTCCACAGTTCTCTCGAGATATCTCAGAATCTTTTCACTGCTCTCCAGTGATCCCCTCTAAGATTCAATCGATACCTAATTACCATATTGACTGTAAAGTAAACGTTTGATCGTGTACGCGATACTGCGTATATCAGAGTACTTAATGCACTGGTACAAGGGACTCTACTCATTTCCTTTACCCTTTCTTGAGTCTTAAGTCATATGTCAAGAATTAGGGTTTAACCTTTTAACGATAAGAGTATCTTTAGGGTCATAGTCGATCTTCTCGAAGTGCTCGTGAACTTCCTTGATATTGGACTCCTGTGAAAGAGTCAATACCTATCTCGAGCGATCCCTCTGGATCTTAACTTCGAAGAAGAACTGAGTCTCACCCATGTTCTTCACATCAAGACTTGACAATGTCCATGTCATCGTGATCATTAGATACTCTCTATTGTTCCCAATCAACTGAATGTCATTCACATATAAGGACATGATCACAAAGGAATCAAAAGAACGTAAAAGGTATACGCGATCATCACGAAACCATAAGATATTACCTCATCGTGAAATCTCAAACGTCACTGCCTGGATTGATGATTAAGGTTGTATATCCACTTCTGAAGTCGACAGACCTTATCATCCAGATCTATAAGAATAAAGCCAGATGACCGTTCTTTATAAATCTTCTCATCCAAAACTCCTACTCAGGAGAACAGTCTCAACGTTCATCTGGTCTCACTCCAGATCCATATCATATCCACGACAATCGCTAAAAGTAAACGGATCGAAGTAATCTCACCCTCAGTCTGAGTAACCCCTGGTTATTAGACGGACTTTATACCTCTACACCGATCCGTCGGCCTTTTTCTTGATGTTGAGAACCCACATGTTCCCAACGGCCCTACTACCCTCAGGTAAATCAACTAGATCCCAGATCTTGTTGATTCTCATCAACTCTTTCTCTCATCCATGATCTCAAACCAATGGTCCTCCACAGAACCCTCAAGAGCCTCTAGGACTGTTAAAAGTTTCTTGTAATTCTCAAGAGTCACACTCCGGAAAGCGACGGTTAAGTACACGTCCTCGACTACTCTTAAGAGGAGGGGAAATCTTTTTACCTTTAGATGGATTGCTCCCACTAGGACCAAGATCCGTAATGGATTCTTGGGTCCTGCCACTAGGATATGCCAACCACAAGGCTCATCCATCTCATAGGAGGTAAAGTCCCAATTGATTTCACCTCTCATAGGGAAATAATTTTCAAGAAACTCGACATCATGAGACTCAATTTCAATAAGAATGTCGTCCGTATGCTTACCTAGAACATATTCCCCTCAGAGTGTTTTTAGTATTTCATAGAGATACATCTGTTTTCTCGCAGGCCTAACTCGCCGTGTAAATGCAAGAAAAATGAACATACGCAGCACAACCTCATAACCTCAAGTGGCTAAGGTCAGACTGCCTCCATATCCAAAACTTATATGGGGTACTGATTGCGGACTACAATGGAACACGATTGAGGACTTAGGTTGCAGCCAATAACGCATCTCCCCAATGGAAAACGAGTAAATTGGCTTGCGCCATCATCGGCCCCACCGTCTCAAACAAAATCATATTCCTCTCTCGGTTACTTTAGTCCACTGAATAGCAGGAATAGTCAGTTATCATGTAATGCCCTTGTCGAAACAGAGCTCTTCAGACAAATACTCGCGCTCTCGATCGATTCTGAGAGTGTCTACTTTCAAGTTTAACTATTTTTCAACCTCGCTAGTAACTTCTTGAAGCATCTCAATGCCTTAGACTTATGTGAGATCAGATAAATATAACCGAAATTCGGGTAATTATCTATGAACGCAATAGAGTACCAAACTGCATTTTAGGTTCTCACGTTCATAAAGGGCACAGATGTCGAAGTGAACCGAGTACAATGGAGTCCCAGCTCTCATTGCAATGTCGAATGGTTTTCTTATAATTTTACCATCTGGGCAAGTCTGATTAGCGGTTTCTACAAACCACTCACTGCTAATCAAGTGAGTCGTCCCTCACGGACCAAAACAGAACTAATCAATGAATTATCGTAGCCCGAGATAGGAGCGCGCATATATAGTTCCACTGAGTGAGTCCTCAAGTAGGAGGATTTACATGAAGAAACGGAACGTTTGTCGACATCAGAGGGAATAGTACTTGTAACTTGGAGTTGCAAAGTTGCAAGACTCTGTTCGACGGAACTTGATTCGGTATATGATATACTCTGTTAATTTGGAAATTTTATAGTTTCCATTAATTACGACAATTTTAGAATCAGTCACAAAGATAATCGTGACTTGTGATGTTTATTCTCACATTTTGTGTACCTTACGAATCAACAAGACCCAAATGATTCGAATACAGACCCCAAGATGAGTGTTCGAATCAACAGACACCATACACCACAATCTGGGATTACATTTTACCAATCGGACTAGGATTCGGTACACAAAAACCCACAAAAGTCACTTTTATGGATGTGAAACCCTCTAAAATTAAAAAAATTTCAATTTCAGATGACCTGACGCACCGCCGACAGTCCCACGCGCCGCCACGAGTCGGCAGCGGTCCCCACGCACCTACATGCTCAGGGGACAGCTTCTGGAGCGTGCTAGACGCGCAGGCGTGCGGGTCACGCACCACACGAGCGCGACCCGAGTACGCGGGTCGATTTCGGACCCGGGTGCGGGTTGGAACCCGAAAAGCCGGTCCGGATCCATGTGCGTGGGTCAGGAGGGACACGTGTCCGGGTCGTAACCGACCCAGATGTCCCAGATCGGCTCACGTGCCTTACTTGCGCATGAACTTGATGCGCCTGCCGCCTCTGCACGGAGGCGCCTCCTCGCACGTGCTGTGCACGCGCCTGCCACTCAGATTCATCTTCTTCGCCCGAATTTTTCTGTAAATGAGTATTTTTGACCCGGTATCCAAAAAACTCATTTTTCGACTCTATTTTCACCGGATTTTTTATGGAATGTCTAATTCCATTTATTCCAAGTATCATTGACTCGATTTTTGGAATAATTACACTTTAATCTCGACATATTTTAGATTCAAATCTTCGACCCTCTGCGGCCAATTTTGAAACCTCATTTTTCAACATCAACAACATGCAATATATATATCAAATCGAAGAGCATGAAACAAGGAATACAGAACTATAATTTTCATGCATTGATTTGCCCTAAAACTCGACAAATCTAGGGTTGAATGGTTCGGTCACTATTCACGGCCGAAACTTTCAAACAAAATTTTTTTCACCTAAACGTATTCAGAAAATTACGAAAAAATTATTTTCGTATTCTACGGATCATGGGTAACGCAGTGGTGTTCTCGGATTCACAAAACTCATCCGTGATCCGAACCCCAAATTTTATACCATATATTTTTAAATACGAAAATTATTTTTTTTAATAATCGAACAAATGCTCTGATACCAATGTTGTATATAATAATGACTCATTCATAGCGGAAGCATACACAATAATTTTTGAAAAAATAATAACAGATCAGGTATAGGATAAATATCTCAACGCGTTGAGTCTCCAAAATCGACCGTACGTCACTCGAACGGATCTCGCGATCGGGATTGTGATCACGATGTTAATCGAATTATCATCGCAATATCACAATGCCGCAACCCTCAGTTCGACGATCTCTGCGACGGGAAAAATTTCCTACGCGGAATTTTTCTCAAATCCTCATTTAATTCTCTCTCAAGAAAATTTTCTATTTTTCTCAAGCTTGTTCTCATAAAAGTCATCAATGGTGAACTCATAACCCAGGAGAGAAGGAGAAATTAATCTCCTTATGAAACTCAAAACGTGAGAGAATTATATAAAAAAATTGTTGAGGTAGTTATGGGTCAGTGGGAGTTATCCCACTAACCCCTCACATTTACCATAATGCTCATCTTGGACATATCCAACTAATAGGTAGAAAATCGGAGACCACAAAAGTTCCTGAAAGATGAACAAAATCTCTCATTGCCTTTTGGTATCTCTGTGCCTCTCTTTGATCACCATCATTATTTTTTCCAAAATACCTCTTCCCTCCAACCATCTTCTCCACAACATTGTCTATCAAGTCTCCAAACCATTGCTTCAAATCAACCAACACAAACCCATCTTCATTTTTTTTCGCTTGTCCACATTTCATAAAGTTCCCTCAATGATCTCTTCACTTCCATGCCCCTTATCTTCAAATGTCTGATAGCTAAAGAGGGTTCCGTTAGCAAAGCAACTATACTTTCCAAAAGCATGTCTAGGCGACACGCTGAGAGAAGCTCAAGTGAGACAATCTTGCGAAGCTCGCGCCAGTAAGGTTCGTAAGAAGCAAAACCCAACATGGTAAGCAAAACCAAACATGGCATAGTCATAGCCTAATATTTGTGCCGCGGACAAGCGTGGTCTATTGGCAAAAACCTTGTCATGGGTGGAGAAGCATTCTTTTGCCATTTCCCAGTTGCTCAAAACCAACACCTTGTGAAAGCCAAGCCTTATAGTGAAGATTGAACCATATTTTTCTACCATCGTTCCTAGAATTTCATGGATCAGTCGATTGCCTCTCACTGGTTGGTGCATGTGGCCTATTATTGGCAAAGCTCCACCCACTTGTGAGGATTGCATAGCTTGTCTTTAATTTATGAAAGTAGAAGAAGATAAGGAGGGCTAACATGCAAGATAATATAGTTAGAGACAATTGAGTCCATCACTATGAATAGCATGCAAGGTTTCTCAAAGTTAGGATCTGACTCATAAACAGTATAAATATATTATAACTTAGAAAAAAAAATAAATAGGCCAAAAAACAGTTTTTATTTTATCATTTTTTGGTAAAAAAAAGTAATTTTTCTTTTTACCAATTAGTATTTGAATTTTATTCGATTAATTCGATCTGAGTATTATAATATTTATTAAAGGATTGATTTTTTTAATTTTTTTTTATTTTTAAAATTTAAATTTAAAATTTTTAATTATGGGGTTAGAATGTTAAATTACTCAAATTAAGGAGTCTGATCAAAAGGTGCAATTATTGTTGTTACTTATGTTGATATTTATTTCTATTAGCCGCCTGACCTCATTGTTCTTTGTCCTTTTTCTGATGTCATTTTGATTCTCTTTTCTCGCACTTATTTATCAGTTTTCAAGGATTTGGTTCGGTCATTGGATAGGTTTTCAAGAACTTTTTGGGCATGAACCGCAATAAGCCGAGCCTGACCCATTCGTCCGGCGAATTTCTAAACTTTTTTTTTAATATATTTATTATCAATAGATATCTAAATTATCTAATTAATTTAATTTAAATACTATAATTTCTAAATTTTAGAGATTGATTCATTTTGGGTCTGTTTTTTTATTATCAATATTAAAACTCCAAATCTTATGAGTGTAAATTTCTAAACATTAAACATGCTTTATATGAGTGTATTTTAGCAAATGTTGTATGTATTTATATTCTGACAAGGAGGGGAAAAAATAGTACAATGCAGGAAACAAAAACAATCAACAATAAACTTTCAAACAAATAACCCACATACTCAAGAAACCTTGGGCTATAACAGCAACATAGTACCAAGGTACTTTTTGCAAATATCAACAAGTTTTAGTTTCTATTTATTTGAAAAAAGTGGGATTTCCAGAAAATGTGAAAGAAAAATAATTGGGCATTTATATCAGGAGGATCCAAACTTATACGGGCTTATGGATGAGATCACTTACTGCGGCAGCTTCCCAACCTCGTGACAATCCTATCTGGACTGGCCAAACAAATATTTAGACATACAGTTTGGATGAGAGTCTTGGTGTAAGCAGAACATGTAGTGGAGTCGCCTTCAAATTTGTTAGGCCTTGGCTTTCAGTGATGTCAACAGGCTCACCATTGGGTGTCTTAATCTCGAAACAATGAAGCAAATTGGCTAGGGTTAGGTGGATCATTTGAAGCGCAAATGTGATTCCAGGGCACACTCGCCTTCCGGACCCAAAAGGAATATACTCAAACTGTTGACCTCGAACGTCAGTCTCCAAACGGGTAGTCAAAAATCTTTCAGGCTTGAACTCTAATGCATCCTGCCACATACGCTCATCACGGTGAATTTTCCAAATATTGATCATTAACTGCGTATTGGCCGAAATGTTATACCCCGAAAGGGTGCAATTTTCGATTGTGGAACGTAGGCCATTAACAGGGGCCGGCGGATAAAGACGAAGCATTTCCTTGACTACAGCCTGGAGGTAAATTAGGTTTTTGATGTCGGATTCATCCACATGTCTATCTTTCCCTACGTGGGTTTCCAGCTCATCTCGGACCTTTTTGAACACCTGTGGATGATTCAGTAGTAGAGATAAGGCCCATGTGAGAGAGACCATGGTTGAGTCACTTCCAGCTATTATCATGTTCTGCCAACAAGGAAGACAAATTGGATCAATCTGAGTGAAGAGATAGAGAGAGAGGTTTTAACAAACTTAAAAGATCAAGAAAAAGAGACATCAAATAGAAGATATACATTACCAAATAGTGAAATGGTTGGGGAATACTTGTCATCATGCTTGTCATTAAGCTTGGTCATCTAATATTTTGAGACTAAGAAAATTGAGACACTCAAAAGATGTAAGTGGTTGAATTTTGAATCAGATGACGGGGCTTTGTCATTCTGTTTGTCTCCTTGTTTCATTTTTGTCTATTCTATAGTGCACATTATTGACCAAGTATTTCTAGGGTAACTTTATTAAAAAAATTTTCTCAATAACATTGGACTAAATTTTCTGCACAAATTGTCATGCTCTTACGGATAGTTTAAAAAAAAAAATTACTATAAGAAAAACAATTTGCTATATAGAAAATATTACTTTGTAAGGTGAAGCAGATAGCTATGATAAGACTTACTAGGCAAGTGGCCTTGTTAATAGTATCTGCATCAAAATCAGAGAGGTTGGAATCTTGAAGAATGTTTAGCAAAGCATCCATCAAATCTCGCTCAACATTTGCCTCCCCTGCCCCAATTATTCTCTTTTTGTGCTCCTCAAGCCAACCTTCCATTATGGTGTTCAATTCCTTGGCTACTCTTTTCATTTTCTTCTCATACCCATTAAAATCCAACCATCCAAGATATGGTATAGCATCCGACAAAACAAACACCACACATAAATGAAGAAACTCCCGAATCACTTCCCTAACTCTTTGCACCTCTTCTTCATCAGTATTGGCTTTTCTTCCAAAGTATCTTTTTCCTCCTACCATCTGAATCGTTACATTGTAGGTCAAGTCACCAAAATATGGTTTTAGATCAACCAACACCTCTTGGCCTTTCCTATCACTCTCCCACCACAAGTCATAGAGTTCTCTTCTCCATGTTTTGATCTCGTTTGCTCTAATATGCTTGAGCATGTCTAGCCTACGATTTGATAGTAGTTCAACAGTGACGGTCTTGCGCATGTCGCGCCAATATGATCCGTAAGGAGCAAAGCCTACCATTGCAAAATCATAGGTTAACAGTCTGGAGGCTGTGTTGCTTGGTCTGTTTGAGCAGGCCCTATCTTGCGTAGTGAAACACTCTTTGGCTACTTCCCAACTATTCAAGACCAAGGCTTTGTGCGTACCAAGTTTTATGGTGAAGATTGGACCGAACTTGTCAGCCATGGCCCCTAGTGTTTTGTGGGTCAATTGGTTGCTCCCAAAGAGGTGCATGTGGCCTATTATAGGCCAAGCACCACCAGCTTGTGGTGGTTCGTGGTGGCCGGTTGCCGTTGAATTGGACGGGTAATGTTTTTGAAAAAGGTATCTGAGAACTAAAATGGTGAGGAGGCCGGTGAACAAAGTGAGCACAAATTGGAAAAAGGTGTCCATTTGGAGTTGGTGATGGCAAATTCACTAGTGACTTCTGCTTTTTAGAGATAGAGTTTATCTACAGATTTTAATGGTTATTTTAAGCCGTTTACAAGGTCTATGTTTGACTTCTTTTGCTTGCAATGTGGAAAGCAATAGCAAGGGTGTGTTCTTCCTTCTTCTTTTTTTTTTTTTTTTTTTTTTTTAATCAATCTATATTTAAAATCTGATTTATATATTGTCAAATTCAATTTAATAAAATCTTTAATATAATTTTTTTATTTTTAAATTTTAAAATCAAAACTTAATTATATGATCTAATATTTTTATACATTAAGTGATTTTTGTCTAAATCCAATCTGATTTAAACTAAATTTAATTAAATATAATATAATTATTAAATATCGATGATTTATTAAAAAAAATCATGTTTTCAAGTAAAAAACCACCAAAAGAAAAGGAAGAATTTACTATATAAGAAAAAGTAGCACGATGAGGAGTTTTCGAACCACCAAACTCAATAACAAAACTGTAACTCCCTCTACTATCACCATAAATCCAAAAGAAATTCTTACAATATATATATTACACTGGAAATTTGTCGGGTAAAATCAAATGGAATTCACATCAGTGTACGATGACACAAACCAAGTATCCTAATATATATAATGGGGTCAAAGGCTGTAATGGTTTCGTCCTCCGCTTTTGTTCATCCCATTCTCCCTTTCTATTTTTTTTTCATCTCTTAGTTGTCCTTTTGTGGCCCCCACTCACCCCCTCTCTCTCTTGTTCGTCTCATTCTCTCATTTTTCTTTTTTCTTTTTCCTCTTAACAGTATTTTTAAAATTAGACCGGATCGATCGATTCGACGGATCAAATCGAGAATCAGATCAGTATCCAATCCGATTTTCATTATAAAATCAAAATTTTTAAAAATCAATCAAAACTGGTCAAATCCGTAATTGAACTAGATGAACCGGATTGAACCATCCTATCAACGAGTTTTTTTAATATAAAAAATGTGTAAAAATTTGACAATTATTTGGATTCGAATATAAGAAAATAATGATTATATACATAATTTTTACCACCACGTTATGTGTTATTATTGTTTGAGTATATTATAATTTATATTTATTTATAATTTCATGATAATATTATCTCATTTTTTATTTTTTAAATTTCTCCATACTCTAAATATTTTCTTCACACAAAAAAGGTCTCAATTTTTATTTTAAAATAAAAATTCAAAAATTATAAATTATAAATAACGACATGATATTTTTCATATAATTTGATTGAATTAAATTAAATTATAATTTATCATAATTTTGACTTTGGGAATTCAAAGTATGAATTTATATTAATATATTAATTTTAAATCGTTAAATTAAAATTCGTAATCATTATTTTTATTTATTTATTTTAAAAAATTAGAATGATATTTTGATATTATTATTTAAATTTAAAATTTTTAATTGAAATTATTACAATAAATAATAAGTTGAGGTAAAAATTTAATAAATGTGGCCAATTACTTATTTTATGATATATTTTTATATTCATGTGTTGATGAAATAAATTTATTTTTTATAAAAATATATCGATTTTATTTTATTTTAAAATATATAATATATAAATTATTTATAACATTATGATTATACCATTAAATTTGTAAAACGATTCGATCAATCAAATTAATAAACCAGTAAACTGATAGATAAGGTGAATCATCTATCCATTCAATTTTAAAATCACCACCCTTAATTGTCCTTTTATGCCCCCCACCTACCACCTACCACCTCGCTCCTCCCCCTCCCTCGCCCCTCCCCTGTCGCCTACATAAAACATAACCAATTTTTTTTCACACCAAAATATATATATTTTTTAACTCTCATCATAAGCTTTTTTTTTATTTACTTCTTAAACCAAAAATATATATCCAAATAATTGATTGGTTATGATATTAAATTAAAATTAAAATATTTATAAAATATTATATTAAATATTAAATTATCCTAATATATATAATGCGGGCCAAAGACCGTAATAGTTTCGTCCTTCGCTTTTTTTGTCCATTCTCCCTTTTTTTTTCTCATAATTGTCCTTTTCTGGCCCCCACCCACCTCCTCTCTCTCTCTTGTTCGTCTCATTCTCTCCTCTTTTTTTTTTTTTGTTTTTTTTTTTTTTTTATGCTCTTAGTTGTCCTTTTGTGGCTCCCACCCACGACCTCTCTCTCTCTCTCTCTCTCTCTCTCTCTCTCTCTCTCCCCCTCCCTCCGCTTGTCCCCTATCGCCTACATAAAACATAACCATTTCTTTTACACCAAAATATATATATATATATATATTTTAACTCTCACCATAAGCTTTTTTGTTTTTTCGTTTACTTCTTAAACCAAAAATATATATCCAAATAATTGATTACTTATAATATTAAATTAAAATTAAAATATTTATAAAATATTATATTAAATATTAAATTATCCTAATATATATAATACGCCAATGTTATGGTTTCGTCCTCAACTTTTGTTCGTACCATTCTCCATTTCTATTTTTTTTCTTCCCTTAGTTGTACCTTTGTGGCCCCCCACGCACCCCCTCTCTCTCTTGTTCGTTCCATCCTCTCCTTTTTTCTTTTTCTCCTCTTAGTTGTCCTTTTGTTGACCCCACCCATCACCTCTCTCTCTCTCTCTCTCTCTCTCTCGCTCTTCCCCCTCCCTCCCCCTCTCCCCTATCACCTACATAAAACATAACCATTTGTTTTTTCACACCAAAATATATATTTTTTTAACTCTCACCATAAGCTTTTTTTTCCATTTACTTCTTAAAGCAAAAATATATATCCAAATAATTGGTTGTTCATGATATTAAATTAAAATTAAATTATTTATAAAATATTATATTAAATATTAAATTATTTATTAAAATTTTATATTAAATATTAATTCTTATAATTTTATGATTAAGAATAAAATATTACACATTTAAAATATTTAATTTTTACAATATTAATATTTTTTATTTTTTATATTAATATTTTCATTTGAAAATTTCAAATTTCTTATATTATTTACTTCACTATAGTTTAAATCATATTTTATCATTGATTTCGTATTATTTTATTTGTTTTTTATCATTAATATTTTGATTTTATATTGTTATTATCGAATAAAAATAGAAAATAATACAAATTGGGTGAGTGGATTCATGTATTTTTATACTCGGGTATTATCTTTTGGTTATTTATTTACTAAATTGCACTCACATATTTTTTCAATTTTTATTTAATAAAAGTAATATAATTATTATAATTTTAAGTTTATATATATTTAATAATTATAAAATATTATGATCATCATAATTTGGTTGTATTCTGTTTTTCTACAATCCTATAATTGTCATTTTCACTAAGAATATGAAAAAAATTCATAGTTTATTGAAATTCAAAAGGCATTAAAAAAATGAAATTAAGTAAAATGGAATTGTATTGTATTTTAATACAAAAATTATATAACAATTATTTTAGTTTTTTAATGAAATATTTGATTTTTACATATAAATTTTTATATTTTTATTAAAAAACTTTCATTTTAACAAATATATATTACAAGTAGAATACGATAAAATAAAAATATTTTTGAATAAATTGATTAATTATGTTTAAATAAATTTTGTTATATGTTATGTTGGTGCCTATGTTTTAAAATAAAATACACATTAACAAAAATCTCCGTTATAATTAAAAATTTGTTGGAAAAAATTATTATTTTTAATTGATTAGTTTCAATATAATTATAATTTCTAAATTAATTTATTTAAAAAATAATTTTAAATATTCCCAAAAATATTTGGTTATTTCCCAATTTTGTAATTTATTAAAATAAAATTTTCATAAAAGAACATTGCAAAAGGAAAGATATTTAATTGGAAATATTAAATTATTAATATTTAAAAATTTAAAAAATTTATATATTAACTATTTTATATATATATTCAAATAATTGAATACTTACAATATTAAATTAAAATTTAAATATTTATAAAATATTAAATTGAATATTAAATTATTTATATAAATTTTATATTAAATACTAATTCTTATAAGTTTAGAGCTAAAAAAAAATATTACATATGTAAGATATTTAAATCAATATTAATATTTTTTATTTTATTTTTGCATTAATATTTTAATTTGAAATTTCATATTTTTTTTAAATTATTGATTTTACCATCATTTAAATTTATGTTTTCAAACTTACCTTTTTTTGCCTTTTGTTTTCTTTCCTTTTATTCGTAAAAATTTTTTATGAAAATTTATTTTAATAATTTACAAAAATTGCATTTTTTTAAAATAAAACCTTTTACTTTTTGTAAATATTTTCATTTAAAAATTTTTGTTTTCTTTTAGTAATTTTTCAAACTTACTTTTTTTTTTACAATTTTTTTGAAAAATTTAGTTTAAACTTTTTTATGTAAAATTTATTTTAAAATTTTTGCTTTCATTTTTTTTTTACAAATAATTGAATATTTATAATATTACCTCATTTGTTTCATAATAGTATTCAAAGAAAATAGTTTATTGTTCTTTGGGTAAGGTAACAAACTAATATCATAGACTATTTTCCTACTTAGGTGTTTGAAAAAAAAAAAAAACTCCACTATACCATATCCTAATTTATTGAATATCATGTTCTTTATATTTATC
The DNA here is from genome assembly GCA_037126225.1 of Dillenia turbinata. NCBI lineage: Eukaryota > Viridiplantae > Streptophyta > Magnoliopsida > Dilleniales > Dilleniaceae > Dillenia > Dillenia turbinata. The sequence continues at coordinate 19,399,574 of JBAMMX010000025.1, forward strand.
TTAATTTGAATTTTTATAAATTTATATTTTATACATGTTTTTCCTATTACTATTTGGTTGGTGTTATTTAATGTTATCATCTACTCTATGTAAATTAAAACTGAAATCTGTATATATTAGCATACTCTATCTTTTGTATGCTTCAAATTCCAATATCACGGTTAGAGTATTACTTTTTTTCGATATAAATATTGTTATTAAATATCATTATTTATCAAATAGGATCATCACTGCTTTTTTTTTTTTTTGTACAAGGAGATACAAACAAATAAGATCGAATTGGGAAAGAAAAGATGAAAATATGGGAGCTCTACTGCTTAAATTATCCCTGAAAGAGACATGATCATCATTATATTTACTATATCATATAAATAAATTAGTAATATAGAAAATGATTGAATTCAGATATTGAGATATTTATAGATATAATAACTATTTATACAATTAAAGAAATATAAATCACATCTTTTGAGTATCCTGTGCGTCTGCACGGGCCCAGAAACTGGTCAAAAACATAAAGTTCGAAAGAGAGTCTTGAGTAACTATTGTTAGGAATTCTTTTTGAATTCAAATTCAATTAAATCAATGTATTTAAAATTGAATTAATGGAGGAAAAACATAACTAAATGAATTAAATGTGATAAGGATAGAAGAAATTTGAATTGAGGATATATTTGGTTAGATTTTGATGTCTCAATCAAATTTCTATACAATTAATCTTGTTTTTTCATTTTAAATGTATAAATCAATTCACATAATATTTAACAATAATTTTAGATGATAATTAAGATATTTTAATGGTTTTTTGATAGTTGAGAGTCTATAAAAACCTCATCCTAGTATATTGGAACCCTAAATCTAAATTTCTAAACTCTACACCATCAGTTGAATAAAATTGAGAGTTTAAAAGGTTTGTGTACGTTTCAAAGATCATTTTAGAGTTTTTACAATTGTTGGAGATCATCAGAATCGAGAATGGTCGGAGGTATATTCAATCTCTTGTTCTCAGATTACTATTATTTGTTGATTTTTATTGTATCTGGTGCACAATAATTATTACATTTGGTATCAGAGTATGATTTGTCATCTATTTTTTAAATTTCAGCAAATTTTAAAATTTTCAAAACTTAGGGTTTTTTTTTTTATTTTTGAATATTTTTATCCAAAATCTTAATTTTTTTTTTTTTAAAAATTGAGCCCAAAATTAAAATCCTTACTTCATCACGATCAAAACCATGGTTTCAAAAATTATTTGGGAGCATTCTATACTTTTCGGTGGTTTTTCGACATATAGACCCATCGGAAGCGATTGGTTCAGGGGTCGGGACCCTCGGGGTTCGTCGGGTGAAGATGACAATGAACAGTGCATAAAGGTAAAAAATTTTGTGTTTTTTAATTCATTTAAATCTTACATTCAGGTTGAAAACTGTAGGATTGAAAGACATTAATTGTTTGAATTTTGATAAAAGAAAAGGATGGCCCACCATCTTGGAAATGAATTAAAAAAAAAAAATTAGTTTATAACATCATCTTGTTCACGTGGGCTTTATATCTAGAACCTTTGGGCCTCATCCTTTTATTTGCCATTGGGCTTTGCTGTCTTAAAAATTGTGGTTATATCCACAACCTTTCTCTAATTTCAGAATTTTCCAAAATGTTTTAAACTGTTGCGGTCTGATTTAATATTAATTTTTGATTCTAAAAACTTTAATGTTAATTTTCTGGTTTAAAAAATTCGAAAAAAAAATTTAAAACTCCCAAAATTTTTACAATGTCTTCTAAGCCCAAATTTTAGAAAAATCATACATAAAATATAATTTTGAGCATAAATTTGTAGATAAGGAAACGTACAAGATTAAAAAAATGTATTAAGAAATTTGATTGTATTTTTCATATTAAAATTTTATACAATTTGGTATGACAAAATTAAGTAATATTATTATTCTTGTTATTAATATAATTTCTAAAATTAATTAGAATTTAATCACATCGGTCATAATTAAGTAAAAAATTATATGTAAAGGCATAATCACATTAGAAAAATGATTGATTTACCATGAAAATTATTTCTATGTAATGAATTTTATCTCACAGGAATTTTTGTTATATGAAAATAATAAAATTAGAGATAAAATATCAAAATAGCTATTTTTCAATAGTAGTTTACTTGATTGAATTCCCTTTTCTATGTAATGCTGTAAATGCGGTTGATTTAGTATATGTTTAGTCTGGTTCTATCAAAAAGACAAGAACAAGTTTAAGGTTAGCTGATTTTTAAATAGTTTCATGTGATCCACCACCTACCCAGGAACCTATCTGGTACACTAGAGAAATCGTCTTATAGGATTAAATAAAAAAGGATAAACTGATCAATGGAAGACTAACTATTGGCAGTTTCCCAATTAGTCCACAGGTATTGGAGAATGAGCTATTTTTGGGTAAATCTTATCACAAAATCAAATAAATTTAATAGAATTGAAATTTAGCCCATAGATAATTTCTATGTTATAAATTTATTTTCATATGTTTGCATTAGTAAACATATATTAAATGTCTCACATATAATTAGTAAGAATGTTTATTTATCTTGTAATTTTCCAAACCATATATTTGAAATTCGATTTTCTCGATTTAAGTGGAGAGAATTATAAGAAATGAAGGGAAATGATGTTTCTCCATTTGAGTTATTTGGACATTTATTATGCTATTCGGAAAGACGAGCAACCTCCAGTAACCGATACAAATTTCGATACTGATAAAACTCTTTATGAACGTTGGGAGCGATCTAATCGCTTAAGTACCATGTTTATAAATAGTAAAATCTCGACTAATATCCGTGACTTGGTCAACCAATATACCAATGTTCGTGTTCTTGTTAAGACTATAGATAAGCAATTTGTGGCATCGGAGAAGTCTTTGACCAGTACTCTCATTATGCAATTCTCCTCCATAAGGCTCACTACTGTCCATGTTGTGCGCGAGCACATCATGTAGATGCGGGACATAGCAGCTCAACTAAAAAAACCTAGAGATTGAGATGCTCGAATATTTTCTCGTGCACTTCATTTTGAACTCCCTCCCACAGCTTTACAGTTCTTTTAAAATCTCCTACAACACACATAAGGAGAAATTGTTCATTAATAAATTGATGACCATGTGTGTCTAGGAGGAAGAAAGGTTACAGATGGAAGGTTGTTGATGGAGATGAAGAATGGTTCTATAAGTGCACATGTGACTGTGCAAGGAAAGAATTAGGGAAGTCCAAACTAAATCAAAAGGGCACAAAATCTAAAACGGACATAAAGGAGTCAAAGTATTTCTTTTATAAAAAGAAGGGACACATAAAATAGGATTGTGCTAAATATAAATGGTAGCTTAAGAATAAAGGTACAAAAATCTCATTAGTTTGTTATGAATTTTGCATGATTGAGATTTCTCATAACACATGATAGATTGATTTTGGTTGTACCATTCAGATTACGAATGTGTTTCAAGGTTTGCAAAATCTAAGGAAGCCAGTGGATCGTGAATAACTCATCTATTCGGGCAACAAAATGAGCTTACGGGTAAAAATCATTGGAGATTGCGAGCTCATATTGGCAAGCAGATATGTTTTGAAGTTGGAAAAAGTTTTTATGTACCTAAGTTTTCTAAAAAATTAATTTATGTTTCAAAACTTATACAATATGGATTTTTACTCCAACTTAATAATAAAATGACTTTGTTTTTATATACAAATGTCGTTGATTTTGGTCTATTATTGGATGGACTTTACAGTATTTATTTGCAAGACAATGTTTTTTTGAACACAATACATATAAGAACTAAAAGAAGTGTCATCGAGGAAAACTCTTCTATGTTGTGGTACCAGAGATTAGGACACATCTCCATAAAGAAAATTGAAAAGTTGGTAAAGGATGGGGTACTAGATACTCTAGATATTAGTGACTTTAAGACTTGTATGACCCTAGACTTTAGCGAATTTGAGACTTGTATGGACTGCGTTAAGGGAAAGCAGACCAACAAGACTAAAAAAAAAATCAGGAAGAGTTCAGAATTGTTTGAAATCATACATACGGACATTTATATTCCAAATGATTGGGATTTCTCATATCACATGATGGATTGATTTTGGTTGTACCATTCAGATTACGAATGTGTTGCAAGGTTTGCAAAATCTAAGGAAGCCAGTGGATCGTGAATAACTCATCTATTCGGACAACAAAATGAGCTTACGGGTAAAAATCATTGGAGATTGCGAGCTCATATTGGCAAGCAGATATGTTTTGAAGTTGGAAAAAGTTTTTATGTACCTAAGTTTTCTAGAAAATTAATTTATGTTTCAAAACTTATACAATATGGATTTTTACTCCAACTTAATAATAAAATGACTTTGTTTTTATATATAAATGTCGTTGATTTTGGTCTATTATTGGATGGACTTTACAGTATTTATTTGTAAGACAATGTTTTTTTGAACACAATACATATAAGAACTAAAAGAAGTGTGATTGAGGAAAATTCTTCTATGTTGTGGTACCAGAGATTATGACACATCTCCATAAAGAGAATTGAAAAGTTGGTAAAGGATGAGGTACTAGATACTCTAGATTTTAGTGACTTTGAGACTTGTATGACCCTAGACTTTAGCGAATTTGAGACTTGTATGGACTGCGTTAAGGGAAAGCAGACCAACAAGACTAAAAAAAATCAGGAAGAGTTCAGAATTGCTTGAAATCATACATACAGACATTTATATTCCAAGTACAGATTCAAATGGTCATAGTTACTTCATCTCATTTATATATGATTATTCACGATATATGTATTTCTATATTTTTTTCCATAATGACGAGACGTTGGATGCCTTTAAAATTTTTAAGGTAGAAGTAGAGAAACAATACGGTAAGCAAATAAAAATTGTGAGATCAGATAAATGTGGAGAATACTATGGAAGATATACAGAGGATGGACAAACACTAGATCCATTTACAAAATTCCTTTAGAAAAATATGATCGTTGTCCAATACTTTATATTTGGTTCACCTGACGAGAATGAGATAGTCAAAAGAAGGAACATGACCTTATTTGATATGGTTAGGAGTACGATGGCTAACTTCAAACTGCCTAAATTCTTATAAACTGAAACTCTCAAGACGGCAGTGTACATCTTAAATAGGGTCCCAACCAAACCTGTAGCCAAGACTCTATTCAAGTTATTTAAGGGTTGAAATCTAGTTTAAAACACATACGCATTTGGGGCTATCCTGTAGAGATAAGAGTTTATAATTCACGAGAAAATGAACTTAACCCAAGGACCATGAATGGATACTTTATCGGTTATGCTTATAAATTCAAAGGATATCAGTTTTATTGTCTATCCTACCACACTAAATTTGTGCAATCTAGAAATGCTAGATTTCTAGAGAATGATTTGGTCAGTGGGAGGGATCACTTTTTGGACTTAACTCCTGAAAGGGACCTATCAAATATCCCATCAAGTTCAAGTACCCAGTTAGTTGTTTTTCAAAATAACCCTTAAGTGTCTATAGATACAAATCAGGGTACGAATGACAATCGAGAAATTTCACAAATAACTAACCAAGATCAAGTTGGTCAACCTTCTCCTATGAAGAATGTTGGACCAACATTAAGGGGATATACTCGAAAAAGAAGGTAAGCTATAACTGATGATCATGTGATATACATTCAAGAGTCTGACTATAATATCGGAGTCATAGATGACCCAGAAATGTTTTCACAAACCATGAGTTCTAGGGACTCGAACTTATGGTTGAATGCCATGGAAGATTAGATGGTCTCCATGAGGAGCAACAGAGTCTGGGACATTGCAAAGTTGTTAGATGGGATAAAACCCATTGGGTGTAAATGGGTCTTCAAAACTAAAACTGACTCATTAGACAATATCGAGAAATATAAGATCAAACTCATTGCTAAAGGATTCACTCAAAGGGAATAAATCGACTACTCGGAGACATTTTCTTTGGTATCTAAGAAAGATTCCCTACGTATCATTCTGACACTTGTTGCATATTTCGATTTAAAGTTGCAATAAATGGATATGAAAATGGTTTTTCTTAATGGGGAACTAGAGAAAGAGGTTTGCATATATCAATCTAAAGGATTCTCTTCTAGTGGTAGTGAGCACTTGGTGTTCAAATTCAAGAAATCTATATATGAGATAAAACAAATCTCTCACCAGTGGTATTTGAAGTTTCACAATGTAATCACTTCATTCTATTTAAGAAAAAATATTGTGAATCAATACATATATCTTGAAGTAGAGTAGATTTTGTTTTCTTATCCTATATATGGATAATACACTACTTGCCATCAATGATAAATGGATATTGTACGAGGTGAAATAGTTCATCTCTAAAAATTTTGAAAAGAAGGATTTAGGTGATACATTTTACGTCATCGGTATAAAGATACATCAAGATAGATCTCATAGGATTCTGAAACTATTTCAAGAGACCTACATCAACAAACTATTTAAAAGATATAGGATGGAGAGCTATTCACCAAATATAGTTTCGATTATTAAAAGAGATAGATTCAATTTGGACCAATACTCTAAAACAGATTTGGAAAGGGAACAAATGACTAACATCTCATATGTTTCCGTTGTTGAAAGTCTCAAGTATACACAGGTCTACACAAGACTTGATATAGTACATGTTGTGGGGATATTAAGTAGATATCAAAGTAATTCGGGTTTGGAATATTGGAAGGCTACAAAAAAGGTGTTGACGTATCTACAAGACACAAAAAAACACATACTTACATACAGAAGAACTAACAGTCTGGAAGTAGTTAGGTATTCGAATTCGGAATTTGTTGGTTGTGTTGATTCCCGAAAATCGTGAGTTACATTTTCATGATGGCCGGTGGAGTTGTGTCATGAAGGAGTATTAAGCAGACATTGACTACGATCTCTACTATGAAAACCGAGTTTATGACGTGTTTTGAGACTACGTCACATGCGGTGTGGCTCAAAAGTTTCATATCCAGATTTAGAATTTTAGATTCTGTACCTAAATCATTATGTGTATTTTGTGATAATTCAGCTGTTATATTTTTTGTTGAGAATAATAAGAGTGGTAGTCGAAATAAATACATCAACATAAAGTAATTAGCCATTAGGAAAAAAATGTTGAAAAATAAAGTTGTAATTCAACATATTAATACTAATTATATGTTAGCCCCTTAACCAAAGGTATGTCACCAAGTAGGTTTAAAAAACATATTGTAAATATGAGTTTATTGGCTTATTTAAATGAAACTCAAAGATGAATTTTCTCAATTAAGTTGTGCACATGTATTTTGTCTTGAGATAAATTCATTAAGTTTGGATCTGAATAAACGTAGTGTTTATTCATAAAGTAAATGTCACCATAAGGTTAGAAAATAAAATATATTATGGAACACGGAAGATAATACTCACTTTTCGAGAACTTATCGCTATGACTCATGTACTTTATTTTTATAAGAAATTGACTTGGTTTTGATTTCAAGTCGTTTTACTAGACCAAGTAGGAGAAAGTTCAGAATTTTTTTTGAATTCAAATTCAATTGAATCAATGCATTCAAAATTGAATTAATGAAAAAAAAAACATAATTGAATAGATTAAATGTGATGAGAATAGAAAGAATTTGAATTGGGAATATACATTTGGTCAGATTTTGGTGTTCCAATCAAATCTCCACACAATTAATCTTATTTTTTCGTTTTGAATGTTCAAATCAATTCTCATAACATTCAGCAATGATTTAGAGTGACAATTAAGGGGTTTTAATGGCTCTTTGATTGTTGGGAGTCTATAAAAACTCTCTCCTAGTGTATTGCATCCGTAAATCTAAAGTTCTAAACTTCACACCATCTGTTGAGTAAAATTAAGAGCTTAAAAGGCTTGTGCACGTTCCAATGAGCATTTTGGAGTTTTTGCAATCGTCGGAAATTATTAGAATCAAGAATGACCAGAGGCATATTCGATCTCTTGTTCTCGAATTACTCTTATTTGTGTTGATTTTTATTATATTTGGTGCGTAATAATTATTACAACCATAACCTCAACTGATATCTTCTTTAAATTAGTCATGCCTAGGATCTGGGTCATGTCCATTGGCTCATCGGTCATTCTTTTGACCTCAAAACAATGTGCAAATGTGATTCCAGGACACATTCGTCTTACTGAACCAAAGGGAATAAACTCAAAATCTGACCTTTAACATCAATGTCCAAATGGTAACTTTCTGGGCAAGTGGAAAAATAGTGTCCCTCATTATGAAGCATATTTTTTTAGACTAAAAACAAGATTAACCCATAGATAAAAGCATGTTAACTTTTAGGCAAGCGGCCTTATTAAGAGTATCAGCATCAAAGTCAGAGATGCTGGCATCTTGAAGAATGTTAAGCATCACATCCATGATACATAGTTGTTTATGTGAAGTATTGCGATTGTGCCTCTTTCGTGATAGGCAAAGGACAAGCATACATGTGGCCTACTTTTATTCTTTTATCTGTAAGGTTGATTCTTTTATTTGATATCCTTGGATATTTTAATCTGATATCTCATGTTCGAAATCAAATGATAAACATTAGGTTGATGGGTTAATTTTTGTAACACCCCCATTTTATATTTATAATTAGTATGGTTGCATTAAAATATTTTCCATTTATTATATCATATTTTATCTCATACCATACTTTTTATCCGTTGATTAACCCTTTTTTGTGCCCTTCAGATCTTGTGGGCGTAAGGGCAGCAAGTCTATCATAGCACCTACATCCCTAAAGATGACTATAACCTGAGAGAACATATGGTCGATCATTAGGCCATGAGAACATAGTAACTTCTGTTGTCTTTTGGGGTGGTATTTTAGAGAGAGAGAGAGAGAGAGAGAATTTTCTTTTTATTTAGAGAGAGAGAGAATTTCTTTTTATTTTATTCTTTTGCGTCTTTAAGGATGATATAATTCCAAAGGAAGCAAGTCATAAGCTCACAACCCAAAGACAGCCTTTTTAAAAGCCCGAACTAGACACCAATAAAGAAGCACATAGGCTCACATTGGGTACAACACAACTATACAAAGCCTAACAAAAGCTGAATCACAAACCAAAAAACTAACCTCACAAAACAGGGCACTGCAACCTATGACAAAATAAAACTATTTTAAACTAAGAATACCACCATGTCTGTCTCTGCCACTTCACGCAATGAAAAGAGGAGAGAAAGACCAAAGCAAGGGAGGAATCTTTAACACACTCCCAAACAAACACCACTGGTGGATCAACATCCACATCTTCTATAAAAAGGCTAAAAAAAAGCATAGGCCCAAGCGATGCCACCCTTACGGCAAGTAGAGGGTTTCAACCATCCTCGATTCATTTGGGAAAAATAAAACATAAATAGAGGTGTGAAGATTGAAATCTCAATTAATTTCTATTTTACTCTCCCTTAAAATTTAAAAGAAAAAAAACATTGGTCAAATATCTTAAATTAGAGTGAAAATTTAATAGAGTAATTTTTTATTAATCTCGTATTTTTTGACGGTGGACTTTGTTTCTCCTAACTTATAAACATAAATTTCTAAGCTAAACAATCAATCTATGTTGATTTTTACTTTCAACTTTTTTGTTGGTGTAGTTATTTTGTTTTCATAATAATTTTTAAGTTTAGAAATAACACAGGAGAGTTAAAAGGAAGACAATAGGATTTGAAAAAGACAAAACCCTAGAAATCTCTCAAAAAGAAATACTACTCTATAAGAAATATATTTATTGAAGTATGTCAAAATAATGAAACACTGTAAATATTTAGAGGAAATACAAATCCTAAAAATTAGGAAACTAGAGAAATTAAGAAAATAGAAACTATAAAAATTAAGAAACTAAGGAAATTAAGAAATCAGAAAAATTAGGAAATTAATAAAATCAAGAAACTATAAAAATTAAGAAATTATAAAAATTAAAAAATAACTAAATTAATGGATCGCTTTCCCTTTTCTTGAACTGATCTTGCGTAGTCCAATAATTATTTAAAATCTGTTCCACATCAACTCCCCTACTTGAAAAGAACTTGCCCTCAAGTGATACCTCTAATCTCTGCATCCATATCCTCAACTCTCTCATTTGGTTTTTTTGTCAAAAAACATATGCTAAGTATGACAAATATCAATACAACTGTTATTGTATGCTTACTTAATCTGAAAAATATTGAGTCTCCAATAGTTTTAAAAAACTCTATACACTCCTGAAACTCTAAAACAGTAGTATCTTCACCATCAATATAAATCAAATCTTTTGCCTTCAATATCACATCATTGAAATCAGTCTCATCAAGTCTTTCAATAAAAGATTGCTTTTCCTAGTCGGTTAAAACCTTTCCCAACTCTTTGGATGATTTGAGCTTATCTTTAATAGCATATATGTTTTCTTCTAAGTTGTTCTTTAACTTTGCAGTTCTCCTTCTCTCTGCATCCTTTTTGTCTAGTGTTTCCAACTTGCATTTTGCTTCAGCAAAGGAATCCTTCGAAATAGGCATTCCTTAAATCACTATCTTTTCGACTATCGCCAGAGTTTACATATTTTCATCTAAAAAATCATTCTCGTTAGTCTGAACTCTACAAAATTATTGGGATAACATAGGGTTAACGTGTGATCCCTGAGTGACTCTCCTGGCGCTATCTTCACTTCTTTATTGTCTTGGTTTGCCCACAATGCCTGCAATCCTATTTCTACCCGCTCTACTCATATAGACAAAGTTTGAAGTGCAACCATTATGATTTGTATCTCTCTAAACACATCAAAAAGATTACTATCTTTACCGCCTTGGTTGGCCATTGTAAGAAAAAGTCTTAATTATGATACCACCTAATACGAGACAGATAGAAGAAAGACAATATGGTTTGTAAAAGATAAAACCCTAGAACTCTCTTAAAGAGAAATATTAGTATCAAAGAAATATATTTATTGAAGTATCTCAAAATAATGAAACACTACAAATATTTATAGGGAATGCAGACTCTAAAAATTTAAAAACTAGAGAAATTAAGAAACTAGAAAAAAAAAAAAGAAAACTAAGGAAATCAAGAAATTAGAAAAATTAAGAAATTATAAAAATTAAGAAATTATAAAAATTAAAAATTAACTAAATTAACAAATTCCTTTCCTTTTTCTTAAATCAATTTCGCGTAATCTAATAATTATTTAAAACCTATCCCACGTCAAGAAATAGCTACACTTAATGTTGTAGAAGTGGAAGTCAAGAGATTGTAGACTTGACTTTGAAGCAAAAAGATAAGAATGAATTCAAAGCCACTTGCAAAATATTTTCGTAGATATCTAAGCAAAACAATCATCAATCTATGTTGATTTTTGCTTCCATTCTTTTGTTGGTGCAGTCAATTTTACTTTTAGAAATGGCAGCACTTAATATTGTCTTGCCAATTGCCATATGGGCAGTATTAGTGGTTAATGATGTAGTAGATGTGGAAGTCTAGAGAGTGGAAGTCGGTAATTGTTGACTTGACTCTAGAGCAAAAAGGATGAGAATGAATTCAAAGCCAAGCCAAGCGTTGCAAAATATTTTCGAGACTAAAATATCATAATGCAAACAGTATTTAATTTTTTTTATAGTAAAAAAAATTCTCAAGGATTATCCTTTGTTTGTTAGTATTTACCCGTTTTTTATATTTGACGTATAAGATTTAACTCGGATATATTATAGAAGGGATGATAACATTTCCAAATAAAGTGTAAAAACATAATTTTTTTTTAAAGATATTAAAAGCATTGCCTCCTCCCAAAATAAAATTTATGTATTTAGTTTTAAAAAATGAGCAACTGAATTAAGTTTTTTTATATGGAGAAAATTTAAAATTATTGAATTTGAGAAAATTTGATAGAAAAAATTAATCTATTTAGATTTAGAGAGAGTAGATATAAATTTTGTTATTCTAAAATAAAATAAAAACTTATGTTTTTAAAGAGCCGAGGTTAAAATAATTAATTTTTAAGATAAAGAAATTATATCTTTAAATTTTAGAGAAAAACTATATTTTATTTTGCTTTCGTGAGAAAAAAACACAAAATCACTATTTTTATGGTCTCTTCCAATCCAAAACGAAATATTCTTACCAACCCACCTTGACTTGATTTTGGGTTGACCGACTTTGGGGGTGAAAAGATGAGAATAAATATAAATAGAAGCCCAAGCCTGCAAATATCCTGATAAAATCATTAAGAAAGGTGGGTATGGCATTTAAGTTAGTGAACAAGCTTAGCGTTTTGGCAATTCTCCTAATTGTTTGGTTGCTTCTGGTGGCCATGATAACACTCACACATCACCATACCACTGCATCAAACACTGCTCAACCCCCCAAGAGTATGTAATTTTTGTTTCTTCTTATTTATTTTTGATCCATGTTGATGCTATTCTTAATACTTTTTAGCTCAATTTTTTATGGGTAATTATCTCTAATTTTACCTAATTTTCATTCCATTCTTTAATCATAAAACATTTCCCAATTAATACAATCAAAAATACAAAATATTCCTTCTTTTTTTTTTGACCTTTTCTTCTTTTAGTTTATTTTTCTCCGATTTTGAATTCAATTGATTTCCATTTTCAACAAGTAGATGGTTCATCCACCATAAGAGGACTTTCGGAGCATCACCCATGTAGAAGCGCACCTGTCAAAGCAGAGGGGAGCGTGTCTCATCAAGGGCCTCACTGCTAAATAAGGTGATTACTGAAGAAGATTAATGCTATGGAGACAAAAATGATTCAACAGGCCAAGTCGACAAGTTTCTATAATTTTCTTGAATTGGATTCAATGAATATTCTGACCCATTCTTCAAATGGGTACAATCCTTAAAACAGTAAACCTAGAATAAAGATGTAAAATTTATAGTGAAAAGCTTTTAAATTTCCAGCGCATTTATAGGTAGGGAGCGTTTTTCAGTTTCTTATTATTTTGGTGAGACTGTTCACGAGTTTGCTCCAACACCAATAATTATGATTTAAACTAAAGACTTAATAATAATTAAAAAAAATTATAAATACAAATATCTAATTTGTTAACTGTTATATATTTAATAGATGTATGATTCCAGATAACAATAAATATTTTAACCCTATTTGAAAAATAAATAAAATAAAATGATTTGATTAAGTCCGAAATTAACTTTGACTTCACAAGTATACCATCCCACACATCAAAAGCATTAGGTGGGTAAGATTTGCTTAATTCGATACTTGGTAATTTGATAGGAAATGTTTGCATCTTTATTTGAAATCTTAATTTCATACTATTTGGAAAGTAGTATAGTATTTTCTTAATAAAAAGAAAAGAATATAAGATTGTCTATGTATTGCATAACTTAGATCAAACGTGTTTAATGTAATGATTTAAGTGGATGACTTTAGTTATATTCTGAAAAGTACATTTTCAACTTTTGAGATACCAAATTCTAATTTTAGGATGTTATGTCGTGTTATGTGCTTTAATGGAAAAATCAAATGGCTGAATCCTTGGGCAACTAGGAATTTAGGAAGGACAAAAAATATAAGTACCTAATTTTCCTAAAGAGATTTGACCCCAAAAAAAAGGTGATGCAACAAGTGCCCTTCTATATCAATTGATTCCTCAAGAGCACTTTCACAGTCGGCACTCTTCTCTTCTTATGCACCTCAAGGACGAAATCTCTTGGTAGGCTTGACAACAACAAAGTTAGATGCATTCATAATTTTCTGGACTTCTTTAGTATGAATGACTTCGATCGACAATTGCTCTTCCTCTTTGTCACAATCAAGAATTGGCTTCGAAAAGGATTTTTGCAGCAAACCATCGCTGACTTTTGACTCTAATTTTTATGAAAATCTGGGACTTTAAACCTTGTAACCCTGCTGAAAATTCAGAATTCAGCTTTTCGGTCTCTCTGAAGCCTTTCTTGCCAATAGCCTTGATGATCCTACAATAGATGGAAGTAGCAGTTTTTGACGCAAAGTCTATTCATAATCAAGACAAAGAAAATTGCCGTGCAACAATTACTTCATTCGATACCGAAACTCCACCATTCAATTGACAAGTCTCACCCTTTTCCTTTTTGGAATTTCCATATACTACCTATCAATTTCTACAATCTAATCTAGAAATTTCTTGATATATAAATTTCCATTAAAGCAAGGAATATCGACCATTAGTTTGAAATCACCCACATTTCTATTGGCAAACACTTTTCTTCCATATTTGGTATTTCTATGAGGCTCAGCAAAGTAATCATCTTCTTCATCCGAGTCTTTCATGTAGAGTTGGTGTTTATGTTTGCGGTCAAGAACATTTTTGCCAAGGTCTACGAGCGAAGCCCTCTCACTACCAGAAAACGGACTTTCAGTGACGAAAATTAGTGACGGATAACTATCCGTCGTTAATTAGTAATAGAATTGCGACGAGATAACAATGAAAATATTAGCGACAGAATTAGTGATGGAAAAATCCGTCGGAACCGTCATTAAAATTAGCGACGTACTCTGCCCTTATAGAAAGATACGACGGGACAACAGATCTCCAAGATCATGTGACCCATTTTGTAACGGTGATGATTTCAAGAAACATATCCGATGTGGTCATGTGTAAACATTTTTCCACCACTCTCACGGGAAACGCGTTAGTTTGGTTCAATTCTCTTCTGCCGTTAAGTATAAGGACTTTCTCTCAACTACAAGAACAGTTCGAATCACATTTCAAGATAAGCAGATGGGTCAAGAGAAAGTCTACTTCCCTGCTGTCATTACATAAGAAGGAGAACGAATCCCTAAGGGACTTCCTGGAAAGATTCAAGGTAGAAATAATAAGGATTTCATCTTTAAATCATTCAATTGCGCTGGCTGCGCTGCTAACAGGACTACGGTCTTCCGGCATGAAAATATCGATCACGAAAAACTTTCCTGTTACTATTCAAGAATTTTACGCCCGAGCCGAAAAATATATCGCTGTTGAGGATGCTGAGGCGTTTGATCATAGAAGGGATTGATCTGTTCGAAAGAAACGTAACCGATCACCCGGAAGGTCTCCACCAAGGAAGAGCCGAGCGAATCTCCCTCCTTCACAGAGCTATAACTACACCCTTCTGAATGAGACCCCTGGCCGGGTCTTAGCCTTAATTAGGGACAAGCCATATATTCGATGGCGCCCACGGTCAACCGAGGATGACTCCAGCAGGGATAGAACCAAATACTGTCACTTCCATCGTGATTACGGCCACACAACTGATGATTGTAAGAAGTTAAAGGATGAGCTAGAATTCCTGGTGCACAATAGGAGACTACACGAGTTTATCGACAGGAGGGAAAGAGATCCCCCGCCGGTCATCGGCATGAACCGTCGCGATGTAACAGGACAAAGGACCGACAAGCTACTCGGCCCCCAACCGACAGAAGAGACGAAGTAATACTCCAAATCTAGGATGGGCGAGTCTTTCAGAAACCTTCCCATTTTTTCGATAATTCATCAAAAAATGAAACAAGACGCCTAATTGTGCTGATCTTCTATCTCCCAAAGACACTTCCTTCTGCACCATAAGAAATTCTAGCGACAGACGTCAATAAACAATAGGGGGAAAAGGCCTGTCATTGACTTCATGGACGAAAATTTAGTTGGAATAGACCCAAGTCGACACGACCCCCTCGTGATGACCGCTAGGATTAGACAACATGAAATCAGAAGAATCTTTATCGATCAGGAGGCAGGTTGTAACCTTCTATACCGGGACGCTTTCAGACGAATGAGGTTTACTTCTACTCATCTCTAACCCCATGCAACCCCGATCAAAGGGCTTTCAGACGAATGAATATATCCCGAATGTATTATCTCACTTCCGGTCACCCTCGAAACAGCCCTTAATCATGTGACAGCTCTTGTCGTGTTCAAAGAGGTGGATCTTCCTTCGCTCTACAATGCTATTCTGGGTAGGCGGGCTGAACGCCCTAGACACTCCACCCAGCGCTAAACACATGAAGATCAAGTTTAGAACGCCGCTAGGGATTGGGACATTGTCATGCAATCCGGAGCTCTCAACTTCTGCTCCTAAGTGAACACTAGGGTCTACTATTAGTGGTGCTCTCTCCGGAATGCGAGGGTATCTTTCAAATAAATAAGGCACCAACTTAATGGATTTCTTGCAAGCATATTCCCTGATCCTACCGAATGGCCCCTCTATTTAAAAGTTTTCTACCGAATGGCGGATCTAAATCGTCTAGATCATATCGTTCGTACATGTCATCAATAAAAAATGAAACTCCCTGAACAGGTGGATATGACCCCTCTATCTAAAAGTTTCTTACCGAATGGCGGGTATAAATCGCCCAAATCTTATCGTTCGCATGTGTCGTTAATAAGGGATGGAACTCCCCGAACGGGTGGACACGACCCCTCTATCTAAAAGTTTTCTGCCGAATGACGAGACTAAATCGCCCATATCCTATCATTCTTGCGTGTCGTCAATAAGGGATAGAACTATCCGAACGGGTAGATACGACACATTTATCTAAAAGTTTCCTGCCGAATGGTGGATCTAAGTTGTCCAGATCCTATCATTCGTACATGTCGTCAATAAGGGATGAAACTCCTCGAACGGGTGAACACGACCCCTCTATTTAAAAGTTTCCTGTCAAATGGTGGGTCTAAGTCGTCCATATCCTATCGTTCGTACGTGTCGTCAATAAGGGATGGACTCCCCGAACGGGTGAACATGACCCCACTATCTAAAAGTTTCCTACCAAATGACGGGTCTAAATCGTTCAAATCTTATCGTTTGTATGTGTCATCAATAGAGGAATGAGCACCCCGAATGGGCGGATACGACCCAACCTATCTAGCGTTTCTACCGATCGGATGGAATCTCCTCTCTATCTAAAGTTTCTAATGACCGTGCGAATTAGCACGTCAAGCCTAATATGGTAAAGATTACAACATCAGACCACAAGACAGCCCCAATCGAGGACGTAAAGCAATGATTGTTTAAAATAAGAGTACTGGGATACAAAGTTCTAAAGGAAGAATACAAAGAATTGGACAGGAATAATGAGATTCATCGAGAGGCAGATCTCCTGGCAGTTGGAGTTGTAGTAGGGGCTACAAGAGCAATCGTCGAGCATTGGATGGTTGCAACATCTCAGCTGGGGGCAAATCATCGCCCAGACCCATTCGGCGAATTATCTCTTCAACACACTCTAATCTCTCGACTAACTTATGTTGGGAATCTTTGAAGGCAGTAGTATCCCTTACGCGAGACTTCTCGAGGTCAGCAATCTTACGCTCTGTCGTCAAAAGGGACTCTTCCCGAAGCTGAGCCAGCCTCTCAACCGATTGAAGACACATCTTGCGCACCCTGGCCTCTACTTCCAGCCTTTCGCATTGCGCGCTCAGTTCAGCAACGCGTCCTTCCAAATGGTCTCCCACCTGCCTCTTCTGTCGCTCTTAGAACTCCACGAGAGCCATAGTCTGAAAAGAAAAATAGATTGGGAAAGCAGCGAGAAGGAAAAGAAGCTGAGTAAGCATAAAAATGGAAGGGGGTGATACCATTAATCCAAGAGATTTAAGGGCCTCGCCAACTTGCTTCTGGGACAACCTGTGAAGATCCAGCTCACACCAATGAAAATCCAATCGATCCACAATTCAGTTCATCTCGGCCAGATCTATATAACTAAATTGCCCATCCCCAGCGCAAACTGCAATAGTCCCCCGCACCTTCGAGCCTTTCTGTCTGTCAAAGAATCGAACGGGAATGATAGGCGGTAAAGCAGTCCCATCGGGAACCCTGCGCTTTCCTTTGCGTGAAGGCTAAATCGGAACAATAAACGAAAACCCTACCATCTTTTCCACCACAGTTGCGGAAGCATGAGACCCTGTCTCAGCGCCAGGTAAGGGAACATATCCTGATCTTCCTAGTTCACCCCTACCAAGGCTCTCATTCCCCTTTGACTCACTTCCTTCTGAGGCCAAGGTCTCCATCGGAATGGTCCCCGACAAATCCAAGCGTTCCGACAGAACAACCAACTCTCGCCCTAACGAAGGCAAGCATGATAAAATCTTTATTCTCTTCAACAAGGGAGAAGAAGACTCCTGGAGGGCCACAGACGCCCCGACGGATTCCTGAGGAGATTTCCTCGCACCCAATTGAGTCTGCCTGTCGATAATAATTTTCTCCAGCACGGCATCATCAAGGATGTCCACAGAATCAACCCACGCAACCTTTCCTCTTTCCAATAAGAGGGGCCTATCGATCTTCCTCTTCTCCCCAATTAGTAGGCTAGCCAAGGACAGCATCTGATCATCTAGCAGGGACTCGACCCATATACCTCGACTGGTAGACTTACAATAACCACCGATCGATCGAACGAAACGACCGTGCTTAGATGCGGCTGGGGGCTTCAGTCCTAAAGAAGGCCCCTCATTGGCATCGGGCAGAGCAGGGATGCGATTCTTATCCGAAAACTCTACGAAAAAGAACATGTGCATCCAGTTCTTGTCAATGGACTCCTTGTAGCAGAACCTCAAGTTAAACTCAGATTGAGTTTGTAGTTTGTACCAACCCCTAGTCAAACCACTGTTTCCACATCTCATCAAGATGAAGATGGACGACAAGATGTCAAAATCAAAGCGAATATGACAAAACCCTATCAGAGAAGCCACGGTGACCACCAGACGCCAAGCACTTGGAATCAGGAGAGTTGGGAATATATTCCAATGACGCAATACTTCTGCAAAAAGACCCATATAAAGAACTTTTAGTCCATACTTGACAACTGATTGGTGGTACATTGGTACGCACCCCTCCGGTGCCATGTTAGCCCTTTCAGCATCCGTGGAGGATACCAAAGTGTAATCATCTCCCATCAGCATATCAGTTCAGACTTCTTGAAACTCCTTTATAGACATAGTGCTCGTGATATCGTCGATGCCATTGTAAGTTTGAGTAGCCAACGTCTTCACCATTGTTTTCGGAAATGACTTCTTTGGTGGCTCTCAAAGAAGGAAAATGAATGAAAGTGCCGAGTGTGCACGAACGAATGGCCTTATAAAAACACCAAGAGACGATCTGCATACCCCAACAACGACACGTGGTGATAATACGTAAACCAGGAACAAGTACTCATAGTGCCTTTCTACGAAGCGCCACCCTGAGTAGGGGGCAACCGGTGCGGCATAGCCCTAGGCTCAATTCGGAAGGGTCAGCACCAACAGGGCCCACAAAGGATGCCCACAAAGGACAGCTATCGTCTGACTTTAGCTGTTCTCTATAACAATCCACCAGAAGATCTTAGTCGCCCAAATCTTCCGAACGATAGGGTCTCAGTCGCCCTATCTACCAAACGAGATTTATCAAGCGGGAATGACCTCCCCGATCGGGTACTCAACCATTAGTCCATCAAACGACCAATCGATAGCCAACAGTTCTAACGATGCTAAAGGAAAGTCAAAACACCCTACGGTTTTGGTATCCTGTCTGAGAACGACATCTTTAGGATCCTTTAGTTAATGAAATGATCTCTCCAAGAAACGAAAGTTCTCATATGATGGAGTCACGATCAATTCGGAATATTAAACTCCCGAAATTTCTGGATCGATTCGATAAGGAAAGTAGAGTTGAGCACTCCAATGGCGTATGACTCTTGCATATATAAGATATCCCAAAACTCTCCAAACCAAGTACGCTCCCTTGGTCTAACACATTGGGCACTCTAATCACAGGAAACTTTTCTTTTTGAGTTCTCAGTCTGTTTCTTTTACATTCGAAAACCGCTTTTTTGACTTGAGCGTCAGAACCTCCTCCATCAGAATATCCTCCTGCGGTTTTTGCAGGTCTTACTTCCTGTCGACAGTGATCGTTCGAGTCAGTAATGAGTCGATATCTGTGGAGTCATGATCTATCTCGAACAACAATATCTTTTTTTTTCTTTATGCATTTTCGTGCAACATGGGGCGGACTTATGACTTATTCGGCCTTGTAATTTGGGACGGAAAGACATTTAGGTCTAACTAGCCAGAGTCTGCCGCGCTATGCACGGGTGCCCTATAATTTAAAAAATGTAATATTTAAAAGAAATTATAATTATTATAAAAGTATTAGTTTCTAATCTTGTTTATTGAATTGGTTAAAGTAAAAATAGTTGAATTAATGAAGAGAAAATATAAATGAAAAATTGTATTTGAATGTTAAAAGTTAATAGTGGTTAAATATTGTAATGTGTTTTAAAAGTTGGCAATGGTATAATTTTTGCTAAAATTTTAAATGAATTTGAATGTTTAGGTTTAATTTTTTTTCTTAATGTCGTAAATAGGTTCTTTATGAAAGTTTTTATTTTTTAAATAATTTGGGACATATTTCTTATTAATACAAATGTGACAATGGTAAAAAGTACCAAAATAGGATAGAATTGTAAATTTTAATATAGAAGATACTTACAGCAAAATAAAACAAACAAGAAATGAGTAATAATTTATGGGAAAAAGAGATGAGTAATTGTTGGGCAGGGATGTTTGAGCAAAAGAGGAAATAGATTCCTATATTATCCCATGTGTGTTACTCTTGGTTGACAAATTTTAGTCGACGAATGAATCACAATAACGATCAAAGAACAAACCAAAACCTTGAGAGATGACCAAAACAAAGCAAAGCACATAATTTATGGGAACACATAAGTAATCAAAGAACTTTTTATGAAAACAAATGCTTATCGCAAGGATCAATTATCGATAAAAATGAAACATTTGATAAATACAATAATTAGTAAAAATTTGAATTACTTGTTCTAAAAGGCCATTGGATTTCACAAAGGTCTAGAAAATGTAATTAAATTAAACATAAAAGCATAAAATACTAACAATCCATTATTTTAATTAAATTATTACAATAAAATGGACATTTATACAATAATCATACCTATTATTACAAATATATAAACAGCATATCTACCCTTTCCCAGCACAAATGCAACTACTGCCTTGATTCTAAGCTCACCATCTTCTTTCATGAAGAACAACCTTGATTTCACCTTATTTTTATATAACCAATATTTCATTCTAGAACATTTCCTAGACTAAACTAAAACTTGTTTGTGAGCAAGATCACTGTGATCAACACAAATTTCATAAGATTTCTGTTTCTCTGGCTCCAGAAACTGCAGACTCAAGAAGTAGAAAAAAAATTTTAAGTTAGACCTAGCCTAACTTATAATTGTTTTCCTAAGTATCAAACCTTCTGTAAAATTTTGCCATTGATTGAAACAAACTAGTGTAACAGGACATGGTATATTGACAAGAATTATGCATTTTATATTCCGACCTGTACCATATCATAGGAAAGCTAAATGCGAATAACTAAATTCAAGTAACTTAAGAGGCTTGCATAGTAGATTATCTAAAATTTTCCATCTAATTGATAATATCTTTCTATACGACTAAATTGAATGCAAAGTCATTTAGTTTAGCATTATATTCTTTTTCCAAGTTTTCCAACATTATAACAGTGGTAAATTGAAACACTGAAATTAGAATAAAGGGAAAAAAAACATTTTAAATTTGTAAAATTTGATCAAAAGATGAAATAAATATGAAATGATAGTAATAATTCAAGAATAATGTAATGAAATCACAGACAGTCACTCAATTTCAATTTTTTTTTATTAGAAAATTAAAATGAGAGCCTTGTGGTCTACCATATAAAATTTTTTTTAAAAAAATAAAACTTAAGAAATATAGTTTGTAAGAAAGAGAACATTAAAATGTTTGAAACCAAAGTTCTGAGAGGTTTATCTTAATTTGAAGTCTGGAAAAAAAAATATAGGATACTTAATCATAGATTCATTTTTTTTTTTTATCGTTCCAACCACCATAACAGCAGTAATGGCGACGTTATAGAGTCACAATGGCTAACATTGAAGTTTGATGACTACATGACTTTTGCTTGATTATGGAGCAAATCAGCTAAGCACTCATATCAGCCACTATCAGTATGTCCTAGTTTTGGCTTATGCATTCACACATTCACTAATATTTAGAATTATTATCAAGGCCTTTCTATATGATCTCAGCCCCTCCCCCACCATCTCTCCCCCAAAACACCAGAAACAACAATGCAACAACCATAGGGTGTTTACACTTAATACATTTACTTGAAAACAGAACAGTAAGCAGAAAGAGCTCAAAAGAGTTTAGTTTTTGAAGAGTGGAAAAATCATATCATCAAGACCTCAAGTAATATTTCATTGCAATGCTTGGTTTCAAGATTTCCTAAATTTAGCAAAATGGCATTTTGACCTACTGCTTATGGTGATACTGCACTTCTTATCAAATCTACTCAGAATTATTCCACTAAGATTTAGCATTAATGTAACATATTAATTATAAAACAACTAAAATAGTCTAGAAGTGTTGACCTCAGTATAAGCTTGTCCCAATTTTGAAAACCTGCATTTGTCAGATTTTCAACAGTAATACTTCTTTGGTTTTCATTGTGATCTGTTAGGAGGACAATTTTGAATCCCAATTTCAGAACTTCTTATAGAGTTTCAAGTTGGACTCTATCAGAGGTGCCACAGCCTTCTGAACCCATTTATCAAACTCTACTGCATCAAAAACCTCCATCCTACAAAATCAAATCCCAATCAGCATTAGGAAATGCATATCTTTTCTTTTGAAGGAAATCAATCACCCTCACTCAAATATCAAATTCCACCCATGTTGATACTGGACTTCTTATCAAATCCACTCAGAATTATTCCACTAAGATTTAGCATTGATACAACATATTAATTGTAAAACAACTAAATTAGTCCATAAGTGTTAAATTAAAAACTGACCTCAGTATAAGCTTGTCCCAATTTTGAAAACCTGCATTTGTCAGATTTTCAACAGTAATAATTCTTTGGTTTTCACTGCGACCTGTTAGGAAGACAATTTTGAATCCCAATTTCAGAACTTCTTCATAGAGTTTCAAGCTGGACTCTATCGGAGGTGCCACGGCCTTCTGAACCCATTTATCAAACTCTGCTGCATCAAAAACCTCCATCCTACAAAATCAAATCCCAATCAGCATTAGGAAATGCATATCTTTTCTCTTGAAGGAAATCAATCACCCTCACTCAAAAATCAAATTCCACAACCCAAAAAATAAATCCTACACAACCACAATACCAGTAGACCTAAAACCAATTGAATGTGGTGCTACACAAAGTCCTATAAAATGCCCTAATTCTGATTGGTTCAATTGCATAGAATCATTAAACATCAAGAAATCAGGTTTGATCGCTTGGTTAAAGTTGAAGGCAGAGAAGGAGTGAGATGAAATGATACATAGTGTCAATCAATATTGGGTTTGATCGCTTGGCTGAAGTTGAAGAAATCAGGTTTTCTTTTTTTTTGGAGGGGGGGAGTAATGCATTGCTTTTTCTTCACAAGCACACACACATTGAGAGACAACAAAAAATAGAGATAAACCCCAGAACGAAGAAATTATTTATCAGCTGGGGGGAGAGAGACTGAGAGAGAGGTGAGCCATCAAATTAGACATACATGGATAAGCAGAGAAAAATGTGAAAAAAAAAATCACATAATTCAAACTCAAAATCTTGAACAAGAGTACCTCAAGAAAGCCATCGGCATCAGCAGCAAGAGCCTGCAAGGCCTTCTGAGGTTCATTCAACTTGAGCGTAGCCTTGCTGGCAACATCTCCAATCATTACTCTCCCTCCACACGCATGAACTGCGTCCATCGCTCACTTCCGGAAATCCGACGCCAATTTATTGCTCTCCACCATCCCTCCTGGCTTAATTGCATTCGCGTCAAGACTCGCCTTCACAACTGGAACAGAAACCCTAACGCTATAGGCGTAAATTTGGAGCAACCGAGAACGGAAGTGCAAGAAGGGTTTGAGAAATATTGAGGGTTTTGGAGTGTGGTACTGGGATTTTAGGGTTAAATGCAGGCGTTTTTCCTTCTCGATTAGGTCGAAGATTTCTGGGTCTACTTCTGCAAGTTGAGTATTTCCCCAAACATTCACGGGATCCATTGAAATTTCAGGGAAGAAGATCTGGGTATAGAGAGAGAGAGAGGGAGAGATCTGGGAGTGGGTCGCAAGATGTGGGGTGGGAGTGGGCAATTGGGGAGAGTGTGTGTGCGTGTGAGAGAGCGGGAGAGCCATCGGATTGGACGAACATAGAATAGAATAAAGCCCAACCGTTAGATCACGACCAAAACCAACCCTATTCGCAAATTACTCATCTATTCTAAGACATCTCTCTCTCTGGTAGTGGGGACAGGGTCAATCACATGCCTGGTAGAGGATGAATTGACTTTCTCCTTCACGATAAGACTTGCCAACGCAGGAGGGTCATTTGATCACCACTTGAACACATTTCCAATTTAAAGCCAGTCCAACGAGAGCTTTCATAGTTGTAGGTGTTCTGAAATTTATTTATTTATTTATTTATTTTATATAAGGAGATAAATTGAATTGAAAGAAAAAAAAGATAAAAGTGAAAAAAGTTTTGTCCTTGAGGGCTAAACTTGAATATATATATAATTAAAACATTATACACATAAAAAGGAAAAAAAAAACAAAGAACATACATTTTCTGCATATTTCAAAAAAATAATGTGCTAACATATTTTTATTTTTTCAACCTATCTTTGTGTTTTGTTTTATTTTAATTTAATTAGAGGGTTTCGTTCATCCCCAATTCATTTGAGAGGAATAAAACAGAAATTTAACAGAGTAAATATCTCCATTATTTGGTGGTATTTACCACTATTTTATGTTTGAGGTATAAGATTTAACTCGGATATATTATAGAAGGGATAAAAACATTTCCAAATCGAGAGTAAAAGCATAATTTTTTTAAGATATATATATATATATATATATATATATTGGTATATAAAAAAGTTTGAAGTTGAAACTTTTACAAGATGGACGAGAAGGATACCAATTGTGTTATAGTTGATTCACAATTCCTTTTAAGATATTCAAAGCATTGCCTCCTCACAAAATAAAATCCATGTGTTTAGTTTTATTAAATATAAAACTGAATTAGGTTTTTTCAGATAGAGTAAAATTATAATTAAGAGAAAATTAATCTATTTAGATTTAGAGAGAGAAGATATAAATTTTATTATTCTAAAGAAATAAAAAATTACTTTTTTAAAGAGAGAGTTAAAATAATTAATTTTTTTAGAGAAAGAAATTGTATGTTTAATTTTATAGAAATAAAAATTAAATTTTATTTTATTTTAGTGAAAGAAAATTCAAAATACATACATTTACTACTAGAAAACCTACTTTCAATGATGAAAATTAGCGATTGATTATTATCCCTCACTAATTAGCGACAGAATTGTGTCAGATTAGTAATGAATAATTTAGTGATGAAATTAGCAACGGAAAAATTTGTCGAAAAAACATCATTCGCTAATTTTAGCGACGGAAATATTTTCATCCGTAATCCGTCACTGAAAATTGAAAAAAAAATTGAACAAATTAGCGACGAAATTAGCTGTCAGAAATAATTTCGTCACTACTCTGTCGTTGGGCTGTTTATTATTAATTATTAATTATTAATTTTTTAATTTTGTTTTTTTAACAATATTCTCGAATTCAAAATGAATATCCTTATCTGCCCATCGTTGACTTGAACCGAGTTTGTGGGTGAAAATATGGGAATAAAAATAAGCCAAAGCCTGCAACTGCAAATATCCTCATAAAATCATTTAATTTAAGTGGGTATGGCATTTAGGTTAGGGAACAAGCTCAGCGTTTTGGCAATGCTCCTCCTGATTGTTTGGTTGCTTCTGGTGGCCATGATAGCACTCCCACGTCACCATACCACTCCATCCAACACAGCTCAACCCAAGAGTAAGTAATTTTTGTTTCTTCATTTTTATTTATTTATTGGTGAAATTCTTCTTATTTATTTTTGATCCACGTCGAATTCCTTGAATAAGAACCAAAAAATGCAATATATTCTTTTTTTTATTTTTTCTTTTTAGTTTACTTTTCTCCTATTTCGAATTCAATGGATTTCCATGTTCAACAACCCGCAGAGGGTTCGTCCACAAGAAGAGGACTTCCTGAAGTGTGATGGATACCAAGAAAGAGACTCACGTGGATTGGACCAAGAAAGATACTCACGTGGATGGGTTTGCGGGAACCCGTCACCTCGGGCGCATCACCCCTAAATATAAGATGATTACTGAAGAAGATTAATGCTACGGAGACAAAATGATTTAACAGGCCAAGTAAACAGGTTTCTGTAATTTTCTTGAGTTGGATTTGATAAATATTCTGAACCATTCTTCAAATGGGTACAATTCTAGACAGTAAACATGGGATAAAGATGTAAAATTTTAATTGAAAAGCTTTTTAATTTCCAGCACATTTAATATTGGGGAGCATATTGTAGTTTCATATAAGTTTGTTGAGACTCTGTCCAATGGTTTGCTCAAACAATAATAGTTATGATTTAATAGTTATAATTTAAAGTGAAGACTTAAAAAAAATTGAGAATTTTTATAAGTACAAATATTCAATTTATTGACCGGTTATATATTTAATAGTCCTATGATTCCAGATAATAATAACTATTATAACCCATAATAAAAAAATAAATAAAATTGAAATTGACTTGGACTTGGACTTCACAATTATACAATTCTACACCCATCAAGAGCATTAAGTGGGTAAGATTTGCTTAATTAGATGTAATTTGGTGGTAAAATGTTTGCACCCTTATTTGAATTTGAATTTCATATTATTTGGGAAGTAGTATTTTCTTAATAAAAGAAATATAAGATTGTTTATACATTGCACAACTTAGATCCAAAGTGTTTAATGGGATGATTTAAGTGGATGAATTTAGTTATATTCTGAAAAGCACATTTTCAACTTTTGAGATTCTAAATTCCAATTTTAGGATGTTATGTTCTATCATGTGCTTTAATGGACAAATCAGATGGCTGAATCCTTGGGCAAGTGGGGATATAGGATGAAAGGACAACAAATATGAGTACCTAATTTTCCTAAAGAGATTTGACCAAAAAAATTGATGTCATATTAGTGAAGGAAGGGCCCTGGGAAAAAATAGGTTTTAATTCAAAAATTTAAAGAAAAATGTAAAAGTTTAAGTGATTAATTGTATTAATCAAGAATGGGATGATCTACAATAAGTAGGGACTTTTATTAAAAGAATGAAGAGATAATATACTTATAAAAGAAATAAAAAAACTTATTAAATAAATAATTGAATTCCCAAAAACAAAAGAAAGGCTAAAATTAAGATATTTTCTAAACAAGAATTCTCCAGAAATAAGAAATTTTCATTTAATAGGATTTCTTCTGAAATAATCTTAAGAAACCAATTTGAGTGGCTCTTCCTAATCGGTATTGGCCTGACATCCCATATCTAGGGACGGCAATTATTCGGTAACTATTCAGGTCATGTTAATAATATATCCAATCGTAAATCTTAATTTTAATATTCATATCAATTCTAACTTAACTCGGATTAAAAATTAAAAAAAAAAATCATATCTAACCCGATGAACTTTTCTAAATATCTGATTTGATCCAATCTAATCTAATATATTATATGCCTTTAAAAGATCAATCTGATCTTAAACCAAACAGTTCCTGATGCATATCCGACTCATACCTGACCTGAGAAAGAATGACATAATAATAAATAAAACTATATGAGGAAAAAAAAGAAACTAAATGCACTTGAAATTATTTCAAAATTTAGACCATATAAAATTATATGATCGAATGGCCCATTACCACAAAATCTGGGAATTATTGAACCCATTAGGCTATAGTCATAAGGCCTATGAACAACCGAATGTGCTCTCAATCTCTCGGTTGAGTACCCTCTTAGTTAGACACTCTCATTTATGTCCTTTGACCCTCTCGGTCATCCTAACACTTGGTTCCTAACTCTCGATCTTTGTACCTATTGGTTGTCCCCGCTCCTTGTTGGATACTCTCCATCAAGACAAAGCTAATTTCCTTTACACGATAAGTCCAACAAGTGAAATAAGGAAAGAAATCTCTAACAAGTTTAAAACCTTTTTAATCCGATATGAGCCTCCCCTAGTTTTAGAAAAAACTTTATCAATAAGGAAGTAAATCTCTATGATCATTAATTCCGATAAGGTAGAGAATATCCGTGATAATTTGAATTTCCTTTAATCAATAGAATTCTAAATCTCTAAAACATCTTTGATTACAGTTCTTATGATTTCGAAAGATTCTTAATTATCTCTCTATAAAGAAATTAGAGTTTTTACACCCTTAAATATATACAAGACTTGTTATGCATGCATGCTACATGAGGCTATACAGGGCTATTTTATACTCAATATAGACAACCAATCAAATACATTCAATAACTCTATACTTATCACACAAGGCAACACGAGATTATTCTATAACTCTACATAGTCTATTTCTTACTCTTTCATCACTACTTTTTCTAACTTGAGTTTTAGTCTCCCTGTCGGATGGTGGTCTCACCATCTACGAAGGTCTAAAAGACTCATCAATATTGGTTCCTCACTCGAGCCAGTGGAGCTATTATTGTTGGTGAAAAATCTACCTCCAATAGATTCACATTGTCTGTGGAAACAGACTGATTTCTCTATTAAATGCATTTCACTCCCTATCTCTGTCTCCTTCAATCACCAAGCTGTCAAAAAGAAAAAGACCAATTATCAATTTTGACGATGATCTGGTGGGGCATACACAACCCGCTGATTATCACCACCGGATTATGCCAATACCTCGTGAAGATAGGCTTCATTGGTCATGGAACAGATTGCAACCTCCTTGCGAAGATGGATTTCTAAGCTAAACAATCAATCTATGTTGATTTTTACTTCCAATTTTTTGTTGGTGAAGTCATTTTCTTTTCATAATAATTAATTTTTATGTTTAGAAATAGCAGCACTTAGTATTGTCTTCCCATATGGGTAGTATTAGTGGTTAATGATGTTGTAGATGCGGAAGTTTAGGGAGTGGAAGTAGGTAATTATAGACTTGACTTCGGAGGAAAAAGATTAGAATGAATTCAAAGCCGAGCCAAGTCCTTCCCACGCGATGCCAAATATTTTCGACAGTAAAATATCATAATGCAAACTGTATTTAATTTTTTATAGTAAAAAAAAAAAAAAAAAAAAAACTTCTGTTTTTAAAGAGCTAAAGTTAAGATAATTAATTTTTTAGATAAAGAATTTTTTTTTTTAATTTTAGAGAAAAATTATATTTTATTTTATTTTGTAAGAAAAAACTCAAAATGAATATATTTAAAGTATCTTTCAATCCAAAACGAAATATTCTTTCCTACCCGCTGTTGACCTTGATTCCGGGTTCACGGCTTCGCTTGAACAACAATAATTATGATTTAAAGTGAAGACTTAATAATAATTAAAAAATTTTACAAGTACAAATATCTAATTTATTAACTGTTATATATTTAACAGATTTATAATTTCAGATAATAATAAATATTTGACTTCACAAGTATACCATTCTACACGCATGAAGAACATAGATGTTTGTAATTTGATAGTAAAATGTTTGCATCTTTATTTCAATCTGAATTTCTTCATATTATTTCGGAAGGAGTATCTTCTTAATAAAAAAGAATATAAGATTGTCTAGACATTGCAAAACTTAGATCCAAAGAGTTTAGTGGGAGGATGATTTAAGTGTATGAATTTAGTTAAACATATTTTCAACTTTTGAGATATCAAATTCTAATTTTAGGATGTTAATGTTGTATCATGTGCTTTAATGGACAAATCAAATGGCTGAATCCTTGGGCATGTAGGGATATAGGATGAAAGTACAACAAATATAAGTACCATATTAGTAGAGAAACTTGGTGCCATATTAGTAGAGGAACTTGATGCAGCCAGCAAGTGTAATAAAGGACTCTAGGAAACAACTAGGTTTAAATTCAAAATTTTGAAGAAAAGTATAAAATTTTAAGAATTTAATTTGTAATAATTAAGAATGGGACAATCTACAATGAGTAAAGGCTCTTTATTGATAAAATGAAGAGACAATATACTTATAATAGAATCAAAAAAACTCATTAAACAAATAATAATAGGATTCCCAAAAAAAAAAAAAATCCTAAAATTAAAATATTTTCTAAACAAGAATTCTCGAGGCGTACAAAATTTTCATTTGATAGGATTCCTTCAGGAATAGATCAATCATGCCTATCGAGAAATCAATTTGAATAACTCTTCCTAATCAGGATCGGCTTGATATCCCACAACAGCCTCCTCCACTTGAAAAGAACTGGACCTTGAGTTTAATTCAAAAGAACTAAAAAAAATGCCAAGTATTGACTTTTATTTTCACATTTGGAAGGCGTTTGATCCTTACAAACTTACCTTCCTTTTGAAACTAATCTTGAAAAATATGTATCTATATAAACCTTTTGCACTTTTATTTTGAACTTATCGAGTAATATGGCATACTCGAGTAGTTCATCATCTGCAATTTGCATTACCTGTCCACATTGATATAACAACCCCTCTTGCCATGCCCTATGCATATAAAGATTTGATCATAGGGCTCCTAGCTAATGTATATCAGTTTCTGGAACACTAATTATCCAATTTTTTGCTTTCTTGGTTAGCATCTTTACAAGCCCATCCTATATTTCGTCTAAGCAAGAAGTCTATGATAGCACCTACATCCTTAGAGATGACTAAAACTTAAGAGAGCATGTAGTCGAGCATTAGGCTAGGCCATGAGAATATAGTAACTACCGTTGTCTTTTGGGGTGATATGTTAGAGAGAGAGTTTCTTTTTATTTTATTCTTTTGGGTCCTCAAGGATGGCATAGTTTTAAAAACCAGCAAGTCAAAAGCTCACAACACAAAGATAACCTTTTTAAAAGCCCGAACTAGACACCAAAAAAGCAGCACAGAGGCTCACATTAGGCAGAACACCACAACCATATAAAAAACATTGGTCTAATGTCTTCGAATTAGAGTTAAAATATAATAGAGTAATTTTTAATTATTCACATAACTTTTTGAGGGTGGATTTAGTTTCTGCTAACTTATACACAGATTCCTAAGATAAACAATCATTGATTTTTACTTTCAACTTTTTTGTTGGCGCAGTCAATTTCTTTTCATAATAATTTTTATTTTCAGAAATAGCAGCACTTAATATTGTCTTGTCATATGAACAGTATTAGTGGTTAATGACGTTGTAGATGTGGAAGTCTGGAGCAAAAAGATGAGAATGAATTCAAAGCCAAACCAAGTCCTTCCCACTCGTTGCAAAATGTTTTTGAGAGTAAAATATCATATTGCAAATTGTATTTAATTTTTTATAGTAAAATAAATTCTCAAAGATTATTCTTTATTTGTTGGTATTTACCCAGATGATACATAATCCAACGGCTTATTACCATAAAATCGAAACAACCCAAGCCCATTGGGCCATACCACCCGTTAGCAACCCAACATGTTTTCGATCTCTTGGTCGTGCTCTCCTATCGACCCTCTCAGTCTTGCCTTCTCGGTTATCCCACTCTTCAACGGATAAAACTAATATTCAAAACTAATATTCTTACCTACCCACCTTTGACTTGATTTTGGCTGACCGACTTTTTTTCTGGGGTGAAAATATGGGAATAAATAGAAGCCCGAGGCTGGAAATATCCTAATAAAATCATTTAATAAAGTGGGTATGGCATTTAGGTTAGTGAACAAGCTCAGCGTTTTGGCAATGCTCCTAATTGTTTGGTTGCTTCTGGTGGCCATGATTACACTCCCACATCACCATACCACTGCTTCGAACAAAGCTCAACCCAAGCGTAAGTAATTTTTGTTTCTTCTTATTCATTTTTGATCCACGTTGCTGCTTTTCCTTCAATACTTTTTAGCACAACTTTTGATGGGTAATTATCTCTAATTTTACCTTATTTTCATTCTATTCCTTAATCATAGAACATTTCACCATTAATACGATCAAAAACACAAAATATTCTTTCTTTTTTTTATTTTTTCATTTTTTTACTCTTTCTCCTTTTTGTTTATTTTTCTTCAATTTCGAATTCAATCGATTTTCATGTTCAACAACCGGTAGAGATTTCGTCCTCCGGAAGAGGACTTACGAAGCATGTTGGATACCGACGCAGGGTCTCACGTAAATTGCTTTACGCGGGTAAAAAAGGTGACTACGGAAGAAGATTAATGCTATGGAGACAAAATGATTGTCAAGTCAATCAGTTTTTGTAATTTTTGATAAATGTTCTGACCCATGGGTACAATTCTTAAAACAATAAACATGGGAAAAAGATGTAAAATTTCAATTGAAAAGCCTTTTAATTTCCTTCACATTTAAAGTTAGGGAGCGTTTTGCAATTTCTTATTATTTTGGTGAGATTGTGTCCACCAGTTCGCTCGAACAATAATAGTTATGATTAAAGTGAAGACTTAATAACAATTGAAAATCTTTATAAGTTCAAATATCTAATTTGTTAGTTGTTATATATTTAATAGATTTACGATTTGAGATGATGATAAATATTTGAACCCTGTATGAAAAATAAATAAAATAAAATGATTTGATTAAGTCTGAAATTGACTCTGACTTCACAAATATGCCATTCTACGTCCATCAAGAACATTAAGTGGGTAAGATTTGCTTAATTAATACTTGTAATTTAATGGTAAAATGTTTGCATCCCTAAGTATTTAACATTGTTTTAAAACCCAAACTGAGCCGACCAGTCCAACCAGTTCTGGACAAACAACCGATCCGGGTTTTTATATTGCATAACTGTGCCATGTGTGTCCTTCTGAATGGCTGGTTTGGATGGAGCGACCACTCACGTGTCCCTCTGTGGTTGATCGGTCTCTGACACGTGGATCACACGTGGTATCGGGTCTCGGGTTCGGACTAAAATGTCAATTGGTCCACGTGTCACCAAGGTTGTAACATGGGGTTAGGGAAATTGGTGTATATATATATAGACTCTGGCGAAAAATCATATCCAATATGGATTTCAAGGTTTTTTAGATGGTATTTTAGCTAATTTGACCGTTATTTTTCATGATAGTCCGATATCAGAAAGAGGTGGCCAATACTTGAGAATGAAACTAGAAAGTGTATACATCATCTTAGAGTCACCGATGGCAACTCTGGGTCATCGAAAAATTAAGTTAAAGGTATACTCTAAGTCTATTTTTTGCATGGTTGGCAAATTGTATTCGACATGATTTTTGAGCCAAATCTGATGGAATTCTGACTTTGTTTTCTAAAGATGACTTATTCTACGAAATTTGGTCTTCAAAATGTTCTAAGAATCACAAGAAAAGAAATTCAAATAAGAAATTTATGAGTAATCAAAATTGACTACCTGAAACAGAATAAAAAATATGAATTATTTTGGTTTACGATAGAGGGTATTCAAGTATATTGTTTTCTATAATTGTGAGAGTTTTAGCTCTAACTTTCGAAAGAGCAATTAATTTACCAAGTATCAACTTTATAATAGTTCAAAATTTTCAAAAAAAAATATTCACTATAGAGAAAGAAATCGAAACCCAAAAATAGTATCTTGAAATTATCCAAAAACAATAAGAGATTGTATTTTCAAATTCCGATGACTCTTTCCTCCAATTTCTGACAACTCCTCTAGTTGAGTTTTGTTCTCTCAAGTTTAAACCTTCCTAAAGCTATTTTAGGAATAAAAACCACTTGAGAATTTCTCTCAATTTTTCAAATTTCTTGCTCTAAACTCTCAGTCTTAATCTCTCCCTTCTCTCTCTCTCTCAATTTAACTCTAATTGAAACGTGAAGAAAAGTTCAACAACTCTCAATTCTAAGAGAAATTTTAGAGATTATAATGATTTAAAAGAGTTTTATATTTATCTTTTTAACTTAAATCCAATTTATCTTTTTAACTCAATTCTTTTTCTCTATAATTTTAGGGATAAAAATCTATCTCTTTTAATTTTATTTTTTAAATTTTAATTTTATTTTTTGAAAATTCATTTTTTTGAATCAAGAAAATAATTACACATAAAAAATGATAATAATAAAAGAAAAGAAAAAGAGCATCAGTACTCACATCATAACCTCTTTAAAAACGATTTTGTCCCCCGAAATCCAAATAGGAAGAGGCGGAAGGGAAAATGTATGGATATTGAGTACATATCTCATCCTTCCACTCTCAAGTGGCTTCCTCAATCACGTAGTTTCTCGATAGAACTTTTACCAAAAGTATGACATGGCTCCTTAATACTTTTTTATGACGGTCTACAAACTCCACTGGCTACTCCTCAAAAGTGAGATGCTCTTGCAAGTGTATGGACTAACTCTCTAGCACACTGGATGGGTGCAGAATATACTTGTAGAGTAGAGAAAGATATAAAACATCATAAATACATGATAACTCCTGAGGCAAATGCAACTTATAAACCACTGGTCCAATCCACTCTAAAATCAGGTATGACCCAATATAATGGGGACTAAACTTACCTTATTTTCCGAGCCTCGGAACTCCTTTCCATGAGGATATCTTTAAAAACACCTGATCCCCAACCTCAAACTCCAAGTCTCTACACCGCTTATCCACATAACTCTTCTGCCTATCCTGAGAGGTCTTGAGATAGTCCCGAATAATCTGTACTTTATCTACAGTGAGCTAAACATATTTAGACATATCAACTGTCTCTCACCCTCTTCATTCCAACAAATTGGCATATAACACTTCCAACCATACAGAGCCTCAATAAATCATCTAATATCCGTATAATTCTTTCTAACTGACCATCTGTTGGATGGTGAAAAGCCATGCTAAACTTCAACTTTGAACCTTTGGCTTCTTGAACTTGAGACCAAAGCCGGGAAGAAAATCTCGAATCACGATCAGATATTATAGACGAAGGAACTCCATGCGATTTCACTATGTTCTCCACGTACAACTCTACCAAATATTCAACAGTGTAATCAAGGTTAACCGGTAAGAAATGAGCTGAATTGATTAACCGATCTACAATTACCCAAATAATATTACAACCCCTAGAGTTTTAGGCAACTAGATCATAAAATCCATGATGATATGCTCTCATTTCCACTCGGGAATTCGTAAGGGCCGCAATAAGCCAAGCCAGCAAGGCTCTGATGTTTAGCATTAACTTGTTGACAAACCAAATACTAAGAGACAAAAATAGCCACATCTTTCTTCTTTTCTTTCCACAAAAAAGTTCCTCTGAAAGCACGATATATCTTAATGCTACGCGGGTGGATTGAGTAAGCCGAATTATGAGCCTCATCCATGATCCCATACCTGAGTTCAACATCTATAGGTACACAAACCTTGGATTTGAAAACCAACACACTATCATCTTGAAAGGAGAAACCATCCTAATCAGCATCCTTAACCTTCTCCCTAATCTCAGCCAGACCTCGATCGTTCATTTGGCCCTGTCGGATCCGATCTACCAATATAGATTTAACCTTGAAATTAGCCAACAAGGCAACACTCCTATCTTTACTCAACTCGGGCCTTAGTCTCTCAACTTCAACAGCAAAGGCATATAAGTAGAACGGACACAAGACAAACCTCATGACGCTTTCCAACTCAAAGCATCCGCAACTATATTCGCCTTTCCCGGATGATAGTTTAGAATCAAATCATAATCCTTAAGAAATTCCATCCAGCGTCTTTGCTTTAAATTCAAATTCTTCCGAGTGAGAATATACTTCAAACTCTTATGATCTGTAAATACCCTAAATACTCATCGTATAGATAATGTCTCCATGTCTTTAATGCGAAGACTATAGCTGCTAACTCCAAATTATGTGTCAGATAATTTATGTCAAGAGGCTTCAACTGTCAGGATCCATAGTTTACCACCTTCCCATTCTATATCAATACATAACCAAGATCTCGTAGGGAAGCATCACTATAAGCCTCATAACCTATTCCCTAAATTAGGAGGGTAATGATACGGGGTGAAAGTTAATCTGGACTTGAGCTCCTCAAAACTCTGCTAGCACTCCTCTGACCAGACAAATTGGATATCTTTTTTTAATAATCTAGTCATAGGAGCTGCAATATGAGAAAACCCTTCTATGAAACTCCAATAATAACAAGCAAGTTCTAGAAAACTACAAATTTTGGATGCATTTTTAGGCAGCTCCCACTTTACAATGGCCTTAATCTTTTATAGGTCCACAAACACACCCTTGGTCGATATTATATGCCCTAAAAAGACTACCTGGTCCAACCAGAATTCACACATGTTAAACTTAGCATAAAACTATTGATCTCAAAGAGTCTGTAATATAATTCGCAAGTATTCTTAATGTTCCTTTTTAGACTTAGAATAGATCAGGATATGATCAATAAAAACTATCACAAATTTATCCAAAAATAGCCTAAATATCCTATTCATCAAATCTATGAATACCACCAAAGCATTTAACAACCCGAATGACATCACTAGAAACTCAAAGTGTCCATACCGGATCCTAAAAGCTATTTTCGGAACATCTTTGGCCGTGATCCATAACTAGTGATACTCTGACCTCAAGTTTATCTTAGAGAAACCCTTAGTGCCTTGAAACTAGTCAAAGAGATCATCTATACGAGGTAATAGATACCAATTCTTTACTATCACCTTATTCAACTTTCAATAGTTTATACACAATCTTATAGAACCATCCTTTTTCTTTACAAATAGCACCGACGCACCCCAAAGAGACATACTAGGTCAGATAAATCCTTTCTCTAGTAATTCTATAACTGAATCTAAAACTCTTTCAACTCTACTGGGGCCATATGGTAGGGAGAAATATGGATGGGATTTGCCCCTGGGTTTAGATTTATGGTAAAATCGATCTCACTTCCGTAGGTAACCTTAGCATTCATCAGAAACAACATTTAAAAATTCTTAGACAACTAGTATCTCCTCCAACTTACCCGTCATAACCTCCTTAGAAGTACGGCAAACTAGAAAACACTGATATCCCTTTTTAAGAAGTCAAGTAGTCGATAATGCTGAAATCACATAAGTTGAGAGAATCCTCTTAACTCCCTAAAATACTATCCTGGACTAACTTATCCCTCCAAAAGCCACTTCCTTCCTATGACAATCAATGTAGGCCCAGTACTCCGACAAACAATCCATCCCCAGAATAGTATCAAAATCAACTAAAGATAAGGGTATAAGATCTGCTTCAAAAGAAAACCCACATATCTTAACCATGCAATCCTTATAAACCTAGTCAATATACACAATCTTATAAAACCATCCTTTTTCTTTAGAAACAGCACCGGTGCACCCCAATGAGATATACTAGGTCGGATAAACCCTTTCTCTAGTAATTCCTATAACTGAATCTAAAACTCCTTCAACTCTACCGGGGCCATATGGTGGGGAGAAATATGGATGAGATTTGCCCCTGGGTTTAGATTTATGGTGAAATCGATCTCACTTTTGAAGGTAACCTTGGAATTTATCAGAAAAAACATTTGAAAATTCCTAGACAACTGGTATCTCCTGCAACTTACCCGCCATAACCTCCTTAGAAGCAAGGCAAACTAGAAAACACTGATATCCCTTTCTAAGAAGTCAAGTAGTCGATAATGCTGAAATCACATAAGTCAAGAGAATCCTCTTAGTTCCCTGAAATACTATCCAGGACTAACTTGTCCCTCCAAAACCCACTTCCTTCCTATGACAATCAATATAGGCCTAGTACTCCGACAAACAATCCATCCCCAGAATAGCATCAAAATCAACTAAAAATAAGGGTATAAGATCTGCTTCAAAAGAAAACCCATATATCTTAACCATGCAATCCTTATAAACCTAGTCAATAATCACAGGAGGATCCAAAGAAATGACCACAGACATCATAGGGATGAGAGGGACTAAAAGGTGCTCGGTTTGTATCCGCTGAGTAAGAGATATAGATATAAAAGAATGGGGTGGCTCCATAATCTATAAGTATAAATATAGGGAAGTCACAAATAGTGAGGGAACTTAGAATCTACTTGTCTACCGGGAGCGAACGAACCGCCAGTCTGCTGATGCAGCCATCGGGTCGGTGGCCTATAGCTTGTATCGGTGCGATGGGGAGACATCTATGCATGCATACATAAGGGAGGAATTATAAGGACTATAAAAATAAGAAAAGAATAGAGATGAAATGAGAAAAAACTCTCTATTCCATTAAGCTCGACTAAACTTGACTCTAATACCAACCCTTGTAACACCCCCACCATAGGGTACTATCAGCATGAAGGCATTGGTGGGCTACTGAATCGACCAACACTATCATTAACGTAACTAAACACCTTAAAATATAAACAAATAATATAACGAATAGTGGAAAGAAAATGATACTTTATAAACAAAAGTTTGACCAAATTAAATGCATAGAGTAAATCGAGTTTTCTCAAATTCCAACTCAATGTAACTAAATTAATAAAATAAAATGTCAAATTAAAAAAAGTGGTTCAAACTACAAGTTTTTCCAAAATAAATGAAATATGAGAAATAATTTCCTAAAGATCAAATACTCACATGCAGATATTCTAACCTCCAGGGAGATCTGAACTCCATCCCATATGAACTCAATATCGACCGGATGAATAATCGAATGAGAGTGTAAACCGTGAATTAATCCTCACTTGGAAAATATGAGAAAATAGCGTGAGACAAAAAGATCTTACTGAATGTTACCGGACTCACAACGAAACTTATTTTCAAATGCATCAAAATCAGTATAAAATCAGTAATCAAAAATCTATACATAACTGTTCATATAAAAAATACAGTCCATAAGGTTCAATAAAAATAAATACTTTAAAATTCATATCAGTTCACATTCAAATACAAAACACGTCACATAGACTCGGGGTTGGTCCAAGGCATACCAAAAGGTCATCGGCCAACAACGATTTTGAAAAAATAATACCTTCCCTCTATCTCTAGGTGTCAAGACATTACATGCCATACGCAAGTAGGCAGACCCACATCCAAGTCCTCTATAACATCCAAATCTAAACCATAAACCCATCCGTAAAACTAAAAGATCTCTAACTCATTCTCCTAGATAATACAACACTCCCAAAAAAGATCAGAACATATGCAATACATCACCCATGAGCTAAATATATATTAAAATAAATAGATTTTAAAATTTCATGTGATTAAGAAAAGATCGAGTACTATCATGTATACAACTGGCAATCATTATCATAGATCCCAAAACATGTATATAAATAAATAAATCATTGACCAAATCATGTTAAAAGATAAACAGTAAATAAAACAGCAATTTTAATTAATCATTTTCAAATATATCAGTTTTTGAAAACATTTTTCACAAAAATAATTTATAAAAAATGTGATCATGGTAAAATTTACAAATGATTGTAAACATCTGTGTGCGGCTAGACCCTACTTGATGGCTTAAAAATCCCTAACCAAAAAATAGAAGAACATAAGAAAATATAAGGCTTTTGTATAAAAAAGCACATCTTGCCACGTGTTAGCATTTGATTGGTCCAAGTGTACAATTTTAGCCATATGTGTTACACATGGCTATTCAACATAGTGCCACATGGTACACTCCGCAGCATGTCACTTTCTGAATGGTTGGTTTGTGTGGAGTCACCAACCACGTGGTCAACTATCGTCATGTATCCATATATGGTTGGTCGGTCTCTACCACGTGGATTACACATGGCATTAGATCGCAGGTTTGAGTTAAGAAGTCAATTGGTCCATGTGTCACCAAGGTTGTGAAATGAAATTGGAGAAGTTTGTATATATATATAAATATATATATATATATATATATATATATATATATATATATATATATATATATATATATATATATAAATATATATATATACTTTGGTGAAATAGTTATATCCAATATGGGATTCAAGATTTGCGGGATGATTTTTATAGCTAGTTTGACCACCGTTTTTCATAGTGATCCGGTATCAGAAAGAGGTAATCAACACTTGAGGTTAAAAGTAAGAAGTCTGGATATCATCTTAGGGTCAATTAGAGTCACCGACGGCAACTCTAGGTCATCGAAAAATCGAGAAGAAGATGAGCTTAGGGGGTATTTGACATAATTTTTGACCCAAATCTGGTAGATTTCTGACTCTACTTTCTAAATATGAATTATTATATAAAATATGATCTTTAAAATAATTTAAGAATCATAAGAAAATGAATTCAAATGAGAAAGTTACGAGCAGTTAAACTTGACTCATCGAAACAAAATTAAAAATCTAGATTATTATAATTTGCAACAGGAGATTTTCGAGTGTTTTTTTCCATAATTTTGAGGATTTCAAGTCTAGCTTTCAAAAGATCAATTAATCTATCAAGTATCAACTTTACAATGTTCTAAAAATTTTAGAAAAATATTTACTATAGAGAGAGAAATCGAAACCCAAAAATGGTATCTTGAAACTATCCAAAAATAATAAGAAGTTGAATTTATGGATTCTAGCAACTCTTTCCTCCAATTTCCAATGACTTCTCTGGTTAAATTTTGTTCTCTCAACTTTAAATTTTCCTAAAACTATTTTAGAAACAAAAATCACATAAAAATTTCTCCCAATTTCTTATTCTAGTCTCCCAATCTCTCTCTCTCTCTCTCTCTCTCTCTCTCTCTCTCTCTCTCTCTCTCTCTCGCACACACACAATTCTCTCTCTCTCTCGCACACACACAATTTAACTCCAATTGAAATGTAAAGAAAACTTCTCCCCCTCAATTTAACTCGTAAAGAAAACTTCAACAACTCTTAAATCTAAGAGAAATTTTAGAAATTAAGATAATTTGAACGAGTTTTAAATTTATTTCTTTAACTCAAATCCAATTTATCTCTTTAATTCAATTCTCTTTCGCCATGATTTTAGGGATAAAATTTTATTTCTTTTAATTTTAATTTTTCTAAATTTTAAATTGTAAATTTTTTTTTTGAAAGTTTCTTTTTTTGAGTCAAGAAAATAATTACACATAAAAAATAATAAAGAAAAAGAAAAAGAAAAAGAGAAATAGCAATGGTACTCACACTAGCACACAACTATACCCTAAAAATAAACAAATTTCAATTTAGAAGTTAAAAAAAAAATCAAAAATTTAATAAATCAATTTTTCCCTTATTTATAGAGTGAACACACAATATACTTCTAAAATTAAAAAATCTACTCATCAAATAATTCATAAAAACAAAAGTCATAAAATTAAAATACTTTTTAAATAAGAATTTTTGAGAAGTACTTCTTTTAGGATAATCAACCATAACGTCTAAGAAATCAATCAGCTAACTTTTCGTAATCCCGTTGTGAGAATCTATCTCAAGATGTTCTTAGATAGGTAGGATATGTTCACAAAAAGAAAAAAAAAAAAAAAAACTCGGGTCTTTTTGGTGAGAGAAAAAAGGGTTATATTTAGAATATTAGGCCAAACATTTCTTTTGAGCTTCATTTATAAAATATAAAGCGACATTAGACGAAGATTGCTAAACAAAAAGGTGCAAAAGAAAGAAATGACATTATATGAAGACATAAAGATTTTGTCACAACCATAAAAGCATAAATCCTAATTCACAGTCCCATAGCACTCAGGAGGAAGTCTAGGCCTAACCAAAACATGTAGGGGCGTCAGCTTTTGATTAGTCAGTCCCAAGCACTCGCTCATATCAACCCTTTCATCACATTGTGTTTTAAGCTCAAAGCAATGCAGCAAACTAGCCAGACCCAAATGCACAACTTGAACTGCAAGCAATGTTCCAGGGCAGGATCTCCTACCTGACCCAAATGGCATATACTCAAAACTTTGACCCAAAAAATTCAACTCTGCATGACTTGTCATGAACCTCTCTGGCTTGAACTCTAAAGGTTCGGTCCAAATCCTTGGATCTCTTTGAATCTTCCATAAATTCACGATCAATCGTGTGCCTGCAGAGACATTGTAGCCTGAGAACTTGCAATCTTCACTTGCACAATGAAGGCTTATAAGTGGGGTTGCAGGATACAGCCGCAAGGTTTCTTTAACAATGGCTTGGAGGTAGACTAGGTTCTTTATGTCTGATTCAGCCAAATGTCGATTTTTGCCCACGTGGATGTCCAGCTCATCCTGCGCTTTTCTTAACACATGGCAGTAGTTAAGTAGTAGTGATAGGGCCCAGGTGAGCGTCACCATCATTGTGTCGCTCCCTGCTACAATCAGTTGCTGCCCAAGATGAAAATTTGAGGTATGAGGTGAGCATTTTATTCTAGGGTACTATAAATTGCCTTGCAAAGTCAAGTTTGAA
Source organism: Dillenia turbinata (assembly GCA_037126225.1). Lineage (NCBI taxonomy): Eukaryota > Viridiplantae > Streptophyta > Magnoliopsida > Dilleniales > Dilleniaceae > Dillenia > Dillenia turbinata. The sequence continues at coordinate 19,441,993 of JBAMMX010000025.1, forward strand.
TACTATAAAGTTCAGGATTTCAATTCAATGAACAACCCATCATGACAAAGAAACATGATTACCCTACATTCACACTACAACATCAGCTTAATCTGTTTCACATGCCAAAGGAGGTTCAATTCAATTGAATGACTCACCTATTTCACCACCCAGAATGGAGACATGAACATTAAAATATAAATATTAATTAACAATTGATCTTCCTACAGAAGATACAAATTTTGAAACATGCTAGACCTTTATGGCCTAGTTTATTGTTAATGGCTAGGTAAAAGAAGACTGTTAACATGTGGAAATGAGTGTTAAGTATTGAATAAATGGTTGTTCACGTGCCAAACCATGTGATACCAATTTGTTGGAAGACTAGCATAGCGAAAGTCCTTACCAGGCAAGTGGCTTTAATGATGGTATCAGCATCAAACCCTGAAATATTGGAACCCTCAAGTATATTCAGCATCGCATCCATAAAATCTTTGTCAAATTTTCCCCAATCCTCACTTCCCACTCTGTTTCTTTTATGCTCTTCAAGCCAACCTTCTATTAGATTATCCAATTCCCTGGCTGTTCTCTTCATTTGCTTCTCATATCCCATGAAACAATCCAACCATCCAAGCTGCGGTAGAAAATCGGAGACCATAAAAGTTCCTGAAAGATGAACAAAATCTCTCATTGCCTTTTGGTATCTCTCTGCCTCTCTTTGATCATCATCATTATTTTTTCCAAAATATCTCTTCCCTCCAACCATCTTCACCACAACGTTGTCCGTCAAGTCTCCAAACCATTGCTTCAAATCAACCAACACAAACCCATCTTCATTTTTCTCACTTGTCCACATTTCATAAAGTTCTCTTAGCGATCTCTTCACTTCCATGCCCCTTATATGCTCAAGCGTGTCCAGGCGACATGCTGAGAGAAGCTCAAGTGAGACAATCTTGCGAAGCTCACGCCAGTAAGGTCCATAAGAAGCAAAGCCAAACATGGCATAGTCATAGCCTAATATTTGCGCCGCGGTCAAGCTTGGTCTATTGGCAAAAACCTTGTCATGGGTGGTGAAGCATTCTTTTGCCATTTCCCAATTGCTCAAAACCAACACCGTGTGAAATCCAAGCCTTATAGTGAAGATTGAACCATATTTTTCTACCATGGCTCCTAGAATTTTGTGGATCAGTCGCTTGCCCCTTGCTAGTAGGTGCATGTGGCCAATTATTGGCAAAGCTCCTCCCACTTGTGGAGGATTGCATAGCTTGTCTTTAGAAAGTGATCTTGATCTTTTTGATTTATGAAAGTGGAAGTAGATAAGGAAGGCTAATATGCAAGAGAATACAGTTAGAGATAATTGGAGAGGAGAGTCCATAACTGTGAATAGCATGGAAGGTTTCTAAAAGTTTGGATCTGGTTTTAGGGCATAACTTATAAATACTAGTAATGTGCCATAACTTTTATTAAAAAAAATAAGTAACATTTTTTATTATATCATTTTTTCTAATAAAAAGAGCAATTATTGTTACTTATGTTGAAATTTGTCAGCCGCCTCACCTCATTGTTCTTTGTCTTTTTCTAGCATCATTTTCATCTCTTTTGTCAGCTTTGAAGGATTTGGTTTGGTCAATGGATAGCTTGTCAAGAACTTTTTGGGCCTGAAGTGCAATAGGCCAGGCCTGACCCATTCGTCCGGTGAATTTCTAAACATAGACCATTCTTTATAGCAGTGTATTTTTGCAACATACTTGCATGACAAGAATAAGAAGGGGAAAAAAAACTAGTACAATGCAGGAATAACAACAATCAACAATACTTTCAAACAGCCCACATACCCAAGAAACCTTGGGCTATAACAGCGACATAGGACCAAGGTAGTTTTGCAAATATCAACTTGTATTAATTTATATTTATTTGAAAAAAGTGAGATTTCCAGAAAATGTAAAAGAAAAATTATTGGGCAGTTATATTAAGAGGAACCGAACTTAACTAGAAACCTTTTTCACTCGACTTTAATTATGCCAATGAAATATAAACCAAACTGCTGCAGCTTCCCAGCCTCGTGACAATCCTGTCTGGACTAGCCAAACAAATGTTTAGACATAGAGCTTGGAAGAGAGTCTTGGTGTAAGCAGAACATGTAGTGGAGTCGCCTTCAAATTTGTTAGGCCTTGGCTCTCGGTCATGTCAACTGGCTCACCATTGGGTGTCTTAATCTCGAAACAGTGAAACAAATTGGCTAGGGTTAGGTGCATCATTTGGAGTGCAAATGTGATTCCAGGGCACACTCGCCTTCCGGACCCAAAAGGAATATACTCAAAATGTTGACCTCTAACGTCAGTCTCCAAATGGGTAGTCAAAAATCTTTCGGGCTTGAACTCTGATGCATCCTGCCACATCCGTTCATCACGGTGAATTTTCCAAATATTTATCATTAAGCGCGTATCGGCTGAAATGTTATACCCTGAAAGGGTGCAATTTTCTATTGTGGAACGTAGGCTACTAACAGGGGCAGGTGGATAAAGACGAAGCATTTCCTTGACTACAGCCTGGAGGTGAATTAGATTTTTTATGTCGGATTCGTCCACATGTCCATCTTTCCGTACGTGGGCTTCCAGCTCATCTCGGACGCTTTCCAACACCTGTGGATGATTCATTAGTAGAGACAAGGCCCATGTGAGAGAGACCATGATTGTGTCACTTGCAGCTATTATCATATTCTGCCAACAAGGAAGACAAATAGGATCAATTTGAGTGGAGAGATATAGAGAGAGGTTTTAACAACTTAAAAAGATCAAGGAAAAAAGACATCAAACAGAAGATATACATTACCAAATGGCAAGTAGTTGGGGAAAACTTGTCATTATGCTTGGTCATTTAAGAATTTGAGAATACTTGTCATTAAGCTTGGTCATTTAATATTTTGAGACCAAAAAAATTGAGACACTCAAAAGATGTACATGGTTGAATTTTGTCTCTTTGTTTCATTTTTTGTCTGTTCTTTTGTCCGCATTATTGACCAAGTATTTCTAAGGTAACTTTATTAAAAAATTTTGTCAATAATTGGACTCAATTTTCCGCACAAATTGTCAAGCTCTTACAGACATTTCATAAAAATTTTACCATAAGAAAAACGATTTGCTATATAGAAAATATTACTTGGTAACGTGAAGAAGATTGCTATGAAAAAGACTTACCAGGCTAGTGGCCTTGTTAATGGTATCTGCATCAAAATCAGAGATGTTGGAATCTTGAAGAATGTTTAGCAAAGCATCCATCAAATCTTGCTCAACATTTGCCTCCCCTGCCCCAATTATTCTCTCTTTGTGCTCCTCAAGCGAACCTTCTATTATGGTGTCCAATTCCTTGGCTACTCTTTTCATTTTCTTCTCCTACACATTAAAATCCAGCCATCCAAGATATGGTATACATCCGACAAAACAAACACCCCAAATAAATGAAGAAACTCCCCCATCACTTCCCTAACTCTTTGCACCTCTTCTTCATCAGTATTGGCTTTCCTTCCAAAGTATCTTTTTCCTCCTACCATTTGAATCGTGACATTGTAGGTCAAGTCACCAAAACATGGTTTTAGATCAACCAACACCCCTTGGCCTTTCTGATCACTCTCCCACCACAAGTCGTAGAGTTCTCTTATCCAAGTTTTGATCTCGTTTGCTCTAATATGCTTGAGCATGTCTAGCCTTTGATTTGATAGTAGTTCAACCGTGATGGTCTTGTGCATGTCGCGCCAATATGATCTGTAAGGAGCAAAGCCTATCATCGCAAAATCATAGGTTAACAGTTTTGAGGCTGTGATGCTTGGCCTGTCTGAGCAGGCCCTGTCTTGCACAGTGAAACACTCTTTGGCTACTTCCCAACTATTTAAGACCAAGGCTTTGTGCATACCAAGTTTTATGGTGAAGATTGGACCGAACTTGTCTGCCATTGCCCCAAGTGTTTTGTGGGTTAATTGGTTGCTCCCAAAGAGTTGCATGTGGCCAATTATAGGCCAAGCACCACCAGCTTGTGCTGGTTCATGGTCGCTGGTTGTCGTTAAATTGGACAGGTAAAGTTTCAGAAAAAGGCATCTGAGAAATAAAATGGTGAGGAGGCCGGGGAACAAAGTGAGCACAAATTGGAAAAGGCTGTCCATTTGGAGTTGGTGATGGCAAATTCACAAGTGACTTTTGTGTTTTAGAGATAGAGTTTATCGACGGCTTTTAATACTTATTATAAGTCGTTTACAAGTCTATCTTTGATTTCTTTTGCTTGCAATGTAGAAAGCAACTACAGCAATTAAATTAATATATCATTCGGGATAGTTTACAATATCCCATTGAATCTTCTTGTTCCTGGATGCTCTATAGGAATCCATCGCTATCCTTTCTTTCCTCCACCGAGAAAAGTTCATTCCGGTAATGCAATGCAAGAGGTCGGAAATCAGGTTCTTTCTGATGATGAAAAGAGCTTCTCTAGTAAGTAGGGGGTGGCCTTTCGGTCGCCTATGAAATCAAGTTATTTCCGATGATGGAAAAGGAATAAATGCAGGAAAGAAAATTACTTGTCTTTATACCTCCTTTCTCGGAGATACCAGTATGGAAATTGTTTAACCCCTTCTTAGGTCGCTTTTGTCTCATTCTCAGAATCAAACACTACCTATTTTTTTTTTTTAATAATCATTCCAAGAGTTGTCAATAATTCAACATTTGAACTATAATTATTATCTTTAAATAAATTCATTACCATCCTTATCATTTATCCAATAACCTTTCCAAAGAACTTTTTTTTTTTTTTCCTTGTCAGGCTAAGCAAAGGCAACCATTGAATAAACTAAGCAAGAATTATTGTTTATCTATGTATACCCTTAAAAGGGCCTTGAGATGTCACGTGACTGACAACCACTCATGTGATCCTTTCACCCCACTCCCTCTCTTAGTTTTGTTTCTGTCCGTTTTTTTTTTCCCCTTCTCTCTCTTCTTTTTATTTTGTCTACTTTTTTTCATTGGTTTTGCTTTTTATTTTTTTTTTGGCAATCCGGGTCATTGTTTTTTACGAAGTTCTTCTTTCTGTTTTCCATTTTTTCATTTGTTTTTGTCTCCTTTTTTATTTTAAGACTTTTTTTTACAATCCTGGTCTTTTTTTTTTTCATCCAAGTCTTATTTTTTGACCAAATCCTTCACTTTTTTCTACTTTTTTTTCCCGTTCATTTTTGTTCCCTTTTTTATTTTAGAACTCCGATTACACTTTTTTTTTATATATCTATATATCTAAGTAAATTCTTAAAAGGAGTTTGTACGGTCACATATGGTCGTCAAGTTACGTGACCGCTCACAGACCCGTGATCATGCTCCTTGTCTTTTTAAATATTAATATTATATAAATATTTTTTAACATTTTAATTTATCTATATGTAAACTTAAAAGACTCTTGTGGAGTCACGTGAGTGACGACCACTCACGTCACCCCACTCTCTCTCTCTCTCTTTTTTGTTTACATTTTCATTGATTTCGCCTTTTTTTGACAATCCATTTTTTTTTTTAATCTAAGTCCATTTTTTTTACCAAATCCTTCTCTTTTTTTTCACTTTTTTTCTGTTCATTTTTTTCCCTTTTTCTATCTTGGGACTCCAATTGTATTTATATATATATATCTATATATCTAAGTAAATCATTAAAAGGGGATTGTGCGGTCACGTGTGGTCGTCAAGTCACGTGACCACACAAACCCGTGATCATACTCCTTACATTTTTAAATATTAACATTATATAAATATTTTTTTACATTTAATTTAATATATTTAATATTGAATAAATATTTAAGTATTTAAATTAAATATTTAATTGTTTTTTTAATTATAAATTTTTAAATTAAATATTAATATTTATAAATTTTCTTAAATTATTTTTAAATATTGTACAAATATTAATATTATATAAATATTTTTTTTCAGTCTAATTTAATATATTTAATGTTAAATAAATATTTAAGTAATCAAATGTTTTTTTTTATAGATTTTGAAATTAAATATTAATATTTATAATTTTATTTAAATTAATTTATTGAATATAGTTTTAGTTTATTTTTTAATATTTTAATATTTTGTGTTACAATTTATTTTTTTATTTAAATATCAAATATATAAATATTAATATTAAAATATTTGATATTTCAAATTATCATTTGTATTATATAAATATTTAAATTTTAGATTTGATTTTAAATTTTTTATATCTAAAAAAATTTAAGTTAAAATTTAATATTTATAAGTTTTTTACAGTTAAATTATTAAATATTATAATTTTAGATTAAATTTTTTCCTTAAAATTCAATATTTCCTTTTTCCTTCCTTCAAAAAATAACATTTTTTTTATTATTATAAAATTATACATTTTATTTTTTATATTTTTGTGATTCCAAAAAGTGCACACATAAATTTATAACCCTTCAAAAAGCAACATTTCGTTTTCTTTCCTTCACTTCCTCTCAATTGCGCGCTTCACAATCCAACGACATATTCTTAAAGTTTTTTTATTTTTTATATATTTTGGATTTTCTTCAATTTTCAGAATATTATCTATCTATCGCATTATTTTAAAATTTAGATTTTTAAATTTTTTACAATCAAAACCTCAATATATTTTTTTATTGTGTTAATATTAGAAACTTAATAAATTGTAATTATTTTAAATATTTTTTTCATGGCACACACCATGCAACGCTCGGTGTGTTTCCTGCCTACTAGTTATAATTAAAGGGCACATTCCGGGACTTGTAGAGATTCCTTTGCAAAAAAATAATGGGGCAAGTGGCCTTTTAATATTAAAATGTTCCACCAATGTGGCAAGTGTGAAAATGCATTGGAAGCCCGTAAACACCAAATGAGAAAAAAAAAGTAAAAAAATAAAAAACAAAAGAGAAAGAAAGGAAAGAAAATCAAGAGGAAGAAGAAAAAACCCACTATTCTCCCACTCCCCTGCCCTTTCCTTTCTCTCCCAAAAAGCCAAGAGACCCCTCCCTCCCAGCTCTCTCTTCTTTCTCGCCCTCTCTCTTCTCTCTTCTCTCTCTCTCTAAAAATCATCAATGCTATACCTAAAATCAAATGTTGGAAACTCCCAAATACCCAAATATCAATCTTTGAACAAAACCCTAGTGTGAAATCTATCAAATTTTAGAGAGAAAAAATTTAGAGTTTTGAAAATTTTGGGTCTTGGATGAAATTAGTGTCTCAAATCAAGGTAATAATATTTTACCAATACATATTTGAGTTATTTAAGATTGTATTATTGATTTATGTAATTTTTTGAGATTTTTGTATAGAAAAAGAAATTAGAGTTTGTGGTAACTCAACTTTGGAACGAAACTAGTAATCCCATTTGAGGTAAATCATGTTTCTCAACTTAGATTTATATTATTATGTAAGTATTTAGCCTATTAAGTATTGGTAACATTAGAACCAGCATGAAAACTAGGATTTCTATAATGGATAGTTTGATCTTATTATGGTTTTTTTATCATAATTTTCTCTGTATAATAGTAAATGGAATAGGGTTTATTTTTTCTAAAACTAGACATCTAGAGCTTTAAAATGATATATGATTCGAATGAATTGGATGACAATTTGATTTTTGTTGATTTTTCAAAGAAGCCTGTTCTGCAGAACTATTCTGTTCCATGTCTTATTTCTGGCCGTGAATTTAACTTGGAATTTAGAGATCTTCTGGGCATAATTAGGCTGGATATTATATATCAAATTTGTAGATCTATGTCTTAACTTTAATTTGATATAAGAATCACTTAAATCCGATATGTGTAATGAAAGTTATGGCAATTCTTCAGTAACTACATAAATATAAGTCATAAATTTAGGTCTAACACAGTCATAAACTTAGGTATTTTTGTGTGATTAGAATTGAGTGTAGTTATAAACATAAAAGTTGTAGCCTTATGTCTTAATACCAATTTGAATCACCTCAATCTGAGTTTTGTAGGTTAAGATATAATGATTTTTCTAAAACATAGTTGCTAGAAAATTTGAATTATGAAACAAATGAGAGAAATTTTGGTTGACCCTAGTATTGGCATACATTTAAATGATAAAATTATATTTATTGTCTTAAATTGAGACATTGAAGGGTTAGAAGGGATTTATCTTGAATTAGATTGTGGATTGAAAGTGATTACCCTCCCAAGAGATGAGTGGATGCATACTTATGATTTTAAGTGAGAAAATATTTTTATAATGATTTTATAAATATTTTAAAAATTAATGTTCATATTGTTTTATAATTGTGGATGTTCCAAAAGGAAATTTAAAATAAAAAATGCGTCTATGTTTTGAATTGGAAATAATATGTCATATTTATCGATATTTATTGAATATGACTTGATTGAATTCATATATTGAGAATTCATTGAATAATTGTTAGCATATTTGGACATATATTGTCATGATTGTGAAATGATGTTGTATGCATAATTAATGGATATAATCATTCACTTCCACGGTGTGAGTCCAACGCGGCGATGTGGTTAGGGGTTTATATGACTTAGGAGTTAGATGTGCTCGAGAGATGCCTCAAAAGTTATCCTTTCGGACTAACCTGGTAGCAACCCAGAGGAGGCCCGAGCCAACACTAAAGTTTGGGGTATTTGTGGACTAAATAGTATGAAAATGTTTGGTTGTTCTGCCCTTGATCGCAGTAAACCATTGTCGAGAACTTTAATTTTTTGTAACCCCATGACTTTGGAAAAACACATGAATATGATTGGATGCATATAATTTGTACTCTAGAGTTTATTGAGGCTTATTTGGATAACTTGATATTTAATTTCAAACCCTTATTTTCGATGAATATGATAATATGAATTTTGAAATAAATTATTGCTTATTTATTATCATAACATGTTATACACTCATTAAATATAATTTATACTCACCCCTCCTAATTCTAATTTTACAGAGAAAGTTTAGTTGATTCCCATGATTGTTTAGCGTTGGACTTTAGAGTGATTGCCTTCAAAGACTTCTTTTGGCATAGACTTTACTCTGATTTTTGAGATATTAATAGTTGGACCCTTTTGAGGTAAATTTTTGTATAAACTTACTTGAAAACTCTTTTAACTTATGTGTTTTTATTTTTTATCAGAACTTGTAAAACTTGTATTGAGAACCTTTGTTTTTCATTTTTTTTTATTTGAAAATTTAATATGGGGAATTATTTTTGTTAGATTTGATTTGGATCCCTTGAGTAGGAACTATTTTATTTTTAGTGCATGAGATTGGATATTGATGGTTGGATTGGTTTTGTGCATGTGATTGGACTATGGATGGCTGGGTTGGCCTTGTGCATGCATTTGAACAGGGATGGACTAGGTTCGTCCTTGTTTGTGTATTTGAATGCATGTTGGCTTGCTTGAAGTTATTGGTTTATTTTGAAAAATGAATGAATATAAATGAATGTCTTGTGATATTTTGATGTATGGGTTAGGTTTGCCCATATTTCGAGGTAATACGACGGTTGTCGCGTGATCAATCTGAGAGCTAGAGCGTGATAAAGCTGCTGAAATCATTTTAACCTATACTTTTGTCTATGTTTTCTTTTTTTTTATCAAGATTTGAATCTGTGATCATAAGATTAAAGTATGAGAGTTGTGATCACTAGGTTGGGACTCTATGTTTTCATTTTCGTCATTGAATGATAGTTTGCCGAGAGAATGTTTGGTTTAACTGTCAATATCAAAATCAAAAATATTTTTGTCAATTTAATCTAATTAAATTAAGTTACAAACTCTTGGGATTAATTCCCATTTAAACGAAAATTGGGAGGCTTATATGGCTTTGGTAGAGCATTCTATCATTTTGTAACTCAATTCACTTTCTTACCAAAGAAAAAATTTAAAGAAATGAACTCAAATTTGTTCCTTAGACCTTTAACTAAACCTGCATACAATTTGTTACGAAATAAATTTAAAAAAAAAGAGAGAATAACAAAAAAAAATTACACACAAATTTACATAAAAAAAAAAACCTTCAAATCAAGTAAAAAAAACCACATACTCGGAGGAAGAATTTAGTATATAAGCAAAAGTAGCACAATGAAGAGTTTTTGAACCGTCAAACTCTAATCACACTATATATACATTTATATATATTGCACAATAACAAAAGCTAACTCCCTCCATTATCACCACAAATCTAAAAGAAATTCTCATAATATAATTTTTTTTATATCCCAGTGTGAACTAAGTTGAATTCGTATCACTACACTGTAACACAAATCAAGTATAAGATACATAAAGTTAGGTAGAAAGTTTTATGAAACCATAACCTCAACTTGGGAATAAACTTGTTAGAGATGAGTCTTAACTCCACAGATTCGACTCCTTCTGACTCGAACAGATGCTCAATGAAGAGGCTGGAAACCTACAAAAGACCATCGGAGGGTGCTATGGTGGAGGAAACTCCGACACTCAAGTCAAAAAGAGTAGTTTTCGAAAGGATAAATAGACCGAAAGGAAGGGAAGACGGACCTCCCTATGATTTTTGTGTGTTTTTGTGTTGAGTTCTGAGAATTTATCTCGTTACAATCTATCAAAGTCTTTTATATGATCTCTCGCTAAAATCGTATGATCTCGGGATGTTATAACTCTAGTTTCCTTATGAGGTGATCTGAAAATTCTGGATTCCAAATATCAAAGATTCGAAATCGTTATCATTTAGAAAATTTGATTATATTGGGAGATTCTTTTTTTTTATTGATTAGATCCTCGAAAGTTTCCTTCCTTACTTAGAAGACATGTTTCGTACTAAAATAGGAATCTCAGTCAATGGTAGGATTCAGTTGAGTGCTACTTTTTAAAGGTTGAGGCGTTAGGTTTCTTAAGTATTCGGTAGACTTTAGTCGAATGAGAGAGAGAAACAGTCGTTCAGTCTTACTGAATGCACTTGTAGATTGAATCGTATAAATCTAATTGAGAGTTAGCCAAACAACGAGTAGGATACCATAAAGTTAGACTCCTTCGGAAGGTCGGCGTAACGGAGGCCTATTCAGAGAGATAGATGTCATCGGTAGAGCGAGACGACATAAACTCATTTATGTTTAACCATATTGAATATATTGAATCATGCGTTGACATAGGAGTGTCTTCCATTAAAAAAAAATGCTAGATGTTTCATAATAAAGAGCAAGGGACGAGGGATGTGGAAAGCCATTTAAGGTTTATGCATATGTCAACATCTTTGACTTCTATATGACTTTCTATGTCGACATTCATGAATGCAATAAGTGCATTTATTTTAGTTTATTATTATTATTATTATTATTATTATTATTATTATTATTATTATTATTATTGACTTTTTATTTGCTCCCATTCTTGGAGAACGGAATGGTTCCAAACCTCTTCTATTCATTGAGAAATAAAGCTACATGTCTTTTAGTGTTCTAAATCTTTGTATCTCTGGAGTAAATCCTATTGAGTGGTGAAATTATCTTTTAGTCCTGTATCTCTAAAGTAGTGAAACTTACGCTATTTTTAGAGTGGTGGCTATTATTTTCTATCAAAATCTTCATCCTCCAAATTTTCTATAATTTTCATTTTGTCCCTAAATACCTTTCCTGTATTAATTTGGTATCAAAGCCATGGCAAGAGGTCGTGGCCGTGCTCGCAGACCCAAAGTTGACAAAGCTCCAATCCATGAAAGAGACCTTCATGACATTGAGATTGAAGAGCTAAGAAGACAAATCCAATAGCTTGAGGCACATCTTGAGCAAGATCAAACCCAAGTGGAAGGCACTTACTTAGTTGATAATGAGGATCTTAATCCTTTTGCTTCGGCTCATAGTTCGGGTAACTTTAGTAGTGATTCTTCCAGCCATCATACTGGCAGAAAGAATTACAGTAGACAACAAAGGCTAAAGGTCAAAGTAAACATTCCAGAATTCGAAGGAAAATTGTAATTAAATGAATTTTTGGATTGCTTGCATACTATTGAGAGGGTCTTTGATTTCAAAGACTATCCAGAAGATCGCAAGGTGAAATTGGTGGCCCTTAAGCTCAAAAAATATGCCCAGCTATGGTGGGAAAATTTAAAGAAGCAAAGAGATCATGAAGAGAAGTGGAAAATCAAGACGTGGGAGAAAATGAAGAAGGAATTGAAGAAAAGATTCCTTCCAGAAAACTATAGGCAAGATAATTTTCTCAAACTTCACAATTTGAGACAAATTGACTTATCTGTAGAAGAATATACCATTGAGTTTGAGTTGTTGCTGCTGAAACGTGATGTTGTTGAACCAAAGGAGCACACTATAGCCCGCTACTTGGGTAGCCTAAATGAGGAGATTGGAAATGTAGTTCTGTTGCAGCCATACTATTCATTCAACAATGTTAGAAAACTTGCTATGATTGTAAAAAAACAACAAAAGGCATCCTCAAAGTCTGGAGTCAAAGCAGTACTACATGGGAGTTCTTATAAAGAGAGTTCCTCATCTCCTAAACCCACTACTTCGAAATCATTATCATAAAAAACGTTTGTTAATTCTACTGAAGGCAAAGAGCCCCGTTACTCTAACACTAATTCAAGAAAAAAATGTTTTAAGTGTCAGGGCTATGGGCACATTGCATTAGAGTGTCCAAATAAAAGGGTCTTCACCATTGTTGAGGAAGTTGAAGAGGAGAATGATGATTCACAAAATTCAGAGGAGGAGGACGTCACTTATGCAGATCATGGAGATTTGCTTGTTATTCGAAGAAGTTTGGGTGTTATTCCCAATGACAGAGACAATGATGAATGGCTTCATCACAGTATATTCTATACCAGATACAACTCTAAAGGGAAGGTATGTGATGTTATTATTGACAGTGGAGCATGTGAAAACGTTGTCTCTAGTATCATGGTGGACAACTTACAACTTAAAACAGAAGCACATTCGTATCCATATAAGCTTAAATGGCTTCACAAGGATCATGAAATAAAGGTAAGTAAAAGGTGCCTTGTTTCATTTTCTATTGGCAAAAATTATTATGATAAAATCTGGTGTGATATTATACCCATGGATGCTTGTCATTTATTACTTGCACGTCTTTGGCAATATGATAGAAAGACTTTACATGATGGGTTCAAGAATACATATACTTTTTTAAAAGATGGTGAAAAGATTGTGTTGGGCCCTTCAAAACCTGAGAAAATTCCTAAACTATGTAAAGAATGAATTCATTTGACAATTCAAGAAATTGTTGCCGGTTTAAATGCTGCTCATGGTATTGATGTGCTTAATGAGGATGAAGGTAAAAATGTGATTCCCCTTACTGTGCAACCTCTGCTTGATGATTTTCTTAATGTTTTTCCTGAGGAAATTCCAACAGGACTTTCCCCTATGAGGGATATTTAACATTGTATTGATTTTATTCCCGGTGCTATAATTCCAAATAAACCTGCATATAGGATAAGTCCTACAGAACATGGAGAGTTACAAAGGCAGGTAGATGAACTGTTAGAAAAGGGTTTGATCCAAGAGAGCAAGAGTCCATGTGCTGTACCAGCCCTTCTTATTCCAAAAAAAGATGGGTCATAGAGAATGTGTATTGATAGTAAGTCGGTCAATAAAATCACGATCAGCTACAGATTTCTCATTCCCAGGTTTGACGATTTACTTGATCAATTACATGGTGCTTCTGTTTTTTTAAAAAATAAATCTCAAGAGTGGCTATCATCAAATCAGATGTGGCCAGGAGATGAATAGAAAACTACCTTCAAAACAAGAGATGGTCTTTATGAATGGAAGGTTATGCCTTTTGGTCTTTCAAATGCCCCTAGTACTTTTATGCGCCTAATGAACCATGTGTTTAAACCATACAATGGCAAATTTGTTGTTGAATATTTTGATGATATTCTTATCTACAGCAAGGAGGCAAATCAACATCTAGAGTATCTCTATAAAGTGTTTCAAATCCTAAGGGAGCAAAAAATTTATGGCAACTTAAAAAAGTGTGAGTTTTTCACCAAAAGCCTTGTTTTCTTGGGCTATATTGTGTCTGAAGAATGAGTGCTAATGGATCCCAAAAAGGTGGAAGCAATTCTTAGTTGGCCTACTCCACATTCCCTCCATGATATTCAAAGTTTTCATGGCCTTCTTCTTTCTATAAGAGCTTTATCAAAAATTTTAATAGTTTCATTGCTCCTATTACTGAATGTCTAAACGGGGGAAATTTCAAGTGGACTTCAGAAGCACAAAAGTGTTTTGACCTCATTAAGCAAAAGATAACCAGTGCTCCTATTCTCTCACTTCCAGATTTTAACAAGCTCTTTGAAGTTGAATGTGATGCTTCTAATGTGGGAATTGGTGCTGTGCTTAGTCAAGAAACAAAACCAATTGCCTTTTTCAGTGAAAAATTAAACGAATCACACAGAAAGTACTCCACTTATGACAAAGAGTTTTATACTATTGTTCGTGCATTAAGGCATTGGAGTCAATATTTATTTCCCAAACCATTTGCACTATTTTGTGATCATAAGGCTTTGAAATTTCTTCATAGCCAGCAAAAGCTCAATAGTAGGCATGCCTGTTGCATGGAATTTCATCAAGCTTATAATTTTGTTTTGAAGCATAAGTCGGAAATTCAAAATGTTGTAGCTGATGCTTTGAGCAAAAGAAACCACCTACTCTCTTGTATGCAAGTCACGGTGGTTGGATTTGATGTTATAAAAGAGCTCTATGAAAATGATCCTTATTTTGGGAAAATTTGGGAAGAAGTAAATGAGGGAGCAGCCTAACAATTTTTCTTGCAAGATGGGTTTCTTTTTAAAGAAATCAGTTTTGAATTCCTGAATGTTCACTAAGGGAATGTATTCTCTTTGAAACTCATAGTGGTGCTCTTGCAGGACATTTTGGAAGAGATAAGACTTTTGCTATACTTAAGCAAAATTTTTATTGGCCAAAGATGGAACGTGATGTCATCAGGCATATTAGGCGGTGCAAAACCTGCCAGATAGCCAAAACTTATGGTCAAAATACAGGCTTATACACTTCTCTTTCAGTAGCTGACAAGCCATGGGAACATGTAAACATGGAATTTGTTTTGGGTTTGCCAAGAACTCAAAGAAGCAAGGATTCCATTATGGTGGTAGTAGACAGATTTTAAAAAATGGCTCACTTTATTCCTTGCAGCAAAACTCTTGATGCAACTCATGTGGCTAATTTATATTTTTGTGAAGTTGTTAAACTTCATCCAAAAACCATAACTTCTGATCATGATACCAAAATTTTGAGTCACTTTTGGCGTACGCTTTGGAGGAAACTTGGCACGAAACTTTAGTTTAGCTCTACTAGTCACCCATAAACAGATGGTCAAACAGAAGTCATAAACAGAGTTTTGGGAAATCTTCTTCGAAGCTTTGTTGGGAAGAACATTAGGCAATGGGATTTAATTTTGCCTCAATTGGAGTTTGCTTATAATCAGTTAAAAAGTCAAACAACTAGATATAGTCCATTTGAAGCTGTTTATGGCAAAAATCCAACAAGTCCCTTGGATTTTGTTCCACTTTCTACTTCTAGCAGTTTTAGTGGGGATGTAAAAGAGAGAGCCAAGGAGATAAAAAGGCTTTATGAACAAATTCGTTCAAAAATTGAGAGGCAGAATGAAAAGTATCAAAATCAAGCAAACAAGTATCGCAAGTTTGTTAAGTTTAAGGAGGGTAATTGGGTTTGGATATACCTCCGCAAGGAGAGATTCCCTAAAGGAAAATATACTAAACTTCAACCTAGGGCAATTGGTCCATTCAAAATTCTGAAGCGCATCGAAGAAAATGCTTATCAAATTGAACTTTCAGATAAATATGACATTTCTAATACTTTCAATGTGTCTGATGTCACGCCCCGAACCGGGAATCATGAAAAGTCGCCCGTTACCCTGAATACCGGCTGTATTTCTACAGAAAATCGGGCAGAACCCCCCCATAAATCGGAGGTCTCCCATGTACAAATAACATGTTTAAACCTGTGAAATTCAAATCATGCTGTAAAATAAACAAATGACCATCCCGGCCTCTCCAAAACCAACAACTCCCAAAGCTGACATCCAAAGCAACGCAAGACTATAAAAATCTATCAACAACCGTAGCCACAGACCTCTACTGTCATGCCCAACTAGAGTATGAGCAGCCGCCACACCGAGCGGACCTAAATTTATACAAATGTATAACAAATTTCCCAAGTAACATTCAAATATGTACAATCGCCTCAATGCAAATGAAATATGAGAATTTCGCAAATAAATATACATAATTTATACAGTCATCCCAAAATAAGTACACGGTCAACTACGGACCTCAACAAGACCTCGCAGGGTCGAAATAAATTACGTAATTCATCTTTCAATTTAAACTTTAGATCTCACCTTCATGAACGTCAAGTACACCCAAACTCTATACTCTGAAATGTCGCTACAGTACAAAAATCCTGTCTGGGAGGAAGAAAGAAGAGGGGTGAGTATCTATGGGAGGATACTCAGTGAATGATGGGATTAATCTTAAGTACTAATAGTGTAGGTGAATATTGGAGTGTCAAATAGTATCATTCGTAAACAATAACCCAAGTTTCGCAATAAATCATGATATATTCAATAAAATGAACTCATTTATTCAATCACACGATATCATGCATATATGCATCCATTTAAAAATCAAGTAGATCATAGAGCTGGCCGAAAAGATCCTGGCAAAGGTCAACCATGACCAAGAACAGGCGCATCGGGGGTGTTATTATGCAAAGTGTTTCAAAAGTAGCTCTCTACCCCGATGTTGGCCGTGGGTTTAGTTCCTTGCTTACCCAGTCTCGTCAAATAGGACCTCGCCCGGTGCTAGACGGTGGCGTCACACACGTCCTCCCCCGATGTGGGTTCAACCGGCCGCACCTGTGAATAAATATAACTGGACGTTTGCGGATACCTCCTGCAGAAGCGTATCCGGGCAACTCGTGCCTCTACAAAGTCCCTTCGTAACTACGGAATCATCAATGTCATCATCATAGTATCTCATCACAAGTGGGCATCCCGGTGCCCTCACAGTTCATCAAAATATTTCAAATCCGTGTGTCATTACAATTTCATCAAAATCATTTCAAATCAACAACCGATGCAATGGTAGAATAGAAAACATTCTAGTTCTCAAATCATGGCACAATTTCATTTCATTCAAACATGGATGCATAATCGTGGAAAACATAAGTACGACACTCCAATAATCACAAAACAGATTTGAATTTCAATTTCATACGTCGAGACCATGCATATCAAAACATGTTTTGTTTAAAAACACGGTAAAAATCAGGTTTCACCATTTCATACAAGAGATTATGGTACCACTCACATTCTTGGGAGGGTGGTCACTCCATATTTCCACAATCAAACCAATTCGACTCCTCGAGTCTCCAAAGAGATCATCCTAATCAAATTATCATAATAATCATCAAATTTCCAATTAATCTTAGGGTTTATCATTTTCCCTAAGTTTGTACAAACCTTAATTCTCCAATTTATGAATAAACTCTAATGTCATCAATTTCCATTCCATTTATAAGTAATTAACCAAATCAAAATTAAGTTAAATTCGAATCTAAAATCGTTCAAAAATCGAAAACAAGTCTAAATACATAAATTCCCTATAAATTAGAAAAATCTTTAAAAATTCATACACTTTTCAATTATCATCTGATTTCTTCAAACCATATGTCATTTTAAAGGTATTAAAACATATTTTCATAATATAGAGATTGTATTTTGATTGCTTATATACAACACCAACTATAATGTAAAACAACGCATCAATCCTTAGGCTAAAATCCCCAAATTTTGACTGTTTTCATATATATGTCAAATTAAACTCT
Source organism: Dillenia turbinata (assembly GCA_037126225.1). Taxonomy (NCBI): domain Eukaryota; kingdom Viridiplantae; phylum Streptophyta; class Magnoliopsida; order Dilleniales; family Dilleniaceae; genus Dillenia; species Dillenia turbinata. The sequence continues at coordinate 19,459,857 of JBAMMX010000025.1, forward strand.
AAAAAACCATTTAAATCAATTCGATTTGATTCTATCATTCCTTTAACATGCTCCTTTCATATCAAACACTAGACTTGGCTTTATTGTTCAAGCATAGGATTTCAAAAATGCATTTTATTCCAATCAAACATACATTCTAAACCTATATAACACTTCCTTATGCTAATTTCACCCTAAATGCATTCTAATTTCATTCAATTAATGAAAAGACCAAAAATCTCTTTACCTAAGGTTTCCGCAGTCCACAACCCTAATGTTCGTGCGCCTACAACTCAGTACGGACCTGCAATACTTCAAATTGAAGCAAATTTCAGTAATTAAGCTTAATTAATATAAGAATCAAAACCCAAAATCCATAGGTCAGAACTTTCGTCCTTACCTTCGCAAGAAATGAGTGCGGGCAGTCTAGGGTTTGGGCGACTGTAGTTTGAGGCTCTGCAAGAGTGGCAGAAAGCGCGCAAACAGTGAAGGAGTTGCAACAGCGCGTGTAGAAGCTGTCGCGCGCTGCAGGAGCGCGTAGGAAGGGACTGTTGCATGCTGGCGTGCACAGGAGGTGGTGTCTCGCGCGGGGTCACGTGCGCATAGGGCTGTCGCAAGTAGAACATACGACATATGAATTAATTTCCTCCCTTTTAAAAATATTTTTTGAAAAAAAATATATCAATTCCGTACTGAGTTCAATTTTCCTGTGGAAGATAACTTTTCTATCATTAGGATTTTCTTGTCATCCCAAATTTTGGGACAAAAAGTCTAAATTATTGTTATTGTCATAAAATTTTCTTGGAAAGAGAAGCTACTTTGGAATTGAACCTTGTAATTCCGTTTGTCTCAAAATTGTCCCACAGAATCAACAAACATAGAAAAAGTCTCAAGCCCATTTCAGGAAAGATGAAGCTACACATTCACTCACTTCCTCCGTCGTAAGTCAATCGTCGACAGAAAATCAACAGAAAGTTTCAGGAAGACACAAGGAGAAATTATTTTGAAAGACTGATGCAAGACTGTGTTGTGTTAGTTTGTGTCTTTGGTTGGGGGGGGGGGGGGATTGTATTCCTTGAATCATGTTTCTGTAATTTTTTCCCCTTCCTTTTGATGTTTGAACGTTTTTTTTTTTTGGTGCCGAGCTAGGGCTATGCAAGATATCTGCACATATGCCCGTGCGCCTGGCTTCCAGAGGGAGTAACTTGATTAAGCTAAGCTGCCTGGTGAGGAAGAGGCCGTTTGCGCAAAACAGAGGTTTTTATTTTCTTATTTTGTAGTCCTCTGGAATGGGCCTACAAAATGAATCTTTTGTAGAGTTTTTAAGGTCAAGTCTTGCCAGTGTCCAGATTGGCAAGGATTTATGGGCGCAGACCGGAGGGATGGCCTGACAACACAAAATAGTTTCTGCGAGCCATTTTTCAACTCCCTCCCCCACCCCCAACAAAAAAAAAAAGAAAAAAAAAAAGGAGGAAAAGCGGTAACTGCAAATATTTTGTGCTCATGATAGTCTAAACTCATCAAAAAGAAAATCCTTCTCCCAAAAACTGATCTATATTAAGGATTCAGTAAGTCATTACAAACGTTGGCTAACATACAAAATATGTTAAATTACACAGATAACTAAGTTTCCCTAGAGGTTTGAACCGTAACATCTTGTTTCTTCTCTTCACTGACTGGTGTATTCTCAACAGTTGGCTCTGTTGGAGAATTGGGCTCTTTCTTAAGCTCAGTTTCAAATTCCTTTGCTGCCTGTCATGTTCAATAAGACGCATCAGTTAAAGCAAAGGCTGGGTGGAGTATCAACTATAAGACAAATGCACAAGCTTCCATATGTGTCTTGACAATCTACAAAGCATGTTCATATGCAGCATGAGCTTGTTCATTTTGAGACCTAGAGATAGGCCAACACTTGCAGATAGGGAGGAATGCAAAAGGAGCTGGTCCAAATAAGGCATGCAGGAATGGGGAAAATTTCAAGAGCCCGGTCCATAGGTTTTGAGGGTGAACATTTTATCAAAGTTGGAGGGGTTTCAAAGAATGATGAGGAACAGCAATTGATATAAAGTAAACATGAAAAACAAAAGGTGATGATCCCTATATTGTGTTGAAGAAATGATTTTGGCACTGCATAACAACTGCATAGTAGGTTGAGATTGAATAAACAATGAGAGAGATTTTGATGATTCTATGTTATTTTCATTTCCAACTAAGGGGAGACGATTAAAATTGTTTGTAAATATTTATTAAAGAACATTCAATCAGCATAGATTAGAGTGTATAAAAAGTAGAGATGGTCACTTTTCATTCATCTACCACATTCTCGAAAGACCTACCTCACAATTTTTTTGTTAAAAACACTTTCATTGTTCACCCTACCAGAGGTGGAGATTTGACAGTGCATTCAGAAATTTGATTTAGTACAATTAGTAGGAACCTAAACAAAACCCACAATAGTTGCTAACCAATCACAGAAAGCATGTTTCCTATCATATACCAAGATAAAACATAAAACCTAAGACCATATTTCTTTGTCTTCTCTGTTGTATAGCATGGCAACTTCTCTGTATCACATTTCTGTTTCACTTATGACTTATGCTGTATTGAATCATGTATATGCTTGCATGTAAAAAGATAATATCAAACTATTAGCCAAAAAACAAATAAATATATAACAACAGGATCCTATACTTGGTCAAATCGCTACCCACCCAGTAACAATCACAACTTTTTATTCTAATTCTTTCACCCATCAACTTCAACAGTTCAATGATTCAATATCAGATTCATTGTGGAATTCAACAATCTCTAGACATGAAAGAGTGTTGGCAAGATATGCCCAAATTGTACTAAAGTCATCCACAACTACACCTCTATGCTAATAAACCAGAACCAATATATATACAAAGGAAACATCCTCAAATACTGAGGCAAAATATGAGCTAAGAAATTGGAATTTAACAAAATGTGAACCCCCACAAAAATTTGAGAGCTAATCAAACCAGGAACCATGAAAATAGCAACAACGTTGCACTGGTTGACTCTTTACCAGTCCCAGGTAAAAGTTCTGGAACTAAAATATAATCTACACCCTTACTCATATCAACACGGATGAAAATGGGTCGGGCCAAGCCGAGTAGTGGGTTGCGCAAGCTCAGCTCTTCATCAAACACACAAGATGAGCTCAACCTCAGGTTGTTCATTGTGCGATTCAAGTTCAAAAAGTCATTTCAAAACCTAGTATCATACTGCATCTTCCAAACTCTTCAAACATTTCCAATTTCCACAAGAATCCAACGAATTCCCCACCCCCCCAAAAAAAAAAAAAACTAATTCAAGTAATTGGCCTTCAACAAGAATAATTTAACAAAACCCTAAAAAAATAACAAACCTGTTGAAAGCTTTTGACAGTCTTGCCAATGCTACGACCGATTTCGGGCAACTTCTTGGGGCCGAAGACTAGGGCAGCAACGCCGGCGATGACAACCAGCTCCGGCACGCCCAGGCCGAAGAGGCACGTGCAAGAGAGACCGTTTCGCTTCTGACTCCTATGAAATCTCGGATTCAAAACGAGAGAATTCGTGGTTTTGGTGCTGAAGAAAAGAGAATTGGAAGAGGAGAGAGAGAAAGAGGAGGAAGGTTTTGATTTTCGTGGAAATGTAGAGAGAGTGAAAGTTGAAGTAGACGCCATTATCTCCCACTCTCCCAAGATATTTTTTGATGAGTTTCCACAGAGAAGGGTTGAGACGAAACAGCTGCCTACCCAGATTTTGTACGGTTGACTCCACTTCCTTCGAATGATTTTCCATTTTCCTTTTTTTTTTTTTTTTACCTCCTTTTCGAGTATTATGGAAATAGTAATCATTTTTTCTTCATTTTCTATTCAAAAATAGATTTTACGCTTATAGATTTCAAAAATAGAAATTTTGAGATATTGCATAAAGTTTACCAACTATAGGGAGCTTTGTACGAAAAATATCCTTTTAAAAAAAATCTTAAAAATAACACAACGTTGAAACTAATTCGAAAATTTATTCATATGTTTTGCGAGTTGAAAACATCACATACATATGTTGAAATATTGGGACTTGAAGACACCACATACCATATGTCTCGTTCATTCCATCGCAACTCTGTCTATGAGACCATAGACAGCAAAGCCCAAGTCATCGAAAGAAGCGATCTTGGTGAAGCCTTGAAAGGCAGCGAGCCTCCAACGGGTGTAGACCAAAAGCATCATACAGTAGGAGGTGAGAGCAATAACAAAGAAGATCATCAACAGGCCAACTTGAAGAAACGATCTTGCTTGAACTGATTTCAGGGAGAGAAACCATTGATGAACAAGGGAGGGTTTTGTGAGCTAGTGCTAGCGGAGTTATGGAGGGGGAGTGATATGGCATAAATTGGTATAATATTTATAATTAATTTTGTTTTATTTTCGAATAAATATTATACTAATAATTGTATTTTATTATATTTTATATGTTAGGAATAATGGATGAGACATAAAGAAGAAAGAAAGAAAAAGAAAACAAATTTGGAAGTTTTAAAGATTTGTAAATATTTAAATATTCTTAAATATTTGGGAATAAGAATTTTAGAAATTTTAAACCCCTTGTAATTTTTTATTTAGTAGTTACCTAAAATTTATGAGAGTATTCTCTTTTAAAATTAGGTTAACTCATTCCCATATATAGGGATTACATTGTGCAAAAGAGGAGAGCCCAAGAGGAGAGAAGAGAGAGCCGAGGTGAGGCAGCCCTTGGGGTCAGTAGCCCCTCCACGTCCAGCACTTTTTTTAGACTTTGTTTTTATGTTTGGTTGCTTCAAAAACATTATAGCGGCTGCTCCTCTTAAGAGAAAGGATGGTTGCCATTTTTTTTTCTTCCTTGTTCGACAATTTTAGGATTGAATAAATTAATTGTGAGTTTTTTTTTATGTTTTCATTTTAATTTTAGTTTTCTAGTTAAAGGATATTGAAGTCTTGGTAATTAATGATTATGAGATTTAATTGGGATTATTAAATCAATATCTTATAGGTATTTATTTGGTTCCTGCGCTTCATGGATCATGATTTTTTAGGATTTATTAAATAGTGGCCAATATTTAATAGTTTTAGAATAATCTACAACTAATTAAAACGGCAAATCCGTAATTATTTGATAGTTTTAATGAAGTGGTAAATGGCATTCATGTCATGGAATTAAATAATCTAATTTAAATGAACCCGTCGTGTGTTTGTTAATTAGAATTGGGTCTCTCTAAATCTTAATACTGTAGGGACTTTCAATCCTAAGAGTTTCTCTAAGGTTGACTCTCGATTAGAGAAATGATTAACGAACTTCTCTTAATTATCGATGAAGTAAGGAGAGATTGGTCGTTGGCCGTTTGTCGACGGCTATAACCAATTTATTTATGGGTGTTGAAATTTTTAGATAAATCAATGTTCAATCACATAAAATCAATGTGGATATAATTCATTTGACTAGAAAAATTGATTTCACCTTAATTTTTATTCTTTTATTTTTGAGTTCTTTATTTTTGATTAATTAGTTTAGTTAATTCTCCAACCTCTATATTTTTTTTATTTTATTTTATTTTCCTTAAAAGAAGTAAATCCGTCGTTCCCTGTGAATTCGACCCTGCTTACCTTAAACTCGTCTTTCGTAAAGTAGGTAATTTATTTTTGTTGGTTTGACACCCACCAAATTTTGACGCCATTGCCAGGGAACGGTGTTAAGTGATTTACTTCTTTTAAGTTTTGTTTTCTTTTTATTTTTGGGGACTAATCTTTGCAGTGAACTTATTGAGATTTGACGGTGACATAAAAGAGAAGGATTTGACGAAAATATGGCTGGTCAAAAGACTTTAAGGGAGTTATTATTTCCTGATGAACATACTTTTTACAGTGATTTTCCTAATATTGAGAATTTTCAACAATTTGGAATATGACAAGATGTTCCAAAGAGAGTCAACGAGGTAAGTGATTTTTCCCTTCGTCAAGAATTGAAAGAACTAATTTTTCTTATTCGTAATTTTATTATAGGGGAAACATTACCGATACAAACTTGTGGAATTTGCTCAGAAATGGATCATCCAACCGATAAGTACCCCATTCTTTATAGTGACCCATATTTGAACATCTATAACCAAGGATGGTGAAATCAACCAAACTTCAGTCATGAAAATTTACAACAAGAGTTCCCACAACAACCACAATGCCAACCACAATTTCAATTTCAACAACCCTCTTTGAATCAAGGTACGACTCTAGAAGAGATTATTAAGAGTTTGGCTAACAGCATTTTGAGTTTTCAACAGGAAACAAGAGCCAACATTCAAAATTTGGAAAATCAAATATCACAATTGATTGAAACTGTGAGTCGATTGGAAAATTCATCAAAAGAAGTGGAAGACAATTCATCAAAACCCGAATAAAATATGAAAATCGAGCAAATAGAGAAATCATCAACAATAAATGAATCCACCGATGAGGTAAATAATGAGTCCAATACTTTCAAAACAAAAATTTTGATTTTATCACCTTTTCCTAGCAGATTGGCACAACCGAAAGAGAAAAAAGAGAAAGAAATTTTGGAAACTTCCCCAAAAGAAGGATCCAACATTCCTTTTTTAGAAGCAATAAAATAAGTGTCAAAGTCATTCATGGAAAAAGTCAAGACAAAAATTGATACGGATTTGGGTACTCTAACTCTTGAATTTGATGGTAAAATTGATACTTTTAATATTGTTGATGTTATGAAGTATTCAAATGATTTTAAGTTTATTTTCAATGATGGCATGGTGGAATTCATTGTTCATGATAATTTTGTGCAATATGAATTGGATTTTATTTTTAAGGAAAAAGTAACAAACAAGATTGCACAATTCGACAAATTTCTTGATGACAAACTCCCACATTGGAAACAATCATTGGTAGATCATAAAATCTTTCACTTCAATTCAAAATTGAAGTTCACGCCAGATATGTTGAAATCTAAATGGATCAGACCCGTCATTGAATGAGGTTGAATGAGGAGGTAATGTCGAGTCAAAGACATTAAACAAAGGCGTTTGTTGGGAGGCAACCCAATATTTTCTTTTATGTTTTTTGTTTCATATTTATTTGATTTGATTTAGTTTTGATTTTGATTTTTAGGTGAATAAATGCTGAAAAATTCGGTGACCAGAAATGCTCTGTCATTAAGGCGTGCCCACGCCTTAACAAGCTTTCAATACTGTCCAGTTTTACAAATGCTCTCAAATGACCAAAATTGCACATGATTTATGGTATGCCCACGTCCTAAGAAGAGGTTCATTGCTGCCACCAAAACTTTTTCTTCAAAACTTGTTGGATTTGACCCTCCATTCACCACTCTACCCTAGGGAAGTTTTGTTCTCACTTTATCTTTCTATTTTTGCTTTTATTTGATACGATAGTTATTTATTATTTTTTTTCTCTATCATTTAGCATACATTGGGAACAATGTATGATTTAGGTGTGGGGGGATATTTCATGTTTTTATTTGTTTGTTTTCCTACAATAGATTTAGTTTTGTTTTATTTTATTTAAAAAAAGAGACAAAAAAAAGAGAAAAAAAATCTTTCGAACTTTCTAAATTGATAACTGTTATTTGGTGGACTAGAATTTTATGAAAAATAACTCGTATCAATGGTTTTTGTACTTATAATGACCGTTCATATCTTTAATGGTTTTCTTTAAATGATAAGCATGCAAGATTTGACACAAACCTCATTTAAAAGTGAGATTTTGAGTCTAAAACGAACAAATTCATTATTTGTGCTCGAAATTTCTTTTCTTGAGTGAATATCACACTTGGATTGAATATTCTAGAACTTGCAATGTTATGCATTTCGAAATCACATCTAGGGTTTCATGCATTGAAATGATAAAGACATCTAGGTTTTACCTCATTTTAGCTTCCGTAAAAATCTCTACCATGAATTTTATTCCCCTTAGTGAACCAATTTGAGTCTGAAACCCTTTTCTTTCTCCAAAACCCTCAATACAATACCATAACCCTATTTTGGTTTGCGTTCTAACCCTTGTACCAAGAATATATGTAGTTAATTGCATAATATTAGTTATATGATTGTCTCATAAGATATGTATTGATTAGAGTTTTAATGTTGATATTTGTTACAAATGAAAGATAAAGAGATTTGATGACTAGAAAAAAAATGTTTGATTTTATTTGTCTTTTGCATTCGGGTGTTCTTCATGGAAAATAAAAAAAAAAGAAAAAAAAAGCAACAGAAAAAAAAGAAAAAAAAACTGCTGCATCTCAGAGAATTTCATTTCAAGCATGGATCATTGATCCAAAAAGTATACATTTTTTATGTATTTGTGATTGTTGGCTATTATGAGCACATGTGGATAGCGAGATCATTTATTTTTGGTATGCTATTTGTGTGAGGCGAAAGTGTTCATTGTACAAGAAATTGTGTAGTTAATTACATATTATTCTCGGTACATTTTAAACCCTTGTTATACCCCTTTATCCTACCCTTAACCCCAAACATGTTACAACCAAATGAATACCCCTTTATCCTGTCCTTAACCCTAAACACGTTACAACCAAATGAAAGACATTTAGATTGGTGCATGAAATTCAAATTAGTGGTGGAGATTTGATATATTTGCAAGCATATAGTAATGTCAATTCCAATGTATTGATTTGAGTATTATTGATATATCATTTACCCTCATTTTGAGTGAATTTGAGTGAATCTTTGGAGAGGATGTTGAATCTTGCAGTTTTGATTTCATTGAGAATTGTTGAGATTTGTAATAGTTGTTCTCGTACGAAACATTGTGAAGTATTTGTTATTTTGATTATATTTCTAATTTGACTCTCATGGCATAGTTGGTTCAGTAGTTCAAAAAGAAAAATAGGTTGCTATCAGTAGTTTTAATTTTATTTGAGTTAGGAATGTTTGAGGACAAGCATCATCTAGGTATGAGGGAATTTGATAGGGTATAAATTGGTATAATATTTACAATTGATTTTGTTTTATTTTCGAATAAATATTGCACTAATCATTATATTTTATTATATTTTATATGTTAGGAATAATTGAGGAAACATGAAGAAAAATGAAGGAAAAGAAGACAAATTTGGAAGTTTTGAAGATTTGTAAATATTTAAATATTCTTAAATATTTGGGAATAAGAATTTTAGAAATTTCAAACTCCTTGTAATTTGTTATTTAGTAGTTACCTAAAATTTAGGAGAGTATTCTCTTTTAAAATTAGATTAACTCATTCCTATATATAAGGGTTACATTATGCAAAAGAGAAGAGCTTGAGAGGAGAGAAGAGAGAGCCGAGGTGAGGCAGCCCTTGGGGGCAGCAGCCCCTCCACGTCCAGCACTTTTTTTAGACTTTGTTTTTATGTTTGGTTGCTTCAAAAACATTCTAGCGGCTACTCTCCTTAGGAGAAAGGATGGTTGTCATTTTTTTTTCTTCATTGTTCAATAATTTCAGCATTGAATAAATTAATTGTGAGTTTTTTTTTGTTTTCATTTTAATTTTATTTTTCTAGTTAAAAGATATTGAAGTCTTGGTAATTGATAATTGTGAGATTTAATTGGGTTTATTAAATCAATATCTTATAGGTATTTATTTGATTCTTGCGTTTCATGGATCATACTTTTCTAGAATTTATTAAATAGTGGTCAATATTTAATAGTTTTAGAATAATCTACAACTAATTAAAACGATAAATCCGTAATTATTTGTTAGTTTTAATGAAGTGGTAAATGACATTCATGTCATGGAATTAAATAATCTAATTTAAATGAACTCGTCGTGTGTTTGTTAATTAGAATTGAGTCTCTCTAAATCTTAATACTGTAGGAACTTTCAATTCTAAGAGTTTCTCTAAGGTTGACTCTCGATTAGAGAAATAATTAACGAACTTCTCTTAATTATCGACGAAGTAAGGAGAGATTGGTCGTTGGGCGTTTGTCGACGGCTATAACCAATTTATTTATGGGTGTTGAAATCTTTAGGTAGATCAATGATCAATCACATGAAATCAAGATGGATATAATTCATTTGACTAGAAAAATTGATTTCACCTTAGTTTTTATTCTTTTATTTTTGAGTTCTTTATTTTTGATTAATTAGTTTAGTTAATTCTCCAACCCCTATATTTATTTTATTTTATTTTATTTTTCTTAAAAGAAATAAATCCGTCATTCCCTGTAGATTCAACCCTACTTATCCTAGACTCGTCTTTCACAAAGTAGGTAATTTATTTTTATTGGTTTGACATCCACCAGGGAGTAAGAAAGAGAAGACGAGGAGATTGAAGGTTGGATGGATGAGGCTCTTGTCCATGAGTCTTCAAGTTCCATGGAGAGTGTGATGAGTGTGGTGGTTGTTGCTGATGCTTGCATACACAAAGATCCACCTAGGAGGCCAAGTATGTCGTGTTTTGAAAATGTTACGTACTTATGTCGTATCCCATATACATATATAAATATATTGCGTTTTCAAAACGTGACATATATAGGTTATTTTTTAAATTATCTTTTAAGAAAATTTTTTTTAAGAATTTTAATTTTTTTTAGATTATTTTCGTACAAAACTCTAACTATAGGTGTTCGATATTTATAAGTTATTATATGAATTTAATATCTTATATTATTTTGATTATAATTAATGGTTATATTTTGATGGGTATTTGAAAATTAATGGTTATAATTCCAAGAAAAGAAGAAAAAAATCGGAGAATAATAGGGTTACATTTAGCAAAATCAAATTTTTAACTTGGAAATGATAATAAAGACCAATTTTCCTCTTAGAATACGATTATTTTTATTTTTCAAATTTCTGAGAAAATAAAATAGGGATAAAGTACAAATCTCCTATTCATGAAAATGGTCATAGTCCAAATGAATTAGTGCCAGTATTCCATTCTAATTATTTCCAAAACCATGACCAATTTATGAAATTATTTTGCTGCATATGTGAGGAAATAAAAAATAGTATCTTATAGTTTTTCTTTTTCTAAATAATTCCATCTAAAAAATAATGGGCTTTTTATATTAGCAAAGCAATGAAATCTTGAGTTAAGAAGACAACCTGATGAACTTTCTTCCAAGATTTAGATGTCTGTCTCTCCTACAACAAAACCTAAAATCCATCAACCAACAAAAACAAATCCACGCCCAACTCATCACCAATAACACTTTCAACTCCATTTTAATAGCGGCCAAACTCATCCAACTCACCTCTTCACAAGCACCAAATTATGCTTACCTCATTTTCAGCCACTTTACTCATCCCAACACATACCTCTTCAATGTTCTAATCAAATCACTCCCACCCATTAACTCAATTCAAGTTTTTGCCAAATGGGTCTCAAAAAATTCTTTAGTTTTCGATGATTTCACATATATTTTTGTCCTAGGTGCGTGTGCTAGGTCAGACACAGTTTTAGGATTACATGTGGGGAAACAGATTCACGCACAGATTGTAAAATCTGGATTTGGGTATAATATTTTGGTTCAGACTACTTGCATTCATTTCTATGCCAGTAATAGAGATATTGTTTCCGCGGAAAGAGTGTTTGATGAAATGCCTGTGAGAAGTTCTGCAACGTGGAATGCTATTATGACAGGTTATTGTTCACAGAGAGAGGCGCCATATAAATATGCCCGTAAGGCAATTATGTTGTTTAAGGGGATGTTATTGTTGGTTGATGATCGTGGAGTAAGGCCAACAGATACTACTTTGGTGTGTGTTCTTTCAGCAGCTTCTCAATTGGGAGTGGTCGAAACTGGTGCTTCTGTTCATGGCTTTATAGAGAAGACAATTCATAGACCTGAAAATGATGTTTTTATTGGCACCGCCCTCGTTGACATGTACTCCAAATGTGGCAGCCTCGATAGTGCTGTGGCGATTTTTGATAGAATGAGAGAAACGAATGTATGGACTTGGACTGCAATCATTACAGGGTTAGCGTTTCACGGGAAAGGAAGTGAGGCATTGCAGCTTTTACACACCATGGAGAGTTATGGCGTTAAGCCTAACGAAGTGACTTTTACCAGCTTGTTATCAGCATGTTGCCATGGAGGACTTGTCAAAGAAGGTCTTCATTTGTTTCATGAGATGGAGAGCAGATTTGGTGTAACTCCTAGAATCCAACACTATGGATGTATCGTTGACCTTCTTGGGCGTGCAGGGCAATTAAAAGAAGCATATGAGTTCATAATGAGTATGCCAGTTGATCCTGATGCTGTATTGTGGAGGAGTTTACTGGGTTCATGCAAAATTCATGGGGATGTTTTAATGGGTGAGAAAGTAGGAAAGCACCTTCTTCAGCTTCAGACAGGGAGAAGCAATGTGCAGTCAGATGATAGCGGTGAAGACTATGTAGCATTGTCTAATATTTATGCCTCTGCAGATAGATGGCAGGAGGTTGAGATGATTAGAGATGTGATTAAAGTTGAAGGGAAAGAAAATAAACCAGGTTTTAGCATCATTCAAACTGTTAGCAGCCATGATTTGGATGGTATATGGGATTGTGTGGCACTTGGCGTGGGGGACCGAGACCAGGATTCTTAGATGAAACTAAAAAGAGGTGCGGAGGGCATACTTTGGTGCATCACAGAGACCTTCCCAATGCAACTACTCAAGTCTTGAGAAAGAAATCGTGGTAGAGAGTTGGTCATCAGTTGGAACCCTGCTTGACAGGACCTTGCTCTGCATGATAACAACAAATAAGTTGAGATATGTGGTTCTTTGGCTGTAAATGACAACAAAAAGAGGCATGGAAATTTAAGTCAAGGAAGCAGAAGAATGGAGGGGAGCTGGAGAGCTATTTGAGGAACATACACTTGTACCAGCGCATGAGGCTTCTGAGATATATGCGGCATTACGTCTGTTAATGTAAACAGAAATGTTCCGTGATTTGAGTGCATGGGTGATTTCAATCCATTGGTCTCCAGGTAATGATGGAGCAGTGCCATTGCCAAGACGCAACCATTGAGTACCAGGATACTACATACTCAGGTGATTCCAGAATTACATGATAACACACAATAGAAGTAGGTAGAGGAATGTCATTTTTTGAAACTAAATGACAAGTGGAAGTGGTATCAACGTGCAAATAGAAGAGTGGAAACAGAATGTTGAAGGGTGATTAGGAAAGGGTGTTCCCTACACGAGTTCAAAAAAATTTCAATACTAAGGAACAGGCTTGTGAAATGCATGAATATTTCTGAAGCTTGATCTTCAGCCATACATTGAGGAAAGTGTTGGGCGTGGAGAAATTATCATTGACCATGGAAGGAAACTCATCAATGACTTGAGATTCATAAACGCATTGTTGTTCTGATACTGATGTCCAAATTGAAATTTTTTAATTATGATGTATTCTACATTTAAGAAAATATTTAGAGGCATCCTAGCCCTATGGAAGACATCCCTTAGTTTTCGGTAAGCCAAAGAAAGGCACAGCAGAACAGAATTTTTACATAAATTAATTGTTCCATTCAGAAATGGCCAATCAAGATACTGTAGTCCCACTTTACATCTCAGAACCCAGAAATAAGAAAAAAGATGTTCGAAATTTTGGTCATCTCCCAAGGTTTCATTGATTTTGGTAGTTTAGCTGCTATGGCTCCCCACTGCCCTGTGGCCCAGACGAGCTTATGCTCCCACGGATCCGTTTCTGGAGATGCTCCAAACTAGCCACTCTGTGCAAGGAACCCGTTCGGCCCATCTTATTGCCACCAGCCTCAGATGCTGGAGGATTCTGCTGCATATTTTCAACTGCCATGTTGACAAAACCATTGTTAACTCTGGGGTCATGAACAGAGACAGCACCATTGGTTGTAGTCTGGTAAAAGTGCTGCTTTGGATCATCTTGGACAGGAACTGCAGCATCTGCTGATGTGTCTGATGGACTTCCATCAAATGAAGGCATGCCTATTGTGGATATCTCGGAGATGGTCTGAAAAAATGGGTTCATCCCAGTAAACCTTTTTACGGTCTCTTCAGCCATCTTCACCTGGAGAATGACATCATAGGTAATGACCATTCAATATTCTTGAGATTTGATCAGATCAATTAGTCTGCACAATTATGTTTGACACACATTGTCTTACAGACAAAATTTTGGGCATACAGAATCCATGGCCTGTTCATTTTCAGTAGGTTTTCTGTTACCCTCAAGTTCTAAACCCCGTATCTAGGTGAATAGACAATAGTGCACCACGCCCAAGCATTGGGTATTACCATGTTAAGAAACTTAAAAAAAGTATAAGTTTCTTACCTTTGCTCTCAATGTCTCAACATCAGCTTTTAGAACTCTGTTGTCAACAGCTGCTTCATTGTACTTTTGGCTTATGTTTGTAAGGCGCTTCAGAAGAGAAGAATTTTCAACTCTTAGTTGAGCAACCTGGTAAAAACCACAGAATTTAGCAATTACACTGGAGACTGAAAGGAAATAAATGATAGGCGGGGTGCAAAGTGGCAAACCTGTGTCTCAAGTTCAGTCAGATGTGCCTGTTTTCTTCTTCTTGACCGTCTAGCCGACTCTCTATTTGAAAGCATTCTGTCATACAGTTTTTACATCACTTCGAGGATTCAAAGTTGAGATATTTAAGCATAAAAACCTTTATCGATGGCCACCTAAGGAATCACTATGTCAAGGAGATTGCCTGAGCCCCAACCATTGAACAGTACAAAAGTCCAATGTCAACTAAAAACTTAATTTGTAACACATATAAACTATAGGACCACCCTTTTTGCCACATGGAGAACATTTTTTGGAAATTACTCTTAACCAACAACTACAGCCATGAAGCAATCCAGGAAAGGTGAAAAACTACATTTTAAGGAAAACAGATGAAGCCTTATGTGTATACATATATATGCATACCTTCTAGTACATCAGCAACTAGGTTTGCTGCATCATCTGCAAGCACCAAGTCTAATTCTCTAATTTGGACAAGAATATTAGCAACCGGGAAATAGTAGAGCATGTCCTCACCTTCTCACACGTTTTGCATCAGCAGGGTCCATGTTCCCTGCTGTTGTTTCCGTCTCACCATCAAGGTCATCATCGTCTGACTGTTCTCTTGAGGATCCACTTGTTGTTGTGCAAGTCTGAACCCCATTTTTCTTTTGGGCGGCAGGCAAGGAAGCAATACCTTGTGGTCCACCAACATGCTTATCCGGCACCCTGGTTGAATCAGGTCCTGACCCTACAATGTTGATGAGAAATACGATGATATGATTGAATGGTTCAGTACTCTACAATCTACAAATAGAGGCTACAGTTGGAGAGACAGAGATAGACAAATAAAAGCATATCAGTTAAATACATACATCCGACATGTTTCGCAATAATTTAATTTGTAAGTTGGATACATAAATCATTAGACAAAAAACACGATTTTTTGATAAGTTGGAGGCAAAAAACATCTATTTCTAACTATAGCGAGCAAGAGAAAAAGTAGAACAATATAAAGATGATGCTACATATTTTCAACATCAAGTGCACAAGTTGCAAAAACTTCCATAAGGCCACAAAGAAATTAACAAAAAAGAAAATCTGCCTTCAAGACTGAAACGGGCACTAACAAATAAACTTCCCTACCATATTCAGATACCTGCTAATGGCCATTGAAGAAACTCGCTACCAATTTAAGAGGTTAATCCAAGAAGATGTTTTTAAAAAGGTAATTAACCAATATGCTTGAATCCGCAACTCTGCTTCTAAAATGACATAATACGAACATGCCAACAGACTTGTAGGAAAAGTAAAACAACATTCATAATCACTGAGCATGGAACAGTTTTAGCATTTATTGTGAGATTGTATACCTTTAGGAGGAGCTTGAGACCCCAGCTGTGAAGTAGCGGAAGCTTGTGGTCCATGGTCAGCCAATGTCACAGCCTCTTGGGGTTTCCCAAAAGATGCCTATGGAGAGCAATGCATAAGAATTTAGCCAATTGGAATAAGATGAACCTAACTCATTTCGGGGGATGCAACTAGCAATTAGCATTAGGCATTGCAACATTCCTCACCAACCCCCCCCCAAAGGTAAATTATGAAGCCAACAATAAACAACTGGAACCCCTGTGGAATACGATGTCAAATAATAAAGCCAAAAATTAATTTGGTATTGTAGAAAATTTGTAAGAACCAAGAAAGCCATAATACACTCTATATAAGTCAATTTACAGTTTAAAAACTTTTATTCCTAAGACCAAAAAAATGACAATTATTTCTTTTTCTATTCTGTTCCTCCTAATCTTTTCCTACTTTACATCATAATGTTGATGAATTAACATAATTGCTTAACTTAGACAACTTAGGTTGAATTAGAGGGGCCAGTAGGAGCTCATATTTAATCATTACAGCCAACACAGTTGTTAATTTTTCTTGGATGCAGTGTACACAAAATGCACAGAGGTGTTAAGAGGGGGGAGACTACTAAAAGAAATTTTTGGTAGGCGTATGAAGGCTGTGGGAACTGGAGAGAGAGAGAGAGAGAGAGAGAGAGAGAGCTTAAGAAAAAACTCAGCTTACCGAAGCAGTGGCAAAAGTTAAGAACAAGAAATGAAAAATTTTCTACTAATACAAAAAAAAAAAAAAAAGGATAATGGTGGCAACAACTTGTGGAAGGAAACTAAGAAACTTTAGCAGTAGGTTGGTCAAATCGCTAGGACAAAGCTCAAATAGCCCTTCAATTATGGCCAATTGAATTAAGATCTACAATGATTATGGTAAGCCCAAAAATTCTCAGTACGAGACACTAATAATGGTGCAAGCTCATTTAGGTTATCTGAACCTTTTCCGATCCCCATTATAAACTAACATGTCCCCAATGCAGGATACGGAAAAGATGATGATATCCTTACCCACTTTAAGGATGATAATTCAAAATGTTTGACTGATTAACTGGAGTGGATATGGGAATAGTTGTCCAACCCTGCTTAAACACATACCTATTAGTTGCGGTTGAAGAGGATGATAAATAATATTAATTAATTCATGGTAAATTCCTCAAGGAACCAAATATCTTCCATCATAAAATATTAGAAAATGACTTGATATCCATGCTTGTGACGTATAACATGTTAAATTTCTAGACATGAAGCAGTCTATTTAAATATTTGCAACTACTGAAGGAACAGGATCTCTCTAAATCAATTAAAGATCGCAGGAGTTCTATATAACCATATCCTCTGTTTTTGCATCAAGTGGAGAACATAATGCCCTAATATCCGGTCTTTAGGAAGGGTAGCATATTACCCTCTTTTCATGTCTTTATCTCTCCTACCAATTTCTCCACATTTGACACAAATATATATACATCACGAGATTTTTTTTATTTTTCTCCACATTTGACACAAATATATATACATCACGAGATTTTTTTTTTTTTTTTTTTTTTTTTTTTTTTACCTATCTACCTTCTTCCACTCCTACTTAAGACAGCCTTAAAGACCATGAGACATCCCATCATAGTACCCCATGAAGCCTAGGCACCGATAAATAGCCCAAAAAAATTACAAAAATCTTATGCTGCTATAAGTTATAAAGGGTAGTACCGTAGCATGTTCGAAGGATATGCATCTGTAATACTACAAGGCATTGCTTTATCTAAGATATACTCATCTATCCTTTCCCCTTGTACCACACCTTGCCCTAACCACATTTTTGTCATAGATATAAGGCGCTCACTCTATCCAAATCATCTTAACTCAAATGCAGAACCCTAAATTTACAATTACATAAACTAGTTGCATAAGCTAGTGGCTCATACAAAAATTACTTTCTCGTACAACAAGATCACCAATAAGACTGCTGAATCAAAATGGCAAAACACGGATAAATTCAGAGCAAAATCAATTGGGAAAATAAGCACCACAAAACCTAATCTCACAGTTGAGATCACAGAGAGAGAGAGAGAGAGAGAGAGATACGCGAGAACGCGCAACAGCAGCGCAAGCGAGATCTAGGCGGCTACGAAGAAAGGCCTGATACTCCTCAGAATCAACAGCAATTTTCATATTCTCATGACTCTGTCTGTCCTTGATCTCAATCACGTCATTGTTCGCCAATCCTCCACCGTCCGATCTGAGCAATTTAGAATCAGGGTCAACGGTCGGATTTGACGGAAGATCCACCGGTGCGGTCGTCTCCGAAGGAGGAGGAGAGGTAGTGTAAGAGGTTTCAGCGACGACTTCTTCAAGGAATCGCTGAAATGCCCATTCGGAAGGGCTGCGATTCATGGCAGAAGACAAAGACGAATCTGGTGGTGGTGGCTGCTTGATTGTGTTGGTGGATGATGATGAGGATGGGGACGAAATTTTTTTGCGGCGGCTGTGGCATAGAGGTCTACCAATATTGTTCCTCCACTCAGAATACTTTTCTTCTCCACCAATCCATTCTCTATCCATCTCCTCTCTCTCTACATATGATGCAGGTAGGAGTATTGTTCTTATGAGTAATGTTATTTATATAGAAGAAAAGTATTTTGATAATAATTTAGTTATAATTTCTTAGTATCGTTATTAATTTTCTTTTCTTTAGTTTCAGAGAGCTGATGCTAAATAACCCATGTCAAATTTATCGGTAACTCATCACTAATTATATATATATATATATATATATATATATAAATTGAGAAAATAGGTATTTGTATGCCTGATTGGTCAAATAACTTAATATTGATATTTTTTAAATTAAATTTTAAATTTAAATTTTATATATAAAGAAAATAGATATTCAGAAAATTTTATTCTTTAAAGATTTAATTCAACTTAAATTTAAACTAAATTTAGTCAGATTTAACATAATTAATAGAAATTAATAATATATTAAAAAAGGTTATTATTAAATAAGAATTAAAATTTAATTATATTCGATGAAAAATCAAATATATTTTAACCCGAACAATAAAATATGACTATTTCTATCTATCATCTTTCTATTTTTAAGTATCAAATTTCACGAATGATAGATATATGAAAGTGTTAAAAGATCTTCTAAATACTTTTAATTTCTTTTTTTTCCCCATTTTTCTTGGCTTAGCTTTTCTTTAACTTCCTATCTTGGATTAGCTTTTCTTAAACTTCCCATCCATGAACAATGTTACAAAAGATCTTGAAGATATATCTTTTGGATCAATGAATCAAAAACCACTTGCACGAGAAAGACGTGCATGATTTAATAGTTCTAACTTTTCTTGATATATCTTTAAGAAAATAATTTAATAATCATAACTTTCTTTTCAATCTCATGATTTAAGGTTCAAATCTCATGTTACAAAAAAAAAAAAAAACAAAAACCCAAAATCAAATTATTTCCATTGATATTTTTTGTCTCCACTATTGCTTGATTGCTGAGTTTCATTTTTTAGTAACAATTTTCTATCATTAAATAGATATTAAGAAAGAATGGCATTTTTAATTCATGATATGCATTGGGACATAAACAGAATAGTTTAGTTTTCCACAGAAAAGGAAAAAAAAAATCTATTAGGAGAAATCTAGGATTTATATATAAAAAAATGAATTTGGTTGCCCACTAACTTTGACAATTGCATCTTTCACAAGAATGGGGAGATGACTCTCTGCCTAATTTCTACCATCCATGTTGGATAGGATGCGGCGGCCCACCTTGTGGATAATACTAAAATTTGACCCACAAAAAATAAGGTGGGTCCGTTTTCAATGGTGGGCCGATTCCATACTTTCTAGCTTTCACAACACGAAGTGGTATTCGTCTCTTTCAAGCGTTTCACATTTTTTTTTTTTTTGTTTTTAAAACAAGGTGACACGTGTCAAGATAGCGACCGGTAATCTTGATGATTTCGAATTTCGATGACGAACATTTATTTATTTATTAATTTTTTAAATATCGATCCTTCTTTCCTTTCCAAGGATAAGAATAAACCATCCTATCTATTATAAGATTCTTCTTTGAGTATTACAAAGCAATGAGTCATCTCCAAATTTTCTTAACTAAAATATTAGTAACTCCGAGTAACATTCTATAAAATAATTAACTACAAAATTAACAAATAAATCAACACATTAATGTATATTTTTTTAATTCTTTTAAATAAGTTTGTAAATTCAGAGTTATATAATATTTAAAATATTTTATATATAATTATTATATAAATTAAAGTCACTATTAAAAGTTAAATTTATTTTTAAATTAAAAAATGGGATTTACAAATTGAATGAGTGTAAGGATATTTTTGCTTTGCTTTATTATTTCTTTTTATTCAAAGATGATGATAAGTGACAAGAGATGTTGATATTCAAAAACTCAGATCTTTGATCATGGCCAAAAGGGCAAGATGGCAACCTCAACCTAGATGGAGACACTCGGGGGGGGGGGGGAGAGAGAGAGAGAAGAGGATAATAACATGAAATTTGAATTAATGATTAAATGGGAAATCAAAAAGGAAGCATTGTGGACCCTTGCTGAGTATTGATGATGTAGGAACGAATATTTCGGGGGACATGATTGGAAAAGAATCCTCGTTGATTTCCCCATTAACGAACACTGGGACCCCTTTTCCCTTCCTCGGAAAGGAGAACACTGGGCCCCTCCCTTTTTCTCCTCACCGAATAGTGGTTCTTTTGAGTCCATGGAAAGGATGGTCAATGAGATAACATTTACACGCGCAGGCTCGCGCCCACACGTACACACCAAGACGTGCAAAAAGAGTGGATAGCGAGAGAATACATTGGTTACCAGATTAGTTAGCTCCCGTCGCAGAGATCGGATCATATTAATCATGATTAATAAATTAATTATTAAATATCAATAAATTAAATAAATAAATATATACACTTGTATAAAGAGAAAATATTGATAAAAAACTGCTTGCAAAAAAATATATAGGTTACCCCATTAGTCTGCTCCCTCTTTATGGACGTGATTATTTAGATCAAATAAGATTAATTAGAAATGATAAATTGATTATTAGATACCGATCAGTCAAATAAAAATAATAAAAAAATACATATAAGTATAGAGAAAGAGAGCGAGAATTAGGATCAGGCCACTAAAACTCTTGTTTGAGACCCTATTAATTTTAGCCTTACAATTTAATAATGCTATTTTACAATTTATACAATTTTTATTTTGATTTATTATAGATTATGCTTGTAATTTTTACTTAATATCTAATACATTATCACATATTCATATTTATTATTCAACTATGGTTGAATTTTTTCCTATAATCCCTATTTTGTCTCCACATTTAACAACTGATGATCTTAAAAAAAAAGATAGGCTAAAATATATTTTTAAAAAATTTATAATTAAATTAAAAATTATACAATAAAAAAGTTACATAAGAATAATATATATTCACAATACAATGTATTGTAAAAAATTAAAAATTTTCATTATAAAAATTAATATCACTTTATTAAAATCTTGCCTTCCTTTTTAATCTATTTTTTCGAACTCCAAACATAAAAAAAAATTGATTTTTTTTAATTCTATTTCGAATTTCGAATTTCAGTTTCGATTATCTTTATGACCGAGAAAATATTGATCAAACTGAGTATTATGCAAAAATTGGGGCGTAATCAAATTGGTCATTGGTCACAAACAAATCAAACTGGTAGCGAAGGCAAGCTTACGTGCACCAAAAGGAGAGACAAACAAGGAAATAACTAGATGGGTGCCCCACATTTAGAAATAATCAAATAATCAATTTTTGGGTGCTCATCTCTCTCTCTCTCTCTCTCACTCTCCCCCCCCCCCTTCCTTTTCTTAACAAAAGTGTGGATGGAGGATGCCAGTATATGAATGGGTGCTTGTTCTCGAATGATTTACAATTTGCATCTCGCAAATAAAAACCAACGTAGCTACAAACCAAAATGAAATCCCAAACTTTTCTTCTTAAGATATTGTCACGAATTATCAAACTCCTATAACTGTAACAGATGAACATTACATTCTCTTAATCATAAATCTCAGGTTTAAATCATGAGAATGAAAAATTAGAATTTGAGAAAGTTAACCCCTTTATGAAGGGTCCCACGGTACTCTAGCTGAATTAATCGAACGAAATCCGAATATCGGTTGGTGGTAAATAATCCACTTACTTTAATATATATATATATATATATATATATTGTCAGCTATCAAGAGAAGCAATTTGCGTGAAAGTTGATTGTCAAATGAAAATTTTCTCACCTTTTTATCTTTTTCTTAGCAAAAGGGGTGGAGGGAGGATCCTAACATGGTTACACTTTTTAAGTGTAACTTTAAGGCCACAGTTTTATCCTTGTGATATACCAAAATTAAGTTATCACAATTTCACTAAACTGTAAGTGGTTGAAAGCTAATTCATAAAATATTTATTTCACTGACTATAATTGTTGGCAAGTTTGAACTCGTGATTTAACAAATTTAACTCATTAGTCTTTTTACTACTACTACCTTGTGTATAGAGTAGGAGAGTCAAATCATTTAAACAAGAAAAAAAAATGTTAAAGTGCATAAGCATATGGTGTGATCATGTCAATAAGTGGTAGATGTCGATCATGGGGTGAGTATTTTTTTTCATGACTAATTGGTATTTTAGTTGCCCTATTAATTCAATTCGAGTACTATAAGGTGTAATTTAGAGACTAACTCTTTCAACGTTTTTTTTTTTAAAATTTAAATTTGAAATCTTAGTTAATAGAGTTTAGCGTTTTGTCACTAGTCTCACAAAATATTGGTATGGCGTGGGCATAGAGAGGGTATTAAGCAGCAAAGCTCGACCAAAACAAGGTTTCGAGGGGAGCAAGCTTTAAAAACGATTGATCATCAATTGTGAAGCATGTGCCAAGTTTGTCTCCACGCAGGTCTAATTCTAATATTGATTAGAAATAAAATCACCGCCTTAGCGGATGCAAAGACTCTTGCAGCAAAGTTACTAATCCATGAACAATTATGTAAGAAATGGACCTAAATTGATTTCTATTATGGCTTACCTTTTTTTTTAATACGCTGGTTGAGCCATCATATGGTATTCAGGATTTCGTCCCGATTAATCCCGATCAACCTTCTATCGAGTCTATTTTTGAGGAGAGATCTCCCAATGACCTTTTTTCCGTTCTCAAGAAACTTCGAAGCTGAGCACTTGGTTAAGAGACGAAGTGTCCTTCCCACTATGCCGATCAACCACCGGTTCTATTATGGCTCACATAAGGAAAAGCTTAAAATGATGTTTATTGCTGCAGTGGCCATGTATTCATCTGACCTTGGATCGGGGATTCCATTCAATCATACGCTCTTTGAAAGTTTTGCAGAAAGTGTGACGGGCCTTTGAAGGTCCGCTTGCTTCCCCATTTTTTTTTTTTTTTTTTTTTTTTTGGGTTTTAGGGTATTTGGTGCGTTGGGCCTTGGGCTGACGTCCCATGTTTATGGGCTCCGAGGCCATGCTTCATCAGGCTGTTTCTGATAGCTGCTCCTTTTCAGGCCCCGGCTCCTGACTCTGTCTCTCTGCCTAGTTTTCTTTCAATCATACGCTCTTTGAAAGTTATGCAGAAAGTGTAACCGGGCCTTTAAAGGTCTGCTCGCTTACCCTAGTTAGGCAAGAAAGAATGGGCCTTTTTTTTTGCCAGTGGGTTGTTTCTCATAGCTGCTCCTTTTCGGGCCCTCAGCTCCTGACAGACTCTCTCTCTCTCTCTCTCTCTCTCAAACCAAAATCTTCCCATTTTTATTCTTTTTTTTTTATCTCATTTGATTGCATCTCCTTATATCAATAAAAAAAAACCCTAACAAAAAAAGAGAAAGAAAATAAAAAGAAAGAAAAGACAGTGATATTATACTTGAGATTTAAAAATTTTTTCAATCAAGAAAAAGAAAATTTTAAAAATTTAACCCACATACCAAATTTGATGAAAAAACTAAACGGAAGAAGTCTAAAGAGGGAAAAAAAAAGTTACAAAAGATACAATATTTCAAAAATTGAAAGCACATGAGATAATTTTAAAATCGCAATGAATTAAGAGAAGATCAGTAAAATCATAAGAAATTAAGTGTACTTATTATTAAAACAAAATTATTGGCAGTGGTGAAGCGAATCCTGAATATAGCTTGTCTGGTTGGTGAGTGGATGTAGCCGCCATTAAAGGATGAATGAACAATATATATATATGTGTGTGTGTGTGTGTGTGTGTGTGTGTGTGTGTATTATTTTTGTTAATTTACTTCAAAATTTTTTAATGCTTTTTTTTTTTTTTTTGTCTTTTCATTATTAACTCAAATATACTTGTTAGATTTTAATTTTTCTAATGAATCTAGCTTCAGACGAATTTTAATAGTAATTTATCAAAATGTCTTATTTTAATATTAACTTGCTCACTAAAAAATAGAGAAAAACTTTGAAAAATGACCAATGAACTATATTTTAACTAATATTATTCCCTTCTCCTCAAAGATATTGGTATTGAGCCTCTCTTTAAAAAAAGAAAAAAAGAAAAAATTGAAATACGAGATGTTATCAACATAAAAAGGCAGGTCTTCTGAAAAACCTCCCCCGCAAAAAAAAAAGATTAAAAAAAATAAAAATCTAAGACTAGGAGGGTGTTACTATTTTTAATAAACTAGCAGGTCACAAATACACTGTTCATTGCCCAGAGTGTGTGTCGCAAAAAAAAAAACTATTATAATGTAGTTATCAAATTTGGATATCACAATCCAATAGATTATTTCAACAATTTTTAAATCTTTTTTAACAAAATTTAGGAATTTTTAAATTTTAAAACAAAAATGGTTCGAATCAATCTTATTTTTGAGATTCATATCATCTAAATATGTTTAAATCTAAAGTTTCAAAGGGGCATAGCATACAAAAAAAAAGACTAATCAATGGAGTTTAAAAAAAGACCAATAAATGAAGTTAAAAAAAGCATAATAAGCGAAATAAAAAAGTAATAGAAAAAAATGGACAATGATTAGTGGTGTGGAGTTTGAATTTCGTATAAAATATTGGATTCATGTATCAATTAAAAATAAGTGTAAAAAAATAATTGAAATATTAATATTGTAATAAAATATATTGAATTTTGAATTTATAGAGAGCAAAATTAACGTCAATTAGAAAAACTGGAATTTGTTAGAAAAATGACTACTATTTTATAATTCACCTCTTGTCTCAAATTGCCATATATTATGCATAATTATGTATAGATTGATAGTGGATCGACACAAACACCAAAGATTGGTTGACCCACAATATATGCACAAAATATGCTTAGGACTCAATTGAGATGCTCCATGAGGTCGACCCATTTGATACCAATTCATAATTATTTTTTGAATGAATTGGTTTCATGTTGATTATGAATTAAATCCGGATTATAAAAAAAAAAAAAAAATAAATTGAATATATTTATATTTCTATTTGTTTATTTTTTTTTTATTTATTTAGTTTTATGATTGTACTTTATATGCCAATTCATAATTATGCATTCATTGATAATGAATCAACCCAAGAACCAAAAATCGATCAATCTACAATATATAAAATGCACAAGAATATGGGTTGGGTTGACCCAAAAGTAAAAAAAAGGGGCCAACCAAGGCCGATTTGGTCATTTTAAAGCTTCATTATTCTTTTTTTTTTTGTTGACTTTGGACCCACATCCAAAAAGCCAAATGAATGAAATTAAAATCTTAAAAATCAAAGGAATTCAAGAAATTCCAATTCATTTTCTTTGATTTTGGATCCCACCAATTTTTTTTTTTATGCCTTGGTTGACCGAAGGAGTTTCAATTCTTTTTTTTTTTTTTCGGCCCCCCCCCCAAATTTTTTTCTTCTAGGAGGTTGGGCGGGCCAGCTTCCCGAGGGGGCGGGTTGACCAAGGTAGGAATGACACATCATATGAAAGAAATGTGGCATTAAAAAAAATGAACAACACCTCATTTACAAATTGAGCAGACCACAGACATTTCATCAATTAAAATAACGCAGACATGCACATAAAATGATTATAAATCGTTAGCTTAACCACAAAACCCCACAAATTCAATGAAACATATAGGTGTTACAAAAAAAATTATAGATTAAGCTAAAGAATATGGTTTCCAGCAATCATGAAGAACAAAACACATGTCACCATTATAAAGATAATTCTAATTCTCGATAATAACTCATATATAACAAATTTCGTACGAAATCACAAGCAAGAAACGGAAGTTATCATAATCATCAACCACAAAAATCTCAACTCAAATTAAAGCAACAGCTCACACGAAAGAGGAAGCACTTGGTCAAAAACAAAACTATATATAAAAAAAATAAATTCCAAAAAAAAAGTGGATAAAAAAAAAGAAAAAAAAATATCATGTTGGGGGTGTGATCACGTATTTGGATGATCACAGCTAAACCCCTTTTAAGTACCAAGTGAAAAGAAAAGAAAAAGTCCAAAAAAAGGAAGAGAAAGGAACCAAATGGAAAAAAAAAAATGTGACCTAAAAATAAAGTGACGACCATTGAGGGTGCTAGAAATCTTCTATAAATAGTAATATCTAAGAAAAAAAGGGTCACACAAAAAAGAAAAAATTCCAAACAGGAAAAATAATAAAATAAAAGAAAAAACCCAAAATGGGCATCCAACCGAAAAGTGAAAATTAAATAGCAATAGAAACCCATAAAAAACAAAAAAAGAAAAAAAAAAGAAAAAAAAAAGGGGGGAAAACCCAAAATAAAGGCACCCTGCTAACAAAAAAACAAAAATAAAGGAAAAAAC
Organism: Dillenia turbinata; assembly: GCA_037126225.1. Lineage (NCBI taxonomy): Eukaryota > Viridiplantae > Streptophyta > Magnoliopsida > Dilleniales > Dilleniaceae > Dillenia > Dillenia turbinata. The sequence continues at coordinate 19,486,609 of JBAMMX010000025.1, forward strand.
CCAAAAAAAGGGGGAAAAAGAAAAAAAGGCACCCAATTGAACAGTGAATGGTAAATAGTGCTCGGCGCATGCTGGTCATGTTAGGGGTATAATCAAGCCGAGTCAACTCGATACACTACCCTACTCGATTAGACTCAATTAGGAAATTGTCCTACTCAATACTTGACTCGAATTTGATTGAGTCTGAATTTTCAAACTCGAACTCGACTCGAAAGAAATTTTGTAATACTCGAACTTGACTCAATTAGACTCGATTAGACCCGATTAAGATCGAGTTTGAATATAAACTAAAATTTAATATATTTAGACTCGAGTTCGATTCAACTCGATTAAACTCACGAACACTTCAAGTCAAGTATTTTAATAATCGAATTCGATTCAATATTTAAATTAATATACTCGAATTTGGCTAAAATTCTATTAAATTGAGCTGAATTTGAGTATGTTTCAAGTCGAGGTCGAGCTAGTCGCGAGTAGCTTGACTCATTTACACTCTTAGGTCATGTGAAGGACGATCACATCTAAATTTATTTTTTTATATATATAGATATAAAAGAAAAAATCAGGATTTCAAAAATAAAATCGGATAAAAAAATAAAAAAGAAAAAGAATATGAATAGAAAAAAGGTCAAAAAAAAAGAGGAAGGACTTGGTCAAAAATAAAAGGAAATCTGGATGCAAAAAAAAATTGGGTTGCAAAAAAAGTGGATTCAAAAAAAAAAAAGAAAAGATCATGTGGAAGATGTGGTCAGGCGCTTGAACGACTACACCTAAGCCCCTTTTAATTTAAACTCAAATTAATGTAAAATAGTTATTGTAATTAATAGTTTTACCCTTATAGTAATTTATATGCAATTCCGTGGAAGGATACGCATCGAATGCCCCCACAAGCAGTGCGAAGATAGACGCAAACAACCGCTACTATCTACCGTTTAAAAGCAATCTCAAGGTAGGCTCTCTCTCTCTCTCTCATAATTCTTTTATGTTTTATTTCTCTTGGAATTTTTTTGTGGAATGATTCCACAAAAGAAAAGAAAAATAAAGAATTGTGTTTGTTCTAAAGGGGAGAGTGCAAATTTAGTTTAGGGTAAATGTTCATGGAAGGCGAGGAGGATGGGAAGAGGGAAGAAAAGGGAAAAATTTATTTTATCCGATAAAAATAAATATATTTCTTTTTTTTTTTTATGTTGGTGGGGATGGAATGAAAGGAAATAAATAATACTTTTAAAAATATCACCTTATTTTTTTAACTTGACTATTATACCCTTGGTCGTCATAATGATGAGTGGTTCACTTTGATTGATATAGGAATGATTTGGTCGATACAATTCTATTTACTGATTATAAATTCTTCCTGTGTCTAACATAATTACTAAGTATATCGGCATATATGCTCATTGAATGTATATGTGTTAACATAAGAGATGATTGTATTAACATAAGAAATGATTGTGTTGATATAAGTGAGGTTGTGTCAATACAAGTGTGATTGTATCAACACAAATGTGATTGTGTCAACACAAGTGATGTTGTATTAACACAAATAAGGTTATCTCAACACAAGTGTGGTTGTGTTAAACAAGTGTGAAAGAAACAAATTCTGAAAAAGCATCCTTCTATATTTTGCATATTCTTGGAAATAGAGAAAAGAGAAAGAGGGAGAAATATAAGGTTTTCTTTTATTTCAAGGTAGTACAACTAATAATAATTTATATATATAAAGAGAAAAAAGAAAAAAAGTGAAAATATCGATAATGTTACTTGACAATTTCCAATTAACTTGAACAAATTTGCTTCCAAAAATCACAATCAGAATTTTTTGAGACCTTTGAGAGAGTGGCGGTAGTGGAAAAAATAGGAATAATGGGAAGAAAGGTTTGGTTTTTATAAAGAAATTAAATTAGGACAAACATGTAAAATTGAAAAAAAAAAAAAAAACAGGAGAGTTTGGTTCAAAAATTTTATTTCCTTACTGATGAGACTCTATTTAATAGATCTCCAAAATCATACATGATTATCCAATAAGGAAAGCAACCACCATCAAGATTAAATTTTTCCATATTTTCGTAAACTCTCATAAAGAATAGGAATCTTAAGTTCTAAACTTTTCTGAATCTTAAGTTCTAAATCTTTCAGAAATCTTTAATTACAATTCTAACCATTTTGAAAGATTTCAAACAAAAAGAAACTAGGGTTTTCTACACACCGAGAAGGTTATAAATACAAAATATAGACAACCCTCAGATGGGACTTGGTTTTTATACACAAAAGAGAGGCAATTTTATACATCGTTAAGAGAGGGGTTCTATATCCAATTCTATATGTCATTCAGAAGGGGGTTTCATACCCATTTATATACACCAACAAAGGTAGGCTTTCGTGCTCAATCTTATATGATCAGAGGTATGTTTTCGTATTCTACTCTATATACAATCACATGTATGATATCTACGACTACTATCAGTCCTTATTTCATCATTCATACTGACTTGAGCGTCGGATTCCTCCCGTCGGGCTAGCCCTGATTGGGTTTTTACAGGTTTCTCATCCGTGAATAACCGACGAACACCACCATCATCGGCTCCCTGCTCGAGTCGGAAGAGTAAGTATCTGTGGAGTAAAATTGACTCCAGTAGATTGGCGCCGTCTGTGGGAACGACTAACTGACTAGTTGTAGAAATTTCAAACCTGACTTTACTTTTCTTTACAGTCTGAATTCATTCGACTATGCGATAATCGGGACGAGATAGTCGGGGGTATCCCTCGTGGGGTAATTCTCTCGCCCTCATTCTCTCGGTTTCGTGTGGATTATTTGTTGACTATCTGTCTCATGGTACATTGTCGAATGAATGGGTCTATGTCGCCTCAATCTATCGAATGGATCTATCTATCCGAACGGGTCTCTGTCGCCCTGACTCAACCAATGGGATCTATCTCCCTAACAGGCCTATGTCGCCCTCGATCGTTCGACTTGTAAGTCTTTCCACTTTTCGGCCTACTGGCCTCTCAATCTCTTGACAGTCTCTCAACTTCCTTGCCATTTAAATCGTCCGACCTATTCGTCTCTCGACCTGTCGATTTTCTCCATCGTTCGACTTATTAGTCTCCCAATCACTTGATCTGTCGATCTCTCAATTACTCGCTATATGAATCTATCAATACGTCGATATCTCAATCTTCTAATCACTTGATCCGTTGATCACTCGACCTATCGATCCGTCGATATCTCATTACTAGCTTAATAGATCTATCGACCTATCGGTTTCTCAACATTCTGATCATTTGATATGCTGATTACTCGATCTGTCGACCTCTCCATATCTTAATCTCTCGATCGCTCAGACCTCTCAGTATCTCAATCTTCTGATCCCCCGACTACTCAACCTGGTGATGTTGATCTCTCGATCACTCAATTTGTAAATCAGTCGATCTCCCGATCCCTCGACTTGTTGGTCTCCTAATCGCCTCTCTATCCTTTGATCAGTCGACCTGCCGGTATCTCCCTGAACGGGCAAATATCTCCAAGTCTATCAAACGAACGAGTCTTTATGAACGAACTCTATCATGGGGGATTTATCTCCTTGAACGGGCAAACATAGCCCATCTTTTTGAACGAAATCTTTCAAATAAGTTCTCCCAAGCAGAGTTTATCGTTAGGGATGTATCTCCTCGATGGACAAATCTAGTCTACTCTTTCGATTGAAATCTCTTAATAGAACTCTCTCGGATACCATTTCCAGCCGAATACATATGACTTATGCTTGTAATCATACGTCTCACATAAGTTCTGCATCCACTTTCTCTCGGTTTTCTACTTACGAGCTCTAACCTCCAGATGGGATTCAGCTCCCTTTTCTGTTCAAAATTGCATCACACCAGTTGTGACATTGCTCCAGTATATTCTCTTGGCTATAGTGCCTTCGACAAAAAGCCAGCTCTCATGCAAAGCCCAACACTATTCTCTCGCACCGATCTCTTGCCTTTCGCATTTACCAAGAGTTACATCATTCGGTTAGAACACAGACTCCAAGTCAGTCTTCGGATCTTCTACTCTTGCTTTTCTTAGCACAAGCATTATGTACAGCCGACCACTGCTCGCTAAACTCCTAGTCACACAGCCCCCTATCTAAAGATTTCCTATCACTCGGAGGGTCTAAATCGTCCAGCTCCTATCGTTCGTACACGTCGTCAATATGGGATGGAATTCCCCGAATGGGTGGACGTGATTCCTTTATCTAAAGATTTTCTATCACTCGGAGGACCTAAGTCACCCAACTCATATCATTCGTACGCATCGTTAATATGAGATAGAACTCCCCGAATGGGTGGACGCGGCCCCTCTATCTAAAGATTTCTTATCACTCGGAAGGTCTAATTCGTCCAACTCCTATTATTCATACGCGTCGTCAATATGGGATGAAACTTCCCGAATGGGTGAACACGGCCCCTCTATCTAAAGATTTCCTATCACTCGAAGGGTCTAAGTCGTCCAGCTCCTATCGTTTGTACACGTCATCAATATGAGATGGAACTCCCCGAATGGGTAGACGCGACCCCTCTATCTAAAGATTTCCTATCACTCAGAGGGTCTAAGTCGGCCAACTTCTATCGTTCGTACGTGTCATCAATATGGGATGAAACTTCCCGAATGGGTGGATGCGGCCCTTCTATCTAAAAATTTCCTGTCACTTATAAGGTCTAAATTATCCAACTCCTATCGTTTGTATGCGTCGTCAATATGGGATGGAACTCCCCAAACGGGTGGACATCGTCCATTTATCTAAAAGTTTCCTATCGCACAGAAGGTCTAAATCGTCCAAATTTATCGTTCGGACGTGTCATCAATAAGAGACGGAACTCCCCGAACGGGTCCATGTCGTCCCGATCCACCGATAGGATCTAATTCCATGAACGAGCCTATGACACCCATCTACTATTCGACCTGTCGATCTAGTATTCTCTTGATCGTTCGACCTATCGGTCTCTCAACGATTCATCGTTCGGCCTGTCGGTCTGGTATTTTCTCGATCGTTCGACCTGTCGGTCGATATTTCTCTCGATCGTTTGACCTGTTGGTCTGATATTTTCTCTCGATCATTAGACCTGTTGATCTGGTATTCTTTCGATCGTTCAACCTGTCGGTCTGGTATTCTCTCGATCGTTCGACTAGTCGGTCTGATATATCTCTCGATCATTCGACTTGTCAGTCTGATATTCTCTCAATCTCTCGATCGCTCGACCTGTCGGTCTAATATTTTCTCTTGATCATTAGATCTGTCGATCTAGTATTCTCTCAATAGTTCGACCTATTAGTCTGATATTCTCTAGATCGTTCGACCTGTCGGTCTCCCAATCATTCGATCGTTCGACCTCGGCTGAAATCTTCACGATCGACTGTCGATCTCACAATCACTCTTGATCAACCTGTCAATCTCTCGATCACTCGATGACTTGATCTCTCGATCATTTGATCTCTCAGTCTACTGACCTACTAATCTCTTGACTTTTTAGTCTTCTGGGAGGTCTCTTACAATCTACTCTACTCCTAATACCATTTCTTCAAAATCCAATTAGGAGTGGAGGCAAATGATGATACATTATTTAATAGGTCTCCAAAATCATACATGGTTATCCGATAAGAAAAGCAACCACCATCAAAATTAAATCTTTCCATATTCTCATGGACTCTCATAAAGAATATGAATTTTACGTTCTAAACTTTTCTAAATTTTGGAGAAGTTTAAATCTTGCAGATATCTCTAATTTCAATCATAACCATCTTAAAAGATTTCAAACAAAAGGAAACTAGGGTTTTCAGCACCCCGGGAAGACTCTAAATACAAAGTATAGACAACTCTCAGAGGGACTCGGTTTTTTACACATAAAAGAGAGACAATTTTATACATCGTTCAGAGAGGGGTTCTATACTCAGTTCTATATGTCATTTAGAGGGAGGTTTTATACACATTTACATACACCGATAAAGGTAGATTTTTGTGCTAAATCTTATACGATCAGAGTTATGTTTTCGTATTCTACTCTATATACAATCAAATGTATGATATTTATGACTACTATCAGTTTTTATTTCATCACTCATTCTGACTTGAGCGTTATAGTCTCCCGTCGGGCCAGTATCAGTGGGATTTTTACAAGTTTCTCATTTGTGAAGAACCGACGAATACCACCGTCATCGACTACCTGCTCGAGTCGGAGGAGTAGGTATCGTGGAGTAAAATTGACTCCAACACTTACCAATTTGTTCACTTTAGGATGAAAACAAAATCTTAACGGAGAGAGATTGATATTATTATTTTTTTTCCCTCCACATTTCCTCCTTTACTAAACAAATAAAAAGAGTCATTTTACTTCATTTTCATCATTTCCTCACGTTTTTCTTGTTATTTTATGGTCTAATCAAACTTCCCCGCGTTGTGAGCCCCGCATTCAACAAAAAGAATCATTCTTGTTTCTTGCTGGACCCCCCGTCATCTTTATTTTTACTTTTACCCTCGCTCCAATCTGTCTAGAATATTATTCTTTTATTTTAATTAAACATCAGTAGAAAAAGAATAGAGATTTCTTTCATACACTTGTAGTCTATTTCTACACGTATCAATCCATTCAGATTGAAAAATATACGAGAGCAAGTTAGAGAATTAAAAAAAAAAAGATTTAAATTTGAAATCTTACGAAAAATTGCAGACTAGTGAAAAATCTCACTCCTGGATCTCCTTCGCTGAAACCCATATATTTTTTTATTTCTTTTGTTATAGAGTTTATTTTATATATAAAAAGAAACAGCAAAAGGAAACAAATTTTAGCAGAGAATGGGACCAAGCCAGGTAATTTCGCAGCTGCTTCCAAGAATTTTCTGCATTCTCCGATGGGGGTGTCGGTCCCACTCACTCTCAGCCACTCCGTACATACAGCGTTGGACTCCCACTCCTGGCCACCCCTCCAAATTAAAAGCCACGGGGCCCACTAAAAATATTAAGTACCATGATTAGATTATGAGTAGTCTTATAAATGAATTTAATAAATATTTAAATTAAATTAATTAAAATATAATTTTAAATACATATAAAAAAATTAAATTATCAAATATAAATCCAACAACAACAATAAAAAATAATATAACCATCCAAAAATACCCCCTCTCCATCATTTCTTTTTCTCCTTTTGTGTGACAAGCATGCAAGATGGCCTTTTGGAAACTTGCTCTTTTTTTTTTAACCAACGGTAAAATTCTGATAATAAATTTAATATAAACTCAATCACTGGTTTAAAATATAGACAAATCCGAAAATTCAAATCTACCCATCGATTTTTTTGAATTTCCGCATCTAAAATGTTGCATTGAACTTTGAATTTTATTATTATAATATATACTTTTATACTTATTAATGGAAAAGTTTTAAGAAATTTTATTTTTATATTTATTTTTATTCAAGTAACAAATATTATAAGTAAAATAAGATAAAATATTATTATTCTATAAATGAGTTAAATTAATTATTGAATTTCAAGTAATGAAAAACAAGTTACTTGAAGTACAAATAAATCATTTAATAAAAATCTTAACTTCAGTTTTTCACGACTAACAAATAGTAGGTTTAGTAGAATATAGTATTAGATCTCTTAATCAAAGTTTTAATTTTGAGTATTGAGAATAAAAAAAATTACGTTGGAAAGATAGTCCAGAAATGAATCATTACAAGTCTCGAACTGGATTAATCGAAATATGACTCCGGATATCAGTGATATAAACAAAAAATACAATTGTTATTATATAAATATAATACAATAACAACAATCTGAGTTTTAATTCTAACAACTGGACAAACATAATACATATATATATATATATTAATATTAATTATGTGACATAACAATAACTTATTTCATTTAATCTGAATGCCAAAAGGTGATTGGTGCAATGCTTAATCACGTTGCCCATGTAGTAATGCCATTCAAATTAAACAGTTAAGCGCTGTACTTATCAATATCATTAAATATTTTGGTAAAATTTTAATTTTTATAGAAGCATAATTGATAATTGATATAGATAGACAAATGAGGAGAGATAAGGGAATTTATCCATGTTAAACACTATAACACTATTTTTAACATCAATAAGAGTATTGTCCAGTTAAAAATCTAATTCGATTCAAATCGAATTTGATCGAATTCAACGTGATTATCAGATATCAATAATTTATAAAAAATGAGATATATAAAAAATAAAATTTTAATATTATTTTATAATGATTTTTAACATAAAAAGTCTTTGTAAATGGCTAAAACCATTTGAGTCAATGATCCTGATTTTCATTATAACTTTCAAAAATACAAAATACATCTTAGTTACTACCCTTTTAAATCAATTAAATTATAAGACTATATTTTCTAAATTTTATCTCACAAAAGGAATTTATTTTAACCATGAAATATAATTACATACTATTTACAACCAGTTTACTAATCATGCTAATTTTTATTATAATCTTCATTAATAGAAAAAATATTTGAGTTAATGCCCTTCTAAATGAATTAATTAAATGAGAAGATTATTATTATTTTTTTGTTATAACAGAAATTAAACTTTAAATTACAAAATTAGGAATTAGGAAGGAATTGGAAAGGAAAAACTGTTGTCATCATGCTCATGCTATTCCGTCGGGGACAACGAGAAGACTGTATTCCCTAAATATTTTCACTTGAGTTCCAGTGGAACGAGAATTCATTTCAACTGCAAAATATAATTATTAATTGCTCTTAAATATTTACCTCCCCTGTTCTCCTCCTCTGATTGCCACTTCGATTTAATTAATGAAAAAAGGTGAAAAAGTGAATTACTCTCTCTCTCTCTCTCTAATTTTTTTATTTATTTTTTGACGGTATTAAGACGAAATAAATCAGTGGCCTTTCTTGAGTTCACTCTATATATAGCATGAGCGTTACACCCTTTGCATCTGCCACCCGCACGTTTCTTCTCTCTCTCTCTCTCTCTCTGACATTATCTTCTCTTCTTACCCTCTGGGCTTCACAAGTTTCTCTTCCAAAACATTAAAGGTACAACTCCTGCATTCAATTTCATGCTGTTTTCCCCTGTTTCTCTGTTTCCATCTCATGTTTCACTTGAGTTGAGGAAGTGGGTGTTCTTGCTTTTGCTTTTTTGCTTCTGTGTTCTTTAAATCTGGGGTTGTTTCTCATGTATTAGGGTTTTTTTTTTTTTTATTTCCGTTTGTATGTCTTAATTTGTTGATTTAATGTCTGTACTTATCACATTACCTGAAATTGTATTGTTTCCGCTTTTATTTATGTTTTTATGTTTGTTCGGTCCTTAATTTTGCCGAAGATTGCTTATTGATTTGTATGCGTTTTTTTGTATTTTATTTTATATTATTATTTGCTTGGCTTTATGGGTTCAGTGCTTCCTGAAATTTAGAAAAATTTATCTGGTTTTTGTCAATTGAAGAAATGGTTATTCTTGTTTTTGTGTTCACGCTTCTGTTTTCTTCGAATCTGAGGTTGATTTCCATGTGTAGGGTTTCGGGTTTGGTGGGTCTGTTTTAATTGGTCAATTGATGCCTGTACTTTTCACATTTTCCCCGTAATTTTACTGTTTCTGCTTTTATAATTTTTGCTTCAATGATGGTAAGATTTTAAATTTTTGTGAAGATTGTTCATTAATTTGTGTTTCGTGCCTTTTTGGGTTCATTATGTCTGGAAATTCGGAAGCTTTCCCTGTTTCTAGAAGTATATTCTTCACCGACTCTATTTCCTGAACTATTTTGTCAGCAATATATGTATATATATATATATATATATTGTCAGATTCAGTGTCACTTTAGTTTATACGCAAAATTTTTCATCTCTCTCTCTCTCTCTCTCTCTATTTGGGCTCCTGATTTGGTTTCTTAACCTGCAATTTATTATCCATTTTTCCCTTTAACACCTATTATTCCTGGATTGATTTTTCTTATTTTTTATTGCTTTTCATAGTATTTTTGTATTTTCTTGTCATTTTCTTGCCCTGAGATCCAGGTAAATTTTGATCTGTTGAATTACGTCTTATAATTGATGCTGGTTTTCTGAGTCTTTGTCCTGTTTAGGTGTAGTGGTTGCTCGGTTCTTAAGTTTTTGTACCTTTTAATATGTCCATTTAGTATTTAGCATGTGTAGTTGCCCTAGTTTTGTCAGTATCTAATTGTATAGATAGTCCTCAATTCAAATAAGAATTTTTTTCTTAATATGCTTAAAATCCTTGGTTTGTGCATCAATTTCATCAACTCTTAATGTTTGGCAGAATGGGAAGCACAGACGGCACTGATTATGGTGAGTACACCTACAAGAACCTCGAGAGGGAACCATACTGGCCTTCCGAGAAACTCCGCATTTCAATCACTGGAGCAGGTGGATTCATTGCTTCACACATTGCCCGCCGCTTGAAGAGTGAGGGACATTACATCATTGCTTCTGATTGGAAGAAGAATGAGCACATGACTGAGGACATGTTCTGTCATGAGTTCCATCTTGTCGATCTTAGGGTTATGGATAACTGCCTCAAGGTCACCCAAGGGGTTGATCATGTCTTCAATCTTGCTGCTGATATGGGTGGCATGGGCTTCATCCAGTCAAACCACTCTGTCATTATGTATAACAACACCATGATCAGCTTCAACATGCTTGAGGCAGCTAGAGTTAATGGAGTTAAGAGGTTTGTGTCGTTGCATTATACTCTTTACATTTTTTGCCAAGATTGTGGCCTGAAACATGACTAGTCGTGGCCTTGTTGTTCTTGGAATTTTGAACATCGTATACAACTTTGTGTAGGTTTTTCTATGCCTCAAGTGCTTGCATCTATCCAGAATTCAAGCAGCTGGAAACTAATGTGAGTTTGAAGGAGTCTGATGCCTGGCCTGCAGAGGTAATTTTTTTGTAGGTTTTTCAGGAAGATGTGCCTAGTTGTGTTTTATTTGTGATTTCTAAATTTTATCCTGTGTTTGGTTTATAGCCTCAAGATGCTTATGGATTGGAGAAACTTGCAACTGAGGAGTTGTGCAAGCATTATACAAAAGACTTCGGCATCGAATGTCGTATTGGAAGGTTCCACAACATTTATGGCCCCTTTGGAACATGGAAAGGTAGCTCCATTTACAGTCATATTTGTTTTCTAAGAGGACTATCTCTTCTTGTTATTGTCTTCTAATAGTGATTCTATTTACTTGTATCATAGGTGGAAGGGAGAAGGCTCCTGCCGCTTTTTGCAGAAAGGCTATCACTGCAGTAGATAAGTTTGAGATGTGGGGAGATGGACTCCAAACTCGATCTTTCACATTCATTGATGAATGTGTTGAAGGTGTTCTTAGGTTAGTATTTAATCTTCTCATGTCTATAGAGGAAGCTCAAATTTTCATTGATCACTTGTAATAACTATGAATTGTCCTGACATGGCTAATATACATTTTGGAAGTTGTGATGAATTTTGCTTTTTCGCCTTTTAAGAGATTGTTTTACTTAACATTCTGTATTTAAAGTTTGATGTTTGTAGGAGATGAGAAATTAAGATAGTTTCTGTTGCTTGTTTTTGCTGTCCTCACTGTCAATAGGTAATCATGGTGTATATTCCTCCATGGTTACATCTACTTTTCATGACATGCTTAACATGACCCATTGTTATGCCCAAGCGTGTCAACACAAGATAGAATTTGTGCTTGTCAGGTCAACTTGATTGATTTTAGAGACAGGTCATGCTCATTTTTTTGTGGTTATGACTCTTATCAAAATATATTTCTTATGCTAAACTTGCATGTTTAGGCTGACAAAGTCAGACTTCCGGGAGCCTGTGAATATTGGAAGTGATGAGATGGTTAGCATGAACGAAATGGCTGAGATTGTTCTTAGCTTCGAGAACAAGAAGCTACCAATCCACCATATTCCTGGTCCAGAAGGTGTTCGTGGCCGAAACTCAGATAACACCCTGATAAAGGAGAAACTTGGTTGGGCTCCCACAATGAGATTGAAGGTATGACAATTAAAGTACCATCTCAAAGTTTTCGACGTTCCTAGCTCTTTTGTGATGGTTTGCTTAAAAGCCTAATGACTTATAAAATTTTGTAAAAACCATGCAGATGGCTTTGAACTACATAGAATTGTTGTATGTTTGATGCAGTTTTTGGTATCAACTAGTTTCCTATTTACTGAATAATCAATTATTTAACAGGATGGACTGAGAATCACATACTTCTGGATCAAGGACCAGATTGAGAAAGAGAAGGCTCAAGGTATTGACATAACTACTTATGGGTCGTCCAAGGTGGTTGGCACACAAGCCCCAGTTCAACTAGGTTCCCTCCGTGCTGCAGATGGCAAGGAGTGAAGCATTTGGCAAATGCTGTGGTGTGCTCTGGTGTTTTTAGTAAGGAAAGCCGAGTTCTATTACTTTGCCTTGGCTTTGGAAATTGCATTCCGTCAAAAAATATATTATTTTTATGATGTAGAAGTAGCTCAAGGGTGTTTTACTAGTTCATCCTATATGGATGTGTGTGGAGGGAAGCAGCTTGTGCATCTCTTTTCTACTATTTATCTTGCATATCCTAGAAGGCCCCCTTTTACGATATTTGTAATAGCCTTGGCATGGCATGTTGCTTGCCCTAAATCCTTGAGGGGGTTACAAATAAGGGATGTATTATCAGTCTTTGGCTTATTGATATAAGTTTCATCTCATAATTTAATGGAAGTTGATGCTTTTGCTGCTTTGGTGCAATCTTGTGATATGATGTTGGATGGACCTTACTGATTTATTGAATTTTCATCTACTATTGTTAGAAATTCGAAATTTGAGAGAGAGAGAGAGAGAGAATTTCAAGTTCACATCAGTTGTTATCTAGATGGTTATTTTCCTTGGCCGAAATATGTCAAATATCATAATTTATTATTTTCTCCATACATTTCATTTCGTCAGATGATGTTATCTCTAGCCAATCAAATGCTGCAGCCAATGTTGAAGGAAGAAAAGGCCCTTCTTTTTGTGGTCAGTAAGAAAGGACCCATGACAATAAGAAAGGACTCATGTCAAACTTTGTTGCACTCAAATTCCGCCACTAAAAATCCGTGGCGCTGTTTTTGGCACACCATAAAAATTTTAAGAGAATATTCTTTGCCACCGACTAAGCTTCTTTACTTCCTGTTGCCCATTTTATTCGAAAAACTTAGAAGTGTTTCTTGGGCTGCTATGTTATCAAAATCTGGCCATGCTTGGATTATAAGCTTTAAATTGATTGATTGACCTCTTCCCTATTTATTTACACTAGGAGAATTACATTGAAAGATTACTATAATGGCTCTTGCCTCTTAGCTTTCTGAGAGGCAAATAGGTGAAAATCCGGAATTCAGCATCTTGGACAAGGGGCTGTCACAGGGGGACCAAGGAGAATGGCAGACAACTACATGGCGAATTTTGAGCAAGAAGATCAATGAGACTGAATTGTTGGGAAAAATAATTTTATGCAAAATCATACTAAATATCGAATCATCCAAATGAAAATTTAATAACTAAAATCAAAATTCAGATCGGATAGAAATATACCTGATTCTATAGCCGAATCCTTGATTCGACCTTCATTTAGACAAAATTCTGGGTGTAGTCTTTCAGGTCATATGTATTTTCACAAATTCTCTCTATATGACGGGGGTATTAGGGAGAAAAGTGATCCATTGACTCGGGGACCATAACCATATTTATAGTTGTAGGGTGACTTTTACCTTCTAAAACTGTCTGTTCAGTTTATGGTGACTGTCCTTAAATCACCATTAAACATTCTCTATTTAACTCATCATAAATAGCAAATGTCTATCGGTATCTACACATTAATTTATTTTCATATCTTTTGAGATACTTAAACCAATTACAAAATTTTTTAAATTTATCATATCACTTTCATATGAGTTTAATTTATGGGTTTGACAGTATGCAATATATAATTATTTCAATATATAAACCCAACGTTGGATTAATAATCCAACAATCTTCCACTTGGACTATATATGAAATCTTATAATTATGTAATTGCTAAACGACCGAATGAGCTCAACTTTCTGTCAATACTAAAATGTATCTACAACCAATTCCGCCCATCAATTATATCAACTTAGGATCAAGGCGGTTTTTGTTACATTTTTTTTATAACTCAACCCTCAATGATCACGTAAATTGATATAACTGAATGACATAGATTATGATATGGATGCGTAGCATGGAAATATCATGCAATGTGATTTTTAACATGTCTATTTCTAACCGGTCCTCTTTAATGAGATCAACCATACTTAATATCAGAGTGTGATTCAAAACTGAATCTTTATTTTGGCGAAAAATAATCTTAAAATACCTTAAACTGAAATAACAAAAAAATGTCTATATTAATTAGCATATAAAATCATAAACTTCCACTGAAACTGAATATCTTAAAATGAAATGACACCCATACGAGTAGTGTGCACATGAACTTTTTTGGGTGGTAGTCCCTTCGATAAATTGATCCGTAATTGTAGAGTTTGTAACAACGTACTTTATAGACAACTATTCACTCTAAATCATTTTTTTTAAATGGAACATAAGTCTGTTGAATTACTGTCACATAATAATCTGAGTGACTTGTTAATACCGTCCGTGACAAAGTTTCATAGTTATATTCCATAATTGGCTGTCTTATAACACGCTATGAATTCCACAGCCATGATGGAAGAGATTATAAGAGACTATTTTAATACACTTCCAAAAATGACTTACCCTGTTAGTGTGTAGCATGTTGTAACCTTGATGCTAACTTGACATCCCATAAAATCGAAGTCAGTATACCAAATGATCTCAAATTAATCTGACTTTCAATATGTGCGTATATGTCTTTTTTTTTTGCTTTCTGTAAATATTGTAAGACCTATTTGGTTACTTACTAATACTCTATTTCCGATTTGTTTAAATTTCTGTCCAACATTTCCGTAATGTACACAATATCCAAATACGTACAGATCAAAACATATATAAGACTTTATACTACTGACGCGTAAAGAATCTTCTATGTTTTCTTATATTTAAGGTTATTTTGGAGACACTGATAGAGACTATACTTGTCTCCCTTACCATAGAGGTATTTTCTGAGTACTTACTCCCATAGAACTTGTGATATCCATAATTATCAATCAAATTTCATTTCAAATCCTAATGAGATAAAAACTTGATAAAATTTGTAATATCACTGTTGAGATGACTGTATGAATTTTATCTCTCCCTTCACGGCATCGATTTTTAGAGGTGGTTGAGTTTGTTCTTCTGAAATAGAGAGTTCTCCAACATTGTCTAATAACACTTTTGGGAATATCAACATATTCCTCTTAAAAGACAATATCTTCAACCATATCTCCCCCCGCAAACTCAACATCCTCAAAGAATTGGACATAAAATTAATACCCTTTAAATTTTTCAGAGTACTCTACAATCAACTAACTGTCCTGATATCAAATTTTCTTTTATTATGTCTAATAGACCTAATCTTAGTTGGACAACTCCAACCGTGTAGATACTTTAGACTAGAATATATACTGGTCCAAAGTTCTTATTGGGTTTCAGTAGTTGTCTTAATGGGAAACCCTGTTCAAGATGTATGTTGCAATCTCGATTGAGTCATATCATGAATAATTGTTTATGAATGTGATAAAATATCTTTCACCATTCCAAGAACCAAAAAGAATGACCCATAGATATCTGTATGTATCAGTTCTAAAACGTCTGAAATCCTATTGGCTTCAATCTCCTTTTACTGGTTTGTTTACCCTTTATATAATTTACACAAATATCAAAATTTGTGAAATCAAAGGAATTAAGAATTTTTTCTAACATAACTTTCCTTATTCTCCTTTTAGAGATATTACTCAATTTCTTGTGTCATAATGAAGAGAAATTTTCATTAGTAAATTTAAACTGTATACTTCGAGTACTATAATACAGGGATTCATTAAATGAAATAACAGTATCAACCTAATATAAATTATCAAATCTTGATAGAAAACAGGAACCAACTTATTTGGACTTAAGAAACTATCCAATTTTTCCATTTCCGAAAGAATAGGTAAAATCTGATCTGTCGAACAAAAATGGAAATCAAATTCCATCTAAAAGATGGAACAACAAAAGTTTCAGTAAAAATTAAATATAAATCGGTTTTCAATGATAATTTAAATTTTTCTATCACTATAATTGAAACTTTATTGTCATCGTCCATATAGATGTATCTTTCACCATCAATTGACGATCAACAATTTAGGATACCCTGCATAGACACAGTAATGTGAATAATCGCAGCGGAACCTGACCATCGAGTATGTCTTGATACCGAAATTAAGTTAATCTCAAAACAAACCAAATTAAGAAATATACTTTTCTTATCACTTCAAATGTAATAGTTGGTACATTCTCTTTTTCTTGTACCCTTAGAACCATAGAAAAACAACCATTCTTTTCCGATTCAATCAGTGTCTTTCATTACTTCTTTTGTGATGCTATACTTGTAGCATCTTTATCATTTTTTTCTTTTCTTTTCTTTCTTTCTTTCTGTTCTTAGTGGTCAAGAGTTCTTAACCATTATACCGTATAAATATATGATTTGTCAAAAGTATACCAGTAATCATTTTATTCTTGACAGATCATTTCTCAATTTCCATAAGAAAAGATTTAGTCGTCATAATTGACTTATATGCAGTGCCTCTAAATGTTTCTGGGATGACCCACTTTTTCATCATTAAACACATGCGATTCAATATCTCCCATATTTCTTTCTCTTTCTTTTTAGAGGTACTCTTATCTATAAGTGGTGGGAAAAATCTATTTTTAACGCAACGTTTAAATCTAAACTTAAAATTTGAGTCATTCAATTTAAAAAAACAAACTGAGTTGGGCATTAATCATCGTCAAACAGAGAACGATAATTTATATATACTCACATGGAACTTTAAAACAAAATAAATTCAAATATGAGTAATTCCCATCACAAGATACCGGACACTCCATTAATATTTCATCTTTGGACAAAATAATTAATTTATAAGTGGTATCTTGATACAGTAATCAAATGCTGACAATAAGAACATCAATCAATTACCTTCCTTTGGGCCGATAAATTGGTCATATGTAAAATCGAAAAATTGTCACGCATTTATTATCATAAGGTGTACATGCAATTCCGTCAAATACAAATCTTATTTTGGGCCGATCAATATTTACATGAATTACATACACACAACTTTTTACATCTCTAAACAAATTAATTTCCACAAGAGAGGTCACTTTGGCGACATGTTGTTTTAATTAATTTATCTCGAGATATATACAAAATCATAGGTGTAGTAATCAAATGTTGACAATAAGAACATGCCAATCAATTACCTTCCTTTGAGCCGATGAATTGATTACATGTGAAACCGAATAATTGTCACGCATTTATTACCATATGATATACATACAATTCTGTCAAGTACGGATCTTCCTTTGGGCCGATTGGTATTCACATGAATTACATTCACAACTTTTTATATTCCAAAATAAATTAATTTACTTCAGAGATCACTTTGGTGACATATTGTTTTAATTAATTCATCTCGAGATATATATGAAACCATACTCATATTTGAATCATATTTGTAATTGAAAAAAATTCTAATTTCATCCTGATGGACTCAATTTCTTGAAAATTGGGCTATTTAAAGTCCAATTTTATTAACTTTAAATTGAGTCTATAAAAGCCAATTTCATCCTAATAGGATCAATTTCTTGAAAATTGGGCTATTTAAAGTTCAATCTTATTAACTTTAAATTGAGTCTATAAAATCTCAATTTTACCAAATCTACCTTATTCATCTTACATTTTTGTCTCTATACTTTCGTTGTCGGTATAAAACCAAAATTTTCACCATTTGCCGACAACTGATCCAAAATTTGGCCAATCCCCGTTTTGTAGCATAGGGCATCAGGAAAGTTCCTAAATAGGTGGTGAGTTCATTTAGAACCGTTTAAAAACCAGCCTAGTTTAGACTTATCCCCGTCTTGTTGACAGAACTTTTCTACATATGTCATGACATCGCATACTAAAAAATTAGTCAATTTTTAATATAAAAGGGACATTATAGAATGATAAGGATGAAAAATGGGCTTAATTGAATCCAATGAGTTCCAAAACATTTATACTCAGAATTAGGTCTATTTGGGCACAGAATGGCCCATATCGTTTTTTTAAAAAAAATATATATATTGATCCTTTCGTGGTATGGATTTATAATAAAAAGAAAGTTTTATTTTCTGAAATTGGGAAATCATTCTTTAAAAGAAAATTAAAATTTGAAAATTTCTTTTTTTTTTTTTTGTTTTTCAAAACAAAAGTTTCCTTAATTTTTTTTTATTGGAAAATTTTATTCTAAAATTGAAGTCAAGCCTCAAAAAAAAAAAAAAAAGGAAAAGTTAAAATTTGGAATTTTCCTTTTTCTTTTTTATTTTCCAAATTCTGAAAGTTTCATAAAAAAAACTAAATTTCAGAATATTTTTTAACAGTGAAAGTTTCTCAAAAATACTTTAATCCAAAAATTTTTTAAAAGAAATCAAATTTCAAATGAATTTTTAAAACCAAAATTTTTTTAAAAATATGTCATGAAAAAAATAAGATCCGAAATATTTCTTTCCAATGAGAAAAGAGATCAATTTTATTACTTGTCATTAAAAAAAAAAGGCTTACACATTTTTTTTTGAAATCCTAAAGATTCCTTCCCAAAAAAAATGTCAATTTTCATAAGTATATATAAATATAAATATATATAAATATATATATATATATATATATTTGTGTGTGTATATTTATATATATATTTACTCAAAATGTCAATTTTCATAAAAAATACCCAAAAAGAAGGAAAGAAAATATTTCAAAATATCATAAGTTTTAAATCTTTTGAAAAATTGTCATATTCTTCTCTTTTGCCCATATATATATATATATATATTTTGAAACACCGAATGTCAATTTTAACAAAATACTTAATGTCAACTTTGATGAAACAAAACTTCCCAATTATTATTATTATTATTTTTTAAACACTTAATGTTGACTTTTAATAAAAAACTGAAGGTCGACTTCAACAAAAATTTTCTATAATTTTTTCTTTTATTGAAATCCACACAAAAAAATCATGAATTTATATATACATATATCTATATGTTTTCCCAAAAACCAAAATTTTTCACAAAAATTTTTATGCATATTTTTTAAAAATTCAAACAATACCAAAATCATATAAAATTTTAAAATATGCAGAAAAATTCCGATGATTCAAATATGAAAGGTTCTGATACCACTGTTGGAAAAAATAAATTTATGCAAAATCATGCCAAATATCGTATTAAATTATCGGAATAAAAACTTAATAACTGAAACCGAGATTCAGATCGGATAGAAATGTATCTGATTTCATAGCCGAAAACTACATAGAATGAATCCTTGATTCGACTTTCATTTAGGCAGAATTCTGGGTACGGCCTTCCAGGTCATATATATTCTCATAAATTCTCTCTATATAATAGCGGTATTAGAGAGAAAAGTGATCTATTGACCCAAGGATCATAACCCTATTTATAGTTGTAGGGCGACTTGTACCTTTCAAAACTATTAGTTCAGCTTATGATAGCTGTCATTAAATCACCATTAGACATTTCATATTTAACCCATCATAAACAGCAAATGTTCATTGATATCACACATTAATTTATTTTCATATCATTTGGGATACTTAAACCCAATTATAGAATTTTTCAAATTTACCAGATCACTTTTATATGGGTTTAACTTATGGATTTGACAGTATACAATACATAATTATTTTAACATATAAGCCTAATATTGGATTAATGATCCAACAGGAATTGCATTGGTTTGAAGAGCATCGATGAAGGGTGACAAAGATAACCTTTAAACCAATAGAGAGTCGGTCTAGTGATTAAGAGTGTTAGTTTTCTTAACTAAATCCAAGATTTAAAATTTGAGAATGAAAAAAATTATGCTGGAAGAGTTTTTCCTAAATTGAGTCCGATAATATTCACACCAAATTAGTCGGAGTATGATTTTGAATACCGGTTGGTTAAAAAAATTGATAACCTTTAAGAAAGTCTTGTGAGTTTATATTTGGAACCTATCTTCCAACGTGTAAGAACAAGAGCTCCAAGTAGTACTAGCTCACCATTATCTCCTTCCGGCATGGTTATACTTTGAAGAACTAGACACACCTGCAATTGAATCTGAAAGGACCATCATATGGGGACATATGGCACATGATGACTCCAATCTTTTCCCAGCATGAGCCCATTTAAACTATAGCTATTGCCATTGTAGTGGAGCCGTCAAAGGATGGTCCACAACCTAATAGTATGAGTGGGTTCGTTTAACCAGCAGGCATAGAAGAGTGTAACTCATCCATTTGAGCTTCGGAGTTTAGGGTCCAGACGCAGCTGCATGGTGAGCACACGACAATCTATACTTTTGCCTTTTATCGGAGTACAGGGTCTAGAATCTAGATAGCACATGCGCCTATTGTGCTTCATGGAGTAGAGTTCAAAATTTTCTCCAAGATTGCATGTGCAATTGGAACAAAATAATGGCATTAAAATTTCTCTGTAGCAAATTTACATGATACTTGTTTAGTAGGTTTCTGTAAAACAGTAAATGATGGAAGATAAGACATAATGGACAACATGATATGTGATGGCTGTGTAGAGGGCAAATATCAGTCTCTGTCAGAAGAGAAAAATGTGCAGTATGCAAACTTGAAGAAGAACTGCTGCCTTATTGGCTCTTAAAGAAGAACTGCCGCCTCACTTCATTCTTTCCATTCTCTAAATCAGCAGATATTGCCACTTAAAGAAGACGTGCTGCCTCATTGGCTTCCAAAGGTGGCAAGCCCAGCTCAGTTCCATTTCTCTGAAGGAAAGCCGTGATTACAACCGTTGTCTCTAGCCCATCCTCTTCAATATGCTTTTCTTGCCATATCTTCTCTGATATCATTTAATCGCTTTTCATCAGCCAGAAGCTTCATCATGAAACATGATACATAACAACTAATTTAGAGAAGCATCTCTTGGAGGGGACAAGACCGCAATTTTAAGCCTCAAAATTCCCCACAAAAGCTGTGATATCATTCGTCCAATTAGAGTTCTTTAACTGATCTTGTAAGTTAATCAAAGGATATCTTAAAAATGTTGTCCAACTCTCTGAAAACTTCCTAAGAACTTGAGTAACACAGAATATGATGGCATTTTTCATCAATGATATATGAAAAGATATTCTTATGATATATTAAATCATGGGCAATTAGTGATCAAAAAAGCCGGATAAATGGCAGAAAGTTGAAACAGAAACAGGGTTGAAGAAGTATTGACATATCACAACAAAAATTATGCCGTATTCTCCTCCATAGCACCTCAAAGGTTTTCTTGAGAAGATATTTATGTACAAGGATATACCCCTGATCATAAAAGTTAAGAGGCAGTAAATTTACCTTTCTTAGCTTGGAACCTTTGGCTATCTTAATGTCCGGACTACTACAACATGCTTTTCAGCCAGGGCATCGGCTAATTCCTGTAATAGGCTGAAGTAATTCCTCAACTTGTGCTTGACCCAATTCTCTTTCCTCATCAGCTCCATGTTTTCTTATAATGTCATTTAGCATTGGATATTATAATGTCATTTAGCAGAGGATATTCTGTAGAACCACATCTTCCGAGTTAATGACAAAACAAGATGGAATTGAGAAGTGTAGTGAAAACTATGAGCATGGGGGTTGCAAGTGCAAAGGCAATTTGATTGTTAAGTCTGGGTTTTGCGTTGGGTGGATTTCACAATTTTTGGAGCTCAGCGATATCAAAGATATCGGAATTTAATATCTATATTCGGTACTTTGGCTTTAGTTTCTCTGATGGGCAATTAAGTATCTCAACTAATTTTTCTTAATGGGAAACATGGAGCAACTAAATCAACCTGCAAAAAGAACAACTATCATCTTCAGTTGCTTAACAAATAGAAATGGTAATATCTTTCTGGCAATGAGGTGATGTAATAAAACTAGATCACAAGTCTAGGTGCCCAACAGGGAAAAAACTGGATCTAGGAGAGAAGTTGGATTATAGTATCTGTTCACAAGGGTTTCAGCAGCCTCATCACTGTGGAACTATTATCGATATTTCGAACTGGCATCATGGGTTACAGCTTAATCTTATACGAAAAAAAGAACAAAGTTAGATGCTGTATGTATGTGTTCAGATGAAATTATTATCCTAGAAAGTGATTTAAGTCTGCCATGGCCAACCAAACCCCTTTAATTAAAAAAGACTAAACCCCAAAACCAGGATTGTCTCCGACATACCTCCCTGAGAATTTTTCTGCCCAACTGTCCTTGTTGTAGTCCACTGATAAGCACGATTATCATTTGAATAAAAGCAGTACTAGACTCATCAGAGCATGAAAGACATAACAGCAAAGCAGATATACAAATTACTATCAACATATCAAGAAAGAAAACACATCCGCTTCCCAAAGCCACTGGTTCTCTTAGCTTCTCTCTAAGCCTTGGAAGGGTGGATCATGACATGAACCCAAGACTTTCAACAAAATAAGAAGCAAAATTTAGGATACAAATCTAAATGGGAAGATGTGGGCATAATAGACAGGATAAGAGATCTCAAAATGTATCAGAACAGGACAGAATTGCTAAAGTGGAAATTAACTAATACAATTCAGCAGCTTAAACTGAGTTTACTTCGACCAGTGCCAGCAGCTACTGAAACTGAAATAGACATAGAATTATTCAACTCCATCATGCAAGGAATGCCAATGTAAGTTGTTTTTGGCATACACCCAGTACTGGGTTTCAAATGTTTTCAACTGTACAAACATGTTCACTTCAACAGAACTCAAATCATGTCTGCTCGGGAACTAATATTTTCAACTTTACTCTGCCCAGATGACCCCATAATTGAGCTACCGAACTTGCCTCTTTATGAACACAAATTTATTTTCTAGCTTCATCAGAAAAACCAATTGATCTAAGCAAAAAAGCTCATGATCTAACATAATGATCTCCTCATTGTGCACCACAATGAGACACATTGGCATCTCAGCTTCAGCAAAGATCTTTTCCACACTTTCGCATCTCAATATCCATGGTGCATGTAGGAAAAAATGTTAATGCCCTTCCCTTTTTTCTCATTGGCCCAATAAATGAGCAATACCATACTGGATCCTGAACTGGCTAGACTTCATTGCGAGCAAGACTTCAAGATTCTGCAAGGGACTTTTGTTGTAAGGGAGTTAAGAAAGGAAAGATGGAGATAGTAAAGATTTTGAAGCCAGTGCCCTCCACAAGCTTGGGTATGGGGAGAAGGCTTGAGGAGAGGGGGTATGTTACAGAATAAACTTGATATAAAGACAAAATGGCTATTCATAGGAGCCATAATTCTGGAGAAGTTTGAAAAATCTAGTCCCTTGGAAAATGTGGAAATAAGGTAAAGAGGTAAGATCAAATACGTGGAACATGTGCAGAAATTCCAAAGGTCAAGTGATTGTGTGCTTCAGAATGTGTACATGTGTTTCTTATATTCCTAGCATTGAATAATTGTATTAAATGTGGGTTTAGACTTGAGTCCTATATAAACCCATCTTGATACCCAGTTGTATATCAAGCATCAAGCATCAAGCATCAAGCTTTTCAAGCAATTCAAGTATTTCTCCCTTCCTCTGGTTCTCTCCTCTCCTCTATTGTTCTATAATTTGTATAGTATTCTTGTGAGTGTGCTTAACCCAAAGCCACGTTTGTGCTGCCAACAGGGTATACATTTCAAGCAGCGCCCTTGTGGTGCTTGCACTGCAAAAATAAGATATGATCCAATGCTGGAGGACATTGCAAGCATGACAGTGTGTAGCCAAAATTGCCAAATTAATTGCAGGAACTCTAGGGAAGTCCTCTCTAACAAAATAAATCAATATTGAGCTTTAAAGTGGATTTAGTAGCTGGCAATATCAGCACTACAGCACTGGCATTCTTGAATTAAAGAAGGGGCTTGTTCTAAAGCCTCAAGCCTACAATAGCACATGAGATGCCAAACAGTTAAGAGTAAACTTCAAAGACATGAATTTGTGAATACATGGAGGTTCTGTTGCTGACTATTAGACCAAATTGTGGAGACACACATGGAGTGTGGTTGATGCACTATTAGGTCTTGGAAGACTTGAAACAAGACATGAAGGTTTCGTTCTTTAAAGAAAGATTTCGTCAATTATAATGCTTAGACAAACTTATGGCATTGAATTGAAGGGGGCCAATCCTTCCATATGTTTTGGAAATTCTTTCTGTTATTACTTGTATGATACAAGGTTCAGGCTCAGAAATATAAGCTATAACAAAGGCGAAGTATAAGCTATAACAAAGGCCTACAATCCAGGAAAAAAAAACCAACTTATTATAACACCAAAGGTTACCGACTTTGTCGAAGGTTCAGCTGTCACTGAGTACCTTACTGAATAAATCACTGAATTTGGCAGTTAAATGGTGCCGAATTTGGAAGACATAGTAAACATACAGGTACAGGGAATGAATGACCAACAGTATGCTATTTCTTTGGACACAGATTATTCACAAAATGGCGCAAAGCATGTTAATGAAGCATTCAGGGAGAGAGAAAACTTTATTGTAGTACAATTGAATGGCCTTCAGGTTACCTTAGAAACGGAGTGCCTCTAGGAGAAGAGAGTAGCAATCACACCCTTCCTCAGATATCATACAATGGGAGATGAACTGTGTCTTGTCACAAGGAAATTAGTTCTTCACAACTTTTTGCTACAAACATGATTTCAAGAAGAATTTGAAGCAGGAGTGGGCCAGCCTAGGTTGCCGCCGTCTCTGATAGTGTAAGTGGCCAAAGGAACCATTATTGACGGTGGTGAAAATAGTATTGGAGGAGTTCACTGACATACTAAGAAATGCTCCAAAATTCAACCCCCATGCCATATTGTGGATTGCTTCTGCAACTCAAGCCTTACCCTTAGATCACAGTAATTCTTTCTCTTTCCTTTTTTGGATGGTATTGACCTCTATGCCATTTGATTGAACCATACTAGGACATCAAGTGCAGTTCCACGGTCTCAGTGGATTTCTGTGAAGTCTTAGAAAAGGCTCCTTCAAAGGAAAATCTCAACTAGATTAGAGAGTGAAAGAAGTGCTCTTTCTCTAGTTTAGCTTTTCAGGAGATTTCCTAAAGACCCTACCACCGAGCACAAATCCTTCTTTATTGAAAAATATTTAGATGACATAACATGGATTTTGTTCTCCTAGAGAAAATAGCCAGCCACAAAGTTTTGTCATTATGGTTAATAGCTTAAAAACCGAAATAAATATACTTACATTGTTCTTCTAAGAGAAGAAAAATTTTTCAAACAATTGAAAAGAAAAAATGGATAAATGAAACTATTATGAGTGAAAACTTTAATTCATGTCTATAGTGGTTCCGGGGTGCTTCAGCCTACTTCTTCATTAATTAAAAAGGTTTGAAAATTTTTAAATTAAAATTCAAAAGAACATAGAGTGCTTATACAGAAAAAATAAGAAAAAAGCACGGATCGATCGGTTCAATCATGAACCGTTTTATAGTTTGGAATCAGATAAAATCAAAACTGATCAAGACCATTTAAAATCAGTCAAAATTGATAAAATCATGGAACCGTTCAAATAGATTCAAAAAAAAAATTATAATATACAAATTATATAATATACTTTTTAAAAAATTATATAATATATAAATTTATTTTTTCCTTTTTTTTTAAGAAAAATTGATTCAAAAAATTATATAATATACAAATTATAATATATAAATCGATGGAATAAATTTATTTTTTAATAGAGGTATATAAATTTTATTTTATTTTATAATATATAATGTATAAATTATATATATAATACAATATCATTTTATTTGTAAAATGGTTTGAATAATTTGATTAATGAATTAATGAATAGATAGATTGCCTTGGCTGATTTGATTTTAAAAACATAGGAAAAAAGTTAAGAATCATACTTATTGTATTATTGCTTCTAAGGAATTGGCAATAGTAGACCTGTTCATGGGCATGAATTTGCCGGGAATTAGCCATTTGACCCCCCGAATAGGAGAATCAAGGATGGAATTATGAAGGCTTGTCCTGCTCTATTTCAAATCGGTTTTGATCCTATTCATGATGCCTATGGATTTCGATTCCTGTCTGATCTTAACTAAACTATACAGTTTTCCTTTTCTAGAAGTTTGGGTTATTCGACGGTCGACATTGAGGGACTGCGATGAAATCGAATTTTGTGTTCTTCAACTTTCCCTACGATTTCTTCGAAGAAGAGATGGGGTTCTATGATAACAACGTTGTGAGACTGACATTCAATCAATATTTAGGTTTTTCAATAAAATTGAAGAAAAAGTGAGATGATCTTTAGTCTCTTTTGGTTTCTCTCTTTGATGCCATGGAAGGAGAGATAACCACTTATCATCATCAATGAGCGCAGAGAGAGAAACAGAGTGTGCGAGGGAGGGAGAGAGAGAGAGAGAGAGAGAGAGAGAGAGAGTACCAAAAAACTCTAGAACTAGAGAAAAAATCAAAGCACTGCCGTTCCTTCATGATTTCATTGGAATATGATTACGGGTTCTTTGGACTCGTGAATCGTGACTGGGTCATGGTCTTCACCATTTCGATCCGGTTCAAGACTGAAACCACGAGCCGATTCCAATTCGGTCAAAAACTGGGCGGGCTGAGTTTAGTTATGGACGAAACGGCCTGTTGCCGCGAACTAGCTCGGCCACATTTAAGGATTGGCATGCTCATGCCGATGTTTGTGGGGGAGATTTACTATATTAATCATCTTTTAATATAGTTTTTAATTAATGAAAAAAAAAAGATAATTCGTATGAACCAACCATATTGGTGAGTTAATTTAGTGGTCAAGGCAAACTGAGTAGAGGATCGTGAATTCATCCCACTCGACCAGATTAGAGATGCCATTCGGCCGGGTTGGGCCCGAAAATAGGCCCAGCCGGCTTAAAAATGCCCGACTCATGAATCTGACCGAGATAAATAGTAATCCGAATTAGACCGACCCGGGTATTGTAGTGGGCCGGTACGGTTTAATGTTTATTGGAATCGGGAACCAGCCCCACCCTGGCCCGAGATTAGCACGGACTAGGCTCAGAACCGGCCCGCCGAATCCAACGGCTATGGAATCTGCCCGATTTGGCCGGTTCCAAGGGTTTTTTTTTTAAAAAAAAATTGGACAATTTTAACCCTCATAACAGTTATAAAACGACTAGTTTGGCGGTATTTTGGTCCAAGAGATAAATTTTTTTTTCTATAAATAGGATACATCTCATTTCCAAAATCTCAACGACAAAATCTCATATTCTCTCTTACATTTAACTTGTCTCAATACTACTACACTCTCTTAAACACAATTTCAATTTTTTACACTACCATATCCATCTTCCATTAATCACATTCAACATATTTCAACCATTTCACATTTTCCATTTCCACAATTTTCACAATTTAACCACTTTCATTTTTATTTCAATCATTTTCATAATTCCCATATTCTATTCTCAACTATACCATTTTCACCACCATCTATAACATTGATCAAAATTTGACAAGATTTTAAGGTTGGGAGCCCAAATTCAAGATTTGACGAAAAACAACCGTGATCTCCGTCATATCAATACATTTATTATTTTTCCGTCTTTAATTTTTTTTTACATAATATATATTATTTGCGTGTATTTGCATTACATATAAATTTTTTTTTAAAAAATTAATCTATATTTTTTTAAAAAAAATGGTCGAAACAAATTCTTTTCAAACTTCTCAACAATCTTCTCTCCCCCTATTTTCATTTTTTCAAAATGAAATTTCAGAAAATATAGATATTGAAAATCTTTTAGAAAAAACTCAACCTAATAATATACAATCTAACACAACACACACAAAAAAAGATAATATTAATGTATGAGAATTTTTTATTAAAAATATTGATGAACAAAAAACAATTTGTAAAATTTGTCACCGACTATATAAATTTTTGAAGGGTTTGGGAGTATACACACTTAAGAGACACTTAGTTAGAAATCATTCGGATAAATTATCACAAATAAAACAAATACAAATAGCCACTGAGGGAGAAAATGTCATGGATACATTTAAATATAATGCGAAAAAAGAAAAAAATAGTCAAATAAAATGGATAGCTAGAAAAGAATTACCACTTAGTATAGTTACATGTTCCGTTTTTTAAGAATATGTTCAAAAATATTTACAACCGGATTACAAAAAAAGTAGTAGAGCATTCGGAGGAGGGGATCATTATATCGGTATCAAGAGTTAAAAAATGGTATAATTGCACAATTTATAAGTAGTCAATGTAAATTTTCATTAATTTTGGATATTTGAAAAAATGAACTTAAAAAAGAATATTATATTATAGTAACATGTTATTGTGTTAATAATTCATGGGTTTTAGAAAAGAGAATATTAGCTTTTCAACATTGAGAATATCCATATAACGGTTCTCACATAGTTAGAATAATTACGAATATTGTTTATGAATTAAGAATTAGTAATAGAATTTTTTCTATATCTTTTGATAATGTTTCAACTAATACTAATGCGATGGTTACTTTAAAACAAACTATAAAAACTTGTTTAGATGGAATATATTTTTATATAAGATGCACATGTCATATAATAGATTTATATGTTAGAGATGGATTACAAATGATAGAAATAGTTTTAAAACTCATTTGTGACATGATTCATCAAATTAAAAATTTTTCGGCAAAAATTCAAGAATTTAGACAAATATGTCAAATACATAATAAAAAATTCAAAAAATTCAAATTAGAATGTAATACTAAATGAAATTTAACTTATAATATGTTACAATGAGTACTTCATTTTAAAAATATCTTACTTGAATTTACAAATTCCAATTATGAATTTGGTTTTATTGATAATGTCGTTTTTGATTTTGCAACCACACTAATTAATTTATTAGAAATTTTTTATACATGTACAAATTTAATTTCTAAAAATTATTATCCAACAACTCATTTAATATTGCCGAATCTTTGTAAAATTTGTTATGTATTTACTTAATTTGAAGAAGAAGATATACTTAGTGACATTGATATAATGAAAATAAAATTTTAAAAATATTATAAAAAAATTCCTATTTTGTATTTAATAGCAAGTGATTTAGATTTACGTGTTAAAGTTGAAGGTGTTGAAATGTTAATAAATTATTTTGCATAAACTTTTCCAACGGAAATATATATTAGTCAACAACATTTAAAACAACAAATATCTAATATTTTGTAAGCCATATTTGAATTATATGAAAAAGGAATATAATGTTTTAAACACTAGTAATATAGGTAGTAGTAGTACTAATACAATAATTAGATCATCTTCAATTTCTTTTAATCCTTTACATATGTTAAGAAAAAAATAAAAAACTTTTTTATCAACATTTAATGAATTACTTTTATACAAACGAACATCTAGATTAGAAGGTTTCGATAATGATAATTTTTTTGATATATTAGGTTAGTGAAAAAATAATTTATCATATTATCTAATTTTGGCTCAAGTGGCCAAAGATATATTAACCCCTTCGGTGTCTACAGTGTCATCGGAATGTACTTTTAGTGCAGATGGTCGAGTATTAACCAAGAAGCGTACAAATTTGACGGATGATATTTTGGAAGCATTAATTTGTATTAAAGATTGGAGGGATATAGAAGCAATGATACAAGACATTGTCAAAACCTTCGAAGAAGATGAACAAGAAGTAGAAGAAGAAGAAGAAGAACTATAATTTTTTTAAAATAAAAATCATTATGTAAATAAAAAAAATTATGTGAAAATCAAAATAATGTAACCACAAAAAATTAGTGGATTTTAAAATTCAAGTGAAGAGTTTGGTAGTGGACGTACATCAAATTTAGTGGAACCAATCTAAAAATTTTGTGTCTCTAATTATTTATTCGTAAAAAGTAATTTTCAAAAAAAAAAAAATAGAGAGTGAATAAAAAAATCATAACTAGAGAGTTAAAAAAACAACAACAACAAGTGTCACGGCCTGAATAAAAAAAATTTCAAAAAACAACTAATAATAAAAAAGAATAAAAAAATAAAAAGCAGAATAAAAAGAATATAAAAACAAAATTAAAAAATTAAAAAAACAAAATAAAAAAACAAAATTAAAAAAAAAAGTTGAAAATAAAAGGGCGGTTCCACCGTGCATGTGCGTGGTGGAACCGCCCTCTATGTTTATTTTTTTGTTTTTTGTTTTTGTTTTTTTTATTATTTTGTGTTTTGTTTGTTTTTTATTCTTTTATATTTTTATGACTACCATCGTTATATTATTATTAATTATCATAAATTCATCACAATTTAAATTACCACTAACTATTAATATATTACTATTAATTAACATATACTTACTAATTAACCTATATTTACCTATTTATCACTATTTTAGTTATCACTATTTTATTTTATTTTATATCATTTTATATCGTAACACCCTAAAAATCAAAAATCAAATAGAGGATAAAATATGAGAGTTAAAAAAATAAAAAGAATATAAAAACAAAATTAAAAAAATAAAAAAATAGAAAACCAAAATAAAAAGTTAAAAACAAAATTGCACGGTGGAACCTCCCTTCTTGGTTTATTCTTTTTTTGGTTTTTGTATTTATTTTGTGTTTTTATTATTTTATTTTTCTGTTTCTTTTTATTTTTTTGTATTTTTTTCATTATCATCATTATATTACTATTAATTATTCTAAATTTATAACAATTTAAATTACTACTATATTACTAATATATTACTACTAATTTAGTTACCACTATTATATTTTATATCGTAACACCCTAAAAATTAAATAGAAAGAAAAAATGTGAGAGTTAAAAAAATAATAAAAAAAAAACTTGAACCGGGCTGCCGGTCCAATTTTGCCCGGCACACCGATTCAGGTTCACTAGGTCGGGCCGGTTTCAGAATAACTTTTTTTAGAATTGACTCGACGTGGCCCGGGTTGGCTTAGGAACCGTAGCCAGCCCGGCCCGCGATTTCTGAAACTGTATCCGAACCGGAACAGGCTCATCCCAGCTTGGCCCAGTGACATCTCTAGATCAGATAGACTGAACAAAGTCTAAGGGACTCTCTAGGACTATCTTTCTATTTGTACTTGAAAGGGGAAGCCCAACTCAACCAAATTATTTCAGAGAATAATATTAGGTCTAATCATTCAATCCAGTCGGGCATTTTGCCAATCTAAATAGTCTTGCTAGATTTTTTTTTTTTTAATAATCAACCGGTATCCAGTATCATGCTCTGAATAATTCAATCCGAGTATTGTCTGACTCAATTTAGGGGGAGTCTTCCCGATACATATATAGTTTTTTTATTTTCAAGTTTCGAATTTGAGAGTTTGGCGATGAAATTTAGTATCCTTTAATTAAGTATTAGACGAGGATCAAACTATTTTGACTTTAATTAAGTGTCCTATTCTTACTTTTTGATGAGTTTGAACAAGGATGTTAGGCTTGATTATTACCTTAAATTGGGTACTAGGAATATAACAAATTGTACTTTCACTATTGTTTTTCATTTCAAATTCATAATACACATATTCTCTGTACAAGTCATAACAAATACATGACTTCGAGAAGAAGCCAGCATAGCATTAATGAGAATTTAAATCTGAATGTTCCTCACCATTCAAGTTCCCAATCATACATCATATATATATGCACAACGTATACAAATTCTAAACCTGAAATGAACTACTATATGAATTCGAGGACCCTCTCAAACTTGCTCCGAATTGGCTTTGGCATTCTCAGTTTTTTTACCGTCGCCCCACAATGCATATGCCTCCTCCCCATGAACTGCATCATCACCAATTTCCAACTCCTCCTCAGGCAACCTTAGTGGGACGATCAAACCAATGATCCAACAAATCAAACTAGTCATGACAACGTTGAGAATTATGATGAAGACTATGCCAATGAGTTGGATTAGCAGCTGGTGGAAGCCAGCCGAGGCTTGACCCATTCGCAGTCCATAAGCTAAGGTAATGTATTTGTCAGACACTGCATAAAATAGGCGACAGAGTTTGGGCACAGATATGACGCCGGCAAGGATGCCGCCTATGCTACCAGCAATGGCGTGGGTGTGGATGATGGCGAGTGTGTCATCCACGTATTGGAGGAGCTTGATCTTCTTGTGGAGTACCATCATTGTGTACCATGGGATGCTCCCGGAGATCAAGCCCATGAGGATTGCCGCCCAAGTTTGCACAAGTCCTGTTTTCAATGGTACAAAATTTTGTTAGACAAAACCACTCGTGGTAAGACGCAGTCACTTACACATGAAAAATCAGGAAAAAAAAAAAATACAAAACTAAGTTAAGGTAACAACAGAAGTTTTTCTTTTCACTTCTGCATAGCCTATACAATTGTCAATTAAGACTACAAATTGGGGGAAACTAAAACCTAAGGACACACTAATTCGTGTGAAAAGGATGATTGGATTTGTTACTCAGAGTTCTTAAAAGTAATTTTTTTCCTTAAATTTTACCCACAATATCAAATTGAGAAAATGAAAAAAGTTAGATGCAAGTTAAGAAAAGATGTTTTAGCGGGTGATTGAGATCATTGTCTAAATAAAAGGGTCAAATTTTTGTACTCTTCAAATTTTAAATTTGAACTAGGTTACAAAAAGGTATGTGAAAATATACTCAAAACCTCTAAGGGTATGAAGACCATTGTGGCTATTTAGCATTTGGACATTTGGCAACAGGTGGGGAGTGTTATAACCTAGCAGGCTTTTTACCGGGTGAAAAAATGGGTGAAGGTTTAGGGGAGTGAATGTACCTGCTGCAGGAGTGATGCAGACCAGGCCAGTGGTGATACCCTGGATAGCACCGACAACGGATGGCTTTCCAAAATAGAACATGTCGAGAGTGAGCCAAGTAAGCAGGCTGGTGGCAGTGCAGACATGGGTGTTGAGCACAGCCAGAGCCGCGAGGTTGCTGGCTGCATATGGTGCACCGCCATTAAACCCGGTCCAGCCCATCCACAGCAGGCCTGCGCCAGCTAGCGCCACCAATATGTTGTTTGGGGGAAAGTTCTCCCTGTCCTTGCTCTCTCTTGGTCCCACCTGAATAACATTAACCAAATTGATGAGAATGAGTTATGTAGAAAAGATTTTTACAATCATCTATTTGCCCATCTTTTGTTATGAGTTCGAGTATTCAATGTCTTATGTTAATTAATTTTATGTACATGATCTTTTATTATCTGAAACTCGCAACTTTGATAAGGAATTTGACAGATACCCAATAAGCTGCAGTGAAACCGGCAACGCCAGAGGCAAGATGAATCACAAATCCACCAGCAAAATCAATCACACCAAGCTTAGCCAACCACCCATCAGGACACCAAATACTATAAGCACCAATAGTGTATGAAAATGTCAACCATAATGGCACAAACAAGATCCATGCCCTAAAGTTCATCCTCCCTAGAAGGGCACCGGCGATTAAAATCAACGTGATCGCGGCAAAAACGAACTGGAAATACACCATGGATGCTGTCCCAAAGTACCCTAAGAATGCCCGATCAAGCAGGTATTTCTCGTCTAGT
This sequence comes from Dillenia turbinata, assembly GCA_037126225.1. Lineage (NCBI taxonomy): Eukaryota > Viridiplantae > Streptophyta > Magnoliopsida > Dilleniales > Dilleniaceae > Dillenia > Dillenia turbinata. The sequence goes on from JBAMMX010000025.1 coordinate 19,520,442, forward strand.
GCCACTGCGGGTTTGCCCCAGAAGAAGACCATTTTGTCACCAAAGGCCATTCTATACGCCCATCCCACCCAACAGACCAATACGGCCGCAAATGCATAAAGGGCCATAAAGGCTGAGTTCACGGCCCACTTCTTTTTCACCATGGCCCCATATAGAATCACAAGGCCCGGTATACTTTGGAGGCCCACCAAGGTTGCCGCCGTGAGTTGCCATGCATTGTCCCCCTTGTTCAGCCACTCTGGGCTGGCCTCGTCAGGCACGAGATTTGCCGGAAGTGACATTGCAGGGTGGTGGAGAGGGCGGAGCACCCGAGAGGTTGTGGTATGGGTGTCCTTTGTTAGTGAGGAATTTTGGAGAGAGGCCCTTCCCATTAGTTGGTGGACTTGGGTTTTATAGTTAGGGAGACTACTTAATTTAGGGTTTGAATTAACTGGAAATGAGTGGTATCAACTTATATTCAATGCTGAATTCTCGTGTTTCTATTTTTAGTACAGGAATTTTGAATCTTCTGAGCCAAAAATAGAGTCTTACAACCATGGTCAAAACAAATTGCTAATGTTAAAACAAAAGAACAAAATAGAATTTGTTGGTAATTAAAATAGAATAATTGATTCTAACCATAAAAAGAAACTGAAAATATAACAATTTTCTGTTAATTTTGAATATCCCATGTTGAAAATGGTGGGCTGTAATTTTATTTTGATTCCAACTTCTTATAACTTTTAAATTAAATAGTTATATAGTTAGTTATAAACATTATTCTAAGACCACTTTTGAGAATATTTTTAATACAAAAATTGCTCCTAAGACCTTATTATCCCCAAAATAACTTTAATTAAGGAACATGCAGCAAATTTTATTATAACAAACCACTTTTTTAATACTTATGATTCTGTAGATTTTATTTTTGAAGCCATGACCCATGGCGTTGAAGGTGGATTATGGCTCCACAATGCCAGTTCCTTCTTGACTTGAACGATAGTCGTCGACGGTGGATACACTTGCAAAAACTGTCGGAGGGTGCTCCGGCGGAGAGATTCCGACGCTCAAGTCAGTAAAGAGCGATTTTCGTTTGAGAGAAACAGACTGAAAATTGAGGAAAGGTTATTCCTTGTGATCAATGTGCTCCGAATGTTAGGCGTAGAAAGCGTACCTGGTTCTGAGACCTTAGAGATTATTTATACCCCTGAGAGATGTGTGCTGCTGGGGGACTTCAACCTTACCTTCCTTATCCCGTCGGTCCCAGAATCTCGGAAGTCAATATTTTGAGTTGATTACGATCCTTATTTATCAGAAGGGCTACCATTTTTAGAAGGGGTGCTTTCCTTTCTTGGAAGATCCAGGATTCACCGTTACGAAATGGGAGACCTTAGTTAAGGAAATCTTGACTTTCCTTTAGAATCGTTCGGTGTTGCACAACGATCGGTCGCTCGATAGATTAAGGGATTTTCATGACCCGTTCGATTGAATAGTTGATGTCTACTTGCCCGATCGGGACTCTTACTTTTATTTGGTGAGTTATCGTTTGACTGGCGGGGCAACTGTGACCCTATCGTTCGATAAATCCGGGTGACTGAGATCTCTCGATAGATTGATCTAGATGGCTATGGCCCTTCGGTAGATTTTCGGCAGGTACCCTTCGTGGACTTTCTGAGAATTGACTTTTCTGATTCGAGTCTTGAACCACATCCCATCATTTGCCCCCAACTCATGGTCTTCTTGGAAAGAGACGCCATGTGTCATGATTTCAAAACGGAAGCTCGAGGGCCCTTTAATACGGTCGTTGTCACTTTGGTCTTCGTAAATCATTTTTCGCAAATCCCATAAGGACTTTCCTCATTATAGCTTTTTCCATACTAGCCTCTTTTTCACCCTTTTACTTCCCCTGTCAAAAAGTCATTATTGGCGATGAAGATGTCTATTCCGCTGACTTTTTCAGGCATTGATGACATCATGAGTGTTATGTCTCGGGAGGAACTCCAGGAGGTACAAACCGAGATACTGGTGGGGGATGACTACGCCTTGGTGTCTGCCACGGAAACCGACAGAGCTAATACAACGCCAAAGGGTTGTGTTCCGATATACCTACAATCAGTTAGGTATGGGCTGAAAATTTCATACACTGGCCCTTTTGTAGAGGTGTTGCGTCGTTGGAACATATTCCCTACTCTTCTGATCCCAAATTCCTGGCATTTGGTGGTTGCAGTGGCTTCCTTGTTAGGGTTCTGTCGTCTTTGCTTTGATTTTGACATTCTGTCATCTCTCTTCATTTTGGTGAGGTGTGGCAGCAGTGGTTCGACTAAGGGTTGGTACAAATTACAGACTCGTCTTGAATCTGGCTGGAGATTCTACTATAAGGAGTCCATTGATAAAAACTAAATGCATAAATTCTTTTTCATAGAATTCTTGGATAGGGAATGCTTGCCCCCGATACCCAGGGTGACGGAATGCCTTTGATGGGGCCGAAGCCCCCGTGTACTTCGAGACATGGCCGCTTTATTCGGTCAATTGGTGGCTATTGCAATCTATCGGTCGGAGCGTATGGGTCGAGTTCTTACTCGATGACCAAATGTTGTCCCTGGCTGGTTTGCTGATCAGGGAAAAGATGAAAATTGATAGGCCCCTTTTGTTAGAGAGGGTGAAGGTCGAATTGGTCAACTCCTTGGATTCTTATGATAACATATGGTTAGAGAATGTCACGATTGATAAGCTGGTTCGATCAGGTGTGAAGAGGTTCCTTCAAAAGGGTATTGGAGCGTCTAAGGCTCTTCAAGGATTTTCTGTCGGGGTGTCTGAGACCCTTCCAAAGTCGCTATCTTCTTCAGTGAAAAGGAGGGCAGCTTCTTCTCTTTCGTCTGTATTAATGGTTCTGCCTGACCTTTTGACTCCAACGGGAGGCGTGCCAAGGAAGACTGTTGTCTTAGACGAGGGCACTCTGCGGGATGAACCGAGTATTGATGTAGACAAGCTGGAAGAATCAAGAGGTGGTCTTTCATCTGACGCCATAAAGAGAAAGAATGTTCTCAGGGCCGCGAGGGGTAAGATGGCGGGACCCTCCTCTGTCGTTCCGGTTTGGCCTGTGCGTAAGGGGAAACACAATATTCTTGAAAGAGTGGTGTCTTCGTCTGTCATTCCCGTCTGATCCTTCGATGGTAGGAAGGGCTCAAAGGAACGCGGAACCGTGACCGTCTGTGCTGGGGATACGCAATATAGTTACATAAATCTGGCAGAGGCGGACCGCATTGTTAGCAGTTTGACTTCCATCGTTGTGAGCTCGACTTCCATAGGATGTCTTATGAGCAAGTCAGCGGGGCTCTCAAGTCCATAAGTTCGATGGTACTGTGTTCTATACACTTGTCAGGTTCTTTCTCGTTCCTGTCTTCACGACTTACTTCTTTTCTTTCAGACCATGACCCTTGTCGAATTTCAGGAACCGAAAGGGAAACAAGTGATACGTCACTTGGAGGGGCGTCTGTCTGAGTTAACCCATCTAGTTCAGTCATGGGAGAAGATTCCCACTCGGGAGGAAAAAGCCGTGGTGATTGAAAGCACATCGGGGACATCGCTTAATCAAAAGGAGAAATAATTGAGGTAACTTCGGTCAGAGTTAGCCCAGTGTCACGATGTAAACGGTTGAAATTGAAAGCCTCGGTGCGCGAGATACGTTTTTGTTCAATTGAGAAGCTGGCCCAACTCCAGGAGGAGTCTCTTCGAACGACAGAACGTAGGATAGTTGAGTTTGAGGAGTCTCGTGCCAAGGACATAACTATCTTTAGAGACACTCAACGTAAGCTGACCGAGAGATTAAAGTATACCGAAGAGATAATTCGGAGTATGGGTCTAAGTGATGCTTTGCCCCCGATTGAAGTAGAGGCAAATATTCAGAATCCAATTGTATAATTCTTTCTGAGACTCTGTACCTAGCAGTTTTCGTATGCTCAATAAGAAATTCTTGTTTTCATCATTTTAAACTGTAACTCCAATTATGCTGCCTTGGCGGACTCAAGGGGACTTAAATCCCTCGTCAAGAAACCTTTTTGGTAGAATAGTTGTGTTCGCATATTCAGGGAGTTCCACTCCTTATTGTGTTTGAATGATAGAGGCTAGACGACTGAGATCCTCATAACAATAGGAAATTATTAAGTTGTGGGCTGCGTCCACCCGTTCGAGAAGTTACATCCCCTATTGACGACGCGTACGAACGATAGGAGCTGGGCGATTAAGACCCTCCGAACGATAGGAAATCCTTAAGTTGTGGGTCACGTCCACCCGTCCGGGGAGTTGCATCTCCTATTGACGACGCGTACGAACGATAGGAGCTGAGCGACTGAGGCCTTCCGAATGATAGGAAATCCTTAAGTTGTGGGCCGCGTCCATCCGTCCGGGGAGTTACATCCCCTATTGACGACGCGTACGAACGATAGGAGCTGAACGACTGAGACCCTCCGAATGATAGGAAATTCTTAGGTTGTGGGTCGCGTCCACCTGTCCGGAGAGTTACATCCCCTATTGACGACGTGTACGAGCGATACGAGCTGGTCGACTGAGACCCTCTGAACGATAGGAAATTCTTAGGTTGTGGGCCGCGTCCACCCGTCCGGGGAGTTACATCCCCTATTGACGATGCGTATGAATGATAGGAGCTGGAGGTGAAGATGTAAAAGGTCCGCTAATAGATGGCTTCAAGAGTTTGAGAAATACCCTTGTAGCTTAGAAAAATACCAGCAATAGAATCCGATGGATACTTAGAAGCAGAAGTAGAAGGGTCTTGCTCACATGATAGAGTCCTAATCCCCGACGATATCCTGAATTTGATCTTCATATGTTTGGTGCTGGGCAAATCATCCAGGGTGTTCAGACCCAGTCTGTCCAAGATGACATTGTAGAGCGAAGGGAGGTCCACCACATTGAACATAACGGGAGTCGTCGCATGATTAGGGGGTATTCCAAGGGTGATCGGGAGAGAGATAATACTCTCGGGATATATCTATTCACCTGAGAGCCCTTTAACTGGACCTGAGTGGGGCTAGAGATCGGTAGGAGTAAATCTCATTCGTCCAAAAGTATCCCGATATAGTAGAGTGCAGACGGCCCCTTGATCGACAAAAATCCTTCAGACCTCAAATTGTCCAATCTTGGCGGTTATCACAAGGGGATCGTACCGGTTCGGGTCGATCCCAATGAGATCTTCGTCGGTAAAACCGATGATGGGCCTCTTTTCACCTTGTCATTTAGTGGCGCTCGCTGTTAGGACTTCTTATGGTATAAGGAGAATTGCCTTTGGATAATAGAAAATTGGTATGATCAGGCACTTGGCCTCATTTTCTGTTGGTCCGCTACGGACCTCAAGAATCACCCTATCCCTTCTGTCTGTCGAAGGTCGAGCAGCTTAGCGTTCATCCTCTTGGTTGTGTCGTGGTGGTTCATGCCGATGGTCAGTGGGGGGACCTTTTTCCATCCCAGTGACGAACTCCTATAGCCTTCCTTCACGTACTAGGAATTCCAATTCGTCTTTTAATTTCTTGCAATCATTGGTTGTGTGACCGTAGTCATGATGAAAGTGACAGAATTTTGTTCTGTCCTTATTGGAATCATCCTCGGTTGATCGTGGGGGCCATCGAATATATGACTTGTCTCTGATGAGGGCTAAGACCCGGCTAGGGGTTTCATTCAACGGGGTATAGTCGTTGTACCTCGGAGGAGGAGGAGGAGGCTTTATCCGGCTCTTCCTGGGTGGAGACCTCCAAGGTAACTGGTTCCGTTCTTTACAGGTAGATCGATCTCTTCTGCGATCAGATGCTTCGGCATCCTCGGTAGCAATATACTTCTCAGCCCGAGTGTAAAATTCTTGGATGGTAGCATGAGGTTTCTTCGTGATAGACACCTTCATATCGGAGGGTCGCAGGCCTGTCAATAGCGCGGCCAGTGCGATTGAATGATTTAAAGAATGGACCCGCATCATTTCCTCCTTGAACCTTTCCAAGAAACCCCTTAGGGATTCCTCTTTATCTTGGTGCAGAGATAACAAGGCAGTGGACTTTCTCTTGACTTCTCTGCTTATCACAAAATGTGTCTCAACTATTCGCGTAATTGAGAGAATGTCTTTATATTCAACGGTGGGAGAGAATTGAACCAAGTGAGTGCATTTCCTGAGAGAGTAGTGGGAAAGTACTTGCACATGGCTGCGTCGGGCATGTCTCTGAGATCATTACAGTTATAAAATGGGCAATATGATCTCGGGAGTCTGTTGTCCCATTGTATCTCTCCATGGGGGCAAGAGCACATTGCAAGGCATAGGCTCTGAGGAGATCCTGGATTCAAACGATGAAGCATGAGAGTAAGAGGGGATTTGATCTCCTTGAGGGTTGACCCGTTTTAGTTCCTCGGCTACCAGTTGCTCGACCTGCTTTCGAAGATCGTCAGGGACTAGTCTGGAGTTTTCAGATGCTTCACCACGTGGGGACGACGATCATCGCTGGGGACGTCTAGATCCCTCAACAGAGGATTGGACTTCGGGCCTGAGAGCGCGGCTAAGATCTTCCAATTGTCTTCTCACATCCTAAAGTTTAGATTCCAGTCTCTCCATCTGGGGGCGATTAACTCACTCTGGAATGGGGTCGGCAATGGGTTAGATGGGGATTACGGGTTGTAAGGCCTGTTTTTAATGAGGTGGTCCCATGGGAGCTGCCTGATCGCGAGTGGCATGATCAGGTGCCGCAAGAGGAGCGATTTCAGAAAGTGTGGCGGTGCACCCTCCAGCAAGAGGGGCGACTTTTGATGATGCTCTGGTTCTCGGAGGCATGATTGTTAGAATAACAATAGCAAATTACTCTAGTCTATTTCCCACAGACAACGCCAATCTATTGGAGATGGGTTATAACTCCACAGATACAGCTCCTTCTTGACTCGAACGGTAGTCGTCGACAAGTGGATACATCTGCAAAAACCGTCGGAGGGTGCTCCGGCGGGGAGATTCTGACGCTCAAGTCAGTAAAGAATGGTTTTCGTTTGAGAGAAATAGACTGAGAATTGAGGAAAGGTTGTTCTCTGTGATCAGTGTGTCCCGAATGTTAGGCATAGAGAGCGTACCTGGTTCTGAGACCTTAGAGATTATTTATGCTCCTGAGAGACGTTCGCCGCTGGGGGATTTCAACCTTACCTTCCTTATCGGGCCGGTCCCAGAATCTCGGAAGTCAATATTTTGAGTTGATTACGATCCTTATTTATCGGAAGGGCTACCATTTTTGAGAAAGGGTGCTTTCCTTTCTTGGAAGATCCGGAATTCGCCGTTACGAAATGGGAGACCTTAGTTAAGGAAATCTTGACTTTCCTTTAGATTCGTTCGGGGAGTTGCACAACGATCGGTCGCTCGATAGATTAAGGGATTTTCTTCACTCGTTCGATTGAAGAGTTGATGTTTGCTTGCCCGATCGGGACGCTTATCTTTATTTGGTGAGTTATCGTTTGACTGGCGAGACAACTAAAACCCTATCGTTCGGTAGACCCGGACGACTAAGACCTCTCGATAGATTGATCTGGGCGGCTATGGCCCTTCAGTAGATTGTCGGCAGGTGCCCTTTGTGGGCTCTCTGAGAATTGACTTTTCTGATTCGGGTCTTGGGCCACGTCCCATCACATGGCAAAGCATCAAACCAGCGATGGACAATATTTTGATTGGCTCACGTTTCTTTGAATTGCAGTGGTAATCCTTTTAAGGAAAAATCAAATAAATTAAATATTTTTATAGTCAGAGAAAAATTCTTAATGCATGTGTGGTAAAACAAAAAAATAAAAAAAAATTAAAATCAGAAATAAAAAAAATACATAATAAATTAAGAGCGAGTTTAATTGTAGATAAAATAAGAGAGTATCACTTAAGATGGTTTACACATGTGCAACGAAATTCCAAAGATGTACACAGAGATTTAATGAAATGTTATAATTGACCGTTGAAAATCTAAATGCAAAATGTTACGAAAGATATAAATGTCGAGCATTTAGTAGAAAACATGATTTTAGATAAGAATAAGTAGTGTATGAGAATACGAAGCAGTTTTATCATCACCATTATTATTATCATCATTTATTAGTGTTATCTTCTCTACTTTTATTTTAAATTTTTATTATTATTTTATTATTTTATATTTTTTTTCTTTTGTTATATTGATCTGTCATAAAATTTGTTGGAGGGAAAATTCTTAATGGCAGTGCTCAAGAGAAGTAATGATGCAGGTAGACTGGCTGCTCTTTTGCACAACAAACAGGAAAAGAAAAGAATATATCATTCACGAATTGGGATAGTTATATTTCGATTATAATTATCTATTTTATCCCAAAATTCAAAATAGGCTAAACAAAGCACCGTTTTGAAAGTAAAACCTAGTTGAGCCCGTAGTTGTTCATAGTAGCATGGTAGAACCTAAGTCAAAGGTGGAGGAGGAGGTACCAATAGAGAAGGGTGAATATTGTTTACCTGGAAGTAAGTTTTGAGCGTGAGGGCGAGGAGAGGATGAAGTCAATAAAGATTCCGGGGAGATGAATAATTTTTCTTTGGACATTGAAGATGCGGTTACTCCTGTGACTAATGGTGTCGATGCTAGAGTACTGACTATCGGAGTTAAAGAAGTTCCGAAATATGTTGTGTCATGCCTTAACTTTTTAGTCGGGCATACGACAACCGTCGCGTTATCTCAAAACACGTGTGAACTCCATTTCATATTCTGTAATATCGCAAGACATTCCAATTTTCAAATATTTTGAAATAAATCTCAAATCATTCATAGACCCATCTCCCCATTCAAAAAAATCCCAAGCATTTAGAATTAATTCACAAAAATTAATATAGGTTCACAATTCATCAAATAATCCAAAATGTTCCAATAAAACAAATCCAAATATATAGTGTATAAGAATTTCCTTCCATAGTTCCAAATAACATAACTCTAAAAAATATTTTCATGACTATTACCTATTGAGGGTCAACAAAAATAACTTCTTCCACCAGCACTATATGTCATCTACATCTCCAATCCAAACTTCCTCTGAAAAATTAGAAAGAGAAGAGTCAGTATTAAAAATACTTAGTGAATGACATGTTGCACATGAATGAGGGGTGAGAGTGATGGTGTCAAACATGTATGTCAAGTATATACATTTCAAGAAGATAAATAATGCCACTTGCATAAAATAAATTCTGATCAAATCTACCATGACTCATAAATTCTAATTCAATAAACAAATTGAATATTCCTTTCAATATTTTTAGAGTTTGTCAAAATTGTTTTTCTACCAATGGTCGTTGGTAGAATTCGTCAAAAGATTTTTTATAGTTTTTTTTTTTTATAAAATATCTTCTTTTCCTGATGTTGGCTCGGAGTTCCATACAGTGTCACCACGTTATCATGAGAACAAGTTGAGAAGACTCCCCATCTCACCTATCACCAAATCAAATTTTTAAACCAATCTTTACCACGTCGATCGATAGCCCCAATTTGTGAAAAGATTTAGACTATAGTCATTTATTTCATTCTATACACCATGTTAGAAAATTCAATTTATCATTCAAGATTAGTGTTCATATATAAGGGAGAGCAAATTCACAATTCACAATTATCATTCCATTGTAACATGATACAAAACAGTTCAAAGATTAATGCTAGAGTCATGAATTTGTGAACAATTTGATTTGGGCACATCACAAATTGCAAATTCATTTCAAAATTCATTTCACAAATCATATTTGAAATTATTTTCCCATTCATATGCAACATAACTATTCATTTACCTCTTGAGAGGATATTCACTCCCAATTCCACAATCAAACCCAATATAATCGTTTCTCGGGTACCGATCGATTATCTTAAATTAATAACCACAAATTCAATATTAGATCATGTCTATTTCTAGGTTTAATGAGTTTTCCCAACTTAGCACAAAGCTTAATTCTTTAATCCAGAAATGTATATTCTAATTCCATAATTTACATGTTATTTACATTTATATACAATTTTCATTCACAATTTTTTTGTCAATTTTTATTATTTACAAACTCTAGAGTTATAATCTCCAATAAAATTTCTCAAATCTTAATAATAAATTTCAATCTAATAATAAGAAAGTTAAATCCAAGTTTAGGGAGGGAAGATTATCTTAATTTTGTGATTGGATTGAGCCATAAACGTTGGGTTTTAAAAACTCTAGATTTTCTCCCTTTTTGCACAAATCCTAGATTTCCCTCAAATCTTCCTTCCCACTAGTTTGATTGAAGATTTGGAAATTTTATGAAAAGATTCTAAGGGGTGATCGATTTTCAAAAGTGTAATCGAAAGAGAAGAGTGAGGGAGAGAGAGGACACAAAGAGAGAGAAGAGAGAAGTCGTGCGAGGGAGAGAAGGAGAAATGAAATTAAGGCTTTGATCAAGCTTTTTTATAGTGAAGAATGAAGTTACTATCTTTCCCTTAATGACTCGAGAGTTTGAGTGGGGTTGTTTACCCTTTTTGGTCATTTTAACACCCTAAAACAATTGGGTTTCGACTAGGCAAGTTGACCTACACTATAGACAAGGCGACTCGTAAGCACAAAATCTACATAGACAATACGCTTGGGAATAAGTTGACCTAAAAATCAAAATTCCAAGTCTCAAGTCAACCTAAGCACTGGGCAAGTCGACCTGTCAATGTAAGGCATCAGAAACCTACCTTGCAGAGTATCCAGGTCGACTCATCAGCTGTGCAAGGCGACCTGACAAAACCAAGACTCAAAAGTCTACTCTACAAACCACCCAAGACGACTTGCCAATAGTACAAGTCGACCTATGCCATCAAAATACACACACAAATTAACCTAACCCTACATAATGGGGCTTGCCCCTCCATTTCATAAGCATTAGTCGCCCCAACAAGGACATTACTTAACTTGTCCCTTTACATTTCATAACCACAAGCCATTTCACCAACATCACAAGTCTACTTATCTCTTACACACTTTACAATCACAAGCCTACCCACCAACATCGCAAGTCTACTTGTCAAGCCTAAACTTTGCAATTGGAAAATAATCTCTTGGTCATGCATCCAAAGAGATTTAAACTCATGCATTCCATGTCACTAAAAATGTTTTCTACCATCAAACTATTCAATCCTTTGAGAATCATATGGAAGAATAAACTGAAAATTCAATTACAACCGATTTCTTTGGGATTTTTACAAAGAATATAAAAAATTCAATAAAATTTCTCTAACATAGAATTTTTGCTGTTATATGTTGAGTTGGGAAGGCCGACAATATTAGAGATGAGAGGCTTGAAGAACATAAAGGGGGGTTTTGGAACTCAGGAGTAATGAAGGGTTAGAGCTACTTTTTTTGTTTTTTTTATTATAATGAGATTTGAATCTCGAATCACAGAGTTAGAGGAGAGGATGTGACAATTAGGCTATCCCTTGGGAACTTAGAGCTACTTGTTTCATAACGATATTTTGTTGTTGATTTTGTGCCTGACAAAGTTTTTCCTATCTCTCAATGCTATTCAATCCAATTTTAATATTTTTAAGAATCTTAATAATTATCGATGTATAGTTGGTTTAATGACTGAACACTAATTTTTCTTAAATAAGATCTCATATTCGAATTTTATACATGAAAAAAATATGTAAAACAATCGTCAAAAAAACTTTGTTTCTTAAGAGTCAAATTAATTTGAGTTGAATTTATTCGGATTTAACGTGACGATCAGATATTAGTGATTTATATAAAAAAACCCTTAATAATTTGGATTTATTTATTATTATTATTTTTTATTTTTTGGGTTCTAGTCCGTTCGTAGGGTTGAACATTCCATCAAACTATAATCGAAATGGTTAAAATTGAAATAACATGTTTAATTCGATTATATAATTTTTATAACCATAATCTAACCAAATAATTAAAAATTGAGAATTTATTTGATAGAATTAAATAGTTAATTCGGTTCAATTATCAAAATTAACCGAATTATTAAAATCTTTAACAATAAGAGATTTTTAAGTAATGTTATCTTATTGCTTTCCCTTTTTTCTCATTGGCCCTACAAATGAGCAATACCATACCGGATCCTGAACAAGCTAGACTTCATTGCAAGTAACACTTTAAGATTCTGCAAGGGACTTTTGTTGTAAGGGAGTTAAGAAAGGAAAGATGGAGATAGCAAAGATTTTGAAGCCAGTGCCCCCCACAAGCTTGGGTATGGAGAGAAGGCTTGAGGGGAGAGGGTATGTTACAGAATAATTTTGATATAAAGACAAAATGACTATTCATAGGAGCCATAATTATGGAGAAGTTTGAAAAATCTAGTCCCTTGGAAAATGTGGAAATAAGGTAAAGAGAGAAGATCGAATACATGGAATATGTGCAGAGATTCCAAAGGTCAAACGATTGTGTGGTTCAGAATGTATACATGTGTTTCTTATACTCCTAACATTGAATAATTGTATTAAATATGGATTTAGACTTGAGTTTTATATAAACGCACCTTGATACCCAATTGTAAATCAAGCATCAAGCTTCTCAAGCAATTCAAGTATTTCTCCCTTCCTTTGATTCTCTCCCCTCCTCTATTGTTCTATAATTTGTATAGTATTGATGTAAGTGTAGCTTAACCCAAAGCCACATTTGTGCTGCCAACAGGGTATTCATTTCAAGCAGCGCCCTTGTGGTGCTTGCACCGCAAAAGTAAGACATGATCCAATGTTAGAGGACATTGCAAGCATGAAAGTGTGTAGCCAAAATTGCCAAATTAATTGCAGGAACACTAGGGAAGTCCTCTCTAACAAAATAAATCAATAGTACAAGAATTTTGAATCTTCTGAGCCAAAAATAGAGTCTTACAACCATGGTCAAAACAAATTGCTAATAATAAAGCAAAAGAATAAAATAGAATTTGTTGGTAATTAAAATAGAATAATTGATTCTAGCCATAAAAAGAATTTGAAAATTGATACCAACCCAATAAATACTTAATTCTGCTCATAACAATTTTCTGTTAATTTTGAATATCTCATGCTGAAAATGGTGGACTGTAATTTATTTTGATTCCAAACTTCTTTATATTACTTTTAAATTAAATAGTTATATGGTCAGTTAAAAATATTATTCTAAAACCTCTTTTAAGAATATTTTTAAAATGTTTCCAATGGAATAGTCTAGTGGTCATAATTCCTTTCACCTTCCAGTAATCATGGGTTTAAATTCTAATATAACAAAAAAAAGAATATTTTTAAAACAAAAAATTGCTCCTAAGACCTTATTATCCCCAAAATAACTTAAATTAACGAACATGCGGCAAATTGTATTATACCAAACCAATCCCATTTAAAATTATTAATATTTTATACTTTTTTAATACTTAGGATTCAGTAGATTTTATTTTTGAGGCCATGACCCATGGCAAAGCATCAAACTAACGACAGACAATATTTTGATTGGCTCACATTTCTTTGAATTGCAGTGGTAATCCTTTTAAGGAAAAATCAAATAAATTAAATATTTTTATAGTTAGGGGAAAATTCTTAATGTATACATGGTAAAACTAAAAAAAATAAAATAAAATAAAATAAGAAATAAAAAGATACGTACTAAATTAGAAGCGAGTTCAAATAAGATAAGAGAGTATCGCTTAATATGGCTTGGACATATGCAATAAAAATCTAAAAATATATTAGGAGATTTTGTGAAACGTTATAATAGACCGTTGAAAATTTAGATACAAAATATTAGTAAAGATATGAATGTCAAGCATTTAGTAGGGGGAATGATTTTAGATAAGAATAAGTGGTGTACGAAAGTATGGAGCAGTTACATCATCATCATCATTATTATCATCATTTATTAGTGTTATCTTCTCTATTTTTATTTTTAAATTTTTTTAAATTTTTTTCTCAATTATATTAACGGTTGGCCATAAAATTTGGAATCAAGATTCGGTCCATTGTTGGAGGGAAAATTCTTAAAGTCAATGCTCAAGAGAAGTAATGATGCAGGTTGACTGGCTGCTCTTTTGCCCAGCAAACAGGAAAGAAAAGAATATATCATTCACAAATTATGGTAGTTATATTTCGATTATAATTATCTATTCTATCCCAAAATTCAAAATAGGTTAAACAAACCACTGATTTGAAAATAAAACCTAGTTGAGTCCGTAGTTGTTCATAGTGGCATGGTAAAACCCAAGTCAAATGTGGAGGAGGAGGTACCAATAGAGAAGGGTGAATATTGTTTACCTAGAAGTAAGTTTTGAGCGTAAGGGCGAGGAGAGGATGAAGTCAATAAAGATTCCGGGGAGATGAATAATTTTTCTTTGGGCATTGAAGATGCGGTTACTCCTTTGACTAATGGTGTCGATGCTAGAGGAATGACTGTCGAAGTTAAAGATCTAGAAGATGTTCTTACCCTAAAAAAAATGAAAATAGGATTTGGAAAATGTTGTGTGACGCCTCAACTCTCCAGTCGAGTATAAGACAATCGTCGCGTTACTCCAAAATACGTGTGTGAAATCCACTCCGTGTCCCGTGACACTGCAAGACATTTTTATTTTCAAATATTTTGAAATAAATCTCAGATCATTCATAGGCCCATCTGCCCATCCAAACAAATCCCTAACATTTAGAATGAATTCACAAAAATTAACATAGGTTTATAATTTATCAAATAATCCCAAATGTCCCAATAAAACAAATCCAAACATATAAGGTGTACAAAAATTTCTTTTCATGGTTTCAAACAACATAACTCTCAAAAATATTTCCATGATTATTACCTATTGAGGGTCAACAAAAATAACTTCTTCCACCAATACTATATGACGTCTACGTTTTTAATCTAAGCTTCCTTTGAAAAATTAAAAAGGTGAGTAAGTATTATAAATACTCAGTGAATTGAGTGCAATGACATGTTGAATATAAATGACGAGTGAGAGTGGTGGTGCCAAACATATATGTCAATTATATATATTCCAAGAAGATAAATAATGCTACTTGTATAAAATGAATTCAGATCAAATTTAACATGACTCGTAAATTCCAATTCAATACACAAATTGAATATTCCTTTCAATATTTTTGGGGTTTGTCAAAATTGTTTTTCTATCAATGGTCGTTGGTAAAATTCGTCAAAGATATTTTACAATTTTTCATAAAATATCCTCCTTTCCTTGGCATTGGCACGGAGTTTCATAGGATGCTATCACATTATCACAAAACAACTTAAGGAAACTCTCCATCTCGCCTACCACGAAATCAAATTTTTAAATCTGCCTTTACCATACACCCCAGTGGCCCCGGTTCATGGAAAGAATTATACTATAGTCATTTGTTTCATTCTATGCACCATATTACAAAATCTAATTTATCATTCAAGATTAGTACTCATATATAAGGGAGAGCAAATTTACAGTTCACAATTATCGTTCAATTATAACATATTGCAAAAGAGTTCAAATATCAATTTTAGAGTCATGGATTTGTGAACAATTTGATTTGGACACACTACAATCACAAAATATTACAAATTTATTTCAAAATTCATTTTACAAATCATATTTGAAATCATTTTCTCATTCAAATGCAGCATAGTCATCCACTCACATCTTGGGGGGTACCCACTCCCAATTTCACAATCAAACCCAATGTAATCCCTTCTCGGTTCTAATCGATTATCTTAAATCAATAACCACAAATTCAATATTAAATCATGTTTATTTCTAGAGTTTATGAATTTTCCCAACTTAGTACAAACCCTAATTTCTCCAATCCAAGAATGTATTTTCTAATTCCACCATTTACATATCATTTACATCTATATACAATTTTCATTTACAATTTTCACCATTTTTATCATTTATAAACCCTAGAGTTATAATTTTCAACAAAATTTCTCAAATTTCAATAATAATTTTCAATCTAAAATTAAATCCAAGTTTAGGAAGAGAAGATTATTTTAATTTTGTGGTTGAATTGAGTTGTAAATGTTAGGCTTTAAAAACTCTAGATTTTTTTTCCTTTTTGCACAAATCATAAGTTTTCCTCAAATCTTCCTTCTCACGAGTTTAATTGAAGATTTGGAAGTTTTATGAAGTGATTCTAGTAGAGGGGTGATCGATTTTCAAAAGTGTAATCGAAAGAGAAGAGTGAGGGATAGAGAGGACGCACAGAGAGAGAGAGAGTGAGAGAAGAGAGAAGCTGTACGATTGAGAGAAGGAGAAATGAAATCAAGGCTTTGATCAAGCCTTTTTATAGTGAAAGATGAAGTTACGATCTTACCCTTAATGACTCAAGAGTTTGAGTGGGGTTGTTTGCCCCTTTTGATCATTTTAACACTCTAAAACAATTGGGGTTAATTGGGCAAGTCGACCTGCACTATGGACAAGATGACTCACAAGCACAAAATCTACATAGATAAGGTGACTAATCGACTTGAAAATTCAAAATTCCAAACCTCGAGTCGACCCGAGTACTGGGCAAGTCTACCTGTCAATGCAATGTCTCAGAAACCTACCCTGCATACTACCCAGGTCGACTCATCAGCTGTGCAAGCGACCCAACAAAACTAAAACTCAGAAGTCTACTCTGCAGACCACTTAAGGTGACTTGCCAATAGCACAAGTCGACCTATGCCATCAAAATACATACACAAGTCAACCCAACCCTACACAAGGGCACTTGTCCCTCCATTTCATAAACATAAGTCAATCCAATAAGGACATGAGTTGACTTGTCTTTTTACATTTAATAACCACAAGCCAACCCACCAACATCACAAGTCTACTTGTCTTTCGCACACTTCACAATCATAAGCCAACTCACTAACATTATAAGTCTACTTGTTAAGCCTAAATCTTGCAAATAGAAAATATTCTTTTGGTCATGCATCCAAAGAGATTTGAACTCATGCATTTTATGTCACCAAAAATGTTTTCTATCATCAAACTATTCAAACCTTTGAGAATCATATGAAAGAACAAATTAAAAATTCAATTTTGACCGGCTTCTCCTAAGATTTTTACAAAGAACATTAAAAATTCAATGAGATTTTCTAACACTGAATTTTTTGTGTTACATGTTGAGATGGGAAGCCCAACAATATTAGAAGATGAGAGGCTTGAAGAACATAAAGGGGGGTTTTGGAACTTGGGAGTAATGAAGGGTTAGAGCTACTTTGTTTGTTTTTTTTTTTTTTTTTTCGAACCCCAAATTACGGAATTGAGGGGATGTGACCACTAAACTATCTTTTGGAAACTTAGAGCTACTTGTTTCATAACAATATTTTGTTGTTGATTTTGTGCCTTGTAAAGTTTTTTCTATCTCTCAATGCTATTCAATCCAATTTTAATGTTTTTAAGAATCTTAATAATAATCGACGTATAGTTGATTTAGTGACTGAATATTAATTTTTCTTAAATAAGATTTCATATTCGAATTTTGTATATGAAAAAATATATATATATAAAACAATCATTGGAAAAACTTTGTTTCTTTAGAGTCAAATCCAATTTGAATTGAATTTACTCGGATTTAACCTGATTATGTGATTTATATAAAAGAAAACCTTAATAATTTGGATTTATTTTTTATTTTTTGGGTTCGAGTCCATTTGTAGGGGTGAGTATTTCATCAAACCATAACTGAAATGATCAAAATTGGAATAATCTGTTTAATTCGATTATACAATTTTCATAACTATAATCTAACCAAATAATTAAAAATTGACAATTTTTTTGACGAAATTAAATAGTTAATTTGGTTCGATTATCAAAATTAGCCGAATTATTAAAATTTTTTACTATAAGAGATTTTTAAGTAACGATATTTTATATGTCTGTATCAAAGAAATTTATGAAAACAAAAAAATAAAGAAGCAAAGAGTAAGGGAAAAGGAGCGAAATAGGAGAAGAGGGAGAGGCGTAAGTAAGAGTCTCAAGTTTAGGAGTAGAAAAGTCGTAAACTGAACTGAACATTGAAAATTTGGAATTAGAAAGGTGGAAATCGAAAGTCTTTCTTTAATTGTGCACTTTCCACTTTATATTTTTTAAATTTTTAGATTTTTTTCTCTTTTAGAATTTTTTATTAATTATAATATTTTTGCTTTTCTAAATTTTAATTATAATATTTTATTAATATTTATGAAAATAAAAATTATTTCAAAAAATAAATAATATTTTTAATTAATTTTGATTTTTCGATTTGATCAAAATAAAAATTATTCAAATCGATAATTATTCAAATAAACTAAATTATAGTTTTGTTTTATTCAAAATTAATCTAAATACTTAATAAATCATTCAAAATATAAAAAAGTAGTTCGATCAAAATGATTTTTTTTCCATTTTAGTCCATTAAAATTCAGGAGAGAAAATTTGGAGTTGGACCTATTGATGTTGAAAATGGAACATTGTATTCTTAAAGTTTCCAACAAGACTATGTGCAAAACGCCAGTCACTCAGAGGGTAAATTACACCTCTATTCCCCGCCCCCCCAAAAAAAATGCTAATGGCCTTGGTGTAAATAATACAACATTCGTAGGCCTATTTGGGTTGAACATTTATTTTGAATAAAAAATTTTATTGTCCAAACAAGGATTTATAAGATTTTATTTTTTTATCTTTTTAGTTTTTTATTTTTTTATTTTTTATTTTCCTCCTCTTGTTGAGCAAAAACAAGATTGTAGGTCATATGATAGGACTTGACTCTTTCATCATATAGACTCTCCCTGCCAACTGAGCAGGTGTTTGTGAAACCTCCACTTGCGTCTGTTTAATTTAATTTTATTTATAATATTTTTAATTAAAACAAGAATAAAAAATATAGAGATATCAAATTCATACATGCAAGAGATTTACGTTTTCATCATATTTCTAATTTTTTACATTAAAAATTATATCAAATTTAGTTAAGTTAATTTTAACTTTCTCAAAGGATGTATTTTAAATCCCTAAAACTATATTTTAATAATAACAGTCTCCTCTCTTAACTATTTTTTATATTAAAAATATCACTTTCCGTGATGATAAGATTGCAAAAGCTATGGCATACCAAGCTTGCTTTTTTTTTTTTTTTTTAATTTTTTAACTATCAATATTTAATAACTATTTTATTTCTTATTAAAGTTGATTTCAAATCAAATTGAACCCCAAAAGAATAAAACTTTTCTAATAATTTTTTTTAGATATAAGATTCAAATTTAAGATATTATTTAAGATATAAGTGTATCTAATTACCGAACTAACTAAGCTTTTATTTTTTATTTATTATTTTTTTCCCAGTTTGGTAGGGCAGAGAATTGAAAGAGAAGCAACCTTGTAGGTGCATTTATTATTGGTTTGGCCTACCTCTACTCCCCCAAACTAAAATACAAAAATCTTAAATCTTAAATTGGCATCCTTGTCATAAGAATTGAATTAGGTATTATTATAGGAAAAAAGAGGGCCTCAGAAAATACCATTTTTGTACACCACACAATTTGTTTGACTATAAATAGTTTTAAACATATTTATCTTATTTAAAGTTTAATATTTCAAACTTAATCGCTAATGGATTTCAGCTCAAGTGGTAACTTTCTTCTCTTTTCTTTTTATAATAGATTCGCGTTTGAGTTTCGGTATCCAAAAAAAAAAATTTGAGTCTCGGTATCAAAAAAAAAAAAAATCGAACTTAATCTACAAAATCCAAAACTAATGCAATTGTAGGATCGAGTGATCAAAGAATTCATATGACCTTTGTAAATAGTTTGACTTCTTGAAATGGTGTGATATATGTACCATAAAAATAATTTGAATTTAGTGTGATCTATTTTGTATTTTCTAAATATTTAAATATCAAATACATATTGAATTTATTTTGACTTGGAAAAAAAAAAGCCTCTCACCAACTTGAAATTCTGCACAAAATTTTTAAGCATAAATAGAAATCTGCAGCAACATTTTTCTTCACCACTCCTCTCTCTCTCTCTCTCTCTCTCTCTCTCTTTCTATATATATATATATATATATATCTTTCTTTCTTTCTCTCTCTCTCCACAGGCTAAGGGGATTCATTGGAGATGGAATCCACTAAGAAGGGAGACGTCTTGACAGAAGAACAAATTGCTGTGATTCAGGATGCCTTTTGTCTTATTGACAGGGATGGAGATGGTAATTTTCTTTCCTTTACTATAATATTGCCTATATGCATGTTGGTCTAGTTTAAACATTTCATTTCATAACTTGCATAGTCATAAGAATCACCATGGACTGCAATTGATCAAAATTGTGAATTAGAATTCTACAGTTCAGTTTAATTTCCAACTCTATCTTCCAAGAACAAAGGGCTCTACCAAGTTTTATTTGGACAATTAGCTGATGAAATCTGTTTATTGTTATTGGAGAGTGATATTATTCTTACATCTGATCTATAAATAAATTTTATTAATTCTTAATCAATCATCATAATATACAAGAAAAAAACTCATTATTATGTTTTTTAAAAATAGTATACTTGTAGTATATATGTTGGGTTTCTGTCATTAAAAAAAATGGTGTAATATGTTGGGTTTCTGTCATTAAAAAAAAATGGTGTAATGTAGTAATACTTTTGAAGCAATTATACATTTTCACTCTATAATGATGGGTCTTCGGCACCATACTCATGGGACAAGAATAAATCTTAAATCTATTCTGATTGGATTTTTTGTTTTTTGTTTTTATATATATATATATATTGTGATTGTTGTGTTTACATATATATATATATATATATATATATTTTTTTTTTCCCCGTCTTATTTTCATTCTTTTGTTGGGCCGCTGGCTTGGAAAATTGAGGCCATCCGCTAGTCCAACGAGGCCGAGGCTCAACTTACCAAAGGCTCAAGACCATGTTGTGTTATTATTATTATTATTATTATTAACTTAGACCAACGAGGCCCTAGTTACTATCGGATCCTCTTTAGAAGACAACTCTTCTAACATAATTTTTTTTTATTTTTAAAATTCGAATTCAAATTCGAGTTTTAGTTAAGAGAACTAACCTCCTTCCCACTAGACTGAGTGTCATGTTGTGTTATCTTGCTCTATCTTTTAAGCCCAATTTCACTGGTTGAAAATTTACGTATTAGGCTTTTATGGAGTCCACTTTGTAATGTTTTTGTAGGTTGCATAACAATGCAAGAGTTGGCTACTGTGATCAAATCATTGGATGCAAATCCAACAGAAGAAGAACTGCAAGGCATGATTAATGAAGTTGATGTTGATGGGAATGGCACCATAGAATTTGGGGAGTTCTTGCACGTTATGGCAAGGAAAATGAGAGTAAAGTTCCCGTCTAATCTCTCATTTCTCACTATATCTCTGTAAACTGGTTTATAGACTTTGAGAAATTGGGTGTCTTTGATTGCAAGGAAAATGAAGCAGACGAGGAACTGAGAGAAGCATTCAAAGTGTTTGACAGGGATCAAGATGGTTACATTTCCGCTAGAGAGGTTTGTATGAAAATTATGTGATGTTCAAACAAATTGATGATTATATATGAAACTAGCTAGAGCATCAACTTATGATGAGTGAGGTTCTCCATGATTATATATGGAACTGCACTAGCATGTCACATTGCGATCAGATGAAACTAAGGAGCAATTCCAATCCCAACTAAACAGAAATATGAATTGAGTTTTAGTTCTCTTATTTGGCTCGTAATTCATCTGACCTAGAATACTGTTGTTGGTGCTGCAGATGAGGAATGTGATGGTAAACTTGGTAGAGAAACTGACAGATGAAGAGTTGCTAGAGATGATTAAGGAGGCCGACTTGGATGGCGATGGCCTTATCAACTATGATGAGTTTGTGAGAATGATGTTGGCCTTTTGATGATCACCAAATTGGATATTCAAAAAATGGGATAATGGACAAGAAATCAAACATTGCGTATGATCCATTGTAAAATTTTGTTTGATGACTCATATGGTTTGATGAATGAATTTGTGGAAATGCAGCTAAGTTTTCATGGCATTTTGTAATGCCATTAAAGGTTTTAATAAGTGGCGCTAAAAGCAATTCCTTCAGTATTGGATTATAATGAAGCATCAAATGTACTTGAATTTGCAAAATGGAACATGTGAGTTTACCCTTTATAAGAACATGTAAAGGTAACAATCCTTGTTCAAACACACCAGCAACTATCAAGACAGTCGAGATTGCAGTCCTACGAAGTAGGCTTAGGATTCGGTAATATTGAAAGCCTAACTGTGTACCAAAAGATAGCTGCCAATCTGGAAAGAGCACCCCACTGCCTCAAGTCCAAACTTCACTGAAAATGGCTCAAGCTAGATCCACCAATTCCTGTGATACACGGTTTTCCTAACATTTGTTCCTGACAAAAATGATGTTCAGCCTCCTCCTGTTTAGCAGCTGGAAGACTTGGCAGAGAAATAATGGTGAACAATATGAACACGGCCTTTGCCTTATTGCTCATGCTTGAGCTGGCATGCCTTCTCTGGAGTGCAAGATATGTAGCAAAACTCTCTGGCATACTATTTAAGGAAAGATCTTGCCCCTTGTGTGCTTTGAATTCCCATCAATATGCCAACATCTGCCTCAACCGCTGCATCACACATGCCATAGGTGACAAATGGTACGTCTTGACCCTTTTTTCTTCAAACACTCTATTATTTCTTGTACAACTACCGTCCCTCCCAAAAGTTTAAACTAGTGAAAGTGTCACGCCCCGACCCGCAGGTCCGAGCACGCGACAATCGCTGCGCTACCTTAAACACATGTGAACCTTACTCCGTGCTTCAAGGCATTGCAAGATATCTAGAATACCAAATAAAGTCATAAGCCATCCCGACCAACAAATACCATCAACCAATCAGAACACAATTCCATCTCTAGAGATAGAAAACAAAATCAGCAATAATTTCCAAGAAAATTTCATAAAAAGGAAATTAAGGATTCTCCATAAAAGTTTACACATAACCAAATCCAATCGAAATCGAAATACAGAGTTTCAGAAATATTTAAATAATATTTTATACAAAATGCCTTCCATGGGTCAATCTATTAATACCTTAAAGGTAATAGTAAGATCTATACCAAAAGAAGACTTTGATAGAGGTCTTCCCAAAAATTCTGGTTCTAAACGACTTTACAAAATATCTAACATTCCTTTGTAAAAATGAAGAGAGAGGGATGAGTATGGGAATATCCGGTGGGTGATATACACGTTGAACAGAAATAAAATTTTGTGTGGTGGACATACCAAACATATACATTTCAAATCATTATATCAGTCACAAGATCATTCAACAATAAATCAATTTTTCAATCATCATAAATCAATCTCATATGCATCCAATCATTTCATATTTCCAAATATAACTCAACCAAAATCATCATTTCCAACTAAGGTCTACCATGATCTAAGGTGGAGCCACCAAGGGTTTTAGTAATTTCATTTTACAAATACCCCACTCCTTGGCGTTGACCATAACATTTTGTTGGCGGTGCAACCAACTATTCCACGCCCTTCAAGCGGCGCGTTATTTGATCATGAATATGTCATCGCGATCGACCACATACGATGTCTACAAACAGTAATCCTACCATGTCACCCCATTGAGTCGCACCGTGGTGGGAAATGACTAGTTATTTTTCGGGATTCAGACTCTTCCCCCAGTAACCACACCGTGCACCATTTCATAAAAATTTAACAATCCATTCCATGTGTCATCAATTAAATTAATAATCAGTATCATAATATACTCAATATCAATAAATCAACATGACACATTTATTCAATCAAAACATCATGATGCATAGGAATTTCAAAATCATTCTTTGGGATATTCCACACACACTAAAACATATAAAATCAAGTTTCAAAATCATTTAAAAAATTCATTGAAAATCATTTAGAAAATCTATTGAAAATATTTATCTTATTTAAGTGCAAGCCTGTAACCACTCACTGTACTAGGAACGATAATCACTCCTGGACGTCTTTGCAGTGAACGTCCTGCTTCGTTCGGTTTTCACCAACTCCTAAAGGACATAATCAAATATTAACTATCATCAATGTCAATCCTTTCAAACAAATCCAAAACCCCTAACATTGAATACCTAATCTTTGTCCCACCTCCGGTGACTCAAAATCCACCAAATTTATTTCATCAAATTTCAACATAAACTCCAAAACCATAAAAGAGGAAAATAAACTCAAGTTGAGAATAAGAATATTACCTAACTTTCGGTCTCCGATTTCGCCTCAAACCGAGTTACGATCAAACTCTAGATTTTTTTTCTCTAGAAAACTTCAAATCTCTCACAAGATCTAACTTTTAGAGACTGAATTATGAGTTTTGGAATCTTTAGGGTGTGAGTTTTGTGGTGTTTTAATTGATCTTGGATAGAAACAAGAAGAAAGGAAGAGATAGTGTACAAGCAGAGAAAGAGAAAAGTAAAAGAAAAGTTAAAATGTGACATTCGTAGATTCTAGAGTCCCAACTCTCCTTTTTATTTACAACTCATCTTCCCAATTTACTTAATTACCTTCATTCTCTTCCAACTTACACAAATACCCAACATATCCTTTTTGGTAATTTGGAACTCAACCCAATAGGTTTAAGTATTTAAAATATTATTTGTTGAGAGAGAGGAGTGTTCAGTAATGAGAGATACCGAATAGTGATCAAGTCTTCTTGATACTACAAAACTTAAATTTGCAAGGAAAATAAAAGGTGCACAAGGGGAATGCATTGACCGATGAGCTCTCAGTATTGATCGATGGGCTCTTAGTAATGAGGAATGACAAATGGGCAACCTGAAACCGGTAAGAACAAGTTGAATTTTCTAGCAACAATTTCCCAAAAGGGAAGACACAGTGCCAATGAGAGAAAATAGTGTTTGGCTTCAATTCCCATCGGTCGTCTAATAAGAAAAACAATTGTTCCAATATAATTAAAAAAAAGTTATATTCACCGATGAGTTTCATTTGCTGTTCCGAAGGAGTCTCACATTTAATGAAAATAAATTTAGAGAAATAATAAGTATGAAATATAATATAAATTAGGTAATATATAATTATAGGGGTTGCATGGCTTAGTGGATAATTACTTTTTGGATGCTTTCAACGACATGGGATCAAATGGAAGCAATTGACATCAATGAATATATGAAGAAATTGTGCCGATCCCTGAAAGTAAATTATATGCTGATCAATCGTGCATGTGCTGATCGGTGAAAGGAAATTATGTGCTGATCGGTGAAGGGGAAATAGAGTGTTCGGTAGTGGAGCTAAGGGGTAGTGAGGAGGAGTGGACACCGATAGGTAAAAATTCAGTGCAATATTCATAAAAAAAAATTGTTTTGTTCGGTCAATTGGGTCCATCAGTCGATCCATGAGGAGTGTTCAAGCCAATCGGTAGAAATCGAAACTTAATAACCAATATTGGCAAGAAAATAAAAGAAATAAAAAATTCAAACGGAAGGCCAACTGATCAGAGCCGATCAAGGCTACCGATGGAAATGGAAAAATCAAAATAAATTCAAAATTCAGCCAATGAGACTAAAAGAAATTGAAATAAATGTTTGTACCGATGGGAAATACTGAATAGGTGAGTCGATGAGAGGAATGTGCTATGCGGTCCCCAATAAGAGAAATGTATTGTTCAGTCAAATGAAAGAGAGCCGAAGGGCATTGGACCATTCATATGAAAAAAGGACCGATGATATGCATGTAACCAACCGATGGGTTCTCACAACACCGACAGGAGTTTCTATACCAATCGGTGGTTAGATGACCAACAAGAATTTAAGAACTTATTATCGACAGACCATCATTTAAAAATACACCAATAGGATTTTCACTTTTAAAATAATAAATGGTGACCTTCAAACTACCGATAAGAAAATTAAAATCTGAAGAACTATCCCATTGAACATCAAAACTCTGTTGAGTACCGAATATTTAAAGTCTACAAAATATCGATCACCCAATACTCAAGTAATCGATGGCTCTGGTGATCCAGACTCTAATGATCGATAAATTTAAAATTTTTAGTTTGTCCACCCAATATTTAGAGGAGTTCCTGAACAACCTAAGGAACAAAATTCACACTTATATTTAAGATTAATTACTCCAAAATTTTTACAAAATATAAAAATTTTTAAATAATGACATTTAGAGTATACTTTTACAAATCCGGACTTGTCCGGTGTTAAAACAAAATGTCATTAATTCATTAGTATCTTGGCATACTCGACCATGAGAAGCTAGTACAGTGCAAATGATTTTGACTTCAACTTGATTTTCTCGAACTTGAATATTCTCTCTTCATTTGAATACTCCAAAATTTAACACCTTCAGCTACTGCTTTATCATCCAGATCTTCATCGGATCAAGTATCCCACACAACCGCTATAGCTCTTGCATCGAACGAGTTGTCTCCGTAATCATTTTGGCATTCACTCCTTCATTCTTGCAGTCCTTTACAGGACATCAAGATTGACTTCCCAGCAAACTGAGTGTGTTAAGACCCCGCCCGGAGAAATTAGCCCTGCTTATAAGGTTGTAGTTGCTATTAATGCTGCTATCAGCTGCAGCACATTTCTCGCATCCTTTGGTGTCTCAGTGGATGTTAATCCAGTAGTATCTGAACCAGTCATTATAGTGATCTGCTGGTGGCCAGTGATATTCAGGAGAGTTGTTGGCTTTAGCTAATTCAGGCATTTCTACAAAAAGTAGGTCTGCTACCATCGAGGTCATCCTCTATATATACTTAATATGAAATAGGCAAAATAGCAGTATTAAAATTGAGAGATTATGTATATACATATATAAATATATGTTTTCAAATTGCACATATAATAAAGTGAATAGAATTATGGTGAGTTGGAAGAGCCAGCACTTAGTATAGCTTCCAAAAACTCAAAAATATCAACTACGAAGTGAAGAGAATATGATAAAGGATGATATGATTGTCTACGATCCCTCAATTGTTCCATTCAGGAGATCTCAAATATGGGGAAACCCCTGCCAATATGTGTACATACTTCAAAGGGAAATTTAAAAAAGAAGAAGAAGAAGAGAGGGAAAAAAAAAAGCTAAATGAAAGTAGTAAATGTTTTCATTCTTCTACGTGGCAGCAACCCTGGACTGGGTAGGATTCTATGGGTCAGTTTTTCTTCCTACATAATAGACAGCTGCGGCCATGCACATCCCAACACAGACAGCACAAATCTTAGGATTGAATGACTTAGCCAGCCTGTCTATCAGAGAAGAGATAGCTGCCAATCCCAAGCAGGCAGCCCATTGCTTCAGGTTCAGCCTCTCATAATCAAAATACTTGTAGAGAAATTCAACCATCAATGCCTGAACAACTAGTGTGATTGCGGCGATACAAAGAGAAGGCTTGTTCTTATGCATCCATGCCAGTATGTTCTTCTCCAGTTTGCTTGCATCAGACATATGGAAGATTAGGAAGAGAATAAGGGTGTTGAAACTGAACGTGTAGGTAACGTTCTCGTTTAAGCTAAGGATAAACTTACCTTTGTAGTGCAAAACTAGTATCACAGCTATCTGATAAAGTGTTCGCAAAATGAAGATTTTCCCCATTTCTCCTCTTTTGGGCACCTCAAAGCTATTAAGGGATATGTTTTCCATAAGATCAGCATTGATTGGTTGGCCAGTGGTCAAGGCTAATGGCATAACTGCATTCCCTATTAGGATCAGCCAGAAGAGATGAAAATTAATGAAAGGGAATTCACGTGATGAGTGATCTCCAACCCAGGACATAATTAATTCTGCAACAAGCACTGAAAGATAACACTGGGGGAGCTTCTGAATGTTGTTGGATATGCACCATCCATATTTAATTGCTCTAACAACACAGGAGAAACTATTGTCCAGTATAATTATATCTGAATGCTCTTTCACTACTTGGGTGCTTTGAATTGCCTCAGATATCCCTACATCTGCTTCATATAGGGCTGGCACATCATACATGCTATTGCCGATGAATGCTACGACTTCACCCTTCTTTTTCAGACATTGTACCATAAGAAGCCTATCTAATGCGGATGATCTTGCCAACACTTTGATTTTATCAATCTTCTCCAGTCTCTCTTCTGGTGAATAATCCCTGAACTTAACACCTTCGATAACTGCTTCATCCTCCGAAACTTCATGAGCTTCAAGTATCCCACATTCAATGGCTATAGCCCTTGCAGTGAACAAATTGTCGCCTGTAATCATTTTGACATTCACTCCTGCATCCTTGCAGGACCTTACAGCCATTATGGCATCTGTTCTACAAGGATTTTCTAATCCAATCACCCCCAACAATGTTAACCCTCCATCTTCAAGCGGTGGAGAATTATGCTGCCCATGACTGCCTCCCAAAATTCTTTTGTGGGCTAGAGCTATGCATCTCAGTCCTTTGGCTGCCATATTTTCAATCATCCCCTCAAAATGTCTTCGGTCAACTTCTTCGATGGCATTAATGCTCCCATCTCTGTGGTAGTATGATGAGGACTTGGCCAAAACAATCTCCGCTCCTCCCTTGAGATGGAAATGCATTGTACTACTCTCATTTTTCATTCTTGTCAGAATCCAGCTATCTCTCAACTCTGGTTGGAAGGCTGCCACACGAACAACATCACAGTCTTGCTTTAGCTTATTCATATCAATTCCCAAGCCAAAGATGCCCCATGATAGAATTGCCTTCTCTGTTGGGCTGCCAAAAATTTCTGGTGTCAATAGAGTAGCTTGGTTAAGAACAGTAGCTGCAGTGTTTAGGCAAATTCCCTGGTGCAGCAGTTGAAGAACATAAGATGATATGGTTTCCAGAAATATTTGATCAGACTCCGATGCCTCTCTTCCAAGGAGAAACTCTTTAACCTTCATCTCATTCGATGTTATCATGCCTGTTTTCTTTGTGTAAATAGTTTCAACTGACTTCATTCTTTCAGAGGCATAGAGGTTCCGAACCATCACATGACCAGCCATCAATTGTTTCTTATAAGAAGCCAGAATGAGAGGGATCTTCACACCAAAAATTAGTAAGAATGACATGAAAGGAAACATCAATGCAATATCCTGGGCATCAGGGGCATCAGGAACCACATCATCCATCTCGATGCCAAACTTAGACTTGTTTACTTTCACGGTGCTCATTATCTTTTGATTGTATTCTGGGATGTAGCTGCAAATGCCTAATAGTATAGTGCAATAGAAACACAAGAGTAATACAAACCAAAAAAATGTAGTAGCAAATGTGTATTTCAGTTGTTCCATTGGTGTCCTACGCTCGTGTAAACATCGATGAGAGACTCTAGTTGTGCTTATGAAATCTTCCCAGGTTGTGTTGATTCCTACTGCAATGACAAGCATTCGACCACATCCATGGGTCACCAATGACCCTGACAACAAGAAGGGCCTCTTCCTTTCAACAATCTCAATATCCCTCTCGCCAGCCCTCATGATAGATTCATCCACTTTAAGGCAGTAGCCGTCCAAGAACAAGCCATCCGCTGGAATCTGTTTCCCAGCCTCCAAGAAGACAATATCTCCGACAACGAGGCTAGATATTGGGACATGTAGTGGCAGCCCATCTCGGACTACTTGAGCTTGTATATTATCAAAACTCATGCTCCTAAGCTTTTGAATATACTTCCATGATATGTATCTATCATAGCAAGCAAGCACAATGAGTAGAAAACACAGAAGGCTACACCGTAGCGCTAGGCCATATTGTTTCAGGTCGAGTTTATGTATACTGATCCACATAAGTACTAAAGAACATAGAAAACCTATAATGATCAAAATGCATTCATAGAGACCCTGGGGAAACATATAGCAGTAGGAGAGCTTGAAAGGCCGCTTGGAATACCTGTTGGCACCATACTGATTAGTGCGACGCAGCAGCTCGGCAGGGCTGCCTCTAATACCATTGTCCCAATCGGTTCCAAGGATCTCTGCAACTTTTCGAACCCCTCCAAATCGGGCAAGCCTATCGAAGCTCCTCTCTTTCACCATCTTGGCCAGCCCCTCCACCAGAAGTGTCTCCTGTTGTTGTAGAGCCTCACCTTCAGCAACTAGAGAAGAAGAAGCAGCGGACTGCATGGTTGCTTAGGGAGAAATTAAAGATGAAGTTAACGATAAGAGGAGTATTTGATTCAGGGAAACAATTAATGTTTAATGAAGGATAGAGAAAAGGGTGACCCTTTGGAGTATGGAAAAGCTTTCGACAACAAATTTTCAAGCAAGGTTCCAATCTAACGTGGTTCTTTCAGCGCACCTCAGCCGGATTATTTTCCGAGAAGCTTCCTGCTTTACTGACCATTATACTTTGACTTGAATCACTGACTTTGTAAA
Source organism: Dillenia turbinata (assembly GCA_037126225.1). Taxonomy (NCBI): domain Eukaryota; kingdom Viridiplantae; phylum Streptophyta; class Magnoliopsida; order Dilleniales; family Dilleniaceae; genus Dillenia; species Dillenia turbinata. The sequence continues at coordinate 19,550,807 of JBAMMX010000025.1, forward strand.
AACATCTATTATCACAAGCAATATCGATACTGGTATTTATGGGTTATTAGCTATTGAATTGTCATTTAATAATCATTATTTCTTATAAGGTATCTGTATAACGATATACCCACATGGCATCATGAGAAGGCGTGTTGTTATCCTCTATTTTCATGGCCACTATAAAATTTTGATAAAATCTAAAAAAGATAAGAAAAATTTATATCTATCTATCTATTTATATTTATCTATCTGGTGAGGTGATGTTTGTGTGTGGACGTATTTATTTTTCTAATTTTATATTATAATTTTAGGTAATTGTGAGGGTGATGGTTGGGGACCTTGCTGCGCACGACATATCTAAACGTTATAACAAGCATTCCTCTGTCATTTAATTAAATAAAAATAAAATTGATAAAACGATTCTACCATGATTAAGGAATCTACACATTTAACAAAATCTTAATTTTGTGTATATATATATATATATATTCAATATGATAGTGTAATGTTAGGACCCGAGCACAACGCAGCGCATCCAACTAGTGTATGATGTTGTTCACTTCAATTTCATTTTATTATAGTATGAACTGAGGAGCAAAGATAGGAATTTTTTTTCTAGCGAGGTGGGAATTCAACTCCCTGGCAAACATGGGTCCACTGGTTATATATATAATTTCAAAAGTTATGCAACTCTTAAAATTTTTCACAATTTCATAATTTTTTTAATAAAGAAAATTTAGAAATATAGAGTTATAATTTTTAGGGGTCAAATGCCTTTTAGAGTTATCATTTTTAAAATCATATAAATCAAATTAAAATAATCCATTATTTTTCTACTTTGGGCTTGCAAAATTACCTCGAACAAACTCTCTCATAATGTCTTGCATTAAGAAAATAATAAATGATTTATGTATTCAACCCGATTAAAGTTAGTCCTTTATGGTACCTAACGTTCAAATCTTTTATTATAACTAACGACCAACGCGAAACTTTATCAAAACAAAGTAACAAAGACTGCCTTTATTTTAATTCTAGGATTTGCTGTGGAAAGTGCACAGAGGAAGGAGGTGATACTTTCCTAAGAACAAAAAGGGAGAGGGAAGCTTCACCTCAAGTCAGCAAGAAATTACGATGGGGCGACATGGGACCAGGTTTATATCTTTAATTAAGGTTGTGTGTTATGAGTATGCAGTCCATGGTCAAGGATGGAGTGTCGAGTATTATTACAATACTACTGCCCAGACAATTGCATTAAGCCACTCACTCTTTCCGATTCTTGATCTCTTATTCTAGGATTTGATTTGTGCATAATAAAACAAGAAGTTGAACCTTGATATTAAATTTTGGAGTCAATCTTTTAAAAGATAAAATTAAACAAGAAAAAAGTATAAAATTAAAATTTAAAAGTAAAAAATACAAAAAATAATATTAAAAAATAATAAAAATAAACTATTTATAAAATAAAAGAAGTGATATACCGATAAATTATAACTCAATTAATATCGTCTCCCTTCTCTTCTATAAAAGTCTCTTGTTGGAGGGTATGATTTTTGGCGGTCATTTGGGTTCTTTTGATCCGGATTTCCTGTTTTTTTCTGTCGTTTTATAAAATACAATGGAGTACTACGCCCAAATAAAGCCCCCAAGATGATAACACTCGGACCGATACACTCTAACACACAAAGCCTAAATGTTTTCTTTCCATGTAAATTCTGCCGATAGATGATCCTTCTTTTGTTGATTCAAATAAAAAAAAAAAAAAAGGCATGATCCTCTTCTTTAATAGAGACTTCAGATTTTTTTTTATTTTTTTATTTTTATATATTTAGAACCTTTTGATTGACTAATATATTTTCTAACCATACCAAACTTGGCTGTTAGTCCCAACCATGGGTGGCAGTGATGAGAATTGTTAAATTCCGATTTTAAACCGTGAATAATAATTAATTCCTCTCATCGTTGTCTCTGTGTCTGTAGATCTAATCTTGTAATTTTTTAATAAAGTGATTTAATTTTAGTAAAATATTGACTTATTTTTAAATTCTCCTAGGAGATGGAAACAAGCTCATTCTGATAAAACGCATGGCGGTCTTATTGTATACTTTTAATGTCAAAAATGAGTCAAAACAAAGCGGAAGTAAAAAATAGATTTTGGGTTACCTGGTTATGCTGTTTTTCTTCACTTCCAACGACTGCAAATGTATTAAAATGTTTTTTAAGACTACAGAAAATGTTCTAAACCTTCAAATTGACTCAATCAATGGTATGGAGTTTCAAATTTTGGACTTAGAGATCTTCTACAATGCATAGAGATATTAATAGATACTGCTACCGTCAAACAAACTTAAAACTTCTAAAATGTTATCGCAAAATCATTGATAGACCATTTAGAGAGGTCATTCATGCATTAAAACATGAGTAAGAGGTTAAATGGGCCACAAACATCCACAATAGAATAGTCCAATAGTCACAAACCTCATTTCTTAATCTGGAGATCCCAGATTCGAATCCTTGTATAATAAAAAAAGGGCCACAAACCCATCTTCAAAATTCCTTCTATCTTTAACACCCACATTTGGCCCTGTTGAAAGTGGGTTTTGGATTCACAGATACCAACTCCTAATTGAGTCGAGTGGTTGCCGCCGAAGGGATGTAACACCTACAAAAATCGCCGGAGGGTGTTCCGGCGGGAAGACTCTGACGCTCAAGTCAGAAAAAGTGATTTTCGTATGAAAAGGAAAAACAAACTGAGAGTTGAGGGAAAGTCGTTCCTGTGAATAATGTGCCAAGAGTGTAAGACTTTGAGAGCGTACCTGTTGTAGAAAATTTAGAGATATTTTATACCTTTTTGAGTTGGACACGGCTGTGAGGTTATAACCCTACCTTCTTTATCGGGCTGATCCGAAGATTCCAGGGATTCCGTATTTCGAATTGATTGCGATCCTCATGTTTTTCGAAAACTACTGAAATCTTAAAAAGATTTCTTCTTTAATTGCAAAGATCTCAGGTGTTATTTTTAGTAAGAGACGAGAGTCGTAGGAGTACTTTGACTTTCCTTCTGGATCGTTAGAACCGTTAGCTATCAATCGGTCGCTTGACTGATGAGAGGCTCTCAGGACTCCTTCAGTTGAGGGGCTATCGATTAGATACCCGATCGGGACGATTAACTTCGCTAACCAAATTCCGTTCGGTTGGCTGGGCCACTAAGGCCCTATCATTCGAAAGATCTGAGCGACTGAGACCTTTCGGTAGATAATTGCATTCAAACCTCAACCGGTAATTGTCCTTTATGGGCCTTCTGCGTGGGCCTCCCTTGGGCTGATTTATCGGATTCGATTCTGAGACCTTGTCTCATATTTGCCCCCAACTCATAGCTCTTTTACCGAACAGACATCGTGAGTTATGATGAAAGAAAAAAGCATGAAACTTTTTAATGTGACCACAATCGCTTCAATTTCTGCGAACCGTCTTCCACACGCCTCATAAGGGTTTACGTCCTTCAAAGAATACCATTTTCCAGCCTTTTCTTCAGGAAAAAAAAACTTTCTTTTCAAACAAAGATGTCAAAAGATGCTTCCTTGTCGCGCAATATAGACTACATCCAGAGCACCATGACCGAAGAGGATTTGTCAGAAGTCCAAAAGGAGATGTCGTTTGGAAGCGATTTTGAGCTTGTGTTGTCCAGTAAAGAGGATAGAGTGAATTTTGTCCCCCGAGGGTTGCGTTTCGATGTGTAGATAGTGTGTGAAGTACGGCTTGAAAATTTCATATACGGGTCCACTGACAGAGATCTTGAGGTATTGGAACATTTATCCCTCATTACTTATCCCAAGTGCTTGGCGATTTGTGATTGTCCTAATTTCTTTGTTAGGGTTTTTCTGTATTCGTTTCGACTTGGAGATTCTAGGGGCTCTTTTCTCTCTAGGGCGATGTAGCTCCAAAGGGTCTACTCACGACTGGTATAAGCTTCAAACCCATAGGGAGTCTCGCTGTAAATTCTTCTACAGCGAATCTCAGGATAAACACTGGATACAAAAGTTTTTCTTCGTCAGATTTTTGAACAGGGATCTGTTTCCTGCGTTTCCGGATGCTAACCAAGCGCCTTTTTTGAACAAGAAGATTCTACCTCTTCTTTGTCACTCCCGTTTTTTGTGTGCTGTGGCTCGTTATTGTGAGGCTCATCGTAGAAGCTTGTGGGTAAACAGGTTGGTGAGAGATGAAATGTTGGTGTTGTCTGGCCTGCTCATGGATGAGTCGAGACAAATCACCAATTCCCTCTTATTGGAACGACAGGGGATGCCATGGGTTGATTCTGTGTTTGTTGTAGACCCTCATCTCCTTGAGGGGGTTTCTACCGATCAGGAAATGCGGCCGAACGCGAAGAAGAGGGCAGATGACACTTTCTTCGAGTCTTTATAGAAAAGGTCAAAGGTTAGACCGCTCGATCCTTCCGTGGAGGGGGAAGGGTGGGCTAAGTCCGGATGATGCAAACCTCTTTCAGTGCATTCTGAGACAAGAGAAGGTTTTCCAATCAATGATCCGGTGATTCCTGACGTGCCCGTTGAGGCCGGGGAGAGAAGTAAAGCAGAGGAGGCTCCTTCAGAGATAGCTGGAAGTGCTCCGGTCCAAGTATCACAGCGGCAAGAAGATGTCCCGGTGACGCGTACTTTTTCCCCCATTCTAAAGGAAACATCAGAACGGTCTCCTCAGGATTCCGGGTATCTTTTGCAAGACATCCCGGACGAATATTGTATCCCACCGCCTATTCCGATTGAGTCTCTTACCAAAGAGGACGAAGATTTCGAAGAAGGGTCGGCGGCGATCGGCGTGGGGAACTGTCTGTTTAACTTTATCGATTCTCAAGCGGCACTGCAACTGGCCGAGCGGTTTGAATTTTCTTCGCAGCTTGCCCTTTGGACGATACCTTTGGACTGCGTTGACAAGGTCATCCATTCTTTTTGTCTTACAGTAAGTATCTCCTTTGCTCGAATTACGTCTAGTTCTTATTATTTTACGATCCTGACATGCGTATTTCTTCTCAGGCCTCAGCCTTGCCCGAGCTCCAGACGTGTCACGCTCCGACTCTCCCGTCGAGCACGTAACAACCGCCACGTTATCTCGGCATACAGGTATGACCTCCTCATATATCGGGATAGCACAAGACATTCCAAATGTACAATAAATCTTCCAAAACATAAAATCCATCAAAACAAGAAATCATATATACAATACGCATGCAAGGGGCCCATCCGGCCCATCCCTGTACACACATGCATACATCGGTACACAAGCAGGGGATCCATGTACATGCATATATGCAGTGTGGTCATCCCAGTCAATCCAGAATTCTTAGACAGTTCATAAAACTCATAAAACCGAAAGAAAGTATCGAAATCCAACATTATAATCAAAATATCCCAGTACAAAATAAAACATTTTTCCAAAAACAATTTCGAGCAAAAGAATGAAGTCTCAAATTATAATCGTTCGGATTTTACCAATACTTACTCAAGTAATTTAACCAGTATCAGTAAAATCCGCACGATATGAGATGTATAGAACTTTCTTTCCATAGTCCAGTGATCTATAACTCCCAAATTAATTAACACCTACCCAAATCTAGCAAAATAAACCTCCGATCAGTACTAGTAGGTGTCGTCCCTCTTTGCTTTCTCTGAAAAATATAAAAGAGAGGGGTGAGTATTGGGAATACTCAGTGAGTGGAATACAATGGTGTGATTATGTCCATAAATGAGGGGTGAATGTGGAACAGTCAAAGCATATATCATAAACAATACTTTATATACGTAAAAGCATTTTTAATAAATCAAACAATTTACAAAACATGCATCCACATTAATCATTCTTTCAGAATATCATGGGTCCCATCGAAAACACTTTCATCCTAGGTTTGGCTGAACCCAGACGAAAGCCCGCCAAGGATTTTTCAATCCAGTATTTTCAAACACTACCCCCTTCCTTGACGTTGGCTCGTACCTCACCGGGGTGCAAACCAGATATAGTATGATTTCGACAGAGGGAGGAAAGTATATCCCCCCGCACATCCAACCCCAACCACGCCACCCCATCGGGTCGCTCCGTGATAGGAATGACTGTAGCCATTAACTAACAGCACTATTCATTTCTCAAATATGTCATTTCTCAAATCACGTGTCATAATTTCTAACAAATAATCATCAATTTCATGTTATAGCAATTTATAAAGCAATATTAAATAATATATGACACACATGCATTTATAAACACAGTTGATGTATTCATACTTCACATTTCAGTTCAAACATCCCACAATCACAAAACATTTATATAAAATATATAAAAATCTTTCAAAATCATTTATAAAATAATTTTAAAACAATTTACTCATTTAAGAACACAATGAACCATTCACTCACCTCTATGGAGGGTACCCACTCCCAATTTCCATAATTTCCCAATGAAACCTTATTTCGATCCTCACTTGATCTTTCTTAAATCCATAATCACATTTACATTGTCAATTAACAATTATTTCTAGGGTTTATCAATTTTTCCTAATTTTGTACAAACCATTATTCTCCAATTCATGAATACACTCTAATGTCATCAAGTGCATTTCATTTATAGATAAATAATGTGTTCAAAGACGAGTCTAATTCAACCTAAAAGACCACTCAAAATCGAAAATAAGCATAAATAATTAATTTTCTACAAGGTAGAAATTCTTTGAAAAATCATAAACTTTTCGATTCTCATCCAAATGTTTCAAACCATATGTCATTTTCAAAGTATGAAAGTCTAGTTTCATAATACGGAGATTACATTTAAATTACCTATATGCAGAACAAATTATAATGAAAAAGGTTATAACAGTCCTTAAGCTTTAACCACAATTTTTAAATTATCATTCCATATACATGCCATTATGCAATTAATAACTCAAAAACAACCTAAGAAAGATATTGGATGCAACAATATCATTCATTCTGTAGAATATTTCATTCCAACCCCAAAACCCTAATATTTTCATGCACATTTCAATCAAACTTCAAGGAAAACTTTTCTAATCAACCCAACAAGGTTCTTTTATCATCTAATATATTCTCTCATACTAAATAGCCTAATTCATATAGTTTCCTAGACTTAACCCTAATAATTACATGCAAAATTTTAGGAAAATATATTTCCTTCGAATTCAACATAATTTTAGGATATAATATACAGGTCTTCTCACCCTAAATTTAGCAAGAATTCGTTTGAATATTGAAGGGATTAGAAATTCCCTCACCTAGATTTTGGCAGTTCGCAGCCCCATGGTCCGTGCGCCATTCAATTCAGTCCGGAACTTGCAATGCTTCCAAATCGAAGCAAAGTTCAGAAATTAAGATTAAGTCACTATGAAAATTGAAACCCTAGAGCTATTGGTCAAAAATTTCGCCCTTACCTGTGCAGAGGATGAGTGCAGGTGGCCTAGGATTTTCGAATGTCTAGGGATACGCGCTGGTTTAGGTCGTCAGCAGAGGTTGTAGAAGAGAAGTGCTCGCAAAGAGCATCGCGTGAGCGAGCAAGGGAGAGAGGGGAGCTCTGTCGCACGCGAGTGAGGGAGAAAGGGAAAGAGAGAGAGGGAGAGAAGAAATAGAGCACCGTGAGATGATGGCCACAGTGGCCGGCAGGGTTCGCCAGTGAGAGAGAGGTAAAGAGTGCGGCAAAGAGAGGCGGAGAGAAATCGAGAGAGAGACATAAATTCGAGAGAGAAAGAGAGAGAGATGGGAGGGAGAGAGAGACAGAATTAGGGTTTCTAACCCTAATTGAAATGGGGGGAGGGGGACACAGCGTTTTAGCCGAAACGCTGTGTCTCCTCTTCTCCTTCCTTTTCTTTTTTTTTTAAATAAATAAATAAATATATATTTATTCATATATATTTATACCCTCTTTTCGAAAAATTTTAAATTTCTTAAAAATGGGATTCACTACGAATCGAGGACACGTCATTTTATATATATACCCAAAATTCAAATTTAATACCTCAAAATCAAAAATCAATAAAATTTAAAATTTACTTTTATATTATAAAGATATTAATAAAATTTCTAACATCGGATTTTCAGTATTATAAGACGAAACGGAGGAAAGAGCGTGATGATCAGTTCACCCACATAAGCGGGCAAGTACTGGCGTTAAAGGATGCCTTGGAGAACCGGGAGATAAGCACCGAGGTGGAAAAAAGACAAACAGATCAAGTGTCTTCAGGAGGATCTAACTTTTGCCCAATCTCACTACAAAGAGTTGGAAGTGGAGGCACGCATCCGGGGGCACGATTGGTGGCTGCTAAAACATTAGCTCATTTTCAGGAAGAGTCCCTCCGAAGTGCTGAACAAGAGATTGCTGATCTCAAGGTTTCCACTGCCAAAGATGCTATTAGCCTCCAACATTCTCGACATAGGTTGCTCGAACGTTTGAAGTGCACCGAAGAGATCCTTCAGGAAATCTGGCAATATGAGTCTTTTCCTCCTATTAAGGGTTCAGCGGGTTCGGATTCTGCCTAGGCTGTTCCTAATGTTTCCTTTGATCTCTTGTAGTTCTACGTCCTCTGAAGAAATTTTTTTGTTTTTTCAACTCATTGGAATGTAATGACTTTTAACAAAGAATTTTCGAGGGCTTTGTCACGTTGGTCTGATAGGGCTGGGGGAATTTTACTCATCAATGATGTGCCCGATCGATCAGGATCTAATGTTTGGTTTGGAACCTCCTTGGTTAGGATTGTGTTTGCCCGTCAGGGGGATTCCTCTCCAACTTAATGACACATTCGTTCGGAAGATCCGGTCGATTAGAGACTTTAGGAGTTAGGATCGTATTCGCCCGTTCGGAAAGTTCTATCACAACTTAGTGACATATTCGTTTGGAAGATTCGGGCGACTAAGACCCTCTGGTCGATTAGAGACTTTAAGAGTTAGGGCTGTGTCCATCCGTTCGGGGAGTTCCATCCCAAATTAGTCACACATTCGTTCGGAAGATCTTGACGACTGAGACCATCCGGTCGATTAGAGATTTTAGGAGTTAGGGTCATGTCTGCCCATTCGTGGAGTTCCATCCCAACTTAGTGACACATTCGTTCGGAAGATCCAGGTGACTGAGGCCCTCCGGTCGATTAGAGACTTTAGGAGTTAGGGTCATGTTTGCCCGTTCGAGAAATTTCATCCCAACTTAGTGACACATTCGTTCGGAAGATCCGGATGACTGAGACCCTCCGGTCGATTAGAGACTTTAGGAGTTAAGGTCGTGTCCATCCGTTCGGGTAGTTCCATCCCAACTTAGTGACACATTCGTTTGAAAGATCCGAATGACTGAGACCCTCCGGTCGATTAGAGACTTTAGGAGTTAGGGCCGTGTCCACCCCTTCAGGGAGTTCCATCAAAACTTAGTGGCACATTTGTTTGGAAGATCCGGGCATTTGAGACCCTACGGTCGATTAGATACTTTAGGAATTAGAGTCGTGTCCGCCCGTTCGGGGAGTGCTCTTTTCGAGGGTCATTTGAAGTCCCAGACCACGTGCAGTTGCTGAATAGTAAAAAATATCAAAATTTTTATCAAATGAAGAGTGTCGGAAAGTCTGGGTCATATGCTGGATAGATGCTAACGGGGATGCAAGGCTCATGCCAACAATCTTCACCATGGACTTGGAGATCACCCCTCCTGGTTCCTCGCGCGACAGTCTGGGATCTAGCCTAGGGGGTGGCTCATTCTCTTGTGGCGCATTGCGTTTGTCGGGGGAAGGTAGACTTCTTCCTTCCATACTGATGAACTTCTATAGTTTTCCACTACAGACCAAGAATTCCAGTTCATCCTTAAACCTTTTGTACTCATCGGTTGTATGGCCGTAGTCCCGATGGAAATGACAGTACCTGGATTTGTCTTTCTTAGGTTCTTCTTTCGTGGGGCGAGAGGATCACCTGATATATGACTTGTTCTTAATCTGGTATAAAACCCAGCTTGGGGTTTCATTCAGTAGTGTGTAGACATTGAACCTCTGTGAGGGTAGAGCTCTTGACTTGCTTCTTTCTGGAGAGGGCTGACGGGGTGATTGGCTGCGTTCCTTCCTGCTAGAGCGGTTTCCTTGTTGGTCGAATGCCTCTGCTTCTTCCGCAGCAATGTATTTCTCCGCTCGAGAGCAAAACTCTTGGATGGTTGTCGGGGGCTTCTTGGTGATAGAGACTTTCATATCGGAAGAACGCAGACCCGTTAGGAGAGCAGCCAAAGCAATGTTGTGGTCTAAAGTGAGAATTTTCAGCATTTCTGTTTTAAATTTTTCCATGAAGTCCCTGAGAGACTCCAACTTCCATTGTCGCAATGATAGGAAAGAGGTGGATTTCCGCTTAGCTCCCCGACTGATTACAAAATTAGCCTCAAACTGTTGTCGAAGCTGCGCGAAGCTCTAGATACTGAGTGGCGGGAGAGAGTTAAACCATGTCAGGGTGTTACCCTTAAGGGTAGTTGTAACACTAAAAATTCGGTATTAGAGATGTTATGTAAAATATCATGGTAATTATAAAAGAAAATTTTAAATTTTATTGATTTTCAATTTTCGGGTTAAATTGAAATTTTTAGTATATTTATAATATCTGTGTTTACAATTCGTAGTGTATTCTATTATTGCTAAATCTAAAGTTTTAATATGATCTGAGTATATATATATATATATATAGATTTATTTATTAAAAAAAAAACAGAGAGGAGACGCAGCGTTTTGGGACAAAATGCTGCATCCCCCTTTTTTTGGAAATTAGGGTTTGAAAAAAAAAAACCCTAATCTCCCTCTCTCCTTCATCTCTCTCTCCCGAATTCTCTCTGTTTTCTCTGCCTCTCTCTCTTCCTCGACTCTCCGCCGTGATCTCCCTCTCCCGCCACTCTCTTCCGCTCACCGATGGCTCCTCCGACCACCATCAGCACCGCTTAGCCACTCATCTCTCTCTCGATTCTCACTCTCTGTCTCTCTTTTGAATTCTCTCTTACTCTCCGCCGCACTCTTTTCTTTCTCTCTCTACCTCTCATAGAGGTTGCTCTTTTCCTCTCTCTCTCCCGCGCGCGCGACAACCCTCTGCCTCTCTCCCTCGCCCGTTCGCGCGCGGTGCTCTTTGCCGCTGCAACACTCTTCTGTAACCCTCGTAGAAGTCCCAACCGGCAGTCATCAACCAACCCTCGAAAACCCTAGGTCGCGGTTCCTGCGATTCCTTTTATGCGCAGGTAAGGGTTGATTTCCAATCATAGCTCTAGGGTTTCGATTTTTCTTAGTGATTAGGCCTAATTGATAAACCTTGCTTCGATTTGAAAGCATTACAGGATTCCAGACTTAGCTAAAGGTACACAGACGTTAGGGCTACGAACTATGAAAAACCCTAGGTGAGGGAATTTCTAATCCCTTCAGTATTTAAACAAATTCTTGCTGAATTTAGGGTGAGAAGACTAGTATATGTCTTGAAAATATGTTGAATTCGAAGGAGATGTATTTTCCTGAAATTCTGCATATAATTATTTGGGTAAAGTTTAAAATTCTACATGAATTTAGGTTGTCTAGTATGAGAGAACATGTTAGATGATAATAGAACTTTGTTGGATTGATTGGGATAGTTTTCCCAGAAGTTTGATTGAAATGAGCATGAAAAATTAAATTAGGGTTATGTAAATTCAGGAAAAAATTAGGAAAATTGAAAAATATTGAGAATTAAAGTCATTGGTGAGGCAAATAATCCTAAATTGATGAAATGAGAATCTAGAAATGTGTGAATGTGTAAATTAAGGTTATATTAAATTAGGAAGAAATTTGAAAACCCTTTAATGAGACTTTATTTGATGATAAATTGTGATGATTGGTCTAGATTAACCTTTTGGAGACTCGAAAGGAGTCATTTTGGAGTAATGGTAGAAATATGGAGTAAATACCCTCCCTAGAGGTAAGTGGATGGTTATGTATCATATAAATGAGTAAATGATTTTAAATATGATTTGCAAATTTGATTTTGAAATGAATTTTGCAATGAATTTATAATGTTTTGTGATTATGGTGAACTTGAAATGAATTTTGTGACAAATCCATGACTCGTGAGTTGAATGATGATTTATTTGTACTATGTTACGATTGAATACTCATACGAATTGTGAAATGTTGCTCTATTTTATACATTGAGTATGAATTGACTATAAAATTGAATGTGGTAACATGATGCTAGAAAAAGACTATAGTTTAAGTCTTGCCACGGACCTGGCAGCGAGGTGGCGTGGTTAAGGCTAACTTGTGATTAAATTAGAGGTTTGGAGGTGGCGGGTTGGAGAGCCACTCAAGTCGGTCGGATGACGTGGTGGCACCCTGCGAAAAAATTTCAGAGCCAATGCCAAAGGGAAGGGGATTTTTATGCAATAAATTGTAGAAAATCCTTTGGCGGATCCTGCCAATGGCCATTGGTAGGACAATGATTTCGACATACCCCAAAATTATGGAAAATTGAATTTAGACTGTTTGATTTGATTATATGAGTCATGGTTGTCTGATATGAATAATTTTATGTGAATGAATTTCTTATGGCATTAAATTATATTTGATACATGTATTTGGCATCACTACCATCACTCCTCATTTATATGGTGCATACCATTGCACTCCACTCACTGGGTATTTAAATTACTCATCCCTCTCCTTTATATTTTTCAGAGGAAGTATAGAGGGACGACGCCTACTAGTGCTGATTGGAGGTTTATTTTGTTGGATTTAGGTAGGTATGGATTATATAATTAATTTGGGATTTATAGGTCATTGGACCATGGAAAGGAAGTTCTATACATCTCATACCATGTGGATTTTACTAATATTGGTTTAAGTTTTTGAGCAAGTAGTAGTAAAATCCAACGACTATGATTTGGGACTTTATTAGTTTGTGTAAACTCATGTTTGAAAGATATTTATTTTTGAAATTGGACATATGGAATATTTCCCTTGGATTGCTGAATTTATAGCTTGTTTTGTAAACCCTATAAAATGCTTGAGAACTCTGGATTGGCTGGGATAGCCACGCTGCATGCATGCATGTACAGGAACCCCGCACCAAATGTGTGTCGATATATGCTTGTATATACAGGGATGGGCCGGATGGGTTTCTTGTATAATACCGACACTGTAGTGTTCGTACTACTGTACTCCTATTCATGAAATATATATAAAATACTGTTCAGTATATATATATATATAGAAAAATTTTAGTTTTATTGATTTTTGATTTTGGGGTATTAAATTTGAATTTTTGGTATATTTTAAAATGTCGTATCCTTAATTTGCAGAAAATCCTATTTCTACGAAATTTATATTCTAGAGAAAAGTGGATATAAAAATATATATATACATATTGATATTTATTAATTTATTTAAATTTGTAAAATAAAAAAAAAAAGAGAAGGGGGGAGCAAAACGCAGCATTTTGTCCCCAAATTGAAATTAGGGTTTCTACCCTAATTTCTCTCCCTCATTCGCTCTCTCTCTCTTCGTCTCTCACTCCCTCACGAATCTCTTTGCGTTCTCCACCATCCTCTCCGCCGCGAACGGCCATCACCGCCACACTCCACCGCCGCACTCAGCCGCCCCACTCTCTCTCACTCTTCCTTTCCGTTCATCTCTCTACCTCGCTGTCTCACCCTCCCACTGTCACTTTCTCTCTCTTTCCCTCTCTGCGTTTTCTCCCGCTGCGAACAGCATTCCTCCGCCGCCTTCTTCCTCCGCCGCCGCAACCACCACTCATTCCCTCTACCATCTCCGTCCCTCTACTGATCTCTCACTCTATTCCCCGTTCTCTATTTCGCTCTTTCTCTACTCTCTTTCGACCATGATTTCTCACCCTCCCTCTCTATTTTTCTCTCTCAATCGAACACTTCCATTTTCCTCTCGGTCATTGCTCCCTCTGTCTCTCAGTTCTGTCTTTCTCTCTCTCTCGCGCACGAAGAACAGAGCCCCCTTCCTCTGTCCCTCGCATGCTCGTGCGACTACAGGCTCTGTTCTCTCACTGTCAAGGGTTCTTCTCCGACCTTTGCAGAAACCCTAAACAGATAGAAGTATGGGGCCTTAAGAAACCCTTGGCTGAATCTACAATCATTCACTGCTTAGGTAAAGGTCGAATTCCGATTATCAGTTTTAGGTTTCTATTTTCTTGGTAATTTAGTGTAATTGCTAAGCCCTACTTTGGTTTGGAGATATTGCAGGATTTCGGACTGAGTTGTAGGCGCACAGACGTTAGGGATGCGAACCGAGAAACCCTAGGTGAGGTAAAATACAAATTCTTTCGATACATTGGATGAATTTAGGGTAAATTAGAGTAAGAATGCATTGTATATGTTAGGATATATATTAGATTAGATTTGAATGCGTTATCTGACATTATACGTAATTGTTTAGGTTAAATAGAGGATTTTATATGAATTGGGTTGTTCCGGAAGATAGAATCATGTTGAGTTAATTAGAATAGTTCTCTTGAAGTTTAATTTAATATATGCATGAAAATAGTTGGAAATTTGGGATTTAAGCTTAAGGATTGATGCACTCTTTTACATTATAGGTTGTTTTGCATATAGGTAATTCAAATACAATCCCTGTATTATGAAAATAGACTTCCTTACGTTGAAAATGATATATACTTTGAAACATTTGGATGAGAATCGGAAAGTTTATGATTTTTCAAAGAATTTCTATTTTGAGAGAAGATTTATTATTTCATGGTTATTTCTGATCTTGAATGATCTTTAGGATTGTATTAGACTTGACTTTCAATGTGTTACTTATTTATAAATAAAATGCAATTGATGACATTAGAGTGTATTCATGAATTAAAGAATTGAGATTTGTACAAAAATTAGAGAATGAAAATTGATGACGTAATTGCGATTGTGTATAAGGAAAGATTAATTGAGGATCGAGTAAGATTTCATTTGATTGAATGGTGAGTATATGCATGTGTATATGGGCTGAAAGGTATGGTGTTATTGGTTGAGTATAATGAAATGTTATTGTATGCTAAAATCACCTTAAAGGCCAAGGAGAATGGTAGAAAATGTGCATAATTTTTGTGATGCAATGGTGAATGTACATGGATATATATTTGAGGTCAAGGTGTGAGGAATATATATATGTGTATGTATGATCAAGGTATGTGTATTATATTTGTATGTTGAAAAAAAAATTTAATAAAGAATTATGAATGAGGGTATGCGTATATGCATAGACCGAGAGTATTAATGAGATTTGAAAATGAGTGACAATGTGAATTTTAAGATATATTTTGATATACCAAAGTGTTATGAAAAATATAAAATGGAAAGGAATGTGTAAGGACATGTGTACCTTTGGAAATTTTGAAGTGATTGAAATAGTTTTGGTGATTTAAAATGGGGATGGTGTATATAAGCCATTGGGAGCCTAGTTGAGATACCCTAGACTTTAATCCTAAGTGAAGAATTTGTAAAAAAAATAAAAAAATGTAATATTGAACTTGTCAAAGGCATGATACTTACATATTTATATATATATATATAAATATATATATATATATATATATTACATTTTTGTCATTGTAGTGATACATTGATTGATCAAACGAGGAGAACTCTTTTTGCTTGTCGTGGAGCATTTTAGGGAGTGACGTACCCTCCCGTATACTGTGAGTGAGATTTATTTCAATGTTTTTGTTTAATATGTAAACTCTGTTTTACAACATTTTGATAAATGAGCATGATTTATCGTGTGCTTGAAATGTTTTGACTGGTTTTAGAATTGACTTTTTGTGAACCGATGGAGTGTCCAAAAATTGGGTTGAATTATGAAATTATGCATCCATATGGTTGAAATGTATAATATGTCATTTTACACTATATGTTACATTTGGTTTGCGAACCTAATTTACAGCACATTCTTGATACGATATTGATTTTGGCCTTGAGTGCTTTGGTATGTATTGTTCCGTAGCTACGAAGGACACCGTGAGAGGCGCTTGGGTGGCGTCCGGATATGCTTAGGCCTGGGGTATCCCACGAGTTGTCTTGATTATATTAACGATACGGTACTAGCCAGGTTGAAGCCGAAAGGGGGAGGATTTGGATACTCTCTCCAAGTCTAGCACCTGGACGAGGTCCGTCGTCAACGCCGGGGTAGAGAGCACTTTAAATAAATTTGCATATAACACCCCCGGTGCGCCTGTCATAGGTCGAGGTAAACTTCTGTCAGGACACTTTCGGCTGGCAGCTCTATGATTTTAATGACAGTGCTTTGGATGCATATTTGACTTGATAATGTGTGCTAATGATATATTGTTGAAATGAAAAGTATGATGATTTGAAATATGATTTGTATACTTACGCTTTGACACTTCAGTTTCACACCCCATATTAGACGATTACATTGACCCACTCACTCACTGAGTATTCTTCCCTGAGTACTCACCCCTCCTCTCTCCCTCCTCAGACAGGATTATTGTTGTGCAGAAGCGACGCTTTGGATTTTGAAGATTTTGGTGGATTTGGGTGATTCACGATGGTGAGATCTTAAATTTAATTTGAAAGATGAATTACGTATTTTATTTTTGACCCTGCGACGTTTTGTTGAGATCCGTAGTTGGACGTGTACTAAATTTGGGATGATTGTATAATTTATGTATATTTATTTGCGAAACTCTCACATTTCATTTGCATTGAGATAATTATACGTATTTGAATGATACTTGAGAAAATTATTGTAAATTGTATAAAAACTTAGACCCGCTCGGTGTGGCGACTGCTCATGCTCTAGTTGGGCATGACAGTAGGGTCTGTGGTTAGAATTGCTGATAGTTTATTTAGCTTGGTATTGTCCTGGATATCTGTTGTGGTTGATGGGTTGGTGGGTTGTTGTGAGGCCGGGATGACCCTTTTATTTTAATTACAGGATGATTTTAAATTTTACAGGATTAAACAGGTTTATTTGTACATGGGAGACCTCCGATTTATGGGGAGATTCTGTCCGATTTTCTGTAAAAATATAGCCGGCATCCAGGGTAACGGGCGGCTGTTTACGATCCCAGTTCAGGGCGTGACACCTTGCATGTGTATTGTTTATATGATTTCTTATTTTGATGGATTTTATGTTTTGAAAGATTTATTATACAATTGGAATATCTTACGCTATCTCGGTATATGGGGAGGTCATGCCCGTATACTGAGATAACGCGGCGGTTGTTACGTGCTCGACGGGAGAGTCGGGGCGTGACAGTAGTGGGGAAGCGTTTGAACATCGCAGCATCCGAGAGATCTCTAGAGACCATAACTATTACAAAATTGGCAGCATGGTCCCGGGGGTCACTTGTTTCATCATACCGCTCCATAAGAGGTAGAAGAACATCCCTTGGTATTGGTTCTGAGGAGATCTTCATATCGAATGGTGATTCGCCTAGGGAGTATAGGGGATCTTCCCTGTCCCTTGCGTCTGCTCTTTTGAGTTCGGCAACTACGAGTTGTTCAACCTGTTTCTTCAAATCATGGGGGTCATATTGGGAGGCCGCCGATGGTTCAGGGAACTCTCGTCTGGGTGGCCGTTTGTATTCGGACTCTGCAGCAGATGAGTGGTTGTCTGGTGTGAAGGCTCGACTAAGCCCCTCCAACTGCTTACTCATTCTTTGGAGTCTAGACTCCAATCTCTCCATTTGAGGTTGGTCCACCTGCTCTGGTCCTAGGGCCATGACCGGTTGCTCCTAAGCTGTAGGTTGCGGAATTAGTTCCGGACGAGACGGTCATGGAGAAAAGACATGATCACAAATAAGAGGATCAGGTCCTGGAGGGGCAATGGGTTCGGCGGGCATAGGGAGTGCCCTCCTACCGCGGGGACGACCCTCGAAGACGCTCTAGTTCTTGGAGGCATAGTTACCAAGATGACAGAAACTACTCTAGTCTGTTTCCCATGAACGGCGCTAATCTGTTGGAGGTGGATTTTGGCTCTACAGATATCGACTCTTTGCTGACCCGAGTGGTTGCCGCCAAAGGGATGTGACACCTGCAAAAACCACCGAACGGTGCTCCGATGAGGAGACTCCGACGCTCAAGTCAGAAAAAGCGATTTTCGTATAAAAAGGAAAAACAGACTGAGAGTTGAGGGAAAGTCGCTCTCTGTGAATAATGTACCAAGAGTGTAAGGCACCGAAAGCGTACCTGTTGTGGAGAGTTTAGAGATATTTTATACCTTTTGAGTTGGATGCAGTTGTGATGTTCTAACCATATCTTCCTTATCGAACTGATCCAGAGATCCCGGAGATTTCGTATTTCAAATTGATTACGATCCTCATCATTTTGAAAAACTATCGAAATCTTGAAAAGATTCATTCTTTAACTGCAAAGATCTCAAGGTGTTGTTTTTAGTAAGAGACGGGAGTCGCTGGAGTACTTTGACCTTCCTTCTGGATCGTTAAAACCATTAGCTATCGATCAATCGCTTGATCGATAAGAGGTCCTCAAGACTCCTTTGGTTGAGGGGCTATCGATTAGATACCCAATCAGGTCGATTAACTTCGCTAACCAAATTCCATTCGGTTGGCTAGACGACTAAGGCCCTATCATTCGAAAGATCTGGATGACTGAACCCATTCGGTAGATAATTGCATTCAAACCTCAACCGGTAATTGTTCTTCATGGGCCTTCTGCATGGACCTCCCTTGAGCTGACTCATCGAATTCGATTCTGGGACCTTGTCCCATCAGGGCCTTTCTAACACATTCTTGAGTCATTATAATTCTGTATTATTAACTCTTGCAAATGGTGTTGCAAGAGCGTCTCATGCGTCATCCTAAAGAGTGATAGACAACAAAAATCCTCAAGGGTCAATTTTCTATTTATTCAACTTTGTTATAATTTGTGGGTGGTTTATTGTCATTACCGCCTGCAATATCTCATAAATCTTATCCCGATAAGTAAAATTTGAGACAGATGTCGCTCCGCATACCATAACTATTATCATTTAATTTTTTAAAACCACTTACAACGACTATTAAATGAGTCAAGATTTATGGGCGTTCATGATAGGTTGACCCGAGATCGGCCCATTTCCTTATCCATTGCCCCAATAGAAAGCTCTCTATAGAAGCCTCACGAAGCTTTCGAGGGAAGTCTCATTAAGCTTCCGAGAAAAGCCACGCGAAGCTTCCAAAGAAAGTCTCATATGAAGCTTTCAAGGGAAACCTCAAGCAACAATATAAATACGTGAGGAGGCTATGAGATGGTAAGAAGAAAAAGAAGATAAGAGGAGAGCAAGAAACAGAGAAAACAGAGGGGTGAAAGAAAAAGCCCCCGCCTACAAGTCTCTACTCTTTTCGTACAACTTGTATGATTTCCATTTTGTGATCCTACGCCGATCAAAGGAGCATGTGATTCAATCAAATATTTGATCGGATTTCCATTGCATACTTGAACGTCAAACAAGAGATAACTATTTTATGTTTGAATTCCATGTCTATCATGCATCTCTTTCCTTCAATTTCTGCTTTCGCCACTTAGTGATATCCAGCACTCAACCAAACTTCGTGGTTTGAGACCCAAACTATACTCCCTCAAAATTCCACCTCAATGTGGTCTCTGACCACCTACACTCATACCAGATTATTATCACAACAAAATTGCCCAAAAATTTTATTGAGCTACTTGTGTAAAATACAATAAGATACTACACCAAAATGAAAACCACAAGATGATAACACTCATACCAATACACTCTTAACACACAGAAAATATTTTCTTCCCACGTAAATCCTACCAACAAATAACCCAATACCCAACAGTCACAAAGCACTCAAGCGTGACACCTTTTTGGAACTCACGAAAAACACTTTTACACACAACCTTACTACACTTCTTTGTATGGATGACTCATAGAAGGCACTCACATATTTGAGGACTCATGTTGAGCCTTTGTTACTCGCTTGTTGCTCTCATCAACTCGTGTGTATTTCTCCAACTCGATGCTCAACTTGAAGACTCACTCCCCTATATATTGTTGGCTGGAGTCAAAAATGAAGACTGAAGTTATATAGATTTCATTGATCAAATATCAAATTTATACAAAAAAAAAACACAAAAAAAAAATATTTCTCCTAAAATATCTCAACTTAATGATTTTCTAAACAAATATTTAAAAATATTTGAATACTAAATAATTCGAACTAACAAAAATATAATTCAAAAATTTTCAAACTAAACAGATGGTTATCCATCTAGCTTTAATTTAGCATCCAAACTCTGTTGTAGAAGTAGCACATCTCAATACTTCTCCTTACTACTTTTTTTGCAAACTTCAATCTTCTGTCTAAGTTCTTTAAACCTTGCTTTGGATAAGGGTTTTATTAAAAATATCAGCAAGTTGCTTATCAGTTTTGCAGTGAACCAGAGCAAACTCTTTCTCTTTTTGAACTTCCCTAAGAAAGTAATACTTAATCTTGAAATGCTTAATTCTGCCATAAAACACAGGATTGTGAGATATAGTTATGGCAGCTTCATTATCATCAAAAACTTTAGTTGCTCCATGTTGAGCATGCTTCAAATCTGCCAATAACTTTCACTGTCACGTCCTGACCCTTTGATTGTGCACGCAACAACCATCATGTTACCCAAAATACGGATAAACCTAATCCGTACACTAAAATACCATAAGACATTCATCGATATCTCTTCATTTTTCAAAAATAATTTAACCATCAAAACAAACTAATATGCATTCATCACAAAATCAAAGGACCAGCCTAGCCCAGTCCATCCCTGCTCAAAACATGCATATATTGGGCCTACCCGGCCGTTCAATTCCAAACAAATCCACAAATTTTAAAACAAGTCTCTATTCAAGAGATTTATACCAAATTTCTATCAAAAACAATTTTCAAAGAAAAATTAAAAAAAAAAATAAAAGGGAGATTCTCAATTTTAAATGTACAAACCAACCAATCCCAAACCAAATAAATATAATGTAAAATTGGTTTCCAAAATAATTACACGATTTGAAGTTTGCCTCCACGGGAGTTTACTAACACCTCAAATCAAAAGAGAACTAATACTCGGAGAAATCCAACAAAACAATCTCCTTAAAATCCGACACCAAGCGTGCATAATTCTCAACTAGGATTCCTCTATAAAAATGGGAGATAGAGGGATGAGTATATAATATACCCAATGAGTGATATACAAGTTATACAAAAATAAGAATTTGTGTGATGAATATATCAAATGTATAATTATTTTAAATAATCATGTTGTTCACAAATTCATTTAGTAAAAATAATTTCAAATCATTGTTATCAAAACCATCATAATTCACAATTATCATAATTCAATCGTATATTCATCAAACCATTTTACATTTTTAAAACATGAGCCAACCTAAAATTAGTGTTCTCAACCAAAGTCTACCATGATCTAAGGTGAGTCCGCCAAGGGTTCTAGTAATTTATGTTTAAAAATACCCCTCATCCTTGGCGTTGATTATGGTTTTTGTTGGTAGTACAACCAACTGTCTTATACCTTTTAGGCGGCATGTTATTTGATCATGAATATACCATCGCGCTCGACTATATCTATGTTTATTAAGCCCACCACGACACCCTGTCAAGTTGCACCGTGACGGAAAATGACTAATCATTTTTCAGGAATCAGTTATTCCCCTATAAGCCCTTTGCACCATATCACAAAATTATAAATCCATTTCATATGCTATCCATTTTAGTAGTTGTTCATCAGTAACCCACATCACAATGTGTTCAATATCAATTATTCAACGTGGGACATATATTCATTCAAAACATTAGTAAGTACAAAAATTTCAAACTCAATCTTTGGGATATTCTATATACATTAAAACATATAATATCAAGTTTTAAGATCATTTAGAAAATTAAATAAAAACATTTTCAATAAAAGCAATTTTTCTTATTTAAATATAATTATGAAATCACTCACCTCTTAGGAGAGTAAACACTCCCAATTCATTCCGCAATAATGTTCAATTTCTACTTGAATCTAAATGCCCTTCACCTAAGATAATAAATACCAAATAATCATTCATTCACTTGTGATACTAGGGTTATTCGGTTTTCTTCAACCTACATCAAACCCTAATTTCCAAAATTTCACAAATCTATATTCCAATTTCATCAACAAGTTATTTGCACCTATATGCCATCAACATTCACAATTTTTCCTAAAATTTTACATTTGAAATTCTAATCCTAAATCCCCAATTTCACATGTTATAAATCTCAACTTAATCTCAAGAAAATAAGCAAAGTAAACTTAAATCTAGGATAAGATGGAATTTTTACCTCTATTTGTGTTGTCGATTTCGTCTCCAAATTGAAATATTCCAAAATCCTAGATTTCTCTCACTAAAAAACCCAGTTCTCTCTCTAGGGTTGATCTCCTTGATGCTTATTGAGGGTTTGGAAGCTTGGATCTATGAGTTTTGGTGGATTCTCAAAGGGAAACGAGAGAAAGAGTGAGGAGAGGGAGAGACGAACAAGGGTGAGCGAGAGACAAAGAGTGTTCACGAAGGAGGAGAAGGGAAAAATGAAATAGGATTTTGATCAAGCCTTTTTGTAGTGAAAGGTGTAGTTATCCTTTTGTCCTTCCTTACTCAAGAGTTTAAGTGGATTGGAGGTCCTTTTTGGTCATTTTCACCCTTAAAACAATAGAGTTCGACAAGGCAAGACAACTAGCAAAAGGGCAAGGCTACCTGTTAATTCAAATTCTTCACGGGTAAGGCGACTTGCTTGAGAACTAGACGATCCATAGGTTCAATTTCAACATGGACAAGGCAACTTGGTTATAGACAAGATGACTCAAATTCAAAATTTTTAAGTCTTGGGTCAACCCAAGAAAAGAGGTAAGGCGTCCTGCCATTGTAACGCCTCAGAAACTCTCCCTCTAGATAACCCTGGTCGACCCAACCTCCCATGCATGACAATCCAACAACACCAAAGCTCATAACCCCTATTATGCACACTCACAGGTTATCTCATCAAAGGGAACAAGGCGACCCAATCCTCACATAAGGCATCATATTCTTCACACTTCATGGCATGGGTCGATCCAGTCAATGGCACAAGGTGACCCAACAAAATCAAAGCTCAAAATTTCCTAGCCTACACTTCCACTGAGTCGTCTTACCCAAAGGCACAAGGCGACCCAACCTCACACAAGGCGCCTTGTCCCTCCCTTTCTCAAGTATGAGGCGATCCAACAATGGCATGAGGCGACTTCTTCCTTTACATTTCATACCAATAAGCCAACCCAACAAAACACAAGCCAACCCAAACACATTATAGGTCAAACCATTACTCACACACTCTACATACACAAGCCAACCCAACTAAATCACAAATCTACAAATAACTCCTTGTCATGCATCCATGAAGTTTTGAAGCCAAAAACTACCATTTTTCAAAAAGACTTTACACCACCAAACTATTTAACACTTTAAGAATTATATGAAAAAACAAATAAAAAATTCCAACACTTTGATAACTATAAAAGAAAATAAATTGAAAATCTAATTACAAATCTTTTCGAAATTAGCCGAAAGAACAAAAATTAAAAATTCACTAAAAATTTTCTAACACTAAATTTTCGGTATTACATTCGTAGCCATAAGGCTTGATTTATAGTAGCATTAGTTGCAATATATTCTGCTTCTACAGTAGATTGAGCCATCACATCCTTTTTTTTTTTTTTTTTGAACTCTATAAAAAACAGCCAGAAATACTTTTCATGTCATCATAGGATCCAACCAAGTTACTGTCTGGAAAGCCATATGACGATATTTTCTCTGACTTCTTGAAACAAACTCTTAAATCAGTAGTGCCTTTAATGTACCTTAGAACTCTTTTTGCAGTTTTGAAGTGTAATTCACTAGCACAATGCATGAATCTGAAAAGCAAACTTATAGCATACATAATATCAGGACTTGTTGCTATAAGATGCATCAAATATCCAATAAGGCTTTTGTATAGATACTCATCATTCTTCTCAACACCATCATCCTTGCTTAACTTCTCATTTTGCATCAAGGGAGTTTCAATGGATTTGCAGCTCTCCATGTTGAATTTTTTTAGCACCTCCCTAGCATATTTTTGCTAGCTTATAAAGATTCCTTGTTCAGACTACACAATTTCCATACCAAGGAAAAATGATATTTCATCCAAGTCTGTCACATTAAAGACATTTTTCATTTGTTCTTTAAACTGGTTCATCAAACTTGTCTTGTTTCTTGTAACAAGCAAATTATCAACATACAATGAAACAACAATTAAATCATCATCACTAGTTTTAACATAAAGAGTTGATTTACTCAAACTCTTTGTAAAACCAATCTTCAATGGGTGATCATCAATCCTACTATACCAAGTTCTTGGTGCATGTTGAGGCCATATAGAGCCTTCTTGAGTAGGTACACCTTGTCCTCTTTTCCTTTCACAACAAATACTTCTGACTGCTCAATAAAGATTTCCTCCTCCAAGTAGCCATTTAAAATTGCTGACTTGACATCAAGGTGATAAATTTTCTACCCCTCTTGAGCTGCAAGTGCCAAGAGTATTCTAATTGTGTCAAACCTTACTATTGGTGCAAATGTCTCTAAGAAGTCCACTCCAAATGTTAAGCATACCCTTTGATAACCAGCCTTGCTTTATACTTGTTGACGAAGCCATTTATATTTAACTTGGTTTTGAATACCCATTTCACACTAATGACTTCGTCTATTCACAAGTGTCCAAGTCTTGTTTTTTTCAATCATCTTTAACTCCTCCATTGATGCAGTTCATTTTGAGTCCTTTTATGCTTCTTCATAACTGCAAGCTCAAGTACAGCAACATTACATTTATGATATATATCATAAAGTAATCTAGTATCTCTAACTAGAATATGATCTATCATTTTATCATCAATCTCCTCCTGAATGACATTAGAATTTGATTCTTCACTTTTAGAATGCTCCACTTCAAATTTATCCCAATTTTATGCTGAATTTTTATCAAACTTGATATCTCTGCTAGCAATAACCTTTCCAGTAAAAGGTTGATAAACTCTATAGCCTTTAGTACTACTACTGTAGCCAATAAGGATCTCAACTTCTACCTTATGGTCAACCTTATCTCTCCTCACATCAGGAATATGAGTCTAGCAAATGCAACCAAACAACTTCAGATTATCTACTAATGGCTTGTATCCGAACCAGGCCTTAAATGGAGTCTTTCCCTTCAGTGATTTTGTGGGTAGTTTATTGAGAAGATATACTATAATATTAATAGCTTCTAACCAAAATTTCTTTGGCATCCTTTTCTTAAACAACAAACATCAAGATATATCCATCAATGTCCTATTCTTCCTATCACTTACTCCAATTTGTTGGGAACTATAGGTGGTTGTCAACTGATTTTCAATCCCTGCATCTTCACAGAACTTGTTAAACAAGTTAGAAGAATATTCTGCTTCATTATCAAATCTGATCACCTTAATTTTTAGCCCACGTTGGTTCTTTACCTAATTTTTGAACTTCCAAAACACAATAGCAACCTTAGATTTTTGTTTCACAAAGTAAACCTAACAAAATCTACTAAAATCATCAATAAAGTCTAACAAATACCTATTGCCATTCATGTAAGGAGTTCTCATAGGGCCACATACATCTTTGTGAACAAGTTGGAGTCGTTCAATTGCTCTCCAAGCTTTATTTTGGGGGAATGGCATTCTGGCTTGTGTTTGTAGCCGACAAACTTTACAAACTCCACTTCTTCTAATCATGTGCAAATCTTTCACAAGTCTATTCTTACACATATAGTTAAGTGGGGTATCTCAACCATTTATACCAATACCAAATTTCAAACTGATCTTCTGAACTTAGATATACACAAGACCAGTCTCCAACCAATTGAGAAAGAAGTTTTTTCCTTTCAATTTGACAGAAAACAGCTCACTCTCATCTCAATCATAAATCACACAAGCTTTGTCATTGAAAACAACTGAATAATTCTTTTCAAGCAGATGTCTATCAGAAGATTTTGATTAATTACAAGAACATATGAAGCATCGTGAATGAGTTTTATACCTAAACCATACTTAATAGCATCATTACCTTTGGCTTTAACCTCAGTGCATTTGGCAATGAGTGATCTATCAAGATTCTTGAACATTGACTTATCATTAGTCATGTGATAAGTGCAGCCACTATCAACCAGCCAATTTTCACTGGAAATTTTGTTTGCAAAGCAAGTTGCTGCAAATAGTTGCTCCTCCTATACTTCATCAATTGTTTGAGCTTGAGCTCCTCCTTGTTTTTGTTTGCAAACTCTTTTTACATGTCCCATTTTGTTGCAGCATTGATGAAAAGGTTTCTCACTGAATTCATTCGCTCACAAAACAAGCCCTCAAGAACAAAAGTAGCACATCTCAACATATATACCTTCAATGTTGGTTGTTGCACGTCTTTCCAATGCTTTCGAAGTGTCTCAAATGTCGGCAAATATGGTAAGAGAAAACTTCATGCATGAACCATTGTAGATACCATCTTCAACAATTGTGGCCACTATTGCGGCTACTTTCTAGAGGAGAAAATTTTAGTAATAGGGAGATGAAGAGAGAGAGAGAAAGAAATTTGGAAAGAGACAAAGAGAAGCAGAAAATTATAGAGGGAGAGAGTGGCCGTGATGATATCTTAACATGGAGAAGCTTCCTAATCTTTCTCACTGACCGAGAGAGAAGAGATGAAGGTCTTTCCATGTGGTTTATTAAGTCAATTGTTTTATTTTCATCATAAATACCTACTAATCTCTCTGCATCTTATACACAATGTGAAATAAGGTCATTAAGAGTCTATTTATCCTTTCGACGCCTAGGATGTGTTCTAATGCAGGGCGATAGAGTTATCGCCTACGCTTCTCGACAGTTAAAGAAGCACGAACTGAATTATTCTACCCATGATTTAGAACTTGCTGCCATTGTATTTGCTTTGAAGATTTGGCGGTATTACTTTTATGGAACCATGTGCAGAATCTTCACCGATCACAAGAGTCTCAAGTATTTACTTACACAAAAAGAACTCAATTTAAGGTAAAAGAGATGGTTAGAGCTGATTAAAAACTATGATCTGGTGATTGATTATCACCCGGCTAAGGCGAACGTAGTTTCGGATGCTCTAAGCCACAAATTCTCATCTTCTTCTCCAACTCAGGGGAATTCTTACCTTTCATGTCTAGTGGGATTTCATGCTCTTGGAGCCAAATTTGCTTGTGATGACAATGGTGCATTATTGGCGAAGTTTGAAGTTCGACCAACCCTGGTAGACTGTATTAAAGAGCTCCAAACCACTGATGAGGAACTAAAGGAGATAGCGAAAAGGGTTCGCAAGGGTGAAAGTAGTGAATTTCATATTCAAGAGGATGGCATGGTGATGTATGGGAAACGGATTTATGTTCCCAAGAATGATGAGTTTCGAAAGGCCATTCTTGAAGAAACATACTTTTCGGCTTATGTTATATATCCCAAAAGCACTAAAATGTACCGCACTATCAAAAAAACTTATTGGTGGTCGGGATTGAAGCGTGAAATAGCTGAATTTGTGGCAAGATGTCTAGTGTATCAACAAATCAAAGTCAAACATCAGAAACCAGCTGGAACACTTCAACCCTTGCCTATACCCAAATGGAAATGAGAACACATCACCATAGATTTCATGGTGGGATTACCACATACTTCGAGCGTCAAGATACTATTTGGGTGATAGTTGATAGGCTCACAAAATCGATACATTTCATCCCGATTCAGAATACTTATTCTTTGGAGAGATTAGTCAAGCTATATATTGATGAGATTGTTCGACTCTATGGGGTTCCAGTATCAATTGTATCAGATCGTGATCCCCGATTCACATCCAGATTATAGCCTAAGTTACAAGAGACATTGGGTACTAAATTAAAATTCAGCACTGTATTTCATCCGTAGACGGATGGACAATCTGAACGTACAATCCAAACGTTGGAAGACATGTTGAGAGCGTGCGTTATGGATTTGCAAGGGAGTTGAGATAGGCATCTCCCGCTGATTGAATTTACATACAACAATAGCTATCAAGTTAGTATTGGGATGCCTCCCTATGAAGCTCTCTATGGAAGAAAATGTCGGACTCCACTATGTTGGGATAAAGTGGGAGAGCGGAAGATTGAAAATATGGAGCTAATAGAAGCAACAATAGAGAAAGAGAAGTGATCCGAGCAAGGATAAAGGTAGCTCAAGATAGACAGAAAGCTACGCCGATAAAAGAAGAATACCTTTGGAATTCGAGTCAGAGATAGGGTTTTCCTGAAGGTTTCACCTTGGAAAGTGTGATTCGTTTCCAAAAATGAAGCAAAACGAATCCTCGTTACATTGGGTCATTCAAGATCCTTGAGAGGATAGGAGAGGTAGCTTATCGACTAGAATTACCTCCAGATTTGGAGAAAATTCATGATGTGTTTCATGTGTCAACGCTAAAAAAGTATTTGTCGGATCCCTCTCATATAATTGAAGTTCCTCCGATATAATTGAATCCAGATTTGAGTTTTAGAGTACGACCGATGCAAATCCTTGATCGGCATGTTAAGCAATTGAGACGCAAACAAATCTCCATAGTCAAGGTACTATGGAGAAGTAATCAACTGGAAGAGGAGACTTGGGAGACTGAAGAGTTGATGCGAAAATAACACCCCTACCTTTTTGAGATATGAATTTTAATTTAAATTTCAAGAACGAAATTTCTTTTTAGGAGGTTAAGTGTTGTAATATCGAGATATAAAAAAAAGAAATAAATGAAAGAAAAAAAAAAGAAAATGGGCCCCACCACCACCCACATTTTTCTTTCTTCCTTTTCTTTCTTTTTCTTCTTCTTTTCTTTTTCTCTCTTCCTCCTCTACTCTACAAACACAGCAGCTCTTCTCCCATCCCTTTTGCATTCGTTTCTTCCCTACCTTCTCCATTTGATTTCCTTCCACCAAATTAATTTCTGTTCACCTAAATTCACTTTATGGACTTCCAAAACTTCGGTTAAACTCAAGGATCGGAAGATTTAGCGGAAGGGGAAATGCTGTTCTACAAAGGAGAAATTTAGGGTTTTTGAAATCCAACCTCAAAATTCAATCTAACGACGAAATCAAGGTATTTTTCACTCCATAACCTTGAGTCTAGTTTCATTTTTGCTACATTGCAAATTATTGTTGGAATTTTAGGGATTTGTTACCGTCTTTGATTTGGATTCTAGCAATAGATTGCATCCTATTGCGGTGTTGCCGGGTTGTCTTCTGTAAGACCTCTGATAACTAAATCCCTAGAGAGCTGCATATTTGTACTTATTTAAGTGGCAAGATGTTGCTTGAGCTGTCTTTGGGTGAATTCTAATTGATTGTGCAACCACTGTTTCATGTAGATTTTAATAGCAAAAATAGGTATTCTGCATATAGGTGGTAAAGAAGACCTAATTAATTCATCCACTTGCTACGCCCATATATGATTATAGGTTTCTTGCCTTTGGATTCTTGGAAGCCATCATTTTATCATTGTAGTTAGTAAATTACTTCTTTATAAACTGCTGGTGCTAATTTTTAACACGTACACAAGGTACTGGAACTTTTAATGACCTTTTCTATGCATCACCCGAGGGGCAGAAGAAAATTCAGATTTTTATTTGATTTATGGACTAATAGGTGACGGAACAACTTATTTGTTCCTCATTGAGCTTGTTCTTCAGATTAAATTGTGAGATTGTCTAATTAGAAATGGCTCTCATTCTGTGGAGAATGATGGTCATCTTATCAAAGTATATAGTTGCATGTGGATATTAGAGAATCCGCTATTTTTGTAGGATTTGGAATTATTAATGGAACAGACTGATGACAATTGTCAGCAGAAGAAATACGCACAAGAATTATGAATAGAAATTTTATAATGATACAAATGATGATAAATTGGTAAAATAAGAACAGGAACAAGAAAATGTTTGAAATTAGGGTTTAAATAAAATTAGGAAAAAATTGTAAACGCTTGAATTTGAGGAGAAATGACTCGAAAATTGTTGTTGATGGTATAGGACGATCCATTGGAGGTGAAAGGAGATTTCTTGGGAGTTGATAATGTGTAAGGAGTGAATACCCTCCCGACAGGTGAGTGGATGGCTATGTTTCATATGAATGAGAAATTGCTTTCAACCATGGTTTATCAATCAAATTTTTAAATGAGTTTGTGAAATGGATTTATAAAAGTTTTGTGATTATGGTGAACCTTGAAATGGATTTTGTGACAAAGCCATGACTCTTGAATTTGAATGATGATTTATTTGCACCATGTTACGATGGAATACTCATATGAATTGTGAAATGTTGCTCTATTTTATACATTGAGCATAAATTGATTATGAAATTGAATGTAGTAACGTGGTGCTGGAAAATGAAACGACTATAGTCTAAGTCTTGCCATGAACCGGGCGATCGGGACGGCGTGGTTAAGACTGGATAAATTAGCTTGGGGGTAGGTGGGTTGGAGAGACTCCACAAGCCGCTGGATAACGTAGTAGCACCCCACGGAGCTCTAGGCTAACGCCAAGGAAAAATGAGATTTTATAAAAACTATGAAAAACCCCTTGGCGGATGCTGTCAACGATCATTGGTAGGATAATGATTTCTGCATACCCCAAAATTGTGAAAAAATGAATATGGACTGTTTGATTTGATTATATGAGTCATAGTGGTTTGATATGAATGATTTTATGTGAATGAATTTCTTTATTGTATTAAATTATATTTGATATATGTATTTGGCATCACCACTCTCACCCCTTATTTATATGCTGCATACCATTGTACTCCATTTATTGGGTATTTAAAATACTCATTCCCCTCATTTTTAAATTCTTTTCAGAGGAAATATAGAGAGATGACGTCTACTAGTGCCGATTGGAGGTCTATTTTTGGTTGATTTTGAGTAGGTATGGATCATGTAATTATTTTGAGAGTTGTAGATCATTGGATCGTGAAAGAAAGTTCTCTACATCTCATACCGTGCGGATTTTACTAATACTAGTTGAATTCTTTGAGCAAATATTGGTAAAATCCGAACGACTATGATTTTGGACTTCATTCTTTTGCATGAAATTATTTTTGAGAAAATATTTTATCTTGTACTAGAACATTTGAATTATAATGATGGATTTTGATATATTATTCCGGTTTTATAAATTTCATGAACTGTCTGAGAATTCTGAATTGGTTGGGATGGTCACATTGTATGTATGCATGTATAGGGACTCTCCGATTGTGTGCCGATACATGCATGTGTGTGCAGGAATAGGCCGAGTGGGTCCCTTGGTTGTGCAATATATGTTGTTGGAATATTTTGATGAATTTGTTATTATGGAAAAGCTGATGTAGCTTTTGAACGCTTTGAACTATTTCAGTACATAAAGAGATCATGTCCGTATACCAAGATAATGCGACGATTGTTACGCACTCAATGAGAGAATCGGGGCGTGACATTATATTACATATAACAAAAAAAATATTATCTTCAATCACAACCTAAATTAATAAACTTATTTCTCAAGTGAAAACTTATTCTAATACCTCTTGTTAAAAAATTGTAATTATATAAATAAACTAAATCACGTCAATTATTTTTAAAAAAAAATTACTAGATGCGTAAGCATCCATAGAAATTGATGTGATTGTGTTTTCTGAAATTCTTGATTTTCCAAATTAGTATATAGTTTTAAAAACATGACGAATTTTATTTCTACTATAGTATATTGGAAAATCCAAAACTCTACATAAACTTATATATATGCGACAACAAACAACAACAACAAAAAACTTATATATATATATATATATATAAATATATATATATATATAAATATATATATATATAAATATATATATATATATAAATATATATATATAAATATATATATATATATATATATATATATATATATATATATGTACACACACACACTCACATACGATACAAGTCCAATGAAAGTCTCACAATCATCCTCGTATTTGAGAAGAAGACGATCAGAAGTGATGGGGTAAGACTTCGTGAGACCAAGAAGAACAGGAAAGAGAAACAGATTCTCTTGTAAATTCACCAACACGCCAGTCCTGTTACCACTATTATTCCGTACTACAACACAGACGACACCACTCTCTCTCTCTTCTCTTCTCTCTCTCTCTCTGTGGACAAAATTTAGGTGGGTTTCAGATTTTTGGCTTTTCTTTTATGGGGTTGATTGTGAGAGAAAGAGAGAGAGGGGGAGAGAGTTGAAACGGATTGTTGGTGTTAAGTTCTTTAGAATGTGAATATGAGGTGTGATGATAGGGTTGGTGCAGATTCTGGTGATTGGGTTTTTGATTTCTGTGGATTAAGCTTTAGAGAGAGACACGAGCTGTTATGCAGGGGAGAGAAGTGGAGTAGCATCGTCGGAATCGTGAAGCTCTCGTGGATTATTTTCTCTCTCTGTCTCTCTCTCAGCCACCTGTAGTGGTCCGGCGAATTTTCGACGGAGAAGAGAGGAGTAGCCGGAAACGAATGGATACACTTGATTCTAATTTTTTAAACTATTTTCTTTTTGTTTTATTTTCTATTGTTTATTAATTTAACATATTATAAACGATGCTAAATGTTGAGAGGAGTGCGGTGGCCAAATTAAAAGTTTAGGGACTAATTTTGCAAAAGATGTCAGTTCAAGGGTCAATTTTATAACTTTGTGTTTTCTTTTTATTACTTCTAAAAAAAATTGTTACTTTTGTATTTGGTTGAACTACACTTAGCCATGAAATCTTAGGAATTAAAAAGTAAATGTTGGAACTTAACTAATTTTATAATTATTCAAATTAGATTTTTAAATATTGATAATGAAATAAAAAAGATACACTTAACAATATTGGTAATTATTTAGCAGTTAAACGTTAAACTTAATTTCAATTAAGTTAATGTAACTTGCTAAATCAAATGGGCCTAAATAACAAAGCAAATCGCATTTGCATTTGATGGCAAGAATTCCCCGCTTTTTGAACTCCATGTGCGTGCATCTTTACCTTTGTGCTATACGTGTGACATTTCACACTGTTTAGATTTTCACGGATAACCAGCACTGAGTGTTTTCACTTGCAAACACAAGACTTCCATTGGTGTATATATTTAATAAACACAAGACTTCCATTGGTGAATATATTTAATAAACACAAGACTTCCGTTGGCATATATTTAAATAACCTTTCACATTCTTGTTTTGGTGGTTGTTGCTGTTTGTTCCGTCCTGTTTCATTGGTGTATATCTTAAATAACCAGATAGGAGGACTCTCTCTCTCTCTCTCTCCCCCCCCCCCCCAAAAAAAAAGTGAAGACTTTGACAGAAGCATGCTAGCCTGCTGATAATTGGAAAAATGTCTGCAGCTCAGACCAATTCACAAGAACCACACCCTGCAGAACCTAGACCTCCAGCAGATCATTACGACGACTGGTTCAGGTATTATAGGTTTGACATCAGACGTGACTCACCAAATGATGCACGGAACGTGCTGCTCGTGGTAGCAGCTCTAATTGCAGCTGCAACCTTCCAAGCAGGGTTGAACCCACCAGGGGGTGCTTGGCAGGATGAAGCAGCTGATGGAAGTCACGAAGCTGGCAAGTCAATCTTCGGTTCTCACAAGGTCCTCTACACTGTCTTCATTTTCTGCAACACTCTAGCATTCTCTTCTTCTGTGAACATCATAACGTATCTTGCAGTTGGGTGCCCTTTCTCAGAAGAGGTTTTGCTTGCTGTATACTCGATGCTTGTCACTTATGGTGCTTCAATTGCGGCTGTCCAACCAAAAAGATCTGTAAGTGAAAAATTTGTGTTCATACCACTTTTTCTACCCCTTGCATTGAGAATTGCCCAGCAACTGTTGAAGAAGTGGTTTGGCATATCTCTCTCCCCACAAAGGCTTTTGCAAGCAATTAGTTGAGCTGATCAATTAATTTTCTGGATGCTGATTCTAGGGTTTTTGGTCTTTAATCTGGTTTTCTGGCGTTGTTCAAATTTTTCCACCAAGCTTGCTTGTATTTTTCAGTAATTCTATAGCACATTCTCTGTCCCTGTTGTTATGTTTGTATGAAATTTCAATTGTTTTTCCAACAGAATTGCAAGTTTTTGTCAAGTGAGTTTTCTTGTTTGTTTCTTTCCGTTCCCTACATGGAAACCCACAGTAAGCTAGGTGCTGTCTGTGTGTCTGTTGTATAGTGAAATCCAAGTGCAACAAAAATAGTGAAATCCAATTGTTATATACCCACACAAGAAATTGGCAGTCTGCTTTACTGTTCTTCGGATCCTAAATTGCTTCAGGAGCTTGCTACGTGAGGTTTGCAGATAGACTCCCACAATTACCAGCAGAACGGTCTGGCATAATCTTTGAGAAATTGAATTCCAAGACCACTTGACTCTTTGAATTTTCCATTACTTCATATCACCCAGTTATTGTTTTTGAATTTTCCAGCCGGTCAATTGAAATATCTGTGAGAAGATAAATAGAGAATTCCCTTCTAGGGGTGGCTCAAGTAAGAATAAGGCCTTTGCTTTAGTCCCCCAAAATTGTAGGCCACAATTTTATTTTATGTATTTATTTATTTTTTACAATCCTCCTCTTTATTTATTTCTTCTTTCCAACTCATTCTCCTGATTTTTCTCCCATCTTTATGCCTAATCACTGTCTGCAGTCTCTCTTACCAACAATATTAGAGTTCAGTCTCTCAATCTCAATCCCTTCAATCCTCTATTAGTAAATTTCGCTTCAGGAAACCAATTATCTTGAGCCGTCCCTGTTCCCTAGGATTTTCCTTTCCCTTGCATATTCCAATGTTTTCCTCATACAATGCTGGGGCATCATGTGTTCATCATTATTGTTTCAACAACTTGGAGCCATTAGAGTGGTTAACAAAACAATAAGACCATGCTCTAGCTTTTCTCTATATTTTGCTTTTCTTTTAAATCATATCTATGAACCACTACCAAAAAACAAGAATTCAATCGCAAAATTTTTTTGTCACAAATTTGTTTGTCGAAATATTTTTGTCGCAAAATTCGTCGCAAATTTGTTTTGGGACGAATTTTTCTTACGAATTTGTTGCAAATTTATGATTTTTTTTTAGTGAACTCTGTTACCCAGAATTGACTCGATACCAGAACAGATAGAAACCATAGACATCAAAGGGAAATGCAGAGCAGGAAGAGAAGTTGAAATGTTTCTTTAAATAACTGTTGGTACCAAACTCATTAGCCCAACACAGCAGCTCCTCAGGGCTGTCTCATACATTCTCCCAATCTGTTCCAAGAATCTCTGCAACTTTTTGCACCCCTCCAAACTGGGAGAGCCTCTGGAAGCTCCTCTTTCATCATCTTTGTCAAAAGCCTCCACCAGAATCTCCTCTTGTGGACCCTGATGGGTCAGTGGCAATTCAATTGCCACCATAGAGGAAGAGGAAGAAGAAGCCGAGGACCACAAGTTGCTTTATGGAGAAGAAGTTAACAAGAAGATTATATACACAAGGGACTTGTTTTTTTGGTTAAATATTTTACGTTTTAAGTTATAGTGAGGATGTGGCTATGTAACGGGTGTCACTGAAACAGCACAGAAGCAGCACAAGATTTTTTCTTCCTCCTCCTAACCTTCAATTGTCCAGCAACAATAGAAATACGTTAACTATTTATATGACATCTGTGCACTCCCGAGCACGTCTTCAAATTCCCAAAACAGATTGCGTAAGTCTCAGTATTACAATTAAAGTAACTAATAATGAGTAAATGCTTTATGAGATCGAGTAGATTGATCACTGAAAATAACCAAAGCTGAATCAGATGAAGTTATCATTGATCCTGTGCTTTCAAAAGCCTTGTGAGACAGAGCCACCAAACCACTTCTTCACAAACTGCTGAGAAACTCTCGACACAAATG
Organism: Dillenia turbinata; assembly: GCA_037126225.1. Lineage (NCBI taxonomy): Eukaryota > Viridiplantae > Streptophyta > Magnoliopsida > Dilleniales > Dilleniaceae > Dillenia > Dillenia turbinata. Next base: position 19,586,824 of record JBAMMX010000025.1, read on the forward strand.
GTAAAAACAGAGGAACAATGACAATTTACTTGCTGAACCTTCTGGTTGGACAGCCTAGAGTGAGACAGCACCAGTACCCATCGTAATAAAGATTTTTTATACAGGAAGAAAATTCTAGTTTGTTGCGGATAATGAAAATTCTATTAGTATTGATTACTAGCTCAATGTTGCATTAGCTTTGTTTTAAATTAACTATAAAAGAAGAATGATGTGGGGAGGAGGAGAGAGAGAGAGAGAGAAAGAGATTTGAGGGTTGAATTGTAATTTGTAGAATTATTATAACCATTTTATAATTTTTAAAATATTGCTATGATCATTTTGTAATTTTAGAAACCCTTTGTGATTATTTTGTAATTACAAAAATTGATTGTAATTCGAAAATTGTTATGGCTGGTTTTGTAAATTTTGAAAAATATGAAATCCTAAGCTTTGGTATTATTTTTAAACACAAGTTCTATACTCTTAATTTCTCACTAGTCTCTGTCTAGATTTTTATTTTTCTATTTTAATTAAACCACAAGTTTAATTAAGAATAGAAATTTTCTTTACACTAGAAATCTATACCTATATATCTATGTATGTATGTATGTATGTATATTTGAGAAACATATCGTGAGTGATTTAAGATATAAGGAAAAAGATTTGGATGATTAAATTTATGAGATTTATTTAAAATGTATATTATTTATTCTTAGAAATATATATCGGACCCAACTTTATTGTTGTAAATTCAAAAAAAAATAAATAAATAAACTACAAAATCTTGTGGTTGGCAACAAGGTTTCTTGGCCGAATGTGATTTACAAAAGGATTAAGTGAAGATAATTATGGATAGTTAGAAGAGCCAACTATGATTTCTAATGAGTAAATTTAGTGAGTTTGAGTGTTAGATCTCTTAATCAAATTTTGATATCGAAAAACCCGCCTTTGAATAGAGTTTCAAAATAGTTTCTAAAGAGTCAAAAGTATGAAACTATACTGGGCCCTTTTGTTGACATTGAAGAGCCATCCATTGCTGACACAACCTTGATGTGAAAATATAAACAAAATCATGATGTAGCTTCGTAGTTGACATAAAAGTTAATTTAACAACCATGGCTAGAGAATTTCATCATCAAGACATCAAATTGAAAGCTAATATAGTAATATAGTATAACATATATGGTAGTAAGAAAAGCATTAGCAGAGTGGCAGCACTCCCACCTTTTGTTTTTTAGGGTTATGGGGTCTTAACCAGCGACTTAAATTTGTTCAACAGTTCCAAAATACACATAAACAAAGACATGTTGGAGTTGGGTATGTGTCAACCATGAGGAAAGAGTAATTAGGTTTAATAGAATTATTTGAAAAAACCAATCCTGCATAGAGAATATATTAACCTACTCTGGGATTGAGAAATTTCCTCGAACCCACTCATTTAAAAAATAATAAATCGACAAATATATATTTATGTGAATTATGTAATGGTTTAGCAAATGATTATTTGGTAATTCCCTTATAAGATTAACATTGTAATGAACACCAAAAGTTTAGGACTCAAAAAAATTAAAAGGGCTAGGACTAAATTAAAAAAAAATGGTTAAGAAATGTAAGACTGTGTTTGTTATTATCCTTCAATTATATAATTTTTTCTACTGAACATCATCAAGAAAAAATTTTGAACATAAAAGATAGATCGATATTAATGCTCTGATACCATATTAAAAATAGTTTGAATATGATTCTAATACCATGACAAAGATAGTTGAAAATGGTTACGATATCATATTAGAGATAAGAAGTAATATAATAATACACTCTAATACTCTATTGATTTAATAAATTATTACAAAATATCGGGTTTATATAAAAGGAATCGAATAAAAAAAGAGAGGATAAAAATAGAGAGTCTCTATCATTTGAATTGTCTTTTACATACAATTGATTCGATTTTAATATATAACATATTACGCTTTTGTGTAGTAAATGTTTTGTCTTTTATGATAGTTAGCCCCAAGCTCAGCTTAAGGAGAATTATATTAGATCAGCAATGGAAGTATATTCTTCTGAGCTTCGCTTCCCTTTTTTTTTGTTGCCGAATGAAACCATAAAACGGTGATAAATAAATTATGCAGGGTGGGACAATCTTAAATAGCTTTGGGGTGGCATTTCAAGGTTGTATTTCTTTCAAATGCCATCTTAGTATGAGTCAGAGCATGCCGGATAGAAGTGCCTCACGCCATCTATTTTTGATCCTCCTCTCTAATGATGTGTATGTGTGTGTACGCTTGATTCTCTGGAATAAATCAATCTTTTATTAAAAAATGTAAAATTTTATTAAATTAACAACAATAATAACAGATTAACTCTTAATTTTAAATTTTAGAATCGATCATTTGAAACTATTAAAAAAAAGAAGCTATCCATATAACAAATTAATAAGAAACAAGAAATTGAGAATGGAAAAAAAGAATTTTACAAAATTACTAAACTAAGGGATGGGAATGGAAAAGATTTAAATGATTATAGGCATACCAAGAGTAAAATCAGTAGTGTGTTCGTAAGGAATGAACACATAAAAAAGCATTAGAGTGACTATTTTAATAATGTCTTTAATGTTGAGAATAAAAGAAATATAAGTGATATTACGATACTTGTCAAGAAGATTGACAAAAATTTTAAACACAAAATTCGTTCTCACAAAATAAGAGATACCTTAAAAAAATGAAAAAAAAAAAAGGCCATATGACCGATAATATCCCTATTGAGGTATAAAAATGGTTGTGTGAAGTGAGAATAAGAATGTTGATGGATATTTTTAACAAAAATTGATAAATCAAGAAAATATTTCAAATATGGAGAGAAAACACAATTGTACCATTATATATGAATAAATTTGACATACAAGAATATTCTAATTGTTGATGAATTAAACTTATTAATCATACTATAAAGTTATGAGAAAAAATAATGAAATATAAATTGAAATTGGAGGTAAATGTGTTTCAAAATCAATTTAAATTCATATCAGGAGGATGCATCACTAAAATCGTTCACTTATTTAGGCATTTGATGGAAGCGTTTAGAATATAAAAAAGAGATTTGCATATAGTATTCATTAACCTAAAAAAGCGTATGATAGTGGTTTTTAAAGACATGTTATGATAGATGTTGATAAAAAAGTGAATCTTTTTTAAATACATTAATCTCATTAAATATATATATGAGGGAGTTATTATCAATATAAGAACTTACGGTGATTTAAGTAATAACTTCTTAATTAATATTGGGTTCATTAAGATTTAGCATTAAACTCCCTCCTTTTTACAATACCGATAGATAAAATAACAAAAAATATTTAAAATGAAATACCATAATGTACAATTTTTACCGATAATATAGTGTTAATCGATAAAACTAAAGAGACCATTAGTGTTAAATTGAAGTTATAGATAGACTTACAAAAATTCAAAAAATTTAGATTTAGTCGATCAAAAACTGAATATATGAAATATATGTTTAATGGCAATTGTCAAAATGATAAAAAAATGATTAAGTTAAAGAAACAAAATATACCAAAAAGTGAATATTTTAAATATTTTAGTTTCATCATTCAATCCAATTAAAATATAGATAAAGGATGTGAATTATAGAATCTAAGCAAGTTAGATGAAATGAAATACATCTAGAATTATTTACGATTATATGATACCATTGCAGTTAAAAATGAGGTTTTAAAGTGTCGCAATAAAACCTGTATTATTTTATTATACTAAGTGTTGGATCATTAAACAATAAGTACATAGAATTGTTGTAATTAAAATAAAGATATTTAGATAGTTGTGTAGTAAAGTTAGAAAAAATAGAATTAGAAATGAAGAGATATGTATTAATTAGAAAATAAATTCAATTGTTAATAAGATGGAAAAATATAAATTAAAATAGTTTGAACATATGCAATATAGATTCAAAGGCGCTAACTTTAGAAAGAACGAAATATTAAATTTAGGAGATTTAGTGAAATATTAGAATAAATCGTTAAAAAAGTGGATATAAGTAATCTGTAAAAAATGAGTATCAAGAGTTTAGTTAAGAAAATAATTTTTAAATAAAAATGAGTAGTATAATGAGCCTGACAACACTGATTAGTTAGAGCATGATTATGGATACCGGTTGGTATATACAAAAAGAATGTTTACATTTGGTTCAAAGAATCTAAAATATTCGCTTAGTTTTCTTGTTTACTACAAAAAAAAAAATGCAGTTTTAGTGATGGAATTTATGGACGGAAAAAATTCGTCGCTATATTACGATGAATTTAGCTACGAAAAATGCTTTCATCACTATTTTACAATGAATTTTGCGACGAATAATTTCTCTTGACAAATTTAGCAACGAATATTGTATTGATGACAAAATCCGTCGCTAATTAGCTACGAAAATTTTTCGTCGTGAAATTCGTTCCTAATTAGTCACGAAAATATTTTTGTCGTAAAATTGATCGCTATTGGGTACGAAAAAAGATTTCGTGGCTAAATTTTACCACGAATCAAGTATTCAATGCTAATATAGCGACGGATAAGGTTTTTCATCGTAAAATTTAGTGACGGATATTGTTTACATCGCTAAATTTAACGACAAAAAATCTTTTGTTGTAAAATTTATCACTAATTTGTCACGAAAATTTTTTCGTCGCTAATTAATGACGAATAGAAATTTCAGGGCTAAATTTTGCCACGAATAAATTATTCGTCACTAAATTTTGCCACGAATAAATTATTCGTCACTAAATTTAGTCATGAAATTTTTTTCGTCACAAAATTCGTCCCTAATTAGCCATGGATTCAAGTATTCATGACTAAAGTCGTTGCTAATTAGCCACAAAAAAAATTTCGTTATTAAATTTATCACTAATTTGTATCGATACTTAAACATTCATGACTAATTTTATGGCTAAATTCTTTCTAAGCTCTATTATAAAATATTTTCAATCGTGTCCCTTTTTTAACCCTTTCTGAATAACGGAATCGAATTGAATACATAGTAAATGTTACAATTCTCATCAAATTGACAATATTCAACAATAAATAACTTAATCAATTTCTAACAAACAATTTTTCATCAGCTGCTAGTGTTGAGTTCACCCTTCATGTTCTTCATCTTCTCCACCTTCTCCACCCATTTGCTTCTCCTATCAATAATTCAGTAGCCTTCGAACGTTTCAGTCATTCATCGTCTCATCATTGTCATCAACAATGAAGACAATCGATCTTAACTTTGCACAAAGTTTCTAAGCAATCAAATAGTAAAGCAGACATTTGCGTCCGGTGATCCATTTTCTCTAGCAAGTAGATGAGACAATAGTTTTCGGAGGACGGGGGTAATGAAATGGACGATTACTAAGAGGCGATGATCTATTTACAGACTCTTCTAGAGTTTTGAAAAAATAAAATAAAATAGAAAAAGAATAATAAAATAATAAAATATGTGAAAAAATAATAAAATAAAATATATAATGTTAATTTCAAAAATAAAAGAAAACATATTGGATATTTTAGTGATCCATTTTCTCTAATAAATAGATCAAACAGTATTTTTTTGAGATAACAATAGTAAAATGGACAACCATCAAGAGGTGGTCATTCATTTACAAACATTTGTTAGGTTTCGAAATAAATAAAATAATAAAAAAATAAAATATTAATTTAACGATGAATTTAAGTATCTATCAGTAATTTAGCAACGAATTTAAGTTTCGATCGCTAATTTAGCGACTGATACTTGGGATCCGTGGCTAGGTTAGCAATGGATTGGACTATTCGTCGCCAACTTAGCGACGAGTATGTCTGCCGTCGCTAAACTGAGTCCTTTGCTACATTCTGTTCTGTTCAAAAAGAAACGCATAATGAGCAATAACTCTTCACGCATGGTGCTCCGTCTCTCTCTCTCTCTCTCTCTCTCTCTCTCTCTCTCTCTCTCTCATCGTGTCGAAGATGACCGGGCAATGGTGACAGCGACGATCTCTGTCTTCGACTGTCGAAGATCGACCTCAGACCTTTGGGCTGGGATTCGCGTCGCTCATCTTCGAAGGTTAGGTTTAGCGTCTCTCTCTTCGATTGTCGAATCTACTTGACGTTGTTGGGTTTCTTTTTTGGGGATTCACGTGTGTTTGTTCTTCGATGCTCCTCCAAGGCTCTATTTTTACTTGTTTGTTTGATTTGGTGGTTAGATTTCTTAGTGATTAGGGTTTATTAGGGTTTCTTTGTGTCATTTTGATTTTCAAAAACTGCTGCTAAGTGGATCTCATTTTGATTAGGGTTTTTTTGATTGTCGAAGGCTGTAGCTTATTAGCGGAACATTCTTTTATTAGTTTTATTAGGGTCTCAATCTGCACATTCTTTTTGAGCCGTATCTCATTCAACTCCTATTACATACCCATGTGCTTTGTTTTACATTTTGTTTTCCCCAATTTGTTTCACAAATTTGTTTCACAATTTGTTTTACAATTTGTTTCACAACTCCTATTTTATAATTTGTTTCACAAATTGTGTTTTTAGTGTGACAATTAGAAGGGATCTCGAATGCCAGCTATATGTCAGTGAAATGAAAAAGGCATAGGAAAACATCTCGTGAGTGGCAAGCATGATTCAATCGATTAGCTAATTGTCTCTGACCACATCAATAAGTAAGATTTGTAATTATTTCAGGCCCTTTTCATTGAATTTCAACATATTCTTCAAATTCTCTCTCAATACATTCACAATTTCTTCAGCCGCTATTGGTGGAGCTTGAGTTATCTTTCTTTCTTTTCTCTTTAGGAATTGAGCTGGTTCTTGGAACTCAAGTTAAGTCTGCTGACTTGAGGAGGAAGACACTTTTAACAGCAACGGGTGAAACTATCAGTTATAAGATTCTCATTATAGCAACAGGTGCTTGGGTATTGAAACACATCCTAGTACCTTCTCTGGCATTAAATATTCATTTCATCCTATAACATCTCTCACTTTAGTGGGAAGCTAGAGTTGATCTGAAAGATGAATAACCAACGTAAGATTATCCTTCTTTCCTGTCTTGAAATAGGTATTTTGGACAAGTGCTTGTAGGACTGGAACCTCCTGCTCTATCTTTAAAAAACAAAAAATAAATAAATAATTGAAAAAAATAAGATATAGAGATAAAATATGTTTAATGAATGGCAACAGTTTACAGCAGGCCTTTCTATGTACCTTGGCCTTCTTTCAACTACTGCTTTAGTTAAAGGTGAAGAATTATCTTGTCAGAGGATTTCTTAAAGGAATAATAGCTGGTGGTATCTGCTTTGCATCTATGGGTACATGTAAGATATGTTGGTTAAAATTAATGTTTTAGTTAGTTGGCTTCTTCTTGTCAGAACAGTATGCCCTTGTCTCTCCATTATAAATAAACCTTGGAAAACCCTAGAGGACTTCACAACTGGAAGGCCCCATATTCACAAATTCATGTTATTTTACTGCTGACCCTGTAGCTGATTTCGTAATGTGGCATACATTTTATAGCATCCTATATATGTGTGTGAGCTAGTAGATGAATTTCACGATGCATCTATGATTATGTTTGCATGCTGAGATATAGCCCCTCAAATCATTCAGTTGTATTGAAATGAAAATACAATTATGTAATAATAATGTTACAATTAAGATTGAACTCCCATATGCATGATAAAACCTTGAGTCCCCCTCTTCCCAGTGCCCTCTGAAGTTTTGCAGAGGTAGATAGTTAACCTACTTGTGGGGATTAAAGTGGAAACTAATTTTGATTTGATAAGTAATCAGTTTTGCAGAGGCCAGTCCTGCTGCAGCTCTAGTCTTCTTTCTCAGAAATTAAAATGTGGACCCAGGAAATGGGTTCCGTTTGTTTTGTTGATGGTGATGGCTGAGCAAAATGCTTTATATGCACTGCAACTTTGTAAGTTATTTAACTGAATAATGGAACTAGAACTTTGTAAGCCAACTCAATTTGTGTATGGCATTAGTTTAGCATAACCACAGGCCTTTTTAGAGACCCAAACTAATGCTGCATGAAAATTGACTTGCCCTGAAATTTTGAAAAATAGAATACTTATTCAAAAATAGTCATATAAGTGTGATAGAATCAAATCCCGGGAAGAACCATGCAAACCAGTTATTTTTGATTTTTGGTGGTCATCAATGAAATTTGGTGAGAAAGATTTTCTGTTGTATTTCTTTTTTATTGATATTCTGATTTGATTAAGGGTTTTCTATTTTGTCTTCTTTTCTGTGCTTGGAAAATTTTTGGGTGCAAGCAGATTTGAACATTGTACAGTTCGAAAGGGTTGAAGGTGGGAACCTACAAGCTGAATGGGCCTTCTGTTTGGGATGACAAGGAGGTACTTTTTTGTTTGTGTTAGGAAAAGAGTGGATGTGTTTTAATAAAGTATAAATCGAATACAATATTAGAGAATTTGAGCAGAAATTCAATCAATAATGTTAGTTTAATGTTATCTTTTCTCCTAATAACATTATTTTGACTCCTTATTGTTTGCCCTATTTGTTTCACAGTTGATGCCTAACTGAATAGGCAAAAAGATTGAGGAGAATCTTAGACATTATTGCTCAAGGAAAAAAGAAAAGAAAATAGGGAAAAGAAAAAAACTTGTTTTTGCTCAAGGTAATTTGATAATGTTTATTGGGATTGAGCTCTCTCCTTTTGATTCTGGGTTATGAGATGTATCAACTACTGATTATGTCTTTTGTATGCATGTTTTCAAGTGTATTGTTATGAATTTATTTATAGTATCTTTTTTATTTCTATTTTAGGACACGTGATTCTGAAGCAAATGTAGAACATCAGAAAAATGCCCATGGAGATTCAAATGCTAAAGAAAGTGCGGCTTGAGAGGAGTTCGGTAAAGAGAAAATTGACTTGGTCCTCCTTTTGTATATCAATTCACGGAATGTGTTCATTGTTCGATATTTGATATTCATATTAGATATTGGAGTATATTTATTATATACTGAATTGATATTTGTTTGATTTTGTTCTTATTGATATTTTGTTGGATGCTATAACATTTATAAATAATATCAAATTTATTGGTTTCGATAAAATATTTAAAATCTGATTATTATATTGGTTGGATTGGAAAAATTTTTTGTTTTATTAGATGGATAGGATATTTCTTTTTTAAGAGGAAAAAATTTTAAAAATAAAATTTTTTTGGCTAAATTTTTTGATTCGTCGTCAAATCACATTATTTTTGTGGCTAAATTTCAAAATTCGTCGTTAAATTTATCGCCAAATTCATTGTAAAAGTTCAAACTATGCTAAATTTAGCAATGGATAAAAGAATTCGTCACTAATTTTAACGACATATATTAAGATCTGTCACTAAATTTAGCAACGAATACAAAAATCCATTGTTAATTTTAGCAATGGATCTATTCATTTGTCGCGAAATTTGCAATGGATCTTAATATCCATTGTTAATTTTAGCCACAGATCTTAGAATCCGTCGTCAAATTTAGCCATGGATTTTCTTATCCGTTACTAAATTTAGTCACGAATTAGCATTCGTCGTTAATTTTAGCAACGGATTTAGCGATAAAAATTTTTTTATCGTTAATTTAGCCACGAATTCTTGATTTTTGTCACTAAATTTTTGGGACGCGTTATTAGTGACGAAAATTTTTTTGTCGTTAAATCCGTCACTAAATGATTTAACGACAAATTTTTTTAAAATTTTTATCGCTAAATCTGTTACTAAAACAGTGTTTTTTAGTGGTTCCAAGTGATCAATTGGTACACATTCTAGAAAAACTAACATATTCACATGGATTGATGCAATAGGCTCCTTATAGGAACCATTACTTGTAGTTATTTATGTAACACCGAAAATTCGGTATTAGAAAGGTTTTTATTTAATTTCTTGAAAAATATAGGAAAAATTGGACTATAATTGATTTTCGAACTTGGACTATAATATTTGAAAATTTAAAATATGAAATTTCAATTTTTACAAGTTTTGTACTTTCATTAAAATATGAGTAAGGAATTGAATGAATTAAAAAAAAAAAAAAAGGAAGTGGAAATCGACTTGCAAAATGAAGCAAGTCGATTCAGATGAGTGTTAATAGAGGGAGGGTATGAGGCTTGTCACACGTAAATCGACTCATGGCTTGCACAAATCAAATCGGTTTAGGAAATGTAGGTCGATTTCCCTTGTTGCAGGTCGATTTGGTAGGCTTTTCAGAAGGCGTGTCCGAGGCTTGTTTCACGCAAGTCGATTTGTGTCTTGCAGAAATCGACTCACTTAATATTTTGTGAGTCGATTTGCTCACATGGCAAATCGACATGTCCCTTTAACACACAGACACAAATCGACTTGTGAGCCACCCAAATCGACTCATGCACATGAAAATGAGGGGAAATGATTAAAATGTCCTCCAAATCTCAATAAAACTTAAAATAAAGAAAGGGTAAAATGGTAATTTTATATTTTCACTATTAAAAACTTGAATTAAGCCCATTTCACTTATTCAACATACTCTCTCGACCCCTCATCTCCCTCAAAACCCCATCTCCCTCAAAACCCAACTCTTTCTCTACATTCACTCAATCTCTTCCCTTCACTCTTGATTTCTCTCACTAGAAATCAAACATACCTTCATTAAATCACTTCACTAGGTCTTTAAATCTTCTATCAAAACTTGGATGAAAATTGATTTGGGGAGGAAAACTTAGAGTTCACAACGAAGAGAAAAATTAGGGTTTTTGAAATCCTACACTCTAAACTCGATCCAACCACGCAATTAAGGTAATTTCTCCTTCTTAACCTTGGATTAAGCTTCTTCATTAGTCGATTTCATTAGTCAATTATAATTTATTGTTTAGATTTGGAGAGATTGGTTAGAAATTAAAATCCTTGGGTTGGAAAATTTTTTGAAATTGGAAAAAATTGAGAAAAATTGTGAATGAAAGTTTTATTGTGACGCAAATGACAACTAAATGATAGAATGAGAATATGGCTTTGTGAATGTGAAAAATTAGGGTTCTAGGCACTTGGAAAAATTTAGGGTTTCCATAAAAATTAGGGAACATTCATAAATCTTAGGAATAGAGGTGGTTTAATATTTAAATTGTGGTTATTGATTTAAGATAACTGATTGGGATCCGAGGAGGGGTCACATTGAAAGATTGGTGATAAATTGGGAGTGTTCACCCTCCCAAGAGATGAGCGCATGGTTCATTATATCTTGAATGAGTAAAATTATTTAAATTGTTTTTTAAATTATTTTGAATGTTTTTATATGATTTTGTATAATTTTTTGTGATTATGGGATATCCTAAAATGAAAATTGAACTATGTATGCATCCATATTAATTGTGAATGGACTTGTGTCATATATGGTTGAATATTTCATACATGATTGCTATAATCTGATTTGATAACCCTTTTGTTGAAATTAAGGCACATGGAATATGATTGAGATATTTGTGAAAGTTGGTGCATGTGTGTAAATAGTTATAGTCATTCCTTCCACGAAACGACCCAATAGGGTGGCGTGGTTGGATTTATTTACAAGGGAGGTAGACGCGACCTTTCCTCTACCACGTCGTACTATTCGCTTGCATCCCAGTGAGATACGAGTCAATGCCAAAGAAGGGAGATGTAGGATTGTGAAACAAATGGATTGAAAACCCCTTGGCAGGCTTCCACTTAGGTTCGGCCAAACTTTGAGCGAAAGTGGTTTCTTTAGGGAGACTCCATGATTTTCGGATAGTTTGAAATTTGTGGATGCATTTGTTTTTAAATTATTATGATTGTTAGAACTATTTTATATTCAACTAATCATTTATGACATATGCTTTGATTCCCCCACACACACTCCTCATTTATTGCACAATTATACCATTACACTCCACTCACTGAATATTCTCATACTCATCTCTCTTATCATTTTTCAGAAAAAGTTTAGTGTTAGAGACTTAGATAACTTTATTACTGAATCCTACCACATTTTGGCTTTTGCGAGGCATTTCTAATACCGGTACTAGCCTATCCTTTGTAGAAATTTTTAGGGAGGTTAGAACGGGCTCATGTGGAGGGTATTTATTGAAATTGTAATTAAAATTGTATTTTGTTAGCCATTAGGAACTTCCGAACTTTTGGATTGTATTTAAACTTTTATTTTTCTTCTATTGAACTTACTTTTGAATTTGTGAGAATTATTTTATCGGCCGTGTTGGCCTTATGTATGTATTGGATTTAGAATGGTCGGGTTGGTCTCATGCATGCCTTTTGAGACAGGATGGACTGGATTGGTCCTTTGAATGTTGTTGAATTATCTTTAAAACATGTTGAACAGGTTGAACGCCTTAAGTTATCTCACTATATGGGGAGGTTCTACTTGTATGTCGAGATAACGCGGCGATTGTCACATGCTTAACTCAAAAGTCGGGACATAACAATTCAAGTTCTGATTGAATCTCAGTGTGTTGAAAATTGGAGTTGGATGTTACCAGTTGATGAAATGAGAAAAGAGGAGCCATAGGCCTTCTGGAAAGAGACTACTTGTCTTGGGAGTGACAGCTATACTCTCTTTGGTGATAGTTTGCTCAATGAATCCCAAGGTTTTCACACACAGTGTAATCAGGTAATGCTCTGTTCATGGCCGTAGCCATGTACCTGACGGGAAGGAAGTTTGAGCCCTAGCATAGAAGCCTGCGCAAAGCAAGTTAGCATTTGAAGTCTAAACCACATTTTCTTTCTTCGTTGTGCTCTTCTTGACCTTTGGGGTCTAGTTTTCTTCTTTACCTTGTTATGTTTGTTGCTATAGGGATCCTAACGTCTGCAGAAGAGCTGTGTTCAGGAGACCCATCTCTGAACAAGGTTAGATTGTAATATTGCTATTTGCTTTTTTTTTTTTGTACATACAGTAAAATTCAAAATCGAATCTATTACAAAGGAACGAGAAAAATGTCTCTTGAACTAAGGCTCATTGGCGTAAAATTGCTATTTGCGCGCCTCTTGTCTATTTGAATTTGAATTGTATGGAACTAATCTGGGCTAACTTTTAGGATGGCATGGTTTGTGTGCGCGCGCGCTCGCAAACCTGTGTTTTTCTTCCAACAGTTTAAAATGTGTGTTATTAAACTAGGTTACATGAAAATGAAAATAACAATACGAAAAAAAGGATATTTTATGAAAGTACAGGAAACGAAAACGTGGATAAATATATAAATATTAAAAATATAAGGATTTTTATATAAATAATTATTTTATGAAAAAATAGAATAATCTTTTAATAAAAATCCAAAATGACCAAATGTGTAATTATTAATTATAAAATAAATAATATAAAAAATAAAAATATAATTAATTAAATAAATTTATTAAATATAAAATATGTATAAATATAGAAAATACATATTTATGTAAATATTAATTAATTTAATATATTAAAACATTTTGAAAAAAATTTAAAAACAGAAAAAATGAAAAAATATTAGTATTAAAAAACTTTTCGTGTATGATGATTATTAAATGTTTCCACCTTTTTGTTTTCTTTAAGACATGCATGTCTATTTATGTTTGATCACCACCAGAAATCTTGGTGATGATGTTTGATCACCACCTATATCACGTGGTTGTAGTAGTAATGGTATTAAATTATTTTAATTAAAATCTTAAATTTAAATAAAAATAGGTATTGAGAGAGTCAACTTCAAACGGGTTCACGGTGCTCGAACCGAATGAACGAGTAAGTAACACGGGTTTATGTTTCATTGCCTAGATTGCAGCTCGCAGCATAGGTCCTCTGGGCCTAAAGTGGGCGCCATATGGGCCGGATTTGTAAGGCGCCAACCAGTTGGGCCACCACACAGAATGGGATATTCCCCTCCCCTCCCTCGCATAGTGTATGCGCAAGTCTAGCTGGGAACAGTAACCGTGATAGAGTTGTTCTATCCTTGTTATTTGTGTTTCTAATTACTTTTGATTGTTCTCTTCTTTTCACCTTTGCTTCAATCTTCACGTGTCATCTCCAGACTCACCAACACCTAACTGGGCTAGAATTTTTTATTATTATATAAAAATTGTAAAAATTATAAAAATATATAAGATTTGAACACTTGATTTTGGGAAAGAAGAGCTTTTTAGCACTCTGTATCCACGTAAAAATCTCCACATATTCGAGGAAAAAGAGCCTTTTAGCACTCGGTGTCCACGTGAAAATCCCCACATAACGTACGTTTAGTCTAGAATTGATACGCAAATGTCAAGATGGGAATAGATTCCAATTTGCTTTCGGGTAATTGCCCTACAATTGTCCTCCAGTTTTTCCTAAAAGATGTCCCTTCTCTGTTGTTCCCAGCTTTGGTCAATTTATGCAGACTTCTACCGTTGGCCCCACAAGTCTTCCCCGCATTATCAAGTCAAGGTAAGATTATGATGTAGCCCTTCTACCAAGGGAAAGACGTGTCAACTGTGACATTTGACGAGACCAGAGTCTCCCTTCGTGGATCCCTCCTGGATACCTCATCACTTCTGTCTTTCTTGTTTTTTCCGACTCGGATCCCTCTTTTCTGACTGGATCTCGTTTAAAGCCTCCCTCCCTTCGTGGGACCTAGAGCACAGGGAACTATAAAAAGGTTTACATTAAGAGATAAAATATAATATATATAAAAATATTAAAAATTTATAATTTTTAAAAATAAATTAATTACGTATTGAAGTATTTTAATGGTATTTTAAAATATGGAACAACATTTGTAAGATTATTTTAATTATATTTATTATGATCTTGTTAATGAAATATAAATGTTATTTATCAGAAGAAAAAAAAAATTGAGGGGACAGTTTAGCGTCGCCCCTGGCTGAGAGGTAAGGAACATTCAACTTGACTTGTGCCTCAATTTACGGCAACCTGGGCAATTTTTTAATTTTATCTAAAAGATCAAAGTCAAGTCACCAACTAGGGAAGGGAGTAATTTTCTTTAAAAGAAATTTGGGGAAATAGAGTCTTCCCCTCCAGTCGCGGGTGATGCTTCCTCGGTGTTCTATAACTTCATCCAATACCAACGAGTCGACTGCAGAACTACCAATAGAACCGAAAGAGTCCCCAATTACACCTACCGAGCAACAATCCACTAACCAAGATCTTTCATTCCCGCCATCACCTTAGGGGAGTTCTCTCTTCAAAATTTGGTCGGGTTGTCAAAGCCCTCAAATTAATACTGATTTCCCCCAATGCAACAAACTGTAGCAATAGTGGTTACCAGGTCGAATCCCAAGGGAACTAATTAACTTAATCTCCTAGTTGATGTTAAAAATAAAATTGGGGGGTTTTTAAATAAATTGCTAAAATAACAATTACCAAATAAAAGTTAATAACCTAAAAATAAGAAACAAATCAACAATGCAAATTCTAAAATTTAAGGAAAAGAATCAATTCACAAAACTCCGATCCAAGGGTTCATATATTCGATTGTCTTATCGATCATTGGTTAAAAATATTATTCTTGCGATTCAAGCATTTAACCTTAGATCTATTAGGATAGCCGTAATAAATCGTGCGTTTTCCTAATTTAATCGACCAAACCCAGCATCCAATCGAAACTTATCATTAACCGACTGGGTACGATAGCGTTCCATATCAATATAATGATAGCATTACGTTTTATGAAAACAGTTAAACCAAAATATAAACAATTGGGATAGCCGCAATTACTCAATTTTGTTCCATTGATTCCCTAGGTCAATTGATTACCGGTAAAAGACTCATAAACAAAAATAACCTAGTTGTTACTTATACCATTCGTTCATGACAATTACGGATCACTGAATTCCTGGATAGCAATAGAAAAACTAATATTGAATTAAATTGTCAGATTAACTAATATTAGGTTTCCCTAAAAATTAAATCAAGAATCAACGAATACTTGAATAAAAGCAAGAAATTAAATTTAGAACATAACCTCACAATGAAGAACAATCGATTAAAATTCCCCTTGAATCAGAATGAGAAAATTAGCCACTCATGGAGCTAAGTCTTGAACAAAATAAAAATAAAAAAAAGTAAAGAAAAATGTTCTGGGAGGAGAGAGTGACCCTTTTTGCTTTGATGTAGCCGTCCCTGTAGAAATATGTCTCCTGTGTGTGGAATAAATAATATGGAAGGGGGCAACCTATTTGTGTATGGAATGAAAAGGTGGAGGAGCAGCCGGCCCTTGCGTGTGGAATGAAAAGGTATTAAGATTTGATACCCTATTTTCCTTCCTCTAGACTTCTAAATCAATTAGGAGTCTCCAAAATTAGGAGATTACAAAAGTTCACTCCTACTAAAAAAAAACAGATTTTACTAAAAATAAAAATACTACTAAAATGTTGAATTAAAATTCAAACTCCTCCTCTTCAAAGCCCAATAAAAAATATCTTGACTCAATTAGTTTCAAAACTGCTTCATTAAGCCCAATGTGCTCCAAATCTTCAAACTCAAATTCCTAAAATGAAAATTCAATAAAACCAATTATTAGAGTACTAGTCAATGCAAAATTAACACATAATGATAACAATAAAATCAATAATTTTGCACATTATCAAATTCCCCCACACCAAACCAATGCTTGTCCTCAAGCATTCTCTATCCCAATGTTACACAACCATTCTCCTCTTCACTCCTTCCCCTCCTTCATTTCATCATCCAACAACCTCAAGCAGCACATATTGAAACATTCAAATCAGAACCACAATCCAGAGAGCAAGTAATCATAGTTTGTATAACTTTAAAAGAAAATATATAGGCATCCCAATAGACTCAACAATATCATCAGAATTCAATGCAACAAGATCCATTACCCTCACAAGGAAATCGCTCTATGCTCTCAATTGTTTAAAGGGATTTTATCGATAACTCTCAAAATCAATGCATAGTATGCTATTACCATAAGCTTGCTTATTAATCAAATCTCCACCACTGAATATATGAATTCAAAACAAAAATCTGGGGGTCTTTATAAGGGTTGTAATGTGGCTAGGGTAAGGGTAGGGAAAAGGTAAAAATGATGTGTAATGTATACCAAAGAAGCATGTCAAAAATTTCAAAATATTCCTACTATCAACTCATCCCATAACATGAAGTACAATCAACCCAAGAAAAATGATTCAATCAAGACCTTATCATTCATCGATCATATTTCTGAATACTTTTCTCTTCTCTCTCGTTTTTTTTTTCTTTTTTTTTTTTTGAATTTTTTTTTTTTGAAGAGAGAACAATCGAATATCAATCTCAAGGAAAAACATGTAGTGCATATACAAATCTCATAAATCGAATAAATTTCTAAAAATACTCCTCAACATAAAATTATCTCATTTCCTTTGCAAATTCCCATCCATTCAAGCCCTAACACATGCTTCTTTGATATAAGGGTCAAAAAGAAGGTTAAGCATAAAAAGAAGGCTGTGTGTCAATTTGTGATGTTATAATCAAAGAAAAAGGGATAAAGGCTCAATTTGGTTCACTAGGAAATAAGTATGCATGGGAAGGTCTTTTTAAAGATAGATAAAGTGTGTAAACCTAATTGCCCCCATCATATTAATGCACGAATTCATGAATGTGATCTTGAAAAGCATTGCAAAGCAAGTTCTAGAATAAACACACTATGATTGATGCACACTCATAAAAAAAATTAGAGTAGAAATGATTATATGCTCTCAAGGCTCAAATGCTCACAAAAGTGTGTAATATTGTATCGAATCTTGTACATTTGTATCTAATTCAATCGTCACAGTCAATAGGATGCTTAAAACAATTTTTATCCAAAATACAACTAATCACACTTGCCTCTTTCATGCATTCCAACTCAAATCGACAATGAATGCTAACTCAAAGATCATTTTCAGATGAAAATCAAAAGAGTATGGAATTTGAAAGAAAATAGAGATATGACATGGATTCATGAATTCCTCCCCCACACCTAAATGCTGCATTGTCCTCAATGAAGCAAAAAGAAGACGTTTAGGCATAATGCGGAAAGCAGAAAAAAAAAAAAAAAAAAAAAAAAAAAAAAAAAAAAACTAACGGAATAATGAAATGCTAAAAATGAAAACAATGAAGAAAAGAGAGAGAACTCCCCTAAGGTGATGGCGGGAATGAAAGCTCTTGGTTAGCGGATGGTTGCTCGGCAGGTGTAATTGGGGACTCTTCCGGTTCCATTGGTAGTTCTGCAGTCGGCTCGTTGGCATTGGATGAAGTTGTAGAACACCGAGGAAGCATCACCCGCGGCTGGAGGGGAGGACTAAAGGTTGATCGAATGAGGCGATTTCAGAGAGTTCGTAGGAGAATCGAGAGAGAGAATAGAATTGGAATGTGTTGTGAATGTTCTCTCTTCTCCCATTCGACCTTTTTTTTTTTTTTTTTTGGTTTTTTTTTTTTTTGTACCCAATACCGCGTGATCATCTCCTAAGAGAAGGAGTGCTTCTGCCCATTTTTTGGATTAAGCCTTCAGAATATCGCGTGATCATCTGGTATGAGAATGACTGCTTCTGTCCGAAATCTGAATATCACTCCATTTATGACTTGACTTGAGAAAATTGTTGTACACAAGTAAAAATTAAAAGGGGAGATAAATAACATAATAAAACACCCAAAAATAAATAAATAAAATTACTAGAAAATTAAATCAAACTCTTAAAAATTTTGGGTTGCCTCCCAACAAGCGCAATTATTTTAATGTCGTTATGCTCGACGATCTTCATTTATTTCTCTTCAAGGAGGTTTCAACTTCAACTTGGGAACCTCATGTAACTTTCCTTCCATATCTAATTGTACATTCGACTCAAAATTAATGACACGCTCTTCTTCACAAATTTCCTGCACAAGATCAGCAAAACAAATTGATTGACACTTATTTGGGTATTTCATAGGATCAAAAATAATGAATTTAACAATCTCACTGTCGAACTCGACGGAGAGAGTACCCTCGTCCACATCTATTTTTGTCTTTGATGTCTTCATGAACGATCTTCCTAATAAAAGTGGAGCTGAATCTATGATAGTGTCTTCTTCCATTTTCAAAATGTAAAAATCTGCTGAAAATATTAACTCGATAACCTGTACCAACACATCTTCAACAATCCCCTCTGGGTAAACATAAGAATTATTAGCCAACTGAATAACAACTTCAGTTTCTTTTACGGGACCCAATTTTAGAGCACTATAAATTGAATAAGGCATGATATTTACAGGTGCTCCTAAGTCTAACATGGCATGCTCAATTTTTTTCTTACCAATAACACAAGGTAGGGTGAACATACCTGGATCCGCATATTTTTCGGGTAAAGTTCCCTTGATCACATCAGACATATTCTCACCTATTTCATCACCTTTTAACTCCAAAACTTCCCTTTTTGAATTCTCCAATCTGCTAGGAAAAAATGGTACAATTGTACTAGAAGTGTTAGACAAAGAGGACTCGGATGTTACCTTGATTGAATTTCGATGCATGCGTTCATCTTCCTTATCCATGTCCTTCCCTTCATCCACATTTTTAGATAGAGTAGAGACCGAGTGAAGTTCCTTCTCACTTCTCAACATTATCGCACTGACGTTTTCTTTGGGATTCACGACCGTTTGTGAAGGTAATTTTCCTGAAGTTCGAGCCTCCAAATTACTAACCGAAATTGCTAGTTGAGTGATTTGCTTCCCCAAGTCTTGAATGCTAGCTCTCGTTTCCTGTTGAAATTGTTGGGTATTAGTCGCGAGAGCTTTCACAATATCTTCTAGGGACATACCTGAATTAGATGATTGTGTCGGTGCTTGTGTTGGCCTATTGAATTGCTGAGGAGGATATCTTGTCTGTCCTCCTTGATTCTCGTAACTCAGGTTTGGATGATCTCGCCAACCGGGATTATAATGAGTGGAGTAGGGATCGTACTTCCCTTGAGGTTGGCCAGGAAATCCTCCTACGGCATTTGCTTGATGAATAGAATTTTCTTGCAAAGATGGACACATATCCGTAGGATGTCCAGGTATCGAGCATATGCCACAGACTTTGGTTGCATGTATTTGCCCTACAGCCATCTGACGAACCAAAGCAGTCAATTCAGAAATTTGATTTTCAAGGTGAGAATGACTTACCTCATTGACACGTTTCGTAACTCCATCCGTTCTCAACCCAAATTGTTGAGAATTTTCTGCCATGTTTGTGATCAATTGTCTGGCTTCTTCAGGTGTTTTATTTACCAAGGCTCCTCCGCTGGCCGCATCTACCATACTCCTATCCATGAGTATAAGTCCTTCATAGAAATATTGTATCAAGAGCTGTTCCGGTATTTGATGATGTGGACAGCTAGCGCAGAGTTGTTTGAACCTCTCGAAGTACTCATACAACGTCTCTCCGCTAATCTGTCTGATCCCACATATCTCCTTTCGAATGTTGACAGCCCTAGATGCAGGAAAAAATTTTTCCAAAAATAATCTCTGCATCCCATTCCATGTATTGATCGAACCCGGAGGTAAATAGTATAACCAATCTTTTGCCTTTTCTTTTAGGGAAAATGGAAAGGCTCTCAGCTTAATCTGTTCCTCGGTCACACCTTGGGGTTTCATACTCGAACAAACAACGTGGAATTCCTTCAAATGTTTATGTGGATCTTCACCTGGAAGACCACAAAAAATAGGAAGTAAGTGAATCAAACCAGATTTAAGTTCGAAAGCTACCTCAAGATTTGGGTATTCGATACACAAGGGCTGTTGATTCAGATTGAGTGCAGCCAATTCCTTCAAGGTTCTCTCACGATCAACCATCTTTTCCTCTTCTTCTTAAAAAATAGACATGTCACAAATTGTCAAATCAATATTAAATTTTTGTCTTCGACGCAACTTACCTTTCCTCTGTCTGGCCTCCTTTCTCAATCGGCGAGCAGTTTTCTCAATTTTAGGAATATATTCTAATTCACCTCCTTGAGAAGAACGGGTCATAAAATAAAAGAAGTCAGCAAAACAAATAATAAATAAAACACAACTAAGAAATTAAAATAGTTCCCCGGCAACGGCGCCAAAATTTGGTCGGGTTGTCGAAGCCCTCAAATTAATACTGATTTCCCCCAATGCAACAAACTGTAGCAATAGTGGTTACCAGGTCGAATCCCAAGGGAACTAATTAACTTAATCTCCTAGTTGATGTTAAAAATAAAATTGAGAGGTTTTCAAATAAATTGCTAAAATAACAATTACCAAATAAAAGTTAATAACCTAAAAATAAGAAACAAATCAACAATGCAAATTCTAAAATTTAAGGAAAAGAATCAATTCACAAAACTCCGATCCAAGGGTTCATATATTCGATTGTCTTATCGATCATTGGTTAAAAATATTATTCTTGCGATTCAAGCATTTAACCTTAGATCTATTAGGATAGCCGTAATAAATCGTGTGTTTTCCTAATTTAATCGACCAAACCCAGCATCCAATCGAAACTTATCATTAACCGACTGGGTACGATAGCGTTCCATATCAATATAATGATAGCATTACGTTTTATGAAAACAGTTAAACCAAAATATAAACAATTGGGATAGCCGCAATTACTCAATTTTGTTCCATTGATTCCCTAGGTCAATTGATTATCGGTAAAAGACCCATAAACAAAAATAACCTAGTTGCTACTTATATCATTCGTTCATGACAATTACGGATCACTGAATTCCTGGATAGCAATAGAAAAACTAATATTGAATTAAATTGTCAGATTAACCAATATTAGGTTTCCCTAAAAATTAAATCAAGAATCAACGAATACTTGAATAAAAGCAAGAAATTAAATTTAGAACATAACCTCACAATGAAGAACAATCGATTAAAATTCCCCTTGAATCAGAATGAGAAAATTAGCCACTCATGGTGCTAAGTCTTGAACAAAATAAAAATAAAAAAAAAGTAAAGAAAAATGTTCTGGGAGGAGAGAGTGACCCTTTTTGCTTTGATGTAGCCGTCCCTGTAGAAATATGTCTCCTGTGTGTGGAATAAATAATATGGAAGGGGGCAGCCTATTTGTGTATGGAATGAAAAGGTGGAGGAGCAGCCGGCCCTTGCGTGTGGAATGAAAAGGTATTAAGATTTGATACCCTATTTTCCTTCCTCTAGACTTCTAAATCAATTAGGAGTCTCCAAAATTAGGAGATTACAAAAGTTCACTCCTACTAAAAAAAACAGATTTTACTAAAAATAAAAATACTACTAAAATGTTGAATTAAAATTCAAACTCCTCCTCTTCAAAGCCCAATAAAAAATATCTTGACTCAATTAGTTTCAAAACTGCTTCATTAAGCCCAATGTGCTCCAAATCTTCAAACTCAAACTCCTAAAATGAAAATTCAATAAAACCAATTATTAGAGTACTAGTCAATGCAAAATTAACACATAATGATAACAATAAAATCAATAATTTTGCACATTATCAACTCCCCAATCTTATTTTCATGAGTTGTTAAATATAATAATATAAGTTTTCAATTAATTTTTTATTTTTATAGAAAAACATTTTTAAATTAGAATTTTTTTTCCTACTCGTAGATAAAATAAAAGATAAAAAAAGAGAGAGAAAAAAATAATCATAAGGAGAGAAACCCAAGTAGTCCTAAGTATCCCACAAACAAAATTCTTTCCGACCATCCTTCATTGATTTTGTCGACCTTGTGTCGGTTCTCTCCTTAAATGTGGCTCCCTCTCAACCTGGTTTCCATACCTTGCGGGGATGCCAACGATTAATTCGATAAATCATAGTTTATCATTTTTTTTGTTCCAAAAGAGAATAATAGTTGTGTTGATATCTTTGTTAACATTGTCGGTCTCTCTTAGAGTTTATGAGTTTTATTCTTCCTTTCATAAAATTTATCAGCTCTAGAAACATGATATTTATGATATGATTTCTTTTAAAAATTATCTTTCTATTTAAGATGTTGGGAAATCGATCATGATCCATGCAGAAAGACAGGGTTTGTATTAATTGGATATGCCTAAAAGGAACATTATGGTAATTATGAGGGGTTAGTAGGAGTTATCCTACTAACCCATAACTATCAAAGACTCACTCTCCATCAATTTCCTCTTACGTAGAATTATATTGATATGAGACTAACATCTCCAATCTAGTTGAAAAAATTCTGTGAAATTGAAATAGTCATGAGAGAATGGCTTGAGGAGAAAATTATTCTCTAGAGAGAGAATAAAACGAGGGTTTGAGAAATGTTCGCGTAGAAAAATTTTTCCTGTCACAACGATCGTCGGACTGAGGGTTGCGGCGTCGTGGTATTGTGGTGGTGGTTCGATTAACATTGTGATCACCATCCCGACCGCGAAATCCGATTGAAAGACGTACAGTCGATTTTTGAAAAACTCTACATGCTGAGATATTTATTATTATACTCGATCTATTTTATTTTTCTAAAAATTATTCGAATACTTCTGCTGCATGTGAATCGAGGAAAATAATCAAACATTGGTATCAGAGCATACGTTGGATTATTAAATAATAATAATAATAATAATAATAATAATTTTTGGATTTATTTTATAGGGTATAAAAATTTGGGGTTTATATCACGGATGAGTTTCGTGAATTCGATAATACCATTGAGTTACCCATGATCCCTAGAACACGAAAATAATTTTTTCGTAATTTTTTAAGTACGTTTAGGTCAAAAAAATTTCGCTTGAAGCATTCGGCTGTGAATAGTGATCGAACCCTTCAACCTCAGATTTGACGAGTTTTAGGTCAAATTAGTATATAAAATTGATAAATCCGTGTTTGTCTCTACTAGAGCTACATTTTGATATATATATTACATTTTGTTGATACCGG
This sequence comes from Dillenia turbinata, assembly GCA_037126225.1. Taxonomy (NCBI): domain Eukaryota; kingdom Viridiplantae; phylum Streptophyta; class Magnoliopsida; order Dilleniales; family Dilleniaceae; genus Dillenia; species Dillenia turbinata. The sequence goes on from JBAMMX010000025.1 coordinate 19,610,662, forward strand.
AATATGAGGTTTCCAGAAAATGGGTCGAAAAAACCGGTTGCAGAGGAGTCGGGCGAAGAAGACGAGTCCGAATGGCAGGCGCGTGCACGACACGCGTGAGGAGGCGCGTCCATGCAGAGGCGCCAGGCGTGTGAGGTTCACGCGCGCATAAGGCGCGTGAACCCATCAAGGTTGTCCGGGTCGGTTACGACCTGGACACGTGTCACCCCCGACCCGCTCCAACCCGAAACCGGCTCCAGACCGGGTTTCGGGTTCCGACCCGCACACGCGGGTCGCACGCGTGCAGGCGCGCCTGCTCGTCCTGCGCGTGCGCCGACACGCAGCGCGTCTGGCACACTTCAGAGACTGTCCCAAGCGCGTGCAGGCATGTGGGGATGCGCCGCCGACGCGTGGCGGAGGGTACGACCGCCGGCGGCGCGGCAGGTCATCTAGAATTGAAATTTTTTCAATTTTTTAGGGTCTCACATTCATAAAAGTGACTTTTTATGGGTTTTTGTGTATCGAATCCTAGTCCAAATGGTGAGATGCTATCCCAGATTGTGGTGTATGGTGTCCATTGATCCATACGCTCGTCTTGGGGTATGTGTTCGAATTATTTGGGTCTTATTGATTCGTAGGGTGCATAAAATGTGAGAATAAGTATCATAAGTCATGATTATCTCTATGACTACTTCTAAAATTATCGTATTAGATATTTGCAAGGGGGATAAAATTGAATGGTGATAATTATGTGATTTTTCACCGGTAAATTCAATTTATTTTCGAGAGGCAAGATCTAATTAAAATTCTGATGTAAGAGATGGTGGACTCCGGGGAGGGTTCCACACTTCAGACAGACGAGATTAGGGGACATCACGTGCATGGAAGAAGAATGATGATCGAGTTAGGGTAATTCTCCTGTGTAGCATGTACGATGATGTGATCCCAGTCTATAAGTGATATCCTACGGCTTTATCGGTTAGGCTCACCCTATAAAGAGTATTATGGTGCTTTTACAGATCCTGAAATGAGGATACTGACTTATAAGTGTAATAACTTATAAGAAAATGGTTGATCATACGATGATGTAACATTTGATAAAAATGTTGAGTATGGTTACCGAGTTGGCGAATGTGACCGAACCTATTTCGGATATGTTTTCTAGTGCTGGATGCGATCTAGTTCTTTACCTGATTCATGAGAAATCATGAAAGTTTATTTCACATACGATGAAAATATTCGTACTTTCACTAAAATGAATAGGCACAGTGAGCTCGAGTAGAAGCATCTAGAGGCGAGTAGGCCATACTCGGATCATGCTTATGCGGTGGAGTCAAGCAAGGACTCCTGTGAGACTTGAGATTCAGGTAAGAAGAAAACATCTGAGAAAACCAATAATAATAATGCGCAGTAAGAATGAGTTGGATATGACCAAGGTGTAGTGCTACATCTGTAGTAGACTTGGTCATTTCGCTCGTAAGTGCGACGAGTGGAAATTATCTCTTCCTTTTTTATGTGGTTTGAGTTGCTCTTTGTTTTCTCTCATTCGTGGATTGTAAACACAGGAGCAACCGACCATGTAACTCGAGATAGGAGCGCGTTTATAAAGTTCCGTCCAGTGAGTCCTTAAGAAGGAGGATTTACGTACAGAAACGGAGCGTTTGTCGACATCAGAGGGAGTAGCGCTTGCAAGTTGGAGTTGCAAAATTGCTAAACTCTGTACGTCATTTACATTCCGAATATTCGACGGAACTTAATTTCAATCTAGGATATGTTATGTTAATTTAGAAATTTTATAATTTTCATTTATTACGACAATTCTTTGATTGGTTCTATTTTAGTCCGTGAGGGACTATATGTACTGGAAGTGATTCCTTTTAATGGTATTCCTTGATATCCTCCTAGTGTGAGAGAGGATGAACCGGTTAGCAGTGAGTGATTTTGTAGAAACCGCTAACCAGTCTTGCCTAGACGACAAACTTACAAGAAAACCATTCGACAATGCAATGAGGACTGAGATTCTATTGCAGTCGGTTCACTCCAACATCTGTGGTCTTATGAACGTGAGAATCTGAAATGGTGTTAGGTACTCTATTACGTTCATAGACAATTACACGCATTTCGGTTACGTTTATCTGATCCCGCACAACTCTGAAATATTGAGATGCTTCAGAAGGTCTACTAGCGAGGATAAGAATCAGTTAAACTTGAGAGTAGAGACTCTCAGAACCAAACGAGAGCGCAAGTATTTGTCTGAAAAGCTTTGTTTCAGGGCATTGTGAGAAACTGACTATTTCTTGCTACTCAGTGGAGTAGAGTAGCTGCAAGAGAGGAATATGACTTTGTTTGAGACGGTGAGGCCAATGATGGCGTAAGTCAATTTACTCGTTTCCTATTAGGCAGATGCGTTATTAGCTACAACCTATGTCCTCAATCATGTTCTATTGAAATCTGCAGTCAGTATTCCATATGAGCTTTAGACAAGAAGGTAGCCTGACCTTAGCCATTTGAGATTATGGGGTTGTGTCGCTTATGTTCACTATTTCTCGCATTTACACGGCGAGTTAGGCCTGCGAGAAAAGAGATGTATCTTTATGAGATACTCAGAACACTCCAGGGGGTTGTGTTCTAATGAGCATACAGATGACACTCTCACTGAGATAGAGTCTCATGATGCTGAGTTTCTTGAAAATGATTTCCCTATGAGGTGAAATCAATTGGGATTTTATCTTCTATAAGATGGATGAGCGTAGTGGTTTAGCTGATCCCAGTGGCAGGACCCAAGAATTCATTACGGATCTCGATCCTAGTGGGAGCAATCCATCTAGAGGTAAAAAGGTTTCCCCTCCTCTTAAGAGTAGTCGAGGACGTGTACCTAACCGTCGCTTCCCGATTGAGGGAGAGACTCTCAGTGTGACTCTTGAGGATTACGAGAAACCTTTAACTGTCCTAGAGGCTCTTGAGGGTTCTGTGGAGGACCATTGTTTTGAGGTCATGGATGGGTGAGAGGAGTTGATGAGAATCAATGGGATCTGGGATCTAGTTGATTTGCCTAAGGGTAGTTGGGCCGTTGGGAACATGTGGGTTCTCAACATCAAGAAAAAGGCCGACGGATCGGTGTAGAGGTATAAGACCCATCTGATAACCAGGGGTTACTCAAACTGAGGGCGAGATTACCCTGATCCGTTTACTTTTAGCGATTGTCGTGAACATGATATATGCTTGGAGTGAGACCAGATGAACGTTGAGACTGTTCTCCTGAGTGGGAGTTTTGGATGAGAAGATCTACAAAAAACGGCCATCTGGCTTTATTCTTGTAGATCTTGATGATAAGGCCTGTCGACTTTGAAAGTTGACATACGACCTTAATCATCAGTCCAGTCAGTGGCGCTTGAGATTTCACGATGAGGTGATATCTCATGGTTTCATGATGATCGAGGAGAATCATCGCGTATACCTTATACGTTCTTATGATTTTTATAATCATGTCCTTATATGTGAATGACATTCTGTTAACTGGGAACAACAGAGAGTATCTGATGATCACGATGACATGGACATTGTCAAGTCTTGATATGAAGGACATGGGTGAGACTCAGTTCTTCCTCGAAGTTCAGATCCAGAGGGATCGCTCGAGACAAATGTTGACTCTTTCACAAGAGTCCAACATCAAGGAAATTCTTGAGTGTTTCGAGAAGATCGACCACTACCCTAAAGATATTCTTATCGCTAAAAAGGTTAAAACTTAATTCTTGACATATGTCCTAAGACTCAGAAAAGGACAAGGGAAATGAGTAGAGTCCCTTGTACCAGTGATTTGAGAACTATGATGTACGCAGTGTCGTGTACACGATCGAACGTTTACTTTGCAGTCACTATAGTAATTAGGTATCGATCGAATCCTAGAGGGGATCACTGGAAAGCAGTGAAAGGATTCCGAGATATCGCGAGAGAACTGCGGACCTCTCCTTGTGTTACGGAGGAGGTGATTTGCATTTCGATGGGTATTCAGATAACGACTGGGTTAGTGATCTGAATGTATGCAAATTGATATCAGATTTTGCTGTCTTGGAGTAGCAAGAAGCAAATCTATATATCTCTATCTACAATAGAGACTGAGCTTGTGGTATGCTCAGTGGCAGTTCAGGATAGTGTTTGATTTTGGATATTTCTAGATCACTTAGGGGTTGTGGTAAACAATGGGAGGTTAGTGATGATTTATTGAGAAAATCAGGCCGCCCTTGACCACACTTAAGACCCTAAGTATCAGTAAGTCCAAACACATTGATACCTAATACCACGTTATGAGAGACATCACCGAGAATGGTGAAATGACAACTTAAGTACATTACTATATAGCGCGTTGGCTGATCCCTTCAATAAACCCATTGTGAAAGATTCCTGTTTGAGATATAGGAATCATTGGGTTTGCATGTATATTCACATTTCTCACATTGTACTGATACTTATTGTATTATATATATGACATGTATGCATAATTGGATCACTTATTTATAACACTATTTTATTGTCATATATTTTCTGTTTTGTTGTGATAAATGATATGTCAGGCAGACGTGATCGACTTTCTCACTCGAGTAACCACCTCCAACTCTGAGTGAACGGAAATAAGACGATTTCTAATTGTAAGAGGTTTTGAGAGTGGCCCTACTAGAACATAAGTCGCCCTGATATGTGTTCAAGATGAAGTCATATGCGATATGACCGGTATGGAAGTACCCACATCCATGTTGCCCGTAAATAGTCAGATTTGAGTCTCAGATATCACCTGTGACTAGTGATATTGTCTCTGAGATACTCTCTCTAAAATCTCTAGGTAAAGTCTTATGTGTAGACCGAGTCCCATACCTGCACAGTATTAGAGAAATCCGACATATGCCCTTTGAGAGATGGGGAAATAACACTGTGGCACGCGTTTTATACCGCGTGTGATATGTCGACCGGGGATAGTGGGAGCATTATATAAGACATTGACTGATTTAGATCCTCGTTCCCACTGTGTGAGACCCGAAATCCATTGGGTTGGATCTCTTGTATCCTTATAACTTTCGGCTGTTTTTAGAAATCTTGATTCAGTGTTGTTGCTTTAGTCTGTTTACCGATAGTTCGGAAGATAAATTGAGGTCTGAGAAACAGATCTAGGAAAACAGTTGAATTGAAGTTAATAGATTCGAGTTTGGGAAAAGGAAAATCAATTGACATTATATCATTGTGTTGTATTCACCGACTAACCTATTATGTCTGTCCATGTTGGGATGTAAGCATAATAGTGGATACACAGTCGAGCATTTATTGGGGATTACTTTTGTTGAAGAAAATAGTTCGATGAATGTAAATAGTCTTGGATCTGAGGTGCAGCGAGTTCTTTTGATACTAACGATGGCTTCTCGATCATCCTAACAGGTGTATTGAGAGGTCTTTGCTTGCAGGTGTACTCGCAGGTCGCACGACTCCCAATCCTGTATGAAAGTCCATCAAGGTAATATGATCGCATGAGTTGTGATCTTGTGACGAACGCAAAATGTCCTCATGTGCAAGTGGAAGATATTAGTTGGATATGCCCAAGAGGGGTATTATGGTAATTGTGAGGGGTTAGTGGGAGTTATCCCACTAACCCATAACTACCAAAGACCCACTCTCCCTCAATTTCCTCTTACGTAGAATTACATTGATAGGAGACTAACATCTCCAATCTAGTTGAGAAAATTCTATAAAAATGAAATAGCCACGAGAGAATGGTTTGAGGAGAAAATTACTCTTTAGAGAGAGAATAAAATGAGAGTTTGAGAAATTTTCGCGTAGAAAAATTTATCCCGTCACAACGATCGTCGGACTGAGAGTTGCAACGTTATAGTATTACGGTGGTGGTTCGATTAACATCGTGATCACCATCCTGATCGTGAAATCTGATCGAAAGATATACAGTTGATTTTTTAGAGACTCTACACGCTGAGATATTTATTATTATACCCGATCTATTTTATTTTTTAAAAAATTATTTGAATGCTTCCGCTGCATATAAATTGAGTAAAATAATCCAACAGGTTGTTTAGCAACTTTACATGGTAAATTTACATGACAAAGAATTGGGACATAAAGTTAAATCTTTATTATTATATATCAAATTTACTAGAAAGAGAGAGAGAAGGGGGGGGGAGAGAATTCGTAATAGATGAATGGGAACAAAAACACAGCTTGTTGAAGCAAATCATAATCCAAAATTATATTAAACCCTTTTAATTAAAATCTTAAATTTAAATTTTGAGAATAAAAAATAAATAATGAAAGATTTATCCCTAAATTGAATTTTATAATTGTTCAAATCAATTTTTAAATATACGTGATCAAGTAAAAATTAATGAGTATCATTCACAACTTAATTGAGCATGATTAAAAGATTAAACATAAATCAAGGGATTTGTTCTAACATTAGGAATCAGTTAAAAATTCTAGTTTGGCTGATGTTATAGAAAGGGACACATATCGTGTGATCCCTCTTCTTAATCCTTTTTATCTCATTGATTAATATATTTTTTTGTCAAAATTTTAGACAATAGTTTTCATATCTAATATTGGATTTGCAATTGGGTTATGCAATAGCATGGAAGGGCACCCAAAAGGAAAAAGAAGGGTTCAGATATTGGAATGAAATTTCTTCTTAGTTGCCAAGGCCTTGAGACGGCGTGGCGTTGGGGTGCCAAACACTTCAAGGACCTCGAGAAACGGGCAGCTCACTGCAGTGATTGCTTCCGGTGAATTGCCTTCGATGTATATGTCTCTTCTTTCTTAAGCCAGTGATAGATACTTCAGTGGCAGACAAAAAGAGAGGTGTTATTTGTTCAGTTCACTCTGGATATCAATTAATTAAAAAGAAAAAACAAAGACCACAAGGAAAAGGTGTCGTGCAAGTCACATAAGAGTCGCAGGACGCGTTGCTCCAACAACTACGTCAACCTCAGTAATCAGATGTAGACATTGTGAGAACTAGAGCAAAGTCTTGGTCCCAATCTAGGATTACTCACAAAGGTTGGTGTGTCCTTTTCACAACATCAAATAGATAACGTATCCGTATTGCACGCTCTGAATAATCTTTACGTTTGCGTATTTAGTGAGATACAAGCAACACTCATTCTTTCTTTCATTGCCATGTCAAGTTTCTTTACAGACATCTTCCATTTAAATGAGAGGTTTCCTTTTCTCCCAGGAAGAAAGGTAGAATTAATAATGGAGAATAAAGTGTCCACCCATTTAAAAAGGATAAAAAGAAGAATCTCATGTAAAAGATCAAAAGGCATCCATCAGCAATTCCAAGAAATAGTTTAATATGAACGCATTGTAGGACCAAGTTCTAATGATACCACATTAAAATTTTTAATTAAAATTTTAAAAATAAAAAAAAAATAAATATTGAAAGAATCAATTTTTAAATTAAATTTTATATTTATTCAAATCAGATTAATTATATTTTTTTATACCCTTATCAAAGAAAAAAAAACATTGTGGGAATTATTTTTCATTAACATGTTAGAATGAAATTTAATTTCTGAATTTGTTATTCAAATACGAACAATCAAGTAAAAAGAGAAAAAAATAAATCAAATCATTCTTTTTTTTTAATTATTTTTGGTAATATCATAAAAAATGTATTTGTTAGACGTACTTTTCTGTACCCCGCTTCGGTCACTCCGTGTCCGTGCATAGAATTTTACTATTGACCCCCACAAGTCTTTCCAGATTCCCCAGTCAAAGATTACAAAGTTACCCTTCCAGAAAGACGTGGGGGTAGTAATATTCGAACCGATCCGATGGATATTTAAAAAATTTAATCTGATTAATCAGATTTTTTTCTTTAAAAATTGGGTTAAAATTGAGTTATAATATTAAGATAGTCGGATCAATTCAGATTCAGATTTATATTATAAATAATTTGATCCGATCTAATTTGATAATAATTTATAATAAAATAAAATTTTATTTTAATATAATATTATTAAATAAAATAAAAAGATTTTTATAGTTTATTATAATTTATAAATTTTATTTTTATTATTGAAAAAATATTATTAAATTAAAAAATGTATTAGATTATAGTTTAGATTGGGTATGGGTCGGGTAAGGATTTGATATAAGTTAGTTTATAATCGGATCGGATTGGATTTTTTGAAAAATTCGTAGGGTCGGATATAGTTTTTTATTTTTTAACTTGAATCAGATTAGAATCGGATATGGATATTATAGTTAAGATTTAAATTAAGTTTTTCTTAAATTTTTATAAAAAAAAATTAAGCTAAATTTTTTTCTGTGAGGGGATAAAATAGAAGACAGAGAATGAGACATAAGTAAAAAAAAAAAAAAAGCAAAGGTGGCCTCGAGACTCTCATCGTTAATTTTTTTTTGTAAATATTTGAATACTGATATTTAAAAATCTGAATAATCTGATTCGAACAGTTATGAAATCTAATTTAAGAATTGTCACTTATAATGTATATATATTTTTTTTTCTAAAATTGATATTTAATGTTTTGTTACTAAATGTTGGGAAATCGATCATATAATGCATGCAAAAAGAAGGACTTCCTATAGCAACTTTACACAATTTATATTACAAGATCTTAAAATTAATTATTAAAAAAATCTTCATTTCCATTTTATGATTTTGAAGTTCTAATTAATTTTATAATCATAGAACAGCTTTATTGACCTGTCACATATTTGTTTTGGGTAGATATAACTTTGAAATTGAATGACATGACTTATATTACCTATATTTATACTTTTTTATATTTAATAAATTATTTATTTATTTATTTATATTCTTTATTTATATTATTTATTTATAATTAAAACTTACATTTAATTATTTTAAATTTTTATTATAAAAAATAATTATTTTATTATTTTTATAAAATAATTTAAAATATTTATATATTTATTTATGTTTTTATTTTTTTATTTTTATAAAATATTATTTTTTAATATTATTTTATACCTGTTTTTCTTTTTCAGTTCTCGTTTTCGTTCGACCTGGACTATTAACGCGCGCGCGCTCGCTCTCTCTCTCTGGGGACCCGCCGTTCGTCGTAACTATGAAGATGCTTAAAGGATATGCATTCACACCTGTTTCTTGAGAATGAAGAAAGTAGGTAACCATGGTGGCTTTCTCAACTCGGCCATATCTTATCTTTGACCAGACCGAAGGGGGCAGGGAAAGGGTAGACCACAAGTGAAACTTAATTTCCCGGAAGAGTAGAGCCTAACTTCTTTTTTTTTTTTTTTTGCCTTTTATAATTGAAATCGAATCCGAACAACAGGATTGGAGGGAAGGATTGCCCTTGGGACGCAGAGCCTAATTAACTAAATTTGAAAAATCAGTCAATGTATTATTCACGTTACTTTAAAAAAATAAATAAATAAATAGTAAACCTAAACCCTAATCTTTCTCTAAACCGTGGCTCACTTACTAAACCCAAAAAAAAAAAAAAAAAAAAAAATCTTTAGACTTGAGACGTCCAAAATTCGAGAATTTGATTCGCTAGCTATTTAAAGTTCCCTTTAATTTTCTTTAAAAAAGGGTATTAAATAGAACACTAATTTCATCAAAAAAATAACTATTACAGCAAAAATGATAAAAAAGAATGCATTTGCGACGGAAAATATGAGTGTTGCAAAAACATGAGTACCGCAAAAATGCTCATCACAAATTATAACGAAAAAGAAAAAGCAGGTGAATCGTAAATTTTGCGATTAACACTAGCGACAGAGCACGTGTCGCTAATCTTTTTTACGTTGTTTGTCATTGCAAGTAGTACTGGACAAAAGAGTTATGGCAGAACTTCCCATGGAAGATACGTCCCAAGTTGTCGCAAATATTGACGCAAATAGAGTCTAACCAACAAAACAAAGCAAATAGCATATTGCCCATGAAAATATCGGTGAGTAACAATTGCAATTTGTTCAACTCTCTCTTGCATAAAATATGACACAAGTAACCATGTTTGTAAAATAGCATTTGCAAATTTTTTTTTTCTAAATAGTAACATCAATAGCGACAAAATAATTCATCACAAAACAATACTATTTATTAGCGATGCCATCGACAACCCCTCTTCAACCATTTCAATGCCCTAAGCGATGTACAATCACGTCCCAATCTTCATCATTCGTTAAATGAGCCCACAAAAGGTAATTAGCAATAACTAATGGCTGATCGGCACAGTAAAAAGAGTATTATAATATTTTAATTAAACACTCAAATTCGAATCTCTTTAGGAATGAAAAAAACGTAATTGGGAGATCTATTTTAAAAATGAGTACAACAACAAATTAATTCAGATTAATTGGGATAAAATTCTAAATATCAAGTAGTGACTCAATTGGGATATAAAAAAAAAAGGGTAATTAGCAACACAACCTTTGCATTACAAAAAAATTGCAACACAATTAACAATGTCTTGTGGACTAGGAAACTTCAAGATATATCAAATCAGCTTAGAAAAGATAACTTTGAGATGGCCTTTAGCGTTGCCAAGGTTTTCCAATGGTATTAGCGATGATTCTTTGAGCCACAAACTCTTGTGAAACGTCAAATCGTTTAAAATGTCTCCAGCCACAAATTTTTGCGACTAATTTTTTTGTCATCGCTAAAAGCTTTGCAACGCATGCTCTCATTTGCGAAGCCTTCGAACGTTACAAAAAACTTGTGACATCATACTCAATCCGTCATCATTGTAACAACGAAGATTCCATCCACTTGTCAGTTCTCTCACCGCGACTTGCAAAAGTTTGTAACCACTTTTGTGACGCCTAGGTTATTGCTATCGTCGCAAATTGTTTGCAAATACTTTAGTAGTATTTCTCTTGAATTTTATTTTATTTTATTTTAATCCAAAGTGAGAGTTTAAATAAATTTTGTTCAAAGTATTACTATATTAAAGGGAAAAATTAATGAAAAACGATAATTTTAAGTTTGCAGTTTTGTTCATTGAACTTTTTATATTCATTAATGAAATTATCTCATTTTAAATTTTATTTTAATAATTAATAATTAATAATTTTGGTTTAATTCATTTGACAGATAGCCTGTTATTTAAAAAAAGAAAAAAAAATTATTCTTATATCATAACAAAAGAATTTTTTCATCCTAATTCCATGCATGGACTAGCTTCAAATCGGTGCGCGTGTTGTTGCAGGGTAGGGTGGCTGCAGATGGCCTGATTTATGGATTGTGATGCAAAGCCCAGTAGTTCAAATTGAAAAATTGTAATCTAGTGTTTGTATATGAATCAATATTCTCTGTAAAATACAGTCCCAATCAAATTCTCTCTCTCTCTCTCTCTCTCTCTCTCTAAATATTCGTCATCTTCACCCCTTAATACATAATCCTGTAAATTCTAGCATTACCAAAATTTAATGTCATAATCTCTATTACTGAGTCTTTTGAATTGAATTAACATCTGTTGGTCTATTATAGCATTTTATTGCCAGATAAGACATTTTAAAAAAAATGAATATGAATAATTTGGAATATTCATGAAATAATAGAGGGTTTAGTCCAAGAATATATTCTCAAAAAAAAAAAAAAAAAAACCTACAACTTGTGTTAATTTGATTCTCTCCACTTCCAAAAGTTTGGATAAAACCAAATTAAGCAAGAATAACATGTCTCAGAAATAAAATGCGACCCATGCTTCTAAGAAATTACCAATACTAACAATGAGTTTGAATGAGGTGTAAAATGAAAGGAAAGAAGAAGATAAGTAAATATAAGATGAAATGAGATATTACCCTTGTTTAGTTCAGAGTAAAAAGTGGAATGAAAATAAAAACGGGATGAAATAGCATCCGCTTTCTTGTCGAAAAAATTTTTTCGATGGATTGGGGTCGCAATAAAAATTTGTGGAAAAAATATCTTTTTTTTTTTTTAATTTTACATGAATTAGGATAAGTTTCGTTAGGGTGTAAAGTGAAAAAAAAAAAAAAAGTAGGGGAAGTAAAAGTGAAATGAAATAACTCTTTTCATTCATTTAGTAAGGATAGAAATATGGAAGAAAAGTAAAAGTGAGATATAATTTCAATCTCTCCTCTTTAAGAAATTATTTTCATCCTTAAGTGGACGGATTGGGAAGAAAATAAAATTTTTTTGACAAATTTGTTCTTGTTTTTCTTTAATATTTATAAAGTTGTCCATTAATTTTTTATTTTAATTTTATTTAGTATAAAATAATAAAATTTAATTTTTTTACTAATTTTATTAGACAAATTATTTTTTTTCACCGGAGATTTTACCTTTTTTGTTACATTACTATGTTATTTTTATTTAATATAAAGTAATAATAAAAATAATTTTAAAAAATAAGAAAAATATATTAAATAACTATTTTTTAAAAAAATATTATATTTTTAAAAAAATATTTTAAATTAAAAAAATAAAAAAAATTTATGTGATAAAAAATATTAAAAATATTATTTAACAAACGTATAATAGTCAAGTTAAGAAAAAAAAGGTAGTTTTCATTTTTTATTCTAACCAAACAAATAAAAAAGTATTGCATATTTCCTTTTATTTCATATCTACAAAGTAAAAATGAAAAAAAATATATTTACTTCTATCAAGTGAAGTAAATCTCTCCTTCCCTTGCCCTCCCTTTCCCTCTTGCCCTCCCCTTCCATGAACCAAACTTACCCTTAGGAGAGTAATATCTATTTTTTTCCTCTTCTTTCATTTTTTATTCCAACCAAACAAAAAAAAATAATACTTATTTTCTTTTCTTTCACTCATACCAAACAAAATAAAAATATATATATTTACTTCCATCAAATAAAATAAATGTCCCTCTTCCCTTCTCCCTCCACCTCTCCTTTTGCGAACCAACTTACCCTAAAACAACCCATAGCAAACGAAGCCATTCCGCATACAAGTACAAAGAAATCCTAGGAATCTAACCAAAGAAAAAAAAAAAAAAGAAATCCTAGGAAGCTACAAGGAAATTTATGAACATTAACACCTATAAATGAAACATCCATATATAAAACAAGTACCAAAGAAAACTCTTCAAAACCCATTAACGAAAGCTGAGTTTTGATTGTTATTTTGCTTAAAACTCTCTTTTCACACCCTTCAAAGACTCTTTCTTGACCCTTCATTTTCTTCTTCTGCATATCGCTTTCACAACATTCTAATACTGTTTCATAGTAGAACAACCAAAAACACCCTCATAATCATCATTCATCGTGAACCCTTTTTGGCACCGTAGAAAGACTCTTTCTTTGACTTCTTGGGAAGATCATGTTTTCTACGAAAAAAGGTGTTACAGCCAAACCCCAGCAAAGATGGAGGTTGGCTTTTAATGCGGTGTATTTTACCAGGATTCTGACTTCCATACCCAAGAAAGTGATTCGCGAAAACACCCAGTTCATAGCCGGTCTAATAAGGTCTCCTTCCTATGTTGCCATTGACGTTCAACCTGCAGACAATGATCAAGAACATCTTCCACTTCTCAGTATAGATCAAAAAACACTTACGGAGATAGTAAAAGAGAAGAACATGGAGCGGCTTTCTCAGTGTGGAGGCGTGAAAAAACTTGTTGAAGTTCTTGAAACTGATGAGAAAGATGGCATCAGATGCAGCTCTGCAGATCTTGTGCATAGAATCGATGTGTTCGGCTCTAACAGGTACAAAAAACCACCTCCCATAAGCTTTTTAAGTTTTGTGTACGAAGCATTCAAGGACACAACTATTGTCATTCTTTTGGCATGTGCTTTTCTGTCTCTGGGGTTTGGAATCAAGCAAGATGGCTTGAAAGAAGGGTGGTATGATGGCGGAAGCATCATTGTTGCGGTTCTTTTAGTCATTGCTGTCTCTTCTGTCAGTAATTTCAAGCAATGTAGACAGTTTGAGAAGCTTTCTAGCCAGACTGATGATATTCAAGTTGAAGTAGTCCGTCAAGGGAGGTGCCAAGATATCTCCGTCTTTGATATTGTTGTGGGAGACATTGTATGTTTGAGTACCGGTGACCAAGTACCTGCAGATGGCTTGTTCTTGGATGGTTACTCCTTGAAAGTTGATGAGTCTAGCATGACAGGCGAAAGCGATCATGTTGAGATCAATGAAGGGCATAACCCTTTTCTGTTCTCTGGAACAAAGGTGACCGACGGGTATGGTCACATGCTTGTCACTTCAGTTGGCATGAACACAGCATGGGGAGAGTTGATGAGCACAATTAACCGCGATCTCAATGAGCAGACTCCATTGCAAGGAAGGCTCAATAAGCTAACTTCTTATATTGGGAAGGTTGGTTTATCAGTCGCTTTCCTTGTTCTTGTTGTTATGGTGATTAGGTACTTCACTGGGAATACTGAGGATGATATGGGGAAGAGGGAGTACACCCCCGGCAAGACTAAGTTTGGAGATGTGATGGACTCGGTGGTCGACATGGTCACTGCAGCAGTAACAATCATAGTCGTCGCTATTCCAGAAGGGTTGCCACTGGCTGTGACACTTACTCTGGCTTATTCTATGAAAAGAATGATGGCTGATAATGCAATGGTGCGGAGACTCTCTGCTTGTGAAACAATGGGATCAGCTACAACTATCTGCACAGACAAAACAGGTACCCTGACTTTGAATGAGATGAGGGTCACAGAGTTTTGGCTCGGAAAAGAAGCATTGGAGGTCAAAGCTTCCACAGAAATTGCATCGAATGTACGTGAACTTCTGCTACAAGGAGTTTGCTTAAACACCACAGGTACCATTTACAAAGCACACTCCGCATCAGTGCCTGAGATTTCTGGTAGTCCTACAGAGAAAGCAATCCTTTCCTGGGCTGCTTTGGACATGGACATGGATATGGATGAGATAACGAAAGGCTGTGAAGTTATTTATGTGGAAACTTTCAATTCAGAGAAGAAGAGAAGTGGGGTCTTGAATAGGATTAAAAATGATAATACTGTTCACACCCACTGGAAAGGAGCTGCTGAGATGGTTTTGGCAATGTGCTCAGACTACTACGAGAGAGATGGGAGAATCAGAGCCATGGATGATGACGACAGAAGGCAGTTTCAGACAATAATTCAAAGCATGGCAGCAAAAAGTCTGAGATGCATTGCCCTGGGCCACAAAAGGAGTGCAGAAGTAGATGGAGAGATTAATCAAGAGCTTGAGGAAAGTGGAGTAACCTTGTTAGGATTTCTTGGTTTGAAAGATCCATGCCGGCCTGGTCTCAGAGCAGCAGTAGAGTCTTGCAGAAATGCTGGAGTGAACATCAAAATGGTCACGGGCGACAACCCATTCACCGCAAAAGCAATAGCTCTTGAGTGTGGGATTCTCAAAACTGATGAAAATTTGGAAAATGAAGCAGTAATTGAAGGTGTTACATTCAGAAACTATTCGCCTGAGGAAAGGATGGACAAGATTGAAAAGATCAAAGTGATGGCACGATCGTCCCCATTCGACAAGCTTCTAATGGTACAGTGTCTGAAGGAGAAAGGCCATGTGGTAGCAGTCACGGGTGATGGCACAAATGATGCACCGGCACTGAAAGAAGCAGACGTAGGGCTCTCTATGGGAATTCAAGGCACTGAAGTGGCAAAAGAGAGTTCCGATATTGTAATTCTGGATGATAACTTTACCTCCGTAGTGACAGTCCTGAGGTGGGGCAGGTGTGTGTACAACAACATTCAGAAGTTCATCCAGTTTCAACTCACTGTGAATGTTGCTGCTCTTGCTATCAACTTTGCTGCTGCAGTTTCTTCAGGTAAAGTTCCACTGACAGCTGTGCAGCTCCTCTGGGTGAACCTCATAATGGATACTTTGGGAGCCTTAGCTTTGGCGACCGAGCAGCCAACGAATGATCTCATGGCGAACCCACCAGTGGGGTGGTCTGAGCCACTCATAACCAAAGTCATGTGGAGGAACCTCATTGCCCAAGCACTATATCAGATAACTGTTTTGTTGACCCTGCAATTCAAAGGTCAGTCCATCTTTGGTGTGAGTGAGAAGGTGAAGGAAACACTCATCTTCAACACCTTTGTGCTGTGCCAAGTGTTCAATGAGTTTAATGCTCGAAGGCTGGAGAAAAAGAACATTTTTTCTGGGATACACAAGAACAGACTCTTTCTTGGGATCATAGCAATCACGGTTGTTCTTCAAGTGGTAATGATTGAATTCCTGAAGCAGTTTGCAAGTACTGAGAGGTTGAGTTGGGGACAATGGGGTGTTTGCATAGCCATTGCAGCTCTGTCTTGGCCGATCGGTTGGCTTGTCAAGTGCATTCCAGTTTCCAGTTGCCATCTTTACTAGGCATAGAGATTTTTCAGCCTGTGGGTAATCTCACTGAGTTTTCAAAATAAGTTAGTTCTGTAGGTAAGCTTTACTTAATAGGATTCTTATTGATTAGATTTTTTTTTTTTTTTTATGAAAAAAAACTACTGTCAATAGTTGCATAAAGACTGCCTATTTCTCCTCAACCTGTCAATGGCATACCTAACGCACTTCATTGTTGCAGAAAATATTGTCTATGCTGTGTGTTAGTGTCTGCATGTTTGCGTATGATGTGGGCATGTGAGCATGTTGACACCTTCAGAAGGAAACTGACTTTTGAAGGCCTTTTTTGGCATCATTACCACATGCTTTACATTTCAGGTGCTCAGTTCATTTGTGAAACAAGTGATTTGTTTTCATGGTTGTTAAAGAAGAAACCTTTATTTGATTGCAAAGTATACATGTGCCTTAAATCACACGACTTCTCAAAATATTAGAAGATTTATGTACTATTTCCATGTAAAATATATATGAACTTCCTTTAAGCAAAATCTACAATAACTAGGTTAATTACATTATGGCAAGACTTATTAAATTAAGTAAACATAAAAACATGGTGCAAGAAAGTAAGTGTGATTCTTTAACGGTATAAATTCCTAAGCAGGCCAGAATTTCCATTACTAGCAAGACACACTTCCTCGAGCATTCTAATATAGAAAATAGGAGGAAATAGAAAAGGAGATATTATTAATACAAACATCTAAAAAACGAAAATAGAAAGAGGTTTAAGTGAGCTAACAAATATGTCATCTTATATTACAGTGATGAACTGATGATGGCCACAATCATGAGACATCTAACAACCAAATGACTTATTTGCCTTTCGGTTGGTACCTGAATCATTTTCTCTTAAGAGGAGCAATAGAAAACAAACAACTCTCAATGTTGAAAGATTAAAAGACTAGACCTATCAAAATCCACAAGGGTGGATTTGGTGAGGAGATTCACCAAAGGCTAGCCTGCCTATGCAAATTGGTCTTTATTTTGATTTCTCACTCAACACAAAGCAACAGGAAATAAAAATGGTGTATCCATACAGAGCCATGCCGTAAGCACTGCACCAGTCTACACAAGCATAGCTAAAAACTGTCATAGGCGTTGGGCATTTCATCACTGTATGCCTCTTGCATTCTTATTCATCCTAAACTTTTGCAGCCTAACATGAATAAGAATGCACTGGCTACGGAATGAATATCAACCAAATTACTAAGTCTTTATCTTATGACAGAGCGTCAATAACTCAAGCCAACCATGCCATAGGCGTTGCATTACTGGACCAATGACTTAAGTCATGTTCCACCATGAGATTGGTTCCACTGGTTGCCACAGCTAGACTGGACTTTTTCAGGACATAAATAGAATTAAAGCCTGATTGCAAAGCATATCCATCCATGCCAGGCTTCATGTCTAGCCTACACAACTACTCACCCAAGCCCAGGAACCAAGAGCCAGGGAGAAGCTTTGCAGTGACCAGGCCAAGCATACAGTGAACATCAATTTCTTGGGCCCAACTCAGCAAACAAACTTAATGATAAAGCATCAGAAACTCAAGTTGAACCCCCCCCCCCCAAAAAAAAAACCCTAGGTCACCCCCAAGCATCCCCATTGTGATATCAAGGATCACAATAATCAAGTCAAGACCAGGCCAAACTGTGGCCCTTATAGTTTAATGCGCACCGTTGATAGGTTAAAAATTTGAACAGGGTTCTCATGTTGTTGTTTTTCTTTTCTTTTTTTTCTTTTTTTCTTTATACTCTACTGTTAGCTTGGGGCCAAAAAAGGAGAGGAAAAAGCATAGAACTAATAGTCTTTCTAAAACAAATAATCTTACTCTACCAATAGCTCAAATGCTTTCCATCTTTGTTCATCTTTTAGGGTGTGATGGGACGAGTAAAAGGTTAAGTTTTTTCACTGCTTGACAAGGTCAAGGAAAGAGATAAGGGAGGAGAATCAATGTTTATTTTAAAGATGACAGTAAATAAGACAAAGGAAAATGCAGAGCAAGGATTTCTTTTTCATTGTTTTCTTTGGGAAGGCATGAAGCAAGGCAATGCTTATGGTGCTCAACACTTATGCCTAGTAGGATGATGAAATGCCCATGGCCTTATATTTGTTAAACAAGCATGATCTAGGCTAGTATATGATCTAATGTAGTCCACTTTGCAAAATGGATGTAATGTAATAGACAACAACAAGATTGAGGATACTTAAGAAATGTAAAGAGCTTTGCTAATTATATGTTGGCCTTGTGAATGAAAGGAGGTATACAATAGGAGAACTAGCCAATATCTTAGTATGTGGTATGAGGTACTTATCATGACTACCTGAGACAGATATATTACAAAGTTCAGTGGTTGTAACTAATAAATAATGCCACTGGACTTTTGGCCCAATGAAACAGGGCAGCTTATCCCTCACTATTGTTGAAGGTTCGAGTCCCCACAATTCCCCTCCCCTCTTGTAAAGGGCATTGCTCTCCTCCTCGGCCCCCAAAAAAGACACCATATCTATACTGGCATTCAAGAGGGCACATCCCATGTTGTGCTTTGTCCCTTAGCTATTATCATTCTCATGGTATCTTTAAATTTGCCTATAGGATGCACATTTTGTCTTGAGATGACACTTGTGAAAGGGTTAGTCATCCGTGCACCCATCAAACACCTTATAGACACAATGGAGTGGGTCATACATGCCAAAATTCCCTATACACCAAATGGAATAGCTTCAGCTTTGAGAATTCGCATCCATCTTTTAACTGATTCCTCTCACTTTACTAATCCTAATAAGAGGCAGGATCAAATTCACTGATTTACCCTCTGTCCAATATATAAAATTTTTAACGCCACCCAAGATCAATTTGAGTTCAAACTGTTTAAGCTTCCAATCAATAACAAACGCCCCAAAATAACATGACAGAGAGAGACAAACTAATTACTGGGTCTGCAAGTTTACCTCTAAAAGTGTTTTCTTTATTCTCTTGCCATATTTAACACTCAGTTCCATCAAATTGAAAGGAAAAAAAATGTAATTTAATATTTATTTCTATATGATCAATAAACACAGTGGGTTCAAACGCAACATCAATTAAGAATAAATGGCATATTAAGAAATAAGGTTTCAAATTGAACTATTACATCATTAAATCTTAAAAAACACAAACACTGTTAAGAAATTGCTTTAGATTATGCCACAGCATTCTTCCATGAACAACAAAAAAAAGGTTTTAGTCCTATGGATTGTTCAGCATGAATTGTCCATCAGCAGCTCAAATTTCATGTCAACAAGTCAACAACTTAATACCCTATTCATAAATTTGGGTGCAGAGAGGGAGAGAGAGGCTGACCTTGAGCTATTTTAAAAATCTGGAGGTACCCCACCTTGAATATCTTCTGGTTGGTAACCGAAGGGACCTTAAAAATGCCTCGTGAGTGCAATATTACTTATCGCTACAAGCCCAAGAATCTCTGTCCCTTTTCCATTTTCTATTTTCCTTTTTGTTTTGTTCTCTCCCCATATCTGCCCTGTGTCTTCTTTCTTTTTTGTTTTCGTTTTTCATGAGTTGAATTTTCTTTTAATTCAATTCCCACCTTAGAACTGCTCGAGAAAAAATAAAAAATAAAAAATAAAAAATATAGTAAATAGGGGATAGAGAGAGAGAGAGAGAGTAAAATAAATATAATCGATGATGGAGCTCCAACCCTGAGGCCTTTCTTCGAAAGTTAAAAAGGATTTTGGTTTGATTCAGCTCACTCGGTTTATAAGAATTGAGTGATATTTTAGTCTTGGTCCAAATTTAAACATTAAACTAAATCATGAGACTTAGAATGTGTAATATGATATTTTTATTTTATTTTACTTGTAATTTTTTTAAGTAAAATAAAAATTTTTACATAAAAGCATACTTTATAAAAAAATAAATAAATGTATTCAAGAATGAAATGGATATTATATGAATAAATTTTAGTAATAAATATAAATTTTTACCACAAACTAACCAAGTAAAACTTCATTCAAATTGAGCCAAAATAAGCTCATTTTCACAATCCCCACTTGTTTTTAGGCTGCTTATACTTGAGCTTAACTCAAATTAACAAAATTAAAAACAAAAAGAAGGATATTGTAACCAGAAAACTGAATACTTAAATTAATTTTAATTACAATTAACAAAAAATTGTCTTAAAAAAATCTTAGTATAAATGGAAAGTCGTATCTTAAAGACCTAAAAATTAAACTTAGATCGCAGTAAATTAATTAGTTCAAACTAAATTATCAAAATCAAATTTCCCCATTTTTGTTTTGCATATTGTTCCTTAAAAATTTTACGAACTTATTTAAACAGGATCTACTCTATAAGCTCGTTCCTCTGTTCTTTAAAAATTTTCACTTTAATTTTTCTCTTACTACATACAAAAAATTGGATAATAGAAACTTTCACTCCCATATAAAATTTACTTATACATTTCTTTTTTTTTTAAAAAAAAAAAAAAACCCTTTAGATCTTATGACGGGGTAGACAAATTTAAGAGAATTGGAGATGAGATTGTAAGAATAGGAGGGTGGTCTATCCATACCTTGTAAGTTCATTTATGAAAGTTAGGGATTTTTACTTACAAAAGGGTAATAAAGTATGGGTCTCAATAATGATTATTGATGACACAATCATTATAAATAGGGGCAACCATAGCAAGGGTCCCAAACTCAATTCATTAATCTCACACACCATCTAGAGAGAGAATTGAGAGCTTGAAAGGTTTCTTACACGTCCGGAGGTACTGAAAAGAGAATTGCGATTGCTGGAATCCATGGTTGGAGGTATACTTTGATTCCGTTCCTTCTTTGGTTCAATTATGTTTTGTAATTCATGTATTAGGCTTGCATGAACATCTCACATTTGGTATCAGAACCATCAGAATATCTGTCTGCATTTTTCAACGAGATTTTCATTTTTTGGGGTTTTGAATTTTTTAAAAAATAGCCCAAATTTTTAAAAAAAAAATTTGGGATTTTGAGGTTGAAATGAGTTGTGAATGAAATTTCGGACAATTCCATATTTTTTCAGCAAAAAATGGAATTTTTTGGCATTTTCGATGACATTCCGGCCTTCAGACCCGTCGGACCCGGGTCGGGACCCTCGGGGTCCATCATGGTGAAGAAGATCCGGATGCAGACAAAAATGACATCTTTTTGGTCTGCAATTTTCTAAAGTTACGGATCTGCCCAAAATCTTTCTGTAATTACAAAATTACCCGAAAAGTTTTTAATCTGTTGCAATATGGTCCCTATGACCTTTCTAAAACTCACAAAATTTTAAAATATTGCACATTGGTCCCCGACCTTTCTAAAAACCCGATAAACCTTGGAATGTTACAGATTGGTCCTAATAAATTTTGAAATGTTACAGATTAGTCCTTTGGACTAAAAAAAAATGCAAAAAATTGGAAAATTTAGTTTTTTTTTTTAATTTTAAATTCATATTTAGGTCATTTTTGAGAATTTGAAATTAAAATTTGTAGATTTATGGTATCACACATAAATGAAAAATTGTATATTTTACACAAATTAATTTTTATATGACTTTTGTATATTGAGGGACGTGTAAAATAAAAGTTAAGACATGTATAAAATTATAAAATTATTGAAACTTTATGATTTTGTACAAATTAATTTTTGTATGGCTTTTGCATATAAAGACGCATGCAAAATAAAGGTTAGAGCCTACAAAAAATTAAAGAAAAATATTCTTGTGTTTTGTATGATTTCTAATTGTTAGGGTATGGCCACAGCAACTTTAATATGAAAGAAATTATATATTGGGATAATTTTCACCATATAAAGTAGAGAATATTATTTGTGATTATTTATTTTTGTGTGACATTTTATCCTACAGAAATTTTTGTCGCATTAAAATAATTAAATAGGATTAGATGGCAAAATTGGATAACCCATTTGTGTAAATAGTCTACCTGACTTTAGAGCTTTCTCCTACAAGGATTTTCGAGTTTAGCAGATGGAGTGCATGTCTAGAAAAGTCCTATCAACATAACGGGGATAAGTCTAAAGTTGACTGATTCTTAAGCGGTCCCATGTAACCCACCACCTACCTGGAGACTTTTCTAGTGCACGAGTGATGTTGTCTTGTGAACTAGTAGAGAAGCTCTAATTCAGAGAAAGATTTTCTACATGATTTCTCCTAATTAGCCCACAGGCATTAGGAAATTAGGTAATCTTGTCAGTCTGTTTATGAAAGATAATAAATCTAATATGAATTAGAAATTCAACCCACAGGCAATTTCTATGTTAGGAGATTTATTTTATATGATTTACATTTGTAAACATATGTTAAAGCCTCAACTAAAATTTGTACGCATTTTTGTTGTAGCTATACAAACCGTTGATATCGTTGAACTTCCCATATTGAATGGTGAGAACTACAAGGTGTGGAAGGATGAAATACTTCTCAATTTGGGATGGCGAGATTTGGATTATGTTATAAGGCATGACGAGCCGCCTAGGATAACGGATGTCAGCTCTACAGCGAACAAAACTCTTTATGAGCACTGGGAGCGATCTAATCGCCTCAGTATGATGTTCATTAAAAATAAAATATCAACTGGCATCCACGGCTCCGTCAATCAGCATAATGACGTCTGTGCCCTTCTTAAGGCAATTGATGAGCAGTTCGAGACGTCTGATAAAGCTCTCGCTAGCATCTTGATTATGGAGTTCTCATCGAAGAAACTCATCACTATCCACGGAGTTTGCAAGCACATCATGCAAATTTGGGATATAGTGGCCCAATTAAAGACTCTTGAGGTGGAGATATCCGAATCCTTTTTAGTACACTATATTCTGAACACCCTCCCACAGTCTTATAGTCCCTTCAAAATTTCCTATAACACACATAAAGCTAAATAGTCTATCAATGAATTGATGACCATGTGTGTACAGGAAGAAGGGAGGTTGCTCATGGAAATGAAGGAGAGAACCGGTAACGCACATTTGGTCATGATTGCTAAGCTGAAAGGAAAGGCAATGGGACCTATCCCAGTTGTAAAAAAGGAGTCTACGTGTTTTTTCTGTAAAAAGAAGGGACACATAAAGAAGGACTGTGCCAAATTTCAAAAATGGCTAGCTGCCAGAGGTACGAAAATCTCTTTTATATGTTATGAATCTCTTATAACTGAGATTTCTTATGACACATGGTGTATTGATTCTGGATGCTCAATTCACATTATAAATGTGTTGCAGGACTTGCGAAATCTGCGGAAACCAGTAGGCCGTGAGCAATTCATCTATTCAGGAAACAAGATGAGCTCGCATGTAGAAGCCATTGGAGATCGCAAGTTCGTTTTGACTAGTGAACATGTATTGCAGTTAGAAAGAATTTTTTATGTACCAAGTTTTTCTAGAAATCTAATTTTTGTATAAAAACTTATACAATTCAGATATTCTTTCCAATTTAATAATACAATGACATTACTTTTGCATTCAAATGTCGTTGGTATGGGTCTATTAATTGACGGATTATACGGAATTAATTTGCAAGATAACACATGTTGCAACACAACACATGTTGGTGTAAAAATGTGTGTCGTAAATGAAAATTCCTCTATGTTGTGGCACTGGAGATTAGGACATATCTCTATTTAAAGGGTTAAGAAGTTGGTAAAGGATGTAATACTTAGTACTCTTGATTTTAGTGACTTTGAAATCTGTGTGGACTGTATTAAGGGTAAGCAATCCAATAAGTCAAAAAATGGTACCAAGAGGAGCTCAGATCTATTAGAGATCATTCATACAGACATATGTTATCCGGATATGGACTCATATGACCAAAGGTATTTCATCATCTTTATTGATGATTACTCACGTTATGTATATCTCTATCTCATTCACCATAAAGATGAGGTGTTGGATGTCTTTAAGGTTTTTAAGACAGAAGTAGAGAAACAATGAGATAAGCAAATAAAGATAGTGAGATCAGATTGAGATGGAGAGTACTATGGGAGGTATACTAAGGATGGACATGTACCTGGTCCATTTGCTCGGTTTCTTCAGGAAAATATAATCATTGCCTAATACACTATGTCTGGGTCTCCGAATCAAAATGGTGTGGCTGAAAGAAGAAATCGGACATTGTTGGACTTGGTAAGGAGCATGATGTCTACCTCTAAGTTGCCTAAATTCTTGTGGACTGAAACTCTTAAGACGGTTGTGTACATATTACATCGAGTTCCAACCAAGGCGGTTTCCAAAACCCCATTCGAAATGTTTAAAGGATGGAAACCCAGTTTGCGACATATACGCATTTCAGGATGTCCGTCAGAAATAAAGGTTTATAATCCACAGGAAAAGAAATTGGATCCGAAAACCATAAGTGGGTATTTCGTTGGATATGTCGAAAGGTTCAAGGGATACAGATTCTATTGTCCATCTTATTATATTAGGTTTGTGGAATCGAGAAATGCGAAATTTCTTAAGGATCACTTGATCAGTGGGAGGAATTCCTTTTAAAACTTAGTCTCTAAAAGGAATCTATCAAATATGCCTTCCACTTCAAGTGAAAAGATAATTGTCATTCAAAATGTCCCTCCAGTACCCATAAACATTAACCCGATTACAGATGACAATCAACATATTCCATAATCTGCTGACACCGAAATAGGTCAAGTTAGACAGCCCTCTCCTAGAGAGACTAGTGAGCCGACATTAAGGAGATCTGTTAGGATTAGGAGGTCAGCAATACCTAGTGATTATGTAGTCTACCTTCAATAGTTTGATTATAATGTTGGTGCTGCAGACGATCTTGAGTCGTTTTCACAAGTCATGAGTTCTAACGATTCAAGCTTGTGGCTGGAAACCATGAAAGATGAGATGGACTCCATGAGAAGTAATAGAGTCTAGGATCTTGTAGAGTTGTCTGATGAGGTAAAACCCATTGGATGTAAATGGATCTTTAAGATAAAAACTGATTCATTTGGCAATATTGAGAAGTATAAGACCAAACTTATTGCTAAAGGGTTCACTCAGAAGGAAGGAATCGATTACTCGGAGACCTTTTCTCCAATATCTAAGAAAGATTCCCTCCACATTATTTTGGCGATTGTTGCACATTTTGACTTAGAGTTGTAACAAATGGATGCGAAAATGACATTTTTGAATGAAGAACTAGAGGAAGAGGTTTACATGTATCAACCTGAAGGATTTTCCTCTAGTGATGGTGAGAATTTGGTTTGCAAACTTAAGAAATCTATATATGGATTGAAGCAAGCCTCCCGCCAATGGTATTTGAAATTCCATGAGACAATCTCTTCATTCGGTTTTGAAGAAAATATTGTGGATCAGTGCATATACCAGAAGGTTAGTGGGAGTAAGATTTGCTTTCTAGTGCTGTATGTGGATGACATATTACTTGCAACCAATGATAAAGGGATGTCGCATGAGGTGAAACAGTTCATTTCTAAGAACTTTGTCATGAAAGATTTAGGTGATGCGTCTTATGTCATTGACATTAAGATACATCGAGATAGATTTCATAAGGTTCTCGAACTATCTCAAGAAACCTATATTAAGAAAGTTCTTAAGAAATACAGAATACAGGACTGCTCACCGAGTGTAGCTCCTATCGTCAAAGGTGACCGGTTCAATTTAGACCAGTGTCCCAAGACAGAACTGGAAAGGGAACAGATAATCAATATTCCATATGCTTCCGTAGTTGGAAGCCTTATGTATGCTCAGGTCTGTACCCGACCTGATATAGCGCATACAGTTGGAATGTTGGGAAGATATCAAAGTAATCCCGGTTTGAAGCATTGGAAGGTTGAAAAGAAGGTGTTGCGGTACTTGCAAGGCACCAAGAACTACATTTTTACGTATAGGAGGACCGACAATTTTGAGGTGGTCGGATACTCGGACTCGGATTTCGCTAGCTGTATTGATTCTCGGAAATCAACATCTGGATACATTTTTGTTCTGGCCAGTAGAGCTATATCATGGAGAAGTGCTAAGTAGACAATGACTGCGACCTCCACTATGGAAGCTGAATTTGTGGCGTGTTTTGAGACTATGTCATAAGCGGTGTGGTTACGAAATTTCATGACTGGGTTAAGGATCTTGGACTCCTTACCTAAGTCGTTAAGTATATTTTGTGATAATTCAACTGCGGTATTTCTGACTAAGAATAATAAAAGTAGTAGTCGAAATAAGCATATCGACATTAAGTACTTAATCATAATGGAACGTGTATTGGAAAATAAGGTTATAATCCAACATGTTAGCACCAAATGTATGCTTGCTAATCCTCTGACTAAAGGCATGCCTCCAGTTAAAATTCAGAGATCATGTTGTAAATATGAGTTTAAATCTCAATTTTAATGGAATTTCGAATTGAATTTTCTCGTATAAAATTATGTGCACATTTCAATTTTGAGAAAATTTTATGAAAATGGATCTCGAATAAACATTGGGTTTGTTCATAAAGATGGTTATCATAAGGATAGGGAGGAGTATGTATTGTAATACTCGGAAGACAATACTTGCTAAATTAAAGGACTTGTCGCTGTGACTCATGTGTGCTTTTTTCATTAAGTTTTGGCTTGGATAAAGTCACCAAGTTGGGTGAGTGGATCAAGTGGGAGAATGTAAGAATAGGAGGGTGGTCCATCACCCTCCATACCCTGCAAGTTTATTTCTGAAAGTTAGGGATTTTCACTCACCAAATGGGTGACTAAATATGGATCTCAATAATGGTTGTTGATGGTACAATCATTATAAATAGGAGCAACCATAGTAAAGGTCCCCAAACTCTATTCATTAGTCTCACACACCATCTAGAGAGAGAATTGAGAGTTTTGAAGGCTTCTTGCACGTCTGAAGGTACTGGAAAGAGAATTACGGTTATCGGAATCCATGGCTGGAGGTATATTTTGATTCCGCTTCTTCTTTGGTTCAATTATGTTTTATAATTCATGTATTAGGTTTACATGAACATCTCAAAGAGATGACATAAAAAAAAAATTAATTTTGTGGTATTGTTGGATTTATACATCATAATTGATTATCCACGATCAAAATTCAATAAAATTAAAATAAAATATTTTTTGTTTAAAATTTCAGTTTTCATTACAACTGGACTCTTGGGAGTTTTGCTTGTTTTGGAGAAAACAAAAGTTTACTGTTATAACGTTGCAGGGAGTCTTAAAGAGGGAAAGCATGACAAAGATATTGAAGAAACATCGAATCATTACCATTTCAGAGGGATGGTGGTCATCTCTCTAGACGATGGTAGAAGGTCTTCAATAAATTTTTTTTTTTTTTAAGATGCAACAATTTGAGTTATTTTTTTTATAATTTTGAAGTTATAGATTTAAAATATGAAAATAATCTCTTTATAAAAATATAAAAAAAAAACAATATATGTATATTTATTTCAAAATTGATATCAATTATTAAAATTAAAATTCTGATTATTATTGTTGTTTATTATAACTAGACTCTAAAAATTAACTATAATTTGCTATTTTACATTGTCGCTAATCAAAATAAATATTTATAATCCACGTGACTTTTTTTTTTGTGGGGAAATATGAAAAATACCTACGCTCTGAATTTGTGTATAGGAGGAAAAAAATTAAGTTAAAGAGATTGTAAAGGAAGCATTTTTTACTTTACAATTGGCATTCACTCAGAGTGAGAAAAAGCATGAAAGTACACCAACTCGACCGAATGGAAGATGAAAAGACTCACACTAAGGGGGCATGTGGGTGGGCTCTTCAACTTCTATTCCTATTTTATTTTCTCTTATTTCACTTATGATATTTATTGTATAAGATCATCTTTTGAAGGAAGATGTAAATTTTTTCAATAAAAAATAGGAAGTAGTTATTGTATGAATAAATTTTGGTACCAATAGAACCTGAATGATTTATAATCCTTTAGTGACATGAACATATGATAAAGTAAAGGGCTTAAAGTTCTCAACGAACATGGCAACCATTCACAATACCGTAAATATGAAGCCTTGAAAAGTTACTGTTCTTGTAAGGACATCCGAATGATTAAAACCTTTTCTCTGAGTGTTTTTCCCAAAGTTAAATGTCCGAACCTTGTATTTTTACGATTTTTATGATCTCTATTTAACAAAAAAAGAAATTATCATCATTGTATCCGGTAGCCTCCTTTAAGAAAATATATTTGGATCAGTGATTATGATTTATTTAATAATTTTATATAAATAATTATCTTTATTATATAATTTGAAATTCACAAATATCTTATTAAATCACCAAAAAATTATGTCATTTTAACAGAAGATTGGTTTTTTGCTATTATGTTAACGTCGAGGACAATATTTTTTGTTGTGAGTTCATATTCATGGGCATCATGTGCGAGTTCTTCTCATTAATGGCGTGTGACGAACCCCAGCAAGCAATCAACCTAACCACATGATATGATGATTGAGACAAAAGTGAACCCTAGAGGTGGGTTGAGCCGAACTTTTTGGCCACTTGTAAAACAAAAAAAAGGATACATTGCAGTCTAGCCAAAAGTAGCTTCTAAACAAAAATGAGATGACCAACTCCTACAACCAAGAAATCAAGATATTTATGGGAAATCTGAAAACCCTTTTTTTTTTTTTTTCTATTTCAAATGGGTTAAAACCATTTTTTTAAAAAAAATTCTATGAATTCAATAAATATCAATATATATGAAATTTGTGTTGTTAAACTGTAATATATTTTAATTGGTTGTATCTTTTATAGAATCGAACGAAAAAATGATTACTAACAGATCAAATAATCATTATTTTTGTGAATATTTGTATGTCATAGAAAATCACTTACCAAGGAAAATGCAAAAGGGGGGAGTTTTCAAAGAAAAGTCACAAGAATGAGGCTGCGGGAGTTGCGTGCCAAAGTGTAGAAAGTTTACTATACAAACCAAGGAACTTTATTCTTTTGTAGGCATGTGCTTTGAACGTGGAGGAGGATGATTTGATGATATTCCACAATCTCCTTAAAAAAAAATTAATTAAGTTTAGTGAGATAAGGTATTAAGTTTTTTAATTAATTTTTAGAGTTTAAAATTTAAGAATGAAAAAAATTAAATTGAGAGAGTCAGAACCTTATAAATATTCAAATTAGATTAATCAGAATATAATTTCAATTATTCATAGTGAAAAAAACAAAAAAAAAGACAATCTCCTCGAAAAGAAAGGGATTATGTTGAACATTCATAACCAAAAATACAGTCAACTGCAGATTCATCTTAAAACTAAAGACCTTGAAAGTGTAGCCAAATGCAATTATGCTTCAAAGCATTACCAAATATATGGAAATTAATCATGAGTTGCATAGAACATTCAAAGCTGGTTTTGCTTCTATTCTTCCTTTCTTTGACTAGGCTTGCAACAACAAAGAGCACATTTTCTCATGCGATAATCATCAAAAAATTTATAAGCAAAACCCGACCAGAAATCAGAAATCTACACACAGGCACAAAAACAAAACCGATTTAACTAATAGATTTAACATAAATAGTAATCATTCGAATGATTAGAAATGAAAGTTGAGTTTTGTCACTTCAATGTTGCCGAGAAAGAAAAAACAAAGTTATAATAGATGAATTAAGTTTTCATTTTGTGTATGATGGAGGAAGATTTCAAGTAGAATTCCAACTCATTTTTCCTTTCACAGATAAAAATACTTCAATTTCTTTTCTTATTTTTCCCCATCTTCCTAACCCTCTTAGAGACCAAGGCATTGATATCCTTGAACCAATACAAATGATGCAAGTTTGAGATCGTACCTAATTTCTCCATACACTAGTCATATATAAAGAGAGTCAGAAACTTTGGTAATTAAGTTAACAAAGTTGGGTTTAGGCCAAAATGTTGAAACTCCCCCCCCCCCCCAAAAAAAAAAGAACAAAGAAAAATGGACTAGCTTCGTCCTTCATGAAGAGTTTATGATCATAACGCATGATCTTTCAACAAAAGATGTGACAATCTATCCTCCTAATTTCAAATAATGAATCAAAATGGGGGTAGGAAATATGGCGAAAAACCCTCTAGCTAATTTCTCCAAATTAAAACTATGCATATGTAAATCATATACTCAACACTTGTTAAATAAAGAGAGAACCAGAAAAAGATTCACGAAAACATAATGCGGGAGGGGGGGGGGAGAGAGAGAGAGAGAGAGAGAGAGGGAGAGGGAGGGAGAGAGAGTGTGTCTATATATGTGCTCGGCACATTTTGTACTCATATTAGGAATCGATCTAAATTTATGAAACCAGACAAGCCAAAACAGAAATTCCAAAATCTAGAGTGAGGGCAGAGCACTAATATTAAGGAAAAACAGGAAGAGATTGAGAGAGGCATAGCAGTAGTAGCAGTAGCGTAGTAGACCCAACAAAAATTGTGAAGACATACATACAAACCCAAACAGTACATGGAAAAACCAAAAATGGGCTCTCTACCCAAAGCCTGAAAAATAAATCTCAAAAGCACCAACCACATGAATACATAAGAAATTTTGCTACTTAATGTCCCAACAACATCACCCACCAGCTCATGATCATATTCACCACATCAGTTGACAAAACAAAAGAAAACTGAAAAAAATATCAAAACAAGCTATGAAAAGAATACATAGAATTGGATTGGACATAAAAGGATAAATACTTGGAGGAGAGACACACAAAAGCTTACCCTTTTGGGATATGTTGAAGTTGGATCAAAAATATATGGGAATTAAGGTTTCTTTATCTTCATAACAAAACTTGGGCTTTTCGTGCTACCGGAAAGAGGTGAAGCAACCACATGATCTAATCTTTCCACTAAGTATGGAAGCTCAGATCATGCTGGCAGCTTCAACTGCTACCGATGCACGATTATGAAAACTCACTTTCATGACAACGGAACTCCGTCGTGTAGTTTCTCCAATATCATATTCCTTTTTTCTCTCTTCTCTTCTTAGTTTAATGGCCTCATAGATAAGATGGACTTGTGAGAGGATATAAGAGAGGAACCAAAGGAAGGGGGGGGAGAGAGAGAGAGAGAGAGAGTGAGTGAGAGATTTACTTCTGCTCAACTTGTTGCGGGGGTCTCGTTTGGGAATTTGCACTAGCATTTTTGTCTCCAACTGACTAGGGATGACATTAATGAACATATATCAAATAAGACAATAATTTCGTGAGTTGCTTTTGGTGTATGTGTAGAGTAAGAGATAAGAGATACATTTTGGAAAGCCAGTAGGAGATTTTGTTTTTGTTTTCTTTTTTAAATGAAACCTGAACTTATTCATGAGGTTTTATTTTTTGTAATTTTCAAAAGATTTTGATGGGATTGGAAGGGAGAGTTTTAAGCATAGATTATACATTTTGGTAATTTTGGTAAGTTAACAACGATTTATATTAATCAATGAATAGTCGGTATAGTGGGAATGAATGCTGTCTTTTAATTAAATTTTGAAGAATGGAAGAGATTACACTGTAAAAGTTATCTTTTAAATAGAGATCCACAAATATTTGATCCGAATTAATCAAAATATAGTTTCAGATACCGATGATAAAAAAAATGATTGATATGGTTAAGAGGGCCCAAAAGCAAACAAGAGAAAAAGAGGCAAAAGTGGTCCCAAAGGAAGCAATTGAATATATGACGCCCACGCCACCACTTGCAGACAGGTAAGTGAGAGTTTCTAAAACTACAAAGAGCGTTTATTAACTTTAGTTGGAAGACCCTTTCCTGCACTTCACACATCTCTCTCTCTCTCTCTCTCTCATACTCCATTCTTGTAAGGAAAGCATCATCCATGGACCAAAAGGAGAGTAAAACACAAGGACTATATTGGGGGACCATAGTACATGACTTGGGTTTTGCCTAAGGTTCACACAAAAAGGAAAAGAAGGTAACAGCATCTCAAGACTCAATCATAATCATGTAACATCATATTATTCATGTAGCATGACTCCTCTCTCTCTCTCTCTCCCCCTCATTCTCTCTCTCTACATACATACATATACACAATGTACAGTGTTGTGCATTCACTTAATACTAATTAAGCTACTTTAACTTGTTACAGGGCATGATGGGAACACAATTTCTCATTGCTAAAACCCAAAGGGCCTGCCATTTGTGCATTTGATTGGTGCCAGTTATACAACAGAGGCAAATAATCAAAGACATTACTATAGTTTAGGTAACACTTGGAACACTAGTCTATAAAGTGGAACCATCTGAGTTTGGGAATTAAGAAAACAATGTGAGCTGATGCCTTTGATTTGGACATTCTTTGTTTCTTTCCATTCCTTTCTTTAGGCTGTCTAGATAGGGTGTTTTTATTAGCAAATTTCTTAGGGATGCCACAAACTCCCTAGCCAACCAATACCACTTTGGGGGACCCTTTCAAAATAAATATAATCTTTCAATTAGACTGGAGAATCTAAGCAAAATGTGATTGGACGCACATTTCTCATTGTAAATGCTTACCTAATTTTGTATGTTGTGACAAAGGAAAAAGCTCTTTGACAGCATTTCATCTACTACCTACTTGCCATTATTCAACTTAGTTGATTGAATATAACAAACAAACCCCAAATATTTTGGCTTTAGTATTCTCGATTCAGCATTTCTTTTCTGTCCAAGATTGATTAAGTCTTCAAAAATGGCAATGGGGTGCATGGACCACCATTGTCATTTCTTAAAATTTTTCTAAATCGTGATATAATGTGGATTCTCAGTTTTAGTCATGGAATAGATAAAAGATATTAAAATAAATAAATTTTTGTTTAGAAATAAAATATTATTGAAACTATTCTTCCCCAGTTCATCTTTTCGAATCATATGGCATCCCAGATCTATCGAAATAAGATAAATAGAGATAATATTTTACGAAACTTGTTCTTTTTTTCTTTTTAAGTAATCAAGTTATGAGTTTTGTTGATTTGAATTACTTTAGTCCCTCAGAATTTGGAATCAAATGGACATAGGCATTCAAATTTTGATCCTTGGAAAAAATAGAGCATTTATTTGGTAGGAAAATGACTACGGTGTTCATACACAAGATTAAAGTATGAGAATACCTTCCATCAAGGGCGCATACGGTTGTACTATCAATAGCTTGCTAGGCGGGCATGCAAGCTGTCTGCTCACAGCCTCTCACTTTTTGCTACCATCGGGTAGATTATTGGGTTCACCAAGAAAATATGTATTAAATGCCCTAAAGGTGTAGGGTTGTCCAACTTTAGGGCCCAAAACATATGAAAAATGAATTTTGTTGACCTGGACTAATAGCTTTAATTGGACCTTTATTGTGGAAATTAAGCTTTCCATTCGAATCTTACCACTCCTTCCACATAAACAATGCTATCACCAGAGAGGGATTGGGAGAGATTTGTCCTCTTAAAAATCCAATTCGATTTGAACTGATTTTAATCAAAATCAATATGGTTATCGAATACCTATGATTTATAAAATAATTAATAATACTATTAATAATAATAATAATAATAATAATAATTGCACAAGGATTGAACAATATGGATTGAAATGCACCGTATGAGTGATTGAAATTTAGAGTATTAATCTTTGTTTTTCTGACAAGAACCCTATTTTTTTTTTTTTTTTGGTTACACAAAAATTATAATTTGAGATATCCAAATTGGGAGAGAGGTTTGTTGACATAGTGGAAGATTGACAGTACTTTGTTTAAAAAGAAAAAGAATATGTCTCCGCTGATCTTATTCTTATATTTACCAAAGCTGTTTCATAGTTACTGAAACATTGCTTTCGGCTTGTGAACAATGTCTACCAACAAAAGTTAAATTCGGAGAAAAAGGTTTTTGAGATGTCGGCAAAAGTAATCTACATTGGACACATATTAGAATCTGCTTAACTAAGTTTACTTATTTATTTTAAACGGTTTATAAACTCCTATAACTTATAAGATATTTTTGAAATATATAATTTCTTATATTTTATATTTTGAATAAAATAAAAGAAGATAGTTTATAAAATATTTATGAACTTTATAAACTCTTTTTAATGTTTAAACAACTAAAAATGATAAAATACCATTAATATTATGTTTAAAAAAAACTATTTATTGACCTAGAAAGGATAAATTTGGGATAATATAATAAAAGCAATTTAGTCAATTTATAAGTGAAGATAAAACAGTTTATAAATTGCATAAAAAAAAGTTAAAGTGGAATTATTATTATTATTATTATTATTATTATTATTATTATTATTATTATTATTATTATTATTATTATTATTACTGCTAATAAGTTCTAAACATCTTATTTTTAGAGAATATAAGTTCTTCTAGGGGAAAAAAATTACGAAACAATCTTGAACTTATAGATTCTTAGAACTTCTTATAGGATATGTTGAAAAGTATATAAATTTAGTCACACGCCCTCCTCTTGGTTTTATTTATCATTTTTTTTACTACTATATCGATTAATATCTAAAATCATATTATGATTAATACGATTCGAATGCTTATCGGGTTCACTTTAGGGATAATTCTCTCACCCGCTCTTAGTTTTATTTATCATCACATTATATTGAGATATGCTATTTATTATTATTATAGTGACTTTGATCTTCTTATTTTTGACGTTGCATATTCTCATCAATTGTTACACAAGTAGCCTATATAATTCAAAATCTTAAAAAGAATAATAAAACAATAAAACAGAACACTTTTGGCCGTGAGAAATAAAATTCTGATAATTTATTATTCTCTAACTTTCGATCGATATCCGATTTAAATTATAATTATAATTCAAAAATAAATAAAAACTTATCACTATAATTTTATTGACACCAGCCAACCTCCAGTGGGTCAATAGCCCAAGGGAAAAGGGAGCAATGTTTATCTCGTAATCTCGCTCTATGTGTACCTTTTTTTTTTTTAATTTTTATTTAGTAATAGTAGAATAATTCGTAAATTTGTATATATGAGGGGTCTTCTGTTTATATTTAGGACGACTGAAAATCACTACACTAAGCAGTGTATCGTTTCGTATTGCGATGAGATCATGGTTGGTTCGTAATTTGAAGGAGAAACAAATCGATTTGAATAAAATATTATTTAAATAATTAAATCATGATTTTTATATTTAATTGTTAAATACGAAAACATCACCTACAATTTAATTTATTAAATTTTAGATGAACATTTAACTCTTTTATAATATAAGACATTACATCAAAATTCTTAAAGATCTTTTCAAATTTATCGACTTCTCCTCTCCTTATTTCTTCCCTATGCTCTATTTCTCAAATTGGTCGATTAACTAAATTTTTAAAAGTAATTGTTGATTTTATATTGATCAAAATTTCATTTTAAATTTTTATTTAAAAATATGAAATTAATATATATTTATTTTTAAAAAATAATTTTATATATTTTTTTATTATTATTAAAAATTAGCAGTTCAATCATATTGAATCATGGTTGAATTAATTGAATCATAATTTTGAAGTTTATGGGTAGATGTATGATACGATTCTGATAATATTGATACTAAAAGGGTGTTTGATTGTTTATAAATTGATCAAATTAACTTATAAATTATAATTATAATTATAATTATTTGGTAATTAAAATTTGTAAAAATATTTATAAATCCAAAAAATACTTATAAGTTAAAAAAATAATAAACTATTCCCACCAGTTTTTTCATTTTGATATTTTTAAATATAACTAAAATAATCTATTTTAACCAATAAAAATATATTTTTATCCTTTTATATTTAACAAAAATTATAACTACACCACATCTTATACCCACTATAGTCTTTTCTCTATTTTATATAATTTATAAACACTCATTTTACCAAACAATTAACTATTTTTAAATAATATTTATCTAAACAGATAACAACTTATTTTTTAAAAAAGGTAAAATGAGTTTATAAGTTAAAAAACTGATCATAAACACTCAATGTTTATAAGTAGTATTTTTTAAACAATGCCAAACGGCCTCTAAATTTAGTAGATAATTTGTCAAAAAGAAAGAAGACAAGTGTGTGGCTAACTCTCAAGTTTTAAGAGAAAAAATTTACATAATTTCAAAAATTATAATTTTAAATATTATTTATCTCTTAATAGTTATAATTTTACAACTTTTAAAATATTTTATCCCTCAAACATATATATCTAGTTTCATTCTGAAATAATCTAGTACTTTTTTTTTTATTAGCACCAATCGGTATCTGAATTTTATTCAATTAATCTGATTTGATTATTATAAGATCTATTAATAAATTCACTCTTTCAAATTATCTAATTTTATTCGGAAATAACCTAGTACTTGGTCACACTTGCTTGGCGATCTTTTCGCTACTAGGCGCATAAAGCGCCAGCACCGATAGAGCGTTAGGCGTGACCTCTTGATGGGCTTGTAGATATAATTCCAATCGAGCCTGCCCAATTAGGTTCCCATGCAAGTGACAAATGGTAGGCTAAATGGGCTTTTTTGGGCCCATTTCTGAGCAACATAATATGACGACCCAAGTAGTGATTTTTAAACGTAGTTAGAGCCAGAATCGAATTCTAAATTATGAGATTGGATAATGGGATAGTTGTTATTGGGCTGTCTCCTTAGAGATTTTTTTTTCTCCTTGTTAAATTAAGATTTGAAATCAAGATCACTAGATTAAGAAAAATGATTGTGACTACTAGACTGTCCATTCAAGAGTAGGTCATCCAATTCTCTCACCCCCTTTTTCGTGGCATCCTATTCTCATTATAGAATTATCAGCCCCAAAACTTTCATATGTCAAACTCAATTCAACTCGAATTGTTCTTCAAGATAAAGAATGACTCACGATGCTGCCTTTCTTTGGAAATTTATATTATATATATTACAATTTTCATCTCATTTCTGATGCTAACATTTAATATTTTATAAAATTATAAAAAATCTATATGACATTATGATTATAAATTCTATTTATAAATATATTTTTTTCTATAATCCCGTGCTTAATTCTCTTTCTATACTTTTCATGCGGGATCCTCAATTTAATTTTAAATTGTTTTACAAGGTTAAGAATGGCTCGTGCTATTACTTTTTCTTTTCTTTTTCTAATATATATATATATATATATATATATAAATTTTTCTATAATTCTCATCTCATTTCTCGTCCTACCAATCAAGTTATTAGTGCATGGTTTTAAAAGAAAATGTTACATATTTTACGATTGTAATTTAAATAACATAATTAAAAAATTACTTATAAAGTATTGTTTAGCATTTTTGGAATTATACAAAGTCTTATAATTGTTTTAATAATTTGGTGATATTATGATAATAAGTTCTATTATTATTATCATTTGAAGCATTATTACACTTTTTTAGATGTAATAATGAGAATTTTAATTAAATATTTAATTTAAATTATAATTAATATTTTTAACGTAAAAAAATAGTTCTCAAACTCTTATTTTTACAATTAATTATTAATTTTTTCATCATATTTTGATTTTTTTTTTTATTTTTAACAGTTACGAAAACTATAAATATACGTATACATAAATATTTGAACAACCAATCTCTGAAAAGACAATTGCTTTTTATTAGTCGGGAAAAAAAAAATCCTATAACGTTAGATCACGACTAAGCAGCAAAATACTATTGATTTTCCCTTGTAATTATCAAAGTGCAAACGTCTATGATTACGCGATCATGGCGGGTGACGTATGTGATCACGCACATCCTCCCCGATTAATAATTTGAATTTGCAGTCCTCCTGCTCTATTTCAATTGTCCCACCACTGCTCAATAGTCACTCTCACTGGTCAATCCCCGAGTGTATAAATACACTTGCAAAGTAGGGGAATTCAGAAAATCTCAGAGGAACATAAAGATAGATACAATTTGTGAAGGGCTCTAGAAATGGCAGAAGAACATGGGTTTCAAATTCCTCGGGTTAAACTTGGAAATCAAGGATTTGAGGTATAAATTCCCAACACCCTATTTCACATTAGTTTCAATTTTGTCATTTTTTTATTTGGATTTGTATCGCATTTTATGTAAGTCCATGGCTAAACTGCATAACTTGGGAACTTGAATGGTTCTTGAGATTAGGAACTCAAGGATTGTAGGTCAAATTTGGTCCTTATCCCTCTTGTTTCTTTATACCCATTTCATATTTGTTTGAGTTTTGTCATTTTGATATGGTTTTGTATCATGCTTTATGTAAGTTCTTGGATAAATTGCATGTATAACATTTTCGTACTTCCCAAAGTTAGGAATTTAGGGATTTGAGCTGAATTTTGGCTTTATCCTTATTGTTTTCAAATATCCATTTCACATGGTTCGAATTTGTCATTTTGATTTAGCTCTTCTTCAAGTTTTAAGGAGTCCCGTAGATTGCATCGTTCAGAATTTGCTGAACCTCTTTTTTTTTCCCCCTTTTGTATGGTCAATTATATCTCCATGGTCTTTGTTTAATTGATATCTGTCTCTGTATTTTATAGGTTTCAAAGTTGGGGTTTGGCTGTATGAGCCTGAGTGGAAACTACAGCTCTCCACTTCCTGAAGAGGATGGAATTGCAGTAATTAAGCACGCTTTCGGTAGAGGAATCACACTCTTTGATACCTCCAATTTTTATGGAGGAAATGGTGCTAATGAAATATTAATTGGAAAGGTAAATAAATTTACATGTTAATGAAATACATGTCATCTCCTTTGAGTAGCAGGCACAAAATTCTAATGTTTCTAAATACATTTTTATGGTGGATGATCTATTTAGAAAGAGTTAACAGAAAGTATGAGTTCTCTCTATTAGAATTAGAATGCCCGGTGAACATCGGAGTTGGGGCAGATAAAAAACACCAATAAGCACTTTCTTGATTGAAGGGTAGATGTCCTGAGATTGAGTTATAATTTTAAAAAGCATTTTAAATGGTTTGAATTAATGGTAAACCAGTGCAACAGTATCTAGAACCTTACAGGCACGGTAAGATAATTTAGTATGATACTTGCATGGGGATGAACTTCTTTACATCATAATTCTTGTTGAATGGTGTCTACCTGAGACGAATACACTCGGAGTGTGCTATTTAGATAAGCGGATTGGTGTATTGGACCGTCAATCTTGTCAATAACATGACCTATCATGATTGGGATGAGTTAAAAAAATAAGGCAAGAGAATCTCTCTAATTAGCTTCATGGGTTTATATCTGAGGATGACTAAAACTTATTTTAGAGAGTGTATGATCGATACAATCACAAAATTTGGTTGCTTTTGCTTTGTGGTTTTAAGTTCGCATTTCATTTGGAGCTTAAGCCTTTGCATCTAGAGAAGGAAAATGCTTGGTTTCGAACCCTTTGGTACTCTTAGTGACTGCAGAATGCAATAGAGCACAGATGATTAGTGTACACTAACAACTGTTGAGACCTTTTGGAAAAGTATTAGATGAATGTTGATGAGGTGGATGAGGATGTTACTAACAGAATACCTGTAAAATCTTTCTTGCGTGCTGCAACTTCTGAAGGCAGTATTAGCTTCACATTGTCAAACAATGGAATCACATTCTATATAATCCTTTAGCTCTTGGAATAAGTCAAGTCAATTATGACCATATTCTATGCTTTCTGGGTTAGGCCAGTGACTTGATCACTAGATTGGATAATAAGGGAGCCTATCCTAAACTACATCTTGGATTTAATTGAATATTTATCTGTTCGATTTGGGCCTCCTATGTATGTATATTAAGGCCTCCATGGATTGTGCTCGTGTACTTACGTGTCAAAATATATATAATTGGCTTAGATTTTCAACTCCATTGCCGCCAGTTTCCTATCTCCACTTGTTGATTACTATTCCATTCATACTAGGTCTTCTTTTTTGTATAGCTTTATCGTGTGCGTTATGTT
Source organism: Dillenia turbinata (assembly GCA_037126225.1). Classification (NCBI taxonomy): domain Eukaryota; kingdom Viridiplantae; phylum Streptophyta; class Magnoliopsida; order Dilleniales; family Dilleniaceae; genus Dillenia; species Dillenia turbinata. The sequence continues at coordinate 19,650,888 of JBAMMX010000025.1, forward strand.
AATGAACTGAAAAATTCTCACCTGTGTCAGGCATTGAAAGAGTTGCCAAGAGAGAAGATTCAATTGGCTACAAAGTTTGGTATTGTAAGATCTGGACCTCCTCTGTTATTGGTGGATGGTTCCCCTGAACATGTGCGCTCATGCTGCGAAGCTAGCTTGAAGCGGCTTGATGTGGAATACATTGATCTGTATTATCAGCATAGGGTGGATACCAAGACACCAATAGAGGATACAGTAAGCATTTGAATTCTCAATGATGCAAGTCTGCACATGCAATCTTTTCAGACCCTTTTACCCATTTGGAAGTGCTTTTTATCACTCTGCTGTTGTTATTTTTATCTGTACCTTGTTGGAACTTTAGATGGGAGAGCTTAAGAAGTTGGTGGAAGAGGGAAAAATCAAGCACATTGGATTATCTGAAGCTAGCCCAGACACTATAAGGAGGGCACATGCTGTTCATCCTGTCACAGCAATACAAATGGAGTATTCCCTTTGGACTCGTGACATTGAGGAAGAAATTATTCCACTCTGCAGGTATCTAGGAAAAGTTTCAATTTATCGTTCATTTTTACTATGGATGGATTTGCCGATGAGAATAACCTTTAAAAGTTAAAACACTGAAGTGAAAGCTAATGTGCTTTTGTGTTATAAGGAATCCATTTTACTGCAAAGGAAGATGATGAAAGAGGATAGGACAACTATTGAAAATAATGCCACTATCACGTGATCTCTTTTTAATACAATTAATTTCTAGTGCTTTTATCCTGAGTTTTCTAATATATACTCTCGCATTTTAAGCTGTCTTTTGAATTGATTTGCCTCTTTAGGGAGCTCGGAATTGGGTTAGTTCCATACAGTCCCCTTGGTCGTGGATTTTTTGGTGGCAGAGCTATAATGGAGAACGTGCCTTCTAATAGTGTTTTGGTAAGTTTCATTAGGTTTGCTCATAGTGTCACTGTTTTTTCCTTCTTCTCAATATAAATCCTTCTTTTTTTCCTTTAATTGAATGTTCATATTTCAAAACTCTAATTTTCCTTCATTTAGAATGCACATCCTAGGTTCCAACAAGAGAATCTGGATAAAAACAAGATCTTTTATGCTCGAGTAGAGAATCTTGCAAAGAAGCATGGATGTACCCCTGCTCAACTGGCATTAGCATGGGTTCTTCATCAGGGGCAGGATGTTGTACCCATTCCTGGTTAGTGATTCTACATCAGCTTCCTCATGTAGTTATCTAATCAGGATAGTGTTTTAGTTCATTTGCTCGTGAATTCTAGGGAAAACTTTCAAAAAGTTGAATTAAACGAGTGTAAAGAGTTTGTTGCATGCTTACTATGTGGAATACCTACAAAGGCCCCTGGGGTGGCCGTGACTTCCCAGTGTCTCAAAAATGCTACTGTCACCCACAATAAATTTGAATTAATCAGTTTAATCATTTTCAAAATATGATATGTCCTTTTAAAAAATTTTGTATTTTTTATTGCAAGCCAAAATACAAAATGTTTACTGCTGTCTTTTGTTCAACACAAGACAAATCTCTAGTGTGTATTTGGCATAACCAATGGCCTATAAATTGCCCACAGGAACTATTAACTGTAATTCTTATTTCAGATTTCCGATTCCTGGTTTGGCCATCTCATAATGTCATATCTGTTTAGGTTCGAGGCAAGTGCATATGACAACGACTATGCATGATATTGCCATCAATTTTGTCAAATTGCTTATTTACTTCAAAATTTTGGCAGGAACAACCAAGATTAAGAATCTGGATGACAACATTTACTCTTTGAAAGTGAAATTGACTGAGGAAGACCTGAAAGAGATTTCTGATGCAGTTCCTATAGATGAAGTGGCAGGTGCTCGAACATTCAAGGGCATGGCTCAGTATGCTTGGCAGTTTGCAAATACACCGCCAAAAGGTTCTCTGGCATAAACTTGAGCTATTTGTGATACATCGTGTTACAAATTTCAGGATATTGGGACTACCTAGGTTTGTCATTTGCAGCTTATGATTGTATAGTGCTTCTAGAATATTTTGACATAAATAATGATCAACATGAATACTTGATGAGATTACAAGTATATTCCATCTATCAATATATGTCACCTTTTCTTATTCTATTTGTATTTGAAGGATGTTTGTCTCTTAGTGCCCTGCTTAAAAAATCTGCCAGATTATTTTCTTCATGACAGTATCTTCATCATCAACTCCTGCGCCAGAGCAAATACCAAAATGGGGATTGATCTGTGAATAGGAATTTCAAATGATTGTGGCTAGAGTTTTCTGGAATAATTATTGCAGGTGAATAATGGATGTAAGGACTGAGATTCGAGCATGCAAAGAATTCAGTTGTGGGACCTAGGCCCGAGAATATGAAATTCTAAATGCATGCTTGTGTCTGTGTGTGTCAAAACCAATGAGTGTGAATGTCACATGCATGTGTGTGATGTGCATGCTACATTCAGCTTGGAGTAGTTGTATCCTAGGGTTTTAAAGGGTGCCTAAAGTTAGTTGGACGGCTAGTGTTTGATCCGAGCTAAGTGTTTCAAGCTGAGAGCTAGCTAAACTTAGTAAGAGCATAGAAGTATATACTAGGGTTTAGGTGTGAGACCCACAGCTAGGGAAAGCATATTCCTATTTCACCTTGGTTGGCCAAATCCTGGGATTAAAGAGAGAGTTGCTTAATTAAGATTAGTTGACTAATCTAAGCCATCAAATCCCTAATTAAGGTTTAAAAATATTAATCATGTCCCACAAAGCCAAAGACATGGCACAAACATGCTTAGTTGACTTTTTAGGCACCAATCCATGCTTATGCATTCTTATTAAATTAAGCTCATGACATGTGTGCCCCTATTTCTTCTTAAGCATAACCTTGAGCTTACTTGTCCGGTTTTGAGCTAACCCAAGCATGCATGTCTTCCTTAAAGTGAGAACTGAGTACCTTAGGCCGCACCTATGCTTATTGGTCCTCTCCTAAGAAATTCCGAAAGCAGTTGTCCTCACCCATGTACATGTCTTTGTCAAAGGAATTAGCTGGTCATTCAAAACTACTAGATTTTATGGCTGATTTTATGGTAGATTCTATATCATTCTATGGCATGTCAAAAGAATTTGCTGATCATTCAAAGCTACCAGATTCTATGGCTGATTGTATGGCAGATTCTATGGCATTCTATGGCAGATTCTATGCCATCCTATGATTGATTCTGTGGCCGATTTTAACCCTGTACACCTGTAATTATTATCTTTATGATTGTAAAGCCTTTGTATATAGAGCACTGTAATATTTAGTTCCAAATGTTTTAGGATAAGTTGAAAATTTTCAAACAATAAACAACATTTTATATGCTGATTTTTGATTAGCACAACCATATATAACGAAAATAAAAGAAGGCTTTTAGGTTAGGCCAAATATTTGCTGATGAGTACTGATAATTAGGCTGCTTAAACTTCTTCCTGGTTTTGAGGGCAGCTTTATCTTTTGCACATGCTGTTCATCCTATCGCAGCTGTACAAATGGAGTATTCTCTTTGGTTACGTGATATTGAGGAAGAAATTATTCCACCCTGCAGGTATTTTAAAATGTGCTTCAACTTAATTGTTCTCTCTTGTTCTCAATGCATCTGTCTATGAAATTAACTTGGAAATTTTAAATATTGAAGAAGATGTTATAAGGGTTTAATCCCCTTTCCTGGTAGAGAACCTAAAATTAGAGAAAGGAGATGGATGGAAAAAATTATGTTCTCAGTTTCTTTGCATTTGCCTCTAACAAAATCATGTAATTTCTTTTTCTTCCATGTAAATAATTGCTAGTGATGGTATCCATAAGTTCTCCGGTATCTACTCTTGCATTTTGAGCTGCTTTTTGAATAAAACTTTCTTTCAGGGGCTTGGAATTGGAATAGTTCTGTACAATCATCTTGGCCATGGAATTTTTGGTGGTAGAGCTATCTTGGATAGTGTGCCTTCAAATGGTTTTTTGGTTTCTTTTGTTGCCGAGGAATCATATTATAGATTTGGAGCATATTATGGCTTTTTGTATATATAGATTTGAAGCATTTACACCGCATTCATGCATCCGAAAATTTGCTTCTTTTATTATGCTGAGCTCATGGCTGTTTCTTTCTATCAGAATATACATCCTAGATTCCAGTGAGAAAGTTGGATAAAAACAAGAAAACTTTTGTCCAAGCAGATAATCTTGCGAAGAAGCATTGATGTACCCCAGCGCAACTGGCATTAGTATTGGTTCTTCATCAAGGGCAAGATGTTGTACCTATTCCTGGTAAGCAATTCCACCTTTGATTCCTCATTTTGTTGTTCTGGTAACCTATTCTGTATATTGTGGTAGTTCATTTGCGCATGAAATATGAAACACAATGGAAGAGCACAAGTAAACAAGTGGATTGAGTTATTGAATGTTTACTCCATGTTGGACCTAAGATGGCCCTAGGTTGGTCGTGGCCTCCTAGAGTTTCAGAATTGTATTGTTTTCCAACTTAAATTCAAAGAGTTCAATTTAATCCTCATAAAAGTGCAATATCACCCACTTTTTTATGTTTTAATTTTGTTATTAATGTTTTTTAAAAAAAATGAAAAACAAAAACAAAAACTGAATTGAGTGAAGTGAGAAAAGTCCTGTTTATTCCACCACATGTTCTTTGGCATGTTGCTTGTCTTGCTTAGCTGCTATGTTTGCAGCAGAATTTTTTCTGGAAAAAAAAGGAACGAAAAAAGTTAGTGAAGTATCTGAAACCACCCATGACCTATAACTTACTCACAGGAACTATAGCCTGTTTCACGTTTCTTACTCCTGGCTCAATTTCCACTAGCTTTACTCTTCATGTCAACACAATGCATGATACTCTCACTGATGCTGGGTTGGAATTTTGGCAGGAACAAGCAAGATTAAGAATCTGGATGACAATATTGACTCCTTGAAAGTGAAATTGACCAAAGAAGATTTGAAAGAGATTTCTGATGTAGTACCCAGTGGCTGGTATTAGAGCGTTCCAGGGCATGGATCAGTGCTTGGAAGTTTGCAAATACACCATCACCACCTAAAGGTTCTTCCACATCCAGCTGAACTGTTATTGATGCAACACTGCAAATTTCTGGCAATTGGGACTTCTTAAAGACTTATAATTATGGTTTATGAGCATATGGTACTTTCTCACGTGTGACAAATATTGTCAATCTACATAGGCCAAAAATGATCATTAGTATTTATCTACCAATAAATATTATATATAGTTCGAATTTATTTATGCTGCACCAATTTTACGAGCATCACTGTGATCTCGCCCCCCCCCCTAGTTCTTTCTGTGCACATTGTATCCTTCTCTTGTGAAAGGAGTGAACTTAGAAATTTATATATATATATATATTTAAGGGGTTACAAGAGATATTTAGGGTGGGGTGAGGTTTATAATTTTGTAGGGATGTAATTTAAATCATAATTTCTGAATTTTTATAAAAATTTTGGGAGGTCCCCAGCCCCTGCCGCTGGCCCTGCCCCCACTCTGGTTGGCCCTGCCTGTGATTTCTGGAGCCAAAATAGTTTGGCAATGAGAGCGCATGTTCATCTCAGTGACGCCAGACTTAAATGAAGTTTAGGCTTTCGAAATGTTTGTGAATGATGTAATGCACAAGGGGAGAGATGACAATGCAATTCTTCTTACTGTTTTGACATGTGTTCTTGGTTAACATTTTGTCTGTTCATCAATACCGAAAAAAATCTTGTCTATCTTGTATTTGCTCTTGATTATTACATATTCATTTGTTGAAAAATTTTATAATTTTTCTTATACTTTTAACATAAAAATTTTTGTCATGCTAGTCAAATGTAAAATAGTTTTTGAGGAGCAAACGAGGATGTGTGGAAAGTTGTCTGGAAATTTTTATTTCAGAGATTGAAATACAGACTTGGGTGACAGAGTTTAGATGGCTACACACACCAAATATAAAACTCAAATCTAACAAGTTCCCTGTTATTTTCATCTGATTTCTAATACCAGACAATGACAAATTCAATCAAAAAAACATCATCAATAATTCCCACATTGTTGATGTGGGTTTCAAATAATAATAATAATAATAATAATAATAATAATAATAATAATAAAGTGGAGGCAAAAACCCCATGTCCAAGTTCATTGCTAAATCATCTTCGGCTTAGCAGCATGGTTGGCTTTAGCCTCAAGATGTCATGATCCTCGCATAGTTTTGCTGTCTGTTCTTCTGGTAAGGTCACCATTACTGTCCTCCCAAGCCCCTCTTCTGGCGAGGGCATCACCATTATCAGCCCTTCTCCTTCCACATTCCCCACATGATATGACACGTGGAGCGGCTTCTCATCCTTCTCAAACATCACAGCGTACATCAATGGTTGGGATGCACTCTCTGTAGGCCCCTTTGGAGCATTCATGTGCTCCATACTCACACAGGTCAGCTCAGGTCCATACATCCTAAATGGTGGTGCAAGCTTCTTCCCCTCCCTTCGTGAATCTAACCAGTCAATCACAGACCAAAACTCCTCTTCCTCGATACCCGCCACATGGCTATGCACTAACTCCGCCACGTGGCCTAAATCCCCACCCTCCAAATCTTCAGCATTTGTTGACAGAAGTGAAAAATGCAAGGCATTTCCAAAGTAACCATAAGGTAATGGTGCTTGCATTAGCTTCCTAAAGTCTATACATATTGAGAGAGCACACTGATCACCATATGATTTGGATTTTAATAGCACTATCCGTAACCAAAAGAGGGCTGCTAGTAGATCAAATGGGGTGGCATTGGGGCACTTGTTTTGGACCTCAGAAAGGCAATTTTTGATCATATGGCTAGAGAACCTAAAGGTGACAGTGGACATTTTCGTGGGGGATGATACTAATTTGGACTTGGTGGCATAGTAGTTGGCTGATTGAGTGTCAGTGTTTGGATTAGGCCGTCTGCGGAGTGCTGGTGGGTGAAAGAAGGGCGCGTGCGCTATGGCTTCACGACGGTGAACCTCCGACCATGACTTGAGGAGAAGGGTTGCACTTGTTGGGTCAGCATTCAAGTGGGTGCAGCTTAGACCAATGGCTACTCCACCTCCTTCAAATTCATTTATCTGGAAAATAGAAAAAATTTAATCCAACATTGAGAAATTTAATCAGTGCCACTTGGATTGATCACAGAGAATGCTAATAGGTGGTGTTTCCAAAACCCGAACTTCTCTTAAATTATCTCAAATAAAATAAATAAAATTTATATAGATAATATAAGATTCTAACTTTAACTTTTTTTCTATAAAGAAGATTTAAATTATTATTATATTAGCAAATTTTTGCATTAGAAAATAACATAATTTTAGTTAATTTTTCGTGAATGCACAATAATTTTTTTTATACAAAAATTTAACCAATCCAATTCGAGCAGTCTCGGAGCTGGTCAATTATTTTAACACCTTATTTTTCATTCCCGTGACTTGAAATCCAGACACGAGAATCACCGGGTGTTGGTTGAATGCATAATAATTGTTATGCGCAAGTTGTTGCCATAAATTGTAAGGGTGACCCTATCCTTTGGAGCAGCTGACAGTAATGGTAAAAGAAATTTTCAGAGGCTATTCAATTTCTATCCATCAACCTACTAAATATTTTTCTTTTCTTTCTCAGGTTTTTGCCAAAAGATGGGACGAGATTGAAACTGGGCCAATTACGCTACAAAAGCTGGTGGTTTCTACTAATTTAGACTCCATTTAGGGCAATGAAACTGGGCCCATAGGAGAACCAAATGTGAAAGTGTGGCAAAAATTTAAGAAAACCTTGGAATTGGTCCCACAAGTTTTCAAATTTGCACAACTTATTTTACCCTGTGCATCATCAAATGCTAGATGGGACAAAGTATAATGCTGCAAAAACCAAATATGAAATGATTAAAAAATATGAAATAGATAAATTTAATTGGAATCGATGGGAGAAAATTAGATTTTCATAATTAAATTCTCGATTTTAAATCTTAAAAATAAAAAAATAAACTTTTGAACAATCAGCCCCGATTCTAAATTGAATTTCATAATTACTCGAATCGAATTAATCAAGTTTTGAGATATTGATAGCCAAATATTATAAAAAAAAAAATTCACTTTACCCCAAAACTTGCATTAGAACATTAACAAATACCTGCAATCGAAAAGGGGACCAAATCCTAGGATCTTCGGGCATTTTATCCCATGACGTGAGATCAAGTTCCTCAAACGCATCAGCAGATCCGAGCCACTCATCAAGAGTAGTCCCCACAGTAGCCCGCAGCACCCGCAACCCAGCATCGTTACAATTCACAACCCAGTTCCCATCATCGTCTCGGGTTAACCGACCCGTGACAGGCGGGTAATTGGACAAGGCTTCACAAAGAGAAGCTCTTAGCGGGTCCAAGTCAAAACTGTTAAACGGGCTGACCCGGTAATAAAGGACCATATGAAGCGTGTGAAGACCCATGGACTGGTCCAGAACCGAAAGCGGGTGGATCTTACCCGGTTTGACCGGTGTGCTCGAGACTTGTGTTAGCTTGGAGTGGACCTTTACTCGGGTCTTCATTTCCGACATTGTCTCTGGCTAGAAAAACTGTTGTACAACTCGAGAGAGTGAGAGAGAGAGATTAAAATGGAGTGGATTGAGAGAGAGAGAGAGAGGGGGGGGGGGTTTGAAGGGGCAAATAGAGGTGGAGGTAAATTAAAGATGGGAAACGGGTATCCGTTGTGTTTCATTAATGATGCAGTGTGGAGGTGTCAGCAATTATGTGGGACATAATTGACATTTTGGATTTTCCCCTTTCTAAAATAGCATATTATATATATTTATATATATACACAAACGATCTACGTGTATCTATCACTGATCAATATTCAAATTATTTAATTATTTCAATTCAAATACTGTTTCTTGTATTTTATAAGTTAACATTTTTAATATCTACTTTTTTATTTTTAAAACTTAAATTTAAAATTTTAATTAAAAGAATTTAATATGATCAGATATCCTAAGATATTAATTTGAACAAGAACTCCACTTGACTTGCTCCAAATGGAGCTAAGTCTTCTTCTATATCCCTTCCTCCACTCCTCCCCCCCCCCCCAAATGGGGAAAAGGTTTGAAGCTATTGTTTAGATGCTAATATGGTGCTCCATATTAAATTTAGAGGGTTATATTGTAACTTTATGGTATCGAATAATGGTGTTTTTTGAAATTTTCTTTTTCAGAAAGCTTAAATCATGCCTTTAAAAATTTATAATTAAAAATAAAAAGCTTTTGAAAAAGTATGTGTAAAGAATGATTTATTAAATTGGGGGAGGGGGGAAATAGGCCACTGTGGCCCCCGGGCCACCCATGCATGAAATCACACACATCAAATATTTCTATGATGACAAAACCTTAGGGCTGTTTCTTTTGGGACAGCTAACATAATAGAATCAAACCTTTGACGCCTAAATTTAGGAGCTTGGTACCATGGTCCTTTTCTTGTGTCCCATTCTAGTAATTGATTACTCAAATCTACTCAATGGGACAACTATTATTGAGCCCTATTTGTGTGATTGAGCATCATTAACACCTCAAAATTCTCCTCCAATTTTAATTTTATTCACGCAATTCTCTTTTTGTCAACCATTTTTCTAAATTTTTTTTCTTGCTTGCATAATAACAAGCCAAGTGTATAAATAGGGTGTAGGGCGTTGCACCGAGACATTAAACACACAATTATATAAAAGCATTAAACTTCTCTCTCTCTCTTTTTTGTAGATATATAACTAGCATCTGGTAATTATTTTGAGACTGACTAAATCAAATTCAAATTGTATTGAAACCCTATATCTCTTTTTTAGAATAGTTAAATTGGCGGACATTTGATTAATCAGATTTATTTAAAATATGGTGTAACGTATTAATGAAATTTGTATGTTAACATTTACAACAGGTGTTAACCTTTATATTGATTAATTTCATTGTCAATTTGTGGTTTAGAATTTTTCACAGTTTTATAGATTTAAAAAAAAATTCTCACCTCCAATGGCAATAATACTTTAGGGGCATGAATGACAGCTAGTGAGAGGTTGAGATGTTGCGTCAAGCAATAAATGGCATTCCTTGTCATAATGATCCAACTTCCAACTTTTAGCTGATTTTGATATGGCAGACCAATCTTTTTCGGGCCAACATCTCAAGAGGTCTCAGTTTTAGGGTTTGTATCCTTACACAAATTTGTATGTGCCCCTTCTTGATTTTAAGATGGATTATGTGCACATTGTTAATTTTTAATATATGGCATTTATTTATGTTTTTTTTTATCTTGATTTAATCATCACCTGATATCTATAACTGTATTCTAATTAAATCAGATTGACTTTCTGTCGGGTCCAGATTGATCCAGTTTAGTTTATTTATGTTTTACAATAAATATATAAAAATTTATTAGATATATGATATCGAAATTAAATTTTTTTTTGTTTAACAAATAAAAGCGAAATAAATTAACTTTTAAAAGGAGACATATAAAATAGCTAATTTAAAGATTTAGAATTTGTCAGAAGCTTTTAAAGCATGTGAGACAATATTGGCTGAATATTTGGATTCCTTGATACCAGTGAATGGGCACTAATTATTCTGTCAAGCATAAATTAAGAATGTTGTCTGTCTATGTATATCTAGGGTTTTTGAATTATTGACAAGTGTTGGTCCTCAAACTGCATTATCTCCCTGTTTTAGCTGGCCATATAAATTCCTAGTCAGTATTTCACACGGAAGAAGCCTTTTCTTTTATTCTCGATTTACATGGTTGTTTCATCAGGCTATGTAGCGAATTGATAATTTAGTTTAAGACTTGCAGTGATCTATTTCAAGACTACTCTCTCGCACTTTTGGTTCTGCGGGGTTGTAGAAGGAAGCGCGGATGGTGGAAGTACTTGGCATGTTTTGGATAAACAGAATTCTCAGATGTTTGAGGAGTGTTTTCAGAGGAAAACATATGGGGTTAAATCCACCGGCATCAAGTGCAATGTGTTCGGGTAATTCCAAACTGGGAATGGTATATTCCCTAAATAATCTTTACTTCTACGGACTTCAAACTAACACATGGCCTTCAGATTTAGGTTCCTAGCTGTTCGGGATGTCCAAGAAAATTCACGCCTACAACTGGGAAGCATTGACCTGTACTGTAGAAGAAACTAAAGGTGTTCATTAAGGATGCAATAATCTGCACTCCTGAAACCAGCATGGAGTAATTAATCATGCCCATGATATGCTTGTAATAAGGTGCATTGCAAGCAAACTTGATGACCACTCCCATCTTTGCCCTTCAGCAAACAATTGTTTCTTTTGTCCTCAAGGGGAGTGCCTGATGGTCATAGCCCCCCTCCCCTAATCTGGGATGTCGGGTTTGAATTTTGATGTAACCAAAAAATAAAAACAATTGTTTCTTTTCATAAGGTTTGAAGTGGGAAGGCATAGCCATAAGGTAACTCAACAAAGTCAAGGGTTAACAACTTGATTGGATAGCCAGCAGGTATAGGCCTTATCAGATGAGCCCCAAGGAAAAGTTATGGGGGAATTCAAGAAATTATAATGTGTTTCCCTTGTTTGTGTTGCCAAGTTTGTTGTGGAAGTTCCATCTATTTAAAAGTTCTCCCTGCAGCGAAATTATAATGTGCTCTCTAACAGCTATTTATGCTCCACATTGTTGCCTAGCTATTTATGCTCCACATTGTTGCCTAGAATTGTAAGAAAGAGGGAGATTCCTCAACACATATGGTGAGATTGCTCCTTTTATTGTTATATCTGTAACACTTGTCGTGTTATTTTTTTTTTTTTGGTTGCGAGTACCAGGACTTGAACCTTGGCCCGAGGTTAAGTTCTCAAACGACCGTAACCACCGGACCCAGAGCTCGCGGTAACACTTGTCGTGTGTGAATTATAGATATCCTAAGAATGGGCTTAAGCCCAATGAGATACAAGAGCAAAATTGGAGTCAAATTTTTTGCCTTAGCCCTGTCTCCAGGCTCACGGATTATTAAATTTTGGGCCTCACAATACCGACGGCGACGGCCAAGGCCGAGAACTCTGGGACATGGGCTAGGACCCATCCAAAAAGCCTTGGTACCTTGGCCTATAAGATTAACAGGACATGATGGACCAATTGTGGAGCCTTTTGGACCTTGGGCTCCTGATAATGGTATACAAGAGACCCAACAGAGATGACCAGGTGTATATGAACAACTTGATCCAATCACAGGTCACGTCACTGGGATAGATCACCTGACCTTTTAATCAATGATCTTGAGTTCGAATCTTGAAAGTGAAAAATACCACGTTTGAAAAATCATAACTCACCACAAAATGAGACCTCAATCAACTCGACCTAAATTAGTCAGAACGAAACTTCGAATAATAATCAGTAAACCAAGTTCAGGGCACCAAAAAAAAAAATTCACAGGTCACATTTGCCTGGTATGGGCCCAGCGGCCTAACAGTGACTCAATCCCCCCACTAAGCCCAACTTGATCTAGCCCACCCTTTTAGAAGGCCAGGGTTAGTTGCATAAAGTCCTTGCTCAATCCAATGGGGCGAACCTCTTACACTGGTCCAAAGCTTACCTTGCTTGCAGGTTTTCAGCCCCTTCAAAAATATAAAAGGCAACTAGAAGTACAGTAGTGATACCAGAGCTCCAGAATTTTAACCATTTCAAGCATCAGACTGCAAGTTTCCGAATTGCAATGCATGTAAAAACTTAGGCAGCGATGAATGCGGCATCAACCAGCTAGCTACCTAAGCATTATTCACGACATCAAAAAAATTACCCATATAAGCACAAGGGAGTCATCCACCAGACAAGTTCTATAAATGTGACAAGAAATGGCCGTTCAAAATATACAGTGAACATCACAATAGATCATTTTCTTTCCAGCATCTGGCCACTCCCCAAGACCATTGATAAACTTTTTCAAACCCCTCAAGAATGCTTTGAACACCCCCTTTTTGTTTTTTCCTTCCAATTATGCATATTCATGCTTTAAGGTCAGTGATCCTCAATCTTCTTTAGGCCCTTCATGTCTGTTGTTTCCACACTGCAAAACACACACACATTATACATTAAATCAAGGTAGAGGACTAATTATTTTTAACAATTCAATTGAAAGACTTCAGCCCGCTGGTTTAATCATGTATGCAAGTATATTGAATTCAGATTGCCTGATTTCTAAAGAATTTTGAACCATGTCCCTAGCTAAATTAAGAACCTCTGAGGAAGCACCATAAATGCCCGTTTGGTAGGGCTTTTTTTGGCCTTCTCTTCTCCTTATAAGGAGAAGCAAAAATTAATAACTTTTAAAATTAAGTTAAAAGTTGTTTGATAATTCTATTTTAAAAACAACCTTATTTTATAGTTTTTAAATAAAGTTAAAAATAAAAAGTAAAAAATAAAAAATAAAAATTAAAGAAAAAGAGAGGATATGAGGGTAAATAAATTTATAATATAGACATATTTGAAATTTTATATTCCTTAAATGAGGGTATAAATGGAATAAAAAAAATAAAAAGCTAGATTTTAAAAATAAGGAGAAATAAAAGCTCCTCCCAGGAGCTTTTACTTAAAAGCTACTTTTTGAATTTTTATTCATAAAAAAAGCTCTTCTTTTTTTATGAGCTTCTAAAAAAACCCGTTTGGTGAGTCTTCTCCTTAGAAGGAGAAGCGAAGCCAAAAAAAAAAACTCTACCAAACGGGAAAAACAAAATAAAATATTCAGTCCATCATCTTAACACAAAATGAATCTAACCCAAAGTTGTATTTGCCTGCCAAAAAGAAAAAATGAAAAACAGTCATATTTCATCTTCAATATCATATGCATGGTTAAGTTAGCTGCATAACACAATTTAGCATCGAAATTCTGCATTCAAAAAGTTAAAACATCTCCGTCTTCATCTATGGAACATAAGGTTTATTTCTCATTATCTTTACAGTCTTCTAATTAAGTTGCCATTGGTTATGACCAATCCCAAGGTCATAATCAGTGACAGATCTAATATGGCAAAAAGATTTTATTTGTTTATTTATTTATATTTTATTGGAAGGAGTAAAAAGAACATTTTGAAGAGATTGTAAGGCTCAAAACCATGTATTCAAAAAGTTGTCCTTCACAGAGTAGAGGAAACTTCAATTCTATAAAAGACCAAAATCCCTAAAGTAACCAAGGCCTCCTTATCTGTAGCTAGATCAAACAAGTACAAAAGGTTGTCCTACAGCATGTAGAGGCCACTTCATGTGTCATTCCAGAATCCACTCCCTACTTTAAAACACACACTTGCCAATTCTCTGCCCCCAATCACAGCCATCCAAAAGAACTCTTTCCACTGTAGATTTCCACCACTTCCCTAACAAGGTTCCATTAAACTCCAACAAAAACCAATCCCTCATAGACCATTTGACCACATTCCAATTCCCTATATAAAACTGTGCATTCCCTCCTCCAAGTTAAACTACAAAAGCTTCTCTAAATGCCCTAAATGGTTTTGGCAGCGAGAAAGAAATCAGAAAGAGGCATAAGTGGACAACAGAAGAAAGGAAACTTGGGTAAGAAAAGGAGATATTTCTACTTTACAAAAAGCTTATTTGAACTACAGACCGCTTCAAAACATATGAAAATAACATTGATGTGGCAATTATTTCACTTCAACAATATAATTATTATGGCATCATCAACAAATAAAAGAAGAGAGACCTTGATCATAGTATTAACCCTTGGGACATGTTTGGTAGGGGAGAAAAATTTTAAGGGAGAAAAATTAAAAAAAGGAGAGAGACCCTGATCATAGTATTAAACCTTGGGACATGTTTGGCAGGGGAGAAAAATTTTAAGGGAGAAAAATTACAAGAATAACATTTCAAAGTGTAAATGTTACTCCCACAATATTTCCCCTTTCCTCTTGTTTAGCTGTGCAAAGGCAGTATTTGATGTATGGGGTAATCAGAAAAAAAAATGTAAAACGGTAAAATCAATTTAGTTTATATTTTTTCTCTAAATACATTGATTAAGTTTTCTCAAAAAAAAAAAAAAAAAAAAAAAAAATTAAAATTAAAATTAATCTCTCCAAAAATAAACACATTAATTTTCTCTCTAAAAAAATAAATCTAATTCATATTCTTTTCCCTACAACCTCATTGATTTTAAGTTTTCTCTCTCAACAAAAACCAAAATTAATTTTTTTTTCCTCTCTAGAACTGAGTACATTAATTTTCTCTATCTAAAAAAGTCATTTTGATTCACATTTTCTCTCTTAACACATTGATATTTTCTCTCTCTAAACTACAAAATGTAGTTTCTCTCTCTCAAACTAAATACATTAATTTTCTCTCTGAAAAATTAATTCAACTCATATTTTTCTTACTAAACTCATTGATTTTAAGTTCTCTCTCCTTACAAAAACCAAAATCACTTTTTCTCCCTCTACAACTAAGCACATTATTTTCTCGTAATAAAAAAATTAATTCACATTCTTTCTCTTCAAACGTATTTATTTTTTCTCTTGCTAAAAAAGTAAAATTTAGTCTCACTCTCTAAAACTAAACACATTAATTTTCTCTCTAAAAAAAGATTTAATTCACATTTTCTCTCTCTAAACATAATTATTTTAAGTCTCTCTCTAAGAAAGACTAAATCTAGTTTTCATTATCTATAACTATAGCACATTAATTTTCTCTCTCTAAAAATTTTCTCTAAATTTAATAATTTTTAATTCTCTCTAGAAAATAACTTTAGTTGGAATTTTCTCCATAAATACATTTGTTTTAAAATTTTAAGGAGGTAATTTCACCGTCTTTCATCCCCAATCAAACATGTCCTTGGTTTCATCTGCTCCTAAGCATCCCTACACTGGGTAATGAGGGTCATCTTGCTTAACACATCCATTGCCAAATGAACAAAGAAGTGACAGGGTATCTCTCATTTTAAGCACAGACGGTGGAAAAAAAAAATGAAAGACCTCTTACTAAAATGGAAAAACCTGAAATGACTTCCAAATAACATAATTGTAGGCTTCTCCATGTCTAATCAACAGCCCACATTTCTTCCCCCTTCACTTAACTTAGCACATATGCCATTTCATTTCCACCGACCTTGCCAAGGATATCCTATGCCCCTGGAACAGTGCTGAAATTTTGCAGCAATTTATACTGTTAACTCTTCCAACCTTCTAGTCAACACCTTCAGCAAAAGTTCACACACCCTTATTCTCATAAGTTTGCCTCTTCAGAATAAAAACCAAAAAAAATATCACTTGAAACTTGCAACGAGCTCCCTATTACGCATCGAGCTTGGCTTCCAGTTACTTGAGATGCCTAATTTTCATAACCCTGGTTGACTTAAAATGCCCCCTTCCCCATTACTATTTCCATGACTATAAAATATATTTTCAATAGATTTGATCTCAATCTCATCAAGAACAAGCATTTAGCATTTTGACACCTCCCACAAACCACAAATGTTTTCTAGATCAATGCTTTCTGCAATGGATTCATTAAAGAATCATACTTTTGGCACATTATTAGGAACGCCCTAGCCAAATTCGTGCTTTATTTCTCAGAAACCATCACCACTTCAAATTGTTCGGTTCCTCACCATAGACCAACTTAGATCACTACGGTGTGCATATGCGAAGCATAAATAATCTTTATTGTGTTGGGGCATAAAATGAGATAATCTACTTGAAATCATGAAACACACAAAAACAAAAATATCTATTTAATCAAAAGGGAAAAAAAATCTAAAAACAAGGAAGAAAACATTGATTCTTTTAAATCAAATTCAGTCATGGTATTGAACTACTAAGCGGGAATAATATGTGAAATGATCTATGTAACGTCCAAACCTAATTTTGACCACTAAGAAGCTAATTTTGACCACTAAGAAGCCATTATAATTATGCAGAAGCCATCTCCAACATAGAAGATCTATCACCATCACCTCATTGATTCCGTAGTCGGGAAGATGAAAGCTATTAACACATGCAAATGAAAAAATTATCAACCAATTCCATACAACATAATATTCCAAAGATGACATTTGTTAAATTATTTTATTGTCAAGATCTCATATAATGTATTTTTTTTTTTTTTTAAGAAATGAAATATAAAATAACCGTCAATGGGAATTATCACACAATATATTTCTATATCACTTGGTGTCTGAACCCTATAGGACCTCGTGACATGAATAACACCAATTCAAAGGCCCATTCCATTTCAGGTAACTTTGTCTATTGCATGCTCAACCACCAACTCTGCAGATATGTAAGAACTTTTTCTATCGCATAGTCTAGAATTGCCAAAAGGGACAACTCCCATCTGCATACCTCAAGCATGCACCAGAAAAAATATATCCATGACAGCTAAGTGCTTCACCATGAGATTCTAATGTAGAATGACAATAGGAGAATAGAAAGGGAAGAAGCAGCTGAAGAAGATAGAGATGAAATGAGAGATGGGGGTTTTCAGAATCCACAGGTAACTTAAAGACAAGGCCCAATTCAATTCATTAATCAAAAGATCATGACAAATAAAATCAAAAGCCTAAATATATGGACAAAGCTCTAAAACAAATGTGGAAATAATATCAAAAGAACAATCTCACAAAAATTAGAAATAAACTAAATAACATAAACAATTCTAAAACTCTAAAATTAAATAATTTTATGATATATTCGGCATCAGGTTCTTAAGATTGTGTCCACCAAACCCTATATTCCCTCTTTCCCATAGTTTGACCAATATATTCACTCTGCACAACAAAGTTGTTCTCAAAAGAAACAATATAGCAGGCAACAATCAGTGTCAAAACACCAGGTCAGGTTAGGTGGGCAACAGATTTCTTAGGAAAATCTTTATGCATTTGTAAGAGGATTACTTAGACAAATGCACATGTTAGAAAGAAAAAGAAGAAGCAGCTTTAAAAAATATAATGAAAAAAAGAACATAACATCATAGCATGCGTAATAGTATAAAATGGTTAGGAAGAGATGAAAGAATCCAAAATATTGTGGATTCAATAAAAGAAAAAAAATAAGGATGATAAAGTACTTACGTTGTACCATACAGTACAATCTTTTGCACTTTTGTAATGTCAGAGCCAGATTGATTATCCTCAATGAACATTGTCAAGCTGATCCAAGTTAATGAGTATGTCGGTGGGTCAGCCAAAGCACAAAAACAGAAGAAAGATAAGCATACAAGAAGTAGAAGACAGGTCCCACATACCTTCGAACACTTTGAAACTTCACATACTTTAGCACTATTGGTTTTCCCTATGGAAATTGCAAACAAAAAAAAAAAGAAATATAAGGCACTTCAGAATATTAGCAACAAAATCTGTTTAATACTATGAATTTCTCTTCTATAAACAGGAAAAAGTTTCAAAATAGAATTAATTAACAAATAATGGAACAACACAACATGAGTCGTTTGCTAACAAAGGAACTCGACTAAAAAAAAAAAAAAAAAAAAAAAAAAAAAAAAAAAAAAAAAAAAAAAACCCATGTCTTGGTCAATATCCCATAAATAAATTATCAAATTAAAAAAAAAAAAAAAAAAAAAAAAAATCACCTCCTAATAGAAAGAGGGCAGAGAATCTACTGAAATATATCATCAACAAAAATGAAAGCATAAGCTCACTAAAGTGCCAAGAGATAGGATGGTAGCATTAAGAATTGCAGGGAAAATTAGGGTGGTTGCATTAAGAGATGCAAGAAAAACTAGCCATCGAAATATAATAGAATATTGTATCACCTGAACACGATGTGTAACTGTATGTATAAACACAGCCATTTTATGGTAAAAACTACAAATAATCCTAGTCTTTGACAAATCAAAACTAAGACAATCTTTGCTCATTTCTTACAAATTAACCCCTCATTGCTAATGGAAGTCACATTCATTTTTTCAATAAAAATAATAAGATAATTTATTTAGATAAAGAGAGAGAAATGATAACAAAGGGAATAAGATATCCTCCAGAAAATAAACTAAAGCAAAAAGAAACAAAGTTACATTTATTTGATTAATAACCAGCTCCAAGACAAGTAGAACGAGAGGAAAAAAAAAATCTCACAATATAAGGACATGCTAAATAGAAACTTTACCTTAAGATGATCAGGTGATAAAATAGCTGTGTCACTTGGTAAGAAGTCATTCACATTACTGCCACATCAACATCAGTAATGACAGCATTCAGATAGTACTACTGAGAAGGAAAATATTACTAGTGCTACATTCAAACTGCAATGTGCAATGGTAATCAATTCCTTAAAAATACCTGAACCCCATATGCTCCTTATTCATGAAGAATTTTACAGTCTTGGGACCTGAGAAGCAACCTTTATGTTAACGTCTGTATTTAATTATACCAATTACATAAAGGGGAGGGAGCATTGAAAACTCAGGCCCTGCAAGTAAAGTCCAAATGCAAAAAGGAGGCAAAACCACAATTCTGCAACAGCCAACAACATTCAAGAAAACAGACAGAGGATACAACTCGATCACCAACACTTTAACTCTAGTATCCACTTCGGTATGTTAGTCCTAACGGACTAGAGAAGTCACATTATTCTTTTTAACTTAATGTGGTTTATACTTTATATACGGCTCTTTGCGGGGGATCACAGATTTGTAAGGCTGAATTTATAGAATTGAACTGAGATTTGTTCATAATAATTACATAAACAGCTGCATTTCCCAATAGTAGCAGCAATAAGACAAAACAAAAATTGCCAGCTTATTGTCAAATACAGAGAAACTCTTTATGTATAGTGATGCAAATTGTTAAAGACCAAAACTTCCATTGAAGCCTATTGCTTTTTCCCCATATGCAAAGCTACTCTTTCAATAGCATTTTTGAAAAAGTAAATGCGGGCATTTAATTCATTAGGTGTTACATCTTCAAATTATCATAAGGATATAGAGCACAAAATCATTCTAAATCACATCAAAATAATCATAAATCATTCTAAATCACATCATAAGAATCATAGTTGTTGTCGAATCTTAATTGAAGAATTTGATAAAGCCTATTACACTAACAATGGATCACGAGCGACACAAAAATCTTGCACAACTGCCAGAATTCAAGGGAGTGAATATATAGTCAAAAGGTTACTCAATGCTCAAAGCACCCCAATATATGAGGCCTAAAATTGATGCTGGACAGAAGCAATGTTATGGGACTAGATAGCACTCTTGTTTATAGATTAGACAAGGGAGAGTACTTTTTTAACAGGTTCCCCTGTTTTAATTTTAACATAGAGACATAGGAGGCCTTAAGAGGAAGTAGCAAAGCCAACCAAACCCTCTGCTTCTAGGATTTTTGTTACTATCATATGGGGCCACTATAAACTCACGTGCTACCATAGGCATTGTAAATTATCTTTAACATTAAAATGGGATGTTTCAAACAGCATATACCTGAATAATTATTCCCAATATGGGAATTTCATTTAACAAGGAAAGTTCAGGATTTTGAGAAACTGTGACTCAAAAGAACACAAGAAGGTAGTGAACAATGTTTCTAAAGCGCACTACAATTATGTCTGACCAATATTCTGAAATGAAGCTTCATAAATTTATGTGGACTGGAGCTTCATGGCGTCGAATATTGCATAAATGAGAATCAAAGATGGAGTGCCAAAGTTAAAAAGTGATAGACTATGAGTCCACGAAACAGCAAAAAATATCTCCTGAATAAGGGAACCGAGAACAGATGCCTGCATCAGTTATACCAAAGCGTGAAGAATGTGCTCATCCAAGAGAACTAAAAAAAAAATGATAAACAAACTACAAGTAGAGAAAAAACCTAAAACAAGCAGTATGTATGCGGCTGTAGAAAAAGTTGTATGAAAATCTAGTCCTGAAGACATGGTCACAAATCAATTCTTTTCAGTTAGGTCATGTCAAGTTAATGTGATGAGATAGGATATAAAGCAAATCATTAAAATTTTTCTTTCATCTCAGAAAGCCACTGAATACTAACTAATAATAGCTTATAAGTCAAAGTTATTTCTCTTCTGGTCCTCAACATGTTTTTCCTCATTTAGGAGATGAGCATTATCTATATAACATATGATTTCATCAGATCCCACTGAGATCTGCTCAGATTACATTTGGTGACAAGTTTTACCTGACAAGCATCCAAGTACGAGGTACAATGTTTCTCAAATGAGAGTGATCAAAATCATACAATGCATTTGTGAGATTAAAACCCTTAACCTAAAACCAAGCCCTCCCGCCCACAACCAACAAAGCAAAAGCAACCATCAGATATTAAATGATTTCTTCAGCAATTAAGAACAAGGGCCGAGTGCAAACAAATTTAATTAAATAAAATAATTTCACCACATAAAATGAGATGAAGAACCAGATTAAGAAACAGATCCACTCACCTTCCTCTTCAGGACCTTTAATGACTATGGCATAGAGTTTGATAACTTGTGTAAATGGTATATATATTAAAAGCTGCTCATCTGCATCACTCTCCAAATTCAACCCATCATCTTCCCTGTAGCCCTAATTCAATAGCAAACATGTTACAACCAACCGTCTAACAGAGGTGCCCCATAATTTTCAAAATACAATGAACTATCCTACTATACACATAATTCCCCAACACCCAATGAAAAAAAAAAAAAAAAAAAGACATAACATTTGCATAATAAAAGAGAGAGAGAGTCAACAGAAGAATCCGGTTATCCAAATTTCTCCTCAAGTTTAAATGAACAAATAATACAGCCCAAAGAATCAGAAATTTTCTTGTTCATAGTTTTTATCAGGGCAAGCAAAGATTGAGGATACAAAATAAAGAACCCTAATCTGCGTTTTGTTCGTTAGAACCCTGAATTCAAAAACAAAACCCTATCTGTAACAATTCCAAAATCGATGGCCAATTATCTTACTACTAAGCTTTCTAAGCGTATAACCCACAACCCTAACTCTATAAACAAAAGCCATAATGTTCACTTTTATGCGGAAGCTATCAACAGAAAATAACCCTAATTTCAAATTTCACCACGATCCAAAATAAACGAAAAAAACCGCCAAAAAATCACCAAAGAATACCAATATTTTTTTTCTTTTCTCCATTTTTGTACTCAAGAAACAAAAAGAGAGCTCAAATTTCTAATATGAAAAATAAAGAATGATACAAGTCTAGGTAGAGTTTGGATTTACCTGTTTGAGAGCGTTGGCAAGAGAGTGACTAGAACTCTGGTTGAGGCATTCAACGCCGGTCCAATCCACGAAGTCGAGAAGGTCAACCTGATCGATTAAGGGGTCCCATGCACAGATTCTTGAATCAGTGAAAAAAGGAATGTAGAGAGCGAGCGAGAGACAGAGAGAGAGGGAGAGAGGGAACCTGGCCTCTCTGACTTGCAGAGACGGACTCGGCAGCAGACATGGCGATGGAAGGGAGAGAAAGAGAGTTGCGTGTGTTCAGAGAGAGAGAGAGACAGAAGCAGTGAGAAGTGATTTGCCGATGGGTAGGGGAAATGCGTCGTTTAAGTACTCCGTCCAAAGCAACGTCATCACGTGAAACACGCAACTCAAACGTTTTCCTACAAAGATACCAAATTTTTTTTTTTGCATAATAATTTCATTCGTCTGCGGACAATATATTATATAAATTTTCAATTATTAAAATTATATGAAAATGCCTACTAAAATAAAATTATATCACATTACTAATTAATCAAATTAAAATCCTCATAAATCAGTTGAATTTGCTAAATATTTGCAAACAATATTTATCGAATATAATAAATATCTTACTCTAAAATTAAATAAAAATAGTGAATAAATTACAGTATTGTTGTTTTCCAGAGCAATCCTTATTCTTTTGGAGCCCTTATCTCTAAAATGTGGTTTAATTTTTTTAGTTTCAGAATGTCTTGATTTTTGAGAATATGAAGTTTGCATATAAGAACATTAGTTTGCAAACTATGAAAAGGAAAGAAACAAAACAAGTGTTATTGTGATGTCCAATACTCGGCAGTCACCGGAGAGAAGCAAAAGAGGTGCAAGAACGGAGAACCTAGTAGAGAATTTGAACTACATATGCAAACACAAAGGATATGGGCTGAATGTACTATAAACAACAATCCTACTTGAACAATAGTCAGATATGAAACAGATTGTGCGGAGTCGCAACAAAAGCAAGTAAAAAGAGGACAATAAAGGGGGGGCTTCAATCCGGAAGAGGTCCAAGAAAATCTCCCTCCAAGCCAATGCAAAGCCTGGTATTCCCTGCCGGCCTCTATCCACTTTGTTCCGATCACACTGACACGACCTGCGGCATCCTTCTCTATTTTCAAGGTCTTGTTCTCGGAATATGGGCTTTCACCGGGCACGCAGTCATAGCTGGGCATTTTCTGATTTGAGAGATACAAGTTCTCCATGGGTCTACATCTCAGGAAGACTCCATGTTTCAATACCCTGTGAACCACTTCCTCTAGGATTTCTCCCTTGAAAATCTTGAAAATGAGACGGGTATAGTGATTTGAATCTTGTATTTCAGAATTAGAAAAATTATAATTACTAAACTCTCTCTTTGGAATGTTGAACTAATAAATACTAATTCAAAATTATAGGAAGTACTAGACTCCTCTAATAAACTAAGGAGACATAACTCAAAACCCGATCCGATTAGTCAGTTTTGAAAAGACACACACGAAAAGCCTATAAAGGACAGCTGCCGATTGAGATTTAAATATGATTATCTACTAAAAAGTCTCAATCGCCCAGTCCTCCCAAACGATAGGGTCTCAGTTGTCCCACCAGCCGAATGTGATTCATCAAGTAAAGGTAATCGCCCCGATCGGGAATTCAGTCGACGGCCCCTTAACCGAACAAACTCTGAAGACCCTTCATCGGCCGAACGACCGATCGATAGCTAACGACTCTAACGATTCTAAAGAAAGGTCAAAATATCTCATTAACTCTAGTTTTCTATTTGAGAGCAGTATCTTTAGGATCTGTCAGTTGAGAAAATGGTCCCTCCAGAACATGAAAGTTTCTCAGAGGATGAAGATCACAATTAATTCAAAATATTGAATCCCTAGGATTTTTGGATCAGCTCGATAAGGAAAGTAGGGTTGAAACATCTCGACGGCGCACGATTCTCATATGTATAAGATATCTCAAAATCCTCTAAACCAGATACGTTCTCTTGGTCTCACACATTGGACACTTTAATCACAGGAAATCACTCCCTTAAGCTCGAAATCTGTTTCTTTCATTCAAAAACCGCTCTTTCTGACTTTAACGTCGGATTCTCTCCGCCGGAGTACCCTCCAACAGTTTTTGTTGGTATTACATCCATTTGAAGGTAACCGTTTGAGTCTACAAGAAGTCGGTATTTGTGGAGCCATAACCCACCTCCAACAGATTGGTGTCATCCGTGGGAACAGACTATAGCAACTTTCGTTATTCTGACAACCATGCTTTCGAGAACTAGAGCATCTTCAAAGGTCACCCCCGCTGTGGAAGGGTACGACTCTATACCCGCCGAATCTATCGTCTCTCCGGCACCTAATCGTTCAAATTATGATCATATGCTTTCTCCTCGGTCGTCCCGTCCAGAGCAAATCCTACAACCCGCGGCCCAGGAACAGCCGATCATGAGCTCAGCACCAGAACAGATGAATCAGCCCCAAATGGAAAGATTGAGTCGAAAC
This sequence comes from Dillenia turbinata, assembly GCA_037126225.1. NCBI lineage: Eukaryota > Viridiplantae > Streptophyta > Magnoliopsida > Dilleniales > Dilleniaceae > Dillenia > Dillenia turbinata. Next base: position 19,675,626 of record JBAMMX010000025.1, read on the forward strand.
TCCAAAAAATGAGTAAATAACTGGAGGGACTCAGCCGAGCCCTCGGGCCAGATGACCATTCGTCTGATGACCATTCGTCCGCAGCGAAGTCCGAATATGAGCAACCACCGAGATGAGAACTTTCTACTAATTATGAACCAACAACCTCTCAGTTCGACCCCGAAGATCTGAAGAAGCAAGTCGAACAACTTGTGACCCCCGAACTTAAAAAGGCGGGTGCCAGGAATGGGGAAGATTCCTTACACCCCTTAGGTGAATCGCTTTTCGACTCAAAGATCTCCTCAGAACCCATGCCAAGGGATGTCATTCTACCTCTTATCGAGCGATATGATGAAACAACTGACCCCACAACCATGCTGCCCACTTCATAACAGTTATGATCTCCAGAGATCTGTCAGACGCAGCGATATGCAAACACTTTTTTACTACTCTCAAGGGTAATGCCCTGTCATGGTTTAACTCTCTCCCGTCGTTCGGTATTAAGAGTTTCATCCAGTTCCGACAACAGTTTGAGGCTCATTTTATAATCAGTCGGGGAGCCAAACGGAAATCTACTTTCTTGCTATCATTGCGACAACGGAAAGAAGAGTCTCTGAGGGATTTATTGGAAAGATTTAAAACAGAGATGATGAAGATCCCCGCTTTGGATCACAATATCGCATTGGTTGCTATCTTAACGAGCTTGCGTTCCTCTGACATGAAAGTCTCTATTATGAAAAAACCCCGACAACTATCCAAGAATTTTACTCCCGAGTGAAGAAGTATATTGCGGTAGAAGAAGCGGAGGTATTTGACCTATGAAGGAACCGTCCTAGCAGAAGGGAACGGAGCCAATCGCCTTGCCAGTCCTCTCAGAAGCGGAGTAAACAGGGGTTCTGCCCTCGCGAAGGTTCAGTGTCTACACTCCGCTGAACAAAACCCCAAATCGGGTTTTATATCAGATAAAAAACAAATCATACATTAGATAACCTCCTCGTCCCACTAAGAAAGACAAGTCCAAGAACTGCTATTTCCATCGGGATTACGATCACATGACTGATGAGTACAAAAGGTTTAAGGACGAGTTGGAGTTTTTGGTTCACAGTGATAAATTGCAGAAGTTTATCAGTATAGAAGAAAAGAACCCACCTTCCCCTGATAGAAGCAATGCATTGCGAGACAACGAGCTGCTCGATAAACCAGATCTCAAGCCGCCGCATGATAAATCAGGAAGAATGATTCTCCAAATCTGTAGCGAAAATAACTGGCATGTGCCCTATGTTTCCACTAGCATTTGTTCAACCTATGATTCAGAGTTTCTTGCGCTCTTCCCTTGATAAAGATTCCGACATTCTCCTGTTACTTGTCGATAGCATGCGGCACGAGATTTTTAATGGCCTATTGAGAGAGTACAGGCGGACACAACCATAACTTCTAAAGTTTTAATCAATCGACGGGTCTCAGTCACCCAGATCTTTCGATTGAATGTGTCATTAAGTTGGGATGAAACTCTCCGAACTGGCGGACACGTCCCAAACTCCTAAAGTTTTAAATAACCGATAGGTCCCAGTCATCCAGATCTTCTGAACGAATGTGTTGTTAAATTGGAATGAAACTCCCCGAATGGGTGAACACGGCCCTAAGTTCTAAAGTTTTAATCAACCAACGGGACTCAGTCGCCCATATCTTCTGAATGAATGTGTTGTTATTTTGGGATGAAATTTTCAGAACGGGCGAACACGCCCCTAACTCTTAAAGTTTTAATCAACCAACGGGTCTCAGTCGCCCAGATCTTCCAAACGAATGTGTCGTCAATAAGAGATGGAACTCTCCAGATGGGTGGAGGTGACTCCTTTATCTAAAAATTTCCTATCGTTCGGAGGGTTTAAGTCGCCCAGCTTCCACCATTCGTATAAGTCGTCAATAAGGGATGGAACTCCCCGAACGGATGGACATGGCCCATTTATCTAAAAATTTTCTATTTATCGGAGAGTGTAAGTCGCACAACTCCTATCATTCGTACGCATTATCAATAAGGGATGGAACTCCCCGAACGGGTGGACGCTACCCCTTTATTTAAAAATTTCTTCTCGCTCGGAGGGTCTAAGTCGTCCAAACTCCTATCGTTCGTACACGTCGTCAATAAGGGATGAAACTTTTCGAACGGGTGAACACAGTCCCTTTATCTAAAAATTTCCTATCGTTAGGATAACCTAAATTGTCCAAACTCCTATCGTTCGTACGCGTCGTCAATAAGGGATGAGACTTCCCGAACGGGTGGACGCAGCCCCTTTATCTAAAGATTTACTATCACTCGTAGGGCCTGAGTTGCCCGGATCCTACCGATCGCACATGATATCATAAGGGGCGGATGCAGCTCTTCTATCTAAAAGTTTCTTACTGAACAGAGGTCCTAAATCACCTTGATTTTGTCGGAACACAACTAAAAGTAATAAGATAACCTCTATCGGTGAAAAAACAAAAGTTTCGTATTAAGCTGGCAAAAGCCACTGGGTAAAAAATTTCAAACGAAAATTATACAGTCAGGTTCTGAGTATTTGCAGCTTCTTTGACCGGGGGCAGAGCGTTACTTAGACTCATACAGCAGATTATCTCTTCAACGCACTTTAATCTCTCGGACAATTTGCGTCAGGAGTGTTTGAAGATAATAGCATTCTTCGCGCGAAACTTCTCAAACTCAGCTATTCTGCATTCTGCTGATCGAAGAGTCTCCTCCTGAAGTTGTGCCAACTTCTCGATTGATTGAAAATGTGTCTCACGCACCGTGATTTCTGATTTCAACCGTTTACATTGCCTTTGGTATTGGACCAACTCTTATCGAAATCTTCTCAACTCTTCCTCTTTCTGATTGAGCAACGCATCGGACGGGCTCTCAATTTTTGTGGTCTTTTTCTCCAAGACAGAAATCTCCTCCTGCATTTGAGCCGAACGAGTTTACTCAGAAAGACGTCTCTCTAAATGACGTATCACCTGCTTCCCTTATTATTCCTTAAATTCGGTAAGAGTCATGATTTAAAAAAAAAATTGAGTCAATAGAGGAAAAAAAAAAAAAAAGAAAGAACCTAACAAGAAAGTAATCCCATTAAATCTAAGGATTTAAATTGCACATGTTAATGAAAAAGAATAAAAAAAGGTTTGCATTCCGGTAAAAAATCGAGACGCTGGTGCCATCTTTGAAGCACCGGTGCACAGGTTAATGAAATCTTTTCCTCAAAACTAGACTTAACGTTGACCCCATCGTCTCCTCTCTCCCTCTTACCAACACTTACACTGGCAAAACGCCACCGAACCCACCAAAAAGCCTACCTTGATCCATCCAAACTTACTCACAATTGGCCAAACACTCACCAACAGACAAAAACTTGAAAAGCAAACTTTGGACTAATATTAGTACCAGATAGGATCATAGAAAGAGACGAGGAAAAACAAGGAAAAACCTCTCACCTTTCATTTCTCTCCCCCAATCTCACCGTCTTCCCCTCTACCCACCAAACTCCCCCCCCCCCCTCTCTCATCAATGGCTATCCTATCTCTCTGCTCCACCTCTTCCTCTCTCCTCCATCGAAGCCCCACCAAAAAACTTTGCCTTAACCTGCGCACTCCCAGAACCGTTAACCTGCGAACCCCCAAATCCCTCTCCGTTAGAGCCCAATCCGCACCTGCGCTTACCCAAGACGACCTCAAGAAGCTAGCCGCCGACAAGGCGGTCGAATATGTCTCCAGCGGCATGGTCCTCGGCCTCGGCACGGGCTCGACAGCCGCCTTCGTCGTCGCCAAGCTCGGAGAGCTCCTCAATTCCGGCCAATTGAAGGACATTGTGGGAATTCCGACGTCGAAGCGCACAGAGGAGCAAGCTCGCCAACTGGGTATTCCTCTTTCGGTCTTGGATGATCATCCAAGGATTGATCTCGCAATCGATGGAGCAGACGAGGTTGACCCGTTTCTCAATTTGGTCAAAGGAAGAGGTGGGGCATTGTTGAGAGAGAAAATGGTGGAGGCTGCCTCATCAAAATTTGTTGTGGTTGTTGATGAGACTAAGCTGGTTACTGGGCTTGGAGGTAGTGGCCTTGCAATGCCTGTTGAGGTTGTCCAGTTCTGTTGGAAGTACAACCTTGTTAGGCTTCAGGAGTTGTTTAAGGAGGAGGGTTGTGAAGCTAAGCTTAGGTTGGACTCTGATGGGAAGCCTTATGTGACTGATAATTTTAACTACATTGTGGACTTATATTTTAAGACTCCTATAAAGGATGCTAATTCTGCTGGGAAGGAAATTTCGGCATTCGAAGGGGTTGTTGAACATGGGCTCTTTCTAGATATGGCGACCGCGGTTATCATTGCAGGGACTGGGGGAGTGTCTGTGAAGACCAAGTGATGGTTTTGATGTGGCGGTGAGATGTTTAAACTCTACCCTTCTTGTTAGTTTTCAAATTTGTTATACATGGTAGTCATTTTTATTGATAATCTTGAGCTTCTTTGGGGTAGCTCTTGGATGGGAATTTTGTATCTTAGTATTCTTGTTTATTGGACATGTTGAATTGGATGACCCAGACAAGAATGTGAAAATTAATAAAATAAATTGTTTCGATGCTCAAACGCTTTACCTCAGTGGTGATGACTAGTGTGCTTTACATTTTCATGTCTGTAAATTTTCTGGTGCAATATCTAATTATACCATGTCATTTGACGATGATAACTTTCCTAGCACTTCATGACCGTATGATCCAATTGTTTGAGTTATATTTATAACTTTTGCACGATCCATATAAGATTGACCTTGCTAAAGTTTTATCTCAGTGCTTCTTGTTTATGGGAGAGGGTGCATTACATAACCAAATATTGTATGGGAAGAAATGCCAAGTAACTAGATGATTTGGTTCCATGCGCATATGATCTTCTTCTATCAATTGTATCATCAATTATTAGTAGACTTTTTAATCTCTCATCTCCCAAATTTTGTAAAAAAAATAGCGTACTCAGTGCCGAAACTCCCATATTGTGGGCTCTGGGGAATGGAATATCTAAACAGCCTTCCCCTTGCTTTTTGCAAGGAGGCTGATTCGAATCTGGATCTCCAGGACACAATGGAGAGACTCCACTATTGCGTCAAGTTCGCCCTTCATCTCCCAAATTTTGTACACTAGCAATATCATTTCAACACCAAAACTGGGAACGGCATTGACAGTGGTTTCATGTGGATGTTGCCAATTATTCTGGACTGCGTTTTTGCTCATGGAGTTCAGTTACTAGATTGATCCCCCCCCCCCCCAAAAAAAAGTAAAATAACATAGAAAAGTTGGTTCCCTCTGAACTTGGTTAACACTCAGCTTGCAAGTTATTATGGCCTTTGAGTAATCCATATTAACATATTCTTTTAGTAAGATAACCCCCTCCTTTTGATAGTAGCTGCTTGGAATTATCTAAGAATGGTGTGTTCTAGAGTCTGCAGGGCACCCTGCTTGGGATTTGCTGGTGTAAGTGTTGTAGTTTGGGAAATATTCACTCTTTTTTTTTTTTTTTTAAATTGAGTGAACTAACCTACTACAGTAGAATCTGAGGGTACCAGGTCCGGTTGGAAATGAGGAAGCATCAGCTAAGTGTGTGAGCTTAAAATGCTTTATTGCAGATGGTACAAAAATTCATAGATAATGAATTCCTCTGGCAATTCTAGGAATACAAGAATATGAACCTGTAGGGAGACAAACGCATAATCCAGTGTTCTTAGTAAAATGTTATTGGACATTAAACTCTGGCTCCTAGATATTTTCATCTTAGAATTCAAAGAGCCTTTTCTTGCAGCAAGTGGCAAAAACTTGTGAATCGTAGTATCATAAACTTAGGACTAGTTTTATGAACTATCAAAATTTGTCTTTGGCTCTTTGGTTTCATATATGGCCTACTCCTGGATACATACCAAGTTATCACATGATGTCTTAACGAGCTGAAATGGTTAATGCAATGAGAGAGGTCAACGCACTGAGCATGTATGATGCCCTCTTATTACGCAAAATGATTCTCATGCCCATTTTGGTCATGGAGAACATATTGATGCTGTGACGCTATGGATCAACATCTAATGTGTGTTTTCCACTTAAGGCATGGAGCCTTCCCTAGCCTGGGATGGCCATAAAGAATAAGATTTGCTTTATAATTTTAATTTATTACACTGCAGATGCCTGTTAGGTGCAAATGCTACTGAATTCTCCTTTTCGTTCTTAGATGTTTGGATAATTGAAGAAAGTGTGCAGCCACCCTGTAGCACAGAGGCATAACCAAAGTGAGAGAAAAATCATTATGAGATTTAGTTACCAGCACAAATTTGTAAGTATTGATTTTCATGGGGTGATCACTTAAAAAGGTTGGATTTTGTTCGTCAGTCATACAGAGTAATTATGCCATTGTCGAAGTGAGCTCATGGATGTGTCCAAAAAAGTTGTAGTTCAGTACTTAAATTAGTCCTTTTTCATCATTTGTTGATAAGTGTTTATATATGTAGATCATTATTCTAGGTTTGTTCTGGCTAGCAGTCCAACTTTATTTATAGCATTGGATGCAGAAGATTTCTTATTCAAATGGCTGCTTAGTTTAGTTTCTGGTCTGAACCTATGATCTTATTTTGAGTGGTGGATACAGTGGCTTGGCTATTATTTACCAAGAATTTAGGTGATTTTGCCTGTTGGGATATGGTTTTGTTATTCATGCCTTACATCGTCTGTTAGGATAGCTCATCACTTGATTTCAAGAATTGTACATCATACGGATTGTGAGACAGTAAAAGGTTAAGAAAAAAACGTATATATGTATCACATTATTCAGGAATGTTCTGTATACATCCAACTGATAGGGATCTCAACTCCTGTCCACACAAACTAAAGGCAGATTTTAACACAAAAATCTGATAGATTCACTAAAGGCACCAATGAAACAGACATGTATCAAAGTATAGGAGAATGAATCTCACATAACAAACAACAAAAAGATTCCAGTCTGATGATTCCTTAGTCTAGTTTCCCAGGAGAACAGCCATCGAGATTAACAATATTGTAATCCCGTAGAACATCCCCGGCAGGATTGAGCTAGCTGCAAAACCAAGAGGACTAATTTAGTTCTTCTTTGGTAAAATATCTACTTTCACATGTCCTTTTCAATAACTGAAATTTAGACAACCTTCTGATATACTATAAGAAAAGTACATTTGTAGAAGATTTCATTTGTTTAGTTTTTCCAATGGTTCTTTTGTCTTGACAAAGCGCATGAAAAGCATGAATTGCTCGTTTGGTCACAGGTTAGGTGGGCAGTAAGGTTGGACTTTCTTGGGTTCTATTCCAAGATGTTCAGGAATTATTTGTATTGTGGTATTTAAGAAAAGGATAAAATGCATGCCCATAAAGTCAAATGGGCTAGGCATGATCTTTGAATACACTTCATGAGTCGCTTTCTTCGTTACATCTTTGAAAACGCAGAAAAGCTACTTGCAGGAAATATAGGAATCGGAGTTGGTATTAACTTCTAGAAGGGAAGATATTGTGGGGCTGACGAAACCACTAGAATTTACTGTCCTAGTTCTCAGAATTTATATGACAGACTCAAATGCTGAATTTATGGGGAGGTTTAGGTGTATTTTTACTACGTTACGGCGACGAAGTTCAGATGCAGTAACCTCAAAAATTTCTTGCTGAAAATAGATGTTGATTGAAGAATTAGTCTTACCATAGTTACCATCATTTCCGGAACTTGGTGTTGATGAGGAACTTTCAACCTTTATTCCTAGCTTGGAACAGTCAGATCCAATTGCACCTGAAAATTCAGGACGGTTGCATGATTTTCATTTGGGTTCGAGTGTAAGATAATTTTTGATGCTGTTGCTCTTATTTGGAAATTTCTTTACAAATTGGTTTATGTTCTTACAATTACTGTAGCAGGGATAGATTGAGATGTTGAGAAGATTGTAGTAGCCCGAGTCACACTGGCACGAGTGCGCATATGGTCCGATCTTTGTGCAGGTACCCTCCCCACAGTAGATCCAGTAACAAGCTGTAGAAGAAAATTCATTAAATGATTTTAAGCATTTACAAGATAATGATTTAAGTGATGCTTCTGGAGAGAGGAATTACGATCAAAGGCAGAGTAGTTGTATGGAAATGGCGGCATTGGAGGTGGTGCCGGCATGCAGGAGTAATCCATAGTACCTGCAAAAGATACAAAATGTTGGCATCTTCATCTCCATTAGGATATTCATGGAAGTGAAGAAAATACTAATTTTCACTGCTCATGTTTAGATTTTACACATTGCAATACATAGAGAGAACTCTTTTTCATTTCTTGGCTGAAGCATTCCCCTGAACGGGCATCTGTGGCAAAACTGTAAAATTTCCATCACCGATGATGATATATAACATTGCCTACTGATTAGCACTACTTGTGTTTGAGTTGATACATGTATGAGTATGTGGAGAATCCGAGTTGAGAAGAAATGGAGAGCTTACAGTTGGGAATTACGCAGGGGAGAAAAAGAAGGCCGTCATCGCTGTCCAAACGGGTACGCTTCCAACCAGTTTGGCATTGGCATGTGTAGCCAAATGGTTGCCCTACATCCACTTGGCATGTTCCCTTCCCACAGTTCACGTCATTGCACAAGCTGTCTGTAGATTTCCCCAGAAAAAGATTATGAACAAAACACCCCCACAGAATATGTATGTAAGAGAGAGAGAGAAAGTAAGTACCTAAGAAAGGAGTTGAAGAATTAGTTCCTAGTGCAGTCATAGGCAGCACAACCATAAGCAAGGCTAGAAGGGTCGCAGTACTAGGAGAAGCCATTTGCTTGTCACACAGAGAGAGAGAGAGAGAGAGAGAATGAAAGTTGAAATTTTCTTAGTGGGGCGGAAGGTTGTGAAAATATTTGAGCGTGTGTTGAGCTGAAGCTTTTGAAATTTTCTGCTTGGTCTGTCGAGGTTACCACTTCAGTCTCTCATATATATTTGATCCTCTCTTTTGGTCTGATATTTTTTTATTTCAACAAACAGACTGTTGTTTGAAATTCTCGACCAATACTTCTTTATTTTATTTGTGCCCGACTCATATTGTTTGAAATAATCAAACTCTCTCTCTCTCTCTCTCTCTCTCTCTATCCCAACCACCCCAATTGTAAACAGCAATGTAATTTCCGATTAACAGCACTAATTTGACAAATTGGATTAGAATTTATGGAAAATCAACATTTTAAGTTATGGGTGGTCAGAACTTAGGCCAAATTGGAAAGAGAGTTTGATAGTTCAAATTTGATATTACAGAAGTTAGATAATGATGAAAGAATTTAAGTAATAGTTTATTTTAATAATGTTTATTTAATTTAAAATTATTTAAAAATTTATTTATTAATATAAAATGCTATTTAAAATTTGATTTTTATTTTTATTTTTAAATTATATTGCATTAATAGCATGGGAGGATAAAGTTTACAAATCTGTAAGATGTTGGGGATCAACTTTGGAATTGGGAGAGAGTATTAATATAAATCCCAATAAAGGATTAAAATAATATGGTAAGGTGTTGAAAATGAGTTATGTAGACACCGTCAATAATTTTAAATTAATGATAATATTAAAAAAAAAAAAAAAAAAAACGCAAAACAAAGAAATCTATTCGGTGAATATGTGATGTAGCATACCAACAAATGACTTTTTACTTTGAACAATGTCTTCCATCCCATGAATATAAAAACAGCAGTGACTACTATTGCTCTCTCTCTCTCTTACATAAGAAAGGACTATTTGTACTTTTGAAAGAAGAGATCAGTGGCAGCGATTGCTATGGTGGTCATGTCTCGGAAGCTGCCATAGCAATGTCAAGGAGAAAGAAATGCGTGCATGGTGATCACATCTTTAACCCCTTTTTTACTCTCTCTCTCTCTCTCTCTATTTTTTTTTTTTTATATATATTTTAACATCTTTTTCATCTTTTGGAAGTACCAATAAAAAGGTATTAACAAAATACACACCCAAATTGGAGACAAAAAAGAATAAATATACGAGAGGGTTATATTGAAAAAAAATAAAAATTAACATATCTATCGAAATAAGAGATTATAAAAAATAATTCAAAATATAAAAGTATTCAAGAAAAAAGGGGATTACAAAAAGAGGAGAAAGAATATTTTTTTTTTACACGAGATTTTCAAATTCAAAATCTAAAAAAAAAAAAAAAAACAGGGAAAATGGTATCAATGAGGACAACTTGTTCACAGATAAAAAACACATATAACACCACAGTTTGTTCAAACCCACACTTGCCACTCTACTGTATAATGAAAACACATTAAGAATCAAACTCTTTTGTATTGAGTGATCGGATACTTTATTTTTTTAATTAAAAGTCTTGAGTTTAAGTTTTAAAAATGAAAAAAAATGATTTGAGAGAGTCAATCTCTAAAATAGATCTCATAATATTCAGACTAAATTAATTAGACAAAATTCAAATATCGAAAAGCAAAAAAAGAGGCACCCAGTTTGTGAAATTAGACTTTTTTTTCTTGGGGGGAGGGAGGGGAATACTTTATAATTCAATATTTCAGAGGCCAATTTTAATTATTAATTATTTACTATTTAATATTATCTATTAATATAGCTCTCCACCATCCGAGAGTAAATAACATTTTTCAGAAGTTAGAGGGTCTATCCAGTGTTGCATTAGTTTCCTAAATAATGTTCCTTGACCTGGGCTAATAAGGGGACACCCCTAAAGAATATCATTCATCAAAAGTTAGGTATGGTATGTTTGAATGTATGTATGTATGTATGTATGTACTGGTTCAGAACTTTCTGTTTGCATGCATGAGATCACGGAACCACTCGATGACATTGAATAAAACTTGTTGAACTTCTAGAAGGGATTTTAGTTATTTTCTGCATGGGAAAGTTAGGTTGAATTTAAATAAATTAAGTGAATTGCATAGTAATTTAAATCCCCTTTACATGACAATTTGTTTACTCCTGATAATTTTAATTTAAAAATCATAATTGATTGATAATATTAAACTTAACAGTCCATCATCATTCATGATTATCTGATAAAAAAAAAATTCGTAATAAATTCACACCTCCCTTATTTCCGTAAGATTCAAATTCTTTTGATAAGAAATGAGATCCTCACCCAATAAGAAAAGAAATCTCCATGACACTGAAAACTTTCATTATCCCAGTAAATTTTAATTTGCTTGTATTGTCAATAAAAAAAAAATCTTTTGAAAAGTCACTCTTAATCAAATCCCTCCATTTTGGAAAGTAATTTCTCCACAAGATAAGTAAGACTTTTTATATATTTTACACATAGAATGATACATATACAAAGTAAGGCAATCAACCACAATGTGAGCTTCAGATGCACCATTCTATATATCATAAAAAAAGAGGAGAAGACACGCAGAGACAATACAATTTTCCACAAGGAAGGCTACTTAATTCTCAACAAAAGAGATTCGGTTTTATAGTCAATTCAATACCATCAACTTTGTATTCAATTCTATGCACGATCGAGATATAACTTCATATATGTACACAAAGATTACATCATATGGCATTACATATGCAACATACAATATGTCCTCATATAAAATACTCTACACTCTAAACACTCGAGGGCAACATAGGACAAAAACTACATGCTATCTTTGTCTTTCTTTTATTACTCTTTCTGAGTTGAATATCGAAATCCTTCTACTGGGCCACTCTAGTGGGGTTTTTGCAAATTTTCCATCCAAGAAAATCCGGCGAATACTTCGACATCGGTTTCCAATTTGAGTCGAAAAAGTAGTTATTTGTGCAGTCAAAATCGACTTCAACAATTATAAATAAAATAAAAAAAATAAAATTAAGTTAGGACCATTAATATCCACATAAAATCAAACATGTAGTACTCGAAAATAGTCAGAATAATATCATCATGATATAAAATCTATAATTTCTTTTAGAAGAATTTTATTTCTAATTAAAGTTATTTTATAATTTATTTTAGTTGGTAATTACGTTAAATTTGATTCAAGTTGGATTGTACTATCAAGGGACAAAACTCCGACCTATGTTTTTTATAGGATATGGGCCAATGCCCATTTCGAAGGGTGAGCGTTTGAAAGGCCAACATAGGAGGCCTACAAGAGACACTACCAACCGACGGGCGAGCACAACTCAATATTATCAAATGACTACTCAACTGATCTAACAAAGGGCCTTAGTCGCTCCATCTCCCGAATGATAGGAGCTTAGTCGCTTTGCCTATCGAACGAGATTTGTCGAATGAGATTTACCTCCCCGATTAGGTGCTTAACCCCTGGTTCGTCAACCCCCGAAGGCTCCGCATTGGTCTAATGACCGACCGATAGCCAACGACTCTATCAATGCTAAGGAAATGTCAAAGCACCCTAATGACTCTAATTCCTCACTAAAGATCAGTATCTCCAGGATCCTTTAAATAAGGAAAGAATCTCTCCAAGAAACGAAAATTTTCATACGATAAAAATTATGATCATTTCGGAATATTGAACTCCCGAGATTTTCGGATCGCCTTGATAAGGAAAGTAGGGTTGCGACGCCCCAAAAGTATACGACTCTTTCAGGTATAAGAGACTCTCAAATCCTCCAAGTCAGGTACACTCTAAAAATAAAACATCGTGGGAAAACAAGGGGGGAGCTTCCCCTTTTCCAAAAAATTTTTTTTTTTTTTTTTTTTTTATAATTTTTTTTTTTTTGGGGGCGGGGCGGGCTTTTCCCTTCCCATATTTTGGGGGTTTTTTGGGTTTTTAATTTTTTGGGGGGGGGGAAAAAATTGAGGGAAAAAAGGGGGGGGGGGCGTATAGCCATAACCCACCTCCAACAGATTAGCATCGTCCGTAGGAAACAGACCAGAACCATCACCTTTGTAAAACCAACAAATCGAGTACGTAATTATGCCTCCAAAAAGAAAAACCAGGACAATTTCGAAAGCCACCCATACTGTAGACGGGTACACCGCAGCAGCCTCTGAAGCTGCCCCTCTTGTGGCGTCCGATCACTCCATTCGTGATCGTGTGGTCTCCCCTCAACCATCTCATTTAGAGCATGTCCTACAATCTACGATTCAAGAATAGCCGATCATGGCCCCTGTGCCAGAACAAGTAAGCCATCCCCCGATGAAAAGACTGGAGTCAAAACTCCAAAATATGAGCAAACAACTGGAAGGACTCAGCCGATCCCTTAGGCTAAACGGCCACTCATCCACAGCGGATTCCGGACATAAACGTCCCCTGCGACAACTACCTCCTGTGAATTATGAACCATCAGTGACCTCTCATCATGACCCAGATGATCTGAAAAAACAAATCGATCAACTTGTAGCCACTGAACTTAGAAAAACAGGCACGAATAAGGACAAAGACCCCCTCTACTCTTCGGGAGTATCACCTTTCGATCCAAAAATCTCCCTGGAACCGATGCTAAGAGACGTCCTCCTACCACCCACAGAGCGATACGATGGAACAACTGATTCCCGTGATCATGCCGCCTACTTCATAACAATCATGGTCTCCAGGGACCTGTCAAATGCGGCAATGTATAAACACTTTCCCACCATACTCAAGGGCAATGCCTTGGCATGGTTTAATTCTCTCATGTCATTCAGTATCAAGAGTTTCACCCAGTTTCGATAGCAGTTCAAAACTTATTTTATAATCAGCTGAGGAGACAAGCGAAAGTCCACCTCCTTGCTATCGTTGCGGCAACAGGAAGACGAACTCCTGAGAGATTTCTTGGAGAATTTTAAAACAGAGATGTTAATGGTTCCAGCTCTGGACCATTCCATCGCATTAGTTTCTCTCCTAATGAGCCTACGTTCCTCCGGCATGAAAACCACCATTATGAAGAAAACTCCTTTAACCATTCAAGAGTTTTACTCCCGAGCCGAGAAATACATTGCGGTAGAAGAAGTAGAGGCATTCGATCGGCGAAAGAATCGTCTAAGTAGAAAAGAACGCAGTCAATCACCTCGCCAGCCTTTCCCAATGAGGAGCAAACCGAGGGCTGTGCCCTCATGAAGGTTTAATGTCTATATGCCGCTAAACGAGACCCCAAGTTGAGTCTTATATCAAATTAAAAACAAATCGTACATCAGGTGGCCCCCTTGTTCCACAAAGGAAGACCCCAAGAAAGATAAGTCCAAATACTATCACTTCCATCAGAATTATGGTCACATGACCGATGAGTGCAAGAGACTCAGAGACGAGCTAAAATTTCTGGTTTGCAGTGGTAAACTATAGAGATTCATCAGTACGGAATGAAGGAATTTACCTTCCCCAGACCGGCGTAATCTACCGTGGGAGAATGAACCACTTAATCGACTGGACTCCAGGCCACTCCATGACGGACCAAAAGGAGTGATCCTTCACATCGATGACAAAAGCATCTGGAATGAACCTTATGTTCCCACTAGTGTTTGTCTAGTGTACGACCTGGAGTTTTCGGCGCTCTTTCCCTGAGAAAGGGCTCTGCACCTTCTCATCATTTAGTGATCATTCCTGTGATGGCTCGTAACACGAGGTCCTTAGTGATTTACGAAAGAATTACCTCTTATATAATGTTTCCTATCGTACGTTGGATCTAAGTCGCCCTAATCCTACCAAGCAAACGTGTCATCAAAATGGATAGAACTCCCTGAACGAGTGGATACGACCTTAACATCTAAAGTTTCCTATCGTACGTTAGGGCTAAATTGCCTTGATCCTACCTAACGAACGTGTCATCAAAATGAGACGGAACTCCCTGAATGGGTAGACACGACCTTAACATCTAAAGTTCCCTATTGTACGTTGAGGCTAAATTGCTCTGATCCTACCGAGCGAACGTGTCATCAAAATGAGATGAAACTCCTCGAACGGGTGAACACGGCCCCTAACATCTAAAGTTTCATATCGTACGTTGGGTCTAAATTATCCTGATCCTACCAAACGACGTGTCATCAAAATGAAATGGAACTCTCCGAACGGGTGGACACAATCCTAACATCTAAAATTTCCTATCGTACATTGGGTTTAAGTCGTACTGATATTACCGAATGAACGTGTTATCAAAATGGGATGGAACTCTCTAAATGGGTGGATATAGCTCTAACATCTAAAGTTTTCTATCATGCGTTGGATCTAAATCGCCTTGATCCTACCGAATGAACATACCATCAAAATAGGATGAAACTCCTCGAACAGGTGGACACGACCCTAACATTTAAAGTTTCCTATCGTACATTGGGTCTAAATCGCTCTGATCTTACTGAACGAACGTGTCATTAAAATAGGATGACACTCTCTGAACGAGTGAATACGATCCTAACATCTAAAGTTTCTTATCGTACGTTGGGTGTAAATCGTGCTGATCTTACTAAACGAACGTGTTATCAAAATGGCATAAAACTCCCCAAACGGATGAACAAGACCCCCTATCTATAGTTTTCTATTGAGCGAACGAATCATGGGACTCCCTGAACGAGATGCGGCATTCTAAAGGTATCCTTTGTGAAAGATCATTACACTTCGATGGAACATTAAACAAATGGTTCGAATAGCACTCTTGGGCAGACACTCTCAATTAAGAAAATTTTTTCATCATCAGAACAATACAAGATTACATAAGGTTAGAAGGAACAACAGAGGCCGTGTGGGTGGAGTCCTGATCCATTATTACTCTCTCAACAGACCCCTTAAGAAGACGTAGAGCCTCATATCGGCCGACCTGTCGAAAGATCTCTTTGAGGCATCTCAAACGCTCAAGAAATCTACGCTGAGAAAGCTGGAGATTAGCAGCATTTCTGGTAATAGACACCTTGAGGTCAGCCATCTCTCCCTTGGCATTCTTAAGGGATTCCTCCGGGAGATGAGCTAATGTCTCGGAGGCTGCTAATTTCGCTTCACGAATGTGTGCCTCGACCTCCAACTTCTCGCAACGCTCATGAGACAAGGCCAAATCCGTCCAAAGACATTCGTTCTGTTTGTCTTTTTCCCCTTCAGTGTCCTTTTTTTGTTTTTCAGAGTGTCTTTTAGCGCCAACACTTAATTGCTCAAACGGACAAGTCGCCCCTCGGACTTCTTCCTTTGTTTCCTTTGGAATTCAGTCAAGGCCGCAGTCTGGAAAAAAATACACTTGACAATCAGAATTATATAATAACAAATGAGGACAGAGGTCGAACGAAAGAACACTTACCGTCAGATAGAGAGATTGGACAACCTTGTCAATATGATCCGAAAACATTGTCTAGAGCGCGAGTTCAGGGCGAAACTCAAACCGTTCGGCAGTGCCTCCACAGATCGATAAAGTTATATTGATAATTCCCCACACAAACCGCAACCGAGCCTTCCTTTAAAGTATCATCTTGCCTATTAAATTACTCAACCAAAATAGGAGGCAGAAGGCCGGCCTCATCCTCCCATCATACAGGGAACATTGGGATACTTGGGGAGACCGTTCGTTTTGCCCCATCAAAGTTTCTTCCTGCAACCGTGGATTCTGAGTCAGAGCACTCTCCATCGCCTCAGGGACTTCTTTGTCCGAAACATTCCCCTCACTGTCTCTGATTGGCGTACCAACGATCATCATCAAAGTGGTCGACCGGTCCTCCCTTGCTTCAACATGCTCTTGAGGAGACTCATGTTCTCCAGTTTCCACCAGTCCCCTATCGCTAGCAGGCGGGCCAAACGATCGAACCCTTAATCTCTTTGACTAAGTCTCAAGAGAAGTGTCAGCTGTCTTCCTCTTTGCGTTATGTCGCACCTCCCGCTTGGTTGAAACATCCTCTAGAAGGGAAGCATTCACGAATAACAGAAAATCAACCAACTCCTTCTTCTTCTACTCCAGTAAAAGAGGTTTTGTGATCTGTCTTACCTCGTCCACCAGTAAGCCAGATAACAGCAACATATGGTCCTCTACTAAAAAATCCACCCAAATACTCCACTGAGTAGACTCACAATAACGTCCAATGAACTGCAAAAAGCGAGAGTGATGGAGGAGGTCCAGAACTTTCATATTCAACGAAGGTGCTGATCGGCTCCTGGAAGAACCAGAAGAAGACTCTTGTTAAAAAATCTCACGTAGAAGAAATTCTGCATCCAACGCTTGTCTTAAGACTCACTGTAAGAGAATTTTCAGCCAAACTCCCGGTGGATCTGTAGTTTATACCAGTCACGGGTAGAACCTTGGGTGTTGCATTGTAACAAGGAAAAAAGGGCTTTCAGAATCTCCAAATCAAAACGAATACGAAAAAACCCTAACAAAAAAATCAGAGCAATCACAAAACGCCTAGCGCTGTGGATAAGCAACGAATGGTGGATGTTCCAATATCTCAGGACCTCTGCTAGCGGACCCGCGTAGGGGACCCTCAAACCGTACCTCACACATTACTTGTACATCGGGACACAGTCCTCTTCGCTGGGCAACACTAATTCGAAGTCACTTCCAAGCGATATGTTTCTCCAGATTTCTTGTAGTTCTTTTTCAGTTACTGTGCTCCATATGGTATCTATGCTTCGTGACGAAGGAAAACCTTTTGACATCTTCTAAGAAAAATAAACTTTTCGCAAAGAATCAAGAGAATGGCAAGAAAGAAATATAAAATATGTGATATTCTGACAGATGTGTATCCTTATAAAGTGTACAGAAGACGAGTCCCGGATATCGAAGCAGCAAAGCCTCACGTCTTTTCGATAAACATACCTCATGCCGCCTTTCCTAAGGAAAAACGCCATGAGTCGTGGACAAATGATAGAACATGGGTCAATACCCATTTCGAAGGGTCAACGCTTGAAAGACCCACACATGAGGCCCACAAGGAATAACTATCAACCATCAGGCGAATACAGCTTAGTATTATCGAACGACTACTCAACTGATCTAACGAAGGGCCTTAGTAGCCCCATCTCCAGAACGATAGGGGCTTAGTCGCCCCGCCTATCGAACGAGATTTGTCGAATGAGATTTACCTTCCTGATTGGATGCTTAGCCCCTGGTTCGTCAACCCCCGAAGGCTCTGCATTGGCCTAACGACCGACCGATAGCCAATGACTCTATCAATCCTAAGGAAATGTCAAAACACCCTAACGACTTTAATTCCCCACTAAAGAGCAGTATCTCCAGGATCTTTCAGATAAGAAAATGATCTCCCCAAGAAACGAAAATTCTCATACGATAAAGATCACGATCATTTCGGAATATTGAAATCTTGAAATTTTCGAATTGTCTCGATAAAGAAAGTAGGGTTGCGACGCCCCAAAAGCATACGACTCTCTCAGGTGTAAGAGACCCTCAAACCCTCCAAGTCAGGTACGCTTTCTAAACCTTACCATTGGGCACATTAGTCATATGAAACCTTTCCATTTCTAAGCTATCAGTCTGTTTCTTTACTTCGAAAATCGCTCTTTCTGATTTGAGCATCGGAGCCTTCTCTGTCGAAATACCCTCCGGTGGTTTTTGTAGGTTTCATATCCCGTCGACGGTAACCGTTTGAGTCATCAAGGAGTCGGTATCTGTGGAGTCACAATCCACCTCCAATAATTTTCTTTTTATATAAAACTCAAATTTAAAATTTTATTTGAATAATATCAATACCTAATCATTAGACTAATCCAGATCAGTTCTAATTAAAGTCTACACGGAGGATAGTGGTGTTTTTCTATGAATGAATCAAGTTTAATTGACATTTTTTCAAAGGTTTAACCGAGTCATTTGATGTGAAAAGCCACCAAAAGGGCTTTAGAAGCTTCCAGGCCATGTTATTTGTGGGTATTTTTATATTTTATTTTATATTTTTTTCCCTTCTTTTCCTTGCATGTTTTCCTTGCAATAATGCATAGCAATAAGGTCAACACCCTTTTCTACTTCTAGATGCAATCCTCTCTTTTCAAAATATATATTACAATTTTTCTGCTTTTGAATATTTTACCCCCACCAAAAGTCTGGCCAGAAGAAGAAGATGAAGAAGAAAAGGTCTTATAGCGGCAAATATTGATCTTATTCGAAGGAGACGGAAAAATACAGAAGAAAACAAATGCAAGATCCATGAGCAAAGAAGTCAAAAGCATCCTTGTCGTTTAGACACCCAGGTTGGTTTTTAATATTCAGAATAACACATGAACAAAATTTTATTGAGTGGCATAGGGTATGATAACTTATGATTTTAGTGAATCTTTTATGTGGTAGATTTTTGTGCCAATATAAGAATGTACTAACCAATCACTCTTGTTGTAGTGGTAGGGTAATAATTTTTTTTTAATAATTTGAATATTGTAAATGAAAATATAGGTTTTAATAGAGTTGATTTTTAAATTAAGCTTCATAACTATACGAATCGGATTAATCAAAATTTTAATGATGAAGTAAAAAAATAAAAAATGAATGGACTAAATCATAGCCTTCGCTGCATGAGAGCCATAGTCCTGTCTTTGATTTTAGGTTCCAAACTAAGTCATAGTACGCGTCTTTTGGGCTCCCCATCCAGAAATTTCAGAAAAAAATTATATATATATATATATATATATATATATATAAATATATAATAGTACGCGTATTTAGCTTTTGCCATGAGAGAGAGAGAGAGTGAAAATAGATAAATTTATAAAATTTTGAATACGAGATTTTTTGGAGAAAACATTTAAATAAAAACAGGTTCGAACACGAGATTTAAGAAAAAAATATTTAAGTAAAACTCAAGTATCGCTATAGGGGCGACATTTCACTAAGATCTTGTGTGAATGACAAGTAACATCTTTTCTGGCACAACATTTCAAGAGAGTAATCCAAAAAAGACCACAAGGAGAAGAATCTTTCCAAGATGGCCAAACAGAGCGGCAATTGGCTTAATTTCGATGGCCTTATGCAGGCCTAACTCATTAAACAATGAAACCAATTTGATCAATGACGGGCTTAATCATCTCAAACAGCTACATATTCTGTATCAAAACAGAAAAATGTAGTCTTCAACGCAACAACACAACTTGATCTTCAATTTGCAGTTCGTGGTTTATATGGGGCTTGGATGTGGGAAGGGACAAATGGGAAAGGCAAGCAAATGGATTAGGAATTTCTTGCTAGGCAAAAGGGAGACAGACAAGAAGAAAGAAGATTCAAATTCTGAGAATGCAAGGACTGCAGCTGCAATAGTTGCAAGAGCTCCAAAGACAAGGTGGAGCTTTGGAAGATCAGCAAATAAACAGGTACATCACAGGCGTACGAGGTCTAGTTCGTTTTCTAGCAATGGATTGGCTAAGCATGAAATTGAAGAATTTGAGACCAAACCAAATTATGATAAAGCCATTGTACTTTTACCAAATGCAAATGTCAAGCGAACTACCAAGTTGATGCAAAAAGTGAAAGCCAGAGAAGCTGAAGAAGGCGCTGCAATAAAAATTCAAGCTGTTTTTCGCGCATATTCGGTTAGTGACTTCATCAGAACAGTCAAAACAATTTTATTTTCTTCTTTTCAATCTGACCCAGAAGAGGAACTGGATGTTTCCACCTAAACATGAAAAGAATAGTGATGTTGATGATCTTGTAGGCAAGAAAAGCTTTGCACGCTTTGAGGGGACTTGTAAAGCTACAAGCATTGGTAAGAGGTTACCTAGTGAGGAAACAAGCGACTGCAACTTTCCAATGTATGCACTCCCTGATGTCAATTCAGGTAAGAACTCGAGTTCACCGGATTCAAATGGCCGAGGAAGCAGAAACGCTTGCGAAGAGGCGATCAATACACAGAAGATCCACAGAAGGAAACCAATATAACCAAGTATTCAATGTAAGTTTCAATTAGTTCTCACACACACACACACACACACACATATATATATATATATTCATACTAGAAACCCTTTCGCAGTATCATGGAACGTGGTAGCGTAGTGACAACAGCACTAATGTTCCATACCTTTGCAAGGTCCCTGAGTTTAGACCCACATGTGATACTAGTTCATGAACCAGGTACCTTGTGGATAGGTGTTGGACCAGCCCAAGGGGCAATGGTTATAATTTCTGGGGTGAAAGCTTTTATAATAATGCTGAGAAGGGTAGCTACCCTAATATCCCCGTCTACCCTTCTAACAAGCAAAAAAAAAAAAAAAAAAAAAAAAACTAAAAAAAAAAAAACATAAAAAACAAAGCCTTATCATTGAAATGCATGAAATGGACAGTGATTAATTTGATCTGCTCTTCTCTATGCAGGATATAATGAATATGAATTTCGATGATACATGGGGAGTTTTTCAGGGCCAAATGTGCTACCCAAATCAACCACAAATGGAGAGGACAGGAAATGAATATGACAGAGATGCTAGAAATCTTTCAATGTTGGAGCATGAAAATCAGCTTCAGATGTACCCTACTTCACCGTCTTTAACTTACAGAAGCTTCAATGGTTCTATGAGGCAACTAGAGAATAACTTAGCAAAGCCTAGAAGTAAAAGCACAAGAGACACTTTCACTTTCCCACAACCAGAGTTCATCGATCCTGTTTCTAATGATCATCCATTTATACCAAGTTTCATGGCCAATACAGAGTCTTCAAGAGCAAAAGCAAGGTCACAGAGTGAACCGAAGCAACGACCGAAATGGAGAACAAAGCAAGCAAGCCACCAGCAAACTCCAAGTGGGGAATTGAATGTCATGCAAATCACTCCAAAGCAATGGCCACAATCACTGGGAATAGTAAATGCCCATGAAAACACCGATCCCTGGCTCTCGATTAGTCATAGATTGAAAACATCACTCAAAGATAGCGACTGCGATTCCACCAGCACAAATCTTAGCAATCCTAGTCAGTACAGATCTCAGGTCGCACATATTGCAAGTAATCGTTGAAGGATTTTGGCATTATGTTAACTCATATTGTTGCCCACCGCCCTTTTTCATTCCTCTTTAGTTCTCCATTGTTTTCGACTCGCAACTTTACTATAGTCAATTATTTCTAACCTGTATTTGTGAGAAAACCCTAAAATAGAATGAACTGAGTAGAAGGCAGTATATCAAATTTTCGTTGGCAACAAAAGAGCCACTGTACTTAGCTCCTAACAGACAATGTACCTCACTCTCTCAATCAGCACATCAAATAGGTTCTGTCCCTGTTTTACTGGCAATCCTGAAAGTGTAGTGCATGTTGGCTTCTAATTAGAAAGAAAGAAAGAAAGAAAGAAAAAGGTTATGCTTGATTACATCTAATTTAAAAGACATTTTACAAACACGCTTAACATCAAGAATTTTACACAAATGACATCCTATCCATGACCAACATGATGCAAACAGACAAAATATTATAAAGATTTTCACATAATTATAAGTGTCGTATGATGAAGATGAACCAATTTTGCATCATAAAAATCTCATCATTTGACAATTCATGTGAGAAAAAATGGTAGAACATATAAGAATGATGCAGAAGAGTCATTTGAAACAACATAATAGGGATCCATGAGAGCCATAAAGCCATATATTTGCAATTTACACTAAATCTTTGGTCACATTGGCTAAACAGTAAACAGTAACAAGTGCAAGTTCTAGGCGATTTCGCTCTTTCTACCATAGTCTGTTGTACAAGTTCTACCATTCAAATTCATGCTGCCAATTTAAGAAATGGTTCAAAAATGAACCAAGGAGAAAACCGAGGCATGAATATCTAACTGCAAGCTATAAAAAATCAGCCTCTCCCTGATGCCTCTTCCTCTACATTCTACCCATCGATGTCTAATGTGATGGAACAACTACACTGTACCTGATAATTGATTGAATGGAGTCAATCTTCCTGTTTGACTGTGTTCTCTTTGAAGCTCTTCGTTATCCAGATTGCTGTCTCCCTTGGAGAGACTTTCCCTGGCCCAAATGGCTTCAAAAGCACTCCAAGTTCTTCAAATCTCTCGTGTTGGAGAAGCCTTGCGCTGAACTCGAGTAATCCTTCTAAAGCTTCAGCTCTTTGCCGATATGATGAGGTATCAAATTTCCGTCTCCGTGTGTCTGATGAAGTCTGACTTGATGCCCCTGCTGTTGCATTTTGATCAGAACAGTCACTCCCATTTTCTCCATCTACCTGATGGATGTCACCTCCCTGCCAAGCACCTGGGAAACTAGGCTGGCCAAATGTTCTGTCAGATATCTGAACTGTACATTTGTCTTTCATGATTGAATGGTCACCATGCTGTGGCGAACTAGAGGAACCTTGTGCAGAAGTTGATGATGTTCTACGTGCAGGAAAGAAGGCGTCCTCATAGGAGGCCAATGGGAATTCTGCTATTTTGTCAATACGAGGCGCATTGACAGAAACATCTGGAGAGCCCAAAGGATGAAGGAGACCAATTTTGGCCTTGCAGGGAGAGTCTTGATATGTTGCCCTTGTAGGAAACGGTAAAGATACTCTACGAGTTGTAGATATTGTTCTTTTTACCGGAGTACTTGAACAAGGGAGCTGTGTACAGCAACTCAGAAGTGAGAAAATCATTTTGGATATAATCAAATTCTAAAAGAATCTAAACTGTCCAAGAAGTTAAACGGAATCTTGCTAATTAAACAAATGGAAGAATTTACATTCAGTGTGTATTATCCACTTTCCTCCCATAATCTTTTACCATTTGACCTATATTTGAGTTTCAAGATTGACACTATATAAACATGCAGCATGTTGATGTTACACCATCCACCAATTTAAAATTTTATAAACAGTATATTTCTCCAGTGCTATCAATGTGGTATACAATTCACATGGCAAAATTTATACATGCATAGTATGTATGGGAAACAAAACCAGCTTTCTTATCCATGGTTGCATGGGAAGATGAATGCATGAGTATTGACGAGTTTCATAAGCACACTTTTATTGTGATCTTACCGATTCACGGCTCTTTCTTGGCTCTGTTCTCTTAGGAGTGGCAGAAGGTTTTGCTAGAGTACGTCCCGGTGTCTTGGTAATATTTGAAGGTTTCAATCCCATTGGCCTTGTTTCTCCCTTGATACTTCCAGCGGAGAAATCTGATAGCCTTCTACTCAGGTAACCTGGTGTTGCCCGGATCTCTCGCGTTGAACACAAGGAATCTGGCTCTGCTCCAGATATACTTGGATTCAAAGTTCTGTCATTGGAGAGGGATTGTCGCTTTGTATGTGTGGAAAGGGGAACATCTAGATCTGGAAATCTAGCTTTCTTTATGCAATCAACCTCAGGCCAATTAGAAGGGAAAGTGCTACGTCTTGGATTATTAGCCTTAAGATGAATCTTAAGGACATGAGCCTGAAGATGTGGGTGTCTCAGCAACTCTGAAGCCTGCCAAAATTGAAAATGGTAAAAGTGTCAAGGAAATGCAAAATATCTAACGTGACAGAGCTTCCTATTTAAGAGCTTGCCATGCCCAGGCAGTACTTAGATGTGCTTTTCAAAAAGGTAGATACACAAATAGGCATTGCAACAGTTATTCAATTTGCTTCAGCTGTAAAGTGGATGGACAACAAACAAGTTGGCGATAACAACATTAAAGCATAGGAGGATGGAAACATGCCAAGATGGCAGTCACGGTACTAAGGGAAATGAATATGGAGATAGGTAATGCTATGGGGTGATAGCAAAGCCAAGGAGCTTGTTCTAATCCATGGAGATGCTGAGGCTATGGCATTTGTGATGGCAGTTGTGGCACAATGGTATTCCAAAAAAAAAAAAAGGGTGAGTTGCAGCTTCAAGAAATTTCCTAGATCCCAAACTGGAATTACTATTTTCTCAAGGCACAGTCCTGCTGCTTTTGAATCATTTAATCCCATCTCAAACATCATCATCAATTGAACAATACTTTTTGCTAGTTGTATGACATCATTATCCATGTAACCAACATGCAAGGGTTCATGCATATAAGCAAAAAATGTAAGATGTGCAAATGTAGCAGACCGTCAATTACTGCTGCACAACCAGCTTCCAACAATTAGCAGTACAATATTCTTCTCTACCAGCATCAAAGCAACCTCTGGAACATCTATTTCTATAGATTCCAGAGATAAAATGGTAATTTCTTTTGTGGCTCTCTCATTCTTCTTCATTCATCATTTGTCAATTTTTCTAATTCTTTCCCTTACGATGTATTCATGATGACAGAAAGAAAAAGATTAGTGAATTTGACAAGGTGAAGTCTTCAATGCATGCTCATGGATGATTTGGAAGGTCAAAGCAACCACCGTAATCTGCAAAAGACTCCAGAGCAGCTCAAGCAAAAGCTCGGGGGGGGGGGGGGGGGAAAGCTGAAGAAATGAAATAGTGGTTCGGCTTGGTTCGGCTTGAGTGTTTGTTTCTCTAAGTTTTAGTTGTTAGTATTATTGGGTTTTTGTTTTCTGTCTAGGTATTTGTATCTCTGTTGCAAACTAATAAAATCCTTTTCAGAAACCTTATAAGAAATTGTAGTGCTCTTTTTGTTAAAAAATGTAAATAGTGACATCTCTCATAAGAAAAAGCAAATAATAAACATTCCTCTAAGAGCAAAGAGCATGTAAACCAAAACAAGCCTTTTCTTGCTTCATAAATGAATTCAGAGAAAACAACCTCACAAAGACATATTATTGACTCATTTTTTTTTTGCTTAAAAACAGAATTAGCATCCTCCAGACAATGTCGTGTGATACCTATTTTGCAGAGAAATGGTATTACATACACCATTTATTTTTTTTTTGGGGGGGGACGCAATACTTAACAGCAGAATGTAGCCAAATATTTCTGCAGAGACCGAACTCTGGCCCAGCCACACCTATTTCAACAACAGTTCAAACGCCATCTTTGTGGAAACATAATGCAACTAAAAAACCAAGAGGTTCCAAAATGAAAATTCAAGTGATCTATTTAATAGACAATCATTCTTCCACAACTTAAGTTCAACGTAAAACCTCCATTGGCAATCATAAAGAACCTAAAAAATCTGGATGGTCGTGGCATCTTATAACGCATCCTTGGTGACAAGTCTCAACAGAATGTGACATGTACATGGATGGAAACAGATACACTATAAAGAATAGAATTACCAAAGAAGAAACAGAATCCAGAGATGAGTAAAATCCTTGAAGGTAGTTTTGATGTTGACAATTCACCCAACACCAGAATAAAATATGTTTACGCAAGATTTGACAGAAGGAAAGAGTTACATACACTTGGCCTAAGTTCTGGGTTCTTCCGTAGCATGCTTTTGATAAGACCTCGACTGAAAATAGAGCAAATAATAATATTAAATCAAACATATGAACAATCATAAGCCAGCAAGCAAGGAGGGCTAATACATCACCATTAATGAAGCCTGCAAAGATGAAGAAAGACTCTCTAATTGCATTTATCTTTGTACTTACAAGCTTGGGCTTGTCATGTCTCATACCATGAATAGCTTGTACTTTGGATCATTTCACTGTGTACTTACTTGAACCCCGAGAAAATTTTTATTATAATTATTGTAAAAAGATGAGTTCCATAGCATTTGGGGGGAAAATCAAACTCATTAAAAGAAAAGTGTATATGTATATATGACCAAAAGTATAAAGACTCTATGGACTAGTCTAAGCATCTGCTGTTCTTCTTAGAACGGGGTTATCCCTATTTATATTCTCATAATCTTATTGATAACACCATATTTTCACATCCAACATGTTCCCTAGTTGCATTTAAAGAATATGATGTAAGTCCAATAAATGTTGCACATTCCATACTTGATGCCCATCTTCTAATTGTAGGACAAACATACAGAATAACATAGCAAGAAAACAAGCTGGAGTAGGGGGAAGCAACAAAGGCTTGCCTGAAACATAATGACATAAGACAACTTGAGAAGACAGCAAGGAAATCCATTAGGCCACGGATGGATTCTCATGGGGTCATAAGATGGCAGTTTATGTAACAGTCAAAAACCATATAATCTCTAATTTGTTAGAAGGTTTTGGAGTAATTCAGTGAATTCAGGGATGGACAGAAGGTGCATAGGTATAAGAATACAAGTTGATCAACAAAAAATGACTCTGAAGGCCGGGAAAAAAAAAACAAAAAAACAAAACAAAACAAAAAAGAACTGACAGACTGATTTGGTGGAATATAGAAGAATTAAGTGCCTCCAAAGTCCGTTGACTGCTAGAATTTATCTTAAATTATATTAGGTTATGTTAAATTATATTTTTCCAAAGTAAAGGACTTCATATAAATGTATTACAATAGGAAAAGACTCACAATGCTCCAGAGTATTTAGTCGGAAGAGGAGCCACAATAGACTTATTTATCTTGTTGATCAGTGCTTGCATATCCTGGATGGAAAACAAGGAGGATAATTAGGGTGAGAGAGAGAGAGAGATGTCTATATCAATTTATCACAAATAGCAAAGACCTTAGAGGCATCATAGGGTGTGTGGGGAATAGGAGAGCACTAAGCTGACTATTATAAAACAAAGGATTTGAAAAAACATGCCCTCATGTCTGCAGCAAGACATTTTTATTTTGAACATCACACAACAGGAGACAATGATGTTATGGACCAAATAGCTATCTGCTATACTTGGAAAATTGGTTGATATGACATATATGCAGTACACAAGACTCCATGCAACCAACACACGTGCAACAAACCAAGACTCAGTGTAACCATAAACGAGATGAAAATTCGAAGTAAATGCTGCAGCACATAAATATATAGAAAGCTGATACAATCTTGATCTACCAACAGTGAAGAAACGCATACGATCTCTCTTCTATTTATTTTCTTAATTTCTATAACCAACAAACCAGATTAGCAAAAAAGAAAGAAAGAAAGGAGAAAAAAAAATTAAAAAAAAAAACACTGCAAAACCAAAGAATTTTTAAACTGGATTTTAAACAAAGTAACATTTGATTCCTGCAAAATGAAAAGATAAATGTTGTCACTTACAAATGCTTTGAATGCCGGCTTGTGGGCAGTCATTTCATAGATACAACATCCTGTATGACATTTACAATATGAAATGTCAAAAATCATATTCCGCATAAGAAAATAGGTTTTGTACATGAGAGTGGGCATTTCACCTAAAGACCAAATATCTGACTTGGAACCATAAGGTATATCAGCAAGAAGCTCGGGGCACATGTAGCTGGGAGTTCCCACAACCTAGATTACAAAATGTCACATATTCATAAGCTATTTACACAGAAAGGGAGTTGGATGATTCAGTAGAAACATCATCCAAAGTGCTTACAGAGGAGGCAAGATCATCTGAACTCAATATTTTGGCAAGTCCAAAGTCACCTACATGTGTAACCAGCTCCCAATGGTTCAGCCGAGTCATGATAACGGGTACAAGAATAGGTGGAAACAACAGAACCACTTACCTAGACGTATGTCTTGATCTTTTGTCAAGAAAATATTTGAGCACTGAAAGAAGCATTTGGCAATATCGTTGAAGATAAGCTTAGTAAATTTCCAATATAAATAACTTAAGACAGAAAAACAAGAAATGCCTCAAACCTTGACATCACGATGCAGAACATGATTCATGTGTAAATACTCCAGAGCCATCAGTAGTTGCACAAGCCACTTGCAAAGCTTCTGTAAATGACTAATTATTTACGTATTTGACAATAAAGCACATGCCTTTGACTCATTAAAAGGTGAAAATAATAGTGAAAATTGCTTCAAAAGGATAGGGGAACTTAGAAAAGGAGAGGAAGGAGGTAAGGGGGCCAAGGAAGGTAACCTCTTCAGGGAAAAGAGCTCCATTGGCTTTTTTTATAGCTTCGGCCCTGTAGCACTCAAAACAAAAACAAGACGTTATATGCATACATGATTCCAAAAAGATAAATCACCTTGACATCATGATTTACACAAGGAACACAAACTTACATGTCTCCTCCCTCGCAATAGCCTATGACGATGCATACGTAGCAACCCTAAGAGCAAACAAATTTAAATGTATCAATAATGTATTTAACCATCTTTCACCTCATGCAGTTACTTGATCAAAATTATAAAAATAAAAATAAAAATAAAAAAAATAATGCAGACATATAGAAAAATAAACTTCAGAGATGACCAGAAATGGTAATTTTTTTCTCCCCTTTTATACTTTTAATTGATTTCCTTCACTTTTGCAAAGAAGTAAGAAACTCAAATGCAACACCATGGCTAGCCTTTATGGGTGAGGATGCATGTCACGGCATCAGAGTGGGTTTGTATCCTATCTATTTCAATACATTGTTGCCCTTATGGCTGACTACAAATTGATTGTGATTGAAATTAAATACCCTCTTCTTGGCAAGGATGCCAATAGAAGAGGAGGAAAAACATGAGAGAACACCGGCACAACTGATAGGCCAGGTATCCTTTCAAGTCACAACTTTAGTTAACCATGAGAGTAACTGCTAACTGACAGACTTTGATCAGGTGAAATGAAACTTCAGCCAAATGACAAGGTAAAGAAACGACAGAATGAATGGGGATTTGAACCATGGGATCACAACAATAAATGTTAAAAGATTCCATAGCTTTTAAAACAGAAATTGCACAAATTATGAGCAAAGCAATTTAAGCATAAAATGTACGTCAAATAGGTGCTCATTCCAAAGGCAGCTGAATCTAGTCTTCAACCTGCATAATCTTAAATGCAATAACATGAAAAATTCTATGGTAGTGAAACCCTCCATTAAAAATGCATTTTCTAACCTTTTCTACCCATGAATCTTTATATTCCACAATATAAGGATTCCGTAGCTTTGATATAAGTTCCATCTGCACAGCCAGATAGGGTAGTCAATAAGTATATGTAAATTGCATCAGAAGAATTGGAAACCAAAGGAAAGATAAAAATGAAAGTTGAGAATACTTGGGATATAATTAAACAACTGATCAAATCTCCCTCTACTTCAGAAACCAACATTAAACCAATTTTGATGTAAAATATCTCATCAATCAAATAGACTAACTTAACTAACTTCTTACCAAATTATGAGAGTATTTAGGATATAATTAAACAAACAAATGATCATATCTCCCTCTACTTCAGAAACCAACGTTAAACCAATTTTGATGAAAAATATCTCACCAGTCAAGTAGACTAATTGAACCAACTTCAAATCAAGTTATCCAAAATAATGGCATCGCTTAGAACTGACTGAATACTCTTTCATTATGAATAACTATAGGTGGACAGTTAAGATTCTGGTTCAGCAATGTCCAGCAATCTCCAAGTGCTGCTCCTAAGTAAGTTTTGCACCAGATGCATATGAATATTGTCAAGTGAGGTTCTAAATATATATATATATAAAGGGAACACAAAGAAGAACAAAGTGAAACAGTATTACAACACAACAGCATTTAACAGTTCCAATATGTGCTCCACTTAACCACAAGGGCCAATGGCCTGGCGAGTCCTGCAAAGTGTTCCACTTTGAGGTAGGTAAATAAAACACCAACTCCTTATTCTATAGCATAAGTATTCTGATGTAGTCCAAATAGAAATAACAGTGTATTTAACTTATCAACAATATACATTTATCAAAATAGTATTGATGATATGAAAACACATCGTCAACATCAAATTCTTACCAGCAAGAACAACAAATTTCTAACTTTCCCCACAATTTTGTACAAATTGACCACATTTTTACATTTTTGAATCATAACATAAGATTTATTGCTAATATGAAAAATAATGAATTCCCCCATGAAATTTTCAATGGTACTAACCTCTTGATGTGCAGATCTACGGCTTCTATCAGTTTGGCGTGCTAGCCGAATCTTTTTCAGAACATACCTTAAAGTTGTTAAGCAAAAATAAGTTAAAATCTGAAAAGGAACGTTATGCCTGAAAGAGTTGAAATATTCATAAGTTGGTACAATTAGGAGGAATATTAAGTAGAACTCCATACCTTTTCTTTTCATGCTTATGTCTGACTAGCAGAGCAGATCCAAATGCCCCCTTCCCTATTTGCTCTAATACTTCATATTGCTCCATGTAAAATATGATTGAGACCTTTTTGGCTTATAAGCTGAAAAGCTTCAGTTCTGCAAGTTCACAGCCTTATTATAATCAACAGTTGGACAAAAACATGAGAAGAAATGAAAGCAGGTGAAGAGAATGCTCTCTTTTTTTTTTTTTTGGTGCCCTGGACTTGGTCCAACACCCGGTTTCCGGAGCTTTGCTCCGACTATTCCAGGTCGAGCTGCTGAAGTCCCTCTGGGGGATAAAACTCTCCCTAGCATGGTTTGCTCCATCCAAGACTCGAACTCGAGTTCTCTAGATGGGATCTAGTAATTTACCTACTAAACCAACACATGTTGGGTAGAGAATGCTCTCTTTAATCCCTACCAATTGGTAACAGATAGATTAGCTTAGTGCCCAACCTTGGAAACAAATTAATTGCTTCAACAGCTTTACACCATTTTACTCAGCGTGAAGCCAAACTTTCAAAAAATAAAAATAATATAAAATTTCCAAGCTATCATATTCCATGTCATGCCATACCATACCTATTTAGGTCATCCTCTAACAATATTAGTGTCTTTAAAACTGATGTTACCATTTCAAACAAAATTATCAACCTCCAATTCACATGACAACACCACAATCTATCTTTTCCAATTTCATCTGAAGTAAGACTTATTTCCAAGATTCTCCATTCGCTATCCTCCTTAAATTTTAAGAAAATTCAGATCAAGAAATTAACAGGAAGACAACAAAAATGCTATACAAAGCTCGGCCTTAATTAAATTTCCCACCAAGCAGCATTAACACAGGGGCGTCCAAACTCAAAAATAAAAACCAAGAAAGGGCAAAATGCTGCTTCGGCTTCATATGCTAATGACAAATAGAGGCCCTTTTGAGCCATTAACACCCACAAGACTATGCAAGACTTGGGAACAAAGGGAATTTATGTTCTAGCTAAATTAAACATTCTACATATATGTCAACCATAAATCTTCATAACCCTAATAATCAGAACAAGTGCTTGGATACGGGGAAAAAAAGGAAAAAGTAAAATAAATTCAA
This sequence comes from Dillenia turbinata, assembly GCA_037126225.1. Classification (NCBI taxonomy): domain Eukaryota; kingdom Viridiplantae; phylum Streptophyta; class Magnoliopsida; order Dilleniales; family Dilleniaceae; genus Dillenia; species Dillenia turbinata. The sequence continues at coordinate 19,707,611 of JBAMMX010000025.1, forward strand.
AGAAAATACAGCAGAAAGTAGGGAAACGATTCAGATCTTAAATTAATTACTGTTTCAGGAAATACACAATAAAAAAACCAAAAAAAAAATTCTCCCAAGTATTTTGCCAATTAATTTAAATTTTACCTAAAAAACAAGAACAACCGAACGGAGCATAAACCAAAGAAGCCTCAAAACAGTGAGAGCTTAAAGATCAAAGCAATGGAGAGATTTAAATAGCAAATGTACATAGAAAAACCAGAGAGAGAGAGAGAGTCCAAAAGCAGAAAGGAAGGTCAAAAAATGAGCCTCAAAGTTTCTGAGTAAATCCTGTCAACGAGTTGGTTCAAAAAAGCAACACAAACATATTTTGAGAGAGAGAGAGAGAGTACGGGAAATGTGGGAGAATATCTCGGTGGCAGAGAAATGAGATCAGAGACAAAGGTAGAGAAGTTGAAGAGGAAAGCGAATGGACACCGGCATTTTCACAGAAGCGACAAGCAAACACCATTGCAGAGAATGCGAGGTAGTCCCTTCCGCCATTGTCGTAGAGAGAGAGAGAGAGTAGTAGTAGTAACCGGTTAGAGAGAGAAAGAGATAGAGAGATTAGAATACATTGATTAATGAAGAAAAAACAGGGGAGAGAGAATGGAGAGGGGTGTGTGTCTTTTAGAAAGAAGACAAATCTAGAGAGAGAATTAATTAATTAATAAGCCCTATATTGTAGAGAGAGAGAGACGAGGGTAGGTCAAAGACTGTGCAATGCTACATTACATTTTGAGATTTTCATGAAAAGGAGAGAAAGATGTTGGGGAGAGAGAGAGGGAGAGAGAGAGTAAATATGACAGCTTTGGAGGGTTTTTTTTAATTTTTCAAATTGTGTTCATAGAGAGAGAAAGAGATAGAAAGCGCATCAGTGGATGATGTGAAGAAGACCGACCACGGAGGACATTGTGGGGACCCACCACTTCTCTCTCTCTCTCTCTCTCCCCATCATCCCATGACTCCAACCGCTTCTTCACGAGCCATTTAATCCCCCGGCTATTTCTTTTCTCTCTTTATAATTTTACTATTATGCCCTTGAATCCATTCGTAATTACTCCACTTTTTTTTTTGGTCCAAAGGTTTGACCTCATCCTACCTCACCGGTTGAGACAGGATTTAAAATGCAGCGAACGGGTAGCTTACCCGGAAATGATGTAAAAATTAATATTTTATAAAAAATATAAAATATAAATATAAATATAAAAAAATATAAATATATTATATAATAATTTTTATATAAATAGTAATTAATTTAACATATTTTTTTAAACAAAAAATATTTTGTAAACATTTTGAAAGTAAAAAAGATATTAGTATTGAAAGTTTACGTGACTCAAAAGTAATAAATTTAAAGCAAATTTAAGTTAATAATTTAAAAGAAAAAACTTATTTGAAAATTTGTTCTTTACCAAAAATTATCATTTCAAAGATTTTAAAAAAAAATAAAAAATACCTTTCACTCGTACCGTTTATTGATAAATAACATAACAACTATTTAATAATCAAAAGATATCTGTAAAGAGATATTTTCAATCCATTATCGAGAGTCATTGACTTTTGAAGTACAGGACCAACCCTCCTCCCGCTCGCGATCCCGGGGGCTGGGTGCGGCAAGAGGCATGCCCTCTTTCATGAGTCTACGACTCGTGTCGGGGTTCGTTGTTTGACAGGGGCAAGCAAGATGCGAGACCCCTGACGTGGGCGAGAATCGTGCGCCCGTGCCGACAGGCCCCTCTCCTCGCCCTGCACGATGTGAGATAAACGAGTTCGCAGGTCATAATGAACTATTGTTTTCAATGAGTAATACATTTTAGCAGGGTGCAGCTAAGGGTGAGGCACAGTGAAACACAAAATAGCTACCTCCTAAAATTTAAAAATAAAAATTAACACGAATATTATTTATATTCATAAAATTATACTATTGTTTTATAAAAACAATAATATTTTATTTTTAATATAAATTTCTAATTTTATGATTGGCTAAACCAAATAGAACCATTAAAAACCTATGGATCTAACGACATTACACTAAATTTACTTAATCAAAATGTCTAATTCAGATTTTGAAAATATTATGAGAGTTAATTTTTAAATTAGATTTTATAACTGTTCAAAACAGATTAATCGAATCTTTGGATACGGATAAGAGAAAATAAAAAATTAAGAGCATCATTAATTCAAGTGGGCCATGGCTATATCTTTTTTTTTTTTTTTTTTTGAGATCTTCACCTTGAGAACTTTTAATGTAGAACACGCATGTAATTAATAAAGTGGTAATTTAATGTTTGAAGATAGTACCAAATTTAGCTTTAGACAGAATTACACTGCAGTGTTTGTTAAAAATGAGGCTACCGTCATTATGTATATTCAAATGGTCCCAACTCAAAACCATTAATTACCTACGACTCCATGGGATGGGACCCCTTTGTTTAATTAATCTCAACTAAGATTGTGTAGGGTTTTTTATATAAAATAAATTATAAAAATAATGATCATAAAATTTGTATTTTTTATAATTTTAATTAAGAAATATGATATATTAAACATGCATGTGATTAAAATGAATTCAGATTAAAATTTATTAAAATTTATATAATTTGTTTAAATTAATAAAATCAGAATGGAGTTTAAGAATAAAACTCTCAAATTATAGGGTCTTTGGAACTCATAAATGAAGACATGAGTTTCTAAAACTCACTTCCAAGATATTTAATTTCAAATTCAATTTCAATTTTTGAATGTAAACCAGATGCTCCTAAATAAAATAAAAATAAATTGAGCTAATTTTAAATTACAAGATAAAAAAAGAATTAGGCTAAAATTTTACAATAAAGTTCGCTATTATTATTGATCGGCAATCTTATCAAGCATGAAGAATCCATTAATCATTGCTGTCTTATCAAAGTTAAAATAAACGAAATTTAAAAAGAAGAGTGAAATTCATTTCAAGCTTTTTTTTTATGAGAAATGTATTTTATACCAGGAGGATTACACCGTGTTATGCGTGATGTAGAGTTTGAAGTTTGATTAAGGAATATTAGATTATATGTCTGGTGCTCTTACTGATAAAAATTTTTCGATACAAAATTTTCTGGTAAAAAAACTAAGAATGTGAAAACTTTACGGTTAAAAACTCTCGAATTCTCGATACATGAAAACTCCCTGATACATAATACATTTCTCTCTCAAAACTTCCCAATAGTTTCCCGATAGTTTATCAGTACTAAATCTTCCCGATAACCGTTTAAAAAAACTTCCCAATAATTTATCGGTACAAAAACTTCCCGATAGTTTATCGGTGTAAAAGTTTCCCGATACCGTTTAAAAAAACTTCCCGATAGTTTATCGGTACAAAACTTCCTGATAGTTCATCGGTACAAAAGTTTTCTGGTAGTTTATCGGTACAAAAGGTTTCCGGTAACCGTTTAAAAAAGTTTTCCTGTAGTTTATCGGTACAAATTTTCCAGGTAATTTATCGGTACAAAACCTTCCCAATAGTTTATCGGTACAAAAGTTTCCCGATAGTTTATCGGTACAAAAGTTTCCCAGTAACCGTTTAAAAAATCTTCTCGGTAGTTTATCAGTGTAAAAACTTCCCGGTAACCGTTTAAAAGCTTCCCAATAGTTTATCGGTACAAAAGTTTCCCAGTAGTTTATCGGTATAAAAATTCTCGGTAATATATCGGTACAAAAGTTTCTCGATAACCATTTAAAAACTTCCAATAAAAAGTTTTCCGATAGTTTCCCTGTACACAATTTTTTCCTCTCTCAAATCTCCCCTGTAAAATTATGTTTTTCAAAAATATCATAAAAAAAAAACTTAAACAAAAAAGACAAAAAGAAAAAAAAAAAAAAAAAACAAGAGCCTTAGTCGACTAAAGAAATGCTTTAGTCGACTAAAGCATTTTTTTTTTTTATGTTTTTGCTTTTTTTTTTTCAAGCTTGTTTTTCTTTTTTTTTTTTTCTTTTTGTTTCCTTTCTTTAAAAAATATCAAAAAATATTATAAATATATTTTTTTAAAAAATAGTTTGAAAAAATTAATATTTTTAAAAAATATTATTATTTTTTTAATTTTTAAAAATATTTTTTATATTTTGTGATAGTTTTTATAAAATATTTTATATATTTTACAAATATTATACGTGACTTGGTTTTTATATTTTGCCATAATTTTAAAAATATTTTGATTTTTTAAAATTAAATATGGTATTACAAAATGTAATTTCGTTATAGAATTTTGTAAGTGTACTAAAATTATTAATAATGTGCAAAATATTTATGTATATATAAAAAATTTTAATATTATAACAGTTGAAAAATTATAATTATAAAAATAATAAGTAAAAAAAATTCAGATATTTTGACTGTTAAAAAATTTTAAAATTTTTTTCGATTAATGATTATATTAAAATAAATGATAAATTTATAAAAATATTTTATCGGTACAAAACTTCCCGATAGTTTATCGGTACAAAAGTTTTCTGTTAATTTGTCGGTGCAAAAGTTTCTCGGTAATCGTTTAAAAACTCCCGGTAAAAAGTTTCCCGTTAGTTTTTCAGTACAAAACTCTTAGTTCCCAGTACATGTTTGGTCGACCAAAACATGTTTTAGTCGACTAAAGGTCTTTAGTCGACTAAGGCATGGCTTATAGTAGACTAAAAGGCATGAGACATTTTTTTTTCTTTTGAGAGAGAGAGAGACAGAGGAGAGGAGAAGAGAAAGAGGAGAAGAAAAAAAAGACACGGGTGCCTGCAATATATATATGTTAATAAAAAATATTTGTGATATTTTTTAAAAAATATGTTAAAAAATCCAATAAGGAAAAAAAAACAAAAATAAGATAAAAAAATAAAAAGAAAAAAGGATAAAAATATTAATTTTTAAAACTATTATTTTAAAAAACATTTATGATATTTTTTTAAAAAATATCGTTAAAAAAACCAAAAAGAAAAAAAAAAACAAAAACAAAAACAAAATAAAAAAAGAAAAAAAAGAAAAAAAATATGTTTAGTCGATTAAGGCATGCCTTATAGTTGACTAAAGGGGTATGAGACATTTTTTTTTTCTTTTGATTGAGTGAAAGAGGAGAGGACAAAGAGGAGAAAAAAAAAAGACACGGGTGCCTGGTGTTCTTCCTGATAAAAAGTTTTCGTTATAAAACTTTCCGGTAAAAAAATTAAGAATGTGAAAACTCTGCGGTTAAAAACTCTCGAGTTCTCGATACATAAAAGCTCCCCGATACATAATACATTTCTCTCTCAAAACTTCTGGTAGTTTCCTGATAGTTTATCGGTACTAAATCTTTCCAATAACCGTTTAAAAAAACTTCCTGGTAGTTTATCGGTACAAAAACTTCCTGATAGTTTATCGGTGTAAAAGTTTCCCGATATCCTTTTAAAAAAGCTTCTCGGTAGTTTATCAGTACAAAGTTTTCCGGTAATTTATCGATACAAAAGTTTCTCGATAGTTTACCGGTACAAAATCTTCCCGGTAGTTTATCGGTACAAAAACTTCCCGATAACCGTTTAAAAAAGTTTTCCGATAGTTTATCGGTGTAAAAACTTCCCGGTAACCATTTAAAAGTTTCTCGATAGTTTATCGGTACAAAAGATTCCCGATAGTTTATCGGTACAAAATTTCTCAGTAGTTTATCAGTACAAAAGTTTCCTGGTAACCGTTTAAAAACTCTCGGTAAAAACTTTTCCGATAGTTTCCCGGTACACAATTTTTTCCTCTCTCAAAACTTTCCGGTAAAATTATGTTTTTTAAAATTTTGTTAAAAAAGAAAACAAAAACAGAAAAGACAAAAAGAAAAGGAAAAACAAAATAAAAAAGAAAAAAAAAACAAGAGGCTTAGTTGACTAAAGAAATGCTTTAGTCGACTAAACATATCTTTTTTTATGTTTTTGCTTTTTTTTAAAGCTTGTTTTTCTTTTTTTTTTTCTTTTTGTCAATATCAAAAAAATATTATAAATATATTTTTAAAAAAATAGTTTTAAAAATTAATATATTTTAAAAATTTTTTAAAATATTTTTTATATTTTGTGATAGTTTTTATAAAATATTTTATATGTTTTACAAATATTATACGTGACTTGGTTTTTATATTTTGCGATATTTTTAAAAATATTTTGATTTTTTTAAAATTAAATATGGTATTATAAAATGTAATTTCGTTATAGAATTTGCAAGTGTACTAAAATTATTAAGAATGTGTAAAATATTTATGTATATATAAAAAATTTTAATATTATAACAGTTAAAAAATTATAATTATAAAAATAATAAGTAAAAAAAAATTCAGATATTTTGTTACTTAAAAAATTTTAAAATTTTTTTCGATCAATGATTATATTAAAATAAATGATAAATTTATGAAAATATTTTATCGGTACAAAACTTCCCGGTAGTTTATTGATACAAAATTTCTCTGTAGTTTATCAGTATAAAAACTTTTCGGTAATTTATCGGTGTAAAAACTTTCCGGTAAAAGTTTTTCAATATAAAACTCTTAATTCTCGATACATGTTTGGTTGACCAATGCATGTTTTAGTCGACTAAAGGCTTTAGTCGACTAAGGCATGGCTAATAGTAGACTAAAGGGCATGAGACATTTTTTTTTTCTTTTGAGAGAGAGAGAGAGAGACTGAGGAGAGGAGAAAAGAAAGATGAGGAGGAAAAAAAGACACGGGTGCCTGCAATATATATAAGTTAATAAAAAACATTTGTAATATTTTTTAAAAAATATATTAAAAAATCCAATAAGGAAAAAAAAAACAAAAATAAGATAAAAAAAAACAAAAACAAAAAAGAAAAAAAAAAAACAAAAACAAAATGAAAAAAAAAAGAAAAAAAAGAAAAAAAATATGTTTAGTCGACTAAGGCATGCCTTATAGTCGACTAAAGGAGCATGAGACATTTTTTTTTTCTTTTGAGAGAGTGAGAGAGGAGAGGACAAAGAGGAGAAAAAAAAAAGACACGGGTGCCTGCAAGTGGGTCCCGCATGCCACGATGGAGAACGACAAAATCTGATATGTTCACGGTCATTCACGCTTATATATATATATGTTAATAAATTTGTTACCTATAAACCATTTTAAGCAAGTAGAATTTCAAATTGAAAAGAAAAAAAAAATTACAAATAGTAGGTTTTGAAAGGAGCGGGTGGGGAGACCCACCCACTCGATTAAAAAATATATATATATACATATATATAATTTGACAAATAAATGTTAAATTTTGTTTGGCTCCTTAAAATCATAATCCTTATTCTCTCTTAAATAAAATTTTTCTAATTTTGAATCATAAAAAGTGATTAAAAAGCATCATGATACTTGAATAATAAATACTATTATTAAGATTTTTTTTTTTTGGAGAAAAATTACTTAGAAGTAAGATAGAGAAGAAAGAGAAATCACTAACTCTAAATTATATTGTTATCATGGATAATTGCACATCATTGATACTTTAGGGAGTAATATTATCGGTAATCAGTCGATTTAGTAGGATAAAACATTAAATCTTTTAATTAAATTTTAAATTTTAAATTTAAAAATAAAAGAAAATTATGCAAAGAGAGCCGACCTCTAAATAGAGTCTCTGCAAACGTTCGAATTGAATTAGTCAGAATATGACTCCAAATACTGATAATAAAAAAGAGAGAGAAAGAGTAATATTTGAATATATGAATCTAATAATTGTATTTACAAGATAACTAAATTAAATCTGTCTGTCCCTTAGGAACAACTCAAATGGTTGATCATCCTCACTTCTATTATCATTTTTTTTATTGGATTTTGATTAATTATATCTTTTTATAAAAAAAATAAATTAATTAATTAAATCCGTCTCAATATAATTTCACTTTATATGATCATCTTATTGCAAGAGTGACAATTTTAATATATCAACGAAAGAGAGACAAACAAGAGCACCGAAAAACGTAGAGAGAGAGAGAGAGAGAGAGAGAGCTAACGTGGGTGAATGATGTGGTGAGGATGCCCATACTAAGAGTTTTATCGTGAAAATCAGCCAAACAAAATAATGAACTGTAACCAATGCAATTGCCAATGCAAACTGAGACCCTCTTTTGTATGGACATGCTCTGAGGTCCTTCCCTGTGTTGTGGGTCCTCAAACCTCTTATATCGTATGTAATGTCTCTTCTCCTACTACTTTTGTGCAATTCATCTTTTTCTCTTAAGGTACAATTTTTATTTTTATGCTGTCCACATAATACAAATTGTTTTTCTTTTTCTTATAAAATTAATTCAAATGATAACCTCGAAAATGGTAACTTTCAAGGGGGAAACAAACATGTAGAACTATGATGAATACTTTTTGGGGTCGAGTTCCACTTTTTCATTGAAATCCTAAAACTTTGTCCCAATTTTCCATTAGGGTTTATGTTTTCATTATACTATAGTACTATTATTTTCTTTTTAATAATTAATATTTGATAATTATTTTTTAAATCCAATTCAACTCGAAATGAATTTTTAAAAAATAAAAATCTTTCCCGTCTATTTTTACTTTATATAAGATTCAAAATCAAGGTATTATATAAGGGTTATCAATATCCATTATAATACTATTATATTCTTTCAATAGCAAGCTGCAAGTGTAGGGAATTTATTAACTATAATTATGTAATTAAAAGATCTTTATTTTTCTTTTTTAATAGTATATTATAATAGGAATCTAAATATTTTTTTTTTTAAATTGTTTATCAGCAAATCACACATATTTAATAAACACATCAATCAAATCTATGCGAGTTTAAAATTACCTAATATTATTTTTAAAAATAGATTTTCAAGTAATTCACTTACCTTACGATAAGTTATACCAAAATCTTATTTCAGTTGTGGATTCAATTTATTTATTTTTACCCTAGTGTTAGAAGCTCCTAAGTTTACTAATGGTTGGAGATCTGATAATTCTCAAAGAACATGAGTTAGCCAACTTATTATCCACACTTTTCTTTTTCCCTTTAAATTTCTCACATCTATTTTTGCCCACACACACACACACACACTCATGTTGCTCATCTCTTTTGAATTTACCCTTTTATAAATATTGTAGGCATTTGAATTAAAAGTTGGAGAATTCAAACAACAATTTGTTAAAAAAAAATATATCTTCAAAGTTTAATATATATATATATATATATGCTTCATTTGTTAATGCATTTACTTATTGTGTTTATTAGGATAATATTTTTTTTTCTTTTTTATTTCTATGGGTATAGCAGACTTTTCAGATAAAACAGTAATTAAATATATTTTTTTGATTATTAGTTGACACATGTTTAAGATACATAAATTGTCACACAAGCATACAACAACAATAAATTAAACCTTATTCTCAAATTTTAAATCGATTGTTTGAGACCAATATTGGAGAAAAAAAATTTCAATCAAAATTTTTTCGTTGGTTGTCAATCTACCAAGGTCACAAATTCTAATACCATTTGCTAAGGCACCCTTAATTGTAGAGTTTTGATAAAATCTGACATATCAGTGCTGATATAAATATTGTGATCGTATAAGTATAAAAATGATTATCTTCTATTATAAAACTTCAGTTTATAGGTTTTCTGATAATGAAAGAAATACAGAAGTTGTTTTTGGGTGCACCCTCCAAGTGTCATGCGATTCCATCGATTTGTAAACCTTAACATCAAAAGAAATTCCATCGATTTGTATCGAAGGCAAAACAATCAAAAGACTGTTCTTTGTTAAGGCAAATGGAGGGTCCCTGGACAGCAGGAAGAGGACTGTAGGGGGGTGGTAGACCTCTGAAAACAATTTGAGAAACCAATTATAGAAATGTACTTTGTATCCCCGCATAAATTTTATTTATTTATTTATTTTGATTAATTCTATTTATCTTTTTAAATATAAATCTTAACGTAACGTAACGATAGAATTATTTTTTTAATGATCTTGAGATTATAAATTTAAGACGTGAAAATAGTCCCTTCATAAAAAAAAAAAAAAAATTTATACATATATATCCACCCTTCCATCATCCTATGCTAAACCTGAAAAATATTTTATTCGTCAAGTCAACCCTTTTAATTTTATTTCATTTCTTGCTCCAAACTTCTTGCAACTTGACTCACATGACCAACACTTTTTTCTCCAATAATTGTGCTCTCTTATCATCGCCTTTTAGGATGTGGATATCCTATTCAACTCCTTTCCTCATTCTTTAATTTTGATATTTTCCATATTTATAAATTTTGGCTAATAAATATATATAGGATAATTGGATTAAAATTCTTTTTTATTACAAAATCCAATTCAGATATCTATTATACACCTTCATCCATTTTCTGTTGTTACATTTTGATTATAAGATACTTTGTACCCATATATATATTATCATTATTAAAAAGAAAACTCACTAACAAAAATGAAAAAATGGACATTGAGAGAGTCAGCAGTCCCTTTAATTGGATCTCACAATTACTCGAACTAGATCAGTTGAGTTTTCGAATAATGGTGTTCAAGTATTTTTTTTTTTAAATCTCTTGTAACATCAGTTTCACAATTTTAAAAAATTACAAGTTATTAGTATCATTTCATATATAATTTTTTCAAAATTAAATATAACACAATTTAATTAATTCAAATCATTACATAAAAGAACATACAAAAACAAATCTAAAAATTAAAATGAGTCATGTCCAGTTCTGAAAAAAATCATACTCGAAATGATCATTACAATATTATTGTTTGGGTGCATTTAGATTTGTTGGAATTTGGCCGTCTTCCAAAAATTTCTACTTTCCTCTACTTATCTTTATTTTATTTTATTTTATCTTAATATTTTAGTTCAACTAAAAAAATGTTTAATAAAAAATATAAAAAATAAATTTATTTTCCAATAAAAAGATTAAAAATATCATTAAATCAATAAATTTTTATATATAAAAATTCTTCTGATCCGAATTTAATCTCAACTTTTGTTAATAGAAGGAAATCGGGAAGCATTGCTATCCTCCAAAAAGTAGAGAAACTAATTTGGGAAGCCATTGCTTTTGCTTCTTAGGAGAGCCATCCATCTTCTTGATTTATTGCAGATTTAGATGAAAATATCCTGATTGTACATAAATGATTTGAAATTTTCCTCTACAAATTGCAAAATGAAAAAAAAAAAAGAAAAAGGGAAAATCAGGTGATATAGAGATAGTAGTCAATTTTGCTTGTTTGTCTTGGTAGAAGAAAATCGAATTCGAAACCTAATCATTTTTTCCCACTTAATTCTAGGACTGGATTTTCTTTTTCTTTTTCTTTTTTTTTTCTATACGTAAATTGATTAGGAAATTTACTCTGTACAATCCTAAAAAAAACTCTATAAATAGACAAGGACTTGGGCATGATCCAAACAAAGCTTATGGCATTGAAGTTTCCTTCTTGCATTCCAAAATGATAACATTTTTGTCTACATCAACACATAAACTACTCACAAGAAAGGACACAATTGTCATAATTGCACAATGTACATTGGCTCTTACGAAATTTAAAAAAGATGTATGATTAAAAAAACAAGCATCATACTTGGGCTAAGGAATCTTCCATATGTTGCCCATTTTCTAGGAAATTTCACCGAAATTGTAGTTTTTTTTTTTTTTTTTTTTTTTTTTAACTTGATCATCGATATTCAAAAATCTGACTAATACAGTTTAATAAGATCTAATTTAAAAACTAGCTCAAAAGACTCAAACCAAAATTGTAGCTAATAAACAAGCTACCTTTTTGACTTAATATACCAAATGGTAACTAAATATTCCCTCCCCTGCAAACCTCAATGTGGTCACGTGTGCCCATCGGAGCAATTATTTTTTTGTTATATTATAAATTGAATTTGAAATTATTGGATTAAGATGAGAAATTGTGATCATTAAACTGTTTCTTAGAGATTGCTCGAAGCAATTGGATAGGGATGTGGTTGAGAAAGTCGCAGCCATGTCAAAGGTGAAACACCATTAATGAGGTCTAAACCGAACAATTTAGTTACCAATCATATCGAATAGACATTCAGCACATTGTCATTGGCCTGAGCTTTTATCCAAGTTGGGTAATGACAAACGTATAAGATTACATAAAGTCCTTAATCTAAGCCCAAAAAATGGTCCTCCATACCTAAAATAGGCTGTCAAATTCATGAAAAAGTGTTGATTGGCAAATCAAGCTGGCTAGACTACTCAACAATGTTTACATCTAATGGTAATACAATTTTAAGAAGCAAAATGAAGAATAAGAAAAAAAATATATATCAATGTCTTGCTAGTTTAATGGATGAATATTGATATCCTTAAATAAGATCTCAAATTATAACAAACATAAATATTGGGAGAATTTTATCTTTTAAGAATTTAACTCGACTCGAATTAAATTTAATCAAATTCAACATAATTACTGAATATTAATAATTTATTAAAAGAAAAAAAGAAAGAGAGAACAAGAGGGGGAAAAAAATCTCCTTGAGTATTAGCTGAGCCACTTAGGTTCAATTAAATAAAAATATGATATGCGATTTTAACTCTCACCGGCATATAATTCAAAAAATTAATATAAACTTAAAAAAAATAATGAAGTGCTTCAAATTATTTCAATATAATAAACATTTTCACACCCAAATATTTTAGGATTTCAAGTTTAATCACGGGAAAAGGGTTAATTTTATTATTTATGTGAGTATTAATATCAATAAAATTAATAATTATGGATGATTCATGATTAAATTTTAATAAAATTTTCAAAAGTTTATAAATAATTAAAACTTAATAAGATTGGAGAAAGGGAGGGTGGCCAAATGCCCTCAAGGTGATGGAACGTTAATATTTTTTAGAGAGAGTTTAAAACTTATTTTATTTTTATTTTTTTAATTCGATTCTTGATTGATTGTATATTTTTATAAAAAAAAAAAAGGAAAAAAAAAAGAGAACGTCGGCAATTTCCTGCACCTGATTCCAGATGCCGATGTCGAGACACAATACTTATCGTCAGCCGTCGGATGAGTCGGGCCCCGTTGTGATTCGATGGAGGAGGAGGATGATGATTTGCAACACGAAGAAGAAAACAAAGCAAACCTTATAACTATGGGCCACCCCCAGCTTACCGCATGTGACGTTTGATGTAACATATTGCAGTGTTCATAATTTTATGAAATTATTTTTTCGCCATCCACATGGAAACCCCCCAAAAATGTTGAGGTGACCGAAAAAAGAATTAAAAGGAAGAAAAAGACCAAATTTAGTAACACACTAACACTAGGATATAGTCTTAGCATCATGTTTCAATTAGCCTAGGTTTTTTTCTTTTTTTTTTTAATTATATCAAGATTTTAATTCAAAATCATCAGATCTGAAATAAAAAATCATCACTGATAAATATCCTATTGGAGACGTTTCAATTAGCCTTAGTATTATATAAAACTTATTATATTTGAATTTTGTATTCAAGTTGATGCACTTGAATTGTTGAAGATATCTTTATGGGTTTTGTTCTGATTCAAAATTTTGATTTTTGAGTGTAATTTTGATTTTTGGATAACGAATTTATTCCTACATTTGTCAAAAAATTGAGGTAAGTTATTGATTGAATCACTTAAATTTGGATTTTAAGTAATCTATTCATGTGTTTTATTTTGTTCAAATTTCTTGTAACGACGTTCCCAAATCATTAGATATCATACGCTTTCTTAAAAATTTATGATTTTATTCATGAAAACATTTCATTAAGTAGTAAAGATGACTCTGGCACTAAATAATATGAGATTCAATATTCACCACATCAACATCTTATTACCCTCACTCAATCAATGTGGGATATTACAAACTCTTCTCTTTTAAAAGCCTATGTATTTACTTTGATATCGAATGTAACAACATTTCAGTTGATCTAATAAGTAAGGGTGTTAAATTTTTTAATTAAATTTTAAATTCAAAACTTGAAAATAAGAAAAAAAAACTATACTGGGAAAGTTTTCTTCTAAATTAGCCCTAATAACATTTAGACCAGATTAGTTGGAGTATGATTCTTGATGGGTCTAGTAAAAAAAATATTATTTGCTTTGATTCAAAAATTGTCATGATGTTATGTACAAAAATTGTGTCACCATCTTAGGGCAGGAGTCACATGCATAGGACCAAAAATAATTTTAGTACTTGCCCACATGGAAATTCAATTTCAACCACGCCAACATCTCACGTCCAGATAAAAATGTTACATTCATCTTCCACTTACAAAGCTATATACTTTTTTCAAAAATTTTAAAATTTATAATAATTTTCTAAAATAAATTAGAGTATGAGTTCAATATAAGTATAATTACATAAATCAAAAAATTATTCATCAATTTCGATATTCTGAATATCTGAATTAGAAGATTGATACACATACTATAGTCTAAACAGGCTATTACCTTGAAATCATGGGGCATGATACGTGACAAGACCATAAACTAATGCATTTGTTATACTCAGCTCCCAGCTGCCAGCCCCAGCCCCTAGTCTCTCTCTCTCTCTCTCTCTCCAGTTTCCTTGAGCACCGCGCGAGGAAGAAGACGATTGAGGAGCAGGCTCGCTGTTGAGTCGAGAAGTATTTTTGGAGACATTCGCCGAATCCGTCCCCATCGCACTGTCTCTCCCATCGCTGACACTCCCTTCCCCGTCATGTGGTAGGACCCACAACCAGCTGAACAATTACGTCTCTGCATTCTCCTCTCGCGCTCTCTCTCTCTCTCCTCTTTTTTTCATCGACCGACATTCGGGGAATCCGTTCGATTAATCCATTGTCAGCATTGATTTGCTCTCCCAATTTTCTTTTTTTCGATTTTTAAAATTTCAATTCAACATCTCTAATTAAAAGTATACGACTTCGTATCACTAGACCCAAAGGGTTTGTCTCTCTCATTCTTTTTCTCTCTCTATTATTCAACTCTCCGCTCCCCTTTTCCCAATTTTTGCTTGTTTTTTCCTCTCTTGTATTGAATTCTCTTGAGACCTTTGTACTTGTATCAATATCGATAAGTGCTTTTCTATTATTCCGTAAGTATAATTATTAAAAATAAAACAAACCATAATAATTTAAAATTTTACTAATTTGTCTTTTTTATCAACCGATCACTAATTTAATAAATATCTATATTTATAAAAGAATTAATAACACTCCTCTCTCTGTTAATTTAATTCTTTGAAAAAAAAAATAATAGTTATACAAAATATAAAAAAAATTACGATTATTCCTGTTAGAAAATGTAAAAGGAGATGGCATTTGATTGAGTGCAATTTTTATGTAGCAAAAGAATGCTAATATTAATTAATTCGAAACGTATAAATAACACCGATATTAATTAATTTTTATAATTACTCACTTTTAAATATAATAGCATGATCCATTTCCAAGTTTTGAGTGATGCAAATCTTTTGCATAGAATGTATAATATTACTAAAACACTGCACAAACAACGATTCTCTCTCTCTCTCTCTCTGCAGATTTTGTCCGCCTGTGAACTCTTGTAATGTTGCTTGTCAGGGTTTATAGCCTATATAGTGCAATCTTATTTGCCATATGGCTAAAATATGGTTTCATTTTTTTGTGTATAGATTCTTCCTTTTCTGGGTTTGCCAAGCAAAAGGGTGAAGGGGAGCAATCAATGTAGCCATTGACATGGATCAAAGTGATTAGATTGGAGATTGCCATTTCTACTCAAAAAATTAGGCACATAATCCTTTTCTCTTTATTTTTTTTTTTATAACAGGAATCGAACCCCGGGATTGTTGTCACTGGTTGTCCCCTTGATGTCACTGGGTTGTCCCATTGACGACATCCTTTTCCCTTTATGATTTGTTTTTGTTTTTTGCTTATGGAGAACCTAAATGTTCTATCATACCCTAACATAAATCTGAGATGCACTGATTGATCACTACAAAGCCCATATGGCAAAGACGTAGTTAATGGTGCACTTTTGTATATTACGTAAATGTCTTTCCTTAGTCAACGCTTTGCTCGTAATGCACAATGCAATGTATTTAGAGCCTTATCAAGTGTGAGTGTGTTGATCCAAAAAAATTAAGATTAATTCTCTAAAAAAAATAAAAAGGGAGAAATTTAGATTTTCTACCATAGGGCATATGCTACTTTCATGTGGATTATCCTTCCAAATTTCGTTTAGTATATGTTGTCAATTGGTGAAATTTGGGTCAAGAAAGAAGCTTATGCCCAATTGGACAAAAATTGGGCCAAGGGTTCATCTTTTTTTTTTTTTTTTTAATCATTGTTATTATTATTATTATTATTTTTTAAATATAAACCAATTATATCAGATAACCATATAAATTCGATTAAATCCGATTCGAGTCGATTGAATCCTTAAGGGGCAAAACTCTCCCCAACAGCTATTTTCTCTATACACAATTTTCAAATCCGAGACTTTGCTTGAACAGAATCAATGTTCATCTATCGGAGCAACTAGCGATCGGTTGTTATCATTGTTATTAAAAATATTTTTGCTCATAAATTTGGAGTCGAAAGTGATGACTGTTGCTACTCCTTTGGGTGTTGTTTATTTTTATCGTGATATATTGTTTATGTCGGCATATGTCCATTTCAGTAATTCTTCAAAGAAATTAATTTAGTTGATACGATCCAGATTTTGAAACCCTATTTTTCTTTCTTTTTATGAATATATATGATTTTTTTTATTTTTTAAATTAAATAAAAAAATTCGAGCTCTAGGATAACAAAAAATGTTATTTCAATTTGCATAAAACCTAAACATATTATGCCTAAAGTTTTTTACATAAAGTTGCATTGGAATAATGATACAACTAGGTGTCGAGAAATTTAATTAATCCAAGTTTCTAGGTGTTAGAAATTTAATTACTAAAATTGATTTAATCCAATGATCTATTTTTTATTATTAATTTAAATAACAAATCTCACACCAGGGTAACCCTAATTTTAAACAGACTTAAGAGAGGAAAATAAAGAACTGTGGCAATCTCACGTCAGAATACGAGAAATTATGGAGTCAGATGATTAATAATTTTCACGAATTCTATCTCGAGTTAGGTTTTGTTTGGATCCAAATGAACTCCTGTTTAGAACTAAAAAAATATATATGGAATTCATTTCTAACTCCACAATTGTCGATTTTTTTTAAATAAATAAAAACTGTGAAATTTTCAAATAAAGTACACTAGAGTTTGTGATATGCATTTATATGTTTATTCAAATATATATTTGTATAAAATCTTTTGTTAAAGTTTCTCAAAAATTTTTGTAATATTTTATAATTTCTTTTTATAGATATTTTCTAATTTTTACAAACATTTGACAAAATATTGATACCTTTCCTTGTTCTAGAAATTTTGCAAATTCTATTAAAAGTTTTTAAAAGTTATATGCATATTTTTTTGATAATTATTTTATACTATTTTAAGAAAAGTATTAGATAAAATTTGAAAAATAAAAATTATAATCAACTTAAAACCAGTAAAAAAAGAAAAAGAAAAACACTTGACAATCGTAGTTGTACTTCTCGGAAATCTAATAATCAAACAAGGGAAAATTTCTTCAAACATTTAACAAAATATTAACATTGTCAAAATTCTCCTAGAAAATTTGCAAATTCTAAGTAAATTTTAGAAGTTTCTAATATGCATATGTTTTTTTTGCTAATTATTTTATTCCTTACTTCTTTTAGAACTTAAAACTTTTTTTATAAATTCTTTTAATTCTTAATTGTCTGATAAAATGATTAAAAAATCATTTTCAAAAATATAGAATAAATTATACTTAGTAAATAAGTAAAACAATTTCTTTACAACGAAAAATTTTTTAAGAATGTTTTCTATATTTTAATATTTTAAAGAAATGCCTCTTAAGATTTTAATAGATTATATGATTACAATTTTATTTTTCTGATTAAAATAATTTTGAGTCCAATTATAGTTTGATGAAGTTGACTTTTTTCATCATACATTTTTATAGAGTGAAGTGTCCATGTGTGGTAGATATATCAGCAACCATTCAATATTTGTACTTCCTAACATTGAAAGGGTTTTTCCATCGCTCGCCAATGGGGTTGCCTCAATAGCACTCATTCATCCTTCTATTATTTCCATTTTAGAGAAAGACCACTGATGTCTCGTTGATTTGATAGTTGAACACTGATACTTTTTAAATAATATTTTGATTTCAAGAATATAAAGAAAATAAATATCGAAAGTGTTTTATTCTTTAAGTGTTAAACTTGATTTAAAACAGATTTAATCATATCTATAATGACTACTAAATAACGGTGGTTATCCGGAAAAATTTTATAAAAATACTGAATATCTAATGACAATTCAATTATTATCATCCCATACAAATAAATATCGGGCCAATAGCAACTTTTTAATTTTTAATTTTGTGCATGCATGTGCACAATTAAAACATACATACACATATATACATACACATATATCTAATAATATATATATATTATTTATTTATGTCGGGCCAGATCTCTACGCTTATATTTACGTTGTTTTTTCTCTGCTCATGTTCTGAAATATATGTCGGTGCCGCTACTGTGCACGGGTGGGTACCCTTCCCAAATAAAAACTTGTCATCATGTATTAAGTATTTATCAAATATTAATATTTAAAACTATTTTTTGTGGTGCATTTCATTTTACAATTTGTTTGGTAGGAAAATGGTATGCATGTTTAAAAGTGCCTAAAAGAGAATGTCCTTTCCATTTATGACAGACCAAAATTCTCTTGAAATAGTAAAAATTTCCTCCCACAAAATTAATATCTACACAAGTACATATAAGAAAGAAAAAATGTTTATGAAAAATCCTCCCAACAAAACACCCATAAAGCAAAAAAATATAGAAGGACCACTACTTGTCTATATGAATATTTTCTGTGAAGAAAACACACAACCCAAGTTATGGAATTATTATTTTTTTTTGTCTCACCTTTTTCTCACCAGCTAGCATGCATGCACATCTGCACTAGTAGACCCATTTTGAGAAGATTTCAGACTAATTTCAGGCTGTGAATTTTTGTGATTTTCTGGAGAAGAAGTCGAGCAAATATTATTATTTGCTTGCCCTTCAGAGCGGCTGCAGTGTGCTATATTGAGAGTGCCTTGGTTGTACAAATTGCTTAGTTGGTAGAAATAAGGACAAGTCCTAGAGTCAAGAGACCTCTTCTTGTTGACATCTTTTGTTTTCCTGAAGTACTTGTTTATGTTCTCCCATTTCTCTTTGCACCTTTTTGCACTCCTCTTGTATCCCAACTCTAGCATCCCCTGTGAAATTCTTTCCCACAGTGGAGCTTTTGTTGTTGGTGTTCCTTCTTTGCTATTCTCTTCTTGGCTACCCCCACCACCGCTGTTGTTGTTATATAGACTACATCTTAGATTTATGAGTGACAAGACCTCCTCTCTTGGCCATCTCCTTCCATGGTCTTCTCCTTCAATGTTGGACTTGGCACAATTAGGGTTTTGTGGGGTTTTAGGGTTTTGTGTGGAAATAGTGGATCTAGGGTTTTGTGAAATGGACGTGGTTTCAGAAGGAAGAGAAGTTTGAGCTTTGTGGGGCAGGAGAATAGTGGAAGAAGATGGCGCAATAATTTTGTCTTGGGTCTTTTCTTGGGGTACTATTGGTGTAGGGTTTTGTGCTGGAACTAGGGAAGTTGAAGAAGAAGAAGTTGAATTATTTGTCGGTAAATTGTTGAGAAGAAGATTTTGATCACTTTTGTGCATCACCCCAAGCAGGTTTTGCTTCTCATCAGAAGTTGATAAAGAAGATGATGATGATGTGAATTTCTTCAAAAGTTCAATTATGGTGGCTTGTCTATCACCGGCAATGGCTTGCTCGTGTGCTCTAATTTCAAGCTCCTTGTTGATTCTATCCATCTCATGTTTCTTCCAAGCCTCTTCTCTTGCCAACTTCTCTTCATCTCGCTTCAACATGTCCTCGATGAGCTTGTTATGCAGCTCTTCTTGTTGGTTTATCATCTTCTTCACAATGTCTTGACAAAAACCCTTCAACATCTCAAACTTCTCTTCTCTTTTCCTCTTCTTTTCCTTGGATTTATCCACTGCGGAAGCAACAACAACCATTTCTTTGTCTTCCACACCACTTGGCTTTTCATTTCTTGAAGCATCTTCTGCACTTTGTTCCTGATCCATTGCCTTACCTTCTTGTTGATCAACTTGGTGATCTTCATTTGGTAGTCTCTCCCAATTTCGATTCTTCTCATTTTGTGGTTGCAATATTTGGGGGTTTTCGCTTTGATAGAGCTCTTCAAGCTCACTAAAGAACCTGTAATTTTTGTTGTAATTAATGCTGTTTAGGCACCTGCTTTCCTCTTCAAATTTTTCTTTACATTTCTCAGCACTCCTTTTGAATCCCATCTCTGCTAGCTTCCTGCATCCCCCATAAATAAACAACAATAATTAAGCCAACCATATGACTTTTGTCTCAGCATTCATGTGTTGTGTGTATTTTAAATTCCAATCTTATGCCCTAAAGAAAATTAAAAAGAAAATACAACATGGATCTCTCTCTCCCTCTCAAAATAAACAATTCCCAATTGTAAATTTTGTTCAGGAAAACATCATATTTAAAAAATTGTATAAAATTTTGAACAAGATCTTCACATTTGGAAGTTGGCACTCTCAGGCAAGCTAATGAAGAATTCACAGACTTAAAACCAAATATTTCAAAACAAATGAGTTCGAATAAATTCACACTTAAAATTAAAATAAAAATTTGCACAAAAAATACATTGGAATAGTGAACCCTGGATAATTCACACACCTTGAAACATGCTCCCAGGTGAAGTCTGGATACCAATTCTCCATGCTAGATCTGATCCTCAAAAGAGCAAGCGCTTCATCGCTAGACCATGGATCGATATTACCCTGTATGGATCTCTCTCTATCAAGCTCTAAATTTGTAGACACAAAATTGTTACTTTTGATTCCCTTATCTTCATGATCTTTCAAAGTTGGTGTTGTGTGTTGGTGCAATTGGTGAAGGCTGAAGCTAATTGGTTGAAGGGTTTGATGGGAAGAAGAGAAAGGATCAAAGCCCTGGAAAATAGTAGTAGCAGTTGTTGGTGGTGGTGGTGGTGGTGGTTGTGGTGGCGGTGGTTGTGGTTGTGGCGAAGAGCCATGTAGGGAGAAGTTTAGTGGGAGAGGAAGGGATGTTGTTCTTGATGCAATGAATTGGTGAAACAACTGTTCTGGTGGTACTCCATCAAACATCTTTGTTCACGCTCTCTCTTTCGCTCTCTCTCTCTCTCTCTTCCCTCTCTCTCTCTTCTTTACCCTCCCCCTTTCCTTTCCCACTGTAAATTGGGCAAAAATTGTTAGCTAGCCAGCAAGCTGCAAACACAACACAACAAAATCCTCTCTTTCTCTCTCTTGTCATCAAAGACGTTTGTCATCTCTCTTGTAGATGAGGATGTGTGCAAATATGTTCCCATCATGCCCCATAAAGGAGAGTGAATATACACACCAAATGTTATTCACGTATATAAGACTAATGACAATATATTAAGAAAATCTAGAATAAAAAAATATAAAATTTGACGTGTCACAATTTTATTAGTCGGAAAACTCATTATATACTAATCATGTTCTCCTTTTATAATTAAATAATCCTAAATATATAATTGAAACCAATAATAATACATTTGAGAAAACTAATAGAATAGTACATAATCCAATCTATCACTATCGTAAATAATCAAGAAATTTCACTATATAGCAAATCATAATCTCCTCCTTAATGAAATTTCATTATAGAAATTTCACTAATATTTTCGATTTTGAATTTCTTGAATACAGTGTAGCATTATATATACTTCGTATTAAAATGTTGATTATTATCTTTTTGTTGTCATGTATTATTTTTCTATCAATTGATATTTAAAATTATATTTTGATTAATTTGATTTGAAATTTAGTTAAATCTTTTTTAAGAAGAGTTTTTTTAATATAATATTTTTATTATTAAAATTAAAATTAAAATTTTAATTAAAAGATTTAATCCGGCAGTGCATTGATTTAAAAATTTTGATTATGGTCATATGCGTACAACACGCGCCAATGTTGAAGAGTGGGGGAGGCGGAGGATGGTGAAAATGATACTTCAAATTTGTGTAGCTTGGCTTGGTCCTCAGAATCCTATGCAGTAGCAGATGCTGATGATGGTGTAATTAACGGCAACCGATAGCAGGACACGTGAATGCATGCAGACTCTGGGACCAATTATTTAAGAATCCTGTTATTTTTGGCATACCCCATTGGGATTGGGTGTTGCTCACCCCACTTGCACCTTGATTTCTGTGAACCGTTGGATTTTTGCTGTTGATCATCAATCTCAGCAATGATCATTTTATACATAAATATAATCAACCCCAACCATGATCATTGAATGATCCATCATTGGTGTCTGTATATCCCAAGAGGAAATCCTATTCATGATTGCACAACTTTTTCATTGACCAGAGCTTGGTTGATTGATTTTCCTAGCAAATGTCTACCAGTAGTAGGGCTTATGTCTCTCCTATAATGCCATGAAACTTGAATTTATCTGATAATTATTGATCATTTTGTATGTCATTTTTATAACCAAATAATAGTTATTGGATCACAACCGGTGGCCGATTCAGATCAAAGAGCAATGGGATCAAAATATTTTTATAAAATAAAATAATATGTTAGTTAGTTAATTGACGATTTTAATAAAAATAATATTTTGAGTTAAATAGAATTATATTTATTTGACATATAAAAATTAATAGAATTATTTTGATCTGATGGGAGTAATTGTTCACCCTTCTTTCTGTGTGACTTCATCGCTGATTACAATGTCACAAATATAGAAAATATTAATATTTATAGAGATTCAAAAGTGGGTAGTGAAGATTGAAATTTGGAGGGTTAATAATTTTGTTACATATTATAAGTTTATGGGCAAACCATATTTTAACATTACTACTTTTAAAATAATATATATAAATTTTTAGCGTACATTCCCGGTCCCTCGACCCGTATTTGGGTACGCTCAAAGAGAGCTACGGCCAAAGAGATGATATGCTAGAAATTTGTGTAAATATTTTTATATGAAGTTAATATTATAAATAAAATTTAAGTAAAAAATTATCTCACCGCATGTTAGGAAAACCATTCAAGTTATCTCATTGCATATTTTTAAAATTATTCAAGCTTAATTTTTTAAGACGAAGACAAGCACCTTGTCACCCCACCATATGCATCATAATCCGTGGTCTTTACCAACATTTGGTTGGGCAAATAAAAAAGGCGTTCAAATCCTTTAATCATGTTTGAATTTGACTTGATATGAAAATAAAAAAAAATCATGGTGAGAGATTTCTTCTGAAAAAGGGTTCGATATCGGATCAGTTCAAATTAATCAAGATAAAATCTTAAATATTGAACAATGATTCTAGTTAAGATAAAAAAAAAAAAACTGATGGTCTTTGAGTAATATTTTTGAGAATCGGCTAGCAATTTTATCTTTTTAAGCAATATTAATTATAATTTTTTTTATGTAAAGAGATTTAAACTTAAAATTATTATAATAGAAAAAAACTATTGATACCGATAGAACTATAGCTTATCAATTAAGCAATATTTATTATGATTATACATTTTGGGGTTCTGTTCTGTGGGTTTGTGTGCCTATTGTGTAAGCATGACCCAATCTTTTGTTTCCATGTATATCAACTCCACGGAGGAAAAGGGGCCACGTTGTTCTCACACGTAATAAACTTAAATTTGATTAGATTTGATTTAAATCAAATTAAATATTAAATATATTTTAATATTTATTTTTCTTATATATAATATTTAAATCTAAAATTTTATTTAAATGATATCATTTAACATTTTTGTGATTTTAGTTTACGTATTATATCGACGATCTATTATGATTTATTTAATATGTATTTTATTTATATTAGAGGTGCGTTATGACTCTACAAATATCATCAGTTTCTTGTTTAAAACAGTAATCATTAATGAATGGATGTACTTACAAAAACTACTATAGGATGTTCCGATAGGGAGACTCCGATGTTTAAGTCAGTAAAGAGCGATTTTCAATTAAAAAAAATAGACTGAGAATTGAGAGAAGACTCTTCCCTGTGATCAGTGTGTTCAGAGTGTTAGGCCTAGAGAGCTTACCCCGTTCTGAGAATTTTTGGGATAACTTATACATCTGGGAAACGTACGCCGCTGGGAGACTTTAACCCTACCTTCCTTATCAAGCTGATCCGAAAATCTCGGAGGTTAATATTATGAGTTAATTACGATCCTCATTTATCGGTAAAACTACTATTTTTGGGAGGGGTGCTTTCCTTACTCGAAAGATTCAAAATTTGTCGTTATGAAATATGAGACTAAAATTAAGGGAATTATAACATTCCTTTAGAATTGCTAGGGGTGTTGCACAACGTTCGGTCGCTCGATCGATTAAGTGATTTTCGAGACCCGTCTGATTGAAGAGTTGATGTCTGCTTGCCCGATCGAGACGATAACCTTTGTTCGGTGAGTAACGTTCGGCTGGCAGGACGACTGAGACCCTATCGTTTGGCAGGTCGATCTGGGCGGTTAAGATCATTTGGTAGATTATTATTCGATCGTCAGATGTTGATCTGTAAGCGTCATTCGTGAGCTTTTTGAGAATCTTCTCTTTTAATTTGGGATTTTGATCGTGTCCCATTAACTTAAAAAGGATAAGTTACTTTATAAGAAAAAATCAGAGATTTTATTATTAAATAGGTAATTAGTATGTTATTTTTTTTTGCCATTTTGGGATTTATTTTATTGATATATTTATTATAAATAACTATTTTATTTGTGTTACTTGTGTTGTGCTTTCTATTTGATGCAAAATTGAAAAAGTTTCCAAATAATGGAAATGTAAATTTCTTACACTTCCGAGCCATCGCAGATACTTATAAACATATGGAAAGTATAATTTTTTCAAGAAATTAAATTTCAAGATAATATTTTTCTGGTAAAATTCTTTTCTTCGATAAATAAACAACCAAAGGGAAATTGATGGATGGATTGTAATGTAACTAGACCTTATCATTGGACGGTGGGGTGAAACCAAAAATTACTGTTGGGGTTAAAATATATATAAAAAAATTCACTCCGCACACAAAGTGCACCTCGAAGGTAAAGAAAGGGTGAATGTATATATATACAGTCTTTTCCTTACATTTTTTATAAAGAGACTATTTTTACGTTTCGAACTTGTGATCTCATTACCACAAAAAAGTAATCCAACTGTTGCGCCAAGGTTAAAATATAATATATATATTTATATACACACATATATTTAGGAATATAATTTTATAAAGCACGAGGGTTATAAATTTTATGAGATTAAAGCATATTTAGAATTATAATTTTTAAAATTATATATGTACAAATTATTTTCTTAAAATAAAAAAAAAGGTTGTTCCCATTCCATCCCATCCCTTCCCTTCTCCCATGTCGGGATGGATCATGGTTAAGCTCATATTTTAGAATCCTAAGTTTTAACTTTTGAATCTTTGATCGACACATTTGATGCTTGAATAGAGAGTGTGTATATATATATATATATATATATATATATATTTATATAAACCATTGATTAAATTTGGTTTGGATCGGAATGAAACTTACCCATGTTGAATGGGTTAATCATGTACAAGGAAAATCTCTCTCCATGCCACTCCATAATCCCTTGGCCAAAAAATTTCTCCAAGAAAAAGCCTCTTCATGCAGATTTGAAAAGAAATGAAAGCTACCCATTATGAATGATTATGCACATGAAATATCTCTAGTTTCAACAATAATTTTCCCTTTTTTCTTTTCTTTTTCCAGGTGGGTCTTCTCACTCAATAGTCCACATGTTGAGCCAAAATCTTTCCTCACGTAAAATCTAATGTAGATTTCATCAAGGACAATGCAAGCTTAGCCATATCAAGGGATTTAGACTAGGTTTCCGCAACATTATGTTTTCTTCACTAGGTTTCAACTTGGGCTTGAGTATTATTATTATTTTTTTGTATATTATCGGTTCATATTTGAAATCATATTCCGACACTAATCTGATTTGAATATTTTTAGACCCATTTTAGAGGATAGCTCTTCTAATATAGTTTTTTTTTATTCTTAAGTTTCGAATTCAAAATTTAATTAAAAGATTTAATACTTTTATTCACAAGATTTACTATTCATCGATTACTTGATCATGTCACAAGATGTCCACGTCAAATACCCCATATCCCATTCACCAAAACCCTCCCTAGGAACAAAATGTAGTACTACTCCAAACTAGAGTTGAACATGATCCCCTAACAACAAGGACGAAAATGCCTACCTTGGAGCAACTCGAGCTAATTGTAACTAGTCCTTTTTGCTAGGATTTAGTTTTCTATATGGATTTTCTCCATCAGAAGAACTAGAAAAGCAAGCAAAACTTTTAATACTACTTCGACAATCAAAATGATAGTACTAAAATAAATTCATGATCATGACATCTACTAATACGTGAGACATTTTCTTGACCCCTTCAAGAATCGATGAGAGTACTCTCTTCATTCATTTAAGTACCCCACAACTCTCAACATCACCAAACCCAAAAGGGAAAATTGTCAAATATGGGGCAGGTACCCTTAAATGTTGCACTTAGGGCAACTTAAAATAAGGAAGAAGATTGATGGTTCCATTTGCAGAGTTTTCAACCTTCTTTTTTTTTTTTTTTTTTTTTAGTTTACACAAGATTTAAACCAAAATTACGGAGTTAGAATAAGGGACTGTGATCATTGAACTGTCATTTGAGACAGATTTTAAAAATTCTTTCAATGGCATTTGTAAATGCAAATCATCTAGTTTTATGAATGCCCACTAACTACTGATTTTATTCTCTTGACTAATTTATCTTTTTATTCTCATCATTATTTTCCTCCAACTTACCTAATTTATCATTTTCATTCTCATTGCACCAACAACATAGGTGTTGGTAAAATATGCCCATGAGGGGCTTTTAGCACAAGTTAAATTTTAAATTTGAATTTGGATATTGAGATAACTTCTTTAATTTTCACTCCCCTATAATCTGTCTGTTTTATGAACACACTCAAAAAAGGGAATAGAGATTAACCTCTCCAATCAATATGAGATTTCTTGTGAGTGAACATATTCTGAGTACATTGCAATTTGAGAATTGCTTGAGAGAGTCAGAAAACTATCGAGAGATCGAGAAAATTTCATATAGAAAATTTTCTCATCATCATTATATCATCAGATTTAGGATTGAGATATTATGGTATTACGGTGGTGATTCAATTACGTGATCAACATCATGACTATGAGATTGTTCGAGAAAGGCTTTGTGGTTCCCAAATTTTTGCATTTACTCACTAGGGTACACCCGAAAATTCAATCTTTTAATTTTTTTGAAACATTACCATACTTTTGGTAGTGTTAAATTAATCTAACATTTGTATCAAAATACGTTAAATTTATTAAAATATTTTTTAATTTTTTTTTTTGGATATAAAATGTGTAGGGTAAAAATTTAATATTTGAATTATGAATGAGTTTCGTGAATTTGATGATATCATGACCTACCCATGACCCAAGGATCATGAATATGATTTTTATTTAATTTTTGGACCACTCTAAGGCCATAAAACTCATAGTTGAAATTTTTAGCCATAAATGGTATCCGTGACCTTAAAACCTTAGATCCATCGAGATAAAGGATGATTTGATCTATGAAGTTGGGTTAGAAATGTTTCTCATGATCTGATCTATATTTTGATATATTATTTGTGAGTTTCCGTCATTGGAAATTGAGTTTTCCGACTTGGATGAGAAGGGCCGCGGCAATGGTGTTTGAATTTGTCGAGTTTAGGGCTTAAATCCTTCTAAAATTGAGTCAAGAATGATTGGAGGATATTCAATTTTAATTTCCGGTTGAAATCACCATGAAAAAAAAATAAAAAACCCCTGGGGGGGGTTTTTTAGGGGATTTTTAAAAAAAAGGGGGGGGGTGGGGGGCGGGGGGGGTGTTTTTTTTTTTTGAAAAAATTAACACCTAAACATCCTTTGTTTTTTTATTTTTTTTTTAAAAAGGGGGGGGGGGGGGGGGTGGGGGGGGTTTTTTTTTGTGCGATTACACGTTGAGTGACCACAAGATCTTCCACTTGTTTTCTCAGATCGTGAGGGTCATGTTGGGACGTAACTAAGAGCGCTCGATTTTCCTGAGGGGGGGGGGTGGGGGGGGGGGGGGGGGGGGATATGGGGGGGGGGGGGGGGTGGTTGGCGGGCTAGTATGGCTAAGGTCTTTCAACTGTCTGCTCATGTCTTGCAATTTTGAAACGAGTCTCTCCATTTCCAAACAGTAAAGTTCGTCAGGAGGAGTGAGGGTAGGTGCCTGGACCAAGTGGTTCTACTGTTGAGCCATTTGGGATCAAATTTGGGCAATAGTTGGGTCTTGAGGGTTGATGGGGACTGATGATTGAGTAGAGTTTGTAGGAGTAGTAAAGCGTCCTTCCATCATGAATGCGACTTTAGAAGACGCCCTGGTCTTTCTTTTTGGAGGCATGGTTTTTTGAAGGGCATAGGGCATAAAATGTGACTTCCTCTTGTCTATTCCCACAGATGGTGCTAATATAATGGAGGTGAGTTTTCTCCTCAAATACCAATTCTGTCCATCTGAGTAGGAGTCCCAGAATATAGGAGGATTTGAAGTTTGAAATCTGTAAAAAACGGTCAAAAGGTACTTTGGTGGGAGAGATTCTGATATTCAAGTTAGAAAGAGTGGCTTTAAAATATGGTAAACAGACTGAAAAAGAAGTCTCAACCTTGTGCTGCCAATGCGTTTTTTGGTGCAAAGTTCCAAGGGAACTTACTTGAGTAACGACCGATACTATACATAAATACTTGTCATTTTTGAAAAGTGTTGTAGGTTTTCAAGAGTCCAGAAACCCTAGTTTTTTTATAGGGAGATTGTCAAGAATTCCTGAGATTATGGGGGTCATGATCTGAGATCTCTTGGAGATACACCACTTTGATGGTTAAAGAAAGTCTCATAATTGTGGAAGTTTTGTTCCTTAGCTGATGTGCTCCAAGTTGCACTTATCATATAATGATTGGTTGGATCACGGTTGTAAGACTCATCCACCGGAGGAGTTGAAATGACCATGGACTAAGGTACCGAGGGCTGGAGGTGAGTCGAGGAGCTATGGATGCTTCTCAGTTATGATTTGGGGAATTCTAGGTAAGGTCTCAAGCCCTTGGGCCTTAGGTCATGTACCATCACCTTTGAATCTTGAATGTTTTGTCCAATCCAAATCTTTGGTGATCTACATGAATTATTGCTTTAGAATCACAATGAAGAAATGGAGGAGAAAAAGACAAAATAAATGGTGTAAAGACTATCAAAGATAAAATTGTCTAAGCTTTTATTAGGCAAATACTCATAAACCAAGATCTTTTCTCTTGTTGGGTGCAACAACCCAGAAGTTTCACAAGATTTTTGTGTTGTAGCTGTGTAATGAGCATGACTTCATTTTGAATTCTTCCACACCTTGTGCTGACCCATTCGACAGTCTTTTTATGGCAATTTCTACGCCATATGTTAGCTGACCCTAGCGTAACAAATCAAAGTGCTAAGGTCCTAATTGGTTACATTATAAGGTGAAATTTTGTTTCATGAATTGCACACACCACACAAAAGAGAAATTTGAATGTCATCATTTCCGAGGGGATGTTTAGGTATTTTGATATCTCCGACTCTACTCTTTACTCCTATAATTACGATATTTTATCTGATTTTACCTATACACATTAAGAAAACAAATAAAAGATCAATAGAAAATACAAATAATGAGAAAAAGAAAAGAAATAAAATAGTGCTCTAATGCATACTAAAGATCAATAAAAGACAAAAAAAAAGGAAGCATATATACACATTGCGTGAATTATAACATGGAAAAAGGTGGAGATGTTTGGAAGGGAAGAAATTACCTTGTAAGCCGAGCCAAAGCCACCACGGCCAAGCATGTTCTCCAAAGCAAAATTATTGGTTGCAGCCACAACGGTACTGAAATCATACAAAGCTAAATTAGGACATGGGCTACCTACTTTTTGCCCATTCACTACCAAAAGGTCTTTGGAAAGCCTTGAGGTACTATTGGTGACTCCATGCAATAGTCCTTGCAGATTTTGCTTTGCCTCCCCTGAACACAAAATTCCATAGAAGGAAAAATTTAGAGCTCTGTAGAAAAATGTTATGCAATGTACAGTTTTATTCATATATATCATCTTATAAATGCAAAGTTTGTCTTTGGGGATACGAGTAAAAAGTAAATAAGATTTTTTTCTCTTTTCCAGAATATTTATGTTGTTGTGCCTTTACATAAAGAATGCCTGAATAATAAGGATGAAGGCTGTCTGGTATTTTTACCTTCAAGATTCCTCCTTTTGATTGTTCTAAGCGAGATTACAGTCACAACAAGAGTGAACACCACAGCAGCAGATGATATGGGAATCACAACACGTTTGTTCTTTGCTATGAAGCTCCTTTTCTTCTTCTTCTCATTCTCTGCTAATTGTGTATAGCCAACCTCATCACCACTTTTACCATACCAAATCCAAGGTGGAATAATTTCCCAAAATCAGCTAACGATGTGCCTCCTAATTCTTTTTAACACAACAAGAAAATTGACCATTGCCATTGGGTTATTGCCAAGGTGGAGCCAAAAAGAAAAGAAGAAAAAAAAAAAAAAATTAGAGGAGCGGACCCTCACATTCCATAGGTTCCCCCGACGATAAATTGATAAATATGCAAAAGAAATTATGGGGTTGAAATTGTATAAAATATTTTATCCAGTAATTTAAACTTATTACTCCTCCAACAATTCATATTGAACCAAAAAACTGAAAACTACATGTACAATCAAATCGAAAATATTTTGATCGTAAGCAACAAAAGGAATATAGTAAAAAAATGATTACATATTTCATAATTAGGTAACAATAAATACATCAAAACCACAATAGAGTATTGTTATTCGTCAAGATCATCTAACTTTTATAAAATTCGATATGGATCTAACCAAGAACATTTCCCATCATGATCATATGTAAATATATTCCATGAATAAATCAAACAAAAGTAATTGTACATGATTAAACAACTTGTTTAAAGTTAACAAATAACAAGTATGTATATATGCATGAGTAATTGTTATTTTGTAAATATTCTAAAAGTGGTTGAGACATTTTATCATACATGTGGGTGAGTCAATTGTTTGTAGATGAAGCGCGACAAATAACATTCGAAATTTTTTCTTAAAACTTTTATGGGACAAATTTGAAAAGGCAATGAAACTAGTACCTAAGTCAATTGAATCCACACGAAGATATAAAATTGATCCTATAGATGGAAAGGGTCTCATATCCATTAGCTCACCATGCCACAGAAAGCAAACAATTCCTTGGTCCCCTGCATCCGTTACTGCATATGCAGAGCATGTACAGTTTGTCAAGCATTTCAGCTCACAATCTGCACTGCTTGTGTTTAACTCAACACTAGCTTTTGAGACATCAGGTAATTTAACAGGACCCACTTTTAGAAACCCCTCTCCGTTCCTACACATGGAGACATTCGCTTCCTAGTACACCCACCAGACCTGTCTCTCAGATACCAATTGCTTGGTGACTTGGGCTCGTACCCTGGTAAACATGTGCATTCGAATTTATTAGCACTTTGTTCACAAATACTACAAGTCCCACAATGACCATGTCCATGGCATAGCTCTTGTGGAGAAGACTAAATTACATATCATCTACCATCCTCATTTTTCAGTATGAACTCATCCAAATTCATTAATCCAAAAATGCATTACGAGGGAGGGATCTTCTACCACATAAGAGAAATAAATCTAGTCCTCGTTCCCCAAAAACTTAGAAATACGCGGACTCATGATGTCAGGGGAAAAATCAATGGCCATTGATCCATTTGATCCATTTGCATTGCAAAATTTTGTGATGGAGTGTTTTCCGGTGCAGTGGCCTTTGTTGTGGTTGGTGTCGCTAGTTGCAAGAGTGCATCATTTGTCTTTTTTTTGTCTTTTTTTTTGTGTATAGTGAAAGAAATTAAGCAGTAATAGCCTACATCACTTTCAATCAACAATGAATTCTCATTCAAAAATGTTTCAAAGCCATTCATTTAAAAATATGCAAAAATATTACAGTCTCGCACTCATTCAAATTTTGCAGTTATGCATTTCTTGCAACATCAATGTACCCTATGAATTTTTCCTTCATCGAGCATTAACTTTAGTTATGGTCACTTCATCGACAGAGCATTGCTTTGCTCCAATAATCCATTTATCAACATCACTAGGAGCACAAAGAAAGAATGCTGGCTGCTTAGGAGGAGGAAGACTTGTGTTGCTTCCCAACATAAAAACTACATCAGACATTGTAGGTCCATCAATCGCTCTATCTTGCACACACAATAGCCCAACATGGATGCAGCGTAGTACTTCATTAGAAAGAAGTGATTCCTTTAGCAAGGGTTCGACCATCTCTAGTGCTCTTTCTTCTCTCCAAAGATCCCACACCTGTAATACCCATCCTCAGAATGACATTGATTACTTTTCATTAATTTTTTTTTCCTGGTGATTCCTTTGTAATCTTTGTACATTATGTAAGCAAATCAAACTTACATGTCCAATTAAATTCAAGGAAGGATCTTCCATGAAGTCAACATTGTTCCTCTATCCACTAATGATATCAAGTAACAGCACTCCGAAGCTGAAAACATCAGACCTCGTTGAAAATTTTCCAATTGTTGCATACTCCGGGGACATGTAACCACTATAATAAACAAAACCCAAAACAGAATATATTATATTGTTAGGCAGTTAGAATTGATATTGCTATTCAACATGCATTTGTTTTCAGACATACAATAACAACAATAATCAGAGTACCAATAATTGGGTTGACGTAGACGTATATGTATACAGTATTCCCCTTGTATTTTTGCAAAGAGACTGTTTTCACGTTTCGAAATCGTAGTAACTCAATCGTTGTATCAAGATTCGTTCAAAAGAAATTTCTTGTTGAAGTAATGAATACTGTAACCCACCCTTCTGGTGTTTCCTTGACTTTGCTCCCCTTCAAATATTTTGGCCATGCCAAAATCTGATATTTTTGGGTTCAATGTTACATCAAGAAGAATGTTACTTGCCTTTAGGTCCCTATGGATTATTTTCAGTCTTGAATCCTGATGAAGATACATCATTCCCCTGGCAATCCAGACAATAATTTCAAAGTGCCTTCTCCAGTCCATCTCTAACTTTCTTGATTGATCTATTAATAATATTTGTAGGAGATCAGGTTCATACTTCTCGCGTGATGGAAATGTGAAAAGCCAAACAAATATAATAGAGGGCATCAAGGCATACGGAAACAGAAAGTGTCTAAGCTTTTGTTTGGCAAGTATTCATAAACTAACATTTTCTCCTCTTTATGTACGCAACAACCTAAAAGTTTCACAAGATTTTTGTGCTGAAGTTGTACAATAAGCATCATTTCATTTGCAAATTCCGTAGGACCTTGCCCTGAATCCTTTGACAGTCTTTTCACAGCAATCTCTTGACCGTCTGGTTGTTGGCCCTGAAACAATAAAATGAAGCTCAAAGTTAAGCAATTTAATAAGATTAAAGATACTTTTGATGCATGTAATGTTAATGTAGATGAAAATCCTGCAGCTCAATAAAGATGCGAGCATCGTTTATTTAGGACAATACCTTGTACACAGAGCCAAAACCCCCCTGTCCAAGCTTGTTGGTTGAAGAGAAATTGTTTGTGGCTTCTATGATCGTTCTTAAATCATAAATAGGTAAATCAACGTGAGAATTTCCTTCTTGCAGGTTATATGTAGTGGAAAGTCCTTGGGGACACATTAAAGCAGCTGAAATAATACTAACTTGTTTATGTTGCCCCTGGTCCTGATGTTCTGTCATCGAACAAAATAATGGTCAAAACTATCAAGGTACCATATATAGTTTCATTTTTTTTCCCTCAATTTTCTGAATGCAGTCGGATGGAGAAGAAACTTGCATCTATTTATCACACCTTTGTATTTCCTCCTATTGATTAATTGAATGAAAAGAATTGTAACAACAAGAATTGACACCATACCAACAGACAATAATGGAATCATCAGCTTCCCTTCCTCCGAAAAAAAAAAATCTTCATTCTTCTCTGCTGAATGGGAATATAACAGATTGGTCTCATCATGTATTGACTTTGTAAATAACTCCCCAGTATTCATAAAAAGTACCAAACATGCTATTAAATATGCAACACAGTTAGAGCAAAGAGTTTCCAGATTGAGGGTGGTAACCCGTCCTCTTTCCTCCAATACTCCTTTTAAATGATAAGTTTTTGACAATTACTTGCAGATTATCGAACAAACAAAAAGACTAATAGATAAGTAAATTGAAGTACCTAAGTCAATTGAATCAATGCGAACAAGCAAATCCAAACCCCAACCAGTGTATGTGACTATGTCCATCAACTCTCCAAACCAAAGCAAGCAGAAATTTCCCTGTTCGCTTGTGTACATAGCAGAAAATGCAGAGCATGAACTATTTCTCAAGCATTTCTGCTTACATTGTTCACTATTCAAGCCCATCAATGCCTGAGCCACGGAGGTATCAGGTAATTTTACCTGGCCCACCTTCACAAACCCTTCTCCATTTCCACACATGGACAAATTCCTTTTTCTCACACACCCATCTGACCTGTTTATCAAATACCAATTCCTTGGTGATTTGGGCTCATAACCTGTCAAACACGTGCAAACGAAAGCATTCCTGCTACCAGGTGTACAACTTGCATAAGCTCCACAGTAACCATACTCTTCACGTGGATCCATGGGGATAGACCAAAACTTGTTCCATTGACGGCTCTGATCATCCCATGCTAGGCGCTTCCATGATCGAATCTCATCTACCACAAAGTGCATCACAATTGAAGGATCTTCCATTGTGAACCATTGGGAAAT
This sequence comes from Dillenia turbinata, assembly GCA_037126225.1. Taxonomy (NCBI): domain Eukaryota; kingdom Viridiplantae; phylum Streptophyta; class Magnoliopsida; order Dilleniales; family Dilleniaceae; genus Dillenia; species Dillenia turbinata. Next base: position 19,742,780 of record JBAMMX010000025.1, read on the forward strand.
GCCATCTTTATTATTGTCAAAATTAGCTTTGTACATGCCGGAATTATCATCTCCAATGGGCCAAATCGACAGCCACGGTGCGGTTCTAAAAACCAGGGTTGGGCCCCTGTACATAACGAATTGTGGAGAATCACTTAAGTCCAGCCTGTATATAGATTTTCCTGTACCAGGGTCATCACTTGACCGCCAAGATGTTAGAAACCGGTTCAAAACAGTTTTTAGGTCCATCCCAATCTTCATATAAGGAAGCAAAGTATTTGTTGGATGGTCAAAACTCTGCCAAGCAACAACCTGGTCGGGTTATCGAATTCCCCAAATTAATATTGATTTCCCCTAATATAACAAACTGTAGCAATAGTGGTTACCAGGTTGAATCCTAAGAGAACTAATTAATTTAATCTCCTAGTTGATGTTAAAAATAAAATTGGGAGGTTTTTAAATAAATTGCTAAAATAAAAATTACTGAATAAAAATTAATAACCTAAAAATAAGAAACAAATCAACAATGCAAATTCTAAAATTTAAGGAAAAGAATGAATTCACAAAACTCCGATCCAAGAGTTTATATATTCGATTGTCTTATCGATCATTGGTTAAAAATATTATTCTTGCGATTCAAGCATTTAACCTTAGATCTATTAGGATAGCCGTAATAAATCGTGCGTTTTCCTAATTTAATCGACCAAACCCAGCATTCAATCGAAACTTATCATTAACCAACTGAGTATGATAGCGTTCCATATCAATATAATGATAGCATTACGTTTTATGAAAACAGTTAAACAAAAATATAAACAATTGGGATAGCCGCAATTACTCAATTTTGTTACATTGATTCCCTAGGTTAATTGATTACCGGTAAAAGATCCATAAACAAAAATAACCTAGTTGCTATTTATACCATTCGTTCATGACAATTACGGATCACTGAATTTCTGGATAGCAATGGAAAAACTAATATTGAATTAAATTGTGAGATTAACCAATATTAGGTTTCCTTAAAAATTAAATCAAGAATCAACGAAAACTTGAATAAAAGCAAGAAATTAAATTTAGAACATAACATCACAATGAAAAACAATCGATTAAAATTCTCCTTGAATCAGAAATAAAAATTAGCCACACATAGTGGTAAATATCATTACAAGAGAAATAAGGAAAATAATGTACTAATGAAATAAAATAAAAAAAATAAAACTAATGGGAGATTGACCCTTTTGCTGTAGCTGTCCCCTGGTCTCTTGAAGAATATGCAACTTTCTTGTGTGAGCAATGACCAGCAGCAGTTCTCTCTTGAGAATAAAGCAATAGCCTTGTGTGTGAATAAAAAATGGAGGAGGCAGCTTATTTGTAGAATAAAAATAAGGAAGGGGGCAGCCGCATTCTTGTGAAGTTTTTTTTTGAAAGAATTAAAATTTTTTTTTGCCCTATTTTCCTTCCTCAAGACTTCTAAATCAATTAGGAGTCTCCAAAATTGGAAGATTACAAAAGTTCACTCCTACTAAAAAAACAGATTTTACTAAAAATAAAAATACTACTAAAATGTTGAATTAAAATTCAATATCCTCTTCTTCAAAGCCCAATAAAATGTCTTGACCTAATTAACTTCAAAATTGCTTCATTAAGCCCAATGTACTCCAAATATTCAAACACAATCTCCTAAAAATAAAATTTAATAAAACAAATTATTAGAGCACTAGTCAATGCAAAATTAACGCATAATAATAACAATAAATTCAATAATTTTGCATATTATCAAATTCCCCCACACCAAACCAATGCTTGTCCTCAAGCATTCTCTATCCCAATGTTACACAACCATTCTCCTCTTGACTCCTTCCCCTCCTTCATTTCATCATCCAACAACCTCAAGCAGTACACATTGAAACATTCAAATCAGAATCACAATTCAAAGAACAAATAATCATAGTTTGTATAACTTTAAAAGAAACTACAAACATCCCAATTGACTCAACAATATCATCAGAATTCAATGCAACAAGATCCGTTACCCTCACAAGGAGATCGCTTTATGCACTCAAGTGTTTAAAGGGAATTTATCGATAACTCTCAAAATCAAAGCATAGTATACTATCACCATAAACTTGCTTATTAATCAAATCTCCACCACTAAATATATGAATTCAAAACAAAAATCCGTGGGTCTTTGTAAGGGTTGTAATATGGTTTGGGTAAAGGTAGGGTAAGAGGGAATATGATGTGTAAATGCATATCAAAGAAAATATATTGGCAATGACGAGACTATTTTCCACTATCAAGCCTATACCATAACATGATGAAACAATCAATCCAAAGAAAATTGACTAAACAGACCTTATCATTCCTCGATCATATTTCTGAATACTTTTCTCTTCTCTTTCGTTTTTTTTTTTGTTTTTTTTTTGTATAGAGAGAACAATCGAATATCAATATCAAGGAAGAACATGTAATGCATATACAAATCTCATAAATCGAATGAATAAATTTTTAAAAATACTCCCCAACATAAAATTATCTCATTTCCTTTTGCAAATACCGATCCATTCAAACCCGAACATATGCTTCTTTGATATAAGGGCCAAAAAGAAGGTTAAGCGTAAAAAGAACGCTGTGTGTCAATTTGTGAGGTTATAATCAAAGAAAAAGGGATAAAGGCTCAATTTGGTTCACTAGGAAATAATTATGCACGGGAAGGTCAATTTTAAGATAGATAAAGTGTGTAAACCTAATTGCCCCCATTATATTAATGCATGAATTCATGAATGTGATCTTGAAAAGCATTGCAAAGCAAGTTCTAGAATAAACATACTATGATTGATGCATATTCATGAAAAAAATTAGAGAAAAAATGATTATATGCTCACAAGGCTCAAATGCTCACAAAAGTGTGTAATATTGTATCGAATTTTGTATATTTGTATCTAATTCAATCGTCACAGTCAATAGGATGCTTAAAACAATCTTTATCCAAAATACAACTAATCACACTTGTCTCTTTCATGGATTCCAACTCAAATCAACAATGAATATTAACTCAAAGATCATTTTCAAATGAAAATCAAAAGAGTGTGGAATTGGAAGGAAAATAGAAAGATGACATGGATTCATGAATTCCTCCCCCACACCTGAATGCTGCATTGTCATCAATGAAGCAAAAAGAAGACGTTTAGGCACAATGCAAAAAGAAATCACCACTAACACTATCCTAGCCCGAAAACTAGAAACAGAAAATGAAAACTCGTCGTGGTAAAAGAGATATACCAACTAAAAAGCTAACTCAAAAATGAAGGCAATGAAATGAAATGCTAAAATTGAAGACAATGAATAAGGGAGAGAGAGAACTCCCCTAAGGTGGTGGCGGGAATGAGAGTTGAAATCCTACAAAATCCGCGAGGGCTTGAATGTTTTGCTCCATTTGAGAGATGTGTCGCTGCATGTCTTGCACTATTTGAGCTAAGAAAAGGGAGGGAGATGATCGTGCAGCATCGGAGGAACCTGCAAAAGAAGAGGGAACCCTCGACCGGGTGTCACCCGGTGAGGTAAAGTGATAGACACCAATGAATTTGTACACAACACCCATCCGAATAAGGCAATCAAAGTCTAATGGTTCAGCAGGACAAGCAATGTTCATATTGTGATTACCCAAGTCCAAAACCTTCAAATTAATAGCCAAGTGGGTAATCAAAGAGCCTAAAATCAATGGTCTAGCAGAAGATGACAGAACGCTCCGAAATTGAGTGGCCAACCAATAACCAAAATTAATCTTTTGGTTTTGGGTCATTGACCATAGGAAAAATAATTCAGGTTTCGAGCATACGGCTGAACTAGCCTTCCTGCCAGAAAAACTAAAAGCTAAAAATCGATGAATGAGTTGCAATGCATGATCTCTAAGGTAGTGGCTCTTAGAGTGACTAGGATCGGTCAGTAGTCAATTCAGACCAAATACGTGAATAATAGGAATTAAAATGTGAAGTGTAGTCACAGATTAAGGAATCAGAGGAGTCAATTGAAAATCCTAGGGCCTCATTAAACTGAGTCAAAGAAAAATGAAATGCACGGTTCATCAAACGAAATTCTATGAGACCTGGGGTGTTCACAGTCCAATGTGCAGTGCTGTCAAACCGAAATGTAGTGTAAAATTCACAAGTCAATTCTCTAAATGCAGGATAAGACAAATTCAAATACGCACTCCAATCAATTGCAGATAAATAACTCTGTATGTTCTCAAGAAGGCCCAGAGATTCTAAAGTAGGAATATGAAAAGATTTGCAGGGAATAATAGTTCGGGAGGAGATATCTGAATACCTGCGTTTGTGCTCAGCAGAATAGAACTTGAGGTGTCCGCCCAACTTCAGCGGAGCAGGAGGTAGTATGGATTTGCCCTTGGCCATGCGAGATCTTGATTTGGGTCTGCTCGAAGATGTTGGGAGCTCTTGGTCAGCAGATGGTGGCTCGACAGGTGCAATTGGCAACTCTGCAGGTTCTATTGGTGGTCCTGCAGTCGACTGAGTAGCATTGGATGAAGTTGCAGTCGATCGAGGAAGCATCACTCGCGGCTTCTTGTGTGAAGATTCAGTCCTGGGTAGCAGCATTCGAGGTCTTTGAATTGGTTCTTGCTGCTGCGGAAGGTTTTTAGCGGTTGGAGGAGAGGACTGCATAGAGGAATTAACAAAGGGAGATGGTTGGTCATCTGAAGAAAGAGATATTGGCTCGCTACTAGGGTCTGCGATTTGCGCTCGGGAAGATGAACCTTCAATGGAAGATGAAGCACGTGCTCTAAGGCCATACCGATGCTTTGCCACCCTTTTCTTTCCCATTGAAGGATTAAATTTGCAAAGACTGATGGCTGAATAGTTGTGTGCAGTTGAGATGCTTAACCAGTTGGAGTGCAGAGTGATGAAGGAAGAATAGTCGCGGCTTGGGTCTTCGATCGAGCAGGTTGGGTGCAGAAAAACGAACAGAGAGCTTCGATCAAATGAAGAATGAAAATGAACAGAGGCTAAGGATTCGAATGTCGTGCGATCGAATTTGGAGATCCAAATCGAAAATACCCAAAATGGGGAACGATTAGGGTTTTGGCCAAAGGAATTACGAAGAAGATGACGGTGATTTAGGGTTCTTCGAAAGGGGTTTCGAAGGGTGATGATTGATGAATGAAAGTTGCAATTGATGGATGGACTAAGGGTTGGTGAAAAGATTGAACTAGGGTGGTGATTGATGAACCAAAAAAAATATGATTGATGCTTGCGGTCGACCAAATCGAAGAATGGTGTGTTGGGTCTTCTAGGGTTCTTGAGCGATGATGAACGAAAGGGGTTTTATGAAAGTTTCAGGGTTATGAATGAGATGATGATGGACAAGGGTTCTTCGATTAGGGTTTCAATTGAATGTAGCAATTGGAGGACTGAAGGTTGATCGAAAGAGGCGATTGCAGATAGTTCGTAGGAGAATTGAGAGAGAGAATAGAATTGGAATGTGCTGTGAATGTTTTCTCTCTTCTCCAATTCGACATCTCTTTTTTTTTTTTTTTTTTTTTTTATTTTTTTTTTTAGAGTACCCAATGCCGCGTGATCATCTCTTACGGAAATGAGTGCTTCTGCCCACTTTTGGATTAAACCTTCAGAATACCGCGTGATTATCTCCTAAGAGAAGGAGTGCTTCTGCCTGAATTTCGACACCACATTCAGCAAACCGCGTGATCATCTGGTATGAGAATGACTGCTTCTGGCTGAATTCTGAATATCACTCCATTTGTGACTCGACTTGAGAAAATTGCTGGACAAATGCAAAAAATTAAGAGAAGAGATAAATAACACTTAAAATTAAATAAATCAAACTAATAGAAAATTAAATCAAACTCTTAAAAATTTTGGGTTGCCTCCCAACAAGCGCAATTATTTTAACGTCGTTATGCTCGACAGTCTTCATGATTGATTTAGCCGGACAAATAATTTGGAGACTTCAATATAATGTTCAACATTGAAGAAATCTCTATGTCGTCGTAAAATATCTTCAACCTATGCCCGTTCACTTTGAAAACCTTATTTGTGTCAAGGTTTTTGATTTCCACTGCACCATGAGAAAACACATTAGTGACAACAAATGGACCAATCCAACGAGAACGCAACTTACCTGGCATGAGTTTGAGTCGAGAATTATATAGAAGCACTTTTTGCCCAATCGCAAATTGTTTCTTTAAGATCATACCATCGTGAAACAGTTTGGTTTTCTCTTTATAAATCCTCGAATTCTCATAGGCTTCCAATCTCAACTCTTCAAGTTCTTGTAGTTGTAATTTTCTTAACTCACCGGCTTCATCCATCTTCAAATTGCAATGTTTGATTGCCCAATATGCCTTATGCTCAATTTCCACCGGTAAATGACAGGATTTTCCAAAAACTAACCTATAAGGAGACACCCCTATTGGCGTTTTGAAAGCTGTTCGGTAAGCCCATAATGCATCATCTAGACGTAAACTCCAATCCTTTCGTCCCGAGTTGACCATCTTCTCTAAAATGGATTTAACTTCACGGTTGGAAACTTCGGCTTGTCCATTCGTCTGAGGATGGTATGTTGTAGCGATCCGGTGATGTACCCCATATTTCTTCATTAATGCTTCGATTGCTCGATTACAAAAATGACTCCCTTGATCACTTATGATGGCTCTAGGAATCCCAAAACTGCTGAAAATATTAGTCTTGATAAAATCTACAACAGACTTATAATCGTCAGTCCTGGTGGCCTTTGCTTCCTCCCATTTTGATACATAATCAACGGCCAAAAGAATGTAAGCATAACCACAAGGCGAAGGGAATGGACCCATAAAATCAATACCCCATATATCAAATATTTCACAAACAAGAATGAGAGTTTGGGGCATCTCATTCCTATGAGACAAAGTTCCTGTCCTTTGGCATTTATCACAATTTTTACAAAACAAATAAGTATCCTTAAACAAGGTCTCCCAATATAACCCACTATCTAAAACCTTCCTTGCAGTTCTCCTTGGTCCAAAATGTCCCCCACAAGCATAACTATGATAAAATGCTAAAATGGATCTATATTCATTCTCTGGGACACATCTCCTAATTATTTGATAAGAACAAAATTTCTATAAATAAGGCTCATCGCACACAATATTTTGTCTCATATCGAATTTTATCATTCCTTGACTTACTAAGATCATTAGGCAAGATGTGTGTAACCAAATAATTCACAATATCTGCATACCAGGGAGTAATACCTTTCAAGTGAACTAGTTGTTCATCTGGAAAAATTTCAGAAATTGATAGAGGATCTTCTTCCTTTACTAACTTGCTTAGATGATCAGCTACCGAATTTTCAGCTCCACTTCGATCCTTGATTTCCAAATCAAACTCTTGCAACAAGAGAATCCACCGTATCAACTTGGGTTTTGACTCCTTTTTCGCCAAAAGATACTTCAAAACTGCATGATCAGAATACACAACTACCTTAGAACCAAGTAAATAAGATCTGAATTTATCTAAAGCAAAAACAATGGCTAAGAGCTCCTTTTCAGTGGTAGTATAGTTGCATTGAGCAGCATTCAATGTCCTTGAAGCATAGTAAATGACGTGACTCTTCTTATCGATCTGCTGGCCAAGAACAGCTCCCACAGCAAAATTGCTTGCATCGCACATGATCTCAAAAGGTAAATTCCAATCAGGTGGTTGAATGATTGGTGCAATAGTTAACAGGTTTTTAAGCTTGTCGAAGGCTTCCTTGCATTTTATCCCAAAATCGAAAGGTACATCTTTCTGAAGCAACTTGGATAATGGCAATGCAATTTTTGAAAAATCCTGAATAAACCTGCGATAAAAACCTGCATGTCCAAGAAAAGCACGAATTTCCCTAACATTTGTAGGGTAAGGTAAGCTCTTAATCAAATCAACCTTTACCTTATCTACTTCAATACCTCTAAAAGAAATCACATGTCCTAGCACTATGCTTTCCTTCACCATGAAATGACATTTTTCATAATTCAAAACCAAGTTCGTTTCCATACATTTTTTCAGAATTTTGATCAAATGCCCTAAACAATCAAGTTTGTTATAGCTTATTGAACTCTTCAATCTCATCGTGAGTTCCTTTATCTTCAAAGCGTTGACACAACAGTCTAGTGAACTCAGCCCAATCTAGTTCTTTTTTAACATCTTAAGTCCTTGGAATCATATTTCTGTCTTACCATCCAAATACATTTCAATGGTTTCCATCCATATTGAGCTCGAGATTTGGTAAACTGCAAAGAACTTTTGGCATTTTCTTAGCCATATTAGTGCATTTTCTCTAATAAAAATTGGCAATTCTATTCTAGGTACATTTGGTATAGTTCCTCTACAGACTGGATCCTTCTTGGTCAATTGAATACCATTATCTCCTTTCGTTCTTCCTTAAACAGGTGTGGGCAGAATTGGGGATTTATACAGTTTGTCAACTTTTTGATCTTCATTCTTGTCCTTATTCATCGATCACATGAGAAGATTGAATCGTTTTTCCATGCTAACTACAAGATTGTCCACTTTTCTACTTTGTTCTTCAAGCCGTCTTCCCAGCTTGATATGTTTTTCCTTAATTTCTATAGTCAGTTCTTGAATTCTGGCATCTTGTTTCTTGATCTGATCCTCCAATGACTTAGATCTTGTTCCTTCCGCCATTTAAGTTTTATGTGCCGAGGACCAAAGGCTTTGATACCAAATTTGACACAAACTTGGAGATGGCGGCCAGCTGGGAAGCTTGGGCGACTGGCTGGGAAGTGAAGGGTGGCTGGCCGGAGGTGATGGAAGGTCAACCGTGAAGTGAAGGTGGGAATAGAATGAGAAGAGAGAAAGCTTAGGAAGAGAAGATAAGAAGAGAGAGAGAGAGAGAAGAATAGAGGTGGGGAGAGAGAGAAAGAGAAAGATAGAGAGAGAAACAACTTATATTCATTCATGCTTATTACAAATCCAATTGAGGCTATTTATACACCTTATGAAGTTGGTTGTAACTAACCCAACTCACTCTACTAACTTCTATTATTACAATCTCACTAACTGTAGTTAGTTATGGTGGTTAGTGTAGTAGCCGTTGTCTTTAAAATACTGAGACTTGCTACTGCTCAATGCTCAATTTCTTGATTGTTACACAGGCTTACCCCCACCTTTGGGACCACAAGCCACTTCGGCTTTTCTCAAACTCACGTGCTTATTCAAGCTTAAATGGATCATGAGAAAAAGTAGATCCAGAGTATGCTGGATATATATATGTATAAGATTCATGCAATTGAATCCCATTGTCTAAAAGACTCTTTATGACTCTATGTTACAAAACTTGAGAAGGTTAATGCTTTGAATTGAGCTTTAATACTAGTGATTGTCATATGATTCACGGAACATGGACCTACGTTGTTTATATTTTTGTTAAGGCTACTACAAGTTTTTGTCAAAAGGAATCCTGTTTGCTTAGGAGGAGGCTATTGTTTTGTGCTGCTTCTCAACATCCAAACTACATCTGAGATTGAGGGTCGACCTGTTGCAAATTCTTGCACACACAATAGTCCAACTTGAATGCACTTAAAAGCCTCACGCCAAAACATTGAACAATCAACAATTTTCAATGCTTTGTCTTCTCTCCAAAGATCCCACACCTGCAAATTGCAATCATTCGTGGCACTAGCAATCACAATACCAACTTTTAACTTAAAAGAATTTGTGAGTTATTGTGAGACTAATTCTTTACTTACGTGTCTGATCAAGTTCATTGAAGGGTGCTCTTGGTGATCGATATTGTTCCTCTCGCCACTAATGATCTCTAGCAATAGAACCCCAAAACTAAAGATATCAGACTTGGTTGAAAATTTTCCAAATATCACATACTCTGGACATATAACCACTGCATTTAAACAAAACATTAATATACAGTTTGTTTGTCGATTTAAGAATGCTATGCAAATATTGAAATATATGCTTACTATGTACCAACTACTCTCTTTGTCATTGCTTGACTTTGGTTGCCTTCAAATATTTTCGCCATGCCGAAGTCTGAGATTTTTGGGTTCATTGCGCCATGGAGAAGAACATTACTTGCCTTCAAATCCATGTGGATAATTTTCAACCGTGAATCTTTGTGTAGATACATCATGCCTCTAACAATCCCAATTATAATTTCAAAAGTGTTTTCTCCAATCCAATTGTGATTTTCTTTGTTGATCTACATGCATGAAGTCTTGCTTTTGAATTAAAAGCAAAAGAACCGAAGAAAATCAAAATAAATGTGGGTAAAGACATACCAAAGATGAAATTTTCTTATCCAAGGGGACAGTTTAGTAGTTACAAACTCCCTCTCTCATCTCGGTTCTAATTTCAGTGTAACTACTAAAAAAAAAAAAAGATGAAATTGTCTAAGCTTTTGTTAGGCAAGTACTCGTAAACCAAGATCTTCTCCTCTTGTTCAGTGCAATATCCCAGAAATTTCACCAGATTTTTGTGTTGAAGCTGCGCAATGAGCATGACTTCATTTTTGAATTCTTCTACACCTTGTGCTGACCCCTTCGACAGTCTTTTTATGGCAATTTCTTGGCCATTTGTTAGTTGATCCTAACATAATCAAATGAAAGGGTGTAAGCACCTAATTGGTTAACTTACGCAGGTCCATGACCATGACATTAGTATTTTCAAACACTCATAAATTTAGCTATAAATGGGTGTAAAGCGGTCAATATATCAATAAATTTTAAGTTGCCCCCTTTGACCCCACTGGGCTTGCTCGATTAGGGGTGTGCAATTTTTTGTTATATTCGAATATCCGACCGAATCGAATTCAACTGAACTCGAATTTATAAATTCGAATTCAATTTTTGAATTACGAATCGGTTTTCAGTTATAATCGAATTTTGAATTCGGTTTTCGATTCAAGTTTCAAATTTAGGTTTTTAATACGAATTCGAACCGAAAACTGAATTCGAATTCGAATTCGGTTTTCGGGTACTAAATCGAACCGAATTCGAATTAAGATTTATTTCTTCAAATTTGAATTCAGTTTTATCAATCTGAATTCAGTTAAATCGAGTTTATATGAGAATTTAAATATCAAACATCAAATTCGGTTTTATCAATTCGAATTCGGTTTGAATTCGAACTGAATTCGATTAAAATTCGAATTCAAACCAAACCAAATTCGAAATTCGATTTATTCGGTTTGATTCGAATTAAATTGAATTTCGATTTCGGTTTGGGTTGAATTCGAATAAATTTGAATTCAGTTCAAATTCAGTATAGAGTTAAAAAAATGTCAAACTGAATTAATCAAATCGAATTAATCGAAAAATTCGAAAATCAACCCGAATAACACCCCTATGCTCCGGCCATTCAGATTTGACGGATTTCCATGGAAGTAAGTCCGTTCGGAATTTTGGGACTTTTCTATCTCAGGTGTAAGGGTCCGTACAACATATCAATCATTGGAGTTTAAGTCACAAAAGAGAAGAAAAAACAGAAAACAAAAAGAAAGCAGGGGAGCTAATTTTTCCTCAAGATCAACAGCTATGGGCTTCCTTTCTTTTTCCCTTTTTTTATTTTTCTTCTTTTGTCTAAAGAAAAATAAGGCACTTTACATGTGTAGTAATATGGAAAAACTTGAAGATATTTGGATGGTAAGAGATAACCTTTTAAACGGAGCCAAAGTCACCATGCCCAAGCATGTTCTCTGAAGCAAAATTGTCGGTTGCAGCAACTATGGTACTAAAACTATACATAAATATTTCCACTAAAAAAGTTTTTTTCTTCTTTTTTTTTTTTTGGCTGAGATAAGTGAAAAATTAGATCTCCATCGTACTTTGATTTTTTTTTTTTTTTTAAAATAATTCTTACCTATGGCTTGATTTGGATTAGAACCTAGAAGACCACCAGGCTTATAAGCCTAACCAAAGTCCCCTCACCCCCGCCCCTGGCGGGGTTTAGCTGCTTTTCTCAAACCCACGAGCCTAATCAAGCTTAAATAGATGATGACTGATGTAGGACAAATAGCCCTAGATTTTATGGAACAAGTCACAGGCAAAAGAGGCTCAACAAAGGACCCAAGAAGAAGCCCTCCAAGCAACTAAGTGTCCATCCCACCTGCGATCAGGGGGACCACACAAGCCATAAGCCCATCACAACTGCAATCCGAGGCCGTGAGCAATCCAAATAAGTGCTATTACCTGCCCTGTGATTTGTTAAAAAAAGTAGATTCTATCAATACGTTGGGATAAAAAAAGACTTCTACGACTCTGTTACAAAAGTTGAGAAGGTTTTGCCTTTTTATCGAGCATCAACACTCGTGATTGTAACATGATTTATGGAACAAGGACCTTCTCTGTTCATTTTTTTGTTAAGGTTACTTCCGGTTCTTGCCAGAAGAAATCCTGGTTGCTTTGGAGAAGGCAATTGATTTGTGTTGCTCTCCAACATCAAAACTACATCTGACATTGCAGGTCGATCTGTTTCCAATTCTTGCACACACAATAGTCCAACTTGAATGCATTTGAATGCTTCGAGCCAAAACAATGGCTCTGCCATCGAGCAATCAACAATCTCTAATGCCTTGTCTTCTTTCCAAAGATCCCACACCTGCAATTATTCATGGCATGATTGTACCAAAAGTCGAACTCCTGATTTGTTAGAATTTGGTGAGCTATTGTGCTGAGTAATTCTGTACTTACGTGCCCAATCAAGTTCAACGAAGGGTGCTCTTTGTAATCGACATTGTTCCTCTTGCTGCTAATAATCTCTAGCAATAGAACTCCAAAACTAAAGGTATCAGACTTGGTTGAAAATTTCCCGAATATTACATACTCTGGAGACATATAACCGCTGCATTTAAACCGCATGAAGGCCATTAATATTACTTTGTTTGATTCATGAATACTATGCAAATTTCCAAATATTATACTTAACTATGTACCAACAACTCTCTTTGTCATTGCTTGACTTTGGTTGCCTTCAAATATTCTTGCCATGCCAAAATCAGATATTTTTGGGTTCATCGTATCATCAAGAAGAACATTACTTGCTTTTAAATCCCTGTGGATTATTTTCAACCTTGAATCTTTGTGTAGATACATCATGCCTCTAGCAATTCCAATTATAATTTTGAATCGTTTTCTCCAATCCACATGTGATTTTCTTTGTTGATCTACATGAATTATTGCTTTAGAATCACAATGAAGAAATGGAGGAGAAAAAGACAAGATAAATGGCGTAAAGACATACCAAAGATAAAATTGTCTAAGCTTTTGTTAGGCAAATACTCATAAACCAAGATCTTTTCCTCTTGTTGCGTGCAACAGCCCAGAAGTTTCACAAGATTTTTGTGTTGTAGTTGTGCAATGAGCATGACTTCATTTTTGAATTCTTCCACGCCTTGTGCTGACCCCTTCGACAGTCTTTTTATGGCAATTTCTACGCCATTTGTTAGCTGACCCTAGGGTAACAAATCAAAAGGCTAAGGTCCTAATTGGTTACATTATAGGGCGAAATTTTGTTTCATGAATTGCACACACCACACAATACAGAAATTTGAATGTGATCATGTCCGAGGGGATGTTTAGGTAATTTGATATCTCCGACACTACTCTTTACTCCTATAATTAAGATATGTTATCTTATTTTACTTATAGTACTTTTTAACTATGACAAAAAATTCTTTTATTGAAACCTAAAGTTTGCAAAAGAAACTTATAATTTTTTCTATAAATGGGTGTAAAGTAGTCATTTTCACACACTAGTCACGCCATGGGGCTTCCTTCGCCCATTTAGATGGGTGGATTTCCATAGTTCTGAGTTTTAATCTCAGAACTTGTCTATCCCAGATGTAATGGGACCACATGTTGACCATTAGCATTTATGTAGCAAAAAAAAATTACAAACAATGAAAAAAAGAAAACAAATAAAATAGGGCTCTAATGCATCCTAAAGATCAATAGAAGAAGAAAAAGGGAAGCGTATATACACATTATATGAATAATAATACGGAAAAAGTTGAAGATGTTTGGGAGGAAATTACCTTGTAAACCGAGCCAAAGCCACCGCGGCCAAGCATGTTCTCCGAAGCAAAATTGTTGGTTGCAGCCACTATGGTGCTGAAATCATGCAAAGCTAAATTAGGACTTGAGCTACCTACTTTTTGCCCATGCACTACCAAAAGGTCTTTGTAAAGCCTCGAAGTACTATTGGTAACTCTATGAAATAGTCCTTGCAGATTTTGCTTTGCCTCCCCTGAACACAAAATTCCATAGAAGGCCAAATTTAGAGCTCTATAGGAAAATGTTATGTATATGTACAGTTTCATTAACATAAAGTTTAGTCTTCGTGGATACGAGTAAAAAGTAAATAAGATATTTTTTCCTTTTCCAAAAAATTTATGTGGTTGTGCCTTTGCATTAAGAATGTCTGAATAATAAGGATGAAGGTTGTCCTGTATTTTCACCTTTAAGATGCCTCCTTTTGATTATTCTGAGCGAGACCACAATCACAACAAGAGTGAACACCACAGCTGCAGACGATATGGGAATCACAACACGTTTGTTCTTTGCTATGAAGCTCCTTTTCTTCTTTGCATTTTCGGCTGAATAAGTAACAACAAATACATCAAAACCACAATATTACCACTGGGGAAGCACTGTTAATCATCTCTCCCCTCCCCTGCGACCGCCCTCTCTCATCCCTCCCGTGGACTCTCAGACCCCTGGTTGATTTGGATCTAAACCATTGGCCACAAAACTAAGAAAACTGAAAATTGCAGAACCACTAAAATAAGTTGAAAGCTTCCGATTCGTATATCAAAGATAGTTAAGGAAGTAGTCCCAATGTATCAATTCTCACTAACACCCAACACGGAAAAATCTGCACAAAAAAAAAAAAAACCCACAAAACTTTCAGAACCTCCCACCATTTCTACAGCACTCCACACTAAACTCTGTTGTTTCCAGGAACTTCTGATTGAACTGTCACCAATCCACAACAAACATGAAAACCCACCTTCCCACTCACTAGAACTACATTCTACAGCCCAAACTTAGCAAATAATATTTGTAGTACTTTGTCCAAAAAAAAAAAAAGAACACACACATTAAACATGTAGTGGAGAAGAGAGTAAAATGAAGAACCTGAAAGGGGAGGCTGAAGGGGTTCTTAAACCCACGTTTGGCAAAACATTCTTAAACCTATTTTTGCCTCCGATTTCACAGAGCTTTATCGGAGACTGCAATAGATGCGTCATCCATCTCATCTCTTTGTTTTTAATTTCTTCCCTTTTCTTCTATTCTACTTACCATCACCTTCTAATCATTCTCAATTTTCTCTCTCCGCCGTCAATTTTGTTGTTTGCTCACTGGAAAACTCCCTCAGCGACACCGCCGTCGCCCCCACCACCAAAGTTCATCTTTCTTTGTCCTATTCTGCCTCCTTTCATCTTTTCAAACTAGATGGAAACTCTATTCTTTGTCCTATTCGGTCACCACCCCTATTTCCTCACCTTTTCAATAAAATCCGACCACCGTCGTCGTAAAATGCTACCTGTTGCTCGAAAGGTCTTCTTTTCTTCCTCATAACTGGATCAGAGTCTGATTCCGAGCTCCAAACCAGGAACGGGAGTGATAAAGAGAGGGATGAGAGGGGGGTCGTAGAGGAGGGAGAAGATGAACCTCCCCCTTTTAAATTATTATTGTGAAAAAAAAAAAATCCTTTGATACTTTATAATTTTTTTTAAAAATAAAAAGGACATACGCATATATTAGGGAATGGACAGTCAAAAAACAGGCAAAGTGGTCACAATAAACAGAATGGATACGATGGGTACCTAATGTAATCGAATCAACACGAACAAACAAATCCATTCCCAATTTTGGTGCTGGTCTCATGTCCATCAACTCTCCAAACCACATCAAGCAAACATTCTCCTTCTCATCCCCAAGAGCTGTTGCATAGGCGGTGCATGAACAATTTCTCAGGCACTGTTGCTGACATTCTAAGCTGCTCACAAACTTTGTAGCACAAGCCAAAGAAGGGTCAGGAAACTTCACCTGTGACACTTTCAAAAACCCTTCTCCATTTCGACACAAGGAAATAATTTGCTTTCTAACACACCCGCCTGATCCGTCGCTCAATTGCCAATCCCTTGGTGACTTGGGCTCAAACCCAGGCAAGCAGGAGCACTCAAACATAATAATGCCAGCACTAGGGGTACAAATGCTATATGCTCCACAATGCTTATACTCATCACAAATTTCCTTGGGAAAAGAAAAAATTGAATTCCAACGATTAACTCTCTCATTCCACATACACCAAGAAGCATATCCAGAATCATCTATCACAAACCTCATATCTACAGAGGAATCATCTAAATTGAAGGAGTAAAGAACTCCATCTTGGTTATTAGTAAAAAAACTAAACCACCTAACTGTATTGCCTTGAAGAAATAGTATTGGTGAAGGCCAGGGACACGGTGAAGTCCTCCAAAGTCTGGTAGACCCCTTGCACAAAAAAAACTGCGGCAATCCACTCAGGTCCAGCTGTAACTTATAATCGCCTTGACCCGGGTCATCGCTTGATCTCCAAGATGTTAAGAACCGATACTGACCAGTTTTCCTGTCTAGTCCAATTTTCATACCAGAAAGCAAGGTGTCTGTTGGGTGATCAAAGCTTTGCCAAACATAAAGTGTGCTATTTTCCTCAACCAAAACCAAATTCCCCGAGTCCAAGAGTTGAATGTGGGAACTCTTGGATGAAACATTTGCAGACCAAACAAGAGTGCTTCTACTCACATCGCACAAAAGAAGATTACCTTGTCGGTCAATCGAAAGAACTCCGGCTGTATTGTTGATTGGATTTTCTCTGTTGGCAACCCACACAATGTTCTTCTCAATCAATTTGTTGTACCAAACTCCGACATATCGTCTACTAGACGAATTGTTGGGGGTGAAGAATCCAAGAGCAAAAGTTTCATTCTTTGATAGGAGCACATCCCCATCTCTAAGAAATTGATTTGGATATAAAGTATCTATAGAGAAAGAAATTTTGATGCAAGATACCAGAACAAAAATCCTTGATATTGAGTGGAACCCCATGTATCCCATGATGGATAGCTTGGACGAAGACACCATTATATTTTGGACTAAATGGCTTGAACAAGAATCTAAATGAATGTTCAAACTCGAAAGTGATTTGAGAGACTTGATGTCAAAACCTCGTGCTCTTACTAACGTAGAAAATTTCACACAATTAACAAATGAATAATTATCCATCTTTAATTATACTTTTTTTTTTGCCCCAAAATGGTCAAAATGTAAACTCTTTGGTCAAATCTTTTTTTTTTCCTAGACTTGGTCCACCATTTCTAGAGCTTTGCTCTGACTATTATGAGTCGAGCCACTGAAATCCCTATGAGAGGATAGAACTCTTCCAGCATAGTTTGTTCTATCTGAGACTCGAACTCAAATTTTCTAAATGAGATCTAATAACTTACTTATTAGGCCAACACATATTGGGTGGTCAAATCTTGTTTTGTGGAATCATTATTCCCTCCCTATACGCTGGGATAGATCCTTTTGAAGAAGTAGAGACCACAGATTTTTAATATAAGAAATTATTCATATAATAATAATTTTATTAGCTTTTTTAAGAAATAATTTTTATTTATAAAATTCCATATTTTTATTGAAAAAAACTACCTTTGTTCCCTTTTAAATGTCGTCGTGAAGAGAAAATTTTGTTCCATTTTTAAGTGTTGTTCTCATATTACAATGAAGAATTAATTATACATTTCTAACTTTTCCTTGTTCTATAATAAATAGCTTTTACAATTTCTTAAAAAATCTCTGAGATCCCAATCACTATTTAATACTCCTTTAAAAGGTAGTTTAGTAAAAAAAGAAAAAAAGAAATTAAGATTACTAAATGTATTTTTTTAATTGAAAATTTTCATAGAGACAATGTAGAGGCAAATTGAGACAACTTAATAGTGCAGCAGTGATGGATGCAAATTGGGTGGGGGCATAATCCATATTTTTAAAAGGCAAGGCATAACTAATTATTTTTAAAAATTACATGGAACCATCATATTTGTGGGAGGACTCCAAGTGCCTTGGCCCCCATTCAATCCGTCCGTCTGTGTTCAGTGTACTCACATGAAATCACACTTCCATTCTATCAAAAGCATTCTCCATAGTATCACTTTATACCCGGTCAGGGTTCCAAATTGATTGGTTCTGATTTTAAAATTATAAAAATTGAAAAATAATAAAAATAAATATTGATTTTTTTTTAAAAAAATGACTATGAAAATTAATAATGAAATAAATTTAATTAGAATTCTATTATATCTTCTTTGTTGACATAATTCATTAATCAATTTTGCAATGAATATTTGAAACTCATTTTATGGCAGCCTATAAGGGATAAATATTTAATTCCCCATTAAATTTATAAAATAATTTATTTAAATTTATTTTTAATATAAAACTCATATATATTTTTATAACTGAATTTTAATGGCTATATTAGAATCAACATTAATTAAAATAGAAAAAATTTGCTTCTGTCTTTAAATTAACAATAATAGTTTTTTTTAGTATTTTCGAATTTTAATAATCTTTATTTTGCTTCTAGCAAATTAAATATATGTATATATATATATATATATATGTATATATATATATATATATATATTTAAATTTTGATTCAAACTGATGGTGTGAACCGAAAACTGTCTATGACTTCCAGACCCTAACTCTAGAGTTTGGCTCTTGGTCCCTCCATATCTATCTATTTTACGTCTTTTTTATTAATTAATTAATTTATTTATTTTTATTGGGCAATTTTTCTTTATTTTATTGTCTCTGAGTTCAAAGGCTAATTACTAGGAAAAATTTTTTCATAAAATGTTTCATGAGTATATTTATTAAACTCTGATTCGAAATATTTTCTAATTTTCCCTTTCATTATCTGAATTTATGAAAGTTTGCAAGGAACTTTGGCCCGTCAAACACTTCAAAAAGACATTTTTGCTGGATTTATTGGTGGTTGCCTTGCCTTGATTATGAAGTCGATTTCAAATGCGAACGCACGGTTGTCCTTGAACAAATTCCAGGCACAAGCATTGAATAGCATGTCGTACCCGTAGGCTAAAAATTAGAAAATTTCGTGACACGCTATATGTTATCGAAGAATATTATTCAAATTGGAAATCCTATGAAATTCGATCAATTCAGATTTAATAATTTTTTATCTTTAATTTAATTCTAAAAATTTAATTTTTTTCCAAATTTTAAAAATTAAAAAAAAAAACAATAAGTTGATGAAAATTATTTTTCGTATCTCACTTTTCTCACTTAATTTACCTTCATGCATATATAATTTTCAAGCTGACCCGATCACCATCTCCTTAAAGAGTCCTTGAGTGAGATCTATGACCCAATCACCATCTTCTAATTTGGAATGGAAAGACTTTTAGGTCTAACAATGCATCTCTCTCTGTTCGTAGGGATGGGGTCACCCACATGCTTGCTGGAGGATGAATTGACTGTCTCCTTCACAATATGACTTGTCAATGCAAGAGGCTTGCCCGACAAAAGGGTCACATGATGAACCCTTGAACACGTTTCCAATTTAAAGCCAGTCCAAAGAGAGCTTTCATGGTTTAGGCGTTCTAAACTTGAATACATAAAATTAAAATATTATACTCTGTTACAAAAATATATAAAAAGTAAAAAAGAAAAAGAACTTGCATTTTCTGCATATTTCAGAAAAATAATGTGTAACATATATAATATTATGTTTATGTTTTCAACCTGCTTCTATATTTTGTTTTATTTTATTTATAATATATTTTAATTAAATCTTTTTTTAGACTTGTGGCATTCCTTGATATCATGCAGTGGAGACAAGTGTAAATTTGGGGTATCCTTCAAATTTCAGAATACGAGAATTGGGAGGTGGGACCATATTAAAATATTTCCACTAACAAAGCCCTTTTTTTTTTTTTTTTTTTTTTTTTTTTTTTCCTTTTGTTAAGGGGAAAATTAGATCTCCATCTTTGATTTTTTTTTTTTAATTTAAATACTTACCTATGGCTTGATTTGGATTAGAACCGAGAAGACTACCCGACTTATGACCCAACCACAATCCCGTCACCCCCGCACCTGGCGGGGTTTAGCTGCTTTTCTCAAATCCACAAGCGTGGTCAAGCTTAAATGGATAATGAGTGACGTAGGACAAAAAGCCCTAGATTTCATGGAACAAGTCACAGGCAAAAGGGGCTCAACAAAGGACCCAAGAAGAAGCCCTCCAAGCAAACTCAAGTGTCCACTCACCTGCGATCAGGTTAACTGCACAAGCCATAAGCCCATCACAACTGCAATCCAAGGCCCAGAACAATCCTCATGGTCTAAAGACATGTATGACTTTACAATAGTTGAGAAGGTTTTGCATTTTTATCGAGCATCCACACAAGTGATTGTCGCATGATTTATGGAACAAGGACCTTTTTTATATTTTTGTTAACGTTACTTCCGGTTTTTGCAGGAAGAAATCCCAGTTGCTTTAGAGAAAGAATCGATTTCTGTTGCTCTCCAACATCAAAACTACATCTGACCCGTGGCCTTTACAAAAAATCTTTCCTCACCCAAGTCTTAAATACCTAACCTCCGAAAAATAAAACTATATTCTCAATGATATGCACGAGGGATATGCAGCAATCATCTAGGAGCACGAAGTTTGGCAAATAAGGCCTTAAAACAGGGTTACTATTGACCTAAAATGAAAGCTAATGCAGACACTTTTATCAAAAAATATAACAAGTGCCAGCGCTTCTTATTGGTTTCCTATCAATCTTCTACCGAATTGACCCTTTGCACAATGAGGGACAAATAGACTTGGTCCATTCCCTCGTGTCATGGGACAACAAAAATTCCTCATCGTTGTCATTGATTACTTTATCAAATGGGTTGAAACCAAGCCGGTGGCCCAGATCAATACTAGGAAAATCCAGAAGTTCATTTGGTCGTCATTGATTACAAGATTTGGGTTACCTCGATCCTTAATCATCGACAACAGGAACCAGTTTGATAACAAAGAATTTAAAGACTTTTATGATAAATTAGAAATTCAGCATCGGTTGACGTCAGTCACTTATCCTCAATCAAACGGCCTTATCGAAATAACAAACCAAACTATTCTATAAGAACTGAAGACCATGCTCGACGTAGCGAAAGGCTGTTGGGCGGATGAACTCTGCTGGATCCTATGGGCATGCCGCACAACACCCCAAAGAGCCACCGCAGAAACACTATTCAACCTAACGTACGGGTCAAAAGTAGTTTTACCAGTCGAAATAGTAATTTACTCCCTATGAGTAGAACAATACCAAGCAGAACCAAATATGTCCACCCTACAAGAATAACTAGACTTTCTATCGGAAGCTAGAGACAACGACTCTGCTCTAATGGCTGTCTACTAGCAACAAATGATCGATACTATAACAAAAAAGTCAAAACCAGAATATTCAGACCTGGAGACTTAGTACTTCGAAGAGTAGAGGCAATCAGACAGCCACCATTGGGGTGAAAACTTGTGCCTAACTGGGAAGACCCGAATATAGTGCATTTGATGCTTCAGTCCGGACTTATCGACTAATCCAATTAGATGGCACAGCTATACCGCGCACTTGGAACTCTGAAAATTTATGCATCTATCATCAATGAGCTTCATTGCATTCTCACCCTGAATATCAATTGTTCTATGAGTCATCAATGTCAAAAAATTATGTTTCTGGTGCAAATTTGCGAATGCTCTGCAGTTAAATAACTTATAGTCAAAATGAGATATATAACTATCCCAAGGCATAACACCTCCGAGCACTCTCGGCGTAACGTTTGATATGCCAAACTATCTCAAGGCGTAATGTCTCCGAGTACCAAAGGTGTAACACCTAGTACACTAAACTATCTCAAGTCGCAACGTCTTTGAGTACCCTCGGCATAATACCTGGTATGCTAAACTATCTCACGGTGCAATGCCTTCAAATACCCTCGGTGCTACACCTACTACAATAAACAAATTATGAACTTAGATTTACTGATTGCCTTCGACGCAGCACCCATTATGCTAACGGGTTTCTAAAGGGTGCTTGTCCCCGAGCATCATTGGCAACACGTCTAGCATGTAGAAGCACCTCAAAAACACAATGGTGGAGATCTCGGGTATTCCCTAAACCTGATCTATACCTAATCCGGGGGCAAGAAAGAAAAAAGAGCAGGCATCACATGTGGTAGCAAAAGCAAATCGAAAGATCACAAGGTACACAAAAAGGAAAACTATTTTCATCTTTCAATAATGACTTTACATGAGGAACGCAAAAGGAATTCCTTTTTTACAGAGCATACATTAGCACCTAGAGGAATAAATTTGTACATAGAAGATGGTTAGGGAGAATGAGAGAAGAAGGAAGCTCTCTTCTTAACATCAAGCTCTCTCATCCTCTCGGGAGACGCATATTTTGAATATAGCTCTTTCATTCTCTTCATTCTTAGGGGGTAGTGACACCGAATATACCCTATTGTCTCCCACTAACCTCACAAAAATAAGGGCTCCTTAACCCTCCAATTTGGAATTCAAAAAGGAGATGAGAACCCTACCAGATGCGAAGCATTTCCAAGGACTTCGAAAATCAATCATCACGGACCTGGATCACCGGATACCATGATAGGGTCTCATATCGGTAATCCTCACCGTTGATAGAATCTCGTATCGACAGTATTTGAAAAGTATTGAAAAACCACCATATAAAATCTTTCATTTCTTATCTTATGAAAACATCAGAAATCACTAGTGATTTTGACCGCCAAATGTAGTTCTCTACATCCGGATAACCCTGTTTTATACACTCTGTTTTGTCATCTGATGAACAACACTCAAATCAAACCATGTCCTACACAATCTTGTGATAAGTCCCAACTATTTATAACCAGAGCCATAATGATAACTCACTAAATGAACCAGCCACGTCCACATTAAATATCGAAATAACTGCCCATCCTGCCCATCCTGCAATAATGACACGTCTTTTCATCTTCTGCGTCTTATGATAATGGCCATGTTTGTTATCCCAAGAGTCAACAGACAATCCCTCTCTCTCTCTAACTTTATTCCGCATTCCCAAGAAAAAGTTACACTTTCTCTAACTTTTAACGTCACTTTCTTCAAGGTAATATCAGGAGTTGGGGGAAAATGATGGTACCTACTTCCAAGAAAACCAAAGCCTCATCCCTGGGGCCTCTAAACCAGGACCATTTACTATGGACCGCTTATAGCTCCTTGGCCATCTCTTACCTCGGTTGGCGGGTTAGCCTTAAATCGCTGTCTAAGCAACCAATGAGATAAGTACGACTCGAAATAATCCGCAAAGGAAACAAAATCTTTAAACAAATTCAAACTTGCTCTATGATGATAAGGATCTTCCCGTTTTCTAAGTGATCCTCCAAAATAAAGAAACTTACCCTAACAAGCAGATGAGTTAAAGAAGGAAGTTCTCATGATTACAGACTTTCCTTAACCACTGATGTGGCATCTCCCCAAGATGATCTTAAACAAAAAATCCTTGTAAATTTAGAGATTCTCAACAATCTCTCCACAAGGAAATTAAGATTTGGAGACTCCCAAAACCCCACGACACTTTCCAAGAAGGGCAGATATATATGTGCAGAGTATCACTGCCACCCAGGTAAGTTCTTGAGAACTCAATACCAACAAAACACACACTATTAACATAGAGTGGAGACTTTTCTTTGTCTATTTACTATATTTAAAAATCACTCTTTTTAATTTGAGTATTGAAATTTCCTCTACCGGAGCACTCTCCGACGACTTTTTGCAAGTCGCAAGTTTTGGATCATCCTTCATTTCAAGACCCTCACTCAGAAAGATAAAGCAAGTATTTATAGAGAAAACCCACCTCCAAATAGGCTGCACATTATTTTTCTGAAATATGCAGAAAATGCAAATGTTTTTTCTTTTTCCATATTTTCTTGTAGTAGAGTATAATATTTTAATTTTATGTATTCAAGTTTAGAACACTGAAACTATGAAAGCTCTCTTTGGACCGGCTTTAAATTGGAAACGTGTTCATGGGGTCATCAAGTGACCCTTTTGTCGGGCAAGCCTCTCGCATTGACAAGTTATATTGTGAAGGAGACAATCAAGTCATCCTCTTTTTGGTATATTACCATTTGATATCTAGAGTTTCGTCCCGATTAATCCGGATCGACCTATTGTCGGACCCGTTAGGGAAAGGCCACCCAATGGTGTTTTTTTCGTTGTCATGAAGGCTCGAACCCAAGTACATAGTTAAGGGGTGTGCGTCCTTTCTACCATACTAACACCACTTTGGTCAGTTAAGTCATCCTCTGGCACGCATGTGAGTGACACCATCCCTACGAAAAGAGAAAGACGTATTGTTAGACCTAAAAGTATTTTCATCCCAGGTTAGAAGGCTGAATAAATAGGTAAGATGCAAAAATATTGTTTGAATTGATTTGGATATATATAAAGAAGTTTTAAAAATATACCGATTAAGAAAATCGAAAACTTAAATATTAAAAATATAGTAAAATATAGAGATAAATTATTAAAAATTAAAATATAAATTATCTGTAAAGATATTGATGGGACGTAGCCTAACACTTGATCAAAGGTACGATCGAGGTGCCCAAGCCTAGGTGGCCCATAGCACAAAAGGGATTACTCCCCTAAACTAAGTAACTTAATAGCTATCGACCGAGGAACAGACATAATCTAGTATTATAAAACGACTACTCAATTGATCTACCAAAGGGTCTTAGTCGCCCCATCTCTCGAACGATAGGGTCTTAGTTGTCTCGCCTATCAAATGAGATTTACCGAGTGGGGTTCACCCCCCAATCGGATACTCAACCATTGGTCCACCGAACGAGCAAGTCCCGAAAGCTCCATATTGGCTAAACGATCAGCCTTACTAATCCTAAGGAAAGATCAGAGCACCCAACGACTTTAATTCCCTGCTTAAGAATGATATCTCTAGGATCTTATGGATAAAGAAAATTCCTATATGATAAAGATCAAGATCATTTCGAAATATTGAATTTATGAGATTTTCAGATCGTTTCCATAAGGAAAGTAGGGTTACAACGCCCCAAGAGGATACGACTTTACCAGGCATAAGATACTCTAAAACCCTCCAAATCAGGTACGCTCTCTGGATCTTACAAATTAGGCATACTAATCACAAGGAATCTCCCCCTAAACTCTTAGTCTGTTTCTTTACACTTCGAAAATAACTCTTTCTGACTTGAGCGTCGGAGTCTGCACCTTCGAAGCACCCTGCGGGGGTTTTTATAGGTTTCATATCCCATCACGGCAACCGTTTGAGTCACCAAGGAGTTGGTATCTGTGGAGTCACAACCCATCTCTAACAGATTGATGTCGTCCGTGGGAATAGACTGATGTTGACTTGTACAGCTATTAGTCCCAGCGTGACGCCGGCCAAGAGGAAGAGGCATGTCATAGACTTTGATGACAATGACCTGATAGGGGTTGATCTCCGCCGCAACGATCCTATAGTCATTAGCCTAAAGATAGAATCTCACATTGTGAAGAGAGTCCTTGTCAATCAAGGGGCTGGTTGTAATTTTCTTACCTGGGATGCCTTCTATAGAATGGGCCTTAACCTGGCTCAGCTTCAGCCCCCTACTAGGTCCCTCAGGAGACTTTCGGATGAGCACGTCTACCCTGAGGGCATTATTTCCCTTTCTGTGACCCTCGAAAATCTTCCCAATCACGTAACTGCCCATGTACAATTCTATGTGGTAAAATTGTCCTCTCCTTACAACGTCATTCTGGGAAGACCCGGCCTGGATGAATTGGAGGCGTTACCAAGCACGAGACACATGAAAGTGAAGTTCAGAATGCCGCAAGGGATCGCTACCATATGTAGCGATCCCGATCCTTACATCCTCTTTGTAGCTCAAGATACGCAAGAAAATTTTCCGATCGATGCCCTGGAACTCAGGGACAACACCGGGCCGAGATCAAAACCCGAACCAGTTGAAGAAACGGTTGAGTTCCTTCTAACAAATGACCCAAATCAAACCGTCCGGATAGGGACCAACCTTGTTTGCGAGAAGCCTTGGTCTCCTATCTACAACGACACTCTAAAGTTTTCGCTTGGACCTCGGAAGACATACCAGGCATAGATTCGTCCATCATAGCCCATAAGCTAACAGTCAATGCTAATTTCAAATCAGTGATATAGAAAAAGGGAGTATTTGCTCTCGAACGCCAGCGTGTTATGCAGGAAGAAGTTTAGAAGCTATTAACGGCCGGGTTCGTTCACGAAATCAAATATCCCGAGTGGTTAGCCAACGTTGTCTTGGTAAAAAAGGCCAATGGCAAATGGAGAATATACATAGCCTTCACTGATCTCAACAAAACGTGTCCGAAGGACAGTTATCTACTCCCCAACATCGATAAACTCGTAGACAATTCCTTAGGACACCAGCTTTTGAGTTTCATTGATGCCTATTCAGGCTACAAATAGATCAGAATGACACTGGAGGATGAAGAGAAGATGAACTTTATTACTGAATTCGGCACATATTGTTACCAGGTCATGCCCTTTGGCTTAAAGAACACTAGAGCGACTTTCCAACGATTGGTCAACACGGTCTTCAAAGATCAGCTAGGCAAGAATGTTGAGGCCTATGTTGATGACATGCTAGTCAAAAGCATTACTACAGAAGCTCATGTTACAGACCTTGAGGAAATCTTTCAGATGTTAGAACATTATAATATGCAGTTGAATCCGACGAAGTGCACATTTGGGATCGCCTCCGGAAAATTCCTGGACTTCATGATCATCACCGATCGAGGGATCGAGGCCAATCCCTAGAAGATACGAGCGATATTGGATATGTCGCCTCCTCAGACACTAAAAGAAGTGTAGCGTCTTGCCGGCCGGATAGCGGCTCTAAGCCAATTTATGTCGAGGGTCAGTAAAAAGTACAAGCCCATATTTGATGCCTTGAAGTGGACTCGGCGGTTCGAATGGATATCCGAATGACATGCAGCCTTCGAACGACTAAAAGAATACCTGATGGAATTGCCACTGCTTTTATAGCCCGTCTACGGGGAAGAGCTTTATTTATACCTAGTCATCTCCGATTGAGCGCTCTGCTTTGTGATGGTGAGGCAGGAGTTCGCTGCCTAAAAGCCAGTTTACTACATAAGCCGGATATTAAAAGAATCTGAAATTAACTATCGACCGATTGAGAAGATAGCATATGCCTTGGTCGTCTCAATAAGACGCCTTCGACTGTAATTCCAAGTCCATACCATCGTGGTGCTTACCGACCAACCGCTAAAACAGATCCTCCAGAAAATAGACACTTCCAGTCGGCTCATTAAATAGAGCATGGAACTGTGCGAATTCGATATCCAGTATCGACCGCGACCAGCGATAAAGGGTCAAGCATTGACTGATTTCATCCTCGAATGCACCTTGCCAGCAATGCTCGAAGACAAATCTCCTAACCATCAGGAAGAATGGTCGATCCCAAAGTGGACCATCCACGTCGACGGGTCATCGAATTACTCAGGCAGCGATGTCGGGCTCATACTAGTAGGCCCAAATAATTTTAAGGCTGAATACGCCATCTGATTCGATTTCCATGCTACCAACAACCAAACAAAGTACGAAACCTTGCTGACAAGCCTTCGGATCGCCATTGACGTGGGGGCACAGAACGTAAGGGTATTCACTGACAGTCAGTTGGTCGTCAAATAAATCAAGAGGAGTCTACGAAACGAAAGACCCAACCATGGTCAAATATTTGAGCAAGTCGCATGAAACAATGGGCAACTTGACAAAGTTGATATCTAACAGATCCCTCGGTCGGAGAACGCACGAGCCGATACTCTATCGAAGCTGGGCAATTCTGATTCGGTCGCCACTAACCGAATGGTATACATTGAAACCCTGCCATATCCCAGTATTAACGAACCCAGAGAGGCTCTCTCCCTCGATCAGTCCCCTAGTTGGAAAGATCTTATAGAAGAATACTTGATACATGATCGCCTACCAGAGTCACCAAGGGAGGCCAAAAAACTAAAGCGAAGAGCCATACAGTACGCCATAATTGATGAAATCCTTTACCGGAAGTCATTCACTCATCCCTATCTACGGTGCCTAACTCCTGAAGAAGGGGACTATGTCCTCCGAGAAATCCACGAGGGGATCTGTGGTAATGATCTAGGTGCTCGAAACCTAGTCTATAAGCATTTTCATCAGGAGTACTATTGGTCAACCATGAAGGTCGACTCAGACAACTATGTAAAGCTATACGATAAGTGTCAACGCTTCTCTTTAATGCTTCGACTGCCTTCCACTGAACTCAATCCTATAGCCAATCCCTTGCAATTCGCTCAATGGGGCATGGATATCCTTGGCCCGTTCCCCCCAACCTCAAGACAATGGAAGTTCCTTATAATAGCGATTGACTACTTCACCAAGTGGGTGGAAGCCAAACCTCTAGCTCAGATCACCACAGCCAAGGTTTAGTCCTTCGTGTGGGCTCATATCGTCACTTGGTTCGGCATACCGCATGTCTTCATCACGGACAATGGAAAGCAATTTGACAACAAGTGCTTCTGGGAGTTCTACGAAAGATTTAAGATTCAGCATCAATTTTCATCGGTCGCTCATCCGCAGACTAACAAGTTGGCTGAGATAACCAACCGAACAATCTTACAGGGATTAAAGACAATGCTAGACGATGCAAAGGGACAACGGGCTGAAGACCTCTATGGTGTCCTCTGGTCATATCGTACTACACCCCAAAGGGCAACAAGTGAAACACCATTCAACCTGACATATGGAAGTGAAGCGGTCATACCCGTGGAGATAGGAATTCACTCGTTCTGGGTGACCGAATACGATGCCAGGAAAAACGAGCATACCCTACATGAAAGATTGGACTTGCTTCCAGAGTTACGTGAGTCCGTATCGGCATGAATAGCTGCTTACCAACAGCAGATTGCATGGTATCACAACCAAAAAGTTAATGACCACACATTCAAACCGGGCGAGTTGGTGCTAAGAAGGGCTGAAGCCATCGGTCAGCCCCAACCCGGGGGCAAGCTCGCTTCCAAATGGGAAGGTCCGTACCAAGTGCATTCTGTGGCCTGACCTAGAACCTATCACCTCAACAATCTAGATGGATCGGTCGTATCTAGAACCTGAAACTCGGAGAAACCACACATATTCCATTAGTGGACTCCACTGTTTCCCGCGGCCAGCGCAGTAAGAATCGAACGATTCTTTCCCCTATCCTCGTCTGGTTACCAGACAGATTGCTTGTCGATCAAACATGTCATCAAAAAGGGATGGAACTCCCCGAACGAGTGGATATGCCCCTCCTATTTAAAGTTTCCTTCCGACCGAACGTGTTATCAAAAAGGGATAAAACTCCCCAAGCGGGTGGATACGACCCTCCTATCTAAAGTTTCCTTCTGATTGAACGTGTCATCAAAAAGGGATGGAACTCCCCGAACGGGTGGACACAACCTTCCTATTTAAAATTTTCTTCCGATCGAACGTGTCATAAAAAAGGGATGAAATTTTCTGAACGGGTAGACACGGCTTTCCTATCAAAAGTTTCCTTCCGATCGAACGTGACATCAAAAAGGGAAGGAACTCGCCAAACGGGTGGCCACACCCTCCTATCAAAAGTTTCCTTCCGATCGAACGTGTCATCAAAAAGGGATAGAACTCCCCGAACGGATGGACACGACCCTAACACCTAAAATTTTCCTATCTTATGTTTGGCTTGAGTTGCAATGATCTTACAGAGTGAACGTGTCAGAACTCCCCGAATGGTCGGACACGGCCCTCCCATTTGAAGCCTCTTGTCAATTAGACGTCTACAACTCAAATGCCTAGTAATACCTCACATCTCTGCAAGGAACTTAAAGCTAGAAGCAGATCTATTTTGACGAAAACCGAAGAAAAACGCACAGTCGAACAAAAGATATCGAAAGAGAGCAGATACAAAATTTAAGTAAAGTATAACTTTTCTCTTACTCTTACATAAGAAGTACATTTGGTTACATGAATGAGTATACAAGTCTTTGGACCAAATCGAATATACCATGAGAAATATACAACAGGGTTATCCCTGGACAAAGAAACCACAATTCTTACACTGGAGAGTACAAAAATAGTCATTCCTATGTGGTGCTAGGGACAAGAGAGGGCATGAACTCGGGTTTTGCCACCCCCAATCGACTCAAGCCTTACTTACTAACCAAAGACGGTACGAGAGGTGTCACGTCCCAATCCTCGATCCGAAACTGTAAACAGCCGCCCGTCACCCCGTATGCTGCCATTACTCGACACGCATACCGAGAAAACGAAGGCTAACATCAATATCTGTTTCCTCAAAATATTATTTTTCCAAGTAAAGAATATAAAATGTAAGACATTTGCCTCAATGTATAAGTATACAACATATCTGAGAGTTTCAATTACATTACACAACATAGTTACAGTCATCCCAATAAATGTATACAATGGTCATTCTATAAATATCAATTGTATATATATATATATATATATATATATATATATCCAACATCATCAACTACATCAATGTGGAAGAATGGTCGATACCATACCCAAAGTCCAAGGTCTCCAATACAAATCAAGTATGTCGAACTCTCTCGACACTCTTCCTATTAATTTATCTCTAAAATCAAGGAAAGTGAGGGGTGAGTATTATGGGGAGTGAGTAAGGGGATCGACAATATGTTATCAATCATATATGTGAGTACGGAGTGTTAAAACAAAGTTTTAAAATGCGATGGTATTATAAAACAATCATGATATTTCCACAATTCATAAATCATATGTCACACATCATGGTGTCCACACACGCATCCGTTATCGTTTCAAAATCATATAGAGCTGACCAATAAAATATCCCCGGCAATAGTCTATCGCGACCAATGACGAGCTCATTGGGGGTGTTTCATATGCAAGTATAAAGAAAATATCAAGCTCTTTTCCCCAATGTTGGCCACGAGCCTTAATAGTATCAAGCACACATAATCAATCATGTATAGAATCATGTCCGGAGCTAGACAGTGGCGTCACACACGTCCTCCCCTATATGGATCATCCGGCCGCAACTATACATATAGCGTTTGGGGGATACCTCCAACCGAAGCGTACCCGGACACAATAGGTGCCACTGCCAAAGCCCTTCGTAGCTACGGAAGTCCATCATAGATATCATCACATCATCATATCACAAGTGGGCATCTGACCCACGCATCACAAGTAAGCAATTTGGCCCATAATAATTTATTAAACCAAGTCAAATAAATGTGCCAATACAATGGAAGTATGTAAATCATGTCAAGTTCACACAAGTGGCACAAAGTCGTTTCCAACACAAATTTCACGGATGCATATCATTTAAACAATTTATTAAGACACTCCAATGATCACAAAAGAAACATTTGCAAAAATATATCAACCGCATGCTTTCACACACATCATAAACCATGTCATTTGAAAAATTATAAAAAAACATGGATTTGTTTAATCAATAACACAGTGTCTACAGTCTCACTCACAATACTAGAAACGATAGTCACTTCCGGACATCTCTGCAGTGAATGTCCTGCCCTGTTCAGCTTTTGACAACTCCTAAGGGACATAACCAAGTATTCACCATCATCAATGTCAATTCTTTCAAGAAAACCCAAACCCCTAACATTGAATACCCAATCTTTCTCTCACTTACGGTAACTCAAACCCACCAATTCTTTTTCATCAAATTTCAGTATAACTTCAAAGTCATGAAAGAGGAAAAATAAACCCCAACTAAATTAAAATATTACCTAAATTTCAGTCTCCGATTTGTCTCAAGCGAATCACGATCAAACCCTAGATTTTCTTTCACTAGAAACCTCAACTGTCTCACTATCTTTAACTTGTTAAAGGTTGGGTCATGAGTTTTGAAGCTTTTAGGGTGTGGGTGTAAAGGTATTTGGATTTATCTTTGGAAGAAATAAGAAGAAAGAAAATGGAGGTGTGAACTGAGAGAGAAAATGAAAGAAGAAGAAAAATGAAGTTTGGCCTTCGTGGGTTCTAATATCTCACCCTTCTCTTTACTTATAAACTCATTTCATGAATTTATTTAGTTACCCTCCTTCACTTTCAATATACCCAGGTGCCCAATATGTCCTCTTTGGTAATTCGGAACTCAACCCAATGAGTTTAAATATGTAAAATTTTATTTGTTGAGAAAAGTGTGATTTGTGATGCACTTGGGTCAAGTCTCATCAGTCTAGCTGATCATCAATTAAAAAGAGAAAATATTGTCCAGAAAGACTGATCAGGAAGGCTGACCAGATAGGCCATCTGGGAAAGTTGACCGGATAGGTCGCCTAGGAAGGCTAACCAGATAGGTCGTCCGGAAAGGCTGACCAGATAGGTTATTCGGGAAGGTTGATCACGAAGACTGATCGGGATAGTCGATCAGGAAGACTGATCGGGATGGCCGATCGGGAAGACTGATCAGGAAGGCTGACCGGCCAACCAGATGAGAGTGCTTCCTTGTGGCTAGCAGATCAATAAATAGAGGGACACACACTCCTCAAATTATAAGTGTATACCGACATGTTCTTGACAGCACCAAGAATTTATTTTCAACAGTACTGTATAGGATTTACAAATATCCGAAGGGAAATGTAATAGTCACCGTTCGGTCAATACCGAACGATGGAATATTGGAGAAAATTTATGACCGAATAGATTGACAAATACCCGAAGAGAAATGAAACGGACTGTCCGGCCAATGAAGAAAATTATGTCGAACGAGTACATGAGCAAAATTGGAAGACACCGATAAGAATTATTTAAAATTTTAAATTTCAGATGCCGAATAGAAATTACCCAACAGTGCCAAAGAGAACGGAAGGTGCCGATTAGAGATTGAAAATACTATCTGGTCAACAGACCGATGAGAAATAAATATTTAAACATATCAGTGAGGCAAAGATACCGATCAGGATTTCAATTATAACCGACGGTAATATATTGAACGATAGAAATAAAATAAATGGTCTAGAGATAACAATCTCCTAAGAGCAGTCGCTACCGAACAAACTAATACTCTACTAACCGATCACCTAAAATTTAAAAATATCTGCCGATCAAATATTTGATAAATTTTTTGAATGAATTTCGCTTTATGAAACATGAAGAACATTATATATAAATATGAGGAGAAGTAAAATATGAGTACACCGAGGTGTCGGTGTTACAAGAGGCATCCCCACCGTAATTGGATGATGGATGGGAATCCGGACAGTTAACCCAAACCGGCGATGAACATGTCTCCATCGATGATGGATGATCTTACCATGCCAACCGATTAGCGGTCGATATAATGAGATCTCATTCCAGTAGTCTTCCTCCTTAATGAAATCTCGCTCCAGTAGAAGCTATTTGAGCTATAAAGCCTCGCATACCAAAATGCCTCACAAAAGAAAGCAACTCTCAGAAGAACTCCCAGAAAGAAAAAGAAACTTCAATTCTCCGTGGGAAGGAAGGATCATGCATCATCACTACTTATAACTGAAAAATAACGGGTCTTAATTAATTTGGGGTAGGTGAAACGAATCGGTGAGAATAGCACGTTATAAATGGAGAAATTAACTTCCTTCAGTTCCCCATAAAGGAATCACTTCCAATGAGACACACCCATCCTCGTGGAAAAGGGCGGAATAGCCTAGAAAAAGCCTAGCAGTCTTATGCTTCTGTAACGTATCAAACACGTCTCACTTTAGCGAGTCTTTACTTATGGCGCCTTTTTGCAAAGAAGGCCATGAGTCGGGGACAAATGTTGGGACGTAACCCTCAAAGGTACGACCGAGGTGCCCAAGTTCAGGTGGCCCACAGCACAAAAGGGATTACCCTCCGAGCTAAGCGACCTAATAACTACCGACCGAGAAGCAGACATAACCTAGTATTATCGAATGACTACTCAACTGATCTATCAAAGGGTCTTAGTCGCCCCATCTCCACACGATAGGGTCTTAGTCGTCCCGCCTATCGAACCAGATTTACCGAGTGAGGTTCACCCCCCTGATTGGATACTCAGTCATTAGTCTACCGAACGAGCAAGTCCCGAAGGCTCCACATTGGCCAAACGATCAGCCTTATTGATCCTAAGGAAAGATCAGAGCGTCCAACAACTTTAATTCCCTACTTAAGAATGATATCTCCAGGATTTTACAGATAAGGAAAATTCTCATACGATAAAGATCACGATCATTTTGAAATTAAATTCCTGAAATTTTCAGATCGTTTTCATAAGGAAAATAGAGTTACAACACCCCGAGAGGATATGACTCTATCGGTATAAGATACTCTAAAACCCTCCAAGTCAAGTACGCTCTCTGGACCTTACACATTGAACACACTAATCACAGAGAAACTCTCTCTAAACTCTCAGTCTGTTTCTTTATACTTCGAAAACCACTCTTTTTGACTTGAGTGTCAAATCCTCCACCTTCGGAGCATTCTCCGACAGTTTTTGCAGGTTTCATATCCCATCGACAGCAACCGTTCAAGTCACCAAGGAATCAGTATCTGTAGAGTCACAATCCACCTCCAACAGATATGATAGCTAAGAATTTAAATGAGAAAATAGTTTTGAATAAAATTGATTATGAGAATTTACATCAATTAAACTAATATTTTATTTTTAATCTTTTTTATATTTATCTCTTAAATAATCGATCTCAATTATCTTTCAAATAATCGACGATAATTATTAATATTACGATTACAAAATATTATTGATTTTTTTTATGTTACATATTAGTTTTCCGAAATATGCAGAAAATGAAAGTTCTTTTTCTTTTTACATTTTATGTGTTTTTGCAGCAGAGTATAATATTTTAATTTTATGTATTCAAGGTTGGAACACCTAAGCCATGAAAGCTCTCTTTGGACTGGTTTTAAATTGGAAACGTGTTCAAGGGTCATCAAATGACCCTTCTGTCGGGCAAGCCTCTTGCATTGAGAAGTCATATTGTGAAGGAGACAGTCAATTCATCCTCCAGCAAGCATGTGGGTGACCCCATCCCTACGAACAGTGAGAGATGCATTGTTAAAAGTCTTTCCATTCCAAATTAGAAGATGGTGATTGGGTCATAGATCTCACTCAAGGACTCTTTAAGGAGATGGTGATTGGGTCAGCTTGAAAATTATATATGCATGAAGGTTAATTAAGTGAGAAAAGTGAGATACGAAAAATGATTTTCATCAACTTATTTTTTTTTAATTTTTAAAATTTGGAAAAAATTAAATTTTTAGAATTAAATTAAAGATAAAAAATTATTGAATCTGAATTGATCGAATTTCATAGGATTTCCAATTTGAATAATATTCTTCGATAACATATAGCGTGTCACAAAATTTTCTAATTTTTAGCCTACGGGTACGACATGCTATTCAATGCTTGTGCCTGGAATTTGTTCAAGGACAACTGTGCGTTCACATTTGAAATCGACTTCATAATCAAGGCAAGGCAACCACCAATGAATCCAGCAAAAATGTCTTTTTGAAGTGTTTGATGGGCCAAGGTTCCATGCAAACTTTCATAAATTCAGATAATGAAAGGGAAAATTAGAAAATATTTCGAATCAGAGTTTAATAAATATACTCATGAAACATTTTATGAAAAAAAATTTCATAGTAATTAGCCTTTGAACTCAGAGACAATAAAATAAAGAAAAATTGCCCAAAAAAAATAAATAAATTAATTAATTAATAAAAAAGACGTAAAATAGATAGATATGGAGGGACCAAGAGCCAAACTCTAGAGTTAGGGTCTGGAAGTCATAGACAGTTTTCGGTTCACACCATCAGTTTGAATCAAAATTAAAATATATATATATATATATATATTATATATTTAATTTGCTAGCAGCAAAATAAAGAGTATTAAAATTTGAAAATACTAAAAAAACTATTATTGTTAATTTAAAGACAGAAGCAAATTTTTTCTATTTTAATTAATGTTGATTCTAATATAGCCATTAAAATTCAGTTATAAAAATATATATGAGTTTTATATTAAAAATAAATTTAAATAAATTATTTTATAAATTTAATGGGGAATTAAATATTTATCCCTTATAGGCTGCCATAAAATGAGTTTCAAATATTCATTGCAAAATTGATTAATGAATTATGTCAACAAAGAAGATATAATAGAATTCTAATTAAATTTATTTCATTATTAATTTTCATAGTCATTTTTTTAAAAAAAAATCAATATTTATTTTTATTATTTTTCAATTTTTATAATTTTAAAATCAGAACCAATCAATTTGGAACCCTGACCGGGTATAAAGTGATACTATGGAGAATGCTTTTGATAGAATGGAAGTGTGATTTCATGTGAGTACACTGAACACAGACGGACGGATTGAAAGGGGGCCAAGGCACTTGGAGTCCTCCCAAAAATATGATGGTTCCATGTAATTTTTAAAAATAATTAGTTATGCCTTGCCTTTTAAAAATATGGATTATGCCCCCACCCAATTTGCATCCATCACTGCTGCACTATTAAGTTGTCTCAATTTGCCTCTAACTATGCCTCTAACATGTCTCTAAGGAATTTTTAATTAAACTAAAATACTTCCTCCATTCTCTTTTAAGTATCATTTTAGGTGTTAGCACAAAAAATAAAAAATAAATAGTAATCTTAAATTACTAAAATTTTTTTTCTAAACTTCCTTTTTAAGGAATATTAAATGATGATTGGGGTCTAAGTGATTAATTAAGAAAATGTAAAGGCTATTTATTGTTGAACAAGGATAAAGTTAGAAAAATATAATTAAATTTTTCGTTGTAATTTGAGAACGACACTTAAAAATGGAACAAAGTTTTCTCTTCACATTGACATTTTAAAGGGAATAAAGGTAGTTTTTTTTTTTAAATAAAAATAAAAATATATAATTTTACAAATAAAAATTATTTTAAAAAAATAATAAAATTATTATTATATCAATAATTTTTTATACTAAAAATCCGTGATCTCAACTTATTCAAAAGGATCTTACCTACGTATACAGTGGGAACAACCATTCCATTAAACAAGATTTGACCGGAGATGTTACATTTTGACCATTTTGGAGTAAATATATATATATAATTAGAGAAGGATAATTATTCGTTTGTTCGTTGTGTGAAAATTTTCTACGTTAGTAAGAGCGACCGTTGTTTTGACATCATGTCTCTCTCAAATCACTTTTGCTATGAACATTCATTT
This sequence comes from Dillenia turbinata, assembly GCA_037126225.1. NCBI lineage: Eukaryota > Viridiplantae > Streptophyta > Magnoliopsida > Dilleniales > Dilleniaceae > Dillenia > Dillenia turbinata. Next base: position 19,780,191 of record JBAMMX010000025.1, read on the forward strand.
AGATTCTTGTTCAAGCTATTTAGTCCAAAATATAATGGTGTCTTCCTTCAAGCTTGGTTACATGGGGTTCCACTTGATATCAAGGATTTTAGTTCTGGTATTTTGTGTCAAAATTTCTTTCTCAATAGATACTTTATATCCAAATCAATTTCTTAGAGATGGGGATGTGCTCCTATCAAAGAATGAAACTTTTGCTCTTGGATTCTTCACCCCCAACAATTCGTCTAGTAGACGATATGTCGGAGTTTGGTACAACAAATTGATTGAGAAGAACATTGTGTGGGTTGCCAACAGAGAAAATCCAATCAACAATACATCCGGAGTTCTTTCGATTGACCAGCAGGGTAATCTTCTTTTGTGCGATGTGAGTAGAAACACTCTTGTTTGGTATGCAAATGTTTCATCCAAGAGTTGCCACATTCAGCTCTTGGACTCAGGAAATTTGGTTTTGGTGGAGGAAAATAGCACACTTTATATTTGGCAAAGCTTTGATTACCCAACAGACACTTTGCTTTCTGGTATGAAAATTGGGCTGGACCGGAAAACCGGTAAGTACCTGTTCTTAACATCTTGGAGATCAAGCGATGACCCCGGTCAAGGTGATTATACATTTCAGCTGGACCTGAATGGATCACTACAGTTTTTTTTGTACAAGGGATCTACCAGACTTTGGAGGACTTCAGCGTGGCCTTGGGCCTCACCAGTACCATTTCATCAAGGCAATACAGTTAGGTATTTCAATCTTTTTACTAATAATCAAGATGGAGCTCTTTACTCCTTCGATTTGGATGATTCCCCCGTAGCTATGAGGTTAGTGGTAGAGAATTCTGGATATATTTCTTGGTATATGTGGAATGAGAGAGTTAATCGATGGAATTCAATTTTGTCTGCTCATAAGGAAATTTGTGATGAGTATAGGCATTGTGGAGCATATAGCATTTGTACCCCTGCTGCCACTATTGGGTTTGTGTGCTTCTGCTTACCTGGGTTTGAGCCCAAGTCACCTAGGGATTGGCAATTGAGAGACGGGTCAAGCGGGTGTATAAGAAAGCAAAATATTTCCTTGTGTAGAAATGGAGAAGGGTTTTTGAAAGTGGCGCGGGTGAAGTTACCTGACACTTCGTTGGATGGGGTTACAAAGTTTGTGAACGGCTTGGAATGTCGGCAACAATGCTTGAGAAATTGTTCATGCACCGCCTATGCAACGGCTCTTGGGGATGAGAAGGAAAAAGTTTGCTTGATGTGGTTTGGGGAGTTGATGGACATGAGACCATTACCAACTTGGGGAATCGATTTGTTCGTTCGTGTTGATTCGATTACATTAGGTACCCATCGTATCAATTCTTTTTATTATATGATTATTTTTTCCTTTGTTTGGTAAAAGATGACCATCTGTGCCTGTGTTTTGACCGACCATTCTTTAATATATGCGTATGTCCTTTTTTTTTATCAAAAAATAAAATAATAAATAAAAAGTGTCAAAGAATTTTTTTTTTTCACAAAAATAATAAAAAATGGGGGAGGTTTGTCGTCTCCGCCCTCTACGACCCCCACTCTCATCCCTCTCTTAATCACTCCCGTTCCTGGTTTGGGGCTTTGAATCAAACTCTGATCCAGTTATGAGGAAGAAAAAAAGACATTTCGAGCAACAGGCAGCATTTTACGACGATGGTGGTCGTTTTCATGGGAAAGATGAGGAAATAGGGGCCGTGACCGAAATTGGAAGTTGAAATGATGGAATTGAGCTTCAATCTAGTTTGAAAAGATGAAAGGAGGCAGAATAGGACAAAGAAAGATGAACTTCCAATGGTGGCGACGACGACGGTGTCACCGAGAGAGTTTTCCGGTGAGCAAACAACAAAATTGATGGCGGAGAGAGAAAATTGAGAATGATTAGAAGGTGATGGTAAGTAGAATAGAAGAAAAGGGACAAAATTATGGTGCAGGGAAAAAGAAGATCTCAATGCTAGTTCTAAGTAGGATTGATAAAATACAGAAGAAGATCAACCGAACTTAAAATCGAAAGAAGAATTCTATTAATAGATTAAAACTTCATTTATCAAGAATGCATCAATTGATACAATTTTGCAGAGAGAAGAGAGAGAGAGAGAGAGAGAGAGAGAGAGAGAAAAGTGACTACGAATCAAGATCTATGTCACCTATGCATACATTGGCTTTTTCTTTCTTTCCAAATTAGCTTTCTGCCCAACTAACTAATTTCCATGTTCCCAGCTAACTCTCTAGCTTCTCCATTTCTCCACTACTCTTAACTACTTCTAACTACTTGTTAGCTGACTTGGATAACTTTGCTAGCTCTTCTAGACAGCTCATCTTTTTACTTGCCAGCTCTGCTTAGACAGCTCCAGCTCATCTCCTTAATTGCCAGTTTCGCAGCTCATCTTTTATCTCCTTATTTGCCAGTTCCACAGCTCATCTTCTTCCTTCTTATTTTCTTACATCCATCAATCCCTTTCCCTTCAAAAAAATCCTGATCCTCAAGGATCAAAATCAGGGTATCTCTGTTTGAGATCATGCCAGTTAACCCACATGGCATCTTCAGGAAAGTCATTACTCCATTGAACCAGAACTTGTGTAACAGCAACATTCCCTCTCTTCACTACTCTTATGTCCAACACTGTCATAGGCTCCAACAACATTTGGCCTTGATCATTAATAACTTTAGGCAGCTGGGGTGTAACTGAATGATTGCCAATCTTCTTTTTGAGCAATGATACATGAAAAGTATGATGAATCTTTGCTTTTCTGGGTAATTGCAGCTGGTACGCAACCTTGCCCACTCTAGCTTGAATTAAGAAAGGACCAAAGTATCTTAGGGATAACTTCTGACAATTGTGAGCTTTCAGATAGTGTTGTAGATAAGGCTGAAGCTTGACATAGACCCAATCCCCAACTGCAAATTCCTTATCAATCCTCTTCCTGTCTATTAGTTGTTTCATCTTGTTCTGAGCATGGCTGAGATGGTGTTTAAGATTATGAATGAGACACTCTCTTGTTGTTAAGCTTCTATCAATGGCCTCTACATTAAAAAACCCAGGAATATAAGAGTGATGAATAGGAGGAGCTTGTCCATACAACACCTGAAAGGGGGTTGTTTTTGTAGTTGTATGATAGTTGGTGTTGTACCAAAATTCTGCTAATGGTAACCATTTCACCCATTCTCTAGATTTATCACTGACCATACATCTAAGTACTGCTCTAAACACCTGTTCACCACCTCAGATTGTCTATCAAATTGTGGATGATAAGCTAAGGAAAATTACAACTTTACCTGTTGCAACCTGAATAATTCTCTCCATAATTGACTAAGGAACACCTTGTCTCTATCAGTTATAATAGTTTTTGGCATTCCATGGAGTTTAAAAACTTGGGCCACTGTCACAGCTGAATTAGGATGAAACAATGGAATGAAGTGTGCATATTTACTCAACCTGTCCACAACCACTAAGATGATAGATTTTCCAAAGGAATTTGGAAGTCCTTCTATAGAGTCCATAATTATATTGCTCCATACTAAGGTGGAAATAGGTAGGGGTTGTAAAAGACTAGGATAGACATTATTGTCTGGTTTAGATTTTTGACATACCTCACACCTTGCAATGAATCTAGCCACTTCTTGGTACATGTGTTTCCAGTAAAATGACTGTTTGAGTTTCCTGTAGGAAACTTCTATACTAGAATGTCCTCCAATAGCACTGGAGTGTCAAAATTGAATTAGTTTTAAACGTAACTCAGGTACATTGCTATTACTATTTTTCGTTTCCTACACAAGACTTCATTGACCCATGAATTTTCACATTGTAATTGTGAAAGTACCTTTTGGAGTTTACCATTAACTTGCCAACTTTGCTGAATTTCAGACATGAAACTTGTGTTAATAGTTGACATAGCCTTGATTTCATACTCCTCAAATTCCAAAGGCCTTCTGGATAATGCGTCTGCTATCACATTATCACTACCCTTCTTGTAGACTACTGAGAAGTCATAACCTAGCAGTTTAACCAACCATTTCTGTTGTGCTAGAGTTGAAATTTTTTGTTCTAGGATGTATTTCAGACTTTGATGATCTGTTCTTATTACAAATTGAGTTCCTACTAAGTAACGTCTCCATTTCTAAATTGCCAACACCACAGCTAGCAGTTCCAGCTCATACACAGGTAGAGCTTTATGCCTAAGGGCTAAGGTTTTACTAAAAAAAGATACTAGTTTATTATCCTGCAACAACACAGCTCCTACTCCACTGCTAGAGGCATTTGTTTCAATCACAAATTCCTTCTTGAAGTCTGGTAATGTAAGAACTTGGGATCTACACAAAGTTTCCTTTAGATTTTTGAAAGTAGACATTGATTCATTTGCCCACTTAAATCCCTGTTTTATTAGCATAGCCGTGAGTGGTTTAGCTAAAATCCCATAGTGTCTAATTAATTTCCTATAGTAACTTATAAGCCCCAAAAATCCCCTCAATTCCTTGACAGATCTGGGTTGAGGCCATTGTTCTATAGCCTTCAGTTTTTCATGTTCAGCTCTAACCACAGAATGATCAATATGTGTCCTAAATATTAGATTTGAATGACAGCAAAGGAGCATTTACTTTGCTTAACCTTCAGTTGGTGTTGTCTCAAGAGATCAAAGACTGCTTTGAGGTGTTGCAAGTGTTCACGCTCATTTTTGTCATACCCCGAACCGGGAATCGTGAACAGCCACCCGTTGCCCTGGATACCGGCTGTATTTCTACAGAAAATCGGGCAGAACCTCTCCATAAATCGGAGGTCTCCCATGTACAATTATACCTGTATACCTATATAAATTAAAATCATCCTGTAAATTAAACCAATGGCCATCCCGGCCTCTCCAAAACAATCCACCAACCACAGCAGACATCCAGGACAACGTCAGGCTAACAAATCACCAACAATCCTAGCCACAGACCTCTACTGTCATGCCCAACTAGAGCATGAATAGCCACAATACCGAGCGGGCCTCAATTTATACAAATATATTACAAATTCCCAAGTTAACACTTTAAATAGTTATAAATGCCTCAATGCAAATGAAATATGAGAGTTTCACAAACAAAAGTCCAAAAATTATACAGTCATCCCAAAATATGTACACGGTCAACTACGGACCTCAACATCAAGACCACGCAGGGTTGACATAAAGTATGAAACTCATATTTTCAATTAAAACTTAATAACACCGTCGTAAACACCAATCCATCAACAAGCTATCATACCTTCCAGAGCTAAATGCATCGCCCTAGCACCATAATCCTGTCTGGGGAGGGAAAGAGGAGGAGTGAGTACTCAGGGAAGAATACTCAGTGAGTGAGTGGGTCAATGTAATCGTGTAATATGGGGTGTGAAACTGGAGTGTCAAAGCATAAGTATACAAATCATATTTCAAATCATCATGCTTTTCATTTCAACAATATATCATTAGCACGCATTATCAAATCAAATATGCATCCAAAGCACTGTCATTAAAATCATAGAGCTGCCAGCCGAAAATGTCCTGGCAGAGGTCTACCTCGACCTATGACAAGCGCATCGGGTGTTATATGCGATTTTGTTTAAAGTGCTCTCTACCCCGACGTTGGCGACGGACCTTGTCCAGGTGCTAGACTTGGATAGCATCCAAATCTTCTCCCTTTCGGGTTCAACCTGCCTAGTACCGTGTCGTAAATATAATCTCGACAACTCGTGAGATACCCCAGGCCTTAGGCATATCTGGACGCCACCCAAGCGCCTCTCACGGTGTCCTTCGTAGTTACGAAACAATACATACCACAGCCCTCAAGGCCAAAATCAATATCATATCAAATATGTGCCGTAAATCAGGTTCACAAACCAAATGCAACATATAGCATAAAATGGCACATTATACATTTCAACCACATGGATGCATATTTTTCATAATTCAACCAAATTTTTGGACACTCCATCGGTTCACAAAAATCGTTTCCAAAACCAGTCAAAACATTTTAAGCACATGATAAATCATGCTCATTTATCAAACTGTTGTAAATCAGGGTTGACATATTAAACGAAAACATTGAAATAAATCCCACTCACAGTATACGGGAGGGTCAATCACTCCCTACAATGCACAACAAGTGTCGAAACTGTACTCCCCTCGATCGGTCTCCAAGCATCACTACAATGATAAAACACAATATGTATATATATGATTTGTGTTACATATTTCAAAAGCCACTATGTTAAATTTATACTTTTAATTAATCCTATGTCTAGGATTAAGACTTAGGGTCTCATAGCTAGGCTTCACATGTGCACAAGTGCTGTCTCCTTTTCATCACCAAATATAAATTTCAATTCCTCATTTCCGAAGGCACACAATTCAACCCATAAGCTCTAAGGTTTCCCATACCTTCCTAACAAACAATGCCACTTTAAATCATCCAAAACCACCCCTTTCACACCCTATCAAAGGTACAAAATTAAATCAACACAATGTCATTTTCAACTATCAAGATCATCATTCATACATATACAACTCAAAATTTACATAACCCTATATTTCCAAATCTTTTCAATGTTCTCAGTCAAAGTAAATACACACATTTATACTCCAAATTCTTACAAACTTCTCTCTTTCGACATACCTACACAACACGTATATAATAACTATACAAGGATACATATTTACTCTTTACATATGCTTTGCATTCGGAAACATCATTTTCAACTCACAAATCATATTAGCATAATCCATCCTCTTGGCCAAGGTTCATACACACACTCATATTCATATACCTTTATTCAAATCTCTTCTTCAACATCAATACACATATTCTTTTCCATTTCAATCAATACACATACATCATTCTCTCCCTAACACTCTACACATCTTTCAACTTCATCTCCACCAACAAACACACATATAATACACCACTTTAGCACTACAATTCAGCACATACATTTGTACATTAAAACCAAATTTTCAACACTCCAAAATACACTCAAATCATCACAAATTCTAGCCACACAATCTTGTCATCAATGGTCTTTCATTTATAAATAATTAACAAAATCAAATTCGAGTCAACTTCAATCCTAAAAATCTCTCAAAGTCCGAAGTAAGTCTAAAATAATTAAATTTCCTTCAAGATAGAAAATCTTTGAAAAATCATACACTTTTCAATTCTCATCCGATTTCTTCAAACCATATGTCATTTTAAAGGTATTGAAAACTATTTTCATAATATAGAGATTGTATTTGAATTACCTATATGCAACACCAACTATAATGTAATACAACGCATGAATCCTTAGGCTCAAATCCCAAATTTTGACTGTTTTCATGCGTTCGTCAAATTAAACTCTGAGAGAAATTATTTTAAACAAATCAATACGATTTTATCATCCGAAACAGCCCAATTAGCATAAATTCCTATATTTAACCTAAATAATTACACAAAACGACCAGATAATGTATTCCAATTGATTTTAACATAAATCCTACACATATTCAATATATTCCTACTCTAATTTACCCTATATTCATCTAAATAATTCGAATGAGTTAGTATTTTACCTCACCTAGGGTTTCACTGCGGTCCAAAACCCTAACGTCCGTGCGACATTCGATTCAGTCCGAAACCTACAATGCTTCCAATTCGAAGCAAAAGTCAGCAATTTAGTATAAATCACTAAGGAATCGAAACCCTAGAATTTGGGTTAGGTTTCGATCTTACCTTTGCAGTGGACAAGGTACAGCCGACCTATGACTTTCAGTTGGGGCTTCCGCAGGTGGCAGAAGGTGCGCGAGCGTGAAGGAGCTACAGCAGCGCGCGCAGGAAGGGGCTATCGCGCGCTGGAGCACGCGTAGGAGGGCTGTCACACGTGGTCACGCGCATGTAGAGGCTGTCTCGCGAGCGCTGGGGCTGGCTGTCGCGCGCGCGAGTAGGGAGAGAGACAAGGAGACTGAGAGACAGAGAGGGAGGTAGAGAGTAGATCAGCTAGTCGTGGTGGCGGTTGTGGGTGGCGGAACACGGTGGAGGACCGCGGTGGCGGAGAATCCGTGAGAGGGAGAGAGAGAGACTCGCAGGTGAGAGAGAGAAGCCGCGAGAGAGACAGGGAGAGAAACAGAGACTGAGAAAGAGAGAGAGACGGAAGAGGTGAGGACAGTGGCTAGGCGGTGGTGGTGGAGTACGGCGGCGATGGTGGTTGGTGGCGAGTCGCGGCTGTGCGCTGCGGAGGGAGACGGAAGAGAGAATCGTGGGAGAGAGAGGGAGAGAGAGAGAGAGAGAGAGTGAGATTAGGGAAAAGAATTAGGGCTTAATGCCCTAATTCGAAAATTTGGGGGAGGGGGCCAAAACACTGCGTTTTGGCTCCTCTCTCCTTTTTTTTTTTTTTAAAAAAAAAACATATATAAATAAATAAATTATATATATAATTTAATTTATAAAATTTTCACACCCACATTTTACCAAAATGGAGTTCACTACGAATTACGGAGATGGCTTTTAAAATATACCAAAAATTTAAATTAAATACCCCAAAGTCGAAAATCAATATAAAATTTAAAATTTTTTTCTATATCTATATATATATATAAACAGAGGAAATATTTTTATTAATTTCAAGTACAGGAGTATAATACGGACACCGTAGTGTCAGTGTTACAATTTTTGCTATAAATGAGAATGTCATCAAAAAATACTAACACAAACTGCCTCAAGTGTGGCCTAAATACATCATTCATAAGCTTTTGAAATGTTGAAGGAGCATTAGTCAATTTAAAGGGCATGATTAGAAATTCATAATGACCATCATGAGTTCTAAAAGCTGTTTTTTCTATGTCACCAACATACATTCTGACCTAATGATATCGTGATCTTAAGTCCAGATAGGAAAAAATTTGAGAGTCAGCTAACTTATCCAGTAATTCTTCAACTAAAGGAATAGGAAACTAATCCTTAATGGTGACATCATTGAGTTTTTTATAATCAGCACACATGCGCCAAGATCCATCCTTCTTCTTCACTAATACCACAGGAGAAGAATAAAGGCTAGTGCTAGGTCTAATGGTGCCAATAGAAAGCATTTCTTTGACTAACCATTCAAGTTCAGCTTTCTGAAAATGGGGATATCTGTATGGTCTCACATTTACATGATTTTTAACTTCCTTTAAAACAATTCTATAGTCACATCTCCTTGCTGGAGGCAAGTTCATTACTTCTTCAAATATATCAGAGTATTCAGTCAAGAGTTGTTGTATGCTGGAATGAAATTGAATACCAAATTCATCATGTTTATCTGTGTTTACCACTGCAGATAAAAGTTGCAGGGGAGAGCCAATTTTTGGGATCTGCATTTCCTTTGTTTGGTTTAGCTGGATAAAACATAGCTGGGCAGATGATGTCTGTGAAGAAGCATTCAAAATTCTCTACATCTTTGAGCCCTTCACAACCTTCAGCTCAGTTGATCCCCTTAACACTACTTTCTTTCTATTATAGATGAATTCCATTCTGAGGGTTTCAAAGTTCTAAGTAATATCTCCCAATGTTGACAGCCACTGAACTCCCAGCACTACATCACATCCTTTAATGGGTAGTACCATGAGTTTTGTACTAAATTCTTACCCTCGCATAACCCATCTAAATTCAGTACACATAGTAGAAGTTTGAAGTCTTCCACCATCAGCTAATGCTACTGGCATCACCCCTACTTCTTGTGTTTTCAGTCTATACTTAGTTACTATGTCAGGATGAATGAAATTATGAGAGTTTCCCCCATCCAATAGTATATAGAAATTACTCTTTCCTATGTGACCATGTACTCTCATTGTGTGGAAGTTAGGAAGTGCAAAACAAGACATTGCATACACAGATTTGTAAGCATTGACGACAGTTTCTTCTGACTCACTTGCATCCTCTTCTGATCCTTATTCTTCCTCCCCATCCTCTGGCCACATTTCCACTCTATATAATTATTTTCCTTGCATTTGTGCCCCACTTCTTACACCAGAAGCACAGACCTTTCTTCCTTTTCTCTTCCCACTTAGCTAAAGTGAGAGTTTTAAATGGTCTCTTGGCGGGTTCTTGCTGAATTGGTCTTGGTGTTGGTAGAATTGCAGCATTATCCTTGGTGGAAAACCTACTATTTTCAGTTACATTTACTATCTTCCCTGGAGCTCCTTTCTAGTTTTTCCAAGCTGCTGAAAAATTTTTTCCTTCTAGTTTGGCTAAACCCACAGCATGGGATAAAGTTTTTGGCATAAACATTCTCATTGTAATCTGGATTTCCTCCTTTAATCCACTCAGAAAGCAACTTATAACATAAGGTTCTGGTAGTTCTACTCTATTAAGAGTTCCTCAAACCTTTCATGATATTTTTTTGTTGTTCCCTTTTGTTTAAGACTCATTAACTCTCCCATAGGATCATCATACATCTTGTTCCCAAATCGAGCAGCTAGATTCTTCACATATTCGTCCCAGTTAGGTAGTTCACGAGTGTACCTGGATTTCATAAACACTTGATGCCATTGAAGAGCTCTACCTTCCAAATGCATGGCCACCAACTTCACCTTCGTCTCTGGAGGTGTCTCATCAACATCGAAAAATTGCTCACACTTGTATAGCCATCCATAGAAATCCTCTCTATGAAACCTGGGGAAGTCCAGTCTAGAAAGCCTGATAATTGGTGCACCTCCAGACCCTCCTATTCCTGTAGGATTTTGTCCCTGTCCAGATTGACGAGGGGAGTGATTGTTACTTCATGAATGACTCTAAAACCAGGGACCTGAGAGCATTCATTTCCCTGTCGAGGGCTTCTTTGTGTTCCTTGAATAAGGCTTTTATTGTTTCCTCTAATTTTCTGTTCAAGTCTTGAGATCAAGTTCCCTCCGCCATGGTACGATTCAAACCTAGCTCCGATACCAATTGGTGCAGGGGAAAAGAAGATCTCAATGCTAATTCTAGGTAGGATTGATAAGATGCAGAAGAAGATCAATCGAACTTAGAATCGAAAGAAGAATTCTATTAATGGATTGAAACTTCATTTATCAAGAATGCATCAATGGATACAATTTTGTAGAGAGAAAAGAGAGAGAGAGAGAAAGAGAGAGAGAGAGAGAGAGAAAAGAGACTACGAATCAAGATCTATGTCACCTATGCATGCATTGGTTTTTTCTTTCTTTCCAAATCAGTTTTCTAACCAACTAATTTCCATGTTCCTAGCTAACTCTCTAGCTTCTCCATTTCTCAGCTGCTCTTAACTACTTCTAACTACTTGCCAGTTGACTTGGATAACTTTTCCAGCTCTTCTAGACAGCTCATGTCTTTACTTGCTGGCTCTGCTTAGACAGCTCCAGCTCACCTCCTTAATTGCCAGTCCGCAGCTCATCTTTCATCTCCTTATTTGCCAGTTCCGCAGCTCATCTTCTTCCTTCTTATTTTCTTACATGCATCAAATTAGAAACAAAGAGATGAGATGGAGGTCGCATCTATGGCATTCTCCGATAAAGCTCAGCAAAATCGTTGGCAAAAATGGGTTTTTGTTTTTGTTTTTTTTTTATTTTTTTAAACTCTCTTCTCCATTACATGTTTTGCCAACCGTGGGTTTAAGAACCCCTTTAGCCTCCCCTTTCAGGTTCTTCATTTTACTCTCTTCTCCATTACATGTTTGATGTGTTGTTTCTTTTTTTTTTTTTTTTTTTTTTTTTTAAGAAAGTACTACAATTATTATTTGCTTAGTTTCGGCTGTAGAATGTAGTTTTTGTGAGTGGGAAGGTGGGTTTTCATGTTTGTTGAGGATTGGTGACAGTTCAATCAGAAGTTCCTGGAAAAAACAGAGTTTTGTGTAGAGTGCTGTGGAAATGGTGGGAGGTTCTGGAAGTTTTGTGGTTTTTATTTTTTACTTTTTACTTTTTCTTTTCAGATTTTTCTCTGTTGGGGGTTAGTGAGGATTGATACATTGGGACTACTTCCTTACAATATCTTTGATATACGAATCTGAAGCATTCAACTTATTTTAGTGGTTCTGCAATTTTCAGTTTTCTTAGTTTTGTGGCCAATGGTTTAGACCCAAATCAACCTGGGATTTGAGAGTCTACGTGAGGGATGAGGGAGGGCGGTCGCAGGGGAGGGAGGGGGAGAGATGATTAACAGCGCTTCCCCAGTGGTAATATTGTGGTTTTGATGTATTTGTTGTTACTTATTCAGCCGAAAATGCAAAGAAGAAAAGGAGCTTCATAGCAAAGAACAAACGTGTTGTGATTCCCATATCGTCTGCAGCTGTGGTGTTCACTCTTGTTGTGATTGTGGTCTCGCTCAGAATAATCAAAAGGAGGCATCTTAAAGGTAAAAATACAGGACAACCTTCATCCTTATTATTCAGACATTCTTAATGCAAAGGCACAACCACATAAATTTTTTGGGAAAAGGAAAAAAATCTTATTTACTTTTTACTCGTATCCACGAAGACTAACTTTATATTAATGAAACTGTACATATACATAACATTTTCCTATAGAGCTCTAAATTTGGCCTTCTATGGAATTTTGTGTTCAGGGGAGGCAAAGCAAAATCTGCAAGGACTATTTCATAGAGTTACCAATAGTACTTCGAGGCTTTACAAAGACCTTTTGGTAGTGAATGGGCAAAAAGTAGGTAGCTCAAGTCCTAATTTAGCTTTGTATGATTTCAGCACCATAGTGGCTGCAACCAACAATTTTGCTTCGGAGAACATGCTTGGCCGCGGTGGCTTTGGCTTGGTTTACAAGGTAATTTCCTCCCAAACATCTTCAACTTTTTCCGTATTATTATTCATATAATGTGTATATACGCTTCCCTTTTTCTTCTTCTATTGATCTTTAGGATGCATTAGAGCCCTATTTTATTTGTTTTCTTTTTTTCATTGTTTGTGTATAATTATAAATATATATATATATATATATATATATATATATTTTGCTACATAAATGCTAATGGTCAACATGTGGTCCCATTACATCTGGGATCGACAATCCGAGATTCGAACTAAGAACTATGGAAATCCACCAATCTAAATGGGCCAAGGAAGCCCCATGGGGTGACTAGTGTGTGAAAATTACTACTTTACACCCATTTATAGAAAAAATTATAAGTTTCTTTTGAAAATTTTAGATTTCAAGAAAAGAATTTTTTGTCATAGTTAAAAAGTACTATAGGTAAAATAAGATAACATATCGCAATTATAGAAGTAAAGAGTAGAGTTGGAGATATCAAATTACCTAAACATCCCCTCGGACATGATCACATTCATATTTCTCTATTGTGAGGTGTGTGCAATTCATGAAACAAAATTTCACCCTATAATGTAACCAATTAGGACCTTAACCTTTTGATTTGTTACCCTAGGGTCAGCTAACAAATGGCGTTGAAATTGCCATAAAAAGACTATTGAATGGGTCAGCACAAGGCGTGGAAGAATTCAAAAATGAAGTCATGCTCATTGCACAGCTACAACACAAAAATCTTGTGAAACTTCTGGGTTGTTGCACCCAACAAGAGGAAAAGATCTTGGTTTATGAGTATTTGCCTAACAAAAGCTTAGACAATTTTATCTTTGGTACGTCTTTTCGCCATTTATCTTGTCTTTTTCTCCTCCATTTCTTCATTGTGATTCTAAAGCAATAATTCATGTAGATCAACAAAGAAAATCACATTTGGATTGGAGAAAACGATTCAAAATTATAATTGGAATTGCTAGAGGCATGATGTATCTACACAAAGATTCGAGGTTGAAAATAATCCACAGGGATTTAAAAGCAAGTAATGTTCTTCTTGATGACACAATGAACCCAAAAATATCCGATTTTGGCATGGCAAGAATATTTGAAAGCAACCAAAGTCAAGCAATGACAAAGAGAGTTGTTGGTACATAGTAAGTATAATATTTGGAAACTTGCATAGTATTCATGAATCAAACAAAGTAATATTAATGGCCTTCATGTGGTTTAAATGCAGCGGTTATATGTCTCCAGAGTATGTATTATTCGGGAAATTTTCAACCAAGTCTGATACCTTTAGTTTTGGAGTTCTATTGCTAGAGATTATTAGCAGCAAGAGGAACAATGTCGATTACAAAGAGCACCCTTCGTTGAACTTGATTGGACACGTAAGTAAAGAATTACTCAACACAATAGCTCACCAAATTCTAACAAAACAGGAGTTCAACTTTTGGGTATAATCATGCCATGAATGATTGCAGGTGTGGGATCTTTGGAAAGAAGACAAGGCATTAGAGATTGTTGATTGCTCGATGGCAGAGCCATTGTTTTGGCTTGAAGCTTTCAAATGCATTCAAGTTGGACTATTGTGTGTGCAAGAATTGGGAACAGATCGACCTGCAATGTCAGATGTAGTTTTGATGTTGGAGAGCAACACAAATCAATTGCCTTCTCCAAAGCAACCAGGATTTCTTCTGGCAAGGACCGGAAGTAACCTGAACAAAAATATGAACAGAGAAGGTCCTTGTTCCATAAATCATGTTACAATCACAAGTGTTGATGCTCGATAAAAAGGCAAAACCTTCTCAACTTTTGTAACTGATTCGTAGAAGTCTTTTTTATACCAACATATTCATAGAATCTACTTTTTTAACAAATCACAGGGCCAGTAATAACAAATCACAGGGCCGGTAATAACACTTATTTGGATTGTTCACGGCCTCGGATTGCAGTTGTGATGGGCTCATGGCTTGTGTGGTCCCCCTGATCGCAGGTGGGATGGACACTTAGTTTGCTTGGAGGGCTTCTTCTTGGGTCCTTTGTTGAGCCTCTTTTGCCTATGACTTGTTCCAAAAAGTCTAGGGCTATTTGTCCTACATCACTCATTATCTATTTAAGCTTGATTAGGCTCGTGGGTTTGAGAAAAGCTGCTAGACCCCGCCTGGGGCAGGGTTGAGGGGACTTTGGTTAGGCTTATAAGCCAAAAAAAAAAAAAAAAAAAAAAAATCAAAGTACGATGGAGATCTAATTTTTCCCTTATCTCAGCCAAAAAAAAAAAGAAGAAAAAAACTTTGTTAGTTGAAATATCTATGTATGGTTTTAGTACCATACTTGCTGCAACCGACAATTTTGCTTCAGAGAACATGCTTGGCCATGGTGGCTTTGGCTCCGTTTAAAGGGTTATCTCTTACCATCCAAATATCTTCAAGTTTTTCCATATTACTATGCATGTAAAGTGCCTTATTTTTCTTTAGACAAAAGAAGAAAAATAAAAAAAAAAGGGAAAAAGAAAGGAAGCCCATAACTGTTGATCTTGAGGAAAAATTAGCTCCCCTGCTTTCTTTTTGTTTTCTGCTTTTTCTTCTCTTTTGTAACATAAACACCAATGATTGATATGTTGTACGTACCCTTACACCTATTGTGTGTGCAAGAAATTGCAACTGGTCGACCCTCAATGACAGATGTAGTTTGGATGTTGAGAAGCAGCACAAAACAATTGCCTCCTCCTAAGCAACCAGGATTCCTTTTGACAAAAACCTGTAGTAGCCTAAACAAAAATATAAACAACGTAGGTCCATGTTCCGTGAATCATGTGACGATCACTAGTGTTAAAGCTCAATAAATAGCATTAACTTTCTCAAGTTTTGTAACATAGAGTCGTAAAGAGTCTTTTAGACAATGGGATTCAATTGCATGAATCTTTTATATATATATATATATATCCGACATACTCTGGATCAACTTTTTCTCATGATCCATTTAAGCTTGAATAAGCACGTGAGTTTGAGAAAAGCAGCTAAAGCGGCTTGTGGTCCCAAGGTAGCCTGTGTAACAATCAAGGAATTGAACATTGAGCAGTAGCAAGTCTCAGCATTTTAAAGACAACGGCTACTACACTAACCACCATAGCTAACAATAGTTAGTAAGGTTGTAATAACAGAAGTTAGTTAAGTGAATTGGGTTAGTTACAACCAACTTCATAAGGTGTATAAATAGCCTCAATTGGATTTGTAATAAGCAGGAATGAATACAAGTTGTTTCTCTCTCTATCTTTCCCTTTCTCTCTCTCCCCTCCTCTATTCTTCTCTCTCTCTCTCTCTCTCTCTCTCTCTCTCTCTCTCCTCTCTTCCTATCTTCTCTTGCTAAGCTTTCTCTCTTCTCATTTTATTCCCACCATCACTTCACGGTTTACCTTCCATCACCTCTGGCCAGCGCCCTTCACTTCCCAGCTAGCTGCCCAAGCTTCCCAACTGGCCGCCATCTCCAAGTTTGTGTCAAATTTGGTATCAGAGCCTTTGGTCCCCAGCACAGAAAACTTAAATGGCGGAAGGAACATGATCTAAGTCATTGGAGGATCAGATCAAGAAACAAGATGCCAGAATTCAATAACTTGCTATAGAAATTAAGGAAAAACACATCGAGATGGGAAGATGGCTTGAAGAACAAAGTAGAAAAGTGGACAATCTTGTGGTTAGTATCGAAGAACAATTCAATCTCCTCATGCAATCAATGAATAAGGACTAGAATGAAGATCAAGAAGTTGACAAACTGTATAAATCCCCAATTCTACCCACACTTGTTGAAGGAAGAACAAAATGAGACAATGGTATTCAATTGACCAAGAAGAATCTAGTCTGTAGAGGAACTATACCAAATGTACCTAAAATAGAATTGCCAATTTTACTAGAGAAAATCCACGAATATGGCTAAGGAAATGCCAAAAGTTCTTTGCAGTTTACCAAATCTCGAGCTCAATGTGAATGGAAACCGTTGAAATATACTTGGATGGTAAGGAGGAAATATGGCTCCAAGGACTTAAGATGGTTAAAAAAGAACTAGATTGGATTGAGTTCACCAGATTGCTGTGTCAACGCTTTGAAGATAAAGGAACTCACGATGAGATTGAAGAGTTCAATAAGCTACAACAAACTGGATCAATTGCTGAGTATCAAGAAAAATTTGAAGAGTTATGGTCAATCATGTTATGTAAGAACCCCAAGCTCACTGAATCATCCTTTATATCAAGTTTCATAAGTGGAGTAAAGGAGGAAATTAAATCTGTCCTGAGAATGTTGAAACCAACTACACTATTACAAGCCTTCGAGATTGCCATACTTCAAGAACAGATGCTAGAGTTTACCAAATACAAAAATAGTACAATGAATGAACCCAGGGTACTACCAAAAGGAATCAATCAGAAGGGAAAGCCTTAGGTTAGTGGCACTGCTATGGAGGACAAAACAACCATAATTTCATCACAAGAAATGGGGTATAGAAGAACCAACAACCTCTGTTTTAGATGTGGAGAAAAAAATACACCTGGACACTAGTGTAAGCTCAGATATCTTAAACTGATAATATCTGCAGAAGAAGGGGAAGAAGCAGAAGCAGATAACAGCAAGGAGGAGACAAGAGCAGCAGGTGAGATTTATGATGTTCCTTTATATACTTTCTCTAATTCTTTGAAGCGCAAAACTATAGTATTGCAAGGCACCATAGGTGACATAGTAATAGTTGTATTGGTGAATATCGGGAGTTCTAATAGCTATCTTCATCAGAAAATAGTGGAGGAGTTAAAACTAAAACTAGAGGTAGCTGAAACCTTGCATGCTGTTTTAGTTGATGGGAGTAAAATAACTAGTTTCACCCAAGTCAAGGAAGTTAAATGGAATATACAGGGATATTATTTCTCCTTTGATCTAAGAGTAATTCGGTAGTTGGGACATAATATTAGAAGTTGATTGGATATATAACTTCAGTCCCATCACTTTTGATTTCAAGTTGCTCAAGTCAAAATAAATAGAGATGAGGGTGAGTTAGTATTTATGGGCATGGTGGAAAATCCTAAGATGAAGATGGTCAGGGAAAAAACTACAAGGAAATTTAGGGAACAGCAGCTTCAGAGTTGTACAACACTAACACTGGCTACAGAAAAGAAATATAGTTCCCTACCTCAAGCCATTACTGATTTACTTAGACAATTTGAGGATGTCTTCTTAACACTAGAGACATTGCCACCTGAAAGATCACATGACCATTCTATTCCACTCAAACAAGATGCATAACCCTTTAAACTTCCACCATATGGATACCCTCACTCCCAAAAAGTCGAAATAGAGAAGCAGGTGAAGGAGATGATGAGCCATGGGATAATCAGACATAGTAACAGTCTTTTTGCCTCCCTTATGCTACTGGTTAAGAAAAAAGATGACACATGGAGATTTTGTGTGGATTATAGACAGCTCAATAATCTTACCGTAAATGATAGATATCTCATTCCTAATATTGATGAATTACTAGATGAATTACATGGCTCCAGGTTCTTCTCCAAGATTGATTTTAGATCAGGGTATCATCAGATCAAAGTAAGACCAACAGATGTTGCAAAAATAGCTTTTCAAACCCATCATGGGCACTTTGAATTCCTATTTATGCCCTTTGGCCTCACCCAACCTCTGATGAATCATATATTTCAACAGCATCTCAGGAGATTTGTATTAGTTTTCTTTGATGATATTCTTATCTACAGTCTAGACTTACCAGCTCACACTGAACACCTTAAGGAAGTGTTATTGATTCTTAGACACCACCAACTATTTGCAAAGCTTTCTAAGTGCACCTTTGCTCAAACTCAAGTAAAGTATTTAGGACATATGGTGTCTGAAGAGGGAGTAAAAATAGATCCACAAAAAGTTGAGTGTATCTTGAACTGGCCAGAGCCAACTTCTGCCAAGGCATTAAGGAGTTTCCTAGGGATCACTGGTACTATAGGAGGTTCATCAGGCATTATGGATTGATTGCTAGACCTCTCACTGATTTATTAAAGAAGGATAGTTTTATTTGGATAGATGAAACTCTCAAGCCTTTTAACACCTCAAGGCAACAATAAGTTCATCTCTTGTCATGAGACTACCTGATTTTTCCAAACCGTTCATTATGGAGATGATGCATGTTCAAGAGGGTGGGGAGCTGTTCTAATGCAGAAGGGCCAACCAATTTCTTTCTTGAGAAAACTTTGGGATTAGGAGCCTATAAATGTCTTTATATGAGAAAGAACTCATGGTTGTAGTAATGGTGGTTACAAAATGGAGGCATTATTTGGTTGGATACCATTTCATCATTTGAATTGATCACCAGAGTCTGAAGTAATAATTGGAACAAAAACTAACTAGTACATTGTAGCACAAGTGACTCACCAAACTACTATGGTTAGACTATGAAATACAGTACAAGAAAGGGAGAAAAAATAGAGTGGCAGATGCATTGTCTAGAAAGGAACTTATAGAGGAAGAGTCCTCTTAAGAGGTGATCTTGGCAATCACTGCGGTTCAACCACAATGGATCCGAAGATTCTTCAAAGCTATAAGGGGGATAAAAAGTCTAAGAAACTAATAGCAGAGCTTACATTAGAGCTTGATGGGAATCCAGACTTCCAATTACATAATGGAATTCTAAAGTTTAGAAAGAAAATATATGTGGGCAGTGGAAATAATCTCAGAAGTAAGATAATCTAGCAGATGCATAGCTCTACAATAGGTGAACACTCATGACAGAACAATACATTTTAGAGGGTCAAGATTGCCTTTTATTGGCCTTCCATGAGAACAACAGTAGTTAAGTTTTTTCAAGAATGTGAGATATGTCAAAGGAGCAAACATGAGAATATCCCTTATCTTGGATTACTCCAGCCTTTACCTATTCCTTTACAAGCTTGGTCCCAAATTAGTATGGACTTTATAGAAGGTTTACCTGATTCCGAATGACACAGTACCATTATGGTGGTCATCGATAGATTAACAAAATTTAGCCACTTCATAGCCCTTCAACACCCATATACTACATTGAAGGTAGCCCAACTATTTGTGGATAACAGATTCAATTATGTTAGATAAAGACAAGGTTTTTACAAGTCTTTTCTGGTAAGAACTTTTCAAGTTAATAGGAACTCAGCTAAAGATAAGTAGTGCTTACCAACCCCAGACTAATAGCCAAAGTGAAAGATTGAATCAATGTGTGGAGTGTTACTTAAGGCGTATGACATCTGATAGGCTTGGACTATGGTTTCGATGGTTAAGTTTGGCTGAATGGTGGTACAATACTACTTATCATTCAAGCATACAGATGACATTTTTTGAGGCATTGTATGGGTATAAAATTAGGTCCCTTCCTTGGGGACCCTATTTGGACTCAACGACACCAGCTGCCTTGAATTTTGTACAGAATAGACAAACCATGCTACAGATTTTGAAGGATCATCTAGCCAGAGCACAAAGTAGGATGAAGATAAGTGCTGATCAGAAGAGAATTGAAAGAGAACTTACAGTAGGTGATTGGGTCTATTTGAAATTGCAGCCTTATAGATAGCAGTCTATTGAACTCCAAAAATAGCTCAAGTTGTCCTTCAAGTTTTATGGACCATTTCAAATCATAGTTAGAGTCAGGGAGGTAGCTTATAAGCTACAGTTGCCACCAGAATCAAAGGTGCAGCCTGTGTTCCATGTGTCAATACTTAAAAAGAAGTTGGGAGCTAACAATAAGGTAATGCCTAAGCTTCCTCTTGTTGGGATAGGTAGACAAGCATTGGTTGAACCAGAAGCAGTTTTGAAGAGACGGGTCATATTATGAAACAATATACCACTTACTCAGTGGCTAATCAAATAGATCAATTTGAGTCCTGAGGAGGCAACTTGGGAAGATATGAATTTTATTCAATCTTAGTTCCCAACATTTCATGCTTGAGGACAAAGAATACTTTTAAAGGGGCGTGATGTGTAATAATCAAGGAATTGAGCACTGAGCATTAGCAAGTCTCAGCATTTTAAAGACAACAGCTACTACACTAACCACCACAACTAACTATAGTTTGTCAGGTTATAACAACAGAAGTTAGTTGAGTGAATTGGGCTAGTTACAACCAACTTCATAAGGTGTATAAATAGCCTCAATTGGATTTGTAATAAGCAAAAATGAATACAAGTTGTTTCTCTCTCTATCTTTCTCTTTCTTTCTCTTCCCTCTTCTATTCTTCTCTCTTCTCTCTCTCTTCCTAATCTCTCTCTTCTCACTCTATTCTTCCCGGTTGACCTTCCATCACCTCCAACCAGCTGCCTTTCACTTCCAAGCTAGCCGCCCAAGCATCCCAGCTAGCTGCCATCTCCAAGTTTGTGACAGCCTGCTCTTGGGCCAGTTTGGCCCAGAATTGAACCAAGACCGGCTTGTTCAAAGCCAAAATGGGCCATTAGGCTATTGCCTCTTCCAAAACCGGACTTTAATTGTATGGTGTACTATCCGAGTACAATCCGCATATCTTAGGACTAAAATCAAAATCAGACCAGACCAAAAAGAAATTACTGATAGTTATTTATAAAAAAAAAAAGGAGAAGAAGAAGAAGAAGAAAAAGAAAAAGAAAGGGGCATCTCTAGACGAGACCACATCTCGATTCTCTTTCCACCTCTCATTTCATTAGTTTCTTTCTTTAAACATTCCCGTAATAGATCATCTAGAGACGTGGCAATTACCATCCATACGTGTCATAAGATTATATTGGTTTGGTCTTGTCCTTAGCTAGGAACAGCCCTAGATGGGGATGGAGGGCTGCGGCTAGGGTCATCGGTCGGGTAGCCTTCATCATTCTAATAAATCATGCCATAAGTATGAATAATTAAAGAAATAATCAAGTATGAAATCAAGGAGATCTGATTTTTTTCAGCAGTCCCTTTGAATTCCAATGGTTTAAATATAGAGTGAAACTGATTTTAGACATCAAAAAACAAAATTAAAAGCACCCAAAAAATAGCTTGGTTGGTACCCAAAAAATAGTAACAAAATTGAAATGGATACGTAATAAAAGGAAACTCAAATTGTGTATTCAAAAAAAAAATTCGATGTTTTAAACAATCACAAGCTATGTTGCACGAAAATAGAAACGAGAAACGGAAACGGAAACGGATACGAAATGATATAACAAAACGGTATTTTGTAAAAATATAGAAAGAGGAAATGTGAGCAAATATATAAATATAAAAAATATAAGGATTTTTATATAAATATTAATTATTTTATAAAAATAATAAAATGACTATATTTTATAATAAAAATAAAAAATAATC
The DNA here is from genome assembly GCA_037126225.1 of Dillenia turbinata. NCBI lineage: Eukaryota > Viridiplantae > Streptophyta > Magnoliopsida > Dilleniales > Dilleniaceae > Dillenia > Dillenia turbinata. The sequence continues at coordinate 19,802,274 of JBAMMX010000025.1, forward strand.
AAATATGTAATTATTAATTATAACATAAATAATATAAAAAATAAATAATTATGATTAAATAAATAAATAATTCACTAAATATGGAAAAATATGTAAATATAAAAAATATAAGGATTTTTGTATCAATATAAATTAATTTAATGTGTTGAAATATTTTGGAAACGTTTCGGAAACGAGAAACGTTTTAGAAATGGGAAAATTCTAGTATTGAGAAGTTTTCATGAATCATAGATCACAAGATATTTAAAACACAAATTTATCATTAATCTATGATTAAAAGTTGTATAAAGTTGATATGATTTATTCCAAAGTAGGGGGTGTATAATTTTCAGTTATAACTGAATATCCGACCGATTCGAATGCAATCGAATTCGAATTTATAAATTCGAATTTTGTTTTTAAATTACGAATTGATTTTTGGTTAGAATCGAATTCCGAATTCGGTTTTCGGATTGAGTTTTGATTTGGGATTTTTAATTCAAATTCGGACCAAAAACCGAATTAAAATTCAAATTCGGTTTTTGAATACTATCTGAACCGAATTCGAATTTGAATTCGAGTTAGAGTTTTTTTTTTGCACCAGCGAAAGTGTAAAAAAATTCCTCAAAAATTAATTCATTAAGTTAAATGTTAAAGAGTATATAAGTCTTTTTAATATATGATATTTAAGGGAAAAAAAACAAACTACTCGAATATCAAGCCAACAAGAACAAATCCTAAAAGTAAAAGCCACCACTTCACTTTCCCTTTTTCATTTCACGAACTCACGAACCCTAACCCTAAGAGAGCCACTTCTTCAACCTTCGTCTGTCGTCTCCTCTTCGACCTTCGTCTGTCGTCTCCTGGTCTCCTCTTCAACCTTCGTCTGTCATCTCCTGGTCTCCTCTTCAACCTTTGTCTCCTGGTCTCTTTTGCTTCATATCTTTGCACTCTGCTCTCTCAATCTCTCATATTAATAGATCTGGTAAACTATTTGGGGTTTGTGATGAATTGATTGGTTGTTGAGAATGGATGAAGTTCCTAACTCTGTGGGAACGACTGCTGGCTTCTCTTTGAGATGGGGCTAGACCTTTTTTTCCTCTGTTTCTCTTCTCCTCATGTCTCTAGGCATTGAGTTCTATAGCTATGCTACTTTCTGGTTTGTCTTCTTTTCTCCTTTTATGTTTTCTAGGTCTTTTATTTTGTTGCTTTATTTCCCACTTGATTTGATTCGTTTAAATGCTCATATTCAAGACTCATTTCATGTATTTGCTTGATTTTGATCGACGCTTCTTGTTTCATTCATTTCGTGTCTTGCAAAGTTATTTGGTGGGATGAAATTAACACATCTGACATTACTGTCTCTTCTCTATTTTCTGCGTTAAACCATGTGAAGCTTATTTTTTGTCGGAGTTAGATAAAATTGGGAGGAACTCTAAATTGGGTTGCTATTTGTTTGTTATATTGACTATATTATTTTGTGTGCGTTTCTTTTCCTTTACTTTTTCTGGTTCTTTTATTTTGTAATTTCTCATTTCATATGATTACTTTTTAGGTTCATTTTTAGGACCCATTTGATGTGTTCACTTGAATTTAATACAACCTATGTTTCTTCTATGATACATTTTGTGCTTTGCAAGTTGATTTTGGGGAAAGAGCACATTTGTTAGAAACCATAGAATAACTCAAGTTGGGTTGTTATTTGTTTGGCATCTTTATTTATGGAAGGGAAACCATTGTTATTGATTAAAATGTTGATATCTATAGCTGTAATACTTTCTGGCTTGTGTTTTTTTCTTAATTGTTTTAGCATTTCTATTTGATTACCTATCTGTTTTGAATTTTGAATTCAGTTTAATTTGAATTTGAATTTGAATTCAAATTGAAAATTGAATTTCGAATTCGGTTTGGATTAAATTTGGTTTAATTTGAATTTAAATCGAAAATCAAATTTTGAATTCGGTTTGGATTGAATTCGAATTTAATTGGATTCGGTTTGATTCGGTTCGATTTTTAAAAAAGATTTAAATCGAATTATCCACATCAAATTAACATAAGAATCTAAAACTCGAACCGATGAATACCCTATGCCAAAGTATATGAATTGGATTTATACGTGGGCAAAATTTGAACCGGGTTGAATTGGGGAAAGCCAAATGCGACCTTTTCTCTTTTTCCGCAAAAGGGGCCTAAATGATTGCGTACTACTTCAAAATCCTAAAGGTTCAAAACTAAGTACCTGATCGAGCTGCCAATGAACCTATTCGTTCGTACTTGAGTGGCTCTTGGCGCAGCTCTTTTATTTTGTACCTGGGCACAAATACAATTTTCAAGGGTCGTAATGTTTACGAGTTCTCTCTCCTCATTGTGAGATGTACCACACTTTAAAGCATGATAATCGAGACATGATTTCTTTTATCGTTCTCCTTGTTCACCAAATAAACAAACGATATGTGGGGACTTTGAATATAATATAAAATTAATTAAATAAGCCAACGCTAAATGTGCATTTTAGGTATAAAGGTTTAGATTATTAAGTATTTTTTTATATTAATATTTGAAATCATATTTTGATTAATTTATTTAGAATGTTTATAAAGAATCTACTTAAAAGATAATTTTTTTAATATAATCTTTTAAATTATTAAATTTTAAATTTTAAATTTAATTAAATAATTTAATATCTTATTCTATTAAATCAAATTTATGTCGATTATTTTTTAGCATATAAACAAACTTGAAAACCAGTTTGCTCGGCTTGTTTATAGTCTCATGAGTTCGAACTATAAAGACTTGATGGATACTGCAATCCAAAGAAAAGTAGCAAGGGGATCGGTGCCGCAGTCTTAAGAAAAAAATGACAAAACATCAAAAGTAAACAAGTGACGGCACTGCAGTCAACGATTGAAATAGGATTGGAACATTAAAGATACAATAAACTAATAGGATACGCATCAATAAACTATTAGGATATACATCAATTCGTAAGTATTAAAGGTGGTGTTTGACTATAAATATTAGTTTTTTCTGACTTAATTGGTTATTTGAAGGAATAACTTGTAATTTATAAAAGATCATCAGAGAATGTTTTAATGGAAAGACTCTGACGTTCAAATCAAAAATAACGATTTTTGAATGGAATGAAATAGATTGAGAACAAAAGAGAAAGAGAGTTGATCTTCCTATAACTTGTGTGTCAAGTGCTAAGTCTAAAAGAGCGTACCTTGGCTTCGATGATAAAAAGGCTTTTATATATGGGTGCCGCAAGAGCAGTGCGTATCCAGGGGTATTATAACTCTAGTTCTCTTATGACGAGATCTGAAAATTCTGAAATTCCATGGTTAAATATTTTCGAAAGATTCGCAATCATTATCACTTAGAAAGTTTACCAATATGGGGAGATTCCTTTCCTTATCTATTAGATTTCAAAATTTTCCTATATTATCCAGAAAGTATACACAAAGCATCTTACAACAAGAATTGTGTTCAACCTCTTACCGATGCGGTGGGAGTAAGGTTATCTTTTGGAATATAGGAGACCTTTGGAGGTCACCAACTGGTTAACTCAATGCCAATGGTAATCACATAGTGTGTCAGGTCGTGTCCACCCTTCGGGGAGATCGATCCCTATTTGTTGACATGTCTAGGCACAATAGGCCTTTATAGGTCATGATTTTACAGTGTTAAGTACTCATCTTATTGGATCTTTTGAACAGATCGCATCATTTGGCCCCAACTTGTGGTGTCGTTTTGTAAGAAAGGCGCCAAAAGTAGTGATCGTCGAAAGGACATGAAACTTTTGGCATAACATGTGTCGCTTCATGTTTTACCAATCGTCTTTAATATTCCTTACAAGGTCCATCGTTAGAGGGGATTAGACATGTTCTCTCTTTACTTTCGTTTTGTTTTCTTGCAAGTCATCATTGTGTAAAAGAGATTTTTCTTGAGGAAAATGATGAGAGGTTCTGCTTCTCAGATTCATCAAGGCATTGAAGATATTAGAAGTGTTATGACGATGAAAGAGCTTCAAGAAATTCATACCGACATGTTGATGGGCGATGATTATACTCTGGTGTCGACTACAGATGTGGACAGAGCCAATAGAGCGCCTAAGGGATATATTCCAATGTATAAACAGTTGGTAAAATTTGGTCTGAAAGTGCCATATACTAGCCTATTTGCGAAGGTATTGTATTGTTGGAATATATTTCTAACTTTGTTGATTCTTAGCGCCTAGCATTTAACTATGGCTATGATGTCCCTATTAGGCTTTTCTCACATTCGTTTTGATTTTGAGATTTTGGTGACTATTTTTTCTCTGGTGAGATGTGGGAGTAATAGCTCTACCCAAGACTAGTATAAGTTATAAACCTGTTTTGAGTCCGACTAGGGGTTTTACTATAAAAAGTCCATCGATAAGAGTTGGATGAATAAATACTTTTTCGTGGAGTTTAGAGATAAGGACCTCGCACCAGCACTCTCTAGGGCCGACGAGAGGCCGTCACTCTGGTTAAAGCCTCCAGCTCCTTCCCGCCATTTTCATTTTATGCGGTCGGTTGGTTACTACTATAAATCTACTTAAAGGACCATCTGTGTTGACTTCTTGGTGGATGATCAAATGCTATCCTTGGCAAGCTTGCTCATAGGAAAGAAAAGAAAAATCAATAGGCCTCTTCTAATTAAGATGAGGGAGATCGATTTGGTCGATGCTTTAAATTTATTGGATGATACTCTGTTGAAAGAGGTCACGACTGTAAAATGGGTGCGTCCAAATGCCAACCAACCAAGGCTCATGTCTCCCTCGATAAAGGAGGAAAATTATACTACTCGAGTCTTTAGCAAAAGGAGGACGCAAAAGAATGGAGGTCACTAGAGAGCATGAGTCCACTGTTATGTTAAGGCATTTCGAGATGGTGGATGCCGAACCCAGAGGGGTTAATTATTCATCACCGACTAATAATGAGAGCGTTACCATGCCGAAGGTACCTGAAATGGGGGGACCCAAGAATGTCCCACCTCCTATCGTTAAAGTGAGGCCACCGAGGAGGATGGAGACCCAAGTTGTATCAGTGGAAGATATGTCTGGTTTGTCGTGTGCTATTCTATTGTGGCCTCCACATAAAGGAAAACACAAAGTACCTGATGGGATTGTTATCTCTCATTCTATCTCCATTCGGTCCTTCCATGGCGATAAGGGTTCGAATAAGAGGGGAACGGTTGCTATCAGTTTAAGAGATAAGCAGTACAGCTATGTAGACTTCGTTGAGGCAGAGAGAGTAGTTGATTAGCTCGATTTTCATTGCTGGGACCTGGAGTTGCATAGGATGTCCCCGGAGTAGGTTAGTAGGGCTCTTAAGTCTCTTGATTTAATGGCATTATTCTTCAAACTCATATTGTTTTTCCTTTTATTTACCATTGATTGATCCAGTTCTCTATTCTATAGATGATGGCTCTGGCGGAGTTCCAGGAACGGCGGAGGAAACAAATGGTAGGACATTTGGAAGAGCACGCTGATTGGCTAAGCGTTCAGGCTTTAGAGGGAAAAAAGCACAAGAGCAGAAGAGGCGCTCAAGGCCTCACTTGTTGAGAAGGATGAGGAGGTGAAGAGCCTTCGATTGGATTTGGCCTTGTATCAAAATCATTATAAGAAGTTGAAGGCTGAGGTGAAGGTCCTTGAGACAACCTATAAACTATTGAGACGCTGGCCCGGTTATGTGAAGAGTCTCTTCAGGCGACGAAACAAAAAATAACTGAGTTTGAGGAATCGTTGACTAGGAGTGCTGCTGCCTTTAGGGATTCCCAATATAAACTAAATGAGAGATTAAAATGTGCTGAAGAGATAATCTGTAGATTCGATTTGGAGGTAGCTTTGCCCCCAAGCAAAGGGACTATTACTCAGGAGGTAAGTAGACCAAGGCATGGTCCCCATGGATCCGATCGACATTCCTATCGAACCTATCATAGTTACGATGGATTCTTTACCTCGGGAGGTTCTAGCACTTCCCCTATCCCCCCTCATTCCATGTCTTTGTACTGTTGACTTCCAGAATTTTGTATCATTGTGAATTTCAACAGAAAATCATTTCGTATTCTTGCGTCTGACGTGTATTGACACTGGGGGGATGTTCCCTTGATCGTTCGAGTGATCAGGGTAGATTCATTGATTGTGTTTCATCATTCTAGGTTACTTGAAAGGTAATGGCCTGTTTAGGGGCACATTGTCTCCATTGGGGGACCCATTGTTAGACTCGAGTATGCTAGGGAACTCTATCTTTTTGATAGGCTACATTCGTTTAGATTTGTTTGAAAGGACGGGATAGGGATATCCTTCGGGTGAGTCTCTTATCGATGAGGTATATCTCCCGTAAATAACCAAGCGGTAGGATAGGTGGTGGCTGCTCGTTTAGGGAGTTACATATCTTATTGTTGACACATTTCATTTGATGGGAAACAATCAATAGGAATGGGCTGTGTCTAGCAATTCGGAGAGTTACATTCTCTATTGATGACACATTTTATTTGATAGAAAACAACCGATAGGAATGGGTCGTGCCTATTTGATCGGGGAGTTACATCCCTTATTAATGACACATTTCATTCGATAGGAAACAAATGATAGGAATGGGTCATGCCTACCCGGTCAAGGAATTACATCCCTTATCAATGGCACATTTCGTTCAATGGGAAACAAACGATGAGAATGGGTCGTACCTACCTGGTTAGGGAGTTATATCCTTTATTGATGGCATGTTTCATTCGATAGGAAACAAACAATAGGAATGGGCCATGCCTACCCGGTCGAGGAGTTATATCCCTAGTTGACGGCACATTTCATTCGATAGGAAATAACCGGTAGTAATTATACGATATGATACAAACAATAAAGTAATCATGTGTATTAGCCACCGAACGGAAAAATACTGCTGCTACAATGTAAAACCTTAAAGTGAGGCAATCAAAGCGTACCTGGTCAATCATTTGGATGCAGATGCCGAGGGTTCTGGATTGCAAGACAATGTTCCAATCCCGTGTGGGGTTCTAAACTTGATCTTCATGTGTTTAGTGATGGGCATGGCTTCCAGGGCATTCAAGCTTTGCCTATCCAAAATAGCATTGTAGAGCGAAACAAGATTGATCACATTGAATGTCGTGGTAGCTGTTGCATGATTTGACAGTAAGCTGAAAATGACCAGAAGTGAAATAATGCCCTCGGGATATATCCATTCACCAGAAAACCCTTTTGACCGATCCTACGTAAGGTTGAAGATGTGTGAGACCAAGGCCTATCCATTGGACAACATCCCAGTAGAAGAGGTTACACCCTTCTCCCAGGTCGATGAAGTTCCTTCTGACTTTATATTGGCCAATTTTTGTAATGATAACGAGGGGGTCATGGAGATTTGGGTCAACCCCAACTAAGTCCTCATCGGTGAAACCAATGATTAGTTGTTTACCTTTTGATTATTCATTGACATAAGTTATTAGTATCTCTTGTGGAGTGGGGAGAGGCAATTTGGGCAAGTAGAAGATAGGCGCGACCAGGTGTTTGGCTTTATCCCTCCATAAATAATCTTGAGGGCCCGAGTCATCGGTAGGAGAGACGCTAGACGGGAGGTAAGGCTCATGGAGAGCTCGTTCATTGTGAATTTGGAGGATCACTCCATCCTGTCACTTGGTTAGTGGCCAAGTAATCAGCTAATCATTTGGTTCGTTTTCTCGTGGCGGGGCACGCTGATTCAGAGAGGGTGTATTCCTTCCTTCCATGCAAATAAATCTTTTCAACCTTCCACTTTACACAAGGAATTCTAGTTCATCCTTGAGACTTTTGTAGTCATCAGTCATATGGTCATAATTACAGTGAAAGTGGCAGTATTTGGTCCTGTCTCTTTGAAGATCATGTTCCATAGGCTGGGGAGGCCATTGAACGTATGGTTTGTCCTTGATCGGAAGTAAAACCCAACTAGGAGTCTCATTCACAGTGGTGTAGGTATTGAACCTTCACGAAGGTAGAGGACCCGATCGATTCTTTTTTGGCGAAGTCTACCGAGGTGATCGATTGTGTTCTCTTTGGATGATCGGTTCCTGGGTCGATCGAATGTTTCAACATTTTTGGTCATAATGTACTTCTTGACACGAGAATAAAACTCCTGGACGGTAGAAGGGGAGTTCTTCATGATCGAGGTTTTCATGCCTAAAGGGCGTAACCCAGTGAGCAACGCGGCCAGTGCGATAAAATGGTTCAAATCGGAGACCTTCATCATCTCAGTCTTGAACTTTTCTAAGAAGTCCTTCAGGGGTTCATCATCCCTTTGCCATAGCGGCAGTAAGGATGTGGACTTTCTCTTAGGTCCCTAGCTGATCACGAGGTGTGCCTTGAACTGCTACCAAAGTTGGGAAAAACTCTTGATACTGAGTGATGAGATTGAATTGAACCATGTTAATTCATTATCTTTAAAGATAGTGGGGAAGTGTTTGCATATAGTGGCATCTGTCATGTCTCTCGAGATTATCACCATCATGAAGTGTGCCGTATGGTTACAACAATCAATCGTATCATCATATCTTTCCATCGGAGGTATGAGCATATCGTGGGGTATGGGTTCTGAAGAGACCTTCGGGTCGAAAAGCGACATGCTGGAGGGAATAAGGGGATCTTTTCCTCCTCGGATATTAGTCAGCTTGAGTTTGCCAGCAACGAGTTGCTCGACTTGTCTCCTCAGGTCCTCTGGATCATAGTGAGAAGTCGCCAATGGTTCATAACTCAGTGGAGGTATCTGCTGTCGAGGGCGTACATGTCCGGATCCTCCTACGGAGGATTGTCCTTCTGGTCTGATGGCACGGCTAAGTCCTTCCAACTGCTTGCTCATGATTTGTATTCTAGACTCTAGCCTTTCCAGTTGGGGGCGATTGGCACAGGGGGTACAACGAGATGTTCTTGAGGTACAAGCAGATGGATTGAGAGTGAGTAACACGATTACTAGTAGAGTGAGTGGGCACCACTAGGACAGCGGCATCAGTCGGAGTAGCGGTGTGTCTATCCGCAACGGATGTAGCCTTCGAGGCGGTTCTGGCTCTCCTCTTTGGGGGATGGTTGTTTGGCAATTTGCAAAGTCAGTCGGGGTTACTCTAGTCTGTTCCCACGGAAGATGCCAATTTATTGGAAGTAGGTTTCGACTCCATAGATATCGGTTTCTTTTGACTTGACTGGTTACTTAAAGGAATGATTTGAAACTTGCAAAAGACTGTCATAGGGCATTTCGGCGAGGGAGGCTCTGACGCTCAAGTCAGAAAGAGTGGTTTTTGAATGGAATAAAACAAACTGAGAGTAAGAGAGAAAGAGAGCTGATCTCTCTGTGACTTGTGTGCCAAGTGCTAAGTCTAAGAGAGCGTACCTCAATTTCGATGATACAAAGGCTTTTATGTATGGGTGCCGCAAGAGTCGTATGTATCCGGGGTGTTACAACTCTAGTTTTCTTTTGAGAAGATCCGAAAATTTTGAAATTCTATAATCAAATGTTCTCGAAAAATTTACAATCATTATCACTTAGGAAGTTTACCAATACGATGAGATTTCTTTCCTTATTTATTAGATTTCAAAAGTTTTCTACCTTATCTAGAAAGTATGTGCAAAGCTTCTTACCGATAGGAATTGCGTTCGGTCTCTTACCGATAAGGTGGGAGTAAGGTTATCTTTTGAAACATAGGAGACCGTTGGAGATCACTAGTCGGTTAACTCATTGTCGATGGTAATCACATGACATGTTGAGCCGTGTCCACTTTTTGAGGAGATTGTTCCATATTCGTTGACACATTAAGCGCAACAGGCCTTTACAAGTTATGATTTTACGGTGCTGAGTACTCATCATATTGGGTCTTTTGAACAGGTCCCATTAGTAAGCTTCAAATTTCTTGGCTTTATTTCATTTTTGAAATACTGATTTCCTTACCTCAACCAAAAAATAAATAAATAAATAAAAGATTCAAAAGCTTGATTGGTTAAGGAAACTATGAACTTTTTATCCATGGAAATATTTGAATATGGTCCCACCTTCCAATCCTCTTGTGCTAAAATTTATAGGATATGCCAAATTTATACCGGTTTCAAAGTTAACATCGCAGCTTCATTTCACAATAAGCTAACCGTATCAACCACTATTTTGAAACTCGGATTGGCGTACAATCTGGTCGCACCAAGAAGTCAATGAATCACTAGGTCAAACCAGTTGGATCGGATAAAAAAGGGGATGGCGTCATAAATAAATTCAAATTATAATATATTAATAATTTAAAAATTTTGTATACTAATTACAAATGTTTACCAAATCATGTTCAAAATATATAATATTAATAAAATACAATTCATTCATCTAAATATCATACACCATTCAATAAGAAATATCAATCAAATATATCAAAGACTAATTAGGGTAATATGTTTAAGTACATTAAAGTTTAATTCAAATAATAAGAAAATTCTAATGCAATGCATAACATAATTCAATTATCAAAATCCAAATCATATTTGTTGGAGATGAGTTTCGGTTCCATATATTTCAGTTCCTTTGACTAAAATGACTAATTCAAGAGATGATTTAAAATCTGTAAAAGACCGCTGGAGGATGCTCTGGCAAGAGAGTTCCAATGCTCAAGTTAGAAAGAGATATTTTTAATAGGAATGAAACAGACTGAACACTAGAGAGAGAGAGAGTTGTTGGCCCTATAACTTGTGTGTCTAGTGTATGGTCTCCTAGAGTGTACTTGGATTTCGGTGTGCCGAAGGTTTATATACACGGTTACCTTAGAAGTCGTGTGTTTTCAGGGCGTTACAACCCTAGTTTCCTTGTAAAGAGATCAAAAAATCTTGAGATTTCATAATCAAATATTCTTGAGAGATTTGTGATCTTTATCATTTAGAAAGTTTAATGATATAGAGAGATCTCTTTCCTTATCGATTAGATTTCAAAAGTTTCCTTCCATTCCTGGAGAACATATGTATTGTCTTTTAACGATAGGAATAACAATCGACCCCTTGCCGATACAACAAGGGTAGTGTCATCTCAGGTGTATCGAAGACCACTAAAGGTCACAAATCGATTAGCTCATTGCCGACGGTAATCACTCGAGGTGTTGGGCCGTATCCACCATTAAAAGAAATTGATCACTAATAGTTGATACGTCTAGGCACAATATGCCTTTTCGAATTGTGTGCTCAAGGATTGGGTGCCTTTCGTAATGGGCTTTTAGATATGTCCCATCATCTCGTGGTATCATTTCATGAGAAAGACACTATGAGTAATGATCATAAAAAAGGTACGAAGCTTTTAATGTGACACACGTTGCTTCATGTTTAATGAATTGTCCTCGGCGCTCTTTATAAGGTCAGTCATTTGAGTGGATTAGACACTTTCTTTTCTTGCCTTTGTTTTGCTTTCTTGGGAACCATCGCTACATAAAGAAAATCTTTCTTGAATGAAATGCCAAAAGGTTCTACTTCTCATAAAGAAAAACTTTCTTGAATGACATGGGAGGAACTTCAAAAAGTCCAAACCGATATATTGATGGGTAATGATTATACCCTGGTTTCAGTTACAGCTGTAGATAGGGCCAACAAGGTGCTAGAAGGTTGCATTCCAATGTACAAATAGTCACTAAAGTTTTGCCTAAAGGTGCCGTGTACTAGTCTGTTCGCAGAGGTATTGCCCGATAGAACTTGTACCCAACACTGCTGATTCCCAGCGCTTAGCGCTTGGTCGTTACCATGATTTCTTTATTAGAGTTTTGTCGCATTCATTTCAATTTTGAGATTCTGGCAGCTATCTTTTTGCTAGTGAGATGTGCGAGTAATAGCTCTACCTGGGACTGGTATAGGCTACAAACCCGATCTGAGTCCGACTGGGGGTTTTATTATAAGGAGTCGATTGATAAAAGTTGGATGTACAAGTATTTCTTGGTGGAGTTTAGGGATAAGGACCTTGTGCTAGTACTGCCTAGTGCTGATTAGGAACCATCGTTAGAGTTAAAACCTTTAACCATTTCCCGTCATTTTCGTTTCATACAATTGATCGGTAGCTATTATAAGTCTACTCAAAGAAATATCTACATCGATTCCCAGGTGGATGACCAAATGTTGTCCTTGGTGGGCCTGTTGATAGGAGAAAGGAGAAAGATCAATAGGCCTCTTCTGGTCAAAAGGAAGGAGATCGAATTGTTAACATCCTATCCTCCCTAGAGAATGCTGTGTTGAAAGAGGTTACGACCATTAAACAGGTATGGCCAAGTTCTAAGAAGTCTTTGAGAAAGACCGATGGGACATCTGAGGTTCGATCGGAGCTCGCATCTCCTTCATCAAAAAGAAGGAAAATCCAATCGCTCGAGTCTTTAGTAAAAGGAAGGCATGAGATTCTCGATGAGGCTGGAGAGCATGCTTCCCATGCTTCGAAAAGACATTTGGAGCCAGTGGCCATCAAACCAGAGGAGGTTGATAGCTTGGTGTCTGACGATCATCTATCATCGGTTGATGAAGAAAGTGTCTCCGTGTCAGAGGTACCCGAAGCGGAGATGCTCAAGGATGTTCTCACGCCAAGTGTCGAGGCAAGGCCACCAAAAGAACCAGAGGCTTTTGCGGTTGTGGTAAAAGAAATGTCTAGGCCATTGTTTGCTATTCTCTTGTGGCCTTCACGCAAGGGGAAGCGTAAAGTACCCGATGGAACTGTCATCCCTCCTTATATCCGCATTCAATCCTTAAACGGTAAAAAGGGTTCGAAAAAGAGGGGAATGGTCGCTATCTACACAGGAGACAAGCGGTCGATAGGTCAAATAGTCTATCGATTCGATTTTCATTATTCAGAGCTAGAATTGCATAGGATGTCCTTGGAGCAAGTAGATGAGCCCTTAAGTCTCTCGGTTTGATGGTATTATTTTCTCGTAGTTATCCTATTTTTCTACTTTCTTTACTTTCGGTTCATCCTGTTTCCTTTCTGTAGATGATTGTTTTGACAGAGTACCAAGAGCAACGGAAGAAGTCAACGATTGGGCACTTCAAAGAGAAGGCCAATCAGTTGGGTCATCAGGTCTTGGCATTGTAGGACTCTATTGGTTAGAGGGGAAAGGACATAGAAGTGGGGAGAATGCCAGAAGCAGAGAAAACACCAAGTGCTTTGCTCGCAGAAAAGGAGGAGGAGATAAAGAGCTTGCGACTGGATTTAGCCTTGTGTCGAAGGTGTTGTGAAAAACTAGAGGCCGAGGTAAAATTTCGTAAGGCTCTTCTGTGAAACACTAGTTCGGTTGCGCGAAGAATCCTTCCAAGTAATGGAGCGGAAAGTGATTGAATTTGAAGAATCTTTAACAAAGAATGCTGCGGCCTTTAGAAACTCCCAACACAAACTGATCGAGAGGTTGAGGTGCACTGAAGAGATAGTCCATCAAATCGGTTTAGATAAAGTTTTTCCCCCAAGCGAAGAGACTATCGGTGAGGAAGTAATGAACCAAAGCGTGGCCCTTACTGATCCGATCGATGTTTCTACTGAGTGTGTCACGGTTGCAACGGAGTCTACTCCTCAAAAGGTTCTAGCACTCCCCCTATTTCCCTGATTCTACATGATTTCTATACTACTGACTCAAGAAATGTTTGTACACTAGCATACTTTAATGGAAAATCCCTTCGTACTTTTGTATTTTGTATTTGTTGATACCATGGGAAATTCCCCTACACATTTGAATAATGAAGATAGGTCTGTTCAAGGAACCAAGTTATATGTCATACTTGTTCGTTGTAGGCTTCGTCAAAAGATATCGACCCGGCTAGGGGCACATTGTTTTGGCTGGAAGGTCAATCGGTATACTTGAATGTGTTTGCCCATCAAGAAACCATGTTTCTCTGATAGAACACAACCGTTAAAAAATAGTCAAAAGAGTGGGCCATAGTTGCCCTTCTGGAGGGTGAAATCCTTTATTGACGATGTGTCTCGTTCGTTAAGAATCAATCGATAAAATGGGTCGTGCCTACCCAGTTGGGAGTTACATCTTGTATTATCAACACACTATGTTCGATAGGAAACAAATGATAGGATGGGACGTACCTGCGCATCTGGGAGTTACATCCCATATTGACGGCACGCTACGTTCGGTAAAAAAAAATAATAGGATGAGCCGTGCCTATCCGTCTGGAAGTTACATCCCATATGGTCAGCACCCTATGTTCAATCGGAAACAAACGATACGTTAGGCTGTGCCTACCCATCTAGGAGTTATATCTCATATTGACGGCATCTTATGTTCGGTAGGAAACAACTGATAAGATAGGTTGTGTCTAGTCGTCTGAGAGTTCATCCCGTATTGATGACACGTTATGTTTGATAAAAAACAAATGATAGAATGGGTCGTGCCTACCCATCTGGGAGTTATATCCTATATTGACGGCACACTATATTCAATAGGAAACAAACGATAGGATTGGTCATGCCTACCAGTCTGGAAGTTATATCCCGTATTGATGGTACGCTACATTCGATAGGAAATAAACGATAGGAAATGCACTGTAGAGTGCAAACCATAGAGTATCATGCGTACTAACCATCGAGTGCAAAAACATTGTTGTAATAAAAGCTTAAAGTAAGACAATTGGAACGAACCCTATGGTTATGGAAAGATGGTAGTCACTTGGAAGTGGACATTAGGGGTTCTAAGTTGCAATGCAACGTTCCAATCTCAAGCAAAGTTTTGAACTTGACCTTCATGTGCTTAGTCCCAGGCAGGGCTTCCAGGTCGTTCAGGCTCGTCTTACCTAGAATGGCATTGTAAAGTGAAGGAACCTTGACCACATTAAATACTATAGTGGCAGTTGCATGGTTTGGCTATGAGCTGAAAGTAACTGGAAGTGAAATAATACCTTCAGGATATATCTATTCGTCAGAGAGTCCCTTGATTAGAACCACATGAGGTTGGAGATACGTAGAGTTGAAACCCATTCGTCGGAAGGCATCCCAGTAGAGGAGGTTGCATCCTACTCCTTGGTCAATGAAGATTCTTCTAATCTCATACTGGTTAATTTTGGTTGTAATGATGAGGGAGTCATGACGATTGGGGTCAACTCCCACCAAGTCCTCATCGGTGAAGCCGATGATTGGTTTCTTGTCTTTAGGCTGTTTATCGACATGTGTCGTTAGTATTTCTTAAGGAGTGGGTTGAGATGTTTCAACCAGGTAAAATATAGATGTAATTAGACGTTCGGCATCCCCCTCCATCAGTAGTCCTGAGGTTTTGAGTAGTCGATGGGAAAAACATTAAATGGGATGTAAGGCTCCTTGTTCATTATAGATTTGGAGAATTATTCAATCCCGTCGATTGACTGGCAACTACGCGATTGGTTAGTCATTCAGTTCATCTTGCTGTGGCGGAATGTGCCGACCAGGGAAGGTTATATTCCTCCCTTCCATGCTAATGAACCTATGTAACTTTTCACTTCTAACTAGAAATTGTAGCTTATCTTTAAACTTCCTGTAGTTGTTGGTATTATGACGACAATCACAATAAAACTGATAATACTTGGTCCTATCCTTTTTAGGTTCGTTCTCCATAGGTTAGGGAGGTCATCTAATGTACGGCTTGTCTCTGATCTAGAGCAAGACTTGACTAAGAGTCTCATTCAGAGAAGTGTAGGTGTTGAACCTTCACAGGGGTGGTGATCCTTGTCGGTTTTTCTTCGGCGAAAGCTGTCGAGGTGATCAACTACATTCTCTTCGAGACGATTGGTTCCTACATCGACCGAAAATTTCAGCATTTTCGGCTATGATGTATTTTTTAGTACGGGCATAGAACTACTTGATGGTAGAATGAGGACTCTTCGTGATGGGCGTCTTCATGCCCAAGGGGCGTAGTCCCATAAGTAGGGCGGTTAACGCAATGGAGTGGTCCAAGACTGAAACCTCCATCATCTCCACTTTAAATATGTCCAAGAAGTCTCTCAAGGACTCATCAACTCTTTTTCGTAACGACAGTAAAGAAGTAGATTTCCTTTTGGCCCCCCAGTTAATTACAAAATGAGTCTCAAACTGCTATCGAAACTGAGAGAAACTTTTGATGTTAAGCGGTGGGAGCGAGTTGAACCATGTCAGTCCACTACTCTTAAGAGTGGTGGGGAAGTGTTTATACATAGCAGCATCCGTCACATCTCTCGAGATCATCACCATCACGAAGTGGGCTGTATGGTTGTGGAGGTCGGTCATACCGTCATATCTTTCCATAGGAGACAAGAGCACATCACGAGACATCAGTTCTAAAGAGACCTTTGGGTCGAAGGGCAACACGTTAGAGGGATAAAGGGGGGCCCTCGTGTATTGGTCCGTTTGAGTTTGTCAGCAACAAGTTGCTCTATGTAACACCGACACTGCGGTGTCCGTACTAGTATTCCTGTTCATGAAATTAAATAAAATATTTCTCCTTTTACATATAGAGAGAAAATTTTAAATTATATTGATTTTTGATTTTGAGGTGGGTAATTTGAAATTTTTGGGATATTTAAAATATCCGTATTTCCGAATTGTAAAATAAAGTGAGTATGAAAAATATATAGATAATTTTTTTTTTATTCATTTATTTATTTATACATTACTCATTTAATTTGTTTTTTTTAAATTTAATTACAAAAAAGAAATATAAATAATAATACAAAAAAAAAATAAAAATAAAAAATAAAAATAAAAAAAGTTGAAATTAGGGCTAAACCCTAATTTCACTTTTTCTTTCCCTTTCTCTCTCTCTTCCCCTCTTTCTCTCCCTCCCCGCCTCTCCTCTCTCCCGCGGCTGCCTTCTTCAGCTGCCGCCGCTGATCGCGGCCGCCGTAGACGCTCGGCCACCACCCAACCATCGGCCTCTCTCTCTCCTTCTCTATCTATCTCTCTCTTTCTCTCTCGGTTTCTCTCTCTCTATCTCCCGCGAGCCTCTCTCTCCCTCTCGCGGATGCTCCACCACCGCGGCCATCTCGAGCCACCGCGGTTCTCCACCGCCGACCCGCGACCACCCGCAGCCATCGCGACCACCAGGGGTCACCGCCTGCCTCTTTCCTGCTCGCGCGCGCGACTGCGCGTGATTGCTCGCGCATGCGCGTGCTCCAGCACGCGACCGCCTTGCGCGCCCGTGCAGCGCGCGATGGCTCCAGCCCGTGCAGCGCGATGGATCCAGCGCGCTAGCCCTGCGCGTGCGACAGCTCCTGCGCCTGCAGCGCCCCTTGCTCGCATGCTCATGTGCCTTCTGCACTCCTTCGAGAGCCCACTGCGACCCTTTCACTGCATAGGTAAGGGTTGAGTTAAATCTTAATTCTAGGGTTTTGATTTCCATAGTGATTAAGTCTAATTGCTAAAAATTGCTTCAATTTGGATGCATTACAGGTTTCAGACTGAGTTGAATGGCGAATGGGAGCTAGGTCTGAGCTATGAAAACCCTAGGTGAGGGAAATGCAATCCTTTCGATAGTTGAGTTATTTTATTGAAATTAGGATTGAAATTAGAATTTGAAACTATATATATACTTTGAAATAAGTTAGATTAAAAGGAAATGTACTTTCCTGCAATTTCATATGAAATTATTTATGTTAAGTTTAGAAATTGATATAAATAGGGCTGCGTTGCATAATAGAATGTGTTAGATAATGATACAGGTTTGTTTGATTCGGTTATATAGCTTTAGTTGAAAATTGAATTGAAATTGGTATGAATTAAATAAGGATTATGTAAATTCGGGAGAAATTAGTAAACTTGAGGAATATTGTAAATTTAAAGTCGTCGGTGATTTGAAATGATTCCTCTTAGAGTTAAATTGATGAATGCATGAAAGTAATCAAAATTTGGGATTTGAGTTTAAGAATTTATGCAGTCTTTTCATTATAAGTTGTCCTACATATAGGAAATCAAAATACTATTTCCGTATGATGAAAATAGGTTTCAATACCTTTGAAATGACATATGGGTGAAGAAATCGGATGAGAATCGAAAGTGTATGATTTTTCAAAGATTTTCAATCTTGAAGGAAATTTAATTATTTTAAACTTACTTCCGACTTTGAGAGATTGTAGGATTGAATCAGACTTGATTTTGATTTGATTAATTGTTTATAAATGGAATGAAAGTGATGAAATGAGAATCTAGAAAGGTGATTGTGTAAATGCTTGATTTAAGTCTTAAATGAGCACATATTGAGGGGAGAAACCCTAAGGAAACATGTACTGAAAAATTTAGAACTTTGAGTATGAAATTTAATGGGTTTTAATGTGATTTTGAGTGTTAAAATGTGGATTTGATGTACTTGTGTTTTTGGCATTTAAGTGTGGTGTGTTATTGGCTAAGTATATGTGAAATTGAGGCCAAAAGTGTGAGGAATTATGTATGCTGAATTTTGGATAGAGGTTAGTGAGTATGTGGATGTAAAATTGTATTGATCGAATCCATCGGAGAGATTTGGAATGACTCTAGTAAGCAAGATGGAGGTTTATATGTGTATGTAATAAGGTATAGAAAGTGTATGCATATATATAGTGATATTGGTATGTTAAAGTGATATGAAAATGTGCGGCGAGAGATTGGATTGGTGTGAGCTTTGTGTAGGATTGATTGAGTAATATCACTTGAGTCTTGTGGATATGTTGTAAGCATAACTTTCTCTACACAGCTCTGAATGACGTGAGGTTTTCTGTCTTAGACACTAGACATCCTTAGCTTTAAAAATAAAATAAGAAACCTCTTGATTTGTAGAGGGTATTAGAAGTTATAGCCTGTTTTCTATAACTGCGCAGGTTTGAAACTTGCTGATTTCATACATGCGTAAGTGTTGGATGTCTTGATCGAGGGGAGCACAGTTTCGACACTTGTTGTGCATTGTAGGGAGTGATTGACCCTCCCTTATACAGTGAGTGGGTTTTATTGAAATGTTTTCGTTTAATATGCAAACTCTGTTTTACAACAGTTTGATAAATGAGCATGATTTACCGCGTGCTTAAAATGTTTTGACTGGCTTTGAAAATGATTTTTGTGAACCGATGGAGTGTCTGAAAATGTGGTTGAATTATGAAATATGCATCCATGTGTTGGAAATGTGAAATGTGCCATTTTATGATATATGTTGCATTTGGTTTATGAACCTGATTACGGCACATGTTTGATATGAAATTGATTTTGGCCTTGAGGGCCGTGATATGGATTGATGATATTGATTTTGGCCTTGAGGGCCTGGATATGTATTGTTCCGTAGCTACGAAGGACACCGTGAGAGGCGCTTTGGTGGCGTCCGGATATGCCTAAGGCCTGGGGTATCCCACGAGTTGTCGGGATTATATTTACGACACGGTACTAGGCAGGTTGAACCCGAAAGGGGGAGGATTTGGACACTCTTCAAATCTAGCACCTGGACGAGGTCCGTCGCCAACGCCGGGGTAGAGAGCACTTTAAATAAAATCGCATATAACACCCCCGGTGCGCCTGTCATAGGTCGTGGTAGACCTCTGCCGGGAGTTTTACGGCTGGCAGCTCTATGATTTTGATGAAAGTATTTTGGATGCATATTTGATTTGATGATGCGTGCAAATGATATATTGTTGAAATGAAAAGCATGATGATTTGAAATATGATTTGTATACTGATATTTTGACACTCCAGTTTCACATCCCATATTGCACGATTACATTGACCCACTCACTCACTGAGTATTCTTCCCTGAGTACTCACCCCTCCTCTTTCCCTCCCCAGACAGGATTATGGTGCTAGGGCGATGTATTTGGCTCGAGGGTTTGATAGCTCGTTGATGGATTGGTGTTTACGACGGTGAGATTAAGTTTTAATTGAAAAGATGAATTTCATATTTTATTGTCGACCCTGCGTGGTCTTGTTGAGGTCCGTAGTTGACCGTGTACATATTTTGGGATAACTGTATAATTTTTGGACTTCTGTTTGTTAAACTCTCATTTCACTTGCATTGAGGCATTTGTAAATATTTAAAGTGTTAACTTGGGAATTTGTAATATAATTGTATAAAATTTAGGCCCGCTTGTTGTGGCGGCTGTTCATGCTCTAGTTGGGCATGACAGTAGAGGTCTGTGGCTAGGACTGTTGGTGTTTTATTAGCCTTGCGTTGTCTGGATGTCGGTTGGGAGATTTGGTGGATTGTTTTGAGAGGCCGGGATGGCCATTTGTTTTATTTTCTGGATTGTTTTGAATGTATACAGGTATACAGGTTTGATTGTACATGGGAGACCTCCGATTTATGGGGAGGTTCTGCCCGATTTTCTGTAGAAATACAGCCGGCATCCAGGTCAACGGGCGGCTGTTCACGATTCCCGGTTCGGGGCGTGACACTCTACCTGTCTCCTCAAGTCGTCAGGATCACGACGGGAAAGCACTGAGGGTTCATAGTTCAGTGGGGCACAAGTTGTTGAGGATGCACCTGTCTTGATCCTCTTGATGAAGATTATCCCTTTGGTCTGATAGTACAACTAAGTCCTTCTAGTTGTTTGTTTATATTTTATATTCTGGACTCTAACCTTTCCAACAGAGGCTGATTGGTTCATTCTAGGGACTTTGGCGCAGGAGGCGCAATCGGATATTCCTAAGGCGCAGGTTGTGAGACATGCTCATGGCGTGGGGGTTGAGGATGAGCAACAGGATTACTAGTAGGGTGAGCAGGTGTCATTGGTAAGGTGGCATTAGTCGTAGTAGCGGTATGTCCATCCGCGATGGATGCAGCCTTCAAGGCAATTCTGGTCGACTTGAAGTGTTTGTTAAGATTGCTCTAGTCTATTTTCATAGATGGCGCTAATCTGTTGGATGTCGGTTTAACTCCACAAATTCTAACTCCTTTGACTCGAATAACTGCTCCAGGAGATGATTTAAAACATGTAAAAGTCTGCCAAGAGTACTCTGGCGGGGGATGCTCCTACGCTTAATCTGAAAGAGCGATTTTCGACAGAAATGAAACAGACTAAGCACGAGAGAGAGAGAGAGAGAGAGAGAGAGAGAGAGCTGTTAGCCCTATAACTTGTATGTTTATTGTATGGTCTCCGAGAGCGTACCTGGATTTCAGTGTGTCGAAAGTTTGTATACATGGTTGCCTTAGAAGTCGTGTATTTCCAAAACATTACAACTCTAGTTTTCTTATGAGGAGATCCAAAAATCTCAGGATTTCATAGTCAAATATTTTCGAGAGATTTGTGATTTTTATCATTTAAAAAGTTTAATAATATGCGGAGATCTATTCCCTTATTGATTAGATTTCAAAAGTTTCATTCTATTTCTGGAGAATGCGCATATTGCCTTTTACTAATAGGAATAACAATCGACCTCTTGCCGATACGATAAGGATAGTGTCGTTTCAGGTGTACCAAAGACTATTAAAGGTCACAAACCGATTAGCTTTCACTCGAGATGTTGGGCTATATCCACCTTTCAGAGAGATTGATTCCTAATAGTTGACATATCTAAACATAATATACCTTTACAGATTATGTGCTCACAAGATTGGGTGCCTTTTGTAATGGGCATTTAGGTCAAATCCCATCAATATTCATTATCATTTCCATCTTCATCATCGTCACGATCATCATTCCCACAATCATCTCTAACTTTAAAATATGAAATCAATCTAATTATTATCATTATCTTCGTCTTCAAGCTTTATCAAAGTAAAATTCTTTTTATTTAGAATAAATTACAAAATAAGTAAATATAAAAGTTACACCTAAATTAAAAAAATAAATAAAAACTATCTGAAAAAGCAAAATAATAATTTCTCATTTGGTTGGGAGGATACTTCTTTTCCATACTTAGGAGGTTCTTCTTCTATCTTATCCTCTAACTCACCAATGTCAAGCTTTCCTTTGGGTTGTTTTTCAATTATCCAAAATTCTGTTTTATCAAATAACTCATAATCAATTGAATCATAATATCTATTCTTATACATAAGCTAGAACGGAATGTGAAACTGCTTAATACCCACATCGTCATTCATTGATCACCGATTGTACCCATTCTATACTAAAATAGTTCATTGGACATCGATGTTTAATTTTTTATATTGTACTTTTTATATTTTTTTTCTTTTTAGAATATATATTATTTGATTTAGATTCGGAAAGGGAAATTAGTAGATAAAAATTTAAATGAATAATTAATAAAAAAAAGGTTGTTAACAAATAGAGATTATTACTATTATTATATTATAAGTAATAAAATATATTTTATAAATTGCATTTAAATGATTAATTATGATAATTTTTTATTCAGCTCGAACTTTTCAAGCATTTCAACTCCCTGTTGTTTGATTGCACAATTATCACATGGATCATGTTATTTGAGATGAATGAATAGATACGCATAATGACATTCCTTGGAAGTCAAAAAATAATATATAGTCATTAAAAAAAAAGAACTTATTATGCATTTTTATTTAATAGCTAGTTTTTGGGGCTAACATTATACTTATAATTATGATAAATTTGAGTTGGAGGTTTGAGAACGAAAAAATAGTCTTTAAAATGGATTATTGTAAAAGCAACGAATGCACATTATAAAGGAGGAATTGGGAAAAGAAAGAGCATTAAAGAAAGAAGAACAATTGGAGTGGGCGGACGGTTGGCATTCCCAAGATTTAATAGAATAGAGCCATCGAAACAGAAAGAGAGAAAAGGCGGGAGTAAGATTTAAAAAAAAAAAAACAAACAAACAAAAAAAAAACCCAGATAGGCCGATTCAATCTGATTCCTGATTTAATTCGAGTTTTGATCGATTTTTTTAAAATCTAGTTATATTAAAAATTTCAGACCGTTTGTTGGTTTGATTTCCAGTCAGACCAACTTGTCCAATTCAGATTTCAAAACATCAATATCAATGCCTATTTAATCAAATGACAGACTACTAATACAATTTAAACAAAATCTGAGTTTTAACTCTTGTGTATAGTATAAATAAGTATCGAGAGAGTTTTATCTTTTAAAAACTCAACTTATTTCGAATTAAATTTAATCAAATATAATAGAAATACCAAATATCAATAATTTATAAATAAATAAATAAACTAACCATAAAGGAAGTGGTAAAGAAGTTGTAAGCCCATTTCAACATAATAATAATAATAATAATAATAATAATAATAATAATAATATTATGATGATGATGATGAGACAAAATGAAGTAGCAAAAAATTTTTAAATGAAAAAGTTTTTGATATAATAACTATTTTAATCATTTTTATACTAATTTAATTTTTTCTTGTAAAATTTAATATTCCTTTATTAAAAACTTTTCACTTTAACTAAAATATATTATAAATAAAATATAATATAATATAGCGGTAAGATCAGGAAATAAACTTGTAGGCTACACATATTTTGTAAAAGATGACAATTATTTTTCTTTTCTATATATTTTTTATATTAAACTATAACTTTTTAATTTTATGCATTTAAGTTAGTGGACTGGCTTTCAAATTGGAATCATATTCAAGTGGATTAGAAAAATGTCCACCATAGTATTCTTTATGAATAAGATGGTCCATCCATACTAATAGTATGGATTATCTCGAAATTAGCATCTGTTGTTGTTATTTCAACACTTTGTATCTTCTTTGAATCTTCTCCTCAAAATCCTTCCATTGCTCACACAAAATCACCATCCTTCAAATATCCAAGCTTCTGCAACATCTCTTTGAGGTTTATCTCATCTCATTTCCTCCAAAATTTCAACAAAAATGACTGGCCAAAGTTTTCATGTTTTGTATGAAATGTCTTCTCTTGACAGAGAACGGTGAAAGTGAAACAACACAATACTTTTGAGTTCAAATTGAATATGGCATGTCCAAAATACGTAAATCTTGCCTCTCACATCAAATGCGTAGGCCTTGAGCAGTATACCACTTGGGTCGCTCGCATTTGCTTATTCCAAAGCCCTTCAAGCTTAACTAGATCAATAACAGTTGCTCAAGCCTGAATTTTGTAATTAATAAGAGCGAACTCAAACTTGACTTTTCCTGTGAAGAGCCCAACTTCAATAACCTAACGCGAGGTTGTGAAGTAAGATGGTCAACCAAAATTCATTGAAATAGCATATATGATATGGCCTACTTGAAGAATAAGTTATTGAAAGGTGTTCTCATTATATCATAGCACCATACTGGTCCAAGAACTACATATGTGAGACAAATCTAATTTCACGATTACACACAGCAAATTTTCAAGACGTATTATGGGTCAACTAGTTGAAATAATAACACCCATTTCAAACCGTGGAAAGAAACGTAAGAAAATTCAAGGTATATTTTATTGTTTACCTACTGACTCAAATATATTCCAAACTACTTATTTTTTCTGCCGCTCAACTCTACTGCATCAATCTCAGCATGGCTTCTTTCAGATTTTCTTTGAAATCATTGATTTTGGTCCTATTTTTTTAGACTTTGCTTTTCTCTGGACACCATAAATCCAGATCGAAAGTTAGAGATGGAGATGTCTTGCTTTCCAAAAATGGAACTTTCCCCCTTGGATTCTTCAATCCCGGAATTTCTAGTAAACGCTATGTAGGCATTTGGTACAACAAAGTGTCTGAAAGAAAAGTGGTGTGGATTGCTAACAGAGACAATCCAATCAATAACTCTTTCCGAGTTCTTTCTATCAATCAGACAGGCAACCTTGCTCTATATGATGAAAAATCAAACTTTCTAGCTAGGTCTACTGATACTTCCTCAAAGACTAGGTCATATGCTCAGCTCTTGGATTCTGGAAACTTGGTTTTGATGGAGAAAACAAGCAAATATGTAACATGGCAGAGTTTTGATTATCCTACAAATACTCTGCTTCCTGGTATGAAAGTTGGGCTGAAACAGAAAACCAGTCTGAACAGGTTTTTAACATCTTGGAGATCAAATGATGACCCAGGTTCTGGTTGCCGCAGTTTTAAACCGGACCTTAGTGGTGCACCACAGCTTTTTGTTTATAGGGGCTTGGCCCGGCTCATGAGGTTCGGACCGTGGCCATGGCCGTTGATTTTTCCCCCTTCTAATGACATCATGAGTCCGCATACTTGTAAGTTTTTGATGAACAAGGACGAGATTTGTTTCTCTTATGTGGTAGAAGATCCCTCCCTCATAACGCATTTTTGGATTAATGAATTTGGATTAATTCAGTGGTTGACATTGAACAATGAGGATGTAACACGGGAGAGATGAAAGAAAGACAATAAGGTTTGTAAAAGAGAAAACTCTAAAACTTTCAAAAAAAAATATTACTCTAAAAGAAATATTATTATTAAAATATGTCCAAAATAATGAAATACTATAAATATTTATAGGAAATACAAATCCCATAAATTAGGAAATTATAAAAATTAAGAAACTAAAAAATTATAAAACTAGTAAAATTATAAAACTAGAAAGTAGAAAAATTAAAAAATTAGGGAAATTAAGAAATTAAGAAATTTTAAAAATTCTAAAATTATAAAAATTAAAAACTAACTAAATTAACGAATCTATTTCTCTTTTTTTGAACCAATCTTGCATGTGAAAATAATTGTTGAAAACCTGTCCCACATCAGGATGGTAGATGCTATGTAATTTGGTCTGCTCCACAAGAGCCATGCCATGGATATGGTCATTGTGGGACATTTAGCACTTGTGAACAAAGTGCTACTAAATTCGAGTGCACATGTTTACCAGGGTACGAGCCCAAGTCACCAAGCAAATGGTATTTAAGAGATGGGTCAGGTGGGTGTACTAGGAAGCGAAATGTCTCCATGTGTAGGAACAGAGAGGGGTTTCTAAAAGTGGGTCCTGTTAAATTACCTGATGTCTTAAGAGCTCGCGTTGAGTTGGACACGAGAAGTGCAGATTGTGAGCTGAAATGCTTGACAAACTGTTCATGCTCTGCATATGCAGCAACGGTTGCAGGGGACTAAGGAGTTGTTTGCTTTCTGTGGCATGGGGAGCTGATGGATATGAGACCCTTTCCATCTACAGGATCAAATTTATATCTTCGTGTGGATTCAATTGACTTAGGTACTAGTTTCAATGCTTTTTTCACCATTTATACTAATAGTCCTATGCACTCTCAATTTATTAGCTAGCATCAAATTTGTCCACTAAAAATTTTAAGAAAAAATTTCAAATGTTTTTTATTGCTTCATCTACAAACATTTGACTCGTACACACGTATGATAAAATGTCTCAACTACTTTTTTGGAATATATACAAAATAACAATTACTCTTCAATATATAAATACTTGTTGTTTGTTAACTTTAAACAAATTGTTTAATCATGTAACAACTACTTTTGTTTGATTTATCCATAGAATATATTTATATATGATCATGATGGAAAATGCTCATATCGAATTTTATAAATGTTAGGTGATTTTGACGAATAACAATACTCTATTGTGGTTTTGATGAATTTGTTGTTACTTATTTATGAAATATGCAATTTTTTTCTTTTTTTGCTATATTCTTTTTGTTGCTTATGATCAAAATATTGTCAATTTGATTGAACATGTAGTTTTCATTTTTGGTTCAATGGATTGTTGGAGGAGTAATAGATTCAAATCACTGAATCAAATGTTTTATACAGTTTCAATCTCATAATTTCTTTTGCATAATTACAATTTATCGTATGTGGAATCTATGGAATGTGAGCATCCGCCCCTCTAAATTTTTTTTTTTTGGACTCCACCTGTAACACCGAAAATTCGATAGTATAAATTTTAATAATCCTATAATGTAATTTCAAAACGATTTGGGATTGTATTGGTCATGTGGTATTGAAAGAAGGGCTATGAACCTCATTTTGATAAGTTGCTATGATATATAGAGAAAAATAATATAATTTTGATATTATTGGTTGATATACTGAGTCATTTGGATCAATATGTCAAATTCCTGAAGTAAACTTCTAAGAGTGTGGTTTTATATATCGATATGTTAAATGCATTGAGTTAATATATTGGACCCATGTTATTGACCTTCTAAGAGTGTAACTTCGTATATTGATATGTCTAGAACACCAGGTTGATATACTAGATCTCTATTACAGAACTTCTGAGAGAGCGATTTGGTATATCAATATATTGTATATGTTGGGTTGATACATTGAAACTTTGTCCAAGAGTAGGTTATTATATATCGATATGTCCCAATTAATGTATCGATATAGTTAGTGAGTACCTTGGGTTGATATACTTAAGACTTATATCGATATATGATTCCCTGTAATAACCCTTTTGGGATTATGATTTAGCATATCGGTATACCCCGATGGCTGTATCGATATATGAGATCTTTGTTATAACCATTTCGAGACTATGAGTTAGCGTATCGATATATCTCAATTAATGTATCGATATACACAAACTCAACCATAGTTTTTTTCCAAAAACATGACTGAATATATTGATACATCATATGCTATGTATCGATCCGTAATAGTAGAAAAGATAATAAAACCCAATTAAAACTCTTGATTAGTGAAGAGCAAATTGGTAAATGCACAACCCACTACCATTTAACACTTACACATAAACTCATTCTCATTTTCCTCTCCCATTTCTTATGTCCAACACTTTCCCTTTCCCTCTTTCTCTTCTTCAATCATCTCTCTCTCTCTCTCTCTCTCTCTCTCTCTCTCTCTCCCATGAAATTGATCAAATCCCTCCAAAACCCATACATTCAGGCTTCCAAACTATCAAATAAATATCTAGGAAGTTGAATCTAGAGAGAGAGAATGAGGTTTTCTAGTGAGAAAAAACCTAGATTCCGGTGATAGCTAAGCTTGGAGGCGGAATTGGTGAAACAATTGAGGTAATTTTCTCTATCTTAACTTGAGTTTTTTTTTTTTTTTTCCTCTTTTATGAATTAAAAGATTGTGTAGGAATTTGATGAAGTGAATTTGGAGGTTTTGATCTAGGGTTTAAATATAATGGAAATTGGGGAAAATTAAGAATAGTAATGGCATATAGCTACCATTGATGTGTGATTAATGAAATTAGAACATATATTTATAGATTTTGG
The DNA here is from genome assembly GCA_037126225.1 of Dillenia turbinata. Taxonomy (NCBI): domain Eukaryota; kingdom Viridiplantae; phylum Streptophyta; class Magnoliopsida; order Dilleniales; family Dilleniaceae; genus Dillenia; species Dillenia turbinata. The sequence continues at coordinate 19,830,280 of JBAMMX010000025.1, forward strand.
GAGTTAGGGTTTGGGATGTGTTGTAGAAACACGATTAGCCCTACTTCCACAAATGATAGAAGGATTAACTAGTATTTATTGTATTAGGTTTGAGGCATTTGGGATCCAAGTAAGAATAAAACTTTATTGTGAATTGAAATTAGGAATGAATACCCTCCCAAAAGGTGAGTGATTTCATACTTATACTTAGATAAGAAAAATAGTTTTATTGAATTTTTTATAATTTTCGGACTTGGATTTATGTGATTTTGTATGTGTGGAATATCCCAAAGATTTGATTTTTGAATCTTTATGTATCCTACATATTTAAAATAAACAAATGTGCCATGTGAAATTTTTAATATTGAATATATTGGCATGTTGGCTATGATTAAGAAACTATTAAAATAGCACATGAAATGAGTTTGGAATTTTATGAAATGGTACATTGATTGGTTTGGGGAGGAAGAGCATGATCTCCACAATAAATGACTTGTTATTTCCCTCTATGGAGCGACCCGACAGGGTATCGTAGTAGGTCTAGTTGATATAGAATGTAGCCGAACACGTGTGGTACATTTATGATTGGATGTAGTGCCCACGGGCGTAGAATAGTTGGGTATACCATCAACGAGAATTCACAAACAATGCCGAGGATAAGGGTATTTTAGAATATAAATTTAATAAAACTCTTGGCGGTCCCACTCTAGATTGTGGTAGACCTTTGTTGCGAATGATGATTTTGTGTTGCCCCACATTTGAAAATGTAAAATAGCTGAATGCATATGAATTTGAATTATGTTGATTGTAAGTTATAACGATGTTGGAAATGGTTTAAGTGTAACTTTAATGAATGAAAATTGAGAATGACATGATGATTCGAAAAATATATATTTGATATATCTACCCCATAAATCTTATTTACTCACTGGATATAATATATACTCACCCATTACTTTCCTTCTTACAGAGGAAGTCTAATCGAGACATGAGGTTGTCTAGTGCTGAGTTTAAAGAAGTTTAGTCGATCGAATTTCTTTGGTAATAGACCTTCTTTTGGCTTAAGGTATTAGCGGACTCCAATGAAGGCAAATTTCGTAACTATTTGGAAATCCTATTCTGTACTATGTTTATTTGATTTGTGATTTGATTACAATTTTTTTTTTAGGCATACCTAAATTGAGAACCATTTTCTTTTATTTTTTTTTTGAATTTTATGGATTTTTCTTTTATGTTAAAATGGGTTATTATGAATTGAAAAATTGATTCTGATGGCCGGGATGGCCCTTTGAAGTTCGGATTGGAAACCATAGGTCATGATGATCAATTGATAATTGATATTTGTTTGGAAATGATTGAAATTTTGGAATGTCTTGCGGTACTTAGGAACACAAGGTGGGAGTTCACACGTGTTTCATGGTAATGCAGCGATTGTAGCATACCGGGACCTACGAGTTGGGACGTGACAACTTTAGTGGCATCAGAGTTTAGGTTTTCAATTTTAGAAAGCATTAAAATGTTTGAAAAAGTTTTCCAAATATTTAAAGGTTCTCAATTTTTTTCAAAGTATTTTGAAAGAGTTTGATATTCAAATTATTCCAAATAATTTTAAAAAGCCTCATATTGGTCCTCGGAAGTGATGAATATTATTTTTAGGGGTTAAATTTATAGTTTAATTCCTATTCCATTTGTTAAGTTTAGATTTTTTTTTTTTTTTATAAAACTGTATCTCTTAGACAAAGAATGAGAACTCAAATGGAATGCCTACTACTACACCTCCACAACCGGAGTGACGTATCATTTGATGAATAGTTACTTAATTGTGATCAAGGACCTCCTTTGAATTATGTTTGTTTGGCCAAATGGTAGGGGACCCTAGTAGTAATTTTGGCCTCTAGGCCCATATCTTATTGATAGGAGTTTGGCATACATGTTTAATTGGCATAGTCTTGTGGATTTGTTTATGAATGGGACATAGGATGGAACACTTTTGGGTGTCATATATGTGAGTATGTGTTATGATTTGATAAATATTTGTGATTTATTTTATTAGGTATGATGAGTATTTTTGGAGTCAATGCATGGATGTTGATTTACACAGGGTCTATTAACTCATTTGTAAGTATGAAGCACTCCAACCCAATTGTTACATGATTTGAGCGTTCTTTTGGGTCTAATGGTTTGTGGTTGGGGAATGAGTTTAAGGTTTGAGGTTGTATTGAAAAGTATAGAGGACTTATATTTTACGGAGCATAAAATCCTACGAAGAGATAGGAGAGATGAAAAAAAAATCAAGAGAAAAAAGAAACAATGCCTTTTTTTAAAAATATATATGGATTCTAAAATGAAGAAATGGTGAACTCCAACTATGACATTAAACAATAACTCTTGAAGGTACTACATCGGTAATAGCTTGTATATTAAGTGGCCTACATTGCTAATAATTTGCAATAACAACGAATAACTACTACAAACAAGGATTTTATGATTATTTTTCTTAGAAAATCCAATCATTGATATAGTTGTCCATCTACCATGCTTCTAAGGGAACCACTCTATATGATGTTCTAGGAGTGAAGCCTTGTTAGGACAATGATGTATTCTCAAATCATGGTAGTTAGATCACAAGTATGGCTGCTAACCCATGTAAATTTGCAGAAAGTATTTACACTAAAGACTTGAGTTGTGTTTAATCTTTTGGAAGGCTTATTTTGACAGTTTTTCAACATCAAGGAGTTTAGGATAATGAAGATTAATATGTTATCATATTTTTTATTATGATTCTTGCAACAAATATGGATGGTTCTGATGCAAATGCGAATTACGAAGCGATGGAATGTTAGTTTTTACTTGAATGGTGTTTTAGAAGATGGAAGTTTTGATTGATTCATGGATATTGCTAGTTTCTTTAAGAATAGAAACATTTGAGAAGAATGGCAAGTTAAATAGATATCTTCTAAGTTGAAAAGAGTAGCATTATCATGGTCGAAGAGATCTCTTTGCAGAAAGATGTAAAATTACAAACTTGGAGAATGAAGAATTTGTTATAAAAACAATTTATTTCTCCAACAAATGAAAATCTCTGAATAAATTGATTTAATATTATTTTCAAGATAGAAGATACATAATTGAGTTGATGCTTAAAGTGTTGATTTTTTATATGATCACACTTCGCACCCAAAATAATAATATTTTCTTTGAATTTTACGAAGTTGTTACTAATACAAGGGAGGAATTAACTTGTGATTTGGTGGGTGGTGATAACTACAAAGAAGGTAAACTTGAAATTGGGCATATGTGATAGAAGAATAAAATTCTATATGGAAAATATCATGATATAAAAGATTGTATTGTACAAAACCATGAGCCAAATTATATATATCTTGATTTCGACACTGCAAAATCTTCCACTGAGGAATTATTAGTCTTTTAAGCATATAACATCACCAGAGAATTGGGAAAACTAAAGAGGTAGTGAAACATTGTGCATTAGCTACAAGAATAAATTGTTACGTTCAGTCTACTTTAATGCTAGTTAGGACATTCACCATGGTGGGTTGTTTGAGTGCATTAGGGTAGACAAACTACGCAAACCTTGGAGATACTTCTTGGCTGTGAAAATGGTGGGAGCTATTAAGAACTAATGGCTACTATTATGGAGGATTAGCAAAAAAAAACTAAGGTTGCTTCCTTACAAAAATTAGGAATAAATAGAAAATGACTAGAATTATGATTAATGGTCCATAGATACTAACAGGCCCAAAACTTATATTAGTCGGCATTCAATAAAGAAATGACAAATTTCAAATAAATGAATGGTCATACAGTTAGAAATAGGATACACTTAGTTGGATGTAGTAGCCCTAATTGTAATTAAAATTAGAAAATTTGCTTTAAATTTAAATTTAGATATTGAGATAACTTCCTTAACTTCCACACCCCTATAATCTCTCTGTTTTATGAACACACTCAAAAAAGGGAATGGAGATTAACCTCTCCAACATGGAATGTGAGATTTCTTGTGGGTGAACATATTCTAATTATAGTGCAATTTGAGAATTGCTTGAGAGAGTGATAAAACTATCAAGAGATTGAGAAAATTTCAAGTAGGAAATTTTTTCACCATCTTTGTGTCACCGGATTGAAGGTTGAGGCATCCTGGTATTACAATAGTGGTTCAATTACATAATCACCATCCTGACTGTGAGATTGTTCAAAAAAGATTTCGTAGTTCTCAAATTTTTGCATTTACTTATTAAGATACACCCAAAAATTCAATCTTTTAATTTTTCCAAAAAATTATCATGCTTCCACTAATGTCAAATAAATCTAACAATAGGAAATCATGCTTCCACTAATGTCAAATAAATCTAACAATAGGAATCTCCTCTACAAGCTTTCCATTGCCTTCAATAACCCAACACATGTTTTCCATAAAGCTTGTCGATCCTCCATACTCGTTTTCTCTTTCTTTCAAAAATTCTTGGTTCTCTGTTTTCCATCAATTGGCATTCCCAAATAGTTCTCCTACCTTGCAATGGATTTTTGCTGCCGAGCCTTACTTTTGCTAAGACCAACCAGCATAGTTTTGCGGAGAAAAAATCTTAAAAATCCTTAGCAACCTCTTCAAAGTTTTTAAGTTTCCTATTGTTGTATTTTCAAAGAAAACTTTGCAAGTGAGAAATTTTCAACCCTTTGAACTTTCCTTTTGAGTATTGCTTTCTCTATCAAGCCAAGTTTCACAATCCTGGAAGAGACAGTTGGCTAGAAAGGAAAAGTAACTGGTTGGGACACTTTGGGCGGTCGGCTGCTTGCTAGGAGGCGGTCAACTATAGAGAAGAAAATGGGTAACCCAAAGGGCTAGAGAGAGAAAGAGATAGAGAAAAAAGAAGAGAGAAAGAGAGAGAGAAAGAAAGAGATTGAGAGAGAGAATTAGAGAGAGAGACAGAGAGACAAAGAAAGAGAAATAGAAAAGAAACAAAGTAAGGGAGTCAGAAACATCATTGAAATTCCTTATTGCCTTCTCTGAGCATTGTTGCTATTTATATATAATCAAATTTGGGAATATTAAGCAACTAACCTAACCAACTCTAACTATATTAATTTGGTATTCTACCTAACTAACTAATTTTGGGTTAGAGCTTGTTACAACCACCAGTCTTGTATCTTGTATCTATAGTTGCTTCACTAGCGGTTGTAGCTGAAATTCCTCCTTCACTGTTACAATATCTCCCCTCCTTCGAAATCTGTGCCCTTAAGGATTAAAATTTGGAATGAGCCTTGATAAGCTAATATCCTCCCCAGTTGTTCCTTCTTGCCTTTTGTTTTGCTACCAATCTTAGTCCTTCTTCGTCCTCTACTGCTAAGATGACATTGAGGTTTCTCAATCTACATTGATAACCAGGAGTATACTTCTCGCCACATTTAAAACAAAGATTGTTAACTTTGTGATGATGCATCTTCTATGATGATACTCTTTGAGTTTCGAAGTTGGTGTAATGAGCAACTGAGTTCTTGTCATTTGCCTTAACCTCTCCTGGATCCTAGGGCTTACTCATGCTTATTCTTCTATGTTTAGTCAATTCTAAGGATTGTTCTTGAAGCATGGCAATTTCAAATGCTTGGAGCAAGGGAGTGGGTTTTATCATCTTGCGTATAGGCTTGATTTCTTCTTTTACTCCACTAATAAAGCTTGAAATAAAGTAAGATTCTATTAGCTTGGAGTTCTTTTGAAGCATAATGGCCCATAATTCTTCTAATTCTTGGTACTCTGCCACTGAACCATGCTGTCGTAACTTGTTGAACTCTTTCACTTCATCTTGGACTCCTTTTGCTTTAAACCGTTGACAGAGTCTAGAAAACTCTTCCCAATCCATTTCCTTTTACACCATTTTTAATCCTTGTAACCATACTTCAACTTTGTTATCCAAATACATTTCGACAGTATCTATCAAAGAAGTGGTGGTTATTTGGTAGATGGAGAAAATTTTTATTATATTTACATAACCACAATCTAGGATTCTCTCCACAAAACATAGGCAATTCAATTCTTGGTGTGTTTGGCACTAATCCGCAGTTGATTACCTCCTTTGTGGGCCATTAAGAGCTTCTTTCAGCTCTGACTCTAGTGTATGCTGGTGTGGGTAAGAGAGGTGACTTGGAAAATCTTTCTTGTTGATGTTCTTCAACCATGTCCTTATTTGCTGCCCTGATCAGATTGATCGTTCTGGACTCCAAGCCTGTTATAAGAGTTTCCATCCTCTGAGATTTCTCATCAAGCTGTTGTTTTCTTTTTTTCCATGAGTATATAGTTTTCTTTGATTTCTTATGCCAATTCTTGTATTTTGTTTTCTTTCTTCTTGAGTTGTTCAACGATAGCTTTAAACCTGGTGCCCTCAGCCATATCGTAATTTGTCCAAGGGTTCACGAGATCTGATACCAATTTATCATGGACTTACTTGATAGATTCAAATCCAATAGAAAACTCAATCTAAAATATTGACATATTGGATGAGAGAGTTTATTGGACTTAATTTTATGATTTTATTGGAAACCAATGTGGAATACATGACATTGTCTGCCCTTTGAAAAGTCGTACATCCACGGAAAATTCTCACTCTAGACGGCTCTCACTCTGAACTCTTCACAGCATTAGGTAGCCTTTTTCCATGTTTGCCTAACTCTAATACCAATTTTGTCACAATCTTGGAAGAGGCGATTGGCTAGAATGGAAAAGCAGCTGGCTGGGACACTTTGGGCGGTTAGCTACTTGCTAGGAGACGGTCAATCGTGGAGAAGAAAATGGGTAACCCAAAGGGTTAGAAAGAGAAAGAGAGAGAGAAAGATAAAAAAAAAAAAAAAAAAAAAAAAAAAAGACAGAGAGGGAGAGAGAAAGAAAGAGATTGAGAGAGAGAATTAGAGAGAGAGAGAGAAATAGAGAAGAAATAGAGTGAGGGAGTTAGAAACATCATTGAAATTTCTTGCAGTTATTTATGTAAAATCAAATTTAGAAATATTAAGCAACTAACCTAACCAACTCTAACTATATTAAGTTAGTAATCTACCTAACTAACTAATTTTAGGTTAAAGCTTGTTACAACCACATCTACAGTTGCTTCACTAGCCGTTGCAGCTGAAATTACTCCTCCACTGTTACACCAAGCCCTTTACTCCTTCAACCACAATTAAGAACAGAAATGGTAATAACGGGTCTGCTTGTTTCAGACCCCTCTGCATCCGAAAATTCCTCTCTCTCTAATCACTCCAAAAGCTATCATCTCCTATATATACTCCAAAAAGTCCCAATTTACACCATCATATTCCTTCTCAAAGTCAACTTTTAGGATAAAACCATTCACTTTCCTCCTGTTTACTTTTTTTTTTTTTTTGTGGTTACGAAGGAGTCATGAGATTTGAACACAAGATCTCCGGGAAGACACTTGAGAAAAAGCTCTTTATCACTCAAGTATCCCTACAAGGAATTTCCTCCTTTCTACTTTCAACCATGATACCTTCGGTGATCTATCTACCTTCAAGAAAAGCTAATTGTTGATGGATTTGATGACTTCGGAATCCATGTTCAAACGTAGCAGTTCAAGCCTCTGGTTATTATCATCTTTGATTCCACTCTTTCAATTCTTTCTTCAAATTTTTTGTTTTTAATTTTTTTTTCCTATCCTGAACTCCCACCACCCCTCCATTCTAAAGCTTCGTTCCACTCTTACTTCAAAATCATTTTTATATCACCAGCAATTGAATACCCCAAAGGGTTTTGGTCCCCATTCTTCAACGGACTCCATTAACATTTCGTAGATTTTTTTTTTTTTTTTTTTTTGTTGCCATACTTCCCCAGTCATTTAGCCATTTCTAAATTACCAAGAATCTATCAAACCAGCTCATCTTTGCACCATCACCACCATATCACGTGAAGTTCCTGCCAACTAATGGAAAGTCTATTAACCCACAACCATCTGCAAACTTTCTGAAAGCCTCCATTTCACTCTCCACATCTTTACGTATCCACCCCCTAGGCACCATTGGTCGTCTGACTCCTCTATTTCCTCTATCATACAATCCTCCATACATCTTCTCTTTTCTAAGTTAAACGGTCCATATATGTTTTTACTACATTGCCTTTCCTTTTCTCTCTGCTCCATTCCCCCATAACCATTAAAATTCCCTCACCTAGCTTCACATCAGATTTCTGGATTCCAGGTACTAATAAGCCCTCCTGAAAAGACAGACGCAGGTTTTAGAGTACCTATTCATGTTATTTGACCCCCATAATTTTCTTACTTTCTGGTCATTAACCTTCTCCGTCCTTTCTTGTATGAAAGGGAAATCCACATTTTCGTTTCTAACTATGTAACTCACTTCTTTCTCCTTCACACTACTATTGACACCCCTTAAGTTCCAACTAATGATCTTCATTTCTTGTTTAAAACACCTTGATCTGCTTGCAGCCATCCTTTACCCATACCCTTTCTTCAGATATTCACACCCCTTAAACTTCTCTGAGTTTCAATCAAATCTTGCTTTCGGTGTTACATAAACCTTGATAAATTTGCCCTTAATTTATAGGATCCTATCCGAACATTCATACTTTCATCCCCCATAAACCTCGCAAACCCAGATCGTCCTCCATATTTGTTTCTCTTGTTTGGAATGAAAACATCAGAAGTTCTCCTATCTTACATAATTTCTGACATACTTCCTTCGTACATATAAATCATTTTTGAATTTCTTAATATGAATTCAAGATCTTCCTATACTTTCTCCCTTCCATTCCTACAGCTTTCTCTAACCCCATTCATCTTCTCTCAGTTGTTATCCTAGTTCAATGTTGAAACTTCAAGCACTACCCTTCCAGCGTTAGAAGTGCACAGTATGCAAACCTTGCTTGTGGGCTTCGAATCTCCTTAGTAAATTTTTCCTCGACAAAACATTGCCTCCTAATAATTAATCTGGAATTTAAAGATTTTGACATAGAACATTTCAATATTATTTAAACTTTTTATTAACAGTAGGCATCTAGCATCGACATTTACCGACTTGTGTTAATTATTTTGATAGATATATGTTACCATTTTTTAGCAAAAGTAATGGTACGTTCTGTGATAAACAAAATGTTAAAAATACTACTTTGAATTGCAAATCTCACGGTGGGGATGAAAGGGGCAGCAGCTCAGCCCCACAGATTTTCTCTCGAGCTGGCGCATTGTGCATTTCACCTTATGAGAGTGACTTGCGAAATGGGCCAACGAGATACAGCTCAAATGGTATCTCTCTCCTCCTCTATGTAATAGGCTCGAATAGTTTATGCAAATAAAAAAAAAAAAAAAAAAAAAAAAAAAAAAATTGCCTTGCGAAATGGTTAATGCACATATAATTAGGGGGCAAGCATTGACTTGAAACTCGTGAGCGATGGGATTAAAATGTTTATAGTCTATTACTTCCGCACCTTTAATTCATATTTTTTAATGCAAAATTTATCTACTTATTTCAGATAATCATTTGATCTAAATAAAACAGAATTTACTTTAGTTCACTAGTATTGCAGTACTCTTCATAAGAATGGAGAGTAAGAGTTCAAAGCCTCATCACTCACGAGAGATGAGCTGACTTTTTGTCATTCTCAGATCAAAAAAAAAAAAAAAAAAAGTAAATTGACATATCAACGATGGTGTTTCCAAAACCCAACTAGTGATTATTTGAAGCAAAATCTTGTGTGAGATTAGAACATGTTTTGCCCTTAAAATGACAACAAAGCATCTGCAATAAAATAAGACGGCACCTCATCATGCAATCTAAACAGAAAGCATGTAAATCATTTCCGAGGTTGACAGGGTAAACGAAAAAAATTATCCAAGTCCCATTGCAGAACAGGGACAAGGACAGAAACTTATGATTGGGGGGGCCTTCTGGGAGGAGCGCAAGAAGAGGAAAAGAATATGCAGACCCAATGTAATTTTCCCCATTCTTTCCACCTCTCTGTCCCAAATGAAAGAAAGCGGCAAGCATCCTATAGCCTCTCATTATCGTAACCACTTTCTTTACAGAGTCATCATAACCATGCAACACTACTGTCATAAAGGCATCACATCTTAAAATGGCATGGGACTTTTGCAGTTATGACAATCTCTCTGTGTTTAGCCCTACGGAAAAAGGAAACTTCTTTTATAGGAAGTGTTTTCTCTAGGCACATCAAAGTCCCAAACTTGCTTAAGGATTCCTTTTTTTTTTTTTTTTTTGGGGGGGGGGGGGGTGGAGGGGATTTAGAACTGAAAGAAAGATGTCTCCTGCATTCCATAGTTTGGAATGCAACTTGCTAACAACATTTCTCTAAGATCCATCACAAAAGAATCCAATTACCCACAAGAAGAAATTACTTGATATAAACATACAAGGAAAAGGTATAAGATACATCATACCACCGGAGATACAGATCCTGAAATAATATCATAGACGAGAACACTCCAAAAACCCAACAGCATAACTCAAAGTAACACAATTTAGGGGGTGTTTGGGAAAATAGAGGTTGAGTAAAGTAGACGTTAGGTGGGATTTTCGGTGAAAAATTATTGATATAATAATAATTTTAGAGTATTCTAGGGAGAAATTTGACTTTTATTTGCAAAACCTATATTTCTTACAAAATTTTCATTTTACTTTAAAAATGCCACAGGTAGAATAAAATAAAAAGTAGCCAAGCTGAGAAAATTAGAGGCAAGACGAAGTTTCTCAAACACTCCTTCAATGTTCATAACTCGAATTCAACCTCAATGATAGTTTTCAAGATGGCAGTGTAGATCAAAATTTGACATTTGATGATGATTAGCAAGCTTATGACACGGTTAATAACAAAGTATATCAAATGCAAATTAAGACTCCAACTCAAGTCATAGTTAAATTTCAGGCAAGGTAGAAAGAATCACTATCAAGAAATCAATAGAACTATCAACCACAAATCCAGTAGTTCCAACAAAAAGGATCACATTTATAACGCATACACAATTAAGTGATTTTGCAGTCAACTCATCAAAAGCTCATACAGAATTGGCATGCAACTTTAGATAGATACATAGATACATAGATACATAGATATGTGTGTGTGTGTGTGTGTGTGTAGAGAGAGAGAGAGAGAGAGAGCGCTCCGCTCTTGCAATTAGGTTGTTGTGATTACGGGTTAGATGTCTCATTGTCCAAGCGGTAATAATAGTGTCTTGGACCTGAACCGGTAGCTCACTTTTTCTAAGTAATGGGGAAGAAGACCGAAACATGCCACTAAAAGACTCTACTGAGATAAAGATGGGCTGTCAAGAATAAAAGGTAAAAGAATGGTTCACTCTGTGCTCACGGTTGGTGCGTAACTTTAAACGAGCAAAGGTTGAGATCAAGCTACTTGGGTTGCACTCATGTAAAAGCTTACTTGAACTCAACTTGCTTGCCTTGAGAAAAGCTAGTTTGAGCTCACTCGAACGATAAATGAGCAGACCATGAGCAAAATTCTTGTTATGCTGAACTAAGCTAGAGCATCTTACTACTTAGGTTCAACTTGAGTTATCTCCACAGCATTCAACTATATAGGATGACCAAATATCATACCAATCCCAACAAACTGCTATAAATTAGGAAACCAATACAACCACATAACCCAATTCATCCGCAACCAGCAAAATAAAACCCTAATTCATTCTATATTAACACAAGAAGTGAATAGGCAAATAGAAAACCAGGCAAAATTGATCACATCTCCGCAAAAACTAATAGAGCCCACATTCCCAATAGTGTTAAAACCCAATATAACAATCGAACACCTAAACCAACCCAATAAACTACTACTAATATTAAGTAAAATAAAACTAGTACAACTGTGCATCCCCATTTCATCCTCACAATCAATCAAAATCCAAAACCAGCAAAAGGAATCTCCTATTCATATTATACTGGCACAACATTAATTTAAATGAAATTTTATCAGATTTACAGTAATTCCATAAAATTATCATGTCTGTTAGCAGGAACAAGGAATCAAAAGCATGTTTGCTTAAACACAAAAACAAATTCAAAATTCCTATCAATTAGGAAAACCAACGTCAATAAAACCCAATGCAACAGTAAGATATCAGACGAATCCCAATAAACTACTATTAACTCAAAAAACCAATAAAACCCCATTAACCTTCAACCACCAAAACAAAACCCTAATTCATAATATATTGACACAGCATAACCCACAATTACAAAAAGCACCAGTCCTAGCAAAAAAGTATCAAATTTACAACAATCCCACAAAATCCTTTTCTATATTAAATACCACAAGTAACTGAAAACATGTTTACTTATGCTCAACCAACAAATTCAAATATCCAATAAATTATCAACAAACCAGAATCAAAGTCAAATAAGCATATGGCGCAAAAACTCAATATGACAATTAGAGATCACGTTCACAACTTCCACCCAACCACCAAAATAACTCAATAAAATTTGCGTTTGCACAATAGTACTAAAACTACCAGCCAAAATTATCATGTATATATTCGCAGAAAACCAAAGGCTTGTTTGCTTATTCTCTGGCAAAGATACAAAATTCCTATCAATTAGGAAGATCACCAACAAAGTCAAGTCGACTGATTGGGATGAGAAACCAATTATAACAATGAGAGATCATAACCAATCTCAATAAACTACTACCATAAATTAAAAAAACTAATACCACCCCACAAACCCATTTAATCCCACCAATTAAAAACCCTTAAAATCAAATCATATGGGCACATATCTCTTAACTGCTTGCTTACCCGCCACCGCAAGTCCCGCCGCAGCCCCTCCAATTGCCCCTGCAATCGCCGCCGACCTCAGCCCCCCCGCTGCCTTATAAAGGACTCCGGTCCCCAATCCAGCCAACACACTATTAAGCACATCATCAGTATCCCTCCATTCGATCAACCCACTTTCCAACCCGGCAAAAATCAAGCCGACGACTCCCAAAGAATTCCCATACTTTCTGCCCATGTGGCCACCAGAGTTCAAAACCCGGTTAATTCGGAGCTTCATGGTGTCCCCGGCCTCAGCCGCTCTGATCCCTTCGATCGAGCCCTTGGCTCCCCCGATTACGGCGCCGGAGAGGTAGCCGATTCCGGTGTAGTACTGGAGATTCTGGCCCCATGTTCGGCGCTGGACTTGGGCTTCCTCGTGGAAGAGATATTCGGGTGAGGTTGGCAGATTGTAAAGGTTTTGGATTGGGACTTTCAGGTCTTGGTAAGGGTGGTAGAGCCTTGATTTTGGTTTGCTTGGATCTTCCATTGGAAAGGCCTGCGATTTCTGATCTGGGTTTTTGTTGGATTGAGATTTGGGTGTGAAAATGGAGAGAGAGAGAGAGAGAGAGCCCTAGATTTTTGGGGGCGAGCAAGGTGGAAGGTAAAACCTTAGACCTTCGGTCTTTGGATGTAGCGCAGGGTTTAAGGTCAAAATGAGAGCGCTTCTCTCTCTCTCTCTCTCTCTCTCTCTCTCTCTGGTTAAATTTATTAATTTTTTTTTAATATTTTAAATACAATGAATTTGATACAAAAAGGCAAAGTCAAATTACATATATACAAATTATAAAAATTCAAATATAAATATTTAGTAATACAGTATAATGTTATTAGTTAATAAAATATTATATATTCTCTATATTCAATTAATATGATATTTTATATAAATAATTTCTTTATAAATACGAATTTGTGAGTTTTGTAGAAGAGAATATGTAGATATATATAGAATTGAAAGGTGTTTGGTGTGATTTTAAAGTTGTCAACGTTGTATTGTTTGGTCCCCAATAGGAAAGAATATCACTGGTTGACCATATATGCGATGCGTGTTCAATTAAATTGAACAAACAACTATATATATGAAACATAAAATATTATAATTTATAAAAATAGAGAGAATATTCAAAATTATCATAAATCAAACAAATTTTTTATTAGAATTTAGAGATAAAGATAGATATGGAGTTAGAGTTGGAGATTAATATAGAGATAATAAAATCTTTAAAGAGACAATATAATGATCATAATCCCTTTTTCCTAATATCGTGATTTGACTTCAAATATCGTATAATAAAAAAAATAGAGATAACACAAAATTTTTGATAATTTTTTTTTCAATTTTACCTTAATACATTTTCAAAATTTATATCATGAATTTTATTACATATCTTTTTTTCCGGATTTTAAATCAAAAGCTATCTTCAAAATTTTTAATTCTCTCTTAAAAGTAGAAAATAAAAAATAAAATAAATGATATATTAAATTTTGTGCACAAAGCCCTTCATTTTCTCTAAGGGCATGGCCTTTTTCTCTCTTCTATAAGGGAACAATCTTTTCTCACTATTAAGCTCTTAATTTTTGAACTTGAATATAGGGAATAAAGTTCACTAGTAAAAATACTATGTAATATTTGAGTTATAGAATATTTTATGACTTTTTTATTTTAATAAAGTTATGTTAATAGATTTACTTCAAAAGTAATGATTATTTTTCAAAATAGATATTTTAGGATCAAATATAAATTTTTATGATAATACGAAAAGAGATAACAACTATAATTGTTCATCCTACCATTTTAATTTATAAAAAAGAAAGAGAAAATTATTCGAAGTCTTCCTTTATGAATGAAAGAGTTGAAGCCTACAGAATAATCTCTCAAAATTACTATAATTTTTCAATTTTCGTAAGAAAATACTATCATTTTTCAATTTATGTACAACTTTTTATGTATGAGATTACTATGATTTGACATCAATTTAAGTAATTTTGAAAATAACTTAGTTCAATTTTTACTATAATTCAACTCTCTCAAAATTACTTGAAGCCTACAGAATAATCCGAAATGCAAGAGAGATTTTCAAATTAAGTCTAGGCGCTAAGTACCAACCTCATACTTTTCACTTAATCTTTTGAGAGAGAGAGAGAGAGAGAGAGGGAGGGAGGGAGAGAGGGAGAGAGAGAGAGATTTGGAAGTTTATGGAGCTGACATGGCTTCTGCAAGTTGTAAAATGAAAGGACTGCTGCATATGTTGTTTCTTTAGTTGGAGCCAGGCCATGAACAAAGAATAGGGCTACCAAGTCAAGAATGCTTGGACAAAGACCAACTTTCCTAGCCTTGAAGGGCAGGGAAAGCACACTTGATCCTTTTCCAGTGCGCTGGTTATGAAGACATGGCTAGCTCTTCCCTCTTCTTCAATCAGTCACACAATGCAGAATCTGCAAGTAAATTCATACCACAACCATCTCACTCGAATTTGATAAGAGTTATACACTACAGTTGAAACTTGGATTACATCATCCATTCTTGTGCTCCACTCCTTATCGCCTTTGCAATACTTACAGATCTAAGCATTCAAATTCTTGAAGCATGAAGCAGGAAAAGTGCAATCAGGAGAGGATGGAGGAGCCATGGAGGCTCCAAAACATATGGCTGTCTGGCACAATTCCAAATAAGCATGTCTGATGGAAACCGTAAATTGTGATTAATGAAATAACATGTATAGTATGAGTAAGTATGAGTTATGGCATTGTTATCTTTAACAAGATCAAAGAAACCAATCTTAAAGAGGTAACCATGCTGTGCCATTTATCCTCCACTGAAACCTTGACATCATTTTGGCCAATCTATATCAGCTTCCGTTTTATACTCCCTCCAGGATTGGGCCCTTCCTCAAGAGTTTGGTGACATGTTCTCCAAAGTAGTTCTCCCTACAGAAGTTGCATCCATCTCCTCTCCTTGCCATCTCTTAACCAGCGAAGCATCCACAAGCACAACCTTTCATGAAATCCAGCATAATAGTGCCCAAGAAAATTAACTTGCGTCCCCAGCACCTTCTCGAGGAAACAATGGTCTCAGCCATTCAACGACTTGTGAAATGCAACCTGCAAATGTAAACAAAGGTCAAACAAAAGAACATGTGCAACTGATGAAAAATAAATTCATCAAAACCCTTGTGACATGACAACAGCACATTACAGTTAGAAATTTTCGGATCAATACCGGTCCTAGACCATTTTCAACACTAGAAGCTCTCAATCCCCACTGGGATATTAAATAGTTAACTATACTAGCTTCCTGAACTAATTGATGCACATCAAGCTTGTTTAGCAGGTTATAAGAAGTCATCATTTCTTGTGCAATCGGAACACTAGTCTTAGAGTTCTTATGTCCTGAATTGGATGATGTGAGTTGAGGTTGCATGTACCACAATCAGCATCTCAAAACCACCCCATTGACAAATCTGCAAAAAGATGCAGCCATCAAGCCTTTGGTGCTCCTAACAGGTGCAAGCTGAAATGTCTATGAGATATTACAATTGCACAGACATCAGAAAGCATTCTGGGGACCACTGCAAAATAGCTTCATTTTAGACTTGAGAACTTACCGATGTTGATTGTTTCAGAAGCTCCCTTATGGCCATAGTTGCATAGCAAGAAGCTGGAAGTGTGAAACCCAACTTCAAAGCGGTCTTGGTTTCCGGAACCTTAGCATTGTCTAACGATTTTACTTGCTGCACTTCTACACCTCTCTCAGCATTCATCTCATGATTAACACTTGATAGATCTGCACATTCTACACCATTTATCTTGAATTGTTTTGCAGAAACAGGACCTTCTTTCTCTAGGGTCCTCAATTTCACATCGTTGGCCCTGTTCACAGGTTTAAGCTTAGTTATTATGTCCAAGTCTGTCTCTGCCAGTGGTAAACTTTCATCTGTATATTTGAGAAGTTCCCTGCAATACAAATGGCACATATTATTCTTATTATTTTTCATCATAAACAAGAGAGAGTTTCTGTGAAATTTCAAGCATACCACTCGTAGTCCTTAGGTCTTTGAAAAATTCGTCTATAACCTCCGGTCATACCTGTTATGGAGAACTCTCTGCCAAGAAGTGTCATGCATACAAATTTCAGTAAACATAAACACACAAAAAAAAAAAAAAAAAGACAGAAAATTGCAAGACAGTAAATTACTAAAAAAATTTCTAAGTTTTAGGCGGCATACTTAATATTATGCGAACTTTCTGTTAAATTGACAAAATCCTGAAAAGTAACAGCAAAAGAAAAATCAGCAAAGAATAATTCATGTTCGTTAGAAGTGTACAGTTGCACATGTACTTAATACATTCCCTCTTTAAATGTCTCCGAGTCGAATAGTAAATGTGTTCTTCCCTTAGAATTGTTGTATTAGAGAGAGAATGGATTTTTAGACTAGTGTGACACATAGTGGAGAACTTGTAATATTGGTCTAATCTAAGCCTATGCACGTCACTCGAAACCCCAACATACATCCGTTTATCCTGATTCATCATGACAAGGATTTTTTACAAGAAAACAACTGTACAAGCTGCATGGAAGTTTATTACTGGCAAGAGAAAATACACCTTGTTTGCCATGTCGTGGTAAACTTGGGCAATTTCATTTGTTGGATAGACAACCCTGGAACTGTTGAGAAAAACAAGATCAGAGGGCAGAGATGAGATATCTTGTATAAGATCAAACAACGTGGTGGCTATATGTATTTATATATATATGTGTGTGTGTGTGTGTGAGACAGTGCAAACTCTCCCTCACCCAGGCAAAGGAAGAACAACATCATCAATTGCATAACGTCCAGCATGCAAAACTTCAGCATCTACAATCTGTCAAAACAAAAGGTGCTCAGCTTGATTCCTCGCTCTCATAAAAACCACCCAGACTGATAGCATTGATATATATGTCAAATGTTTCAGTTATCCAATGACTGGTTTTGTCAATAGCATTCAGTTAACAACATGAAAAGTCCACCCTGACACTTTCTCTTGGGCTAGATTAATGATCTTCCAGGTGGTTAAATTTCTCATGCAAAAAAGTACTGAACTTTCTTCTCTCTGGTTATCTTTAAGGTACTTTACAAGAAACTCTTAGTGGTAATCTCCAATTTAATAAGCTAAAGCACTCTAGTTAAATAAGATTCAAATAACAGAGCACCGGACCTTCACTTGACTATTTTTTTCCTCTGCAAGAGCTGTCTCTGGGATTCCATCCAGATCATCACAATCAAATGTATTGCCACAACTATCATCTTCACCACTAGACGTAAGAACCTCATTTGGTTTCTCAGAATCATCTCCTTTACAGAACACTAAATCTCCCAAGACAACTTGGTCAATTCCTGCCAGAATACAGAATAAAATGGAAGAATTATTGGACCAAAATCTGGTACAATGGAATAATGCAGCAGTTGAGGCAACTGCAACACATAACATGTTCAAAAATACAGGCTAAAACAAAAGATGGAAGAACTAAATCACGGAATTAAAAATGGATTTATAACAGACCATATTTTTGCATCCTAATGCTTGCTGCATGGTTCCATAAGAAACTTTGGTAACTGTGGACATACCTGAACAAACATGACAAAAATAATGTCCTTTAAATTAGTGGAGGGAAATCAAGAAACTGCAAGAAAACACACATGCCCCAGAGAAAGAAATTGTTCTTGGCCACTCCACCAGAAAAGATCATATTTATGCTCAATTTTAATTTATATTTTGATAGAACATGAGGACATTTCTTATCTACGGTATCAAACATGCTGCTACAATAGAAAGAAGTGGGTGTGTCCACAGTTGTAAGTTATTTTTTGATGCGGATGCTTTTCATGTAAATTTAGTCACAAAACATGAACAATATTCTAATATTCATTTCAAAACAGCAAAGTTTATATGTACCTTACATAGACACTATTGAGACAATTGATGTTTCTATTGCTTTAGATACTTCGCCACAAAGGGGCAAGCAGGGGCAGCTGCCCCTAAGAAATGTTGGAAAAAATTTGATGTGTATATGTTTAGCTAAAAATCATAAATGTTAAAGCCTTAAAATGTCAATAAAATCTTTTATGATATTTTTTATTTCCAAAAATTTATAACGTCCACCCCCATTACCCAGAAATCACAATAATAGATGCATTTGAATTTGTAGACTACTTATTTGAAATAATTACAGGCAAAAATTATCAACATGAAGTGAACTTATAATTTCACATGAGAATGATAATTTTAACCTGTCCTATTTTTATTGAAAATTGACATGTTACCCTGTCTAAGTTGGTATCAGTACTTCATAATCAAGCTGTAATGACTTTTCCAACAGAATATGTTTTGAGAAAAATAATGCATGCTAGACCAAAATTATATATTGAACTTAAGTTGCACTAAATTAGATTCATATTCACATGACAAAAAAAAAAATGCAGAACAATATAATCTAGTTTCTGTCCAGAAATGATCCTCATGCAAGTCAAAAAGTTAAGTGTGGTGATAAAGAAAATAAGAAGTGAAAAACTTAGTAACTAGCACATTTGTGTAGAATTGTCAACTTATTTCTGCACTTACATCATTCTCAGGGTTCTGGGAATAGCTTTCAAGGCTTGCAAGTAGTTCCCAGGACATTTTTTCAAACATTGTAGCTGGACAGGTTCAAGAAATTAGAGCAACATATCATAATGACAAAAAACACACACTCAAAGAGGAGAACAGCTTGAGAAACACTGAAGTGAGCAAGGGCCATAGCAAGAAATGAGCAAATTCTGATATCCTACAATGAAGGATAGATTTGACAAACTGATTAGACCATCCAACTACATGCACATGGATGCAGGGTCGGGGGGCTTCCTGGCAGGGGCCATGACCCCCCCCCCAAGAATTTCTATTTTTTCCAGAGGGAGATGAAAGATTTCTATTAATATGATATTGCTTTGCTCCCACTCCCTTTCCTTTCCCTTTTCTATTCATTTCTTTTTACTTTTTTAACTCATATCTCCCTCTCTTTATTAGACATGGGCCCCATAAAAAGAAACAACACAACAAAAAACCAACTCACATGGTCTCACCTTATGTAAGGGAGAGGACAAAAGTCAAAAAGGACAAAGAAAACACCATTTGCACATTGCCCTTGGAGTTATGCAGCTCATTCAATTCAGGCATTTCTCACGCCCATTCTCTGTACACGTATATATTCTGTGCAATTTTTTATTTAGGACTTTCAGGTTTTTTATCGTTAAATATTTGTTCTATTAATATTGAGAAACTGCTGAGATAAAAGAACAAAGAGTTTAATTTAAATAAAAAATTTATTGTTGTTAAATATTTTGCATTATATTTTTTTTTTTTTGTATTTTGTTTTTATTTCACCCCCCGAAAAGAAAAATCCTAGCTCTGTCCCTGTACATGCTGTAAAATTAATATGTGCAGTACAGAAAACAATACGGTCTCAAAACAACAAAGAGGATCCCAAGATTAATGCTACGAGTGGAGGTGGCATTGTATTTGATTTTACTTGAGAAAAACCTTTGAAGTGTGAAAAGTGATTCTAACGTTAATCCAACAAGCTATCTGCACAACAGTATTTCTTTTACGGAGTTAATCTATAGTATTTTTTAAATTGTCGACCTCATCCAATCCATCCTGGCGTTTACAAGTATAGCAAGCATACTTGTTGAGTTTTATAGCATATCAAATTTCTCGGGTAAAAAATTTCCATTTTTAACAATCACAAGGATAAGGAGATGCTGCATATTTTCCAGGCATCTGCTGCTGAACTCCCTTGCATAACTTGGTTCCTTTATGCCACCACCAAGGAGTGAGTCAACAATTAAACCACCAGAATCAAAAACACACTTTCACTCAAGTCAATTTCATATTAGAAGTTGGTAAATATTGAATTGGAAGAGACTTAAAGCATCTTGAGATAAAAGTTCCCTTTTCATTTTCATTTGCAATGCTAACACATACCCAGATTCAGGTATATGTTACTGCAAGCATCTTATAAATAAGGAAAGTCAGATCATGCGCATCATTACCCAGGCCTAAGAAATAGTTGAGACATACATAGTTAGAAACTTACAATTGCTCTTTCAGCAACCAGGTGGCGGGGTAATTGCCTTAGGGTTCCGTCAATATCATTGCTTTCCTTGTAGTATTCTCGTGCTTTCTTTATGGCATCCCTTTGTATAATACCAGCCAAGTTAAGAAAATTAAATCACATATACAGCATTCATCAGTTTCAAAATAACCTGTCAGTGACCCTGTTGGAACTCAAGTTATATTGTCCTTGGGAAAATTTTAAATAAAAATATAAAGGATATCCCCTTCTCTTGGATCGAGAATCATGCATACAGCCATTGTCCACTCGCCCCGGAGTAATGCAGCACCAATAAGATGTGTTGGCACTGATCCACTTCCAAAGCGCTGAATTCAGTGGCATAATAGTTAAATATACAAGTCAACTAAAACAAAAACAAGAGGAAAAAAAAAAAGACGGAGTGAATAAGGTGCATTTCTTTATTGCAAGAATTAGTAATTCAATTATAGGTTATTTTTTATTTAGCCAATATAATTTCCTTGAAATCCACCGCTTGTTTTATCCTCTTCCTTGAGAAAATCAATTAATTCTTTGTCTTGAAAAGAAAAGGCTGGCATGACACTCTTGCATCCCACCTAAGACATTTACATTTAGTAAATGGTGTAATTATTGACCAGACAACCTTAGCGAAAGAAATTAAGTCAAAGAAAGAAGAACCCATAGAAAAATCCCCATTACACACACGTAATACAATATCCAAATTAAGATTTTAATGCTAACTTCATCTAATTTCCATCATATAGACAAGGAAAAATAACAGTAAGGACAAAGAAACCACTTGTAAACCAAAGTAGTTAATAAAACCATGCTCTCCCAATGCTTTAGCAGCTGTTTTGATTGTATCTTCTGAATCTGCAACAACTTCCCTAAGAAAATACACGGCCAGCAAACATCATGAGATGTTGATCTACAAGTGAAGCCTGATGGACGAAATTTATCGTTGAACATGATCAGTCATGGTTAAAAATAGTTTGCATATATGTTTTCTACCTCAATGTAATTGTGAATCGGTTTCCCAGAAGCTGTCCAAGAACGAGTCCTTCTGCGACATGGCTGGACAACGAAGAAGTCATGATGCATCAATGCAACAGATAACCAATAAGAAAAAGGCAACAGAGATGCACAACTTGCTCAGCTTACCAAAAGTCACCAACTTTGATGCCAATCAATCTTTTATTGAGAGCACATATCCTATTCGCATGCACCTTGAAAACAGTCACCTGTAAACATGAGACCTTTGCTGTTAGTACTAAATTTGTGTAATCTTTGAATTAAATCTACCAGCCATGTTAGAATGGATCACATTTCTACAAACAAAGTGAGATTCTCCATCTCGTCGAAACTTCAATTAAGCACCGCTTAATCAGCTGAAAATAGTTCCTTTCTCTTATCCTAACTTTATATCCATTTTTTCTGATATAAAGAAAGATAGCCTAGAGGCTTTGATACTCGGCTGGCAAAACTAGGAATATACAAATAATTCATCCTATGATCCTTCCAGCCTTAGCAGGAGTACTGCATCCTCTGTAATATACAGAGGATTTGCAGTCTGGGCTAGCGTGAAATTATATGAAAACCAAGCGTACATTCTGAAATCCAACAAAAGTGCCCAAAAAACCTGCCGATTAGCTGCAAAAAAAAAAAGCAATTGCAAGCTATTGAAAGTATTCAGCTATGAGACACACAAAAAAACATTGTGAGCAAACTGCTTGACTTCTTTAATATCATTAGCAGCAAAATTGATGAAGCTCTGTTACCATTTCACATAACAGGCTTCTGAAGTCACTGTTTCAAAATCAGTATGGGAAGATATATTTGGGTTGCTTGAATCATAAAAAATATTTTTTTTACTATATGGTGAGAAATAGCAAACTAATTATAATCATTTGGGACAGTCACATTATAGGTGCCTAGTCTTTAAATCTGGTGCCAGTTGGATGACAGTCAATGTATGTAACAATATGGCACCATACCTATGTCCAAAAATTCAGAAAGGGTATCAGGGGTGGTATTTGTTAAAATTAAAATGATAGCTGCCACCATAGATCACATTTGGTAAAGGGGAAAGGATAGAAGAGGGGTAAATGATATCAATATTGAACTTACATATGCTCATGCTCTAAAATATATAGATGCATTACCCTTTTGTATAAAGTATGGGATACTAACATGAAATCTACCCATGTACAATGTCACTGCACTAAAAGTTGCACACTCTTTCTCCATGCAATTTTCAATGTTGTTATCATTTAATTCAGTTATAAAACTTTCAATGTTTTGGTCAGTTTCCAGACACCTTGACATGTGGTTCATGTACAAAGAAAAATAATAGAAGCCAAATTAGCTACTTTTATTTCATGGTCAACAAAGATGTAGTTTAAACATGATTCATGGGTTCCACAGGTAACAATTTTTTGTCAATTCAGAAGCAAACAAGTTGATAGGAAGACCAAAAAGGAGGAATGACTTAGTAGCAAAGTTTGGACAATTTACCCTTTGAGTTGAGATAGATCGCTTATCTTTTGTGCCCGCAAATCCAAATGATCGTGGCTGTCAAACAGCAAATTGTTTATAGAAAAGATAAAATAAAATACTGAAAACAATTAACAACTTTTACGGCTGCAAGCTCAGGAAACATATCCAAAACCATTTCAGAGCACTAATAAACAAGACAATTAACATCTCAACAATGAATTTACCTGAATGCCAAGCATCTTTCCAATCAAACCTAAGGCTTCCTGTGTATCTTTGTTCTCCTTGTAAAGATGAAACCTGAAAAATTATTGAAAAGGCAGCCTTGAGGCTTCCAGGGCACATGAATTTCCCCACAGAAAATATTGATGAATTAAAAAATATGAATCTCATGATGTCTCATGTTGTTATTCTATGCTACTTTAGATATTTAAAGCTAGTCCCACTACAGCTTGTTTCTCTAGGAATAGAAATAAAATGTTTTTTGAGATCCCTTCCCAAAATCCAAGGAAGGATCCAAATTTAACAACCTTGATTCTGTAGAGTTTTGCACATACAACCTCCCTTGGGACTGAATCCCACAAACTGCACTTTGCAAAACCAGATTTACTCCAGAGCAGCAAACTCTATATTTAGCCCCTTGGTTTATAAAAATAAAATAAAACAAAATAAAATAAAATAATGATTTTAGCCATTGAATAAGCGAACTCAGTTTAACTAATACAGGAAGAAAACTGTACTTAAAGGATTTCTTAACTTTTTCCCTGAGATCACAATGTTCCTTGAATGGTAATATATTTGCTAGACTTTTAACAGACAAAATCCACATCAAATCATGTAGTTCTATGAAATAAATTATCATAGAACAAACAAGATGACCAAGCAAGTTAAACACAAAACAGGTAAGGAAAGGAAAAGAGGCTTAAAGACAAACAAAGCACACCCCTGGTAGGATGACAGAAATGAAAAGAAAGCCAAGTTCAAAATATGTAGCCATTACCGGGTGAACTTCCCAAGATGATCTGGCCAGTTTTCAGAACCTCTGCTATCAAATGGCTTATCACTTCTATCCTTTCGTTTCCTAGAGTTTTTCCCTTTTCCTTCAGCTGAATTTAACCTAACACGAATGCATTTCGATGAGGAATCTGGTCCATCTACTGTGTCAGTGACAAGGAATTTCAACTTCTCTTTGAAAAAGTTATGCACTGCCTGGAAAGCCACTAAAAGTCAGTCGATTCACTGATCAAAAATAAATAAAGGAAATTCATGACTCTAATCAAGTCACTAACTGTGCGATGCGATTTATCAGAATCAGGAGAAAGTACAATTGGTGCAGCACTAGAACCAGAAGTAACTTGACATAAAAGGCCTTGTAAGCTCTCAGCATCAGAATCACCAGCAAGAGATCTGAACAATTCAATTTCAGAATTATAACTTCTGCTTGAAAAATCAGGTGCACTTTCTGCATTTTCCTCTACAAACTGAACCAGTTGCTCAACCTTTTGCCACAGAAGAAAACAAGGCAAAAAAGGGATAATGAACTCTGAGCCATAAATTCACCATAGAAAAAGGAAGAGTGGAAGCTCAGAGATTTACCTCTGTTGGCACATCTAATGAAGTCAAGTGAACAACATTTCCTTCAAGATCTACTTCATTCACAATAAAGTCACTGTACCTGGATGCAATTCCACAACCTCAGACATTAATAAATAACAAAAAAATTATGACATACAATGATCAAGTAACTGCATGCTTCGTCCAAGGACTCATTTGCTTTGTATGCCCCTGAATTATCTCAGTGGCAACATAGTGAATCCAAAAACGAAAAGAAGGGCTTGACAAAGTCACAATACCCACATTACAAGACCAACCCCACCTATAAGGTAGCAATCTCCCATATAAATAGTTTCAAATAACATCATTTCATAGAAGCCCACTACATTAATCAACATAATTTGAATAATCGTAGTTTTTCCATAAAAATGTCACAATGCCTACATCATACAAAAAATTAGTCTCAAAATCCCCAAAAAATAATATTATTAGTAATTCAGGGTTAATTTCCACCAACGCGCCACAAATTGCAAACAAGAAGTAGAAATGTTAGAACACATGAACAAAAAACTTGGGCTAATCTAATACTATCAATAATCCCACATTCAATCTAGAGATATACATAAGCAAAAACAGAAATGAAGAATTGAGAAACCTTTGCTTTAGAATGCCACGAAATCCAGGAAGTTGAGTGACATAACATAAGATGCCGACATCAGATTCTTCTAATGGTTTCATGTCCCCAATTACGTTTCTCGCAGGAACAGGAGAATCAACGAAGGTGTGAAAAAGAAAAATTTAGGGTTTAAGACAAAGCAATTTTTAGGGTTCAAGAAATTGCTGCACAGAAAACAAAACTAGACGTAGAAGTTAGAACCCCGGGGGGAAGATGGGCTTGGGCCTAACAATGCCCAACTGTCTGAGCCCATCTGAGACCACCAACCATTTTTCGGCCCTGCCCATATTGAAACATAATCTTCAACTCAACGATTGAGGTTTAACCAGAGAAAACAGGGGAGGCAAAACGAGCTAGCAAAAATGGTGATTACAACCACCACCATATCAATTGCTTCAAAAACCTTAATTCACCACAACAAAAACCTATTTTTCTTCATACACAGAAACCCCAAACTAACCTCCTCAATTTTCTTCACTTCAAAACCCTTCAAAACCTCTGTTTTCTTCTCTACTTCAGCAGCCACAGAATCAACTCAGACCCACGTAAAGGAACAGTCATTTCACCCTCAAAACATTGTAGATGTGCTTGAACAAAGAGGACTGGTCGAATCAATCACCAACAATGATGCTTTCAGGTCAGCTTCTTCAAACCCTAGACTCAACCCTTTAAGGGTTTACTGTGGTTTTGACCCAACTGCTGAGAGTCTTCATTTGGGTAATCTTCTAGGTCTCATTGTGTTGTCTTGGTTCCAGAAATGTGGTCATAAGGCTGTTGCTTTGATTGGTGGTGCTACAGGTAGGGTCGGTGACCCTTCTGGAAAAAGCTCAGAGAGACCTGAGCTTGACATTGAAACCCTGGAGAAAAATATACTGGGAATCACGGGTATAATTAGAAGAATTCTGGGTCAAAGTCCAAATTTTAACCTAAGTGATGATTCATGTGTTATTTTGAATAATTATGATTGGTGGAAAGAGGTTAGTTTGTTGGATTTTCTTAAAAATGTTGGTAGATATGCTAGGGTTGGGACTATGATGTCAAAAGAGAGTGTGAAGAAGAGGTTAGAATCTGAACAAGGCATGAGTTACACTGAGTTTACTTACCAGCTATTGCAGGGGTATGATTTTGTGCACTTGCTTGAGAAAGAAAGTGTTAATGTTCAAATAGGGGGAAGTGATCAGTGGGGGAATATAACAGCGGGGACGGAGTTGATTCGGAAGATTTTGCAGGCAGAGGGAGCATATGGATTGACATTTCCGTTGTTGTTGAAGAGTGATGGGACTAAGTTTGGAAAATCTGAAGATGGTGCAATTTGGCTTTCGCCATCTTTGTTGTCTCCCTATAAGTTCTACCAGTACTTTTTCTCAGTCCCTGATGTAGATGTGGTGAGGTTTTTGAAGACCCTGACGTTTTTGGACCTAGAGGAGATAGATGAGTTGGAGAAAGAAATGAAAAAACCAGGGTATGTTCCTAATACGGCTCAGCGAAGGTTGGCAGAAGAAGTTACGCGTTTTGTCCATGGTAAAGAGGGATTGCTAGAAGCTTTGAAGGCAACTGAAGCATTGAGGCCTGGGGCGGAAACTAAACTGGACTGGAAGACCATTGAGGGAATCGCCGGGGATGTGCCATCTTGCACTTTGCCTTATGATGAGGTCTTGAACAATTCTCTTGTAGATCTTTCAGTTTCTACTGGTTTGCTTGAGAGCAAATCTGCAGCAAGGCGTTTGTTGAAGCAAGGGGGCCTATACTTGAACAACAATAGGGTTGATACTGAGGGCAAAAGGATTGAGGCTGAAGACATTGTTGATGGTAAAGTGTTATTGTTATCGGCAGGAAAGAAGAACAAGGTAGTTGTGCGAATTTCTTGATTGCTTCTTCTTGTTTGAATTTATATTTTTATAGCAATTGATAACTAATTTCATTGTTATCCATATATGTGCAATACAATAATTTCAATTCTTCAGTTATATAGGAAAAAGGGGGGGAAAATCCATGGTTATATTTTCCGTCTTGTGCAAATACATTATGATGAAAAGTACACCAGCAGGGGAAGAAACCCAAAGGTTCAGTTCTGTCAAGGAGTTGTGCTAGTAATTTCTTGAACATCTTCAATGCACGGTTCTTTATGCTTTCTATTTCCCTGAAATATCTGTTTTTTTTTTTTGGGGGGGGGGGGGGGGGGTTAAATCTCTGAATTGCATAGCATATCCACCTCTTTGTATAGTGGACAAAGGCGGATTCTTAAATGTGCCACAGCATATGTAAATTTGAGGACCCACAGAAGGGAAAGGGCAAAAGCTTTACTTCTACCATTGTTAACATATATATATATATAAAAAAAAAAAAAAAAAAAAAAAAAAAAAAAAAAAAAAAAAAAAAAAAAAAAAAAAAAAAAAAAAAAAAAAAAAAAAAAAAAAAAAAAAAAAAAAAAAAAAAAAAAAAAAAAAAAAAAAAAAAAAAAAAAAAAAAAAAAAAAAAAAAAAAAAATATATATATATATAAACGTGAAAAACCCCTCCATGTCGGATTTCGTCGTCGTGTAAGACCCACTTGCAAGACTCATTCCTTTTCTTTCCCCTCCTTCTCTCCTCATTAACACACTCTCACACTCTATTTTTCTTTTTTTTATTATTAAAAAATATTCTTAGTACAAAAAGAAAAAAAAAAAAAAAAAAAAAAAAGAAAAAAANNNAAAAAAAAAAAAAAAAAAAAGGAAAAAAAAAAGAAAAAAAAAAAAAATTCTTAGTCGACTAATGTTTTTCTCTCTCCTCCTTAGTCGACTAAGACTTTTTCATTTTATTTTTCTATTGTTTTATTAATGTGACATGTTTTTCTTTTTCTTTTTTTTTAAATTCAAAACAAATAGAAATAAAAATATTTTTTAAAATAATTTTTAATTTTTTTAAAAAATAATGTTTCAAAAAAATATTAAATTTTTTAAAGCTATCTTTTACCCTTCATCTTTTTTTCTTTTTTTTAAAACTTGTTTTGGGTTTCCGTTTCACTTTTCACCTTTTTTTTCTGCGTTTCTTTTTTTGTTACTATTTTTTTTCCTTCTCCTTAGTCGACTAAGAAATGCCTTAGTCAACTAAGAATTTCTTTTTTTTTCTATTTTTTTTAGTGTGACCTCTTTTTTTATTTTTTTATTAAAAACAAATATAAATAAAAATGTTTTCAAAAATGTTTTTTACATTTATTTTAAAATGATATTTCTTAAAAATATTAATTTTTTTAAAACTATATTTTACCTTTCACCCTTTTTTTAGCTTTTTGGGTTTCTTTCTTTTCCCTTCTTTTTTTTTTCACACCTTCACCCTTTTCTTTAACTGTTTTTGGATTTCTTTTTCTTTCTCCCTTTTTTTTTCAGCCATCACCCTTCTCATTCTCTCTCTCTCCTCATCAAATGATTATTTTATTATAAAATTTTATAATTATATTAAAAATATTTTATATAGATGATTTTATTATATTCAAAAAATATTAAAAATACTTTAATATTATAATACTAGAAAAATGATAGACAAATTATCATTATGAAATAATGAATAAACAAATTTACAAGCTTTTTGAGATTAAAAAAAATAAAAATATTTTGATCAATGATTATATTAAAATAATTGTTAAATTTATTACAAAATTTTGTGATTGTACTAAAAATATTAAAAATATTTGAAATAAATGTTGTATAGTAACAATACTATAATATTATAATACTGTAAAAATTATAATTATAAAAATATTAAGTAAAAAAATATTTGAAAATATTTTTATATTCAAAAAAATAAATGATCATTTTATTAAAAAATTTTATCATTATACTAAAGTTATTAAACAAATTTTATATAGATAATTTTATTATATATAAAATATTTTTAGATATAGCAAAAGTAGTATAACTAACGCACATAGTTTTTACTCAAAATGTAAATTGAAATATTTGATGAATACAACAAATATTTCAAAAAATACAGGTACAAATCAAATTTTTATAAATATTTATAGTTTTTTAATAAATTTTAATATTTTAATTTTATAAATTTAAATTAATCAAATAATTTAAATTTCACACCGCCGGTGTACACCTCCTAGTTATTCTTATAAAGGGGAAAAAGTCTTGGAACTTTTTTGTCATTCTCTCTCCCTTATTCTAGGATTTGGCTGCTCGCCTTTCTTTCTACAAAATTCCAAGGAAATCACTGGCTCAGGTATTCACTGATGTTTTAGCAAAGTCACTTCCCCTAGCATGTCCAATCTTGATCAGTTGAATGAGTCTAGATTATGATGTTAAAGAGCTTCAAAGACTCCTTTTTTAGTCTTCCATTGGTAATCCTTTTTTTTTTCCTCTGAGTATGTGACTTTACTGTTATGTACTTCATTGCATTATGTGTATTGTTATTGTAGGATAGGGTTGAATTTACAAGGATAATTTTGGGTATGTCAATTGTGCATTGCCTCTATTAGACTAGAAGTTATCCTGTAGGATGGGCCAATGTAGTTTGTTCCCCCCACCCCCCTGGTTCTACAATGAGGGTGTACTTGGTAATCTCATTCATACCATTGCTCCTTTGTAGTGAGGACCATATGACGCTCTCGTTGTAGTTTATTCTAGAGGAGAACTTTGAGTTGGATTTTTTTTTTTTTGGGTCTATTGTGCATTGAGTAATAATAGATTGTTTGGTATACCAAAAAATGAATAGAGAGAACACATTTAACCCTCTAAATGATTAATTTTTGCCCCTTCACTACAATTGGCATTAAAATTACTAGAAGGATAAGTTTTGCCTTGCTATAATTTCACTATAGCAGTTATAATTAAGGTGATGAGAAATATTTTTCATTTTTCAAATATTTTATTAAACTAGCTCTTCTATTATTTTTATTCACGACAAATATATTTGGAAAAAAAATCATTAATAAGTTTTTTTTCTATTATTTGCTTAAAATGAATATTCAAAAAATGCCCACTATGAAGTCAAATTTCACAAATATCCCAAATCAGTTCTCTCTCTCTCAACTTGTGTAAAAACAACTCCTTTCCTTTGAAAATCAATACCATGTCTCTTCAACTTTTACAACGTAAGTTTTGAGGCATTTTTTGTCTCCGGGTGTATTCAAATCAAGTTGATATAGAGCAATCTTATGTTCGAACTCGAATTTAAATTTTTTAATGGTATTTGAATTTGACTTGTTTATAATTTAATAAATTCGTGATCGATTTGAAAACTTGAAAACTCGACTCGTTTATAAATATGAATATTTATATAATATATTTCACTTAATTTAAATTTTTATATTATAATAATAAATATGTGTATATATATAATATATTTTAATATATTTTGTCGACTTATTCGACGAGTTTTTGAATCTAAAATTCAATTATTCTAATTCAACTCTATTGTATAATGAAATCGTTTGAATTCGACTTGAATTTAATCAAAATCAAGTCGAGTCAAATTTTTGATCGAGTGGCTCATGAACGAATCAAACTCGACTAAATTCGCATAACAGCCCTAATCTCTACTCTTATGAGGTTTCATCCATTCTAACCAAAAGTAACTTGTTTTTGCTTGGTACTTGAAATTCTCAACTTGTGTTTAAAGAATCGTGGAAAATTAAGTTTTGAAAAGTTGTTGTTATGGATTTTTTATGAACTTGAGATTTTTTGATTAGGAGAAGATGATTGTAACTAATAGACTGTCCTCTTGAGCACTGTTGTTGGGGATTACTAATCATATAGTTGGTTTTGAAATTTTGATTATGATTATTAAGATAGACTTTTATAATTTTAAAGAAAAAGGAAAGAGGACAGGGGGAGCTTGGAGAAGGAGAAAGGGGAAAGACAATATCACACCAAATTTTAGGGCGAAAGGCGAGAGCAAATTATATATGCTTAAATTTGAGAGAGAGAGAGAGAGATTAGCAGCGACATATTCACATGTTCTCTTTTTTTTTTTATTCGGAAAGAGTAATGCATTTTATTTATTTTGTCTTATATAAGGAAGAATGATATGAATCTGTTTCACGAGAGAATTTACCGGGAAAAGGAAAAAAGGGGCCCTCATTGAAGAAACATCACTAGAGTGAGTCTTGAAAACGGAGGGGCTAAGATATTAAATTTTTTAATAAAATTTTAGATTCATGATTTGTAGATACAAAATATTATATTGGAAGAGATCTTTTTAGTTGAATTTGATAAGTGTTTAAATTGGATTAATCGAAATATGATTTCGAATATCGATTGGTACATTAAAAAAAATAAAAAAAAACATGGGTTAATAAAAAGTTACTTGGTGTCCATTTGGTAGGGTTTATTTTTGATTTATGAATCAAAAATTAAGAATTTTTTACAAAAAAGTTAAAAATTGTTTGATAATTTTAATTTTAAAAATCAATTTATTTCATAATTTTTTAATAAAGTTAAAAGTAAAAAATTAAAAATTAAAATTAAAAATTAAAAATTAAAAAAAAGAACATGAAAGTAAATAAATTTATGATATGAACATATTTAAAAAAATCCCATTAAAGGATAAGTGCTGAAAAAGAACATAATTTCTTGAAGAGTATCTTCAGGTAGCGGAACGTAAGATAGCTGATCTCGAGAAATCTCGCACAAGAGACGTCATTGCCTTTAAAGATTTCCAACTCAAATTGACCGTGAAGTTAAAGCACGCCAAAGAGATAATTCATCAAATGGGTTTGGGTGATGCTTTGCCCTTAGTTGAGTAGGCCACAATGACTCAGGGTCTGGCTAACATTCCTGAAGCCCCTAGCACAGTCCCAATTACAAGGGGGTTTGCTTCCTTTCCTTTCGATCCTACGTAGCCTCTGTTTGAAACTTTGTATCCTAGTGTTTTTTACTTTTTTAATGAGAAATCCTTGACTTTATCGTCAATAGAGATTGTCTTATTATTCACAGTTATAATTCTTGTTATGTTCGTCTAATAGAATCATGACGAATTATGCCCGACGTATGGTAGAAATAGGGAGATGCTAGTTCGTTTAGGGAGCTACATCCCGTTTTGACGACACATCCGTTTGATAAGGAACTTTAGATAAGAAGGTCGTGCCCACCCATTCGGGGAGTTCCATCACTTATTGATAACACGTTCGATCGATAGGACACTTTAGATAGAAGGCCTTATCCACCCATTCGAGGAGTTCCAGCCATTTTTGATAACATGTTCGATCGATAGGAAACTTTAGATAGGGGGCTGTGTTCACCCGTTCGGGAGTTTCATCTCTTTTTGATGACACGTTCGATCGATAGGAAACTTTAGATAGGGAGCCGTGTCCATCTATTTGGGGAGTTTCATCACTTTTTGATGACACGTTAGATTAATAGGAAACTTTAGATAAGGGGCCGTACCTATCCATTTGGGGAGTTTCATCCCTTTTTGATGACATGTTCGATCAATAGGAAACTTTAGATATAAGGGTTATGTCCACCTGTTCAGGGAGTTTCATCCATTTTTGATGACATGTTCCCTTTTTTATAACACGTTCAATCGATAGGAAACTTTAGATAGGGGGGCCGTGTCCACTCGTTTGGAAAGTTCCATCACTTTTTACTGAGACGTTCAATCGATAGGAAACTTCAGATAGGGGGCCGTGTCCATCCGTTTGAAAAGTTCCATCCCTTTTTGATGACACGTTCGATCGAGGTGACTTAGACCCGACGTTTGATAGGGAGTATGCGAATAAAGATTCCATCGAAATGATGCTTGCTAATTGAAAAACACCTTCTTATTCAAGAGAAAAGACTGATAGAAGCATACCCCGGTGATTACTTAGGGGCAGAAGTCGAAGGTTTCGGATCGCATGATAACGTTCCGATCCTAGTGGAGTTCTGAACTTGATATTCATGTGCTTAGTACTGGGCAGAGCTTCCACGGCGTTCAAACCGGGTTTGCCCAGAATGACATTGTAAAGTGAAGGGAGATCTACCACGTTGAATATAACAGGAACTGTTGCATGATTTGGAGGTGAGCCAAAGGTGACTGGGAGCGAGATAATACCTTTGGGGTATATCCATTCATCTGAGAGTTCTTTGACCGGACCTGTGTGGGGCTGAAGATGGGCAGAAGTGAACCCCATTCGTCTAAAAGTGTTCTAGTATAGAAGATTACACTCTGCCCCCTGATCAATAAAGACACTTCTGACCTCATGCTGCCCAATCCTGGCAATCACTACGAGGGGATAGTGACGGCTTAGGTCCACCCCAACTAGATCTTCGTCTATGAAACCAATGATGGGTCTCTTGCCCACGGGCTACTTATTGACATTCGCCGCTAGTACTTCTCGTGGGGTAGAAGGAGGCGATTTTGGGGAATAGAAGATCTTCGCGACTAAGCGCTCTGCCTCGTTTCCCAGCGGATTGTCCTGAGAATCCAGAATATCAGAGGAAAAGGAAGGTTTCTGAAAGATGTGCTCGCTTTGGACCTAGAGTATTACTCCGTCCCTTCCGTCAGTTGGCAGCCGAATAGCTTATCGATCTCTTGACCTGTCGCGTCATGGCGATTCGTACCGACGAATGATGGGAGCGTTTCTGTCCTCCCTGTCGATGAACTCTTGCAGTTTCCCATGGCATACCAAGAACTCTAGTTCGTCTATTAACTTCTTGCAATTATCATTTGTGTGATCATAATCATGGTGGAAATGACAGTACTTGATTCTGTCCTTGTTGGGGTCATTTTCGGTCGATTGTGGAGGTCACCGGACGAACGATTTATCTCTGATCAGGGATAAGACCCGGCTAGGGGTCTCATTCAAACGGGTGTAGTTATTATACCTCCGCAAAGGGGGGAGTCCCGCTCGATTCTTCTTCGACGGGGACCTCCTGGGTGACCGATTGTGTTCCTTTCGAGCGGATTGGTGTCTTTTGTAATTAAATGTCTCGATATCATCAACAACGATATATTTCTCGACTCAGGCGGCAGGAGAATTCTTCATGATAGATGTTTTCATGCCCGAAAGTTGTAACCCAGTTAGTAATACAGCCAGCGCAATGGAGTGATCCAGAGCCGGGATCTTCATCATCTCGGTCTTAAATTTCTCCAGGAAATCCCTTGGGGATTCGTTGTCTCTCTGGTATACCGTTAAAAGCGATGTGGACTTTTTCTTAGCACCCCGACTGATCATGAAGTGGGCCTTGAACATTTGGCAAAGCTGGGAAAAAGTCTGGATGCTGAAGGGTGGGAGTAAGTTGAACAACGTTAGTGCATTCCCTTTGAGAGTAGTAGGGAAATATTTGCATATCACAGCGTCTGGCATGTCTCTCAAGACCATTCCTATTACAAAGTGTGTCACGTGATCGCGGGAATCGATCGTTCCGTCGTACCTCTCCATAGGGGGTAAGAGTACGCCCCGTGGCATGGGCTCCATGTAAACTTTTGTATCAAAAGGTGTCACCCCTAAAGGGCAAAAGAGACCTTCATCTTTCTTCGCTCGTACTTTTTTGAGTTCATTCGTCACAAGTTGTTCGACTTGTTTCCTCAGGTCATCTAGGTCGTGGCGAGAAGTTTCTGATGATCTGTGGTGCGGGGGTGACGCTTGTCACCGGAAGTGCTTGGATCCCTCAGCGGATGACTGGCTCTCAGGCTTAAGGGCTCAGTTGAGGCCGTCCAGTTACTTGCTCATGTTTTGGATTTTTTATTCCAACCTCTCCATCTGGGGATGGCTGACTCGTTTTGGTGCAGGGGCCATGATTAACTGTTTCTGAATTGCAGGTTGTAAGATTTGCTTCAGGTGAGATGGTTGGGGAGAAACCACACGATCATGGATGGAGTGATTGGGCGCCGCAAGAAGGGTGGCTTCGGAGGGTGTCGCAGTGCGCCATTCTACAGTGGGGGTGGCTTTCAAAGTTGTCATGATTCTTCTCTTTGGAGGCATGGTTACGTAATCGATTTGTTGATCTTATACAAGTGGTTGCTCTAGTTTGTTCCTACAGACAATGTCAATCTGTTGGATGTGAGTTATAGCTCCACAAATACTGGCTTCTTGATGTTCTAACGATTACTGTCGATGGAGTGCGAGACCTATAAAAACCGCTGAAGGGTGCTTCGGCGGAGAATGTTCTGACGTTCAAGTTAGAAAAAGCAATTTTCGAATGTAATGAAACAAACTGAGAGTTTTAGAGAGAGAGAGAGATATTCTATGTGATCAGTGTATTCAATGTATAAGGCCTAGAGAACATACCTAACTTAAAAGGTCTGAAGGTTTCTTATACCTAATAGAATCATGTGTTTTCGGGGCGTTATAACCCTACTTTCCTTATGGAGATGGTTCAAAAATCTCAGGATTTAAATATTGCGAAACATTCACGATCCTTATCATATGGAAAGTTCCGTTATTTGAGGAGATCTTTTTCTTATCAGTAAGATTCTGGAGATACTGCTCTTAAATAGGAAACCAAGGTTGTTGGGGTGCTTTGACCCTTTCTCAAGATAGTTTTAGGTCAACTTTCGATCGGTCGTTTAGCTAATGTAGGGTCTTCGAGATTTGCTCGTTCGGTGGACCAAGGGTAAGTATCTGTTCGGAGAGATAAATCCTACTTGACAAATCCCGTTCGGTAGGCGGAGCGACTTAGGCCATGTCATTCAGGAGACGGGACGACTGAAATCCTTCGATAAATTGAATATCTGCTGAGAATAGTCGTTTGATAATACCAAGTTGTGCTTGCCCATCAGTCAATATTAGCTCGATCAGTTAGTTTAGGGAGCGATTCACTTCGTGTTGTGGGCCATATGGGCTTAGACCTTTCAAATGTGTACTCGATTAAGTATTGAGTTATGTCCCATCAGAAACCAAATATGGAGAAAAGAATGAGAAGAAATCAACTAGACTCTGTTGCATAGAATCCTCACAAGTAACAAATATAGAGCATACAAGACTTAGAAAGATTCCTTGACAGTAGTAGTGTTAGGGGATAAAGGATGACAAAGAGATGGAAACTAAATTTTCTAATTAGGCTCTAATACTGTGTTAGAGGAGAGCTTATTGATGGAATAATTTTATCCTACTTTTGAATAATTACATTCCAATATATATATATATATATATAGAATTATAAGAGTGTATAAATAGACAACACATAACTAGATATATGATTGATCATTAGACTTAATACGAGGCAGAATATTAAGTTAAATAATAGGTTAGATATAAAGGTTAATATTCTATCACAGTAGTATCTTCATCGACGAATAATGTGTCGTTAAAATATTAACGTTTTATCGATCTAATGATAGAATACTAAACTCTTATAATTAAAATTTAGAATTTGAATATTAAAAATAAAAAAATAGGTATAAAAAAAATTAATCTCTAAATTGGGTATTTCAAAATTGGAATCGGATTAGTTAGATAAGATGAATACTTGTTGATCGAGAGCTAAAAAAAAAAGGATGTGCGTTTGAAACCCATAAGCCATTGAAGGATGGGGGGATGAATCAAGCCCACATGAGCCTTCTAGACTTTTATTTTTTTAGAAGATCAAAAGATAAAAACTCATTGTATTCTATAGTAGTTGAAAAATTGATTAGTATGTATATAAAAAAAAAAGTATTATGGGATAATGAATATGTCTTTTCATGAGTTTTGATTTTTCTGCTTTTCTTTTTTTTTTTGTTCTTAATCTTTAGATTTAACAATTTTCATTAATCTTTTATAGGAGTGAAAGGAAGGTTCCATGAATTGTTTTTGTAATTTTGTAAGTTAGAGAGAGGGAGATTAATGTCTGATCAATGGAGAGTCGATTTAATGAGATAAGATATTAGATTTCTTAATTAAATCTCATATTTAAAATTTAAAAATCAAAATAACTATATTAGAAGAGTTTATCTCATAAACAAGATTTTTATATATGTTTGAATCAAATTAATTAAAATATAATTCTAAATATCGATAGTCTTATATAATAAAAAAAAAGAAATTAATGTGATTTACATTTGTTAACAAAATTGCTTTTTATTTCATTTTAGTGAATATTATAGTTTATTTATAGGGATAAAATTGACATTTTAAAATATTAATTGTGCTATAAAATATAAAATAAAATAAAATATAAAAAATTCTATATCAGGGTATACTGATCGTTAGAACTTATTTATTATTATTTGTTCTTGCGATTAACAATGGTATCATAATATATTTAAAAAAAAAAAATGAGACACTATTTTTTAAAATTTAATTTTAAATTAAATTAAATTTTAAAATATAACTCCCGGAGGCATACGTGAAAGATGGCTAGCGTTTCTAGGGTTTCATATATATGATACATATATATATATAGGGTTTCTTTTCTCTCTCTCACTTCTTACGGCTCAGCACAACCCTAGCTTCGCCTTCTCTCCCTCTCTCTGCAACCATGGCCGTTGGGTATTACTCTCTCTAACTTCTCTCTTTGCCCTCTTTCTCTCTCTAGATTCGTCTCTCTTTCTATGCGACTTAACGATATGCGTTTGTTTGGACATTTGACAGGAAGAACAAGAGGATCTCTAAGGGTAAGAAAGGAGGAAAGAAGAAGGCGTAAGTATTTTCTTATTGGATCCAAATGTTTTTGTTGATTCACTGACTTGTTCTATGTTTGAGTTGTGAAGTCTGATATGATTTTGCTATGGTTTTAACAGTGCCGATCCGTTTGCAAAGAAGGACTGGTATGATATCAAGGCGCCCGCCATCTTCTCCACCAGGCAAGTTGGGAAGACACTCGTTAGTCGAACTCAGGGTACCAAGGTATTTGTCTCATCTCTCTCTCTCTCTTTCTAGCCATCTCTATTTCTAAGTGATTCTATGTATTTCAGAGGCTTGCATTTGCCTTGTTCTTTTTTTGGGGGTCAATTTCTGTCCTTGTGATTTGAGTTACTGAGATGTTGCTTAGGGATTTTGATGTTTTTGGGTGTTTTACTGCTTGTGTTTGTATCATCATCTGCTCGGAATGATTAATTTTTGGATTACTGTTGGGTGTTTTGCCTTTTCTCTCCGTGCATACCTACCTTATAGAACTTCTTTACAAATTCACAATTCTTATTTGGTTTCTATTTGTGTGTGTATTTAAATTCTTGGGAGTAATTCGTTGGGGCTTTATCCGCTTTTGGGTGTCTAACTAATGTGTTTTTTGTATATTTTATTGTCAAAGTTATTGGTTTGGGTAAGTATGATGTTATGGTGCGAATTTTTTGGAAATAGGCTTTGATGGCTGCTGTTTTTTTTTTTTTTTTAATTTCTGAGTGCATGATACCTGTCTCTTTTGGCGTGTATTTGTATACATGCATATTATAAATTTATTGCAAATTTGCTAAAAGTGAGATTTTTTTTTTTTTTTTTTTAAATTTCACCTGTTTAGTCTACCTGTATACTTGCATGATGATTTTTCTTATCCTAGAATATTTGAGCTTAGTTGTGTTTAAGCGTAATACAACACAACATGATTTGTTTTATATTGCTATTTATGTTTTTCCTTAATATTTAAGTTGATATATGATTGTGGGGCTTTGATAGATCAGTTGGGTTCATTCTTAAAATGGTGATTTGGTTGGCATCAGCTCTAATTTGTGTACTAAATGGGGGTTACTAGATTTTTAGCAGTTGAATTTGTTATTGTAGCTTTCTGCTTGATTCATTTTCCGTGTTTATCCATTAGTTCAGATCCATTTTGTGCGTCAGACCTGTTCTTGTTCTATAACTACATCAATTTTATTCAACTTATTCTTCTTGGAAAGGAAAATGAATGGTTTTGATAGTTCTGTTTCTACAATTTGTCTTGCATATCTTAAATTTGTCCTTAAGCTGCCTAGTTTTATGGTGTTGACCTTTGTGGTTATAACATTAGCAATGGATTGTTTTGAAAAAGTTATAGTGAAGGAGTTTGTGTCAAGTAACCATGGAGTACATAATTCTTGTTATGTTTGCGTATCTTACTGTTACAATTTTATCTCCTAATCCAACAGATTGCTTCAGAAGGACTGAAGCACAGAGTTTTTGAGATTTCTCTGGCTGATCTGCAAGGTGACGAGGATCAGGCCTACAGAAAGATCAGACTCAGGGCAGAGGATGTTCAGGGAAAGAATGTGCTCACAAACTTCTGGGTATGGTTCTTGTATTTGCCTCACGTTTGAATCTGGAAATGGACATGAAATGTGGTATCCTCCATGATATATAAGAAGTAAAATGATTGTCTATTCTTATTTAATATTTCTGCAGGGTATGGACTTCACCACAGATAAGCTGAGGTCTCTTGTGAGAAAGTGGCAGACTTTGATCGAGTCTCACGTTGATGTCAAGACTACTGATAATTATACCTTGCGTATGTTCTGCATTGCATTCACCAAGAGACGCCCAAACCAGGTCAAGAGGACATGCTATGCTCAATCGAGCCAGATCCGCCA
This sequence comes from Dillenia turbinata, assembly GCA_037126225.1. Taxonomy (NCBI): domain Eukaryota; kingdom Viridiplantae; phylum Streptophyta; class Magnoliopsida; order Dilleniales; family Dilleniaceae; genus Dillenia; species Dillenia turbinata. Next base: position 19,870,294 of record JBAMMX010000025.1, read on the forward strand.
GGTTGGGTATTTTTCGACTTCTTCTCCTCTATTGCTATGCATAATAATCCCATATTTTTGGTATAGTGTTGTTTAAATTGTCATTTTATTCCCCTTTCTAATGACAGATCCGCCGCAAGATGAGGGAGATTATGACTGCTCAGGCAACATCCTGTGATCTTAAGGATTTGGTTCAGAAGTTCATCCCTGAATCCATTGGAAAGGAGATTGAGAAGGCAACTTCTAGTATCTATCCCCTTCAGAATGTTTTCATCAGGAAAGTCAAGATCTTGAAGGCCCCTAAATTTGATCTTGGAAAATTGATGGAGGTATGCCCCTCACTCAGCCTGGCAATTTCATAGATTGAGTTTTGGTGTCTGCTCACTGCATTTAATCATGTCTTTGACATTAATCTCTCCCTATGTTGGTCGATGCAGGTTCATGGTGACTATTCAGAGGATGTTGGTACAAAGGTGGAGAGGCCTTCTGATGAAGTAATGGTAGAGGGAGCCGAGCCTGAAGTTGCTGGAGCTTAAAGATAGTTTTATTTCATTATGTTTGAAACAGCGGTGTTTCCTTAATTTGAGACCTGTGGATCTTATTTCTATTTAGAGCCTGGACAGATAAATTGTCTGTTTTTTCTTTGAGCTTAAGTGTCATTGAAAAAATTTTTGCTCTAACTGGTTTATTGGGTTCATCTTCCATTAGCCATATTGTTATGAGAATTTGAAATTCACTCTTGCTCCACTTTTACTGTCTCATGGGTTTAATTACTCTTCCTCAGCTATGCTGAGGTTTTAAGTGTTTTAGGTTATTCTCCATTTTTGGTGAATTATAAACCTTGGAGAGCATACGGCAAAGATCTATTTAGATTCCTAGTAATCTGGGAACTACGACTATAATGTGTGGTTGCTTGAAAGATTCAAGTGCTACATGTATTCACTTGGCAAGACAGCAGAATGAAAAACATTTGTATTTATATAATGAAATGAAGATTATGTCAAGATATAAAAATAGAAAGTTGAGTTTGAACCCATTATCCGGTCCTTTTTCAGATTTCCTAAGCATTTGCAAGATGCATTACTCTAGTGCCTGAATGGTGTGATACTATATGCCTTAAAAATCAAGAGCGATGGAGGCTAGAAGTCAAGAATTTTTATTAAAGAGTGAAATATGACAAAACAGATTTGAAGGTGCCCACAAATCGTAGATGCAGAAAGTTAGATTATAATGACTTATAAGTCAACTGACACCGTTCTCTCTTTTCTTTATAAAGATTTGAATTCAAAAAAAAAAAAAAAAAACCCTCTTAGGACCTTTATTGCAATATGGAAAACCAAGTTTGGAATTAAAAGATGTAAAAGAGAAGATAAAAGATGGAAACATTCAAGAGTCTAATCTTTGCTCTATTTGGAAAATGCATAGCCTCACCCTTGAGAACCAAAAATTTAAATCATCTTACCAATAAAATAGTGAAATAATGACATCAAATTATTTACTTTTTTTAATGGTTTAAAAAGAATAAATAAATAAATAAATTATTCAAAAAGTATTTGTAGTTTTGACTTCTTAAATTAGGTGCAATTGATTTATAAGATGTAATTCGTTATTGAATATTGAAATTGCAAAAATCCTAATTAAACCAGTTTTGATTCACAAGAATAAAGAAAGAGGCATCGACGTTATCAAATAATTTAATATTATAAACTACAAAAATTTAATTACGAGTTATTTTTTATTTCATTTTTGATAAGATATTAAATAATTTAATAAGAGATAATATATTTGGTGCAAAATTATTTTTATGCACTATTGAGTTTTTTATGTCTTACAAGTTTCCTAGATGTCATCTTCGATTTATTGGTTGGTATGTAAAGAAGTTCATATATATTATTTTTATATCAAATTTTAATTATATAATTTTAAATTTTAATTATGAATTTAGAACCCTCACTGAGTTTTTGTGCTTGTTAAAATATCAAAGATCCTTTAAGAATAGTTGTTGAGATTATCATTAAAAATAAATAAATAAATAAATAAATATGATAAGTTGGTCAAAAAAAATCTAAAATTCATTATTTGAAAAATTAGGTTAAATGAATCGAATAAATTGATCGGTCTTGATTAAACCTAAAACCAAAAAATAATCAAGTCCGTAAAATTTTTAAAATTTCTTCTATTTTTTATACATAAGAGAGATTCAACCTCAAGACTTTTAAGGAGAAGAGGATGGTATCAATTGAATTATAGTTCTATAACTTTTCTCAATATTAATTTATTTTCTCCTTGTTTATTAATTTTAACCCTTTGCCATTTTTTTTTATTTTATTTTATCTTTATTATATTTAATATTTATTTTTTAAAATCTTTTAACTATTGTAATTTTAAAAAATCATAATTATCGGTCGAAGTCTCCTCCTTTTCTGCTTTCTTTCCAACATCCCTTCCCATCTCTCCTATTTTCTTCACTCAAAGCCAAATTCAATCTCCATCATCATCTTGAATCTTAGTTTTGAAACAAGTTTTTTTTATTAATCTTTCGACTATAAATACTTTTATAGTTGAATGTTTATATTTTTTATTAATACTAAAAATATTGTATATAATTTCGACGAACTTATTGTTTTATGTTTTATATATTGTTATCGTTGTCTTTTATTTATATGACCATAGTTATGGATATTAATATTATTGTCTCATTATTTATTTTTTTTAAATATCATGAATATAAAATTCAAAACTATTTATTTGTTTTGTTTATATGTTTAAATGTCATAAATAAATAAGGTTTTGACATTTTGTTTAATATATGTTTGATATTTTTGAGTATAAATTTTATAAATTATGTTAGAAAATATGTCATATATTAAAATCAAATAAATTATTAATTTGATTTTGATATATATTTAACTTTCTTTATTTTTATACTTTTATATTTGTAATAACTGTTTATATATTTGTGACAATTGATTTTTTTTTTTACATAAATTCAAATTATTGTAATAATTTATTGAAACGATAGATCATTAGGATTCATATTATTATATCACTTTCCATCTCTAACATCGTATAAAAGTTATATTTATCTATTTTTTATATTTTTAACTTATTTTATTTTATATAAGCGAAAATATAGAACACATGTGAAAAGGCGTTCAAGGGTACCCCCCCAAAAAAAAAAAAAAAAATCACTTAGGGGGACACTTGGGGTTGGGGACCTTTGTTACAAAATGCAAAATCAGGCTTGGAATTGAAAGTAAGGCTCAATAAGAAGATGGAGAGGATTAAATTTTCAAGATATTGTTCTTTTCTCCATTCAATTAATGCAAAGCCTCGGCCTTGAAATATAAAAATTTAAACCATTATATCAATGTATCATTATTATTTAACATGGTGACATTATAGTTTATTTACTTATTTAAGTCTTAAAAAATAATCATATAAGTGAATATACAGTATGAAATAGAGTATAATGATATAAAAAATTCATATAACTGACTCCACTTATTGAGATAAAAGAATGATAGTTGTTGTATTTATTTAAGTAGTCTAATGTATTATTACTATTTAAATTTGTGATTTATTAATGTCATCTTATTGGTTTGCATGCAATTAGGAATTCATTTATTTATTTTTGAAAAAAAAAATTGTCCCCTCGTGTCTATAACAAGAAACTGATTCTTAATTTTAAATTTTAGAATTTATCGTTTGAAAAATCAATATATAAGAGAGAAAAAAATAATAATAAAAATGTAATAAAAATGTATAAAATTAAAATATGAAAACCAAAATAGAGAAAATAGTATTTAAAAATAAAAATAAAAATAATAGAAATAGAGAATTAAAAGTAAACTCTCCATAATAATAATAATAATAATAATAATAATAATAATAATAATAATAATATTATTATTATTATTATTATTATTATTATTATTATTATAATTTGATTATTTCGGATTCTCCTAAATCTTTTTTTCACAAACACCTCTTCTTAATTTTGAAAAGTTATGACGAGGTTGTAAGAAATTACCCATTCCACTGCGTGGTAATGTTGTTTGAGGATGAGTCTCATTTCTAGGCCATGGTGGTGGTAAGGGAGGAACAGGAAGACACCTTAGAACAAAGTAAAAGAAGAAGAAGAAAAGAAAATTAAAACAAAAAAACCAAAAATGATTAGAGATAATATTTTTCTGAAAATCACTAGTTGAGTTTCTTAGAAAATCTGAAGATCGTAATTTTGAATTAAATTAAATATATGGATCAAAACAAATTCATCGACTCAAAATTAAAATGACTAATATTTTTAAAAATAGTAATTTTGATCTAAAAATAATAATTCCAAATCCCCAGAAAATAATTTTTATCCAAACTAATTTTCGAAACTTGAAAATAAAGTTATAAATGCCAAAATTTAAAATAAAATATATTATTTAAACCTTCTCTTCTAGTCCAAGTACTTGTGAGAAGGATTAGATTTTTAGTATGATACGTTGTTATATCAAATAAGGGGAAAAAATCTTTATATTTTACTCAATTTTCACTAATGTATTATTGTATTCACAAAGAACTTTGGGTGGCTATTATCATATTAGAGAGAGAGAGAGAAGAATTTGAACCAAAGACTAGTATCCTAAGTCATTACAACATTAGATTTCCTAAATCCATGCAAATTCTGTTCTTTTGAAGTTGTCTATATATAACGCAATGTGATGTGGTCTTATATAATCTAAGGACAAAAAACACAAAGTCCTAATTTCTTTTGTTCTTATTTCTCCTCTTGCAATCATTCAATCATGAAGAAAAAGATGTTTACGGTATCTTTTTATAAGCGCAGGGAAGATGGAACCCATATGAGAAGAGTTTTGACGGTACCCACCAAACCCAGAAGCAAATGTAGGACCTCACTTAAAGCCTTTCTTGCAAGATGCAAAGCCAAGGTTGGAATTCAACAGTTCAGCAAGAAGATAGAGAGAATTAAATATTCCAGAGATTATTCTTTTCTCAATTATGATAATGCAAAGCCTCAGCCTCAAGAAATCAAAATTTAGATCATCAAATCAATTTCTGTAATTTCTTTCTGATATTATGTAGAGTTATTCAATAATAAAATATTATTACTCATTGACTCAGTGACTGGAACCATAAAAGAGAATTAAAAGAAAAATCCTTATCACAAATACTTGGACTGCAAGTCATGGTGAGGCAACACTGTCAGAATTAGGGAAAGTAATAAGAGAAAAGGAAAAACTTCATAATTTGGAAAATTGGGGTTACTTTGGAAGTGAGAAATTTGTCAATGTGTAACAACAGGAATAGCTTCTATTAATACCCTCTTTTCTTTCATCCATACACTAAAATTAAGCTGCTTGATCAACAACAAAAACAACTATTTTCGACTCCAGCCAACAAGAACGCAATGAAAGAATTTTCTTAGAAAAAACAAAAACTACATACTATATACTTGACCACATGATCAGGCCAGAAATGATCTAGAACTTGATTGCATGGAAGTCTAGGTTAGAGTTGGGGACTTTGAGCTTGTGGCTTTGGTTTTGATTGGTTTTAGCTTTATTCCTAGACTATCTGGAGAGAGGAGTTCTGGTGCTATGCATGAACGGCTTGGAGGGCTGACAGAGTTTGAGCCATTACTCGAGGAAGGAAGACAAAGGGGTTGCTTGTAGTAGCCCAACCCCATTAAAAAGAACTCAATGGGAACTAGCATGGCATATGGATGCTCTTCCGTTACCAGCGACCCACATGCTTGAACCTGTTACAAATAGAAATTATCGCATATGGAAGAAAAGGCTCGGCTCCTACATTGGCAGGCACAATAAATTAATTAATAAATTAATTAATTTATTAATAATTAAATAATTTATACCCTGATGTAAATAGTTTTATTTCTTAACAAACATAACACACAATCTGGTCCTTTCACTGTAGGGAACCATCGCTGGCCATCCAACATGCATTTTCTACCCTTATAATTCAGTTCTTGTTACTCATGCATATTAAGCAAGCAGTTGGAGGGTTAAGGTTAAACATTTCTGAGTTAACAGGTCTTGTAGCAATTGAAACATTTTAGCGGATTTCAAACTCCAAAAATGGAGAAGGTAGCACTAAACCCAGAAACTGGAAAGAACCAGGTTAATCTAGACTAAAAGGAAAAAAGCATTAGGAGACTACTCATATTGCTAATGAAAAATTGCATGACGCTACCTCGACAAGAGTGCTACTCTTCTGGTCCAATATTGAGTTCATGTACAAAGACTCGGCATGGAATGGACTGTTTTCACCTACAAAAATAAGTGTCTTGCACTGTAGCTTCTTCAGCCCTTCTGTAAGGTCAAGCCTCCTGAATATGAATGCAATACTTTTAGTCATGCTGCTAAAAATAACAAGAATTGCAAGCATTCCAACATGATAAACGCAGGATGAGAAGATGCAGCCATTGCATTTATGGTATATAAAGTACTAAAAGTTTCTCTAAGTTTTTCGTTATAGTTTTTAACTCAGATATTGTATACTTACATTCCCATTGGAGATCCACATTTTACTTGACTAATTTATTAGGCAATAGACTATTTCATTTTATGTTTACAATTTAATAAGTTTGCTAAATTTTCATTTCTTTTGATTTTTCTTGAACATTTAATCAAGAAGAAAATCACACTATTCTAGAGAGAGTGTCGTTATATAGATCGAAAAAGTCAATCACCAAAGTATGCTTAGTTGTTGAAAAATTTGTCTTGTTAGCATCTTCCAATTTTGTTATTAACTTTTTTGGACCAAGCAAATCTGCTCTTTGGGAGATGTAAGAATTACCAAATACCAAATTTGTACTTAGTCCTTGGATCAATTTGCTTCTTACCATAAAAGTGAGTCATTTGATATGCATTATGTTAAGAATCTTGAGTATAGAGGAGTGCTGCTGCTTATGCCTTACGTAGGAATCAAATAACATGAGTTGGAGAAGGATAACATTCCTTCCCTTCCCTTCCCTAGATAGTACTATTTCACAAGAAAGTAAGCACATGGAAAAAGAATTCTAAAGTAGACCAGGGTTCAGGAATTTACTCATTGATTGCATAAAGAAACCGCATGATGTTCACACTTTGCCTTTCATGCAAAAACTGAGACAATGGAAAATATGATCAGTGTAGATTATAACATTGAAGTGAACAAGAGTGCTGCATAATAAAATCCAGAATTGACAAGCATATTGAAAGATTAGCAATGACAAAGAAGACCCTGAACTCGGGCAGATGGTTCTCTAGACAGCGCCTAGATAGGCAGGGTCCAAAGCAAACTACCATCTTCAAGGAAGTCATCTCTACTAAGGTTTCAAAAATTCGTGCACAAGATCAGTCTATCAAGAATAGTTTACCCTACCCTCCGGCAAGCTTGTATAACCTCTGGTTCTGCACCATGAGTGCTACATCTAATTTCCTGAAAAAGAGTTGAAATAAAGCGTTGTACTGATCCTGATCAGAAAATAACAAACAAATCAACGTGATATACCTTGCTAAAGTAACGCTGTACAAGACATTCCCTCATCAAACCACACATTCCATAAAAGTACAACAAGTTCAACAACATCTGGAGAAGAAAAAGGTCAGTTAGTTATATCTCTTGCTGTGGTCTGAATTGCCATCAAACATGAAATTGAAAATAGACTTCTTAGAAGACCAACTACCAAGGAGCAACACAACTGACACTTCCATGTTGTGATTATTGCTAGTGCAAGAAACAATATCAGCCACAAATGATGTTGAAACCACCCTAGTAAAGATATACATGTTTCTCTCCACATAATTGTACTCCACTCTAAACAAAAAGTGAAACTCCAAATGTTCTTTTTGCTCTATGGAAAGCTATAAAAGGTCTGATAGAAGGATAGCATAATGTGGTAATGCTCTATGATTCTACATCCTGCTAAAAGTTCGAGAACCTTTAATGAAGGAATCTAAGCATGGAATCCTAATAAAATCAAGTCTAATGAGTAATATATCACCAAGGCTTCCATTTTCCATAATTGGGCACATGAACTTTCCATATGTCTTTATTGTTAGGTGTGTGATTGCTCAATATTTTGATGGTGAGAGCACTGCCCTATAGTTTTGATTTTTTGACGATAAATGGGGAATGATTAATTGTAAAGAACCTTGTTGTACAGCCATTCAGTCCATGAAGGTGCTCTACAAATCGGTGAAACAAGAATTAACCCAATTACGCGTTCTTCATACTTCATCTGCAATAGAAAAAAGGATTATGTGATCAACTATCAATCATCCATGTGAAATGTAACCAAAAGAAGAGATAATCTCAACTTACAGCAAAGAGTCCAAGGATGTAAGCACCAGCCGTCACACCAAGACACAGTACTTCTTTAAGCCTAATTAAGAGAACAAACATAATTTTTATCAGATGACCTTTGCCTAACAGAATTTTCAGTTGGAGGAATATGCCTTCGAAAATAAAGCTAAAGTAGCCCCAAATTTGATACGTAACAAGTTTCAATTATTCAACTTGGCATGTGCATCAAAAGTCAAGGTCAAACTATGAAGTCCACCAGAATCAGAAGTGCGAAGGAAGCAGCAACGAATCATGTTAATGCCATTGAGAGACCGGCAATGATTAAACCTTGAAGGGCACAGTCCAATCAATCAACATATAGGAATTCTGATATTCGAGTGCACTTATCTCATTAGTATTACTTAATCTTCTGAGTCATACTTCAAATGCAATGTGTAGTTATTATAAATAAAAGATTTCTAGCCAGCACAGTTGATGAAAAGCAACGAAATATGCAAACACTGAATAGACAGAGAGGGAGGTGGTTTGCTTGTGCTCCAAATGAACATAACCTAAGACTCTCCAAGGAGCCAAGAACTGAAGAACGAGAAAGGGAATTCCAAGAACTTGACATTCTCCATTTCCTTTTGGTAGTTTTAAAGCAATTGTGCACAGGAAGAAGCTGATGCATGAAAAGATGAGAACCCTTATCATCTTTTAACATATGATATCTCCATCCTTGTGTGGCTTACATCACCAATGTGCAAATTCAATTCTGAAGGTTTCAACTGATTTACTGACTTAATAGTTGTTCTTAAGCACTATTAACACGGACAATTTGCGGTAAGAATGCTACAGATACAGATGACAACAAGTGCATAACAAAAATGGAATGAGAAATCAGAGAAAATAAATGGTCATATTACCCAAAGAAGTCGAGCACTTCAGCAACTTGGTCAGCAAGGTCATCCACACCAAGTAGGGGCATGCTGGGTGAAATCTCTTCAGCTCCTAACTACAATGATCAATTATTAAAACACCCATTTGAGTTGCCATAAACAAATGTAAGAAATTACAACATAATTGAAAAGAAATAAACTGAAATGTAACACAGACCTCATGTCCCGGGGCATCAATGTGGTAAATACAGAAGTTATTCAGTAACAAAGAAGCTGCCTCTGGTCTAGAGAACAAGCCTTGGAAACAGGACGTAACTGTGAAAAACAAGAAAGCTATTGCTTATACTGGCCATCTTAGCTCAAACATTTAGACAAACAAATGAAACCCACAAAAGCAAACATCAAGAAAACACTTATGAGAAGCACTAAAACTGAAACAGAAGAGAGAAATGAGAGGCTTACAGTTGAGACCAGCATCTGGGTATGTTACAAGAGCAGATTTTTCTTGATCCCCACTTACAAAAACAGATACTGAGCCTTTGCTTGTCTTGACTAACCATTCCTTAAAATTATCAAAAACAAAAGCAAATTATTACAAAACCATAACGCATGCATAAAATGAAATAGTTTTGTCCTTAATGGGTGTCCTCTTTTTCCTTTTACCTTCCCTTTCAAGGGTATAGTTTCAATGTCAAGAGAAACCGAATTTTTGGAGTCACCCATAACTCAATTCCTAACATTGCACCACAATTTTTAATGGGTTCTTCTTCTTCTTCTTCTTCTTCTTCTTCTCTCTCTCTCTCTCTCTCTCTCTCTCTCTCTGTGATTTGGGAGGATAGAATGGAATCACAGAAAGGCCCTTTGAACTGAAATAGTAATTACACTCCACACTTCTCTGTTTTGGAATAGAATCTCATATTTGTCCTCTGGTTAAACCGAGTCTATTTTATGCTTTTAGATTTTTTTTTTTTTGCCAAAAAAGAAAAATGACCGTTGCAGCACTCCCCAAGAAAAAGAAAAATCTTACCGTTGCCCTGCTACAAACGACGCCGTTTTCTCTTGATCTTTCCCCAAATTTCAGTATCCTTGTCCACATTGAGTCTAGCAGTTTATGTTTATTTAGTGGAAAATTATAACTTTTTTGAATTTTTATTTTCTTATTAATTTATGTTTTTGGTTGGTAAAAACTATATTATTTAATTAATATATTTTTTCCCAAAATAAAATTGAAAAAAATTTTAGAATACTATTTTTTTGTATTCTTATTTTTAGTAATGACAAAATAAATTTTGCTTAAAATTAATTTAATTATATATATTTTTAGTAATTTTAATTTAAAAATATACCCATCTCTTATTTATTTTGGCTATTTATTTTAGTGACTCACATAGCATTGCTTTAAGTAAAAATAATACTTAATATTTTTATGAAAATAAAAATTATTTTTTTCAAAAAATTCATAAAAATAACTTTTATAAATCGTATTTATCAATGTTTCGTCATATAATAAAAATGATATTAAAATTTTATATTAATATTTAGATTTGACTCTTGATAGTGATAAAATAATACTGAAAGAATTTTTTCTAAACGAGAATTTGATAGTAATTTGATCTAAATTAATTGAAATAAAATTTTAGATATTAAATGGTAACGAAGTTCGGAGGGAAAAAAAAAAATCATTGACCGTCGTTGGGGCATTTTGGTGATTATATCCTTTGGATTGTGACCGTACAGGTGTTTGCCACCTGGACGCCACAAAGAGCCAATGAAACAATAGAGCGGAGGGTCATGACTTACCGTGTTCCCACACTAAGATCGGACCGTTGATCAGAGAACCGTGCTATTAGATCATTCGTCCGAGTATAAGTTCTCTCCCTAATTATTAATTTAAATCATAATTATATTGAATTTTCTAATTTTTTAATTTCTTAATTAGGCAACGTTAATATCTTAAAAAAATAATAATTAAGACTCAAATTGAATAATTTGTAACAAGTAAAAAATTTTATGATAATATTCAATTAGATAATATTGCCCTTTTAAGGAATGAAGTTTTATTTTTAAAATAATTAATTACTTCGTGAAAAAAATGATTTTTTTTTGTCTACACATGATGCTTTTCCGATCGTTTAGTGTTTAAGACTTCATCTCAATAAACTGAATTGATCCGTTTGTGGTCTTTCTTCGAAGGATAGGAATCTCTCAACATAATCTATTTCATACCCAAGTCACGAGTCGAACTTGAGCCTTTGGTTAAGAGGTCGAGCTATCTATTCATTTGACCAACAGAATATTAGTATGAAAAAAATTATAAAAAAATAAATTACATATATATATCTAATTTGAATTGGAATTATAATTAATTTTTTGGATTCGATCATTAATAAGTTATAACTTAATTGATATTATGTCTTTTATTTTTATAAATATTTTGAGTTTGAACTTTTTTATATATATTAAAAAAAAAAAAAATCAACGTTGATCAAATGAAATGGTGCAAGAAATAATGATGTTGGTGGGTGTAGAATAGAATTTCTCGAAACTTACTCATGATCATGAAACCAAAGTTGCCATTGGTCCCATAGGCCATAATGTGGGTTGTCGGGTTGGGTTTTGCACAAGAAAACGCGTTTTCAGTGATGATTACGGGTTATATCCTATTTTTTTGGGTCATCCCTGAAAGGGAGAGAAAGGGATGGGTTAAAATGAGAAATAGTGTAAACTTTTTCACCTTCCACCAAAGACTCGTTGGTTTAACGAAAGACTAAATTATATATTTAGTCTTAAAATTTATTTTATTTTTATAAATTAATCTCTATAATTAAGAATGTTATCTTATGATTCTTAAATTTTAAAAAGTATAACAAGTTGATCATTTCGTCAATAATGATACAGTCCTGATCGTTAACTGATAACGTGTCATGACGTGACAATCGACGTAGTTGTATGACCGTTGATGTGTCAATGCCAGGTCAGCTCATTCACACATCGTCCAGCCACGTCAGTAAAACGTTGACATGATAGTGCCACACTGTTATTTCGTTGATGTGATATGATGTGACAGTGCCACATAACCAATTTGCTGACGTGGCAATGTCATATCAGAAAAAAGGCACTTCTAAAAAAAAACCATTTTCTCTCTCATTCTCTCCCCCTCCCCTTCCTATCTTTCTTTCCTCCCCTCCCCTCCACGACTGTAGTCCTCAGTCCCTTCGTCTTCCGTCTTCCGACGTGTACTCACTTCCGCTCTCCTTCCCACAATCTGCTTTCCGGTCATCTTTCATCGCGGACTAGTAGTTGGATCTAAAAGAAAAAAACCTAGAGAGAGAGAGAGATAGAGAGAGACAGAAAACCACCGTCGCTTGCTTCGACTCGACGACGACAACCTCTCTTGATCTCGATCCCAATTTCAATCCTTCTTCACTCCTTGATCTCGCAAGTGGGTTGGCTCCGATAACTCTAAAGGTTCATCTTCTTCTGTAGATCGAAAAAAAAAATAATAGAGTACTGAAAATCCAATTGGGGTTTAAGTGATTTGGATGTAGATTTGGAGTTGCCGATTCTTGCAATTTCGGTAATTTGGATGAGGGTTTGGGACACCGGAGGAAGATGGGGTTGCTGATTCTTGAGAGCATTAATAAGGTTTGCACCATCCTCTACACTTAGAGCGGCAGTAGCGGCAGAGAGAGAGGCGTCGAGATTAGACATGTTGAATTGATCTTCTTTGTTGTTAGTCATTTTCTCCATCATATTCAATTTAAAATGAAATCCCGACTTGCCAAATTGAGAGACAGACCGAGAGAGAAATCGAAATGAAAAACCCTAAGGAGAGGGAGGGAACAGAGTGCTTCTTCTGTCTCTCATGTTTTGATGGTGTTCATCATCAGAAGAATCCGCAAAGAAAGCATAGCAACTCACCATAGAAGTCGTGAAGAAATCTCAGGAATTCTCCCTCTCATTCGACTCTTCCAAGTTCTCTGACAAAATGAACCTAGGCCCGGGGGGATTCCTTCGCTGATGTACTGAGCTTTGATGAACTTCTCCATGGCGATTCCTTCAACTTCTGCCTGAGAACTTTCAAGATATGATGTGAAGATGGAGGGTTTATCTCACGTGGTGCTTGTGGATGCCAGAATGTGTGAAGCACTGGGTTTGATTAAGAGTGGAGAGAAGAGAGAGAAAGGGGGAGGGGAGGAGAGAGAGAGAGAGACGAGAGTGTTTTTTTTTCTTGTTTTCATGTGTGTGTGTGTGTGAGAGAGAGAGAGAGGGGGGGAACATAGTCCCTGTGCTGACCTGGCATTGTCATGTCAGCAAATTGGTTAAGTGGCACTATCACGTCGTACCATGTCAGTAAAATGACAGTGTGGCACTGTTACGTCAGCGTTTTGTTGATGTGGCTAGACGAGATGTTAAATGAGTTAACTTGACGCTGACACATCAATGGTCATACAGTCACGTCATTAGCTAACGGTCGGCTGTCGCCGTTATTGATGGAAGGATCAACTCGTTACACTTTTTGAAATTTGAGGGCCACAAAGTAGCATCCTAACTATAGAGACTAATTTGTGAAAATGAGATAAACTTTAAGGACTGAATATGTAATTTACTCTTTAATGAAAATGGTATTAAAATCACATACTAAATATTCGGATTCGAATTTTGATAGTGGTAAAAATGATATTAGGAGAGTCTCTTCAAATGAGAACCCGATTGTGACTTAATTTAAATTAATCAGAGCGAAACTTCAGATATTAAGCGATGGATCAAATTCAAGACAAAAAAAAAAAAAAAAAATTCTATCTTGCATATGTTCAAAATGATATTTTTTTTTTCTTTTTGTGAGAAGCTATAGATCCTCATCGAGTGTTACATCGTAAAATGCCTCATTTAAATTATAAATATTATTTTTAAAATGAATATGTTATCACTACTCTACAAAAATATTAAATTATCGCAACTTTATAATGCTAGAGAGCTGAAGAATACCTGCATAATTCATTTTTTTTATTTGATCATATATAAAAACTCAATTAATCTTAATCGAACAGTTACAGAATTCAACTTAGGGACTGACTCTCCCGATACTTATTTTTTTTTTCAAAATATAAATTTAAGATTTTAATTAAAAAAATTTAATATTCTGTCATTAACCTCATATATCATTTGTGTATGAATTCGAACCAGGTATTGTATCCATTTCGACGAGCACCTCTATAATTTTTCAAAGTTATTTAAAATTTAAGTAATAATAAATTAGATAAATTCTTTATCAACTTAGTATGACCTTGTAATCGTGTGTAAGTCGATGCAAATTTAAAAATTCTTAGTGTACACTCTGCACCTTTTTATGCGAGCATGGATCTTAGGAGAGATTATGTTAAATTAGTAAATCCAATGTAAATCCAACCCCTCCCCCCCAACAAAAAACATGAATTAAAGTACAGTTGTTGGAAAGCAAGTCAAACATTCCTGGCATTTCTTTACAAGACACCGTCACCTTTATTTTTCTTTTACCTGATCAACCGATATCCAAAAATATAATTTGATTAATTCGATTTGAGTTATTATATAATCCTTTACAGGAGAAACTTTTTCAACATAATTCATTCTCAAATTTTGAATATGAATTTTGATTAATAGATCTAACATTTTTCTTATTAGGTTAACTGTTAATCAATTCTCCATCCACCCCATATAACATTTATTGGCAGTCATTTTCTTCTTCACAACATAAGAGAACACTTCTTCATACAATGTGCCACTTAGATATTAGTTTTCATCTAATATTTCAAATCATCCACGTTTCGTTTAGAGCACGAAACAAAAAGGCACAAATCAGAATAAAAGGAGTGTAACGAAAATTTAAAAAATGAACGAGAATAAAATTAAAAAAAAATTATTAAATTTTTTGTTTTCATCTCTGTTCTCATGTTTCTCAAAACGAAAATAAAAAAATTTGACTCAATTTTATTTTAGAGATAAAGAAATAAAATATGATATTTTTTATTTTGATGGTATTTATTTGAGGGTGGATATCATTTCGCATGCTTATCGGGAGATAAGTATACTTTTTTAATGAGAGATATATTAGAGATGGACCCATTAGCGGCCAAGTCAACGGGCCGAGTAGTGCACTGTTGAGGTTACTCCTTGTGATATTGTGCCCTCCGCCCTTGCTTTATCGAGTCTTGGGACCCTCGGTTTTAAGTGGTGCAGAGTCCTGTGTCTGTGAGTTATTTAATTCCTTTTGGCTCTTATCTGAAATATCGTGCCCTTCATTCTACGGTGGGCTACCCAGTTTACATGCAAAAACAAAGACCTAAAATTTGGACCAGAATGTCAAGATGCCCCAGTTCTAGAAAGTTCAAAATTGGACAAAATAACATAGGATTCTACAAGCACCCCCAACCCTTATCACCAAACATATTTTTCATTTTGACACCATCAATCGATAGTCTATTATATCTCTTAATTAAATATTGAATTCAAAATTTAAGAATAAAAAATATTAAATTAAAAAAATTATCCTTCAAATTGGCTCGATAATACTCAAATCAAATTAATCAAAATATAAATCTAAATACCGATTAATAATATTTTTTTTAAAAAAAAACCATGAATGAAGGTGAACTCTTACATGCAATCAACAAATTTTCCATTGTTTTAGAGGCCTATGACTAGACATGATCTCCGGTGTGTTTGGGGTTATGTTTGTTCAATGAAAGCAATCAAGGGACTCCGAGCGCACATGATATGCATCCTTCTGCGGATGAAAGGGGCCAAAGATGGAGTTACACGTGAAAGACTTTGGGAAGAGTAGTTTTACCTTCACCAGGCACCGGTATCTAAAGCTGGGAGAACCACAATTTCCTTTGAAGATGGAGCTTGACCAAATAAGCAACTAAAGGCTTGAGTTATCAAATTGTCTGAAAATGACTGCATTTCAGGCATCTTATCTTAAGAAGGTCCGAGGAGGTTTATCCTTCCAAGCACAGGTAGCAATCAATTGCAAGTAGATAGGAACCTAGACCTATCTCTCGGAACTAAAACGGTCCCATTTAGACAGCTGCATACTGAAATTTTTTATACACATTCTAACAGGAATAAGATCAAGGCAAGACAAAAAAAGGGTTGCATATTGACAGTATCATCAAAGTCTCTTATGGAGTTAGTGTAGATCTGTCGATGAAACTTTCAAAGTTTATAGGTAAAAGTAAAAGTGACACCCCCCTGAGTGTGGCTAAATCTTCTTTGAACCAAAAAGCAGAGTACTTGAAACAGTGTTGCCAACTTACAGTACATTTTCAGCAATAAGACCAACCATCACATTCACTAAAAGCAAATATTCTTCACCAAAGACTGGAGGCCCTTCACTTTATACAGATTAAAGAGTGGTGACAGTTCGAAACCTTCCAAAGATAGACGGCTATGAAAAATTCTACAAGGTATATGCACAAAACAATCATCAAAATGCTCCATAACAGCTGCAATTCTAGAATCTTACCTAAGCAAGAACCTCCACCAATGGTGCATGAGAAGCAGTCCTTAAGCTCAACCACTTAAAATCAAACCGTGGCAAGCTCATTATCTCCTGAACATTTCTTACACCAGTAACAAAATCATGATTTAGCACAAAATAATGCTGAAGGAAGCAGCTAAGCATCCTGATTTTGAATGGCTACATCTGGTGGTCTGAGCTTGAGCTTGATGTAAGGTCAAATTTATGGCATAGAATTGGGCACCATGAAGCTACCATTTTCTGCCATAAAGCCAACAAGACCCAGCACCTCTCAGAATAGCCAAAGCAAGCCAAATGCAGACAGAATGGAAATGCTAGAACTGGAAAAAAAAATAATAACAATAATAAATAAAGGTTAAGTCGTCGCCAACAAAGCAACAAGTGTGGCACTAAACCCGTAAAATAAAGTAAATCGTAGAGTGTTCCCACAAGAACAAAAGATCCTACCAATGTAATTGGCTAAAGAAACTGTCACACCTGGGGGGGGGGGAAGATCAGCAGCAATGCACTTACCACAACAAAGCCACTCATGAAGACGACAAATCCGATCTAATGAAGAGAAAACATAAACTCCTAAAGAACATCCCCACGAACTCCTAGAGACGTAAAAATTGAAAAAGGTTAAAAACTTTGGATCTAAGTATCAGCAAGACTTCTAACTCCACAACACCAGCCAGCCACACTGAATACGGACATGCAGAAAAGCTAAAATTAATCATCTGAACACCTGTCCATCTATCGGATCGTAACTGAACTACTAGTGTTGTGACAGCCTAATCACTGTTGCTCATTAACATTATATCCACCTTTCAGTCAATTTCAAGGACCTAAGTTTTTGAAAACAACATTTTGACAATTAACTATTTCAGCATGGAAGCAAGGTGTTTCTTGAGGACTACAAAATGCATCCTTTTCTCTTCTCTATAGAAGTCCCTTTCTTCATCCTCACCCTTTCTTCTTGTCTGTTGGAAACTCACCCTCATTTTCACATTCAGAGAGAAAAACAAGATCCATCATTTTCTCAAAGAAAAACTCTTCAAATGAGTAGATAGCGACTTTAGAATCCATGCCTTCTTGATGCATTTGAGGAGCTTTCCAAATCTGATCATTGGACCTCCACGAAATCAATAACCTCATGCTAATCTGCGACACCATTTTTCCAACTTTATCTGGCTCAGCCCTCCCTTGATTAAAATACCCATTGCCTCCTTCAAAATGATCTAGAGTGGTCAAGGAGCTCATCTATTATTGGACCAAGACTCAAAACAATTATTTGGCGTCCGTCCCCCCTCAGTGGCTGCAAACATCATAGCATCACACTTGCGGAAAACCAGACATCTCACATATAAATAATAAGAAGAAGACCAGTGCTTCAAAAATTAGGAGCATCACAGTTTCTTTAAACATTAAAATTTAAACCCCCCTGGGGTGCAAAACAAAGGTAAATGACATCCATTAGTCTGATTAAAGGACTGCCATCACTTTAACCCTACTTCTCTAGAAGGCATTTAAAGGACATGGTGGCTTCATCAATGTAGATTCTTTTACCCTAGGGGACCAGTTGTCCACGGGACATCTTCCAACCAAGCATTAGTGGGACACTTCCATAGATGAGAGTTGAAAACCAAGAAGGATAAACCAGTGATTCAACAGATTACAATAACCTTTAACCATTTCAAATGAAAGCTCAATTGAATCAAACTAAATCATTCACCCCATGACTTAGGAACTATATTACAGACAAGTACTATTCATTTCTTGCTTCTCCCAAATTAGGACTAAGCCAGGCATCCAAGTCTTATTATCCTGCAGAAAGGTTCCTCTCCCCTTCTTGATAGAATTATAGTATCTTAACATTGTATTGTAACATAAGAAATGTAAAGAAGCAAAGAAAAATTCAATAAGTGAACAACACAGAAGCATTATTGCAGAGGAAAAATGAGGCACAAGGTTGAAAAAATGAACGGAATATAGGTTGTGTCAATGGCACAAGTTTTGTGAACACATCTGTCAGCTGTTATATTCAATTGCTAAAAAGTTTGGCAAAGCTAAGAAACAAAACCATTGCAGGTTGAGGGAACACAGTCTCCTTATCATATGGTAGACCAAAATTAAATACAAAAAATGGTGAAAATAAGGAACACAGGAAAATTGGGAGGAAATAAGATATCAGAACTCTAGCAAGTGTGAGCTCAATGATGATTCCATTTCACGTGCCAAGAGAAGAAACCAGATAGCAACCATTATTCATTCTCTTGATAACTAAACAGGGATAGAATACTATAACATAGATACAATGAGGGAATAAAATAACTTACCACAGAATTCACGAAGTGAAGCCAATCTCCATGGAGGATACATTGAGTATTTTCTACCTATTACTTGGATGTAACATGGATATATGCACAACATCCTTAGAGATATGGCTTGAACAGTCAAAATAACAAGAATTTCTGCAGTAATTGTAAAAAGTGGAGAATTCAAGGTATAATGTGGGATTAAGTGCAATCACAGTAACCAATGAGATAAATAATGTTGGCTTCCAAATGTTTTATGAGATCATTCAGGTTTGAAAAAGAGAAATTGGGAAATGCAAGAAAGTTGCCTGCTCAAAATAGAGGGAATATTATGCAAAACTAAGAACAAAAATAACATCAAATGCTGAAATGCAAAATAATAAGTGCAATCATACCTTTTCATTGTCTAAATCGGAACTAATTAAGTAACATTAAATTGAAAGAAAGAAAGAAAGAGACAAAAAAAACTACAAGATAATCAACTATAAGAATGGCTTCACATAAAAGGTGGAAAATGGCCTGTTTATAATAAAAAAGCCGTAATCCAATTACATGTGAATAAAATCACGGAACACTAAAGTATGCTTTGTTAGCACTCAATCAGGTACCTCATGGTGGGTGTCTCTACTCATTCTTCCAAGCATACAAAATTAGTGAAAAACCAAGGCCTTGTGATTTAGAATCCTTAAATCTTTGTGACCAAGACCAAGGCAATACATTGGGATCGGAAATGGGTTGGCTGGCCCATGGCTTCTCTGCAGGGAGACAAGTCTTGAACATAAAAACAGCATTTCCAAGTGATGTACCAAACAGCCAATTATACACATCCCAGAAAACTTCAACGGCAAGCCCATCAACCACAATTGTGTGATTTCCTCGAAACTTCCACCGGAGGCGCTTTACCTGCATTACAGGCTTACTGTTTATGCGCATGACAAGGCAGGGCTCACTTACACCAGCTGTATCACATTCAATAGCTAGATCATGAATTTGTCCATTATCACAGAACTGTGCCTTGGTGCTGAAAACCTTCTTCCCAGATATGTGCTCCCTCTTGGCAACAAAAATTGCATTTGAAGGAACTGGGCTTGCATTTGTTTTCTTATATGCTTCTTTCCTTAAATCCCCAAGCAAGAGGACCATTTGGTGATTAAAAACAATCCCCAAATAGAAGCCCTCCGATGGCTCCGGCCCAGATCCAAATTTTGCAGAAGAGAGGTCCCAGTATATATCTACTTTACTTGAATCAACTTCTAAACTCTTAGACCCTTTTCTCTTAGAGAACAACCAGGGTTTTATATCAACTTTACATAGAGTTTGATTTGAGGAGTCATCAATCCCAACACTAAGGCCTTGCCCCATAAGATTTCTGCTCCAAGTTATAGTAATTAAGCAAGACCGTCTTCGCAATCGACATTGATAAACACATGTAACCAAATTCTGAGCAGTTCTACTAGCACTCGACGAGGAAGAATCAGCAATCTGAACTCCACTTTCACCAAAACAAGAAGGGAAATCTCTCATCCTTATAAAATTTCTTCAATGCCCTCCTCCTATATCCCTTTCTCAGCTTTATTTACAAACAGTTGGTATCTACTTTTGCAGCAAAAAACAAAACTAACCACGAAAACAAAAATAAGCCTCACACAAGAAAAAGAAAAACTTCAAAACAAATCTCAACAAAAAAAAAAGAAATGACCCAATTACCTCAATTGTTAAATTTCCTCAAAATCGGCATCTTGAGACCTTGTATGATCTGGGTTATAGTTTCTGATGCAAAAAAAAAAGATACCCACATGAAATCTAAGTTCGGAGAGAAAGAAGGGTTGTTCTGTATTAGAGACAAATTTAGGGAATGTAGGAAGTAATATGATGCATGTGAAGCAAAAGGACGAAAAATGGGATAATTCACTATCAGTTTTAAACCAAAAAATAAAAAATAAAAAATAAATTATATAACCCACAATTCAATAGCAAGGATAATATATGTACATATATATATATATATATATATATGTATGTAGAGAGAGAGAGAAATATAAGAGATGGAATTACCTCAAGAAAGAGACGGCATGAGCACATAGATAGCAACTGGGTATGACCGGAAAGGCTGGTTTTTGAACAATAAACAGTACAATAAGGGGAAAAAATGGCATCTCTCTCTCTCTCTCCCCGTCTCTCTCTGACTTGACTTTCCTTTTACCTGACATGGCCACATGTAGTGATGTCAAATTTTTACAAAACAGAAACAACACAAGCACAGTGACAAGCTTTCCATTTCAAAAGAGATTTTGAAGGCTTAAAAAAATCGAAAAAACCTTGGTAGATTCTCCTAATAATTCATGAAAAGTTGAGTTAATCGAAGAACATTAAGTGGGTATGTAGAATTCGACCAGTCTAGTTAGACAAATTTGATGGGTTTGTACGATGTAACCTCCAAGTTCATTTGACAAAACAAAATAAAAAAGAAAAGCAATTAAAGAACTATGATAATATATTATGTCTACAATTAAATGTTTTTATTAAGGAGAATCTAATTTTAATGTGTGTGTGTGTGTGTGTGTGTGTGTGTGTGTGAGAGAGAGAGAGAGAGAGAGAGAGAGAGAGAGAGAATTGTTATAGAAAGTCGCGGGGGGGGGGGATGAATGAGGAGGAAAAGAAGGGGGTTAATGTCTTAAATTTTTAATGTCAAATCACTTGTTTGCATTTATAATTTGGTTGCCTATACAATTTGACACCACAAACAACTCATCTGTTTCATCTGACCAGAAAATGACCTTATAATTCTTCTTTTTTTTTTTAAAATTTTAGCAAAGAATAAATGTTATGAAATAATATATAAATAAATTTTACATATTAATTCATTTTAATATAATTAAAATATTTTTACTTAATTTAAAAAATATTTTAATAATTTACAGTTATTCAAATTTAAAGATTTTAAATATTTTATTAATATAAATTATTATTTAAAATTCAATTTATATATTATTTTACTATACAATGATATTATTATTGTTATTATTTTCTCTTTGTAAAAAGATTGTGTGACACCAAAAAGTCCCTCCATTTGCCAACCCATCAAATCTCTCTCTCTCTCTCTCTCTCTCTCAATTCATGGTTTGGTGTTTTGGTGGTGGGTTTTTGATTCCTAAGTTGTTGGGTTTGACAGGTGTTTAGCCAAAGGTTTTGGCTTTACTTTGTTTTTGACATTAAATATAAATATAAATATATATTCTATTTCAATTCAAAGCTAGTTTGCATTTAAAGTTCGAGATGCCATAAAGCGCGTGTCAATCACGCGTCAATCCAATGCCTATAAGTTGTAGGAAAACCGAATTACATTAATCCCAAAATTTAAAATCAATCATTTAAAAGATAAATATAAAATAAAAAAAAAACACACATACATAATCCAAATACATTTATAAGACGAAAAATGATGATTTAACTTATTCTAATTCTCATACGTCATTCATTTTTATTCAAAATCATCTCTTCAATTAATCTACTAACTATCATATCTTTACGAATATATTATATTTAAGTTTTTAATGATCTATTTCGTCATTTTATTAAGTCTCATATATTTAAACTCTCAATTTTCCTAACTGATATATATTTGGGTTTTCGTTACGCATACCGAAACTACCTTAAACAATACTCTTATATTTTATTTACAATTGAACTCACTCCTAATTTACTGCATATTTCTTCATTTTTAATCATATCTTTCCTAATTTTACCACACATTCACCTTAGTATTTTCATCTCAATTACAACCATTTTCTACTCTTGTTTTTATTTAATGACCAAACATTCGGTGTCATATAGTAATACAGGTCTTACTGTCGCTCTATAAAACTTTCTCTTCAGATAGAGTGGTATCATGCGATCACAAAGAATTTCAAATGCTCTTCTTCATCTCATCCAACCCGCTTGGATTCTATAATTTACATCCATATCTATGTTACCGTCAATCTGGATAATGGACCTGAGATATCTAAAACATTCACTTTTTGTACTTCATGTCCTTCTAACCTAATTATTTTTTTATCGTTCTGATGACTATCACTGAATGTGTATTTCATGTATTCTGTTTTAGATCTGTTCAATCTGAATTCTCTGATCTCTAATGTGTCCTTCCATAACTCCAATTTAGTACTAATATCCTCTTTAATTTTATCTATCAATACTATATTATCTGCAAAAAGTATACACCATGGTATTTCATTTTAAATGCTCTTTGTGATTTCATTTATCATTATTACAAATAGAATTGGACTTAATGCCGATCTCTAGTGGAGTTTAATATTTATTAGAAAGTTATTACTTACCCCTCGTAAATCTTACATTAGTGAAACTCTATCATATATATTTTTAATAAGATTGATATATCTGATGAAAATCTCATTTTTCATCGACGCCCACCACAATATATCTCTTGACATCCTATCATACATTTTTTTTTCTAAATCAATAAATACCATATGTAAATTTCTCTTCTGTGTCTCAAATGTCTCTATCAAATTTTTTAGTAAG
Source organism: Dillenia turbinata (assembly GCA_037126225.1). Lineage (NCBI taxonomy): Eukaryota > Viridiplantae > Streptophyta > Magnoliopsida > Dilleniales > Dilleniaceae > Dillenia > Dillenia turbinata. Next base: position 19,893,831 of record JBAMMX010000025.1, read on the forward strand.
TGGATTGTTTCGATAGTGGATTTTTCTGACATAAATTCAAATTGATTATTAGACACGTTTATCTCCAATTTCAGTCTATGCTCAATCACTCTTTCCCACGATTTCATAGTATGACTCATAAATTTAATTTTCATATAATTAGAGTAGTATTGTATATTCTATTTATTCTTATATAATGGTATAAGTGTACTTTCCCTCCATATTTTGAACATGTTCTTAGTTTGCCAAATTTTGTTTAAAATGTCTATTAACATTGATATCCCGACATCTCTCAAACATTTTTAATTCTCAAATGGGGGTATCATCGGATTCTAAGACTTTATTATTTTTAATTCTTTTAAATTTTTTTTTTTATTTTATGAAAACAAATTTTATATTTGAAATCTCTATTGATCTCTTTTACAGGTATCATGATATTATCAATATCTTTTGTACCCTCAACGTTGAACAGATTATCAAAATAGTCCCTCAAATACTTTCTTATATTCTCATCCTACACAAATGTACAATTAGTTTCACTCTTGATGTATCTAATACTATTTAAATTTTTTCCATTTCTCTTATTTAATTGGACGATTTTATAAATCTTTTTCTCTCCATTTTTTATTTCTAATTTCTTATATAATTCATTATACACCTTATTTTTTATTTTTTGGATATTTTTTTTCACTTTTTTTTTGTATTTTTGTATAATTCAAATGTCTCATTATTTTTCCTATTTTTAATATTTCTATAACACTCCTATTTTATTCATATAACAATTAGAATTTCCTCATTCCACCACATGACTCATTGCCTATTGGAGTCCGCCCTCTAAATACACCAAGAACCTCCCTACCTATATTTTTAATATTATTAGATATTTTTACCCACATAGTTTTTGAATCATCATTAGTCGGTCAAGTTGATTCTTACATTAATTTTTCTCTAAAAATTGTTATTTTTTTTCTTTCAATTTCTACCACTTAATTCTTGACTCTACCAACGGACGATATTCCTTTTGCATTTTAGGCACACACGCATCTATAACTAAAAGTCTATGCTGAATTGTTACACTCTCTCCCGATATAATTTTACAATCTTTATAAGTCATTTTGTCGCTTTATCTAGTGAGAAAGATATCTATTTGACTAATATTCAACCCATTTTTTTATATAACTACGTGCGACTTTCTTTTTTTTTTTAAAAAAAATGTTTATGAGTATTAGATCAAATGTTATAGTAAACTCTAGAATGATTTCTCCTGCCTCACTCTTACTACTAAAACCAAAATTTTTATGCACAGTTTTAAATCGTTCATTATTCTTTCCTACATGTCCATTAAGATTTTCACCAATAAACAATTTTTCTGTACTAGGTATAGTATGTATAAATTTATTTAAATTTTTTCAAAATTGTTTTTTACTAATTGCATCTATAACTATTTGGGGTGCATATACGCTAACTATATTAATTATATTTTTTCTATTAACCATCTTGACAAGTAAAATTCTATCTCCCTTTTTTTTATCTCCACTGTATTCTCATATAGGTCTTTATAAATAATTATTCCTATACCATTTCTAATTTTATTCCTATCTATATACCAAAGTTTATACCTATAAGATTTAATTATTCTAGTTTTCTCCCCTATCCACTTAGTTTCTTATAAACACAAAATTTTAATCTTTTTTCTATTTATTATTTCCTTTATCTCTCCTAATTTATTAGTTAAAATCTTATATTTCAAGTATTTAGACGAATCTTATTTTCATTATCTCTCAATTTATAGACTTATTTATTAAAAAAAATAATTTTGAATTTAGGTCGAATGTCCTTCAAAATACCAAACTATCAAAAGTAGTCAAATAATAATAAAATTTTCAATTTAATTTTGAAATTTGCTTATCTTGTTTGGAGAAGAACCCTAGATCAAATGAACCAAAGATTGAATGAATAAAAATTCTTCCCCTTTATGTTCATTTTTTTATGCCTTTTTTTAACTTGCCATTATCACTCATCTTTTGTAACATATGAAAGATGAAAAGTTAATTTATTGGATTTAATAAATTAAAATAGGAAAGTATTGAATAAACTAATTAATCAAAACATGTATGCACAAAGCGTCGGCAAACTGTTCGCATTTAGATATGCATTTTTTTAGTAGTTTTTCGTTATTAACAAAAAATCATATAAATTATATTCATATTTTTCTTATCTAAAAATAATTGATTCTCATGGTGAGAATCGAGTTTCAAATTATCTGTAAAATCATATAATTTTGTGAAATAAAATTTAAATTTTTAATATAATATTAAAAATACCGCTCAATTAATTTTGATGAATATTTATGAGGCATTGAGGAATACTTTCTTTTTTTCTATGTTCTAAGAGAGTAAAATTCACTAACGATCTATAGATTTAGTAATACGATACTAAACTCTTTTAATTAAAATTTTGATTTATCATCTTAAAAATAGAAATATAGATATTGAGAGAGTTAACATTTAAATTAAGTTTTATAATTATTCAAATGAGATTAATTATATTTTTAAACATTGATTAAAAAAAAGGAAAAGCTCAAGCAGAGAACAAGAAGCAATGGTAACAAGAGGAGAAAAATATTAAATTAAAAAGGATTTGCCGATTTGGGATGGAATCAGAGCGTGTGTTGCACGGATTGGTAGGGCAGTAAGAGGGAAGATCCCCCGGGGGGGGGGGGGGTTTAGTGAATGATGATGCCTAAAGATTTGTCAACTGATAATTCGTGCTTTTGAGGGGACGGAGTAGACGTGATGTTCACGTGTTTTTGTCCACGGTTGGTTGGCATGGCGATCGTGGCGTTTCATTGCCTTTTGTGCATTGTGGGCCCAAACACGGCCCAGGCACCCTTTTCGATCCAAATCAATCTAAATTGATTAATTTAATTTAAATATTTAAATATAATTCAAAAAAATCTTCGTAATATAATATTTTTTATTTTTAAATTTTAAATTTAAAATTTGATTGAATGGTATAATATTTTTATTTATTAAATCAACTGTCCGTTAATAAAACTTATATCCCCAATTCTCTCAAGTTCATGCATCCATGGTAATTTATAGGGAAATTGAGTTTCAGTATTAAATTATTATTATTGATTACTTAAATTTTGTGTATTAATTATAATCAAGTTTGTTTTTATTTTCAAATATATCAAGGTGAAATAGAGTCTTATTATAAGAAGAAATACAAAATTTGAATAATCTACTACCCAGTTTGACTAGATAATTTAAATCACACTAAAGATGGATTTGGTATTCTATTTTATTTTGTTAGAAAATATTATGTTTTAAAATTAAATCAATTGTTAGATAATATTATATATTAAAAAATATCAATAATTGATTTGATTTGAAAATATTTGAGTTTTTTTTTTCCTTTTTTTTATCTTTATGTTTTCATATTCTCAAGAATTAGTTTTCTATATAAAATCAATCTATTATAATAGTTTATCGAAATGATGGGTTATTAGAGTTTTATATTTTATATTGTTTTCTCATATTCTAAATTATTTACCATCAGGGCCATCAATTTCTAGTGTTCTTTCTATTATGATCTCCTTCCGAGTCGTTGCTTTTATTATAGAATTGGTAGCGTTAATGAAATCCAATAATCTCTTGTGGTGTATATCATGTTTGATTTTTCAAATGCTTTTGACAATCCCTTGGTATATAACCTCTTTGATCCTTCAAATAATCTGCATGATCAATTTGATATTTTCAAATTTAAGATATGACAATTTTATGATATTAATATCATCGAATTTAATTTTCAAATTATTAACTAAGCATCCCAAGTGGATGATTTCCGATATACTCAATATAAATTCTCTATTATATATGCATATTCTAACTAATTAACACTATATATCCAATAATACAAAACTCTTGAGTTATAAAAAGTTTTATTTATGGTATATCAAAGTATATTACTCTTGTTTCGAAAATTTATTCACGTATACTCAAAATCAAGAGCACACGAGCCATATATAGTAGTTGAGTATAGGTTTCCATACATTTTAAAAAAATCACTTTATATATTCTGTTTAGTACTAATTAGCTATATCGACTAATATTGAGTCTAAATTATTGCCCAAAAATCATGGTAGAACCATTCATAATTCATAAGAGACTCTAAATTTATGTCTCTCAGGGACAACTCAAGTGGTAGAGTTTCTTCATTTCCATCATTCTTTTCTCAGTTCAATTTCATTTGATTGTATCTCCTTATAAAAAAAACTCTAAATTTATAGTTTAAACAGAAGAAAATATTCAATTTTATCAATCAATAATAAATTTTACTTTAAAATAATGTAATCATGATTTATATCTAATATATACAACGCTAATACGAGTATATATATCATTCATACGCTTTGTACCAGTGAACTTATTATATGCACAAGTGTATAAAATACAACAAAATAACAATAATATGTTATATCATTCAATTGAAAGAAATGCATAAAAATGTAAAAAAAAAAAAAAAAAAAAAACACAAAATGTTTTGAGTACATACATAAAAATCGCAAAAAAAAAATAAAAATAAAAATGAAATGGCACTAATTGCAACAACTTTGAGAACCCAAACCTATTCGTGGAGTTGGGAAAGAGATTATAACCATTAAGTTGTCATTACGGGACATAAATCAGAATTGATGAAAAAGTTAAAAAAGATATCACGTGGTATGATAAAGTTACCAACGTATAGTTGGTTTAATGAAAAGAATATCAGATTTTTTAATCAAAACTCAAATTCGAATTTTGAAAATGAAAAAAATTATATTAAGAGAGTTTCCTCTTAAAAAGGGGTCTGATCGCGGTTTAAATCGAATTAGTTGGAGTATGGATCTGGATATTGGTTGGTGGAAAAATATTTCATGACAAAAAAAAAAAGATATGATAAGGTTTGAAGGTTTGAAAGGTCTAATACGTTGTGATTGGGCCAAATTTAAATCCTACCATGGGATTGGTTGGGCAAATCACACTAACAACCACAAGCTTCCATTGGATGACCACCCTAATAATGCACTTCATACCAAAAGCCTGAAAAACGAATTTTTGCCAAGACATTTATCAAATCCAGTTGGGGGAGGATCATTGGATTTGAAGATATAGAACATATTGTTATATAAGTTTGCTATGGTATTAATTTGAACTCAGCATTTGTCTCTCTCCATCAAAAAGCAAGAGTAATGGAGAAGCATTAAGGAAGATATTCATGAGTCAATGGCAAAAATCCTAGGATTCCTTACTTGCCTGAGTTTCAAATATTCAGCCCCTAATTTGGGCCCTTCTTTCTTCCTTCTTGGTCATGCCTGTCTTTGTCTTTTCCATTTTTTTTTTTAAATTGCAAATGAAACAGGTGGACAATAAGTGAGTGGGCCTTCTGGAATGAAGCCCCCAACGATGCAGGCAAGAAATATGGATAGGCCAACTAAATAAAATACTACCTCCATATGTGCTGTGCTGTGCTTTGATAGAGAATACTTTAAGTTTGTTGGTTTAATAGTTAAGAGTATCAGTCTCTTAAATAATTTTTAAATTTAAAATTTAAAAATTAATTGTATTAAAGTTTTTTTTTTAAAATTAAATTCGATAATACTTAGTTTAAACTAGTTAAAATATGATTTTGAATACCGATTAATTATATTTTTTTATATTATTTATATAAATAACCGGTTTATGGATGATTGATCTTGGAGTAGCCGTGTACAAGTACAATACAAATGGGTGAAATTTTAATTGTAACTCTGTTGTTCAATGGTACCAGAAATTTAAATTTTTTTAGTAGACGAGACAAAAATAAAAAAATTAAATTGATGATATATCATTATTCATTACCGTGGTGGTGTGCATGCAATTCTATTTTACCAGACCATCGCTCTGCTCTTTAATCCCAACCGCGGTATTCTTGCAAGTCACGGCTACATAGAGAGAGAGAACTTCTTTGGAAGGAATCCAATGTTGAGCGTTCGAGTTTGAGATTTTGTGCCCAAATTGATGAAATTAAGGATTTTGTGTCCAGAGATAGAGAGAGAGAGAGAGAGAGAGAGTATGTCCCAGGGGACAACCCGGTGGCAGAAGTTCCCCTCCCTCCTCCCTCCTCCCCCGACCCTATGATCGGGGTTGAAAAAAGGGAGAGAGAATGTATGGTTTGGAGATTGAAGGGGGTGCGTTCATAGGGAGGAGAGGGGACAAGACATCCCCTCATCTTGTTTGGATGTTAAAAAATTAATGAAGGGGAAGGGGAAGATAATGTATGTTTTTAAATTTCTATAAAATATAAGCATCTCCTCGGGGGATTGAGTTTTTGAAGAGATTCAATTTCTTCTACTTCCCTTCCCCCTCATTAAAGACAAAACTCCCAAACACAAATACGAGGATATGTAACCTCTTCTCCTCTCTCCCTTTCCCTCCAATCTCCTCTTTCCAAACAACACAGGTTGTAAGATGTTCTCTTTTTGTACTTAGGGTAACATTTGACTCCTTTTCGTTGTATAATCTGCACCCTTTTATGAGAAAAATTTAGTCCTCTTTAGTCACTGGTTGGAAGCATTGTATTCTTTTAAAGGACATTGCTTACATTATTACTTCCTAGGTGTGAATTTAAGAAAATCTTATACACACAAACTTATTGTAATGAGGTACCTTCACTTAGCGATTTCAGAATTAGTTTATGGATCCAACTTATTGTGATTTGGCACTTATTTTACATGGTCTCTTCACTTTGCCTAGGCGTATCTCCGTGGACTAAACAGGATGCCTTATTTTAGTGGACAAGTTTGCTGAAATGACATGCATATTACTGACCAACACATACCCGCACCCACGTCCATGTAACACAGGTCGGCACATGACCTGTCTTAAAGTTCTGATGATAATTTATAGATAACATGGTACCTATAAAGTTACACAAGTTTTCTTTAAGAACACCAAACTTCGGCCAATGAAACTTTTTGGTTTTGGTTTTGGGTATACATGTTTGTTTCCCTGTCAGTCATGGTTTTAGACTGGTGATCCAAGTTCAACTCAAATTAGCTAAAACTGTTCTGGTCTGATGCGAGGACTAATTCTCCCTCCAAACTTTCTGTTCCAAAACAGGCTTCTCTGATATTGCAGAAGCAATTTGTGCTTGAACCTGTCTGAATTTTGATAAATGCTTCATCACGACAGCTTAGGTTGGGGACACTACATTGGATATATCTACAACTCAATGTGACTTGTAAACATGGTCGAATCTGTTTTACTTCCATCAAGTGAGAGACTGAAAAACACGATAAATATTTTGAATCAAATTCCTACATCAGATCATAAGAGTATCAACATACAAGATAAGAAGAGGACATGGCTAACATTTTATAGAGGATGTGAGAGGGTAGACCATTTTGGCAAAAGGAATCGACCACCTGAGATGTTATCTGTTTGTCAATTTCACTTTCTCTTCCTGGAATGAATCTCTACTACCAGCTAAGTTGTTTAACTCAATGTGAAGTTTTAGAGGATGTTGTTCTTGTATAATAAAAGAATCTGAATGGATATTTGCATCTTATGTAATTTGTTTTGAACTTGCATAAGTACATCTACTGATTAGCCAATTTACAGAACTGATCAAGATTTGGATTTTCAATGGGAAATGCTATCAAATGTTTGGCAAAGAACAAAAGCAGTGGCTTTCAGTCTCTATGCATTGCCGTCAACAGACATGTAAGGTTCCTCTCATGTCATGATCATGTTTAAGGATGGTGTATCAAATTGCTGACTGTAACATAAAACTGAGCTAACTGAGACCATATTAATGCTGTTAGATTTATAGGTTTTATACCTGATTTCTATTTCTTTTCTCTCTCTTCCCCCCTCCAATTATTGTGAAAAGACAAGGACAAGAACAATCAGAGTACATATTGTTGCTGACTATATTATTGTCCATTAATCCTAGGAAATGATTCCTATTTCCATGATCTGCATTTCTTTGGGGTCAATATATTTGACACATATAACTTGCTGACATGAATTCTTAGTTGATCCTTGGAAGGTTGAGAAGTTCATCTTCTGCAGTAGCTCATGGTTTATGTGCTTGTGATTGGTTGTTGATACTAAAAATGTGATGAAGACAAGAATTCTATGACATAGATGAAGACTTGTCGGTAAAAAGAAATCTACTCATGCTGGGGGGAAGGAAGAAATTTTGCAGAGTAGCATTGGCAATAGGCATTATTTTTAGTTATGGAGCTTTCACTAGGCACCCTTTCAATGGGATATCATGGGGAGGCAATTATCATTTTTTCTAAGCATACCCTTTTAAGCAGCAGTAAGACCTTTGATTTAGTCATATGGGAATTCCTTATTAAGATTTTGTCTGCTTTTGTTTCCAAATAAGTATCTGACTTGGATTTCAAAGAGAAATATGGCTGCCAAATCTCTCTTGCTATTGTAGTTTTGTTGAGTTCTTTTTGGCACAGAATTTTGGCGACATTTGAATTTTTTATTTTTTCCTTATTCAAGTGGAGAGTGAGGAGTCTCAAACCCCGGTTGATTCTGGGGGCAGAGAGTGGTATTCGGCCAAGAGGGTGATAATAAACATGTAAATCCTTTTTCTTCCGTTCATGTCTTTCTGATGGAGTCCTTTTAGCTTATCTAAAGAAGGCTTGTGAAGGCCTTATGCTTTATCATATCCATGCAAGAATGTCGGTGATGATATTATGCATGCTAGTTGCTCAGCTGTTCAAACTGTGATTTCTTTTAATCAAAATTTTTCAGTCTCTGCCTAAATCTTGCAAAAATTAACATCTTCTGTTTGGACTCATCAGCACAATCTAAGGTTTGAACTCTTTCTGTTAGCTATTTTGCGGTGTCCTTAGGATCTGGTAGGTTGACTGCTCTAAAGAAACCCCTTTGCTTGTAACTTCAACTCACGGCTTCATTGTGTATAGAAAGTTATCATCATGTTGTGCTTATTCTGCCATGCCAAACATGAGCAAGCAAAACATAACCATGGGAGGAGAAAAACTATTGGGCCTTAGTTTGTTGGGAAAGGTTAAATTATGGGAGTGAAAGGGGCTTGGCATCAAAAGTTCATTTACTAGGAATCTGGCTTGAAATGTTGAGGACTTGAATATTTTGAGTTCTCTTTGAGTTGCTTAGATGAAGGAATTCCTTAAAATAGCAGTCTGTTGTGTGCAAGCATTTCTAACAATAGCTTTGGGGTAGACAAAAACATGACTTAGATATGAGGTTAATTGGAAGATAATTAAATTTTCCTTGGTAGAATAAGTGGTATCCTGATAAACCGCTCCTTCAGATTTAGTGTAAATGAATAATATATGATTCAGCCATTCATATAGATTCTCGAGATCTAGCTGTAGTGCAAGGAAGTAACTAGCCACTGCATCCTACGAGTTCTAATGCCTTGTCCGGAAGTCAAGTCTTTTTTTGGTGTTTGGTAATAAAATTAAGAGGATGATGACATAATGTGGAGTATGAGCACAGTTTGGAAGGTTGTACTTAGGATGCTTTACAATCAGGGGAAACATGAAAGAGATGTGGATTCATATAAGCTTCTCCAAAATCCTTAAAAAAAAAAATTCCTTCATGCATGGCTTTTTAAGCAATAAGCTAGCTATTCTGACTATTCTAAGAACTGGCAAAGGAAATGAAGAAGACAATTGGATCAAAACTTCCTGTTTCCTTAGTGGGAAGTAGGAAAAATAGATCTTCTAGTTTAAAGTTTTATATTCTAACAAGGTGTAGGGAATCAATTGTGATGTATTTCTGCGGTAACATTTAGTTTTCTAAAATGTTCCTGAATACCTTATGTGTTTTTTAGGGCTTCAAATTAACTGACAGAAGAAAGAGGGAAAAAGAAACTTCATACCAATATCAGGGATTGGATGTTGTTTGTGCATTTGCCACATATGATGTTAGAAAGGAATAGCAGGCTTCATCTAAACGATTCCTCTTAGTATTATCTAGGTCATTAGCCACATATGGTTGGGTTGGTTAAAGGTGTTCCTTTCCTTCTGTAGAATGAATTTCAATGATTCAGGCCATTCATTGAATGGATTTGCACACTAGGCTGGTCGACTTGAAATAATTTCTTCCTAATCTTCTAAAAAATCCCTTGACATTTTTCCCTAAGCTTTCCTTTTTCTCCTTGTTGAAATGCTTCTAAACAGGTGATCTTCTCCAATGTGGTTAATGTTGATTATGCTAATTTAGTGCATTCTTTTCGATCAAAACAATAGAGCTCAATCTTCATATATGCACTCCAAGATTGTGACTGCTGAGTTGCTCCGCTTTTTGTTCACCATTCAATCATTTGAATATTGGCTGCAATTCTGGGCTTGATCATGTTGCATCCTCAGATTAGCTATATCGAGAAACATCATGTTATAGTGATTACATAAGTGCAACTTCGGTATGGTTCTATTTAATCTGTGACAAGAAGCATTGCATTTGTGTTGTGTGGTTACAGAATTCAGTAGTTTCTCTGTTTATCAATTTGACCTATTTATCAGAAACCTTACATGTTTCAGTGCAGATACTGCGAAAACCACGCTTTCCAGTGAAGACCTTGAGCTGTTAAGACCCCTTCTTGTGAGTTACCAGAATCTTTAAAATTTAAGCTTGTTTTCATTTGTATAGTCCTCTGATACTTAAAGATTAATGCTTCAGTTGGATGACACAACTCGAAGTCTAAAGCAGGTCCTCTGTAAGAACTCTACTACCTCAACTATTCTATTTTGCACTCTTTTGTTGATTGTCTAATTTTTGAGCTCTCCTCAACTGCCCAAAGCTGGTTCCAGCTTTCTTCCTGCAGAAGGTTGGTCATGGAGGATTCCCGTTGCCATCCTTATGATTCTCGGAGCAGTTGGGGTGCTGATTTTGTTGATTGTTGTCGGTGCAGTTATATGATAGCCACACCCGGCCAAAAAGTTCCACAAAGATTATATTTGCTGATGTATGAGATGGCATATATTAGAAGGAAAGCCGGTGATATAAGTATCTGTTGTATCAAATCAGTGAAAGCTTCCTCAAAAGCATGTAATGAATAGGTTATATGATCAATTTGTGGGAAAATTGAAGTGCCTGAAACTTGTTTTTGCCTGTTGCAAGATTTGTACAAAACACTGGCCTTCTCCATATTAATACCTTTTGCAGGGGGGAGAGAAAGAGAGAGAGAGAGAGAGAGAGAGAGACCCACAAGTGAGACATGCTACCAAATAATGAAATGCGGAAAGGGTGTCTTAAGACATAAGGTATATTTGTTTGAACCGAACACAGAAAAAGTGAGTTGAGAAGGTATTGGAGAATGATTGAAGAGGCTTTGTTTCCTACAACTGAAAAGACACGGTACTAAGAGAAAATTCTTTTACCATATTGCCTATTATGTTGTTTTACAGAGGGAGTGGTCATGTGTTAGTGTTGTGACAAATACTTCATTCTTGTCTAAGCAAAGCAGCAGGTTCTCTCTCTCTTTCTCTATTTCACTTGTTCCTCTCACCTACCATGAATCACACCCATTTGTTCAAATGGGGTGGCTGCAGTCTCTCTTCTCTCCGCTGAAGAAGCTGTGGCTCCGTGTGCATTCAGCTCATAAGAAGGGTAATCTCACACAACTTTTCGATCTTCTTCTTCTTCTTGAATTTGAATTTCTTTTCTTGGATCATCTTTCTAAAACTTCCACTTGGTGAAGCTTTCTTATGCAATCATCACCCATCAATTTACTTGATGCTCTTCTAATCCAAAATCGTTTTGAAATCTGTAAATTTCGTTATGACGTTTTTCTAATTTTCATAGTAATGGTATGACTCTTAACCTGATTCAGGGAAAGGTCTATACATTTTGTACGAGGATGTCAAGTCCTGCCAAGATGAAGATGTTCATGTCCTTTGGTCTATCCTTGTGGAGTCCCAAGCTCTTTCCTTGCCATCCACTCGTTGAAGATTCTCATCTCATACAGCAAGATAAAGGAACATTTATGGTTTCTTCTATCATTGTATACAATAATAGTTTATTTAAATTCAATCTCTCTCTCTCTCTCTCTCTCTCTCGGTATTTGTGTGTATGTAATATATACTGTGGCTCCAAGTTATAATGACTCCTTTTGGTAGGTTTCGTTTGGCTTCAAACTTGAGAAGTATTTGTTTCTTTTCCGGTCCCTCACAGTTGCATTTTCCTATTCTTGGTGGTTGGTTTGGTTTGATAGTTTTTGCTTCTTTTCTTTTTTCTTTTTGGGTGAAATTTTTGCTTCCTTTCATATGCAAAAAACACTCTTGATTTATTATTATTTTTTTTTGACACACACACACACACACGAGGGATTCAAACTCGAAACTCTAAGAAAAAAAGGGATAATATCAATTAAGTTATAACTCATTAGCATCTTGATCTTTAATTAGTCACAAGTATAATAGATTTTGAGTGTTGACTCGACCCAGATGATGTTTGTCTTTGAGACTAAGCATTGCATTACATCAATGTTACATTCGGCTATTTCAACAAGCTTGATGGTTAAAGAAGCCAAAGCAAAATCCACAATATGTTAAATCTTCAAATCTCAAATGCAATCGGTAGGTATGCATAATTTTCCCATAAAATTATCTTCTTAATTTGATTAGTTGTAAAAATAATTTTGTCCGAAAGACAGTAATTTTGATAGATCAAACATTTTATAATAAATGAATTCATATATGTTTATAAAAAAAAGGTTATACCCATTGTGTATTTTATCTCTGACTCAATCCCAAAAAGAGATAAGAGGAACATTTTGTTAAATTGAAATGTTATATTCTAGGGTTAGGTTGGAGTTAGGATTTTCATTTATATGCCCTAATCGTAAGTTTAAAAGATAGTTGCACCCCATTTCTTGCTACCCCTTTTACTTCTTCATTACTCCAATGATATATATCTTATTACTTTGTTGTGATTGGTTTGTGTTCAGTAGTGGATTCAGAATCCGAGAATAGTAGGGGTAAAATATTTTTATAAAATAGTATAACGATCTTAATGAGTCGACTGATGATTTTATTAAGGACGATATCTTAGATTGAAGTAAAAATAATATTTATTTAATATATAAAAATTAATAAAATTATTTTCATCTTAATTTTTTACTCTTCTTGTGTAGTTCCGCCACTGTTTGTGTTGCTCATTAGCATTCTAATATGGAAACCATGAAGAACAATATTTTCTTTAAATAAAAAAGTTTCATTTTTTAGTAAAAAAGAGTAAAAAATCGTGAGTTAGTTTTGGCAGTTATTATTACAAGTTACTTTTGGGGAACTTTTACTTGATTTGACTTAATTTTCTCTATTTTTTTAATTTATTTAATTTTTAATATTTTGTAATGAAATTAAAAAAATTAATTTAAAATCTATAAAATTTTGTAAATAAAAATAAAAAATATAAACATACTCCTTTCAATAATTTTCTATATTATGTTCTGGCTCAAAATTAACTAAGATGATGTTTGGGACAGTTTTTTTTCTTCTTATCTTTTCCTTTCCAGGAGATATAAAAATTAATAGCTTTTAAAAAAAAGTTAAAAATTGTTTGATTTTTTTTTTTTACTTTTAAAATGAAGTTAAAACTTAAAATTTATTTTTTTTTATTTTTTTACTTTTTTATTTTTGAGGTAAAGTTAAAAGTTAAAAGTTAAAGGGTATATTTGAAATTTTGTATCATTTAAGTGAGTATATTAATGGAATAATAATAATTATGTGAAAAAAAAATAAAAAAGCTGGAGTATTAAAAAAAAGGAGAAGCAAAAGATCCTCCTAGGAACTTTTTCCTAAAACTCCTTTTTGAATTTTTTTTCATAAAAAAAATTTTTTTTAAAGAGTTTAAAAAGTAGTATTTGATAGAGTTTTTTCTTATAAGGAGAAGAGAAATCGAAAAAAAAATCCTGAACACTAAATTTGACTTTTAATTCAGTAGAAAACTTGTAGATTTAGATTTACACAATTAGAGTAACTTGCCTAAGTACAACTATCAAAACAAATTAAAATCATTTTTGAAATAAATTATATATATTCAATAATTTGTTTGGACTCGATTAAAGTTGGTTTTAATCGGACTCGTTCTTAAGTATAAAATTTTTCTATTTCTTTATATATATAATTTGAATTCGAGATATCGATATTCAATTACTAAACAAATTAATGTTACTAAATTTGAATTATTATTAACGTTGAAAGTTGCTTTCTTAAATAAAAGTTATTAAATATACTTACTATCAGATTGAGTTCACTTGTAAAACTAAATGTAATTATAACTCTCTCGACAAACAACTAAAAATGGTATCGATCACGACCACTATACACATACAAGACTTTAGTTCAAAATAGATTCCTAGGAGCCAAAATATATAATAGGGAAAAACCTCTTACCTTACCTTATGTTATTTATAGGTGGTTGGTAATTATTATTATTATTATTATTATTATTATTATTATTATTTGTGGTGATTGGGATATGTGATCTATTGTTCCTATCAATATCTAGTTGGTTTAATAATTGAATACTAACATTTTTTAAATAAATTTTGAATTTAAGTTTTGTATACGAAAAAACAAATACATAAGAGTTTTACTCCTTAAAAATTTAAATTAATTTAAATCAGATTTAGTCATATATAAAATAATTATCAGGTATTAGCTATTTATATATAAAAACAAAACCGTCAAGATTTGGAAAAACCACATAGTGTGTGAGTTTTTGAAAAATTTGTACTTGTGTATGTCAAAAATAGAAAAGGAAGAAAATGATTTTTTTTTTTTTGGAATTTCAACTTAATACATTGCAATTTTTACAACAATTTCTTCTCAATTTTATTTTTTCTTGGTTTTTGATAATGAATCTAAAACTAACTACAAACTAGACATGGAATCGGGCTGGGTAAGGCCGGGTTGGTCTGGTTCACTGTCGGTTTCTGGAATCGCGGGTCGGGCTGATAGCGGTTTCTAGACCAGTTCGGTCCGGGTCAGGCCGGTTCCAAATTTTTTTTAAGTGGAGCCGGCTCGGCCCGGTGAACTAGAATCTGCATGCCAGTTTAGGAAGGGCCGGCTTGGGTTCGGTTCCAACCAGAATTTTTTTTTGCCTTTTTTTGCTCTATCTTTTTGGAACTAGCGGGCTGGTTCCGGGCCTGGGCCTGTTCCATGCCGATTTCGGGTCGAGCCAGACCGGTTTCCAGTTTCAAAAAGTGTTGAACCGGCCCGGCCCGGTTTGGTTACTGTTCATCCAGGTCCAGTTCACGGGACGGGCTTTTCGGGGCCGACTGGATCGGTTTCCGGGTCCAAATCGGTCTGGTGACATATCTACTACAAACTTTAGGTCTTTCTCGAGAGATTAAAAAAATTATTAGCGTTATTCAAATTGAGGACAGTAGCAATCAAAATATCAAAATTTGTTATGGTATAATTTTGTCGGTATAAATAATTAAAAAATTATTTATTTTTTATAATTAACATTACATTCATAAAAGAATTGAAGAATAGATTACACGAGTTGAATTTTTGAGGAAATAGTTTGATTTTGAACTTACTCTATTTGCATATTTTTTTACAAGTTAAAGTTGAGTCAAATCAAAGAAATTTATCTGCTTAATACATAATAAAGAAATATATAAAATCCCAACTTTCATAGTTAAAAATAAAATAATAGTCAAAGTACTTGATTAGTTATATTAGTGTTATGTTTAAAAAATATTTTTTTATTATTATTTTATAACACTTAAAATTGCTCTCTAAGATAATCGTTAAGTGTAGATTTATACAATAATTTTGATCTGTCATTGCACTGAAACCCTTATCTACAAATGCAATATATATATATATATATATATATATGAATTGATGTGACCAGTTAAATATAAACTTCAAATTAAGATTTAATTATATTTCTAATTAAAAATTAGAATTTTCATTACCCAAAAACAAATAAAAAAAAAAGAAAAAGAAGAACCTAAGCATGGATTGATAAATGATGAGTGATGCCTTATGGTCCTGATGATTGGGTCGGACCGATCCAAATTCGGCTCCTTTTAAAGGGTTAAGTTTGTTCTTTTTGAACTCGAGCCGAGTTTGAATCCTTTTTTAAGATCATTTTAATCATTTTAATATATAACTTTTAATGTAATTTTTTAATTTTTTTATAATATTGTTATTATTAATTTTTATTATAGTGTGTAATTTTTAATTTGACATAATGGTATTTGTTTTATATTTTATTTTAAATAATTTATATATTTTTATTTTGTATTTATTATACTATAAAATGAATTTAAAATATAAAAATAAAATTATATAATCAAAAAATAATAATAAAAAAATTATATTTCGGATCAATTCCGACTATGGATCTGAGATATTTCTAATTTTTCGGAATTAGCTTGAGTTTTGATTTCTTAAGTTTTTTTGAGTCTAAAACTCGACTCAAAAAGTATGATTACCACACCTACAGACGGTGGCATATGAAGACAAATAATCAGTGCTCATTCCTACAACCGCAACACTTAACGGCACAAAATTCGTAATCTCATTCGTGTTGTGGGGTGGGCCGATTGTCGTTAGTGGGAAACCAGAACGTGTCTCTCTCTAAACAGCCCAAAATATAGGGAAAGGAATTAAACAAAGTTGTAGTGAGAGAATCCTTAGCTACTCTCTAAGCTCAGCGTTCAGTCAAAACTCTCTCTCCTCGCATCTCCTCCATTTTAGATACCTCCCCCTTTTTCCCCTCTTTTTTGTCGTACAATTTGACACTTTCCACAGAGAGAGAGTGAGAAGACTGGGATGGCTTCTTCCCTTTCTTTCACGGCGACTTCGGCCGCCGGAACCGGAAGCGGATTTGCCGGAGTTATGTTCTTCGGTGGTCGTCGCCCAATTTCATGTTTTAGGATTAGGAGGAGGTTTGATTTGGTTGTCAAGGCTTCTTTGGATGCTAAGGTTTCTGACATGAGCGTTAATGGTATTTTAATTCTCTCTCTCTCTCTCTCTCTATATATATATATATATATAGATATACATATATATTATCTAATTGTTAATATAATTTGAATTTTTAGGGTTTACTGAGTTTTAAATTGGATGATAATTCTAGCAATTCATTGAAATTAACTTGAATTTGGGGAACTTGAAGTCGCGGATCAATGATATGTTTAATTGTACCGCTCTGTCTCTCTGTCTCGCTCTAAAAGCTATCCGACTTATTTTAATTCATCTTGTTTTAGGTTATGTATATGTTCAATCATTACTGTTGTTTAGTGCTAGTTAGATTGAGAATTTTATATTTAATCAACCTCTAGCGTTTACGATTGTTCATTCCTGAGTATATTATGTGGTGCCATACAACCAATTGCTCCAAAATGAAGTTGTTGTTATTATTACTATTATTATTTTGTGTATGTTTTGTGGGCTTAGTATAATTGTATATTTCCAACCTACTACTGGTTAAATTGGCTTACGAGGGAAAACCCAAAAACTAGTGGCTGAGATTCCCATCCCCCTCCCCGTCCCCAAAAAAGGAAAAACAAAGACCCTAATACTTAATGGAAGTTCTTTCAATAACAGGGGAGTCAGTGAAGCCAATTATGCACATTATTGGTTACTTAGTTGTGTTAGCCACGTATTCCATAAAGTATAATGTAGTGTTCTTGGGATTACTTTGCAGCTCCGAAAGGGTTATTTCCACCAGAACCAGAACATTATAGGGGACCAAAATTGAAAGTGGCAATAATTGGAGCTGGGCTTGCGGGCATGTCAACTGCGGTAGAGCTTTTAGATCAGGGACACGAGGTTTGGCCCTTTATATTTCTTGTTTCTGATTAATATCTGCTCACCCTGCCACTTCTGATGATTGTAGGTGTTGGTCTCCCACAAGTAAACTGGTTCTAGAACCATTTCTAAATCAACAATTTCATTGGTTCAACTATAATAGAAATATCCCCTTTTTCTGTGATATTTTTTAGGATTATGTCTAGTAGTCTTCTTCCTACTAGATGTAGCATGGTATACTGTACTAGGATGGAGACTTATTTCTTTGAGATTTTTAAGAATTATGTGAAGCAGTCTTCTTCATACTAGATGTAGCATGGTACACTGTACTAGGATGGAGACTTATATTGAATTTGAATATGTCTGAGTACAGTCTTTTCTCTATTAATGTGAACATTGTCATATATGATACATGCTTACTAGAAATGATTGGGGGTGTGAATCTTGTTTGTGGAATTCCAAGCCACCACTGTGCAAGGCTCATGGATTACGCAACAAGTACTTCAACAATTATATTGACCTATTATGATGATTATTGTCTTAGGCACTGGTAATAATGTCATCACCATGCCACTTTGACTACCATAAACAACATGATTAACCCCACCATTGCCCCTTTTTTTGAATACCAACTTCCATATCCAGAGCCTAATTGCCTGCCACCTTTTCTGCTACGATTGGGGCTTAATTGCCTGGCGCCTTTTCTGCTACGATTGGGATCACACATTATGTTTTGTTGCCATAGGTGGATTATGTGATCGTTGTTGCTGCCATGAATATATTACTTAAACCTCCAGCAGTTTCTCGGGCCTTTCATATGAATGCCTCACCTGCAGAGTGCAAACATGGATTGTACCTCAGATAATAGATATTAAATTGCTGAGTAGTTTGGGCCGTTTCTTTCCTATTCCACCTAATTTAATTTGCTAAACCCATGCTAGTGTTTTGTCAAGGAGTCATGCCTGCGGCTGCAACCATATTTATAATTTTGGAAGCTGGAATTGCAAGAAATTACTAAAACTTTTCATTGGAAATGCACCGAGATTTTAATAATTTGATTTATTTGCAGACGAAACCTCAAGCATGTAGTTCAATTAACTAAAATAAGTCACATGCACCCTCTAAATTGCTTGTTAAGTTCTCTCTCTCTCTCTCTCTGTGTCTTAAAAAAAAATGTGAAACTACATCATCCATGTTATTGGTTTTTTCAGGTAGATATATATGATTCAAAGTCCTTCATTGGTGGAAAAGTGGGCTCATTTGTTGACAAACGCGGAAACCACATTGAAATGGGACTGCATGTATTCTTTGGTTGCTACAATAACCTCTTTCGTTTGATGAAAAAGGTGACACAACTTGTTTGATTGTACTAATATGACAGGATTTCTTATTAATAGCACCAATATCTTAAGTCTTTAACATAATGGTTGAATGCATGCTATGCAACATGATGTAATCAACTAAAGTAGGATATTTTTGTATTTATCAACTTAAGTACTTAAAAGATAATAAAAAGGTGACAGTTTATTCATGAGATCCTTTGTTGTCAATGCTACATTACTTACATTGACTCTGTTTTTTCATGAATGGGTAGTTTTAGGGAAAATTTAAAGTTGCATTTCTTGGTGATGGGATTGCGAACAAAGAGCTAAAACCTGCTGAGAAGAGGGAAAAATCATACATCATTAATGTTTCTGACTTGCACTAAATGACAAATTGTACAAAATGGTTTCTCAATTTCTCTGTCTTAGCTGTATGATAGAAGAATGGGGTTCAAGAAGGACCTTTCTAAGTGGATGTATTTTATCAGGATAGGAAGAAAATGAACTTAATAGGGATTATATATTATCTCACTTGTACATTGATACTGTATATTATTTTTCATTAGATGTCATGGCTAAACAGTGTTCCAAAAGCTCATGGCGTAGTCATGTTAGTTATCATCATAAAGCAGGCTGTTCTGTAGTTTTTTGTGGGTTAAGCATTGTCATAATTTTAATGCCTTTGCTTATTTGAGAGATTAGTGAATGGTGTAGAAATGCTGGCTCTTGTTCTGGGCTGCTCTAAGTTTACATGAGAAATGATTCATTTCCTTATTTGTAATAAAAACCTTTTTGTCTGTTGTGACTTCTGTGATGCATAACCATAAAATTACTATAAGATGGTCAATTTATTTCAAGCTCATGGCCTTTTTTTTCATGCATGCCTATGACATATAGGTTGGTGCAGATGAAAATCTACTTGTGAAGGACCACACACACACTTTTGTGAATAAAGGAGGCGAAATTGGTGGTATGGTTCATTCCTTTGTGTTAATAACTTGATCAAATTTCACCATAGCATATTGATGTTCTAAAGTTTGATATGCTCTTACTTGATTTGAATTGTAAGTATGTCTTACCCAAAATATTTTGCTTCATTTTTCTATGAATTCCAATGCAGAACTTGACTTTCGTTTTCCAATTGGAGCTCCATTACATGGAATTAATGCATTTTTGTCTACAAACCAACTTAAGGTAATTTTTGATGGGGCACACCAAAAAGCCCTCCACCTGTGATATCTTTTTTATCTCCCATCATGTGATAACAATAATTTTTTCTAGCACCCTTATTGCTTCATCAATGAACATTCTTCGGGAGAGATACTTAGAAAGCTGATTAAATGCATCGATCTTCCACAGTTAGGGTTGCATCTTATAAATTTTTCATATTGTCTTTTACACTAGAGCATTAATTAATATTCTTGAGTTATCAATCTTCTGATGTCTGCAATGAAATCATGTGCAAATTTATGGGAGAATATTAGACTTCCTACGGATTCTGACTCAGCTTGGAACCCAATTTATAGATCTTCTAAATCAAGTCAAAGTCTGTTACCCTAGTCCTTTGTATCTCAGTTGAAATATGTGCAATAGACTTAAAATGTTTCTTGGTTTATAGTAAATATTGATACTTAACGGTAACGAATCTCACATCCCATTATTTTTTTCTCAATCATGATTCATTTGAAATAGAATAACTCATTTATAAGTCTTGTGCTTTTTGTGTGACATATCTTTCTTTTGTTGAAGTGCAGACCTATGATAAAGCAAGAAATGCTGTTGCTCTTGCGCTAAGTCCAGTTGTACGGGCTCTTATAGATCCAGATGGAGCAATGATAGAGATACGGAACTTAGATTGTGTAAGAATGATAAATATGGCATAGTTCCTAGTTCTATTCCTTTTGTGTAATATGCATGCTTTGTTGATATACTCGAATGCGGCTTCTCTTTTTTCTGAAAGTTGCTGATATGCAGTCTATTTCCTACAGATAAGCTTCTCTGATTGGTTTTTGTCCAAAGGTGGCACACGCACCAGTATCGAGAGAATGTGGGATCCTGTAGCCTATGCTCTCGGGTTTATTGACTGCGATAACATAAGTGCTCGTTGTATGCTTACCATATTCTCATTGTTTGCCACTAAGACAGAGGCTTCCTTGCTGCGGATGCTTAAGGGTTCTCCAGATGTCTACTTAAGTGGTCCTATCAGAAAGTATATAACTGATAGAGGTGGCAGGTATAAGCTAAGCTTCAAACTAAAACATGACCTAATGAGCCAGCCGTTGCACTTAGTGAAGTGCTTGTTATGCCTTTTGTTTCAGATATAAGGTATAAATGTGTATCTTCTTCCATGTCATCTTCCTTTATTTGCTACAACAGGTTCCATCTCCGGTGGGGATGCAGAGAAATACTATATGAGAAATCTGCAGATGCAGACACCTATGTTACAGGAATTGCAATGTCAAAGGTAAATTGCTTATGCCTCAAGTTTGAAATGTAACCTTTTCACTCCATTGGTAGAATAAGCTTATGAAGAGATTGAGATTTCATTTATAAGAAAGTCTTTCCATATCAATCTTACTCTACTTAATTACACTGCATACAATCTTGAAACAAATGTGTCCAAGTACATTGTAATATCTTTGTGTTAAACTTATGATACCTATCTATCAATTCAGGCTACCAATAAGAAGATTGTCAAGGCAGATGTTTATGTTGCAGGTATGAAGATATAGCTTCCCCCTTTCCCCTTGTAACATTTGTGCATTTTCTTCGATATTCTGAGCTTCTAGAAATGTTGCAGCTTGTGATGTTCCCGGAATCAAAAGATTACTTCCATCACAGTGGAGAGAATGGGAATTTTTTGATAATATCTATGAGCTAGTTGGAGTACCTGTTATCACTGTGCAACTCAGATACAATGGTTGGGTTACAGAGTTACACGATCTAGAACGATCAAGGTGATTCTCTTGTTGTGGCTAGTGACTTCTCTGAAGATGATGTTTGTAATGTAAGATTTGGTGAAAAAGTTGAATCTTTATATTTTTTGAGTTTTGTAACTAGTACTGCTGATGGAATAGCAGCTATTGTTTGAAGACTTCTGACAAAGTGTTTCCACTTTGTTGTTGGCAGGCAACTAAAGAAAGCTGTAGGGTTGGATAACCTCCTTTATACCCCAGATGCCGATTTCTCTTGCTTTGCAGACCTTGCACTTACCTCACCAGAAGATTATTACATCGAGGGTCAAGGTTCATTGCTCCAGTAAGCAGCTTTTCTGTGTTGTACTTTGTCTGGCTGTGTTTAGACTGTTGCATATCATCAGTTGCCTCTACTTAATAGCATGGTTGATAGCCATCGAAAGATTCAATTGTTTCATTACATATATATAGGTTATTCTTCATTTTTTTTGTCCGCATTTACTTCACTAAGCATGCCTAACAGAGATTTTTCACTGAATCAAGACAGAAAATGATTCTAAACCATAAAGCCTTCCGTACAACCAAAAGATCCTTAACTCATACTTCCAAATAATACAACACTCCCAAACAAGACTGGAGCATATGCAATATGTCACACATGAGCTCAACATATATCAAAATAGATAGATTTTAAGATTTCACATGATTATAAAAGGATCGGGTACTATTCCGTATACAACTCGCAATTATCATCATAGTTTCCAAAACATGCATATAAATAAATAAATCATGGACCAAATTTCGTTAAAACATGAATAGTAAATGAAAGAGCAATTTTAATCGGTCATTTTCAAGCATCCCAGGTTTTGAAAACATTTTCACAAAAATAATTTATAAAAATTGTGATCAAGGCAAAACTCATGGATAAGCGAAAACATCTGTGTGTGGATAGGATATTTGCATGCGAATGTTTGGTCTTTAGGATGTGTTCTCTTGTATTTCACTTATTTTGGAAAAATTTATAGTTTGAACCAATTTATTTTGTTTGACATTTTGTTTTATTAATTTAGTTACATTGACTTGGAGTTTGAGAAATCTCGATGTAGTCTATTCATTTAATATGGTCAAATATTTGTTTTATAAAGTATTCTTTTTTTTTTTTCCGCTATTCGTTATAATATTTGTTTATATTCTAAGGTGTCTAGTTAGGCTGGTGATGGTGTTGGTCGGTTCAGTGACCCGCCGATGCTTTCTCGTAGGTAGCACCCTGGAGTAGGGGTGTTACAGTTGCATATCATCAGTTGCCTCCACTTAATAGCATGGTTGATAGCCATCGAAAGATTCAACTGTTTCATTCCATATATATAGGTTATTCTTCATGATTTTTGTCTGCATTTTACTTCACTAAGCACTCCTAACGGAGATTTTTCACTGAATCAAGACAGAAAATGATTCTGTATGCACCAATCCACTTTGCATCTTGGCTGCATGGCATTCTATTGTTTTCTCTCTTTCTTCCTTGTGTGCCTGAGCTCTTACACAGATTAATGTTGCCTCTCAGATGCGTGCTTACACCTGGTGATCCCTACATGCCTTTAACAAATGAAAAAATCATATACAGAGTTTCAAAGCAGGTGAGTAAATTCATCCTCACAATGAAGTCTTTCATTTTCACTACTATTTGGCAAACATTCCTTTTTGATCTTATTTGTTGAAGCCTATTGCAGAAAATAGTAGGGATAGTTTTGTCAATATAGCTGAGAGAATAATTGGAATGGGAAAATGGCCATCTTTTAAATCTTAGGATTAATTTAGATTATCTTGTTCGGAAGTTGAGAAAAAAAAGGTTATATATTGATGCTACTACATGGACAAAATAGCAAGACAGAATTAAGAGTCAATCTTACATACAAGACAGAATTTGGATTCCCTTTCGGTTGATCTTACATACAAGACACAATAGCAAAAACACGCTAGAAGTGTATGAGAAATTAAGAGTTGAAAATGGCCTTCCATATTTCTCAGTAATTTTGCTTCATGTCAGTCATTGTCATGGGCATGTCAAAAGCAATTATGCTCAATTTATCAGGCAGCCACCCTTGGTGAAGAATGGACACCTATGGTTACCATGGAACCATGTGCATCCTGATGTTAATATTGCTCAACTTTTTCCCCCTTTTTTCATTTCATGGGGAATCATCATCATGCACATCACAATATTCTCTCTTTTTCAGGTATTGGCTTTATTCCCATCTTCACAAGGCCTAGAAGTTATCTGGTCCTCAGTTGTCAAAATTGGGCAATCTTTATACCGTGAAGGACCCGGTAAAGATCCATTCAGACCAGATCAAAAGACACCAGTCAAGAATTTCTTCCTTGCTGGCTCATATACAAAACAGGTAATAATGCCATTGTTTTTTAGTGATCTGTTTTCTAGCATTCATGTTTACATTTCTGTTTGGCATTACTTTTGCCTCTAATAGGGAGTAGGGCAGTTTAGCGTAACACAGTTCTTTACAACTGTTCATTCCATGTCTTAATGGCCTTCTCAACAACTTTTCTCTTCCTGGCTACTGAGTTAAATCGATGACTGACAGGTCATAATTTTTTATTTTTTATTTTTAAATTTTTTATATAACAATGGGAATCTTAATCACTACTTTAAGAGTATCCATTGTTTAGCCAATCAGGAATTCAAAATAGCCCGTTAAAATCACATGTACTAAGCAAGCACGTTGAGAAACATTGTTAGCACAATTTCTCAAGTATGAACATTGATTTTGCCTTGAGAAATATGTATCTCCCACTGGCTCATCTAGTACCTTTGAACACATGTTATGCATGAAGCTCTGAACATTTACGTTTTCATTTCACAGGATTATATAGACAGTATGGAAGGCGCAACTCTCTCAGGTAGACAAGCTTCAGCCTATATATGTGATGCTGGTGAAGACTTGGTAATGTTGCGGAAAAAGCTTGCTGCTCTTGAATCTCAGGAAGTCAAGGAGGCTGCTGCTAATATCGCAGATGAGTTGAGTCTTGTATGATAGCTGCAATTTTACTGCTCAAATTGTAATCAAACCATCTCAGCCCTCAGATTATAGAGATCATGATGTGGCCCTCGTTCCTCGAGTAGTATATAAATGTTTTTTCATGTATTATTTTTTTTTTTGGGTACAATATAAGACACGAACCTGCTCCTATTACAAGGGAGGGGAATTATAGGAACGATGCCGCTTGAGCTAAATCTCATGGGCTTTTTCATGTAATTTAGTACAATAAGTTAATGCAGATCAGAGCATAATTTTATATAGGGTGTGAACTGTCAAACTTCTGGTCTTGTTTCCATTTCCTGCATGCTCTTTGCAGGACCGAAACAGATAACCTATAATTTGCAATTTAAAACCAGATTTATTAGCAGCCATGTAACAGATCTTGAATTCCACCACCAACCTTGTTTGATTTGAATTAGGGCATCAGAAATTTTACCACTGCACTATCGACCAGACGATAAGCCAGACATGGAGCCAAAAAAATGGCAATAGTGCACAGCCGGCAAGGACACGCAGCATCTGGGGTTTTTACCAAAATAACGTTTTTTTATTTAAAATTAAATAAATAATATATATTTTTTTATTTCTCAAACTATTAATATCGTGATTTTCAGACTGCGACATTCATTGTTCGCAACGATTTAAACAACAGCAACAACAATTTAAACCTTTTGTCTCAAGATTTGAAGTTCACAACGATTAAAAAAAAAATTAAAAAAAATTTATATCACGGTCTCAGATCATGACATCCATTTCGAACCGCGACATCAAATGTCATACGATAACATTTTTCCTTTTGTTTACAACGATTTAAAAAAAAAAAATTGATATCACAATCTCATATCGTGATATTCATGTCGCGATTAAGAATCACGATATTAAATATCATATATGAATATTTTTTCTTTTATTCACCGTCTAAAAAATGATAAATTCCTAAATAAATGTAGTGTTGCGATTCTTAATCGCAAAATAGGTATCACGCTGTGAGAGACATTAACCTTTTTTTTTTTTTAAATCGTTATGAATAGTGAATTGCGACTTCGGGAAAAAAAAACTATTTATTTAATTTTAAATAAAAATATCGTTATTTTGGTAGAAAGCGCTGCAGCATCCCAAGAGATAATGTAGACTAGCCCTGACACTTAAGAAAGTGAAACCCCGCCGGCATGCAATACAACCAAATGAGCTCCCCCCCTCCCCCAAACAAAAAAAAAAAAAAAAAAAGCACAAAGTCCCCTTCATTCTTGCTGTAGGACTTACTGGGAGAGCTAGGATTTGAAATGTTCACAGTGGTAGTAGCTCGACTCAACTCTGATTTTAACTTGTTAAAAGCTCAATCGAGATTCACCATGGCCGTTAGAGAGTTAAACTCGGGCAACAAGCTACTCAAAACTGTGTTCTCATATTATGTACAAATCGAACAAACTTACTTCTTGGCTCGTGCAAAGCTTATTGCCACCGTCTCATATGGCAAAAGCGCCAAACCTGACTAAGCTTCTCTTCAGAGACGGTGTGACCTTTTTACAACCTACCACTCGGCCCTTAGAATCCAATTAACAATGGATTTTACTCTACATTTTCCTTTCTATGGTACTAAGAATATAGCAATCATCAAGCTACAACTAAATACCCCCAATACCTTCAAGTCATAAGGCAAGCGAATCATTTACTCAACACCTTGTTCCATTGAGCAAGCATACAAGCAAACATCATATGAATTTATTCATTTCAACAAGTTCATACGATGTCACAAAACCCACAAAGAGAATCACAAAAACAAGTAACACAACGAGGACAATCTATGGGCAAGCAAGCACCAACCCACTTAAAGGACTTTGTCAAGGGCATCCTTAGCAGCAGCAAGATCCTCATCCAAGAAGATGTCCCAATCCCCATCCCACCTAATGAAAAACTCGGTGTCCTCAAAATACTTCACTCTATGCACATCCCCACTTGGGGTGTACAGATAATCCCCAACCCCCAACTCATACTCCTCATTCTTACTCAAGTTCCATACCTTCTTCCTCCCTTTCAGCACTAAAACATCATGCCCAAAAGTATGGTGATGCCCTGGCTCTACACTCCCACCTTCAAATCTCACTATTGCCGATGTCGGACTCTGCCTCACTATCTTCATTGACCCACCTGGCATTATCTCGACTTTCTCGAATACCCTATCCTTAACCAATGAACATATAGCACATCCACCCGACCCGACGACTTTGGAACCGATTTTGGGCATTTCTTCGACGGAATTGCGGAGGAAGGATTGGACATCTTCGGGCCAAGGTTCGGAATTCGAAGCGGGGCAGGGAGCGGCAAAAGGGGTCTCGAGCCAGGCCTTGAGGATCTGTGTTGCAGATTCGGGTGGAGTTGAAAGACCCGAAACGGCGAGGACGTTGGAGTTGTTGATGGAGCGGGTGTTGACGGCGTCGTCGACGGTGAGGCAAGTGGAGGCGAAGACGCCGGGGAACTTGTTGGCGAACATGGAGACGCCGATGCCGGTACCGCACGCAACGAGCCCGCGGGTCTCGATGTCGGCGCAGGAAGGGAAAGATGAGACGGCGGCGGAGACTTTTTGGCCGACGTTTTCGGCGATGGAGTAGTAGGGGCCGGTGCCGAGATCTTCGACTTCGATGTTGGGGAGGGACTTTAGATTCGTGACGAGGGCGTCCTTGAGTTCGGCGCCAAATGGGTCGGCTCCGGCGATGATCTTGAGGCGGCGTTCGCTATTTTGCGCCATGGCGGTGCATAGGACAGTTCAGTGGCGTAGTCACGGTTCAGTGATGAGATGCGACAAGTGCGTCCGTCCGGAGAAAGATTTAAGACCCATTCAAGGTTGACTGAAATTACGAAACTAGGCTTCAAACCTGAAGTGTGCTTGAGGGCTGATACATTCTTGGACGGGTAGGTCGGTGGACTTAAAAGTCAAAAATTATTTTGGTGGGCCCATATTTTTTGACAGTGATGACATTAGATAAGGAATAAGATTTTTTATTTTTTAATTGGAATCTCAGAAAAATAATAAAAGTAAAAAAATTTTATCATTAAGCTGTCTCTTAACAACGCATTTGGATTTGGATGGAATGTTTTAAAAGAAAAGAGAGGCAAAAGAAAATTTTAAAGAATATATCCATATTTAACAAAGGAAGAGAAAAACGAAGGATTTTCAAAATTAATTTCCAATTTTACAGAATCTATAAATTTTGAAAGATAGAGATTGTCTTTTATAATTTTTATTTTAAAAATTTAATAAAAAAATAAAATAATAAAATTATATATTGTTTTATTATATTTTTTTATTTCACTCATTTAACTAAAATAATATTTTTTTTATTTTTCTTTCTCTCATTTTTTCATCACATATTTTATTATAGACATAATTTTTAATTTTATCTCATTTTTCTTTTCTTTTCTTTTCTTTTTCTTATTTCCCTTTCTTATGAGGTTACCAAATAGATTGTAAGAGATGGAATGAGGATTTAAATATTTATCATACAAATTTAATATACGGTGTAAATTTTACTTATTACCGTTAATTGTATTTAGGTGTAACATTAAAATAACCAAGAAAATTAAGATTACTTGGTAGTTTGAAATTAGCCATGCGACTGGAATGGTGGTCATTGTAAAATTATTGCGAAAATTCTTGTATTTGATTCTCATAGCTAAGATTAGGTCCCTTCATTATTGATCGTAAATATTTAAATAGAGATCATATTCTCTTTACCGTTGGTTTAGAAATCCTCCCACAACATTGACTTATTCATAAGAATCATTTTAAAGAGTATGATATATATCGGTTGGATAACCCACATATGAACAAATTTTATAAATTTTTACCTCTTGCATTTGCCCTACAAACAATTTCTCCACAAGAAATGTTAGTACATCTAATATTTGATTGACAGGAGAAATACTTATCTCATTGTCCTTCTTTGAAACATTTTGTTATATTCCAAATTTTTGGACATTGACTGTCATATTAGATATTAAATTCATTGTCTTCTCGGGTGTTTTATTTAACAATGCACCTCTACTAGCAGTATTAACCATAATCCTATTCATATGCGAGAGTCTTTCATAAAAATATTGAATAAATAGTTATTTTAAAATTTGTTGTTGGGGAAAACTTGCACACAATTGGTTGAATCTCTCCCAATACTCATATAAGATCTCTCCACCATATTGCCTTATACAACATATCTCATTCCTAATTGCTGATGCATGAGATGTTGGAAAAAAATTTTCTGAAAACACCCTTTTCATATCATTCTAAGTTGTGATAGAACCAAAGGAAAGGACAGATAGTAAAACCAATCATTTGCTTTATCGGTTAAAAAAAAGGAAAAACTTTTAATTTAAATTGTTTTTCAGTTTCCCCTTGTGACTTTATTGTCGAACACACAACATGGAATTCTTCTAAATGTTTGTAAGAATTCTCTCCTACAAGACCACGGAAAGTAGATAATAAACGTATCAAACTAGATTTTAATTCAAAAGGATTCTCAATATTAGGAAAATCAATGCAAAAAGAGGTTAATTTAAGTTTTCAGTTACCCCTTTTGACTTCATTGTCAAACACATAACATTGAATTCCTTATATGTTTGTAAGGATCCTCCCTTGCAAGACCATAGAAAGTAGGTAATAAACGTATCAATCCAAATTTTAGTTCAAAAGGAGTATCAATATTAGAAAAATCAATGCAAAAAAATTGTTGATTAACATCAAGGGTTTATAACTCAAAGTCTTCTGAGCAGCCATATTTTCATATTTAAAGTCTTTCTATTCTTTGTCACTTTTGAATTCCAGCAAACTCACTAACAGGGTTAATCCCAAAAATAAAGAGAAAATAAAACTTAAAATAAATAAATCACTTAATACCGTTTCTCGAAAATAATACAAAAATTTGGTGTATCGTCAAATTATCAAAAATAAATTAATTTACTTTATTAAATACTAGTATAGAGTAAGTAAGATTATCTTCTCAGAAAATTGTAGATTTACCTCTTTTAAGGAAATAAAAATAAAAATAAAAATATGGAGTTTGTAAATTAACTAAACTAATAGATTAATTCAAGAAAAGTAATAATTGACTAAAAAAATAAATAAATAACTTGAAACTAAAGGAATAAAAATTAATGAAAAATTAATTTCAATCCAAAGGAATTATATCCACCTTGATTTCATATAATTGATCATTGATCTATCTAATGAATTCAACAAGTCATAAATAAATTGGTTATAGTCATTCAACAAATACCGAATAACCAATCTCTTTTTATTTCGTTGATAATTAAAAGAATCTCTTTAATTATTTCCCTAATCGAAAGACAATTTTAGAGAAGTGGATTTAATGTTTAATATTATTAAAATTTAAAGAGATCCAATTCTAATTAACAAACACATAACATGTTTATTTAAATTAAATTATTTATTTCCATAACATAAATTAGACTATTAACAAAGTCATGAATTTATGTCATTCACCACTATATTAAAACAAATAAATAATTATGGATTTGTAGTTTTAATTAATTGTAAATTATTTTAGAACTATTAAATATTGATATTTTATTCAATAAATCAAAATAAATAATAAATATTAAAATATAAGAATTAAATAAATACCTATAAGAAGTAAATGTAATATGTTCAATTAGATTTCACAGTTATAGAAAATAAACATATTAATATCTCTTTAACTAGAAAATAAATTCATAATGAAAGTGTGAAGAAAGGACTCACAAAAAAAAATTAAATTTCTGCTAGAAATAAAGATAGATATGCTGAAAAAAATAACAAAACGTGACTGGTGCTGCTAGAAGAAGTTTACAGGGATGTGGGTGGTTGCTATCCCCTTTTGAAACATGTAAGTCCCCTCTTATATTGGAATAAATTTCTTATTTTCTTAAAAGGGAATATTTCTAAACCTAGAGAACTATTAAATAAATAAAAAAAAAGTTTCTAATGAGTAAATATTTTAAAGAAATAAACTAAATAAAATAAAAGATTATAAAAATTAGAGTTTCCAAAATTTTTATTTCTAAATATTATGTATAAATCAATATATTTTGTAAATTTTCGATACTTCCAAATCAGTTTTAATTTTTCTGAATTCATGTGTAACTCAGGAAGGAAACATGTTGCTTTAGTTTTTAAGAAAATCTCACAGTATTTATGAGATCCACGTGCCCACGCGTAAAAGACACTTATGTCTATTTTTTTTTTCAATTTTTGCGTAATTACTCCAAATTAACTCTTTTTTTATCTTTTATTAATTCTAAAATATCAAATATCACAAAACATAGCTATTAGTTCGACTTCCTGTGGGTATGAAAAAAATCACGTTGGGAGATTTTCTCTCAAAAAGAACCCGATAATAGGTCGATCCGGATTAGTCGGGACGAAATTCTGAAAACCGAATGGAAAACAAAAAAAAAGTATAATATTTATTCATAAATTAAGGAAAATTAATCATAATTATTACATCAATTTATACCTTATCATTTATTTATTATAACATGTTGAGAATCACAATAGAATGAGAGGGAAATAAAAACTTAATTATTATTCTGAAAGTTTTGCGAAGTCTGTAAGTGAAATTTGAGTATGATTAGTTTATATAGTTTTGAAAGTTTAATGAAACCTGCAGATGAAACTTAAGGATCTCTAGTTGCTGATTTATCACTTCTCATTCCAAGATTAAAACAAGAAGATAGTGAAGTGCTTGAAACTTTAGATTTTATTTTGGAATCCCAGTGTTTGGCATACTCTTACACTAACTTTGTTTGGCATTCTAATCCTTTTTTAATTGCAAGATAAAATAAGCACAAGGAGAATGAAAATTGAGAATGAATGAGAGGTGATGACAACACTCTCCCACTTGAGAGTACTTTGAGGAAATACAAGCTTTCTTTCACTATACTTATGTCATCGTACATGCTATGCATATTATGCATGTGCATGTTATTCGCACCTCGTGTACTTGCTCACTTATGCTCAGGGAATCAATGAGCGAAGAAAAAGTCAGATGTAAAGGCTATTGAGGCAAAGGATTTAGATCTCTACTTGTCTTTAACCCCGTTTGCTTTGTACTCTTGGTATTATGGTGGATATATATTATACTCTTGGCATTAAGACATGTACTTACGTGTATCTTTTGTGTGTTGTATGCTATACCATAGGTCTAGATGTGTTGTTCGCAAATGGTAGCCTTATGCACAATTTTCATCTCTATATGTTATGATAAATGCACTTGCGGCAAGGAAGGCTATTCATACTAATTAGTTTGTTGATTATATAAGTGTTTTCTATTGATTTATCATATATTCCTCATAACTCGTAAAAGGAAAAATTATTCGTTTTCTTTATTTAAATTTATTTCTTCTGTGTTATCACGCATGTGGAGTGCAACTCTCACAAGTCTAAATATTGTATTTTTAACTATATTTTTTTTTTCTACATTTGCATGTTTATTTCCCTTCAACTAGGGGGTGCAATGTGCGCATACCAGGTCATCATAACAAGTTTTAAAGCTTGAAAAGGTAATGTCCATTGAAAATTTTTGGATACAACTTGAACTTTGAATGCATCTTATTATTTTTAATGTGTTCAAACAGGAAATAACACAATTTCAAGTTATGTTAACTGAAGAAGTTTCATCACATTTCAAGTTTGCACACAATTTATTTCTTTTTTCTCTTTCATTAGTATTTTACAAACTACGAAAATAAATTATATTATAAGTTTCCAACAATTTTCTCTATTTATTTTGAACATATTTGAATTTGTTTTTATAGACATGGAATTCATTGCATGTGAGTGTCGAATTGCTATTTATGTAAACTATGAATTGAGAAGAAAAAAAATAAAATTCAAATATTCATTTGAATTAATGTGTATTAAAATTTGGTCCAAAATATCATATACTACAAATCTAAAAATAGATTGAACCAATACTAATAAAGTAATTATGTCTTGTGCATTACTATTATATGTTAAAGGTTGGTTCGGAAATTGGACTTGGTTTTTGTTGGTTGATCTTCAGTAGTTATTTGTTGGATGGTCTTTAATAGTTGTTCACATGAGGATACTTGCTCCTTAATTTTCTTGTTGTTGACTAGTAGATTAAGTTTGAAAGTAGTGGCAATAATATCTGATATTAGTTCAAAATTTTTAGCTTTTCAATTTGCTCGTAAGCCTATATTTAGGGACTTTTAGTTTTGAAATTTATGTGAGTACTGCAGTCAACATTTGTTCTACAATTCTTTTTTTTTTATTTTTTGTAATCTTTCATTTTCTGCTATTTTAAATTCCCTACATCTTTTGGTATCAAAGCATGGTTGTGAGATTGTGAGGTTCACTTTACGTGAGAGAAAGAAAGAAACACCATGGCTACTAATGGAAACTCAGTAAACATTTCACAACCCGCAATTCCCATTTTTAATGGGGAGAGCTATGAGTTTTAGAGCATCAAAATGAAGATTTTATTTAAGTCTCAAGTCCTTTGGGACTTTGTAGAGAATGGGTTTGCTGAACCAAATGAAGAGAACCGATTGAAGGAAAACAGGAGGAGGGACTCGAAGACATTGTTCTTTATCCAATAGGTTGTTCACGAGACTATTTTCTCAAGCATTGCAGTTGCAACTACTTTAAAGCAGGTATGGGCAACTTTGAAAATTAAGTTTCAAGGCTCATCGAAAGTAATAGCTATGAAACTACAAACACTTCAGCATGAGTTTGAAACCATGCTCATGAAAGGCAATGAATCGGTTCAAGAATTTTTGTTTAAGTAGCAGCAATCATTAATCAAATGAGGTCATATGGAGACCAAATCTCTAATCAAAATGTTGTTGCAAAAGTTTTAAGGAGTCTAACTCCTAAGTTCAATTCAAGAGAATTTGATAAGACAGTAGAAAGAGGGCGTGGCAGAGCTGCATTCAGTGGGAAAAGTCATGGCCGAGGTAGAGGTAGAGGTTCTGAATTTGAGCAAAGGCACTCTATCAATGAGCAAAAGGGCTACACGAGTGGCATCCAATGTCATCATTGCAAAAGGTTTGGGCATATAAAAGCATATTGTT
The DNA here is from genome assembly GCA_037126225.1 of Dillenia turbinata. Classification (NCBI taxonomy): domain Eukaryota; kingdom Viridiplantae; phylum Streptophyta; class Magnoliopsida; order Dilleniales; family Dilleniaceae; genus Dillenia; species Dillenia turbinata. The sequence goes on from JBAMMX010000025.1 coordinate 19,927,999, forward strand.
GGTACAAATAGAAACAAGTGAATTATGCAGAAGAAATTAATGAAGAAAGTAACTTATTCGAAACAAGTGAATTATGCAGAAGAAATTAATGAAGTAACTTATTCATGGCTTTTTATGATACTAATGATGCTTCGAGTGAAGTGTGGTTTGTTGACACTGGCTGATCCAATCACATGTCTGGCATGAAGGCAATATCCAAAGAGCTTGATGAGACTTAAAAGATGAAGGTCAAGCTTGGTGATAACAAAGAAATCTAGGTTGAAGGAAAAGGCATGGTTACAATAAAAACAAGGTAAAGTGAAACTTCTGCATAATGTTTAATTTTTTCCTAGTTTAGCACATAATTTGTTAAGTGTTAGGCAATTAATGGTTAGTGGATATTCAATTCTATTTGATGACGGAGCATGTATTATTACATATAAGAAATCAGGCCAAATGATGGTCAACATCCACATGACCAAAAACAAAATGCTTGCGCTTGAAGTCTAAAATGTGGAAAATTTTGCTTTTGTTGCTGACGAACAAAATGAGTCCAAATTGTGGCACCTGTGATATGGGCATCTTAATGTTAAGGGGTTGAAATTGTTGGGACAAAAATTAATGGTTCTTCGATTACCAAAGATGGACACAAAAGATTGACTCTTCTAATTTATGTGAGGGATGCATATATAAGAAGCAAACTAGAAAGTCATTTCCTATTGGAATGGCTTGGAGAGCTTCTAGTGATCTTGAATTAATACATATTGATTTATATGGACGTATGAACACTAAGTCATCTGGAGGGAGTTGTTAATGATTTTAGTCGCATAAGCTAGGTGTATTTTTAGAAATACAAATCAAAGATCTTTGTAAATTTTAAGAAATTCAAGGCTCTGGTAGAAAAACAAAATGAGTCTTGGATAAAAGCTCTCCACATAGACAAAGGTGGTGAGTTCTTGTTTAATGAATTTAACAACTTTTGTGAAGAAAATAGAATTTGCAGGGAGTTAACAGCACCATACACACCGGAGCAAACTAGAGTGGCCGATCGTAAAAATCGTACTATTATTGAAATGGCCAGAAGCTTACTAAAGGGCAAGGGACTACTAAATCAATATTGGGCAGAAACTGTTGCTACTTCAGTGTATGTATTAAATATTTCTCCTACAAAGGTTGTCTTGAACCAAACATCACATGATAGTTGATACTTACAGTTGTATATAATGTATTCTACCATTTTGAAGTGATTGTTGTCTTGAAAATGTATTCTAGATTTTCCTGAGATTTTTATGTTTTCTCTCATGCACGTGATAATAACAATTGAGCCGATGAATCTCTGTTCTTTTAGCATCTAAAAATAGCGATTATTTTTTCATTAACTAATCTTTTTTCTTATGATATTTTATTAACCATTCAGGTAGAGATTTGTATTCTCACAACTTGCAGTTGCTTGTGCCTTTCTTTGACCAACCACAATTGGATTGGAGAAGATTGAGAAGGTATTTCTTTCTTGCCAAACGTCAACTGCTGCATCTAGGTAATATTGTTGCCCTCTTGATCAAACTGACACTACCAGAAAAAGGGTCTCCAGCGACGAAAATTACCGAAAAAAAAAATCCGTCACTATTTTTACGGATTTGCGACAGATTAGTTACGGAAAAATCAGCAACGGATTTAGCGACAGAAAAATCTGTCGCTAATTTTTCTGTCGTTAAAATTAGTGACGGAAATTTTTCATCGCTAATTCCGTCGCTAAAACTTTTCCGGACACCGTCGCTAATTTTTCCGTCACTAATCCGTCGTTAAAACTTAATTTTATTTTGTTTTTGTTAAATATAATTTTTTTTTGTTTTTATTAAATATAATTTGTATTTTTATTAAATATAATTTTGTCTTTTTATTAAATATAATTTTTTTATTAAATATAATTTTATTTTTTTGTTAAATATAATTTTATTTTTTTGTAAATATAATTTTTTGTTTTTATTAAATATAATTTTGTATTTTTATTAAATATAATTTTTTTATTAAATATAATTTTGTATTTTTATTAAATATATTTTTTTTGTTAAATATAATTTTTTGTTTTTATTAAATATAATTTTGTATTTTTATTAAATATAATTTTGTGTTTTTATTAAATATAATTTTTATTTTTATTAAATATAATTTTATTTTTTAAATATAATTTTGTATTTTTATTAAATATAATTTTGTATTTTTATTAAATATAATTTTATTTTTTTGTTAAATATAATTTTATATTTTTGTTAAATATAATTTTTTTATTAAATATAATTTTGTATTTTATTAAATACAATTTTTTGTTTTTATTAAATATAATTTTGTATTTTTATTAAATATAATTTTGTGTTTTTATTAAATATAATTTTTGTTTTTATTAAATATAATTTTTGTTTTTATTAAATATAATTTTGTATTTTTATTAAATATAATTTTTATTTTTATTAAATATATTTTGTATTTTTATTAGATATAATTTTTTGTTTTTTAAATATAACTTTATATTTTTATTAAATAAAATTTTATATTTTTATTAAATAAGGGTACTGTATTTTTAATATTGACAGTTACAAATAAAGTATAGAAGTAAAAAAAAAAAATAAACTAATAACACAAATGTAATGGTAACATGGTGGTTAAGACGATCAAGTTCCCTCTCTCACACCCGGATTCAAACTCGGGTTGGAGCATATTTTCAGCATATTTAGGCGTGGGCGGGCAGGCGGGCGGGCCGGGGTGCAAGCGGGTCGGGCGGGCGGGTCGGCGTGGGTGGCTTCGGGCATTTGTATTTGCTCTTACTCACTTCTGCGACGGATTAGTGACAAAAATTTTCCGTCGTTAAGAATCCGTCGCTAATTTAAAAACGCTAAAACAAAATTAGTAACGAATTTAGCAACGAAATTTCTGTCGTTAAAAAATTCGTTACTGATCTTTCGTTAAAATTAGTGAGGTGACTTTCAGCGACGAAAAAATTCATCGCTGACATCCGTTTTTCTTATAGTGTGAGCGCTTAACAAGGTTACAGTATGTGGAACCCCGGATGAATCAAAACTTCATTCAAGTTTAGTGGTAAAACTTAGCTGTAGTCATCTTAGCTGTAGTCATCTTACTTAAAGAGTAAAAATCATATGAATAGTAAGTTTTCTATTTGTATTGAAACTGTAGCCACAGAAAACGGTTGGAGAGATTAAGGACTTTGCTTCCCTCCTCCTCCCCTCCACCCTCCAAAATTGCACACCGAGTTTGTCGCACCTCGTACCCATGAACTGTGAATTAACCACAATTCATAAGGTATCTAAAATATCAAAATATCTACTATATCATGTAATTAAATAAAAACAAAAAAGTCTACAAAGTAAATTTATAGGTCCCATAAAATCATCCGTACATATCTTATGATCGAGTTCAACAAATTACAAAATCTGCAATTCATAACTTTTCATTAAAAAAATAGGTTTTCAACATAACTAATAAACATAAATTATGAATAACGCTTCATAAATCTAGATTTTTTTAAAGCTTCCAAATATTTCCATATTCATCTTCAAAATTGTCTTCGTTCTTTGCAACATATTAATAAAAGAGGAGTGAGTGACACTTCACTCAATAAGTATTCTATGTACTTCCCTATTAGTCTGTTAGATTTTTATAGTATATTTGACAATATTATAATAACATTTTCATAATCATAATATTTGAAAAGGGTGCTCAACAATATCAAGAAAATATCAAATCATGGAAAGACAATTTAACATTTACATATAAAAAAAAGGCACATGATACATCCTATCTCCTATTGACAACCTAGATATCCAATTCTGACTATTTATCCCATCAGGTAGGCCAACGTTCCTATCCTACAAACACACCACTATGTGGTGTTTAAACGTTCATATCAAATAGTGGGATTGTTCCCATCAATAGTTAACAAGTAATTAAGAGTTCATTCAAATTATTTCATAAAATATCAGTCAGTAACTATGCCATATTTATTAGTCAAATCGTAAAGTACACAAGCTCATGTCTTTTATATATATATATATATATATATATATATATATATATATTTAACATAACAATTCAAAAGTATTATATTTATAAAAACCATTTTCAAAACATAGAGAGTACAAAATGTTTACCTCGAACTGTGAGCCTACCCTCTGCTTAACTCAGTCAACTCGATCCGAAACTAACTCCCCACCTAAGAAAATAAATCAAAAGATTCAAAACAAAACCCTAATAACAAGATTCACACAAATAATCTCAAGAAATAGATCTTTAGGGTTATGCTCATAAGGGAACTCATATATGATCCATCAAAATTAATTTACTAGCATTAGAAAATTTTCTAACAATTCAACAACACAAGATCTATATGAATAATCCCTAAATTGATCCATTATAGAAGTATCCCCAAAATTTACCTAAAAGCGAAAACCCAAAAATTTTAATTTAAACTTGCTCAAGCTTATCAGCATTACCTTGGGTTGAAGCTCCTTGATATCTCTCATGATTCCTCCTAGCAATTTCCTCTTGTTTGGTTTGATTGGACCCTCAACAATTGGGAAAAAAATTTTAGAAGAGAGAAAGGCAAAAGAGAAGAAAGAAGAAAAATGAAATTGAATGGAGGAGGACAAAAATTAGGGCTGGCTGATATTCTGTTCAATTTTCAAAATTTTCAGCTTGACCCTTCAATTTATTATGTAATTCAAAGATAATCCCCAAAATTTCAAAAATTAACAAAATGCCCCTGGGTGGATCTCACAGAGTTACCTAAGTTTGCCATACTTTGGTTCACTCTAACTGAGCTACTGAAGATAAAAGATATAGAGGAGGCCAAAGATTATGAGAGTCTTATGAATGGTGGTTGATGGCACATGGAACAATGACCCACTACCATGAACCGAGGAGCAGTCAAGTCCACTAGGCCCATCAACTGTTCATTGGCCAATCTTGATTGAACTTGCCTTCAGCTTTACCTCCCTAGTAATGAGATTGATCTTTCGCTTCTTGGCTTACTGGCATCTCAATCACCCTACTCCTCGATAGGTGTGATCCTAGCATAGAAAGGTAATTTGTCTCGTTACGGGATAATCTTATTGTTGAGGGAATATGTCTTCTACAATTTCAAGTCTTCCTTAATTGGATAAGATTCTCACTTTTTTTGATTAAGTAACTCATCTAATAAGCATTCTTAAGGAGATCTCCTCGGCAAGGGGAACTTCCGTTCCTTATAAGAATCCTAGACCTCCTAGAGGTCTCAGACTACAGTCCCAAGTATCTCGAAAGATCCTTGATTATTTTGCCTGCACTCAAACGGGGTTTCAACACTCCAAGGAGCATACAGGATATACAGATATGCTATATATATATACTCCACATCGGCTACCACCCAGGTATATTCTCAAGAACTCTACACCCATTACACAAGGGATTAATAGGGCTATCTCATTGCTCCCAGTCTGTTTCTTTACTTTTCAAACTGCTCACACTGACTTGAGTGAAGGAGTCTCCCCCGTTGGAGCACCATCCGACAATTTTTACAGGTTTCACATGCCCTCGAGAATCAACTGTCATCCGCTATCCTTGTTTCCATGATTAGGTCAATGGAGCAAATCTTGTGGAGAAAACCCACCTTTATCAATTGGCACCGTCTGTGGGAACAAATCGACTTATTTATCGAACAAACCTCATGCCTTGTCTCTACCCATCCCTAATCAACTATGCTATCAAAAGGAAAGAGGCCTCTTATTGGCTTCGATGATGAAGATTTGGTGGGGGACAATCCTAGCCAAGATGACCCATTGATTATCACTGCCACAATAGGTCAATACCTAGTAAAGAGAGTCTTTATGGATTTGGGAACAGACTACGATATTCTTTGTTAGGACACCTTCCGACAAATGGGATTCATATCCACATACATATAACCCAGTAAGGGCCCCCTGAAGGGATTTTTCAACGAGTGGATTTTCCCAGAAGGTACTATTGAACTCCTTGTGGTGTAGGGGATACCCCCTAATCACATCACTACAACGACCACTTTCAACATGGTCAAACTCCCGTCTATGTGTAATGCCATCTTGAGCTGCCCCAGTCTAGACAATTTAGAAGCCTTGTCAAGTTCGAAACACATGAAGGTTAAGTTCAGAACATCACTCGGGATCACAACCCTTGATTGTGATCCAGATCCCTTGACTCTCTTGGCAGTCGAGGGAGAGAGTAACAATTTCTCTATAGACACAATGGAGGTCAGAGACAATCTTGGGTAGATTGCTAAATCGGAGCAGGGCAAAGAAGTAATTACAATCCCTATGATGGATGTGCCCAATCAAACTATTCAAATCAGGGCTCAATTACCTCTTGCTCTTTGTGATGCTCTAGCTGATTGTCTTCGCCGACATTCAAACATCTTCATGTGGTCCCTCGAGAACATGCCATAGATCTCCCCCACGGTTATCATGCACAAGCTGATAGTTGATCCAAATCACAAGCCAGTAAAGCAAAAAAAGTGAAACTTCGTGTTGGAGCGACAACAAGCTATACAAGCTGAAGTCCAAAAACTTCTTGCCGCAAACTTCATAAGGGAAGTAACCTATCGTGAATGGCTGGCCAACGTAGTCATCGTTAAAAAAGCAAAGGGAAAATAGAAAATGTGTTTTGATTTGACAGACCTCAACAAGGTGTGTCCAAAGAATAGCTATCCGCTTTCTAAAATTAAAAAACTCGTGGACAATAAATCAAGTTACTAGCTCTTGAATTTCATGGATGCTTATTCCGGTTACAATCATGTGTGAATGGCACCCGAAGATAATGAGAAGACTAGTTTCATTACTGAGTTCGGTACCTACTGCTATCGTATGATGCCCTTTGGCTTGAAGAATGTGGGCATAACCTTTTAATGGTGGGTTAATAAGGTCTTCAGTGAATAGCTAGGCCAAAATGTTGAGGCTTATGTAGATGACATGCTGGTTAAGTGCACTAGTCTAGAGGGTCATGTAGTGAACCTTGAAGAAACATTCCAAATGTTGGAACGGTATAATATAAAGCTAAATTTGGCAAAATGCACCTTTAGCATCATGTCAAGCAAGTTTCTGGGGTTTATGATCACTCATTGAGGGATGGAAGCTAACCCAAAAAAGATACATGCCATGTTAGACATGGCAACCTATGACATTGAAATAAGTGCAATGCCTCACTGAACAGATTACAGTTCTGAGCCGCATCATGTCAAAAGCAAGGGAGAAGTACAAACCTTTCTTTGATGCCCTCAAGAATTCCCAAGAGTTCATGTGGACACCAGCATACCAAGATGCCTTCAATCAGCTTAAGGAGTATCTCTCTTCACCTCTTTTGCTCTCTCGGCCTATACCAGGCAAGAAACTCTATCTCTACTTATCTATATCCAACCACGCTCTCTGCTTGGTACTAGTAAGGCAGGATGAAGGGGTACAAAGGCCGGTCTACTATGTTAGCCAAATGCTTTATGAAGCTAAAATCAACTATAAACACATAGAAAAAGTGGCCTCTGCCCTTGTCATAATTGTTTGGTGCTTAGGCCTTACTTTCAGGCACACACCATTGTGGTACTGATAGATCAACCCTTAAGGCAAATCCTTCATAAGAGAGGCACTTTTGGCTGAATCATCAAATGGAGCATTGAACTCAATGAGTTTGACATTGAATATCAACCTACACTTGCTATTAAGGGCAAGGGTCTAGCTGATTTTATGTTGGAATGTACTTTCCCTAGGCCCGCTCCTCAAGTCATCGAGGATCATTTGGTAGACCACTTTTTGTCGACCTAGACTCTACACATGAATGGCTCCTCTAATTCTTTGGGAAGTGGTGCCGATCTTATCCAAATAGGACTTGACCATTTTAAGGTGGAATACGCTATTCGTTTTGACTTTCAAGCCATCAATAGCTAAGTCAAGTATGAAGTGCTTTTAATAAGGCCTCAGATCGCAGAGTCATTGGGAGTTAGGAGCATTCGTGTCTTTACTGATAGTCAATTGGTGGTCAAGCAAATTAAAGGGGCATATGAGACCAAAGAGCTAGTCATGGTGAAGTAGCTCTCCAATCTCCAAGAGGAGATAAACAAGTTCAACACAGTCGAGATACAATAGGTTCCCCGATTCGAGAGGCCAATACACTTTCTAAACTCGTGAGTTCTGACTCAGTGATGACCAGTCGGATGGTCTATGTTGAGAGCCTCCCATACTCTAGCATTAACGAGCTTGAATAGATTCTGGCGACCGATCATACCCTGATCTGGATAGATCCTATCCAAAACTATTTAAAAGATAGGCTATTGCCAGATTCATCACACGAAGCCGTAAAGATCAGGCATAGATCCGTGCACTATGCCATTGTTGATGGATCTTTTTACAAGAAATCTTTTATACACCCCTTATCTCAAGTGCTTAATCCTAGAAGAAGGGGCTTACGTCCTCTGGGAGATCTATGAAGGGGTATGTGGTAACTATCATGGCGCCTGAAATCTCACTCACAAGGCATTACATCAAGGATTCTTCTGACCTACAATGAAAGCTGACGCAGTAGCCTGTATCCAGAAATGTGACAAATGTCAGTGATTCTCCATGGTGCCGCACTAGTCCTTGTTCGAATTCTGCCCAATTAACTGGCCATAGCCATTTACGCAGTGGGGGATAAACTTTCTGGGACCATTTTTGCAGGCTACTAGGCAGCGTAAGTTTCTTATCGTGGCTATAGATTACTTCACCAAATGGGTAGAGGCTGAACCCTTAACATAGATCACAATTGACAAGATACCAGCTTTCATATGGATATCTATTATTACAAGGTTCAACCTACCCCACATTCTTATCACTAACAATGACATACAATTTGACAACAACAGCTTTTGTGAATTTTGTAACAAGCTTGAGATTTAACGTCGTCTTACTTCCGTCGCTTACCCACAAGCAAATGGCCTCGCCAAGGTCACTAACCAGATGATCCTCCAAGGACTCAAAATGGCATTGGAAGACGCGAAAGGGCTATAGGCAAATGAGCTCTACAGTATCCTCTGAGCTTACAGAACTACACCCTATAGAGCCATTGGCAAAACCCCTTTTAGCCTTACCTACAGGTGTGAAGCCATCATCCCAGTTGACATCAGAATCCACTCGTTATGTGTGGATCAATATAATCATGAGTTGAACGAACTAGTATTATGGGAGCATCTAGATCTCCTTCTAGAGTTGCTGGACATTGGTCCATGCGGATGGTGGCTTATCAACTACAAATGGCTCTGTATTACAACCGAAGAGTCAAAGCCAGGATATTCAAATCAAGGGACCTAGTTCTTCGAAGGGTGGAGGCCACAGGACTGCCTCAGCTTAGGGGCAATCTGGCACCAAATTGGGAGGCCCCCCCACCAAATCCGCTCGGTGATTTGCCCAGGGATATATCGCCTTAATCACTTAGACAGCTCCACTATGCCCCGAACATGGAACGCTGAGAACTTACATATTTCTTATCAATAACTTTCATTACTTTCAGTACCATCGATGGCTGCCATTGTTGACTTACTAAGCTATATCTTATTGTTTCATTGATGTAACAACAGATTGCTAGGGCCTTCGCACCCGTAAGCCCTTTGATTCATGTATCCCCTATTGCAAGTTCACACCTTCTCGGCCCCATGCGCTAAAGTATGTCACTAACACCTCTCCCCCAGGGGGTGCAACGAGCCTCCTCGGCCCAATCCTCACTTGATCCTGGCGCAATGCCAATAAGACTCCTCAGAGCACTGCCTCATTTGCTATTGGTGCAATGCCAATGAGCCTCCTCGACGTAATGCTCACTCGCTCTTGGTTCAATGCTAATAAGCCTCCTCGATGCAATGCCTCACTTGCTCATAGTACAATGCTAATGAGCCTCCTTGGCGCAATGCCTCACTTGCTCCTGGTATAATGCCAATAAGCCTCCTCGGCGCAATGCCTCACTTGCTATTGGTGCAATGCCAATAAGCCTCCTTGATGCAATGCCTCACTCACTCCCATGTCAATAAGCTTTCTTGGTGCAATGCCCCACTCGCTCTTGGCACAATGCCATTGAGCTTCCTCAGCGCAATGCCTCGCTCGCTCTCGATGCAATGCCAACGAACATCCCCGGTGCAATGCCATACTTGCTCTCAGCATGATACCGACAAGCACCTTCAGCGTTATCTTGGGTCCAACCTCAACGTGTGTCACTGGCACCACACAATCTGAATTTTCTCAAAATTCTCTGGTTACATTTTTAGTATATTGCTATGCAAAACCCTGGGTTATAAGCAGGAGTACAATCCCCAACACGTCGAAAGATTCAAACATAACTACAATCTCAGTTGGTCAAAATAGGATTCCAACCCAAGCAGAGGAGGATCAAGTAAAAAGCAATGATACAACTAGGTACAAAAGGCAATTCATTTAATTCATTTATTTATGCATAAGATCTTTATAGAATAATCCAAAAAACAAATGAAATAGGAATAGCATAAGAATGTTACATTAGGAAGACAAAAGTTGCAAAGTGGAAAATATAAAGAGAACAAAACATGTGAGGGAGAGAAGGAAATGATGCTTCTTTTCCTGACTCCATCCCAACACATCTAGTTTTCCCATTCTCTTTACATCTCCCAAGAGATGCCGAGCAGCGCTTGGCCGTCTCCGTTAAACCCTGCAGGGGAGGATGGGAGGATATGCTTCCTCCCCCAATTTAAAATCTAGAGAAAGGAAAACATCAACACCCATTACAAGGTCCCTTGAGAACACCGTAGGAGGTCAGTATGGCATTGGGAAACCATAGGCCATGGTGGAACCTCACGTCGATAGTTCCCTTGCTAATGGAGCCTCGTATCGGCAGAAATTGAATCCTCCTGAAGCAGTCCGCTAACGGCAAAGCATAGAAGAACCACCATACAAAATTCTTTACCCTTAATCCATGGTTGTTTGTACAATACAATGGTAAGTAACACCATCTAAGCCTAACATTAAACCAAGGGTCTTGCGTACTTTCTCATTCATAAACCAAGGTAAGAATTTTAGAAACACAGTTCATCATCTCTGCCTTATCCAGGTAAGACTCCCGTGGAGTCCTCTTTTATTTATAGATGGGCTAACGTCTTAAATGCAGTTATTGAAAGGTGAAACGACCTGTATGAAAAACGAAACAAATCGGTTTCTTATTTAATGCATCCTGACCTTCTTGCTTCTTTAAGTGCATAATAACTTCCAAACAACGATCATTCCATAACTCTTCAGAATTAATAAACTCATTTCCCATATTCAATGCTCCATTATTGCAACTTTTTCCACTCTATTCATAAGGGATGGCATTTTTCGTGCGTAACACTACTCCTAATGCCCCATTTCAAGCTAATCTCAGGAGTGAGGTAAACGATGACACATGAAAAAATGACCCACTACCGTGAACCTAGAAACGGTCAAGTCCACTAGGCCCATCAACTGTTCGTTGGCCCATTCTCAACCGAACTTGCCTTCGGCATTACCTCCTCAGTAAGGAGCATGATCTTCCACTCCTCAGCTTACCAGCCTCTCAATCACCCTACTCCTTGGTAGGTGTGGTCCCAGCATACAAAGGTAATTTGTCCCGTTGCAAGATAATCTTATCGCTAAGGGAATAGGTCTTCTACAATTTCAAGTCTTCTTTAATTAGATAAGATTTTTACCTTTTTCGATTAAGTAACTAATCTGATAAGCATTCTTAAGGAGATCTCCTTGGCAAGGGAAACTTCCATTCGTTACAAGAATCCTACACCTCCTAGAGGTCTCAGACTATAGTCCCGAGTATCTCGAAAGATCCTTGATTATTTTGCTTGCAAACAAACAGGGTTTTAACACTCCAAGGGGCGTATGGGATATACAGATATGCTATATATATCCTCCACATTGGCTACTACCTAGGTATGTTCTCAGGAACTCTACACCATTACACAAGGGATTAACAGGGCTATCTCATTGCTCTTGTCTGTTTCTTTACTTTTCAAATCACTCACACTGATTTGAGTGTTAGAGTCTCCCCGCTGGTGCACCTTTCGATGACTTTTTCAGGTTTCACACTCCCTCGAGAATCAACTGTCATCCGCTATCCTCGGTTCCACGATCAGGTCAACGAGTAGATCCTGTGGAAAAAACCCACCTTCATCAGTGGTGATATTCAAAAAGCATAATTCTTGTATGAGGAAACCAAATATATGGACGGTTGAACGTGACTATGAGGAAAGAATTAACTGCCCCATTATGGTTCCTTTGTCAAGTCAAAAAAATAATTTATTTCCATGGTAACTAGCTTCCTGCAATCAATGTCGAAATTTTGTGGACTGCAGAAAATGTAAGTTAAATATAGACCCAGGTTAAATATATTATGATTAATTCAAAAAATGTAAGGTTAAATACAGAGCACGACATTTTCCTTGAAGATGGCTGACATGGTGTTTAAATTTGCAGGGTGTCAACTCTGGAACAAATTTTGTTTTATCAGCAACATGGAAATTAAGGTCCTTTGTCGATTATATATTATAATTCATTCAAAAAAATTTGGCTCCATGCTCCTTGGTTCATATTCTGTCCTTGCATTTTTGGGTGGGTCCTTGCAAAGGACGTTTTACTGCTGTGATACGTTGTCTGCTTTAGCCTATCTGGGATTTCATTGTAAGAAAAAGAGATGCCTCTCTGAGACAACCCTGAAGATTTCTTTAACATCTTGCACCTCCAAACATTGGCTCTATTAAGAAAATATAGCTTGGAACAGAACATGCGATTGAAAACAGGAATCAAACAAAGCATTCTAATTCCAGCCAAATAAGATAAAATCATACCTGATGACTTATAGTTATTTACAAATTGTGGGTACCATAATTTTACGGAGCGTTTCTGTGGCAAAAGGCTGTATATTTGGAAAGAACTTAGAATAAGCTCCTTTTTATAATTCAATTTGTGAAAGATTTGGTCATAATGTACTCTGGGCTTCTTAAGAAAATTAGGTTCATAGTCACTGACTTATGGTGACCCTGCTGGAGGCAGTTGATATGGAAGATATTACGTAGTGGTTGAAAATTTTTCTAATCATAAGCAAAAGGTGAGACTATTATTAAACGTGGAGTTATACATTCTTCCGAATCTGTATGTGCTCCAACGGATATCTTGTTGATTTACTCCATATTAAGATAATTTTTACTCTTGTATAGACAGTTCCAATGGGAAGCTAAAGAGCTATCTTAGTGACCTTGACCCTAAAAATTAGATTATAAAAGGTGTCTACGGAAAAAGAGCTTCTTTAATAAGCTGCTTACCAATTTGAGACTATCTTTAAGAGGCAGAAACTGCTTTCTCTTTGTGGTCAGTTTTTTACAGTAACAGATTTTTTATATGTGAACAACAATATTTTGCATTTTCTTTTACTGATTACGATGGTGAAGTGTCTTTCTTTTATCTTTGCAGGACTTATTTGAGATTACCATGGATGCCCTTCATTCCAGTTGATGGGAGGACAGTTTATGATCTAGATATTGAGTTCAAAGTGAGTAAAAAAGCTGATAACTTACAATTCTTATAAGCAACTTTGTTCCCATGGAAGCTTTACACTTCATGGATCAATATGCATTTTTGCATGTTACAGAAAAATACAAAACCAAAATAAGGAAAAACAGATGATGTTAGTGTGTCCAATGAAAGTGTCTCAATATGGCAAGCATTATCACACTATGTGGTATGTAACTGTGGAAGCTTTAGATCATTTCACAACCATCACACTTGATTTCTGATTCCCTTTAAGACAACTAATGAAATGAAGTCCTGCCTCTGATTACTCCACAGATTGTGAGGCATTCAGAAATCTGGAATGTATCGGCACTTCAAGCTGTTGCTCAAATATTTACCCCTAGTTTCCAAAGGCCCGGTTGACTCTGTTAATTGAGGTTCTAATGAACCATGAGGTAATCCTATTTAACATTTCAAACATTGATATGTCCCACCATTTTCCATAACTTGAACTGTCAAACTTTGTACATATCAATAGTTCTATGTAGATGAATCATCACAATTTGTATATATCAATAGTTCCTCAAATATGAGTCACTCTCTACTTAGAAAAGGAAGTGCTATCATAAGAAAGTGAAGAAGCCTTCCTGTGTAATGATGGTGGGGGACAATATTATAAAGCACTACAAAATATGACTTGATAAAGTTGTAATGAGAACACCCCATGCTCTCTAGCTTGGATAGTCCAAACTTTATGTAAAGCCTACAATTCCATCTGGATTTCTAAACTTTTAATGAAACAATGTTTTGAGAATCCAAGGTCATGGTGCATGCGGACATATAATTTTATCGTTTCGCTAAGAATTGTAGTAGAACATTATTGTGGGCAGTGGGCCACATAAGCGAGGCTTTGAATTGGTGCTCCCCTAAAATCATTTATCTACTATGACTTTCTATGATAGACGTTATAATAGTTCTTTTTTCTTGTGTTTTATTTGTGAAATTGGATCTGTCCAACTTAGGCTTTACATGTGACATTCTTTTTTATTTTTATTTTTATTTTTGTCTCTTTATCCATTAATTTATGGTATACTTGAGTAAAGCTGCTACCCACAACTAAGGATTCATGGTCTTGCCTATTATCTGGCATCAGCTTGCAGCTCCCTTATGTGCCAAATGCACTCCCAATTTCTTATTTGGTCTTTTAATTGTCAGCAAATTTTGTTGATTTATAGTTGGCTACTGTAGAATTTTAGTCTCCTGATAATGTTGATTACTTCACAAATTGAGGCCAGTTGCTCTGGTTTATCCTCCCTGAAGATGCTTTTTTGTGAAGACATTTGGGTCTTGGTCAACTAAAGCTAAAGTCTAATTAAAGAGTTTCCACAGGGGTGGAACCTACGTACAAGGCTTTCATGTGCTTTTGTCCTAGAGTTGGTGGTGCGATAAGCTTCTTATTATTAACAATATAGTTATGAGTGTGAATGATCCCTGTCACTTCAGTTTCATCGTCCTTCATTTGGCCGAAGGTGATTTATTGGTTTATTCGCTGGATGGTGAGTTGGACGATGAGTTATTTTTTATTTTTTTTAATTTTTTTTGGTCAGTTGGAGTGGGTGGGGTGAAGTGATTTTTCTCTGTCTTAGTTGGAGTGAGTTCGACATGTGAGTTTTTTTAGTGGCGTCTCATTCATTTGGAGATTTGCGGTATGACACACCATACCGCTAATAATGGCAGTGCGTGTCAATCATGCCTTTGTGTTCCCTTAATAATTATGATTTATGTGAACTATTTCTATATGCTCTCAGTGTCTCTATCAATATAAACGAGATAAATGGAGACAATGTTCTCTCTGTCTCTTTCTCTCTAAGTGGACTTTCTCTCTATATAAGCAGGGCAAATATACGCAATACTCTCTCCGCCTCTTTCACTCTCTGTAAGTAGAGAAATTGAGATTTGTATTTGCCTTTTTTACTTTTAAATATTTCTTCTGCTGCTCTTCGTATCTATTGCTAATTCTGAATATGTTTTTTTTTTTTTTTATTTGGGTTGGCGAGAGTGGTGTGCTTGATGATGAACATGGTATATGGAAGCGATTCTTCTGTTACGAAGGGTTGTGTTTCTAAAGATTTACTTTACTTAACATTTGTTTTGCTACTTTTTATATTTATTGTTGATTCTGAAAGTTTTTTTTTCTTTTTCCAGTTCCTACTGAGGAGAATAATGCAGTTGATGATGACCGTGACATATAGAAGTTATTTCTCTGTTGTAAAAACTTATGTTTGCCTTTTGTGCATCTGAGCATACGAAATCGGTGTGGTGTTGATCATTATGATTTTTGTATATTTGTATGTTCGGAAAGAATGACATAGTTTGTAGAGCTGCATAATGTATAACTACTCCATTTATGTTCGTGTTGAGTGCTTGTTCAGTGTGGTGGTAACAGAACAACATAGTTCTATTCATATTTAATGACTTATTTAAGTTTTGTTTTTAAAACTTAAATAAACCTTAGCCAACTAAAAAAATATTGAATAAAACGATTTGGTTCAATTGAAAAAAAAAATCATCGACTAAAAAAAAACTTTGTTCAACTAAATATTTTAATTAACAAAAAAAAACCTTAGACTAAAACTCTATATAGTTAAAAAAAAAAATCAATCCTTGTACTAAAGAAGTTTAGTGTCTTTAGTCGACTAAAGCACTTTAGTCGACCAAAGATAATCCTTTGGTCGACTATAGTTCTTTAGTTGACTATAAAATGCCTCATTCTAACATTTAGTCGACTAAATCCTTTATTTTTAAAAAATATTAAAAAATTTAATAAACTAAAGTGACATTTAACCACTAAATTAACTTCTATAACGACTAAAATGTCTTATTCCAAAATTCAGTCGACTAAATCCTTTGCTCGATTAAACTAGCAATCTTTTTAAAAAATATTCAAAATTTTAATAAATTGAAGTGTCATTGAACCACCAAATTTTTTATCTTCTGATCCTTTAAACAAATAATGATAATAGATTTGCATTCTCAATACATAATAATAATAAAATTGACATTCATTATATAAGGGTCGGTTGAAAAAGAAAACAAAAAGAAAAAAAAAAACATAAAGAAAAACAAATAACCTTAAAAAAAAAATAAAACATAAAAAAAAAATAATGTTTTAGTCGACTAAAGAAATCTTTAGTCGACTAAAAATCTTGTTTTTTTTTTTCTCTTTGTTTTATTTTGTTTTTTCTTTTATTTTGTCTTTTTTGTTTTTGTTTTTTTTTCTAATGAAATTTTTTCAAAATATAATTTTACCGGGAGTTTTGAGTGAGAAAGGAATTGTGTACACAAGAGCTTTCATGTTCTAACACCGAAAAGCTTTTTACCGTAGAACTTTCATGTACTTGGTCGACCAAACATGTACGGGAACTGGGAGTTTTGTACCGAGAAACTATCGGAAAATTTTTTACCGGGAGTTTTCAAACGATTACCGTGAAATTTTTGTACCGATAAACTATTGGGAAACTTTTGTACCGATAAACTACCGGGAAGTTTTGTACCGATAAACTATCGGGAAGCTTTTGTACCGATAAACTATCGGGAAGCTTTTTTAAACGGTTACCAGAAAATTTTTGCACCGATAAACTAAAATAAACATAAAAAAAAACAAATATCTTAAAAAAAAAGCAAAAACATAAAAAAATAATGATATTTTATTCGACTAAAGAAATCTTTAGTCGACTAAAGATCTTGTTTTTTTTTTCTCTTTTTTTTTTCATTTTGTTTTTTCATTTTTTTTGTCTTTTTGTTTTTGTTTTTTATTTTCAATGAAATTTTTTAAAAATATAATTTTACCGGGAGTTTTGAGTGAGGGAGGAATTGTGTACACGAGAGCTTTCATGTACTAGGACCGAGAATGTCACCCCGATCCTCGGATCGAGTATGCAACAGCCACCGCGTAGTCTCGATACACGGGCAGAACCTCCTCGTATATTGGGACTCCGCAAGACTACATTCCTGAATATCCAGATCTCTGGTACACAATTCATCACAAATAAGGAAAGTATCTAACAATACACATGTAAAGAACTCCTCTGGTCCATTCCCTGTACACACAAGCATGCGTCGGCACACAATCGAGGAAGAGGCTTCTGTACATGCACGTATGCGATGTAGCCATACCAGCCAACCAATATAAGTAAAACATTTAAAATACAAGAAATCCCAAATCATAGTCGTAGGATTTTACTAATATTTGCCTGAACCAATCAAGCTAATATCAGTAAAGTCCAAACGATATGAGATGTACAGAACTTCACCAATTTAAAAGAAAGTATCGAAATTTAGAATTTACAGTCTAAATGTCCCAATACAGATAAAACAGTTTCCAAAAATAAATCAATCAAAAGAATGCAGTCCAAATCATAATCGTCAGATTTTACCAATACTTGTCAAAGAATTCAACCAGTATCAATAAAATCCGCATGAAATGAAATGTACGAGACTTTCCTTTCCATGGTTCACGGAATACAATTCCCAAAAATCATGTATTCCTGAATACCTAAACTAGTTAGTAAAAATCCTTCGCAAGCTCCAACGTCCAATTCTCGACTAAGTATCCTCTGAAAAATGTGGAGAGAGGGGTGAGTATTGAGGAATACTCAGTGAGTGAAGTGTAATGGTGTAATTTGTTTATAAACAAGGGATGAATGTGGGGCAGTCTAAGTTATCTCATAAATAACAGTTTATATGCATAAAACATTTCAATAAATCACAATTTACAAAATATGCATCAATATTAATTATCTTTTCAGAAAATCCTGGGGTCCCATCGAAAACACTTCCGTCTTAGGGTGGCCGAACCCAGACGAAAACCCGCCAAGAGGTTTTTCCATCCAATGTTTCAAAACATACCCCCTTCCTTGGTGTTGGCTCGTACCTTACCGGGGTGCACCAGATATAGCATAATTTCGGCAGAGGGAGAGACGTCTAACTCTCTCGCACATCTAAACCCCAAACCACGCTACCCCGTCGGGTCGTTTCGTGGTCGGAATGACTATAGCCATTAACAATCCAGCACCCTTCATTTCTCAATCAATCTATTTCACAAACAATGTGCCATAATTTCCAACAAATAATCAATAATCTCATGCCAACTCATGCCAAAGCAATTCATAGAGCAATATCAAATAAAACATGGCACAGAAGTATTCTTAAACACAATGGATGCATTCATACTTCACAATCCAGTTTAAACAGCCCACAACAATTTATATAAAACATATAAAATGTTTCAAAATCATTTATAAAGCGATTTTAAAACATGTTACTCATTCATGAACACAATGAACCATCCACTCACCTCTAGAGAGGGTATTTACTCTCTAATTACCAATCTAATCCGAACAGACCCCTTTTTAAGTCCCCAAACGATTAACCTAATCAAATATCGCAATTATCATCAAATAAAATCCCATAAAAAAGGTTTTCATATTTTTCTAATTTAATATACCCTTAATTTCACAACCACAATTTCTAAATTTTCATTTCATCCTTTACTATGCTCATTTCGTATAAAACAGCCTAATTCATAAAAAATCCTATACTTAACCCTAATAATTACCTATAAAATATCAGAAAATGCATTCTAATCGAATCTAACATACATTTTAACATATGCGATACTTTTTACCCTAAATTTGTCCTAAATTCAATCAATTAATCGAATGGACCAGAAATCCCTCACCTAGGGTTCTCACAGTCGCAGACCTAACTTCCATTCGTCATTCGATTCATTTCAGGACCTGCATTATTTCCAATTCAAAGTACAATTCAGTAATTTAACTAAATCACTAAAATAATATCGAAATCCTAAAGCTAAATTCATCCTTACCTACGCAGAGAAGGGATTGTAGTCTAGGGTTTTTGAGGACCAACTGCTAACTACCAGATTGCGGCTCTGTGCAGGTTGTAGAAGGGCTCTCAGTAGAGTGAGAGTAGCGCGAGCGAGCAAGCAAGGGAGAAAGAGGAGTTGTCGCTTGCGAAGGGGAGAAGAAGAGAGCGAAAGCTCTCTGTTCGCGTGGAAAAGGGATAGAGCAGAGGGAAATAGAGAGAAAGACAGAGAGGAAGAAAGAGAGAGAGAGATCGAAGGGAGAACAGAGAGGGGAAACAGAGGGAGATCGAGGGATCGTGAGAGAGAGAGAGACAGACAGACGACCGAAAGAGAAAGAGAGAGAATAGAGAGAGAAACAGAGGATGAGTGAGTGGTGGCGGTGGTGGTGGCGTAAAGAGGCGGACGGCGGCAGAAGAGAGCGGAGAGAGTGAGCGACGGTGAGGGAGAGAGTTCGAGAGACTGAGTGAGAGAGATGAAGGAGGGAGAGAGATTAGGGCTATTTGCCCTAATCGAATTTGGGGAGAGGGAGTGCAGCGTTTTGGTACAAAACGCTGCGCTTCCTTTCTTCTCTTTTTTTTTTTTCAATATATATATAAATAAATTTATAAATAGATAATTAAATTGTTATATATATATCCATATTTCATTAAAATATGAATTTCATAGAATTGAGGTTTACTACGATTTGTGGACACGAAAATTAAAAAATACCAAAAATTCTAATTTTTAATACTCCAAAATCGAAAACCAATATAAATTGAAAATTTTTTATTTTATTATAGAAATATTTACAAAAATGTCTGACACTGGGTTTTTGGTATTACAGAGAAGCTTTTTACCGTAGAACTTTCGTGTACTTGGTCGACCAAACATGTACGGGAACTGAAAGTTTTGTACCGGGAAACTATGGGAAAATTTTTTACTGGGAGTTTTTAAACGGTTATCGGGAAACTTTTACACCGATAAATTACGGGTAACTTTTGTACCGATAAACTATCGGGAAGTTTTGTATCGATAAACTACCGGGAAGTTTTTGTACTGATAAACTATCGAGAAGCTTTTTTAAAAGGTTACCGGGAAGTTTTTGTACCGATAAACTATCGGGAAGTTTTTGTACCGATAAACTACCGGGAATCCTTTTTAAACGATTACCGGGAAACTTTTGCGTCGATAAACTAACGGGAAGATTTTGTACCGATAAACTATTGGGAAGCTTTTTTAAACGGTTATCTGAAAGTTTTTATACCGATAAACTACCGGAAAGCTTTTGTACCGATAAACAACCGAGAAGATTTTTTAAACGGTTACCAGGAAGTTTTTGCATCGATAAACTACCGGGAATCTTTCGTATCGATAAACTATCAGAAAGTTTTTTTAAACAGTTACCGGGAAGTTTTTGCACCAATAAACTATCGAGAAACTTTTGTACTGATAAACTATCGGGAAACCTTTTTAAACGGTTATCGGGAAGTTTTTGCGCTGATAAACTACCGGGAAGCTTTTTCACCGATAAACTACCGGGAAACTTTTTTAAATAGTTACCGAGAAAATTTTGCACCGATAAACTACTGGGAAGCTTTTGTACCGATAAACTATCAGGAAATTTTTTAAAATGGTTACCGGGAAGTTTTTGCACCGATAAACTTGCGGGAAGCTTTTGTACCGATAAACTATCGGGAAACTTTTTTAAACGGTTATCGGAAAACTTTTACACCGATAAACTACCGGGAAGCTTTTATATCGATAAACTATCGGGAAACTTTTTTAAACGATTACCGGGAAATTTTTTGCACTGATAAACTATCGGGAAGATTTTATACCGATAAACTACCGGAAAGCTTTTTTAAATAGTTACTGGGAAGTTTTTGCACCGATAAACTACCGGGAAACTTTTGTACCGATAAACTACCGGGAAACTTTTTAAAACGGTTACCGGGAAGTTTTTACACCGATAAATTTATCATTATTTTTAATCTAATCATTGGTCGAAAAAAATTTTAAAATTTTTTAACTGTCAAAATATCTGAATTATTTTTTACTTATTATTTTTATAATTATAATTTTTTAATTGTTATAATATTAAAGTTTTTATATATATACATAAAGATTTTGTACATTCTTTATAATTTTAGTACACTTACAAAATTCTATAACGAAATTACATTTTATAATATCATATTTAATTTAAAAAAATAAAAATATTTTTAAAAGTATGACAAAATATAAAAACCAAGTCATATATAATATTTGTAAAACATATAAAATTTTTTATAAAAACTATCACAAAATATAAAAAATATTTTTAAAAATTTTTTAAAAATAATATTTTTTAAAAATATTAATTTTTTCAAGCTATTTTTTTTAAAAAAATATTTATAATATTTTTTTTATATATTTTAAAGAAAGGAAACAAAAAGAAAAAAAAAAAAGACAAAAAGAAATTGTGTTTTCTTTTTTTTTTTGATATATTTTTTTAGTCGACTAAGGCTCTTGTTTTCTTTTTTTTCTTTTTCATTTTTTTTTTATTTTGTTTTTGTCTTTTTTGTTTTTGTTTTTTTTTTTTAATGAAATTTTTAAAAAACATAATTTTACCGGAGAGTTTTTTAGAGAGGAAAAAATTGTGTATCGGCAAGCTTTTATATACCGGGGATCGGGAAGTTTTTTACCACTGAGCTTTCACATTCTTAGTTTTTTATGGGGGAATTTTATATCGGGAAGCTTCTTTTTTAAATGAGTAGGCTATGTTGTTTTTTAATTTTAATGAGAAGAGAGAGAGAGTTTTTACGGGAGAGTTTTGTATCATTTTTTTTAAACGGTTACCGAAAAACTTTTATACCGATAAACTACCGGAAAGATTTTGTAACGATAAACTACGGGGAAACTTTTTTAAACGGTTATCGGGAAATTTTTGAACCGATAGACTACTGGGAAGTTTTTTTAAAAGTTAAAACTTTTGTATCGATAGACTACCGGGAAGTTTTTTTAAATGGTTACCGGGAAACTTTTGTACCGATAGACTACCGGGAAGCCTTTTTAAACGGTTACCGAGAAACTTTTATATCGATAAACTACTGGGAAGATTTTGTACCGATTAACTATCGGGAAGTTTTTGTACCGACAAACTATCGGGAAACTTTTTTAAATGGTTACCGGGAAACTTTTGTACCGATAGACTATCGGGAAGCCTTTTTAAACGGTTACCGAGAAACTTTTGTATCGATAAACTACCGGGAAGATTTTGTATCGATAAACTATCGGGAAGCTTTTGTACCGACAAACTACCAGGAAGCTTTTTTAAACGATTACCGGAAAGTTTTTGTACCGATAAACTTTCGGGAAGCTTTTTTAAATGGTTACCGAAAAAATTTTGTTCCGATAAACTATCGGGAAGTTTTGTACCGAAAAATTACCAGAAAACTTTGTATCGATAAGCTACCTGAAAGTTTTGTACCGATAAACTATCGGAGAGCTTTTTACCGGGAGTTTTTACTAGTTACCGGGGAGTTTTGTACCGAAAAACTATCGGGGAGTTTTGAGAAAGGAAAGCATTGTGTACCGGGTTATCGGGGAAATTTGTACCGGGAAAAATTTTATCGAAAAGTTTTTTACCGGGAGTTTTTTATCGGTTACCAGGAGTCCTGTACCGAAAAACTACCGGGAAGTTTTAAGAGAGAAATGTATTACGTGTCGGAGAGTTTTCATGTACTGAGAACTCAAGAGTTTTTAACCGTAAAGTTTTCATATTCTTAATTTTTTTATCAAAAAATTTTATACCAAAAACTTTTTATCAGAAAGAATATCAAACACATAATCTAATTTTTTCTAATCAAACTTAAAACTTTCTATCGGCCTAACACGTTGTAATCCTTCTGGTTAAGATACAAAGGTAATATAACATGTTACTTTATCGGTTTAACTTTTTGGAGCAGTTGATTAATAGCAGAGTTAGAAGGTCCTAAATTTAAATCGTACTACGGCCAAACCAATTATTTACTGTCACTTGTATTTGAGACTTTCATACTCGTCACTAGCTGAGAGATAACTGTCTAGATAAAGATACGACAATTTTTTTTATACATGGTGGTACCTTTACATGTTTATGCAGGTGCAAACATGCCCACATGCGGACACACGTACACATGCGCATGCAGATACAAACACACGCACTCGTTGAGAGTATGGAAGTGGGTTGCTTCATTTTACCGTTTGGGAGCCTATTGATAAGCGATTTAAGGTAGTGGTTTAAACCACTTTTCACTTTTGCTAAATCATTTAAGTTAATAAGGTTCAAGCACATGAGAGTTTTAAAATTGAAATAATTTATATGAATATGGTAGTGGTAAATATAGGGTATTAGATTTATAGAAGTCATAATTTAAATTTAAATATGTGCTAACTTTATTGGTAAGCGGTTCATAAAAGATTCAAAAAGCCTGGTTTCTAGGATAGAGAATGAAGGAATAAGAAATTAATGAGAAAAAGGTTTTAAAAGAATCATCCTTAATTTAAACAAATCTGTAATGCAAAAGTTTTCTACTTTTTTTTCCTTTTTTTTTTTTTTTTTTTTTTACAGATCGAGTGAACAATCTTGAAATCTCAATCCCTCCTCCAAGCATACAATAACAAAGAAAATCCACCACCACTCCCACAAGACCTTGTAGATGAACATGAACTTCTACCCCCATCACTGCTCTCTTCTGCCCATTGCAGAACACTAGAGCATGAAGGAGATCGCATTAAGGACATTGATGGCAACGATGCTGATGCTGATCCTGACAAGCTCTTCCTCATCAATCTCTTCTCTGGACCAATCATTTCTGGCCAAACCCCACCATCCCCACTTTGGAAAACGAACACCCCATGACCACCACTGTTACTTCCATGTCCACTTGTGACCCAGTTGAAAACGTCCCAAAAGAATTCTACTTCAAAACCTCCAATTAAAATCTTTTCATTCCCTCTAAATTTCCATGTAAGTCTCTTTACCACAAGTCTCATTTCTTTATCAACCTTCACTTTAAGAGTGCCCCCACTGCACTCTATTTCAATCTCGTGCTTGGACCCTAGGAATTCGGCTCTTGTCATGTAATTCTTTCGTCCAAATACATGCTCTCTGCGTGATAGTAGCATAGGCTCTGTGGGTTGCCGAATGCTGAAGGCCCCAGATCGTCGTAATGACTCATCTAGTAGATCCCCTAGGAAGAATTCAAGGCGTGCATTACTTGAAATTGCAATGTAGAAGCAAGATTCGGGCTCGGCTGAGTTCTGTGTGAACTCTGCTCTTGCAAAATCCCAGTAGAGCTTGATCCTTTGGTAATGATGGTTTGTGAGAGCAATGGATTTGGATCCGGTTTTATTTCTAAAGAATGAGAAGGTTGATGGGTATAGGGAGATGGTGAGCGAGAAAGTGTCTGCTGCATTAATGGTTAAGGAGTGAGAGAAGAGAGTTTTAGACCAAGTGAGTGTGAGGTATGTTGGTGAGTTGCATATTTGAGTTTGGTATATGCAGGTTATGAGGCTTTGAGGCATTGGTGTGGTGTTTGTGAGAGTGCTGCCGGGGTTGCTAAAACATGCTGGGATCATGGATTTTTTGACTCTGTTCTCCTCACACCATTAGAGAATGAGGGAGTGAGAGAGAGGGTGAGTGTATGGGATGAGTGTGATGGCATTACCTTGGTGTCCAAGTGAACCTTTTTAGAGGGTTTTTAGTTGTGAGAGAGAGAGAGTGAATAATGGAATTAAAAGGCTTTCCATCATCATCATCAGCAGTGGCCAAGGCTTACCCATTAGTTATTTATTTATTTATTTATTGCTTGATTTGCGCCATTGACACAGCTCCAGGGTATCAGTGATAATTTGATTCCCTCTCTCGCTCTTTTTTTCTCTCTCTCTCAAATGAGCTGGGGTGCACTGAGACCCGATTCGTACATAAAATGGCTCTGTTATTCTATAGTCTAATACTCTAGAATTCTTTTTATTATTTTTTTTTAATATATTCACTTTTATTATTTTTTCTATCCTAAAAGAGGATTGAGATGGGACCTTGGGAAAAGGTAACACCCCTTAAACCACTTTTGTAGTGTTGCTTCTGTTACACTGCCATCTCTGTAGTTTTGTAGTCTTCACTTTGGCGGAGCGGTTCACTGTATATTGTTATTGTATCAAAACTAATTGCAATATGATGACAAAAAACATGGCCTGTCGACATATTAAGGCTTAAAAAATTTTAAACAAACAATAATAGAATAAATATATACAAGTGTGCTTCTGTGACACCCTGTGCCAGAATATATATGAAGTCTGTTTGGTTGTTTGGTTGTTTTCGGAAATAAAACAATCTAAAAAACTCTTGAAAATGAAACATGTTTATTTCTCTACGCATTCAAATTCTTAGGCTACTCTATAGTCCCTTTTTTTTCCAGCGTAGCTCTTTCAGATTAAGCATTAGGCTTCAAAAGGTTAAGTTAGAGAGGGAACATATGGACAAGTAGGAATCTTTCAATCCTTCAATTTTGTTAATGAAATTGTTGACAAACCCTATTGTTTACCATATATGTGTTACTAATTATTTTATTAAGTGTGTAGGTATTTATAATATTTATTCTTTCAAATAACACATATTTGAGAATTTCTGTGAAAATTTAAAAGAACAGAAGTTGGATAAAAGCAAAAGTAGGTAGAAACAGTAAGCTGGGTAGAAGTGGTCGAAATTCAAAATAGTTTTGTTTGCTACATTTTTAATATATTTCAAAATCTAGTTCAACATATTAAGTGTAGATTGAGAGCTACACTTAATCCTAAATTTGCTCAATTTAGTGATTCGAATTCAAATCATTTGGAGAACTACAAACTGATTTTTAGGGAATGTTTTGCTTCTTATAACTTCTTCAACAGTTAAGTTTTTAAAAATTTGAATTCTCCACATTTTAAGGGGATTGTTGGTGTTTGAATTTGAAAAATAACAGTAGTAAAATTCAAAAATTTTGGTGGAGAAAATCAAGCTCAAAATGAGAAATTTAAGTAGATTTTTTACGGTAGTAAATGTGTTGGGGAGCCAACTTTGTAGCCTTATATCATGTTCAAGACCAGTTTTAGGGGCTAACTTATAGGGATTTAAAATGCTATATACAGAGACTATTTGTGACAACCCGCTTTCCAGGTGTCGCACCTCCTAGCAGAAAGAAACAGATATGCATAATGCAGAAGCAATAACACGTTTAAAATGCAACGTCCGGAGTCGCGACATTCACATTCCCCGTGTGTGATAACACGGAAGGAGATTTAAATTAAAAGAAAACTATTTTCTTGATCTTTCAAGTAAAAATTTGGCAACGTCTCCCTTATTTAGTGACTATTAGCCACCTTAGCTTAATATGAGAATTTGATAAAACCAAATTAACACTTCTAATATCCAACCAGTTGGTATCAATGACCCACCTGGCCGCCCAGTTCAACACACCGTAATATATAAGACTTTAGCCACAAACTATAGATAAGGTTCCTCTATACCAAACCATATATCTATATGTGCTACATGACTCAGACTATTCAAAAGGTCACAAATATATATATGCCTCAACAAGATACAAAGGTCGAAGATGAGTTTACCTGAAAACAAGGATATCGAGGTCAGTTTAAACTGAACAAGTATACAAGGAACCAAAGGCATGTATGACAAGCAAATAAATATTGAGATATCAACATCATCATATAACAATGTAAATGTAGCAAACATACAAGAAATGCATAAAATCACCAGCATTTTTAAGAAAACAATATGATTGTCATTTATAGAGGTACCATTCTTTTCCATATTCAATGTTCTGTTTCCCGTTGGAAAACCCGCTCTCCGAAAGGAGCCACTGCAGAGGTCGATCCGGATTAGTCGGGGTAAAACCCCGAATACCGGACAGTATCCAAGACATGGTACCTAAAAAAAAAGAAAGGAATAGAACTTTAAACAAAGTTCGTGTATGAGGGTCTAGAGGAGGAAACCAAATTTTGGTATTTCTAAATAAAATCTAGGTCTTTTTAGGTTAGACGTCTCAAACTTTTCACTTGTTTCTAATTCAATCCTTGAAGGGAGAAGAGATACAACCATAGTTTCTCAAGTTTCGTCCGCAAGCTTCACACAAGATTTGGAACTCTATATACAATTCGCATTCCTCAAACTTCGCCCGTAGGCTTTGCACAAGCTTTCGGAGAAATTTTTGCAATCACTTCCTCTTTACTTTTCTTTATGTTTCTCATAAAATAATCACTATCATTTATCAAAAGATTTGCACTAGTTTTATAGCTAAACATCACAAATAAGCAATTTGTATAACTAGCCCACTCATCGTATTCCATTGGGCTATTTTAATGAGTTATCAACACAAACAAATCTTAATAAAATTATCATATTTTGAGTTACAATACCAGGATTAAGATAAATCAAATTGCCACACAAACTTAAGACTTAGGACTATAATTCTCATATTAATAACTAAATTCAATTCCAATTACACAAAGAAAACCAATTCAAACAATGTTGCAGTTCATTGTTTACAATACCTCTTGCGCAGTCACAGAAAAAAGTGACATAATTTCTTCTGCACATATCTGAATGAGGTGATTCTAGTGGCCATTTAAAGATAAGAGATAGGGCTACAATTTCTATGTTCAGATCTTAACCTAATTCATCTTAGAAGATAGTTAAAAATCACAGCAAAAATCAGTGCAGAAACAGGACAGAAAACATGGTAATTTCTCTGCAAAAACATGTAAATTTGAAAATTCACCAAAAATCCATTGCTTAATGAAATCATGCGAATTATATGTCATTTTAAAGTTACAGAAATCTAGATTCTCAAGGACAAAACCTCATATGATTTGGAGCTGTGCAGAAAAAGCTATAAATTAAAAACCAAAGACTAGTTAGACTGTCCAACATACAGAATTTTTAGGTTTTCATCTAAAAACGGAATTCTCTTTTCTCTAAATCATTTCCTCTATGTTTCAGCAACATAATCCTATCCAAAAATATTTTCTAAAGTATTATTAGGTATCAGTTCAATAAATACATGCAAGATACTTGCTTCTTCAAACTTGAAAATCAACTTTTCTCTCCTATGTGCCTCTTTCTCCATATTCCTAGCTTCTCATGTGTTTTCTAGCTTGTTTTACAGGTTTTCTACCCTTCTTTATGTTAGGGATACTTGGAGGTTGCTGAATCCAAGCTTGAATGGCTGTTTCCAGGGAGTTAGGGTTGAGTTCTTGGAAGGGAAAGAAGAAAACGGAAATGGAGCTAAGGATGAAGAACAACTCTCATTATCACCCTTTTCATTTCTATCCTTAGTGGTTTGTGGGTCCCCCAAGGAAGTTAATGGGTCAAAGGTGGTTGCCATATGGAGGTTGTGCCATGTGGTGAGAAATGGAATGTCATGGTGTCCCTTTAGATTACACATGTCATTTGTGGGTCCTACACCAAATCCTTTGTGGGTCCCACATCAAACCCTGATCGGTTCTAATTCTAGTCATTCTTATTCGTTGGTATGTCCCGCTAGTTTATATCAATTTTAATATACATGATCTATAATTAAAACCACAACAAAATAAAACATGCATCGCACATAAAAATTCACGAATTTTGCCATGGTGTAATGCAATAATTTCAAATGCATTTGGAAAAATATGAAAATATATGTTTTAATATTTTTTCGGAATGGGACCTTACATCCTTCCCCCATTTAAAGATCCGGTCCTCCGGATCGTCGCTCGTGCTCAAAAAGATAGGGATACCTCTCCCTTAGTTCTGACTCCAACTCTCAAGATGCTTCATCAGAGGTATGGTGCCTTCACATAACTTTTACCAATCTAATTATCTTGCTTCTTAAGTTCTGTTCTCGAGAATCAAATATCAGGATCAGTTGCTCAACATAAGTTAGATGTTTTGCAACCTGAAGTGGCTCATAGCTGATTACATGCGTAGGATTATGAACGTACTTCCTCAACAGGTGAACTCCCTTCAGTGTCAGAGGCAAAGCTAACTCGTAAGCAGGCAGCCCAACTCTGCATAGAATCTCAAAAGGACCAATAAATCTAGGACTGAGTTTTCCTTTTTTGTTTCCAAACCTCATCACCCTTTTGAATGGAGAAGCCTTAAGAAAAGATTTATCTCCGACCTCAAATTCCAATTCCTTGCGCCTTTGATCAGTATAATTCTTTTGGCGAGATTGAGCTATTCTGATCTTATCTCGAATGATTCGAACTTTTTCTATGGTTTCTTGCAAATAAGCAGGTCTTGTTTCAGATTGAAGCACATGTTTCTCTCCTACTTCATTCTAACAAAGAGAGGTTCTACATTTTCTCCCATATAGTGCTTCAAATGGTGCCATGTTAGTGCTAGAGTGATAACTGTTGTTATATGCAAATTCTACTAACATTAAATGTTCAACCCAACTATCACGGAGCTCCAGAACACAAGCTCTCAACATATTCTCCAGAGTTTGTATTGTCATATCTGACTGCCCATCTGTCTGAGGATGATATGCCATAGAGAAGTTAAGTTTAGTCCCCAACTTGGACTGAAAACTCTGCCAAAATCGGGAAACAAATCTTTGATCTCTATTAGAGACAATGGATACTGATATGCCATGCAATCTCATAATTTCATCGACATAAATTTTAGCTAGCTTTTCTATAGAATAACTTGCTACTATAGGAAGAAAATGAGCTGACTTAGTGAAATGATCCACTATAAACCAAATAGTATCAAATCCCCTTAGAGTTCTAGGCAAACCTGAGACAAATCCATAGTAACATGCTCTCATTTCCACTCAGGAATAGGGATTAGCTCAAGTAGTCCCGCTGGTCTTTGGTGTTCAGCTTTTACTTGTTGACATGTCAAGCATTTCCCAACAAAGTTGGCAACATCTCTCTTCATACCAGGCTACCAAAAGGATTGACGCAAATCCCTATACATTTTGGTGGATCCCGGATGAATAGAAAATGATAAATTATGTGCTTCCTCCAAAATCAATCTCCGCAATCCTTGAGTTTCTGGAACTACCAATCTATTACGAAATTTGACTATCTCGCTTGATATATTGAATTCGGGCTTCCCCCCTTTTAAAACATCTCCCTTGAGCTTAATCGTCATCTCATTAGTTTGCTGGGCATCCCTAATTCGATATGATAAATCTGGTTAGACGATAAACCAAGCCAAAAGAGATCCCTGGTTGGTAACTTTAGCATCAATCCTTAACTTTTCAAACTCAGCTATCATCTGATGCTCTCTCACCCGTAGAGACGCGACATATACTATCGATTTATTGCTGAGTGCATCTGCAACAACATTGGCTTTACCGGGTTGATACTGAATAGTAACATCATAATCATTCAATAATTCTAGCCATCTATGTTGCCTCAAATTCAATTCCTTTTAAGTAAATAGATACTTTAGACTCTAATAATCGGTGAATATGTCACAGTGCTCACCATATAAATAGTGTCTCTAAATTTTCAAAGCAAAAATAATAATTGCAAGTTCTAGATCATGTGTCGGACAGTTCACCTCATGAGGTTTTAATTACCTAGAAGCATAGGCTACATATTCTGTCGTTACATAAATACACAACCCAAATAGGCTACATATTCCCTATCCACTGACTGGTAATATTAATACTGGGGCTGACATGAGTCTATCTTTTAGTGTCTGAAAACTAACTTCACACTGTTCATCCTAATGGAAATGTGCATTTTTACGAGTCAACCTCACAAGTGGAGTAGCTATCGAAGAAAAATCTTTAACAAATCTGCGGTAATAGTCTGCCAAACCCAAAAAATTGCACACATCTGTAACGTAGTAGGTGTGGACCAATTGAGAACTGCTTCAACCTTCTTTGGATCTACAGAAAGCCCTCTACTAGCGACAATATAACCCAAGAAGGTTACTTCGCCAAGCCAGAATTCACATTTACTTAGTTTTGCATTCAATTTCTCGGTCCTCAAAATCTGTAAAGTCATGCGGAGATGCTGCTCATGTTGAACTCTATCTTTGGAATACACCAAAGCATCATCAATAAACACCACAATAAACTCATCTAGATAGGGTTTGAAAACACAATTCATCATATACATAAACACTGTTGGAGCATTAGTTAACCAAAATGGTATCACTAGAAACTCATAGTAGCCATATCGGGTACGAAAAGCTGTCTTAGATATATCTTTCTCCCTGACCCTAATATGGTGATAGTCTGATCTGAGATCCAGTTTATAAAATACTGTGGCATCTTTCAACTGATTAAACAGATCATCAATCCTTGGCAAGGGGTATTTATTCTTGATGGTAACTTGATTCAACTTCCGGTAGTCAATACACAATCTCAAGGAACTATCATTCTTCTTTACGAATAACACCGGTGCACTTCAAGGAGAAACACTTGGACCAACAAACCCCTTGTCCACAAGTTCTTGTAACTGAGTTTTCAATTCCTTCAACTCAGCTGGTACCATTCTATATGAAGCTATATAAATAGGAATAGTATATGGTATCACATCAATGAGGAATTCAATTTCTCGGACGGGAGTTAATCCTGGTAAATCATCAGGAAATACATCCGGAAAATCTCAAACCACCGGTATGTCAAGCAACTGAAGTTTTTCTTTCTTGTCTTCAGTGACATAAGCTAAGTACCCATGACAACTCTTGGAAAACATCTTTGTTGCTCGAACAAAAGATACAACTGGAGCTCCTCTTTCTTGTCTTCAGTGACATAAGCTAAGTACCCATGACAACCCTTGGAAAGCATCTTTGTTTCTCGAACAAAAGATATAACTGGAGCTCTGATAAATCTATCATCGATAAACAAAGTCTGTTGTCATCCAGGTGGGGAAAAACAAACAATCTTTCGATGGCAATCAACTAGGGTATAAGTAGATGATAACCAATCCATACCCATAATTACATCTAAATCTATCAACTCTAAGGGCAACAAATCAATGTTAAAATCATATCCCTGGAAGCTCACATAAATTTCAATAATCAGAACCTCATCACCAAGTGGTGTAGCAACCCACAATCTTTGCTCTAAAGGTTCAGACCCATACGGTAAATGTATGACAAATGCTAAGGAAATAAATGAATGCATGGAACCCGGATCTATCAAGACACGAACGTCATGAGAAAATAATTTTATTCTACCAGTAATCACATCAGATGATGTATGAGCCTCCTGAGCCGTAATCGCATGAACTCTAGCTTGACCTCCTGGGCCTTGGAGCATGCCCTGGAAGAAGGATCGTAGTCCTTTTCTGAACCTCTTGACTCTCTTTTCATCTGTATCAACTAATTCCAGAGCATACACTGATAATCTAGCAAAACAATCCTCATACTGGCTAACCGTCTGATTGCCTTGCCTTAAATTTAGAAACTCAAACATCTTTGATCTCTAATAAATGTAGGTAAGTATCGCTCGTGAAAAATCTAAGTAAAATCACCCCAAGACACATACTGAAGTTCATCTCCATATCGGAGTCTCAACTCCGAACTCCACCAATCATATGCACCTTCCTTCAGATAGTAGGTAGCCAGTCTGACCTTGTACTCCTCTGTAACGATAAACTCGAAAAAGAGTCTCTGTATCTCTACAATCCAGGTCTCCACCACTTGAGGATCATTATTCTCTAAAAAGATCATCGGCTCCATTTTCCTAAAATCAGTCATTAGCTTTTAGAATCTCTGGTCATCTTCAGGTGTAAATGTGTTTCCTCTATTTTTCTGTCCCTCTCCATACTCAGTGCGATCTCTACCTGATCTAATTTGACCTGATTCAAAATCAACTAATACCACTGGAGTTGTTGAAACTGACATAGCTAAAGCAGGGGTGACATGAGTGGCTGGAGAGACATCTACAATCTCACTCCCTCTCACCGGTTGAGACAGCCTCTCTGTCAATCTACGAATGTCCCCCAACATAGTACCTACTAAAGCCATCAAAGTAGTTAAGGCCTACTGTAGGTCTAGCCCCTCTGGCCTCTGATTACCTAGTGTCTGGGATGGAGGCTCCTACCTCTACTCATCATCCCTATGCTCTCCGTTAGGAGGTATTTCACCTTGTCTCCTGATCCTAACCATTCTGTGTGCTAATAACCTAATGAATGAAAATGACAAACAACGTCACTCATGGTATAAACCTCCCTCTATCTAGAACCTATACCTATGGTCTCATATCCTAGGTGTAGATTACCCAAAACCTTGGACTCTGATACCAATTATAACGACTCGCTATCCAGGTGTTGTACCCTTAGCAGAAAGAAATAGATATGCATAATGTAGAAGCCATAAACACGTTTAAAATGTGACGTCCAGAGTCGCGACAATCGCACTCCCAATGTGTGATAACACGGAAGGAGATTTAAATTAAAAGAAAATCATTTTCTTGATCTTTCAAGTAAAAATTTGGCAGCGTCTCCCCCATTTTGTGATTGTTAGCCACCTGGGATTAATATGAGGACCTGATAAAACCAAATTAACACTTCTAATATCCAACCAACTGGCATCAATGGCCCACCTGGCCGCCCAGTTCAACACACCGTAATATATAACACTTTAGCCACAAACTATAGATAAGGTTCCTATGCACCAAATCATATATCTATATGTGCTACATGACTCAGACTATTGAAAAGGCCACAAATATATACATGCCTTAACAAGATATAAAGGTCGAAGATGAGCACGAATCTAAATCCCTCAACTCAAGTGTCTCTACCCTGAACTTCCCTCTTGTCTCCCAATTCACCTGAAAACAAGGATATCGGGATCAGTTTAAACTGAGCAAGTACACAGAGAACCAAAGGCATGCATGACAAGCAAATAAATATCGAGATATCAACATCATCATACAATAATGTAAACGTAGCAAACATACAAGAAATGCATATAATCACCATCATTTTTAAGAAAACAATATGATAGTCATTTATAGGTACCATTCTTTTCCATATTCAGTGTTCTAAATAACTCAGCAATTAAAGAAAGGAATTAAATTTTGAACCAATTTAGTGTATGAGGGTCTAGAAGAGGAAGCCAAATTTTGGTATTTCTAAATAAAATCTAGGTCTTTTTGGATTAAACGCTTCAAACACTTCACCTACTTCTAATTCTATCATTGTAGGGAGAAGAGATACAACAATAGTTTCTCAAGTGTCACCCGCAGGCTTCGTACAAGCTTTGGAACTCTATATATAATCCGTATTCCTCAAGTTTCGCCCGTAGGCTTTGTACAAGCTTTCGGAAAAATTTTTCATGCTATCACTTCCTCTTTACTTTTCTTTATATTTCTCATAAGGTAATCACTACCATTTATCAAAAGATTTGCATTAGTTTTAAAGCTAAATATCACAAATAAACAATTGTATAGCTAGCCCACTCATTGCATTCCATTGGGCTATTTCAATGAGTTATCAACACAAACAAGTCTTAATAAAACTATCATATCTTAAGTTGCAATATCAGGATTGAGATAAATCTAATTACCACACAAACGTAAGACTTAGGACTACGATTCTCATATTCATAACTAAATTCAATTCCAATTATACAAAGAGAACCAATTCAAACAATGTTGCAGTTCACTGTTTATAATACCTCTTGCGCAGTCACAGAAAAAGTGACATAACTTCTTCTGTACATATCTGAATGATGTGATTCCAGTGGCCATTTAAAGATAAGAGATAGGGCTACAATTTCTATGTTTAGATATCAGCCTAATTCATCCTAGAAGGTAGCTAAAAATCATAGCAAAAATCAGCACAAAAATAGGATAAAATACAGGGTAGTTTCTCTGTAGAAACATGCAAATTTGCAAATTCACCAAAACTCCATTTCTTAATGAAATCATACGAATTATATATTATTTTAAAGCTACAGAAGTTTAGTTTCTCAAGGACAAAACCTCATATGATTGGAGCTGTGCAGAAAAAGTTATAAATTAAAAACCAAAGACTGATCAGGCTATCTAGCGTACAGAATTTTTAGGTTTTCATCTAAGAATAAAATTCTCTTTTCCCTAAATCATTTTCTCTGTGTTCTAGCAACATAATTCTATCCAGAAATATGTTCTAAAGCATTATTAGGCATCAATTTAATAAATACATGTAATGTACTTGCCTCTTCAAGCTTGAAAATCAACCTTGCTCTCCTCTGCATCTCTTTCTCCAAATTCCTAGCTTCTCATGTGTTTTCCATCTTGTTTTATAGGTTTTCTACCCTTCTTTATGTTAGGGATACTTCATAGTTGGATGGAGATTGCTTAATCCAAACTTGAATGGCTGTTTTCATGGAGTTAAGGTTGAGTTCTTGGAAGGAAAATAAGAAAAACGGGAATGAAGCTAAGGATAAAGAACAACTCTCATTCTCACCCTTTTCATTTCTATCCTTAGTGGTTTGTGGGTCCTCCAAGGAAGTTGATGTGTCAAAGGTGGTTGCTATGTGGAGGTTGTGTCATGTGGTGAGAAATGGAATGTCATGGTGTCCCTTTAGATTACACATGTGATTTGTGGGTCCCACACCAAATCCTTTGTGGGTCCCACATCAAACCCTAATTCGGTTCTAATTCCGGTCATTCTTATTCGTTGGTATGTCCCACTAATCTATATTAATTTTAATATACATGATCTATAATTAAAACCACAACAAAATAAAGCATGCATCGCACATAAAAATTCACAAATTTTGCCATGGTGCAATGCAATAATTTCAAATGCATTCGGTAAAATATAAAAATGCATGTTTTAATATTTTCTCGAAATGAGACCTTACACTATTCAACATTTTTTATGGAGTAATTTCGATGTGTTGGGAGTGAGATATTAGATCTCAAAGTAGACTACTTGAACAACCTATGAATCTGTCTCCTAGAGTTTTTTGATATAATTTTGTTCTTGTTTGTGTTGAAAAGTTTCAAAAGAGCACATGGCCATATTATGGTGCTAAAGCTTATAGTGAACGTGTTAGAGATTTGTAAAAAATTACGAGTATTATCTTTTCCAATCTTATCATAAGAAATTGAAATTTAATAATTATTCACCATAAATTTTAACAAAATTTTGAAAATATTAATACTACCTTTAGGTTTAAGTCGAGAAACATCTATTGTGGAGATAATTTTAAAAGAAATTGTATTGCTAATGATATTACAAACTAAGTGGAGGATCGTTAGAAATTGTATTGCTAATGATATTATAAACTAAGTGGAGGAATATTAGATATAGTTTGTAATATGTTGTGGGTATTAATTCCATATTGGAAAGTTGAAGAAAATTTGATGGATTTATAAGTTATTAAATTTGAAACTATTTGAATTTGGTTAAAATTGTGTGTTGGGAGAAAAATATAATTTTATTAAATGACCCTAATAATAAAAATAAATAAATAAATAATTATTTAAGAGTCAAAGATATGACACTTGAGCACTTGGGCATTTGAAATAAGTGTTTGTTCGATTATTCATTTTTTATTTAAAAGACAATTTTGAAAATTAAATAAATTGATATCTTTTAATTAAAATGTAATTTCCCAACAATGAAATAATGTCTTATGAATAAATCGATAATTTTTTAATCAAAATGACATATTTGTTGTGCTCTTTAAATGAATGGACATTCCATAATTATAATCCTTTATTTTCTATAAATACTTCCTCTCACTATTGGGAAAATTCACTTTAAAATTTTCCATCATTGGCAATACAGTAATACTTTGTTTTTTTTTTTTAAATCTCTATTTCATTTTTGAAAAAAATTTGAGAATTCACTGTCTCAAACTTCTATTTTAATATCTCAAATTTCTATTTCAGCTTACATATTTTGAAAGAATTTACCATCAACCCAACTAGCAACATAGTGAAGGCATAATTTCTTTAAAAACAGTGATCATTTTACATGCAATCCTTTTCAAATTCTGCATTTCGAAGACCATCAATATTCCCAATAATCAATGCCCTCCTTTTGTTGGCTTGCGTTGGTGTTTCTGTAGGCTTCAAAAACACTCTACAAATGACCAATACTCATGGTGAGACATATATTATACCACCAACTTAAAATCTAGTATATATAAT
Source organism: Dillenia turbinata (assembly GCA_037126225.1). Lineage (NCBI taxonomy): Eukaryota > Viridiplantae > Streptophyta > Magnoliopsida > Dilleniales > Dilleniaceae > Dillenia > Dillenia turbinata. The sequence goes on from JBAMMX010000025.1 coordinate 19,965,504, forward strand.
CTATTTATGCCTAGAATCTTCATCTGCTTTGCACTCGAGTAACATGGTTTGTGTCTGCTTTTGCAGGAATAGCTGTTACATTGTTTTCACATGGACCTCAGTATTTCTAGTGCCAGTGATGATGATGATATGGAAGACAAACATTTCACTGGTCTTATTGTACATTCTAATTATTGGAGCCTCCGAACCAATGTTCCTAATCTCACTCCTCTTCAAGTTCCTGCAAGGAGGATATTTCCCCTTAGCTTCTGAGGCAGTGTTTGTAATCATCTTGTACATATGGAACTATGGATACCACAAGAACTATACATTTGAGTTTGAGAACAAGGTTTCAGATCAAAAAGTCAAGGAGAAAGCCCCCGGCCCAAAAATCAGCCACCTCCCTGGCGTCGTACTATTCTACACCGAAATTGTTCAAGGCATTTCTGCAATCTTTACTCACTATATCTCCAATGTCCTGGCTCTTCACTCAATTCTTGTCTTTGTTTCAATCAAGACCTTGCCCACAAGCAAAGTCCCTCAAGAGGAAAGGTTCTTGTTTGATTGAGTTGAACCTTATAATCTTTCCATATTTAGATGTGTGGCTCAGTATGGATACAATGATGCAATAAAAAAGTGCTAGTCATTTGAAGAGATGTTAGTTCATCACTTGAAGCAATTTGCAGAGGAAGGGTTTTCTTCGAGTTGGGAGGTCAATTAGTAGGAGATTGGACAATAATGAAGTGGTGAGCAATAATGAAGATGAGGTGAAGAGAGAGGTTGACTTTTCTAAACCAACAACTACAAGAAGTGGGTGTTATCTATTTATTTGGTGAAAATCAAGTCGTTTGCCACAAAGAGTCTAGTTTTGCTAAGAGGATTGTTATTGATTATGGCTAAGTTTTCTTAGCTACTTTTCTAAGGTTATTGAAAGTGGGAATGATTTATGAGAGGCTTTTGCAGTTCTAATGTGTATTGATGCAACTCTTATCATGAGTTGTAAGTCGTAAAAGTACTTGAACCAATGTTTTTGTTTTGTTCTCATGAAGACAATAATGAAAGGAATTCATAGAAACAGTCAGGTTTGGATCCACTTTACTGTTGCAGTTCTAATGCGTATTGATGCAACTATGGCTTATCATGAGTTGTAGTCAAGTCTTAAAAGTACTTGAACCTATGTTTTTGTTTTGTTCTCTTGAAGACAGTAATGAAAGGAATTCATAGAAATGGTAAGGTTTGAATGCGCTTTACTTTTGCAGTTCTAATGTGTATTGATGCAACTATGGCTTATCATGAGTTGTAGTCAAGTCTTAAAAGTACTTGAACCTATGTTTTTGTTTTGTTCTCTGGAAGACAATAATGAAAGGAATTCATAGAAATAGTAAGGTCTGAATCAGCTTTACTTTTGCAGTTCTAATGTGTATTGATGCAGCTATGGCTTATCATGAGTTGCAGTCAAATCTTAAAAGCACTTGAACATATATTTTTGTATTGTTCTCTTGAAGACAATAATAAAAGGAATTCATAGAAATAGTAAGGTTTGAATCCACTTTACTTTTATCTAGCACACTATTGGGAAAACTTTGTAAACTACCATGAAAATTGTAGAATAACCTATTTTCTTATATATGCATATACATATTAAATTTCGTGAATTATGCAAAAATGACGCACACTCAAATGCCACGGAAGCTCATAAGAGATGCATTTCTCTCTACTACAAAATTCAAAATTTAAATACCCCACTTGTTAAATTCATCTGATATGCTTATTCAGTGTGCACGATTTATAAATTATTACGCAAATCTGATAAATATGCCAATGCACACCTGATTGGACAAAAGCTGAAGTTCCCACAATTAAAAAAAAAAAAAGATGTCGTGGTTTGCTCATTTTGGTAAGAGCATTGTATAATACAGACTAAAGATAAGATTAAGTACAATAATAAATATTGTGGTGGTGTCAATTAGGGTAAGAAAAGCAACTGCAAGCACGCCCAAAGGAGGAGCGGTTGAACAACTACCCGTGGCACCAAAGAGAAAAAAACAAGAAAATGCAAGTAAGTCTGAGGATATATTCAATTTTTATTAGTAAGACCAGCCTTATATTATAACTAGCTAGTGAATTACTCGGGCAGCCAAAATTAGTATATTATTAATTTAATTATAAGATTATTATGATCTAAGTTGCACGAAAACAAAAACAGAAACGGAAAAACAGAAATACATACACGAAACGATATGAGAAATATCATTTTATAAGAATATGTGACACGGAAATGTGAACAAATGTATAAATATAAAAAATATAAGAATTTTTATGTAAAATTTAATTATTTTATAAAAATAACAAAATATTCATCTATTATAATAAAAATCAAAAGTGATCAAATATATAATTATTAATTATAAAATAAATAATATAAAATATAAAAATTATAATTAGATAAACAAATAATTGATTAAATATGTAAATATAAAAAATATAAAGATTTTTGTGAAAATATTAATTAATTTAGTATGCCGAAACGTTTCAAATACGAAAAAATATTAGTGTTGAAAAGTTTTCGTGCATCAGAAATTATGATAAAATTAAAAAAAAAAATCAGTTTAAAAATATGTGACATATCAGGATTATTTTCAAAACTTATAATTCATATATTATTATATTAAGGAAAAGACTTTCTTATAACTCATTTCATTTTCCCCTATATAAGTTGCTACTTTGGTGGGCACTTTGCTGCATTCCACTCTCTCTCTCTCTCTCTCTCTCTCTCTCTAAAACACAGATAAACAAATGGAGGACAATAGCGTTGTAGAGATGAAGGAAGTTGTAGAACAAAAGCGTGACCTAAATCAACATGGACATACTTCTTTTCGAAAGCAAGTTAAAGTGAATCCTTTCGATTTTGAGAGTGGTGATATCATCAATCATACCAACACTCGTGAGGTACTTGTTTTCCTATCTATTTTAGTTACTCTTCTTTAAATAAATAAATAGCCTAAAATGGTCATGCTGTGTCCATTCTTTAATAAATTCAACACAAAAACCTTCTATTATGCACAAAAATATCTTTTATATATAAATAGAAAAAGCAACTTCCATCATGAAAATTAAGAGAAATGGTCTTTTCATGCTACAAAATTAACAAATCAATAGCTTTCCTATAAATCTAGTTGATCTAATGACGAAATATATGTACCGTTTAATTAATATTTTGGGTTTGAGTTTTATGTGAAACGAAAATAAGCATTGACTTTTAAATAAAATTTCAAATTTAAATTTTATATATAGTAAAAATAGAATCTGAAAGAACTTTATCCTTGAAGGGTCTAACTCGTTTCAAAATGAACCTATTGTGATTATCAAATACCGATAATTTATTAAAAAAAAAGACATACTTTTCATTGATTATATTTATTCGTATGCCCCCCAAATAATTTTTCTTCTTTTTTTTTTTTTCCACAATGTGTAGGATGTTGATCAGGTGACTTTATTGAAACTAGCATTTCAGAGCATTGGAGTGGTGTACGGAGATATTGGAACATCGCCATTGTTTATGCTGGCGGGGGCGTTCCCAAATGGGATCCAACATAGTGATGACATTCTTGGGGTACTATCATTGATCATCTACTCTTTGATTGTCATCTTCTTGATCAAGTATGTCTTCATTGTCCTCTCAGCCAACGATAATGGTGATGGTATTAACTCCATAATCTTGGTCTCAAAATTCTCTTTCCCTCTCTCTCTCTCTCTCTTCCAAATATGACTGGATTTGTCCTCTTTTATGGAGCCATAAACCTTAAAAGAGAAATTTAATTTTAAGTCTATGATATCATTCTTTAGGTAAAGTTAGATACATCATATTTTTGAGTTCAATGCAGGGGGTACATTTGCTCTATACTCTCTTATATGTCGCTATGCCAAGGTGAGCTTGACACCTAACCCGCAAACCGAAGACAAAGAAGTGTCTACTTACCAACTTGATGCCTCAAATCATCGTTTGAGATTGGCTTTTACCCTCAAATCCTTTTTGGAGAATAGTCAACATGCTAAGCAAATCCTTTTCTTCATAGCCATTCTTGGCACCTCCATGGTCATTGGTGATGGCGTTCTCACACCTTGCACATCAGGTTATGACCAAATCTAATAATAATAATAATAATAATAATACAATTAGAATCATGCCCACAAGTTCACTATTTTATCACACTTGGAATGTTATTTGCTGCAGTTGTGTCTGCTGTTGCCGGTCTAAAGGAGGCTAAAAGTTCACTATCGGATAATGTCATCATGTGGCTATCGGTGTTGATCCTAATTCTTCTCTTCCAAATTCAAAGATTTGGAACAGACAAAGTAGGCTATTGTTTTTCTCCGGTTCTCACAATCTGGTTCTTGTTCATCGCCATAATTGGAATTTACAACTTCATTGTCTATGATCCTACTGTGATAAAAGCACTCAATCCATGGTATATTGTGCAATATTTCAAGAGAAATAGGAAAGATGCATGGATTTCTCTTGGGGGTGTTTTTCTATGCCTAACGGGTGCTGAAGCCTTGTTTGCTGATCTGGGGCATTTTAACGTTCGATCCATACAAATAAGTTCATGCTCCTTAGTCTTTCCTTCGATGATCGTCGCATATATAGGCCAAGGTTCCTATCTAAGAAAATACCCCGTGAATGTACCTAATACCTTCTATGCTTCGGTTCCAAGTAAGCTTGTTTGAAATTTCTCCATTTTCGTTATCTACATTGGGACATTCCCTGGTTATTGACTACTTGTGGTTTTTCTTTATTGTAGAACCTGCATATTGGCCAATGTTTGTGGTAGCTGTATTGTCATCGATGGTTTCTAGTCAGTCGATGATCTCAGGCACCTTCTCCAATGTCCAACAAGCAATGGCACTTGGATGTTTTCCGCAAGTAAAGGTGGTGCACACTTCAGCACAATATGATGGACAGATCTATGTTCCAGAGATCAATACCCTTCTTATGTTGGCTTGTGTTGGTGTTACTCTAACCTTTAAAAACTCACTAAGCCTCAGCAATGCTTATGGTATTATACCTTTTGAAATCGAACAATTAGTATGTGACTATTTTAGAATTATTTAACTTGGTTTGTTGTTTTTTATTGCAGGTTTAGCTGTTATATTCGTTTTCACATTAACCTCCGCATTTCTAGTGCTGGTGATGATCATGATATGGAAGACAAACATCTTACTAGTCTTGCTTTACATACTAACAGTTGGGGCCTTAGAACTTCTCTTTCTAAGCTCACTTCTCTTCAAGTTTTCGGAAGGAGGATATTTTTCTCTAGCTTTTGCAGGAGTTTTTGTAAGCATTATGTATGTTTGGAACCACGGGTATCGCAAGAGCTGTGACTTTGAGCTTGAGAACAAGGTATCAGCTCAAAAGGTCAAGGAGATAGCCTTAAATCCAAAAATTAGTCGCCTTCCTGGTCTTGCCTTATTCTACACCGACCTTGTTCATGGCATTTCTCCAATCTTCACTCACTATATCTCCAATGTCCCTGCTCTGCACTCAATTCTTATTTTTGTTACGATCAAGACCTTGCCTATAAGCAAAGTCCCACTGGAGGAAAGGTTCCTGTTCAGTCGAATTGAACCATATGACCTTTCCATCTTTAGATGTGTGGTTCGGTATGGATACAATGATGCAAGAAAAGAGCGAGGCTCCTTTGAGGAGATGTTGGTTGATCGCTTGAAAGAGTTCATGATGGAAGATATTCAGAGGGTTGGAAGGCCAAATAGTAGAAGATTAACGGTTGAAGAGGATAATTTCATCAGTAATGGAGTTGTGTGCAATGATGAAGATGAGGTTAAGAGAGAAGTCGAATTTTTGAATCAACAACTACAAGAAGGAGGTGTCATTTATTTGTTTGCTGAGAATCAAGTCATTTGTTCCAAAGGGTCTAGTTTATCGAAGAGATTAGTAATCGAGTATGGCTACCACTGGTTGAGGAGATTTATGAGACAACCAGATGAAATTTTCCTGGTTCCTCATCTTAGGTTATTGAAAGTGGGGATGATTTATGAGGTTTAGAGAAGATTTCTATCACTTTCAATATGATTGTGCAACCATGAAGTAGTTGAACTTTTTTTTTTTTTTTTTTTCCCGATGTTTAGTATTAGTTTTCTACTTTTGTTCCAAGTGCAAGGCAATAAATAAAAAATCATTCATATAAGACTAAATAAGGTTAGTAGCAAAATAGTTCTTCAAATGATTAATGAAAGAACTTTGAAGTTGGATGGAGACCAAAGAGCCTTTTTTATGGCGAGAACATATAAATTGGGCTTATCATGGAGAGGCGATTTCAGAGACCATATTTTAAAATTTAATCGTCGAGTAAATCCTATACTACATTGCTAAAGAGCCAGCATCCATCAATTTTGTATGTCATGCCCCGACCCTAAAGTCGAGTACACAACAATCGCCGCATTATCTCAGAATACGGATAAACTCAACCCATACACCAAGGCACTACAAGACATTTCTTGATATCCATCCATTTTTTAAAAAAATTTGACTATCAAAATAACTAACATGCGTTCATCGTAAAATCGAAGAACTAGCCTAGTTTATCCCTGCTCAAAACACATGCATACATTGAGTCAAGCCGATCGTTTAAATCTAAACAAATTCACAAATTTTAATACCAATCTCTACTCAAGGGATCATGCCAAATCTCCACCAAAACATTTTCAAAAGAAATTCAAGAAAATAAAATAAAAAATGAAGGTTGTAACATCGAAAATCCGGTATTAGAAATTGTGTTAAATATTTGTGTAATATAAAGGAAAATTTTTAAATTTTATTGATTTTCGATTTTTTGGTAATAATTGGGAGTTAGAAATTTCAATTTTGGGCAATTTTGTACCCACCTAAAAATTGGAATGGAATATATATATATATATAGGCAAATCGAATGGGGCAATGGGGAGTCGATTCTCTTGGTCTGCAGGCATAAATTCTGAGAGCTGGGACAGCAAATGGATTCATGCCTTGCATGAATCGATTTGGTCTTGAATAGGTAAGTCGAATCCTCCGGTCATGAATCGATTTCCTACATATTGCAGAAAGGCTTCTGAGGCTTTACTTTCATGAATCGACTCATTAGGGAAGTAAATCGATTCATTCTTACAAGGATGAATCGACTCCCCAAGGCTGCAAATCGAATGGCTCAATGTGCAGAGGTGATTTCTGGGCGATGAAATCAGTAAATCGATTCATGCTTCACATGAATCGATTCATAAATCAGCAAGGAATCGAAGTCCCCTTGCTACAAATCGATTTGTCTCATGTGCAGAAAGAACCTCTGAGCTTCTGTAGAACTTAAACCATAGTGAGGGCAAAATGGTGATTTCCTAATTCCACTACCAAGAACATGAGTTAAGTTCCATTTTCTCCCTTCATTTTTCATTTTCCCCTCCAGACTCTTCACTCTTCGACATTCTCTTTCTCTCTTTACATTTAATCCCTCTCACTCTCTTCATTTCACTCACTAGAAATTATTACACCCTTATTAAATGCTCCATTAATTCCCTCAAAATTCCAAATCAAACCAAGGAATGAAAGGAGTTAAAGAGAAAACCTAGGGTTTCCTATACAAAGGGTGATTTTGGGGTTTTTGCAATCCGACTACCACAGTTCTAATCGACTATGGAATAGAGGTGATTTCTCCTTCCACTACAAAAAAATCATAAATTTGCGACAAATTCGTAAAAAAAAATCGTCCCAAAACTACTTTGCGACGAATTTTGCGACAATTTTTTTTTCGTCCCTAATAAGTCGTCGCAAATTTTTGGGACGAAAAACTAATTTTTTGTCGCAAAAATTTCCAACAAAAATTTTTTTGTCGCAAAATTCGTCGCAAATTTGCAACGAATTAGGTTTTGTCACAGATTTGCGACGAAAAAATGATTCGTCGCAAATCTGCGAAGAACATGATTTTCGTCGCAGATCTACGACGAATATAGTTTTCGTCGCAGATGTGCGACGAATAAATTTTCGTCACAGATTTGCGACGAATCATTTTTTCGTTGCAAAATTCGTAGCTAACGGTAAATATGTATTTTGACGACAATTAAAAATTTTATTGATATATTTGGATCATTTTTTCCTATATAACCTGTTTTTATACCTGCTCATCTAACCTAATCAACAACTAATCATTCAAATCGTTTTTAATATCAAATTTCAGGCATCTATACTCATAAATATAGCTAACTATTCAATAAAATCAATAAATTAAAAATTCAACAAGAAATCATAATAATAATATCAAAGATAAAAATCAACATCAAGTCTAAATGTTAAAATATCAATAACCATACATAACCAAAAAAATAAATATAACGAGTATCAAAATGTAAGTCAAATAACAGTACACAATCTCAAGTATGACCTCCACCACCATCATCCTCATCATCATCATCATCATCACCACCGAAGAAATCATCACCTTCATCACCATCGCGAGCATTATCAGGAGGAGAAATAGAAGGGAGAATCTGACTTAGAGTGTAGGATAACTGAAGATGCTGCATGATTAACATTTGCTGCGTGCGGAACTCGTTCATTTCTTGCGTGTGCTTTGCTTGAAGTTCATTGAATTCCTGATCTCTTTGCCACAGTAAGTCCTTCAAATGGCTCACCTCTTGATTTAACTGATTTATTTCTTCCCTGACTGCTGGTGGGGTCGAAGAAGATAAACCAGGGAATTTGTAAGTTCTACTGAAAGAACCTAGTCCAACTACTCTACCCCCTTTTGCTCCACCAGTCAACTCGAGCCATGTATTTATGTTATCAACAGATGGCTCAGATCCACCAGCATCATCACTCGCACTCGAGCTTCTACGTGACATCTCATCATATCTCTCCTGTATTGTCATGAAAAAAAATTAAAATAAATTTCCAATAACAATATAATACAAGCACATATAATCTTGATTAGATATATATATATATTTATATAAAGAAAATAAAAAAATTAGTAACATAAATCATGAGACTATATAGAATATCAATTATGAACATTCATATTGTAGTGCTTAAGTTAAAAGTTATGGGAAAAAAAAATCTCTATCAAGTAATTCATTAGAAAATCAACTTAACAATAAAAATAAACTTGGGAAAGACTAATCTAATAAATTTATTTTACTACATTGTTATGATATATTCAAGATAATATGATCAAATCAATATTAAAAATGTTCATTAAATAATTAGAAGTTTTGAAATTACAAACCTTAATTGCTTTAGCTCTCTCCCCGCTCCAAATCTTGTCATTTTTCTGAAATGTGCGCGTGAAAGTTTCTATGAATGAAGGCTCGGTCCCCGTTTCTTTGGCCTAAAATAAAAAAACACTGTTAGAAATAATGAAATAGTTTAAATTAGATTACAAAATTAGTGTTTGTATAAAATTACCAATCTATTTCTATGTTCACCGATATTGATCGAGCCTCCCGTATACGTCGCAGACGATTCCCCTGAATTATAAACTCGGTTCTTTTTGTTCTGCTCACTCCTTCTTTTACTCTCCTCCGATTCCCAAAAATTAACAATCATGCCCTAATTTTGCTCGGTGATGCAGTTTGGCTTTTTTCCGTGTCTCTTCGTATGATTTAAAACGTGTCGAATGTGATCACCACATTTTTTCTTGAAAATCCTTTTTACTTCCAACTCTTCAGTCTCGTCCCACGTGAATACTTGCTGCAATGAAAAAAAACCAATTGATTATAAAACTATTAATTTAATTTTATATATAAACTGATTAGGATAATTTACCTTGAACTCACTCCACCATAACTCTTTCGTTTCTTCCGGAGTGCTTGTGTAAGTCATCGAGGCTCCTCCCCAATGGTTATTCACGATTCTATTAAGCTCGTGAATAACATGTACAGAATTTGTAAATCTATCATAAATTTTCAAACAAACAATGTTAAATAAACAAGATAGTTAAAAGAATAATTTGTTTTATAAATAAAAGAAATAATACATCTGAAATTTTAAAATTTTGTACTTACGAATCTCCGTAAGGAGCTATCAACTCTCGATTGTCTTCCCTATCTGCATACGAGTGTTCCACCGAAGGGACTGGAGAAGGTACATTACTAGCCATTTGTTGTGAATGCGAAGGACCTGCAACAGAAGGGGGAGGCGAAGGTATATTACCCCCGAGGGAATGGGTTTGCGAAGGTACTGAAGCGGACTGCGATGGTGAAGAGTGTGATCTTCCATCAGAATTTCGTCTATGGCCACCACGTCGAAACTGTCGACCATAATATATTATTAACAAAAATAAAAAATTAAAATTGCATGTTCATCAGATGTATAATAAAAAACATGAATAAACTTATCATATTTAATTTGACAAATTAAATGCGACGAAAAAGACACCAATATGTCAACAAATCTTCTGTGATAACCTATAGAAAAAAAGATAATGCATTAAGTGAGCTTAGCAAGACAAGTTCTGCAGCTCCAATTGTGAGCACATACATTAGTAAAAGGTTTGTCTTCCATATCATGATCATCACCAACACTAGGAGTGCAGAGGTTAATGTGAAAACAAATAATACCGCTATTCTTGCAAAAGGCACAAACCAAATACTTCATTAATTCAAACTTTTAGAGCAGGTGATTATTTTACTAAGTTTTTAGAGTGTAGTGCTTCTATGTAATACCATAAGCCTCCGTGTGACTTAATGAATTCTTGAACGCCATAGTAACACCAACGCAGGCCAGCATAAGAAGGGCATTGATCTCTGGCACATAGACTTGCCCATCATGTTCTGGTGAAGCGTGCTTAAGCTTTACTCATGGAAAACATCCAAGTGCCATTGCTTGTTTGATGATGGAGAAGATGGTTGAAATCAATGATTGACTGGCGATAATTGCGGCAAATATAGCCACAATTAACATTGGCCAAAAGAAAGGTCCTGGATAAAAGGAAAACCACTTGATATACTGTAACACTGAAAAATTCGGTGTTTGAAGTTTTTTGTTCTTTTGTGTAATTTTGGAATGATTTGTAATTGAATTTTTAGATTATCATCCCATATAAATTAACAAATGTTGGAATGGCTTAATGGTGTAAAACATTTTGGGAAAACAGGAGTGTATGGGTTCAAATCCCATTAAATGCAAGTCTCCTAAGATTTGTAGGCTTGATAAGAGGGCTTGTGGTTGGGTAAGTAGACTTGCTAGGCTTGACAAGAGGACTTGTGTATTGGTAAGTAGACTTGTGCTTATGAATCATATGAGAGATCAGTAGACTTGAGCATGGTAGATTGGCTTGTGGTTATGGAGGTTGTGAATGACAAGTAGACTTGAATTGATGTCAAGTAGACTTGTGACCTGAAATGTAAGGGATAAAGCATTTCATGCCTTGTTAGGTGGCCTCATGCCTATGGAATGTGAAGACAAGTCCACTTGTGAAGAGCTCAAGACGACTTGTGAGAGTTCATGGGGAGCAGGTCACCTTATGCAACAAGGGAGGGCGACTTGGATGATCTCAGACCAAGATTTCTGAGGCTTGGACTTCACAGGTTGCCTTGTGCATATGGGGAAGGCAACTTGGATAGTTGCAAACCAAGATTTCTGAGGCATGAACTTCATGGGTTGCCTTGTGCACATGGGTAGGATGACTTGGTGAGTGTGCAGAGCAGGTTTCTGAGGCATTGCATCCACAAGGCGACTTATTTAGTCCTTGAGGCGACTTGAGGGTCTGGCTTTTCAGACTTTTAGGTCAACTTGTTCCCCAAGCAAGATGACTTGATCTCTGAATGCGTTAGACACATAAGGCAACCTGTAATGCTTGGGATATGCTTGGGATCTACTTGTAAGCATGGAAAGGATGTGAAATAACAAAAAAGGGCAACCAACTCAACTCAAATCCAGGTGCAAAATGGGAATTACCCCTCATATGTTAAAAAAGCATAAGTAAAGCCTTCAATCTCACTTATTCTCTCCCCTCTCTCGTTCATCTTTCTCTCCCGACACTCTTTTTTCTCCCTGCGTTCTCCTTCTCCCTCAATCTTCTATTTTCATTTCTCTTTCTTAAAAATCAATTACTCTTCTACAAAATCATCCCATACAGTTTCCAAATTTCCAATCAAACCCTTAGATAAAGATAGATTTAGGGAAAAATCTAAGGTTTGAACTAAAAAAAGGGAAAATCTAGGGTTTTCGTGACTCAACGAATAAGACTCGAATCAATCGTGAAATTGAGATAATTTCTTCCGCCTAAACTTGAGTTTAAGTTCTTCATTAGTAGATTGAATTTTGTTGTTGAGATTTAGGAGATTGAGTAGAGAGATATGAACCTAGGGCATGTGAAATCATCCGAATTGGGGAAAATGTGAATAGAAATATCCTATTAATGCAAGTGGCATGTAATTAATGAACTTAGAAACACACATTGATGGATCTAGGAAAAATTAGGTTTTCTATAAATTAGGAAAACTGAATCACCCTAATCGTATCAGTGATTATGAATGGAATTTGTGTTGAATATTATAGGTCAAGGCAATTGGAATCTAAAGAGCGACTAGACATTAAATTGGTTGTGAATTGGGAGTGATTACCCTCTCAAAAAATGAGTGGATGGACCATCATATTTTTAAATGAGAATAATTATTTCAAATTATTTATAAATGATTTTGAATGATTTTATATGATTTTGTATACAATTTTGTGATTCTGGATGTTCGAAATGAGAATTTGAATTGCATATGCATCCATTATATTTACAAATGAATATGTATCACATGTTGTTAGATATTTAATTCATGATTGTTTTGGTGTGGTTTGGTAACCATTTGTTGAAATCATGACATATTGAATGAGATTTGAATAATTGTGAAAAAATAGAACATGAAATGTAAATGGTTATAGTTATTCCTTCCATGGAGTGACCCGACGGAATGACATGATTAAAGTTTATTGATGAGGGATCATAGACATGGCCCCCTCTGCCCACGTCGTACTATCTGGTTGCACCTCGATGAGATACGAGTCAACACCAAGGAAGGGGGTTGTAGTGTTGTGAATGAATAGATTAAAAATCCCTTGATGGGCTTCCACCCGAATTCGGCCAAAACTTGGGCGGGAGTGGTCTAGGAGACCCCAGAATTTTGAAAAATATGAAATTGTGGATGCATTTCTTTTTATGTATCATGATTGTTTGGAACCATTTTATATTCGATAAGTTATTTGCAATATATATTTTTGACTTTTTCATATTCATCTCTCATTTATTGTCACAACCATACCATTACACTCCATTCACTGAGTATTTTTATATTCAACCTTCTCTTTATCATTTTTCAAAAGAACTTTAAGTGTTGAAGATTTAGCTGACTTCAGTATTGAATTCTGCCAAATTCTAGTTTTTGTGAAGTTTCCTACAATCGGTACTAGTTTTTCTTTGGTTGAGATTTTTGAGAAAATTAGTTGAACCCATGTGCAGAGTATTCTTTTGAATTGTAATTAAAACCTCATTTTGTCAATTCATTGGGAATTCCAAATTTTTAATTGTATTTAAATCTTTTATTTACTTCCATTGAATTTACTTTCAAACTTGTGGAAAATTCTATGGGATTCTGAATGGACGGATTGACCATGCATGTTTTGAGACAGAAATGGGTCAAGATGGTGCCTTGGATGTTGTTGTGAGGTATCGGAATATGTTGAATGTTAATAAATGTCTTGTGCTATCTTGGGTATAAGTACGGCTTATCCGTACGTCAAGATAACGTGGTGGTCGTCGCGTAATCAGCTCGAAAGTCAGGACGTAACAACTTTATTAGTATCCAAGCATAGGTTCGATTTTTAAATGTTTTGAAAGCTTAGAAGGTTTTCAAAAGATTTTTTCAATATGTAAATTTCTGTGATCGTCAATTTCCAATATGTAAAACTATGGGCTATCCTTTTGAAAGATTAGGTGCATTGCATGATGCCTTACACGTATCAGATTGACCCCAATTTTTATGGGCAAAACAAAATAAACTTTGAGACTCGAAATTGATTTGGAGGATGCATGTGAGCTGCTAATTGGAAGGGCTTTAGGAGACCAATTTTGGGTGTTTTGAGGAAGTTTTGTAGGTGATATGATCTTTAAGAACACATGATCCGTTTTTGGGTGGATTTAACGTAGGTGGTTTTTCACATTGGAATTCACAAATAACTTCATAGTGTTACATGCATTCTAAACATATCCCCAGTTCTTGGGTAGTAGATCTGGTGTTATATTCTTACTTTAATTGCTACTCTCTTGCATTAAATTCGTTCAATAAGACCTTTTTTTTTCCATTATTAGTAAGCTAATTGACGTACAGAATTGATGGATGCTAGTTCTTTGGCAATATGGTATAGAATTTACTTGGAAGGAACGATTAAATTTTAAAATATGGGCTCTGAAATCGCCTCACCATGATAAGCCCAATTCATATGTTCTTGTCACAAAAAATGCCTTTTAACAGTGGGCTTTTAACGATGGGTGGTTATCTTAATAGGAAAGATATTAAATCTCTTAATCAAAATTCGGATTTAAAACTTGAAAATAGAAAAAATTATATTATAAGAATTTCTACTTAAAAGAGATCCGATAATAACTCAAATCGAATTAATTATAACTCCGAGTATCAATTGATCTAGATACCAAAAAAATAAAAAATATAAAAGGCCCTCCATCTTTCACTTCAAAGTTCTTTCATCAATCATTTGGAGAACTATTTTGCTACCAACCTCATTTAGTCTTAGAGATCCAACATTACAATGAATGTTTTTTCATTTATTGCCTTGCACTTGGAACAAAAGTAGAAAACTAATACTAAACATCCAAAAAAAAAAGGTTCAACTACTTCATTGTTGCACAATCATATTGAAAGTGATAGATATCTTCTTTAAACCTCATAAATCATCCCCACTTTCAATAACCTGAGATGAGAAAATAGGAAAATTTCATCTGGTTGTCTTATAAATCTCGTCAGCCAGTGGTAGCCATACTCGATTACTAATCTCTTCCATAAACTAGACCCTTTGGAACAAATGACTTGATTCTCAGCAAACAAATAAATAACACCTCCTTCTTGTAGTTGTTGATTCAAAAATTCGACATCTCTCTTCCCCTCATCTTCATCATTGCACACAACTCCATTACTGATGAAATTATCCTCTTCAACCGTTAATCTTCTACTATTTGGACTCCCAACCCTCTGAATATCTTCCTTTATGAACTCTTTCAAGCGATCAACCAACATCTTCTGAAAGGAGCCTCGCTCTTTCCTTGCATCATTGTATCCATACCGAACCACACATCTAAAGATGAAAAGGTCATAAGGTTCAATTCGACCGAACAGGAACCTTTCATCTGGTGGGACTTTGCTTATAGGCAAGGTCTTGATCGTAACAAAAATAAGAATTGAGTGCAGAGCAGGGACATTGGAAATGTAGTGAGTGAAGATTGGAGAAATGCCATGAACAAGCTCGGTGTAGAATAAGGCAAGACCAGGAAGGCGACCAATTTTTGGATCTAAGGCTATCTCCTTGACCTTTTGGGCTGATACCTTGTTCTCAAGCTCAAAGATATAGCTCATGCGATACCCATAGTTCCAAACATACATAATGATTACAAAAACTCCTGCAAAAGCTAGAGACAAATATCCTCCTCCTGAAAACTTGACGAGGAGTGAGCTTAGAAAGAGAAGTTCTAAGGCCCCAACGGTTAGTATGTAAAGCAAGACTAGTAAGATGTTTGTCTTCCATATCATGATCATCACCAGCACTAGAAATGCAGAGGTTAATATGAAAACGAATATAACAGCTAAACCTGCAATAGAAAACACAAACCAAGTTAGTTAATTTTAAAATAGTCACATATTAATTGTTTGATTTCAAAAGGTATAATACCATAAGCATTGCTGAGGCTTAGTGAATTTTTAAAGGTTAGAGTAACACCAACACAAGCCAACATAAGAAGGGTATTGATCTCTGGAACATAGATCTGTCCATCATATTGTGGTGAAGTGTGCACCACCTTTACTCGCGGAAAACATCCAAGTGCCATTGCTTGTTGGACAATGGAGAAGGTGCCTGAGATCATCGACTGACTAGAAACCATCGATGAAAATACAGCTACCACAAACATTGGCCAATATGCAGGTTCTACAATAAAGAAAAACCACTAGTAGTCAATAACAGGGAATGTCCCAATGTTGATAATGAAAATGGAGAAATTTCAAACAAGCTTACTTGGAACTGAAGCATAGAAGGTATTAGGTACATTCACTGGGTATTTTCTTAGATAGGAACCTTGGCCTATATATGCGATGATCATTGAAGGAAAGACTAAGGAGCATGAACTTATTTGTATCGATCGAACGTTAAAATGCCCTAGATCAGCAAACAAGGCTTCAGCACCCGTTAGGCATAGAAAAACACCCCCAAGGGAAATCCAAGCATCTTTCCTATTTCTCTTGAAATATTGCACAATGTACCATGGATTGAGTGCTTTTATCACAGTTGGATCATAGACAATGAAGTTGTAAATTCCAATTATGGTGATGAACAAGAACCAGACTGTGAGAACCGGAGAAAAACTATAACCCACTTTGTCTGTTCCAAATCTTTGAATTTGGAAGAGAAGAATTATGATCAACGCTGATAGCCACATGATGACATTATCCGATAGTGAACTTTTAGACTCCTTTAGACCGGCAACGGCTGATACAACTGCAGCAAACAACATTCGAAGTGCGAAAAAGTAGTGAACTTATGGGCATGTTTCTAATTATAGAACTTTTATGATGATGATGATGATGATTTGGTCATAACCTGATGTGCAAGGTGTGAGAACGCCATCACCAATGACCATGGAGGTGCCAAGAATTGTTATTAAGAAGAGGATTTTCTTAGCATGTTGACTATTCTCCAAAAAGGATTTGAGGTTAAAAGCTAATCCCAAACGATGATTTGAGGCGTCAAGTTGGTAAGTAGACACTTCTTTGTCTTCAGTTCGCGGGTCAGGTATCAAGCTCACCTTGGCATGGCGACATATAAGAGAGTATAGAGCAAATGTACCTCCTGCATTGAAGTCAAAAACATGATGTATCTAACTTTACCTAAAGAATGGTATCATAGAC
Organism: Dillenia turbinata; assembly: GCA_037126225.1. Taxonomy (NCBI): domain Eukaryota; kingdom Viridiplantae; phylum Streptophyta; class Magnoliopsida; order Dilleniales; family Dilleniaceae; genus Dillenia; species Dillenia turbinata. The sequence goes on from JBAMMX010000025.1 coordinate 19,982,649, forward strand.
TTAAAATTAAATTTCGCTTTGAAGGTTTATGGGTCCATAACAGAGGACAAACCCAATCACATTTGGAAGAGAAAGAGAGGGAAAGAGAGAATTTTGAGACCAAGATTATGGAGCTAATACCGTCACCGTTATCGTTGGCTGAGAGGACAATGAAGACATACTTGATCAAGAAGATGACGATCAAGGAATAGATGATCAATGATAGTACCCCAAGAATGTCATCACTATGTTGGATCCCATTTGGGAACACCCCCGCCAACATAAACAATGGCGATGTGCCAATATCTCCATACACCACTCCGATGCTCTGAAATGCTAGTTTCAATAAAGTCACCTGATCAACATCCTACACATTGAAAGGAAAAAGAGAGAGAGAGAGAAATTATTTTGGGGCATACAAATAAATATAATCAATATTTTTTATAAAGGGGAAAGCGTAACTTTTTCTTATAATAAATTATCGGTATTTAATAATTACGTTGGGTTTTGTTCTAATTGGGTTAAATCTTTAAAGACAAACTCTCATAATATTTGTTTTTGTCATACAAAAGATTTGAACCTTAAATTTTTTTTTTCTTTTAAAGGTTGGATTCTATTTTCATCCTATACAAAATTTAAACTCATGTTAAAGATGTTATTTAAAAGCTACTAAGTATTGAGTCACCGAATCGACTAGACTTTTGCGGGGAAAGCGTGCTATTGATATGTTAATTTCGTAGCATGAAAAGACCATTTCATTCTCATAATTTTCATGGAGTTGTTATACCTTATATCTTTTTTTCTATTTATATGTAAAAGATATTTCTGTGCAAACCTAAAGCCACAAGAGTGATTCTTCCTACCAAAAACTTTTATATATAGATAGTCTTTAGATTAGATTTCGAGATTTGTTGATATCAACATAATGGTCTGTGGATTAGAACTATTCCTTCTACTTTAATATCTTTTAAGGAAATTGCAAAAAATTAAAAAAAAAAATCATTAAACGACCACAATTTTAGAAAAATAGTATTAATTATGTAAATTACCCATTTAGTTAATTAACAGGTCTTGGTGTCCTATGCTGCTCTTTTTTATTGGCAGTGCATGCAACAATACGTTGAGAAATGTGAAGAGACTATTTGAAGAAAGAATGTGATGATAAAGAGTAATTAAGTTGAAAAAGTAATTAATACTTTTTTAGTTTTTAAAAATGAAATGGAACCCAAAAAAAATAAATGTTATAGTGACACTTAAAGTGAAACACTAGAGTAATTTGGTAATGATATTTCTTAAACAAATTATCTAGTTTTACTCTTAAAGGTCTAATTCTGTTTGAATTAGATTTAGCCGACTTTAAAATAGTTAATGAATATCCGTAATTTATAAGGAGAAAAAAAAAAAGAAACAGTGGAAGTAATAATTACAAAACACAGACCGGCTTATTATATGAATCGAATATTTAGAAGGTTTTGTGTCAAATTTAAGGTTGGATCAAATGTAAATTGAGATAGGTAAAGCTGTAAATAACCCTTTGCACAAAAAAAGGATGACCCTTGTCTTGAAGAAAATGACCATTGGAGTGGAGAAGAATGGACACGAGATGACCATTCTGGGTTATTTATTCAAAGAAGAGTAACTAAAAATAGATAGGAAAACAAGTACCTCACGAGATTTGTGAGTATGAATGATGGTATCACCGCTCTCAAAATCAAAAGGATTCACTTCAACATGCTTTCCAAAAGAAGCATCTCCATGTTGATTTTGGTCACGCTGTTGTTCTACAACTTCCTCCACCTCCACCACAGTATCTTCCTCCATTTGTTTATTTGTGCGAGAGAGAGAGAGATAGAGATTGGAATGCAGCAAAGTGCCTACTGAACTAGCAACTTATATAGGGGAAAATGAGATGACTTACAAGAAAATCTTTTCTTTAATATCATAATATATGAATTATAAGTTTTGAAAATAACCCTGATATGTCACATATTTTTAAATTGATTTTTTTTAAAATTTATAATAATCTCTTATGCATGGAAACTTTTTAATATAAACATTTCTTTGCTTTCGAAATTAGTGTTTTTAAAACTGAATCTGACCAACTAGTTCGATCGGGAACCATTTTATAATTTGATTTGATTTTTATTGTTAAACCGGATGAAATTAAGTCCAGTCAAGATCATTTAAAATTAGTCAAAACTAATGAAGTGTTCAAATCGATCCAAATAAAAAAGGTGGGATAAATTTATTTTTTTCATAGAGGTATATGGACTTTATTTTATTTTAAAATATATAATATATAAATTATATATATGATATCATGGTGATGTAATCCAGTTAGTAAAATAGTCCGATTGATTAGACCAATGAACTAATGAACAAGTAGGTTGGCCGAGTTATTTACTGTTCAGTTTTAAAAACATTGTTTAAAATGTTTTAACACATTAAATTAATTAATATTTACATAAAAGCTTTTATATTTTTTATATTTACATATTTTTTCATATTTAATCTATTATTTGTTTATTTAATTATAATTTTTAATTTTTATATTATTTATTTTATGATTAATAATTATATCATTTTATATTTTTATTATAAAAGATGATTGTTCTATTATTTCTATAAAATAATTAATATTTACATAAAAATTTTTATATTTTTTATATTAACAAATTTATCTATATTTCTGTTTCTTGTATTTTTATAAAATGCTATTCTCCATATCATTTCTATGTTTTCTATTTTTTCCGTTTCTGTTTTTGTTTCTAAACAACCTAAATCATAATAATCTTATAATTAAATTAATAATATACTAATTTTGGCTGCCGAATAATTCACTAGTTATAGAATAGAGCTGGTCTTACTAATAAAAATTGATTATGCCCTAAGACTCACTTGCATTTTCTTCTTCTTTTTTTTTTTTTTTTTTGGGCTTTCGTGCCATCGGAAGTTGTTCAACCGCTCCACCGGGCGTGCTTATGTTTGCTTTTCTACTCTTATTGACACCACCACAATATTTATTATGGTACTTAATCTTATCTTTACTCTATATTATACTATGCTCGGACCAAAATGAGCTAACCATGACATCTTTTTCTTTTTTTAATTGCAGGAGCTTCAGCTTTTGTCGTCTTCAAAGAACAATTTAATGATCACATCCCCCTCTCCTAATCCCGTGATGCAGGTTCAAATCTCATTATAATTTAAAAAAAGAAAGAAAAAAAAAAAAAAAAAAAAAGGGCTTCAACTTTTGTTCAAGGAGGTGTGCATTGGCGATATCCGCAATAACTTATAAATCGAGTACACTGAATAAGTATATTATGATCGTCACGAGCACTAGAAATGCTGAGGTCAATGTGAAAACAAATATCACAGCTATTCCTGCAAAACAGGCACAATCCATGTTACGTAAGAGCAAAGTAGATGAAAATTTTAGGCATAAATTGATTATACATACTAGATTTTCAAGTTGTTGGTAGTCATTTGTAAAGTGTTTCTGAAGCCTGTAGTAACACCAACACAAGCCCACATAAGGAGGGCATTGATCTGTGGCCCGTAGACTTGTCCTTCGTATTTTGGTGAAGTGTGGACAATCTTTACTCGCGGAAAACATCCAAGTGTCATTGATTGTTGGACAATGGAGGTGGTGGCCGACATCAATGACTGGCCAGATGATTACTGCCATTACAGCCACCACAAACGTTCACTACTAAAAAAAAGATCTGGCCAAAATTATTGACGGATAAAAATTCATCGCTATTAACGACGGATTATCGATGAAAAAATCAACGACGGATTTAACGACGGAAAATTAACGACGGAAATTTTTCGTCGCTAAAACCTTTTCGGACAAATTTACGACGGATTTAGCGACGGAAAATTTCCGTCACTAATTTTTCATCACTAATCCGTCACTAAAAATTAAAAAAAATATATATTTGTTTTTGTTAAATATAATTTTTTTTTTTTATTAAATATAATTTGTATTTTTATTAAATATAATTTTTATTTTCATTAAATATAATTTTATTTTTATTAAATATAATTTTATATTTTTATTAAATATAATTTTGTCTTTTTATTAAATATAATTGTATTTTTTTGTTAAATATAATTTTTTGTTTTTATTAAATATAATTTTATTTTTTATTAAATAAAATTTTATATTTTTATTAAATATAATTTGTATTTTTATTAAATATAATTGTGACTTTTTATTAAAAATAATTTTTTTATTAAATATAATTTTATTTTTTGATTAAATATAATATTATCTTTTTATTAAATATAATTTTGTATTTTTATTAAATCTAATTTTTTGTTTTTATTAAATATAATTTTGTATTTTTATTAAATATAATTTTGTATTTTTATAAAATATAAATTTGTATTTTTATTAAATATAATTTTATGTTTTTATTAAATATAAATTTGTATTTTTATTAAATACATTTTTTTTGTTTTTCTTAAATATAATTTTGTATTTTTATTAAATATAATTTTTTTTGTTTTTATTAAATATAATTTTTTAATTTTATTAAATATAATTTTGTGTTTTTGTTAAATATAATTTTTATTTTTATTAAATATAATTTTATTTTATTAAATATAATTTTGTATTTTTATTAAATATAAATTTTTGTTTTTATTAAATATAATTTTTTGTTTTTATTAAATATAATTTTTATTTTTATTAAATATAATTTTATTTTTTTATTAAATATAATTTTGTATTTTTATTAAATATAATTTTTATTTTTATTAAATATAATTTTTTTTTATTAAATATAATTTTATTTTTTTATTAAATATAATTTTTATTTTAATTAAATATAATTTTGTATTTTTATTAGATATTATTTTTTGTTTTTTAAATATAATTTTATGTTTTTATTAAATAAAATTTTATATTTTTATTAAATAAGTGAACTGTATTTTTAATATTGAGAGTTACAAATAGAGTATAGAAATAGAAAAAAAATAAACTAATAACACAAATGTAATTGTGGTATGGTGGTTAAGACTCTCAAGTTTCTTCTCTCATACCCGGGTTTGAACCCGGATGAGAGCATATTTTTAACACATTTTCATCACATTTAAGGCGCAGGCGGGTGGGTAGGCAGGCGGGCCGGCCGGAGTCCAGACGGGCCGCGGGGGGGCGGGTGGGTCGGGCGGGCGATTTTGGGTATTTGGGTTTACTGTTGTTACTCACATTAACGACGGATTAGCGACGAAAAATTTTCGTCTGAAATAAAGAAAATCACTGGTAATTAAAATCACTGGTAATTAATACCATATAGCACAACGAAAACAATGAAAAAGGGAGTGTTGGGTGCATCCATAGGGTGTTCTCTCAGATAGGAACCTTGACCCATGTATCCCAGGATTATGGAAAGGAAAGACTAAGGAAGATGTGCTTATTTGTATGGATCTCACATTAAAACTTTATCTAGATTAGGATTTCACTCTATTCATTTTTCAGATATAAAATTAGTATATTTTTTAACCAATTTAAGTTTTCGATTCAGTTTATTAAGTTTTTTAATTTTAATAATTTAACACAATATTTGACATAATTTTGCATCAAGTTATTTTTCCCAACAAGTGGTATCAGAGCCACTCGTACTTAAATTATCAGAATTTTTCTATATATTTTAAGATTTTATATGATTTTGGAATTATGTAAATTTTTGAAAATATGCATAAAAAATATTTTGTGGATATTTTAGTTTTCAAAAAAAAAAAATATTCAAGAATTTTTTAATATGGATTTCAATAAAAAAAAATTATGAAAAATTTTTATCAAAATTGATCTTCAGTTTTTATTAAAATTGACATTCAATATTTCAAAAAAATTTGAGAAATTTTCATCAAAGTCGATATTAAGTTTTCATCAAAGTTAACATTCAGTGTTTCAAAAAAAAAAATTGTATTTGGGCTTTTTTTTTTGGGAAAAGTTGATTTTTGAGATCTTTTGAATTTCTAATAAAAAAAAAAGGAAGGGAAAGGCCATGAGCCAATTAAAAAAATAATTAAAGAAAGTTTACCTTTTCTTTTTTTAAAGAATCTTTGAACTTCCGGTTTTTGGGAACATACCCTTTTTCTAATGTGTGTTGGACTTAAAAAATAAAAAAATAAAACAAAGGAAGGGTGAAAGTCAAAGAATTTTTTTTTTTTTTTTGGACTTTCCCTCCTTTTCGATATCATTTTTACGGTATTTTTTAAAAAAATTACAAAACTAATTTTGAGAATTTCCAATTTTAAAAAATCTTTTAGAATTTGATTTATTTTAAAAAATTTCCAAATTCTAGTTTTTTTTTTTGGAAACTTTCAGTATTTTAATAATATTTTAGAATTTAATTTCTTTTAGGAAATTTTTAGAATTTGGGAAATAAAACAAGGGGGGAAACTTCCAGATTTCAGTTTTTGCTTTTTTTTAAGACTTGACTTTTCAATTTTAAAATAAAATTTTTCAAAAAAAAAATAAAATTTAATGAAACTTTTCGTTTTGGAAAACAATAAAAAAGGGAAATTTTTAAATTTTAATTTCTTTTCTTAAAGAATCTTATCCCAATTTTAGAAAATGAACTGCAATTAAGAAAATTTTTAATTTTGGGAAACAAAAAAAAAGGAAAATTTGCATATTTTATTTTCCTTTTTTTAAAAGGTTGACTTCCTAATTTCAGAAAATAAATTAGAATTAAAAAAGTTTTGATTTTTGTTTTAAAAAAAAAAAAAGAAAAGAAAACTTACAGATTTTAATTCTTTTTTTTTTAAAGGTTTGACTTTTCAATTTCAGAAAAAAACTTTTCATATTCCAATTAAATAAAACTTTCATTTTATTACAAATCCACATCATAAAAAGATCAATATTTAAAAATAAAAAAAAAAAAAAAAAAAAGCTTTATAAGTCATTTCGGGTCCAAACAGACCCAACCTTGATGTAAAGGTATTGAAACTTATTGGACTCAATTAAACCCATTTTTCATCCTTATCATTCTACACTATCCCTTTTATATTCAAAACTGATCATTATTTTAGTATGTGATAGCATGATATGTCTAGAAAAGTTTTGTCAATAAGATGGGAATAAATCTAAGATTGGTTGGCTTTTAAGCGGTTTTAAATGAACTCAACACATATTTGGGAACTTTCCTGGTACCCTTTGTTACAGAATGGGGATTGGCCAAGTTTTAGATGAGTTGTCGGCAAAGGGTGGAGACTTTGGTTCTATGCCGACAATGAAAATATAAGGACGAAAAAGAAAAATGAATGAGACATATTTGGTAATTTGGGTTTTTATAATCTCAAATTTAAGATTGATAAAATTGGGTTTTAAATAACCCAATTTTTAAAAAATTGAGTCAATCAGAATAGAATTGGAATTTTTTCAACTACAAATATGATTCAAATATGAGTATATTTTTGTACATAACTCGAGATAAATTAATTGAAATAACATGTTGTCAAAGTGACCTCTGTTGTGAAAATTAATTTATTTTGAAAGATAAAAGTTGTGCATGCAATTTATGTAAGTACAAATCGACTCAAAGGAAGGTTCGTACATGATAGAATTATATGTACACCATATGGTAATAAATGCATGACAATTATTTGGTTTTACATGTGACTAATTTATCTGTCCAAAGGAAAATAATTGGATTACATGTTTTTATTGACAATGTTCGATTGCTACACCGATGGTATATATCTCGAGATGAATTAATTGAAATAACATGTCACCAAAGTGACATTTGTCATGAAAATTAATTTATTTTGGATATAAAAAGTTATGTGTATTAATTCATGTGAGTACCGATCAGCCTAAAGAAAGAGCCATATTTAACGAAATTGTATGTACACATTGTGGTAATAAATATATGATAATTATTTGGTTTTACATGTGAGCAATTCATCAATCCAAAAGAAAATAATTAGTTGACATGTTCTTATTATCAACATTTGATTATTACTTTAAGATACCACTTACAAGTTAATTATATTTTCAAAAGATGAAATGTTAATAGAGTGACCGATATATTGTGATAGGAATTACTCATATTTGAATTTATTTAGTTTTAAAGTTTCACGTGAGTATATATAAATTACTGATCTCTGTTTAACGGTTAATATTATTCCCATCAATATTAATGTCTAACTCAAGTTTATTTTTAAATTGAATTATTCAAATTTTAAGTTTGGATTTAAACCTTGTATTAAAGACTGATCCTCCCAGCCACTTAAAAATAAAAATAACTCTGAAAAGATAGAAAAAGAAATGTGGGAGATACTGAATTGCATGTGCCTAATAATGATAAAATGGACCATCCTAGAAATATTTAGAGATATTATATGTAAGTCAGTTATGATGACTAAATTTTTTTCTAACGGATATTGAGAAATGATCTATCAAGAATGAAATGGTTACTGGTACACTATTGACAAATCATATCTCTATATGGTATAATGGTTAAGAACCATTGACCACTAAGGACAAAAAGAAAAAAAAGAAAAAGAAGTAGGATAAAGATGTTGTAGGTACAGCATCACAAAAAAAGCGACAACAGGCACCAATTGAATCGGGAAAGAAGAATTGCTTCTTCTGTGGAGTTAAAAGGTTCAAGAAAAGGGAATGTACTAATTACTACGCTCGACGTGATATAAAAGGTATATTTCTTAATTTGATTTATTCTGAACTTAATTTAAATTCAGTATCATGACACACTTGATGGTTAGATTCAGTTATAATTATTAACATCAGTGTGTCTATATAGGGTTTCCTGAATTATCAATTATCAATTAATGGTAAAATATATATCTATATGGGCGATGGCAATAAAGTTTCAGCTGTAGTAATAGGAAGGTTTAGATTATCATTGAAAACTGGTTTTCTATTTAGATCTTAATGAAACTTTTGTTATTTTGTCTTTTAAATGGAATTTGATTTCCATTTTTGGGTTGGACAGATTAGGTTTTACCTATTTTTTTAGAAATAGAAAAGTTGGTTGGTTTCTTGAGTCCAAATAGGTTGATTCCGGTTCTCTATCACAATTTGATAATCTATATTAGGTTAATACTGTTACTTCATTTAATGAGTCCCTACAACATAGTATTTGATATATACAATTTAAATTAATCAATGACAATTTCTCTCCATTATAGCATAAGAGATTGAGTAATATCTCTAAAAGGAGAATAATGAGATTTGTGTGAGAAGAAATTCTTAATTCCTTTGATTTCACAAATTTTTTATATTTGTGTAAATTGTATAAATGGAAAACAAGACTTCAGACGTTTTAGAACTGATATATACAGATATCTATGAGTTATTTCTTTTGATTTTTGAAATAGTCAAAGATGTTTTATCACGTTCATAGACAATTACTTATGATATGACTCAATTAAGATTGCAGCATATATTCTGAATAGGGTTTCCCACTAAAACAACTACCGAAATTTCATAAGAACTTTGGACCGACACACGTTCTAGTCTAAAATATATGCACATTTGGGGTTTCCAACTAAGGTTAGGTCTATTAGACCTAATAAAAGAAAATTGGACGTCAAGACGGTTAGTTAATTAGTAGGGTACTCTGAAAAGTTTAAGGGGTATTAATTTTATGATCTCACAAATAAGATTTTTTTTTGAGTTAAGAAGTACCCGGTTCTTTGAGGATATTAAGTTGACCGAGAGAGATATGGTTAGAGATATTGTTTTCTCAGAGGAATATATTGATATTCCCACAAGTGTTATTAGACAATGTTAGAGAGTCCTCCATTTCGGAACAACAAATTCAATCACCTCCAGAACTGATGTCGTAAAGGAAGAGATAAAATTTATACAGACATCCCGACAGTGATATTACAAATTTTATCAAATATTTATCTTATTGGATTTTGAGATAAAATTTGGTTGATAATTGTAGATATCATAAGTTCTGTGGAAACAAGTACTCAAGATATACCCCTATGGATAAGGGAGACAACTTTAGTCTCTACAAGTATCTCAAGAATAACTTTAAATATAGAAAAATATAGAAGATGCCTTATGTATCAACAATATGGAGTCTGATGTATATTTAGATCTATATGCGTTTGGATATTGTGTACATTACGGAAATGTTAAACAGAAATTTAAGCAAATCGGAAATAGAGTATTGAAAAGTAGTCAAATGGGTCTTGTAATACTTACAAAGAGCAAAAAGGCATATACTCACATATTGGAAGTCAGATCAGCTTGAAATCATTTGGTATACTGACTCCGATTTTGAGGGATGTCAAGTTAGCATGAAGGTTATAACATATTGTATGCTAACAGGAGGAGTCATTTTTTGAAGAGTGTTAAATAGTCTCTTATAGCCTCTTACATCATGACATCGAAATTCATGGCATGTTATAAGATGTCCAATTATGAAATATGACTATGAAACTTTGTCACAGAACTATGGATAGTGAATGACAATGATAGGCCACTCAAACTATTATGTGACAATAGTTCAATGGTTTTATATTTTATTTAAGGAAATGATTCAGAGTGAACAATTGTCTATAAAGTATATTGGTATAAACTCCAAAATCACGAATCCATTTATTAAGTGATTGCGATCCACAAGGTTCACGTGAACATTACTTGTATGGGAGTCATATCATTTCAAGATATTCATTTCAGTAGGAATTTGTAATTTTAGATACTGATTTAATATAGACTTTTTTGATTATTTTAATTTAAGGTATTTTGAGATTATTTTTCACAGAAATAAAGATTCAGTTTTGAATCACACTCTGATATTGAGTATTATTGATCTCACTAAAGAGTACTAGTTGAAAATAAGCATGTTAAAGATCACAATACATGACATTTTCATGCTACGCATCTATATCATGATCCATGTAATTCGGTTATATCAATTTACGTGATCATTTAGAGTTGAGTTACGAAAGAATGTAACTAAATTGATATAATTGATGGATGGGATTGGTTGTAAATATATTTCAGTATTGATAGAAAAGTTAAACTCATTCGGTTGTTTCGCAATTATATATTTATAAAGTTTCATATATAGTTCAAGTGAGAGATTGTTGAATCATTAATCCAACATTAGGGTTATATGTTAAAATAATTATGTATTGGATACTATCAAGCTCATATGAAAGTAATCAGATAAATTTAAAATATTTCATAATTGGGTTTAAATATCTCAAAGGATATGAAAATAAATAATATATAGATACCGATGGACATTTACTATTTATGATGAGTTAAATAGGGAATGTCTAACGATGATTTAAGGGCGGCTGTCAAAAACTAAACAAACAGATTTGGAAGGTAAAGATCACCCTACAACTATAAATAGGGTTATGATCCCCGAGTCAATGTATCACTCTTCTCCCTAATACACCCATTATTGAGAGAATCTATGAGGATACACATACCCAAGATTCTGCTCCAACGAAGACCAAACTCAAGACTTTGTCCAGATTAGGATTTCATTCTATTCAATTTCTGACATTTCTGGCTATAGAATCCGGTATATTTTAGATCCGATCTAAGTTTTCGATTCAGTTTATTAAGTTTTTTAAATTCTGATAATTTAGCACGATATTTGATATAGTTTTACATCAAATTATTTTTTCCAATAGTATCACCTTCCAATACCCACAACTTACCAAGACAAATTATGATAAATGGTCACTTCAGATGAATGTCATTCTTGGGTATCATGGCTTATGGGATATCCTAGAGAAAGGCTATGAGGAAGCCGCTGATGAAACAATAGCCCAACAAGATCTTTTGCAAAAGGCAAAAAAGAGAGATCAAAGTACTCTCTCTATCATCCATCAAGGATTGGATTATGTCACAAACAGACTTGATCCTTGAACACCCTAAACATACAAGTCGACTTGTGAGGCCTACAAATCAACTTATACACATGAAAAGGCTACAAAATAACCAAAATGCCATCCAAATTCAAATGAAACTTAAAATTTATGAGGGTAAGATTGGAGTTTTACCTTATATAATTAATATAAGGCTTAAGCAAGCTTTACTCATTTCTCTCACTCAAAACTCAATCAAACCTCTCTTCCCTCTCAGCATTTTCTCTCTTTTTCTCCCATCCATCTCTCACTCAATCTCTCACTTAAAATCAATTACTCCCTTACAAAATTACTCCACTAATCTTCCAAAACCCCAATAAAACTTGAGATGACAGTGATTTTGGAAGAAAATTAGGATTCATGCGAAAATAGGGAAAAGTTGGGGGTTTTAACACCCAACGTCCACGGCTCAATCCAACCTCACAATTAAGGTAATTTTCTCTTTCCAAACTTGGATTTAGTTTTCTCATTATTAGATTAAAATTTATTATTGAGATTTGAGAAATTTTATTAGAAATTAAAACCCTAGGGTTTGTGAATGATTGAAATTGGGAAAAATTGAAAATGAAAAATTTTATATGGATCCCAATGACATGTAATTGATGGAATGAAAATATAAATTCATGAATTTGAGAAATTAGAATTTGTATTATATTAGAAAAAATTCATAAATCCTAAAATAAATGTGATTTAATATTAAAATTGTGGTTATTGATTTAGGATAATCGATTGAAAACCCGAGAAGGGATTACATTAGGTTTGATTGTGGAATTAGGAGTGAGTACCCTCCTAAAAGATGAGCGGATATTTATGTTAAATATAAATGATAAAAGACTTTCAATTATGATTTGAAAATTGAATTATGAAAAGGAAATTTGAAATGGATTTGAAATATTTTGTGACTGGGGTATGCCCAAAAAATGAAATATTGTTAAATTTATAACTCTTTTGCTTCATCGTTAAATTGTTACATTATATTACAATAGAACTTTTAATTATAGATCATGAAATTGCTCTTCCATGTACATGGGCATGAATTTAGATGATGAAATGAATTTCTTGTAATACGGTATTGGGAAAAAAACTATAGTCTAAATCTTCCACGGACCAAACTATCAGACTGGCGTGGTTAAGACTGATTTGATTTAAATTAGAGACTTGGAAGAGGCGGAGTGGAGAGTCATTCAAGCTGGCCATGATGACGTGGTGACACATCATAAAAACTCTGGGCCAACACCAAAAATAGGGGATTATTTTATGAAAATTATGGAAAACTCGTTGACGGATTTTACCAAGGATCATTGGTAGAATAGTGATTTTGAGCAAACCCCAAAGAAAAATTTGGAAAGGAAAAATGAAAATTTGTTATTGATACATAACATATAAGTCATGGTAAATTATTCTGAACTTATTTTGTGCAAATGGTTTTATTTATTGTATTGAAATGTATATTAGTTACTTTTTTAGCACAACCACCCACACCCTTCATTCATATTCAATATATCATTGCACTCCACTCATTGAGTACTTTTAATACTCACTCTCCTATCTAATTTTTTTTTTCAAGTGAAGCTTAAATTGGAAGCGTGGACTTGGACTGGTTAGAAAAAATCTTTTGGTGACCTTCGATAGGTATTAGATATATAAATATTATTTTTGGGAATTATGTTATATGAACATAGAAGGAAATTTGTGTATAAATCCTTATGTTTGGATTTGGCAAATACTTGTTTGATTTTACTTAGACAAATATTGCAAAAAATCTTACTATTACGATATGGAACTTTTTTTAATTTGTTTAAAATTATTTTTTGCAAAGTTTTTTGCTTTCAATGGAACATTTGGATTATATTGTGAACTTCGAAAAATATTTTGAGTATGTGAATTTATGTAAACGCTTGGAAATTGTTTAAATGGTCGGGTAGCCTATGAATGATTTAAATTTCTTTGTTAAGAAATGATTTGGATATCGAAATGTCTTGTAGTGTCTTGGGATACGGATTGGGGTTCACATGTGTTTCAAAACAATACGACGGTTATTACGTGCTCGATAGGAGGGTCGAGACATGACAATTCAAGGAACAAATATGAAGAGATAAAATAAAATAAAAATAAATAAAAATAAAATTTAAGAGTGTTGATTTAATTTGTATCGATTTTTCTACGCCACTCAATTCTATCCAAGATCATCTCCTTATCTAAATACTTAATTATTATGTCTTTACAGATAACTTGTATCCAAATTTTCAACGGTCTACTTTTACGTTTTACTACATCTCATATATTTAAATTATTAGTCCTCATAATCGATGCGTTTTTTGGTCTTCTTTGTATATATTCAAATCGTTTTAAATAATATTCTCATATTTTATCCACAATTGAACTAACTTATAACTTATTACGAATCTTTTCGTTTCTAATTTTATCTTTTCTAGCTTTGACACACATCCACTAAGCATCCTCATTTCTCCTTGTTTTTAATCTATTTTCGTATTTTATCCACAATTGAAATAACTCCTAATTTATAGACTCGTCTTCATGCTTGGAGAAGTGTGCACAAGCTTTACTCGTGGAAAACATCCAAGTGCCATTGCTTGCTTGAACATGGAGAAGATGGCTGAAATCAACAATTGACCGGCGATAATTGCGGCAAATATAGCCGCAATTAACATAGGCGAGAACAAGGGTTCTGGATAAAAGGAAAAACCACTTAATATACATTAACACTAGTGATGGAAGATATTGATGATAAGCATAGCTGAAACAATGGCAAATAAGTGCCAACTTACTTGGGATTGAAACAAAGAAGGCCTTGTCTGCCTCCTTAGGGGTGTTTACGTAGATAGGAACCTTGACCTATGTATGCCAGGATTATTGAGGGAAAGACTAAGGAACATGTGCTAATTTGTATGGATCTCACCTTGAAATGTCCCAAATCAGCAGAGAAGGCCTCGGCGCCTCGGCGCCTATTTTCAATTAAAGCATTGTCGAATTCTTTGATAAGTTATATTTTTCATCATTGTCAATTTCCAAGACATGACATGGACTTTATCCAACATTTAATTTTACCTGTTAGGCATTTAGCAAAACCTCCAAGAGAAATCCATGCATCTTTCTTACTTCGTTGGAAATATTGTATGAGGTACCAGGGATTGGGTGCCTTTATAACCATTGGATCATAAACCACAAGGTTGTAAAATCCAATTAGAGCAATGAACAAGAACCATATGGTGAGCAATTAACAAGAACCAAATTCAATTTATATAAGATATGGAGTAGATTCAAATTGAACTACTATAATACCATTTATGTTAACTAGGTGACCTATGTTGTGCAATTCTCTTATATGGGTATCTTTGAAGAACATATCCTGAAGAAACAACTATTCTAGAAAATAGTATAAAATTTTATAATTTTGCAGTATCATTGCATTTGTGTTATGTCATATCTTATGCTCCATCTTATTGCCCGACACACAAGGTGTGAGAACACCATCACCAATGACCATGGAAGTGCCAAGAAAGGCTATGAACAAGAGGATATGTTTAGCATAATAACTTCTCTCAAGGAAAGATTTGACTTTAAAAGATGTTGGAGGTGGGTTATGGCTCCACAAATACCGGCCCCTTGTAGACCTGAACGATTGCCGTCGAAAGGGATGTACCCGCAAAAATCGCCGAGGGTGCTCCGGCGAAGAAACTCCGACACTCAAGTTAGAAAGAGTGATTTTCGAATGATAGAAACGGACTGAGAGCTTAAGGGAATGATTCGCTGTGATTAGAGTGCCTAATGTGTGAGACCAAGAGAGCGTACCTTACTTTGAGGGTTTTGAAATGTCTTATACATGTGACAATTATGCGTCGCTGAAATGTTTCAACCTTACTTTCCTTATCGAGCTGATCCGGAAATCTCGGGAATCGAATATTTCGAATTGATTGTGATCCTTATTCTTTGGGAAACTTTTGAGTTCTGGATAGATCCTTTCCTTAACTGAAAAATCCTCAAGATACTGCTCTTAATAGGAAACAGTAGTTAATAGGATATTTTGACCTTCCTTTAGAATTGTTTAAGTCGCTAGCTATCGATCGGTCGTTCAATTGATAAAGGATCTTTAGGACTGGTTCGATCAATGGACCAACAGATAGATATCCGATCAGGGCGATAATCCTCCGCTTGAAGAATTATATTGGTTGGCGGGGTAACTAAAACCCTATCGTTCGGGAAGTCTGAGTGACTGAAACTCTTCGATGGATAATCATAGAAGATATTTGGGCATCAATCGGTCACTATCCCTTATGGGCTTTTCAAAAATTGGCCCTTCTGACTGAGCCTTGGGCCATGTCCCTTCAAAAGCTAATGGGAAATGACCATTTGACTCATCAAGGTGGTAATTAGACACCTCTTTGTCTTCAACTTGCTCGTTAGGTATCAAGCTCACTTTGGCATAGCGACATATAAAAGAGTACAAAGCAAATGCACCTCCTGCATTGAACTCAAAATAATGTGTCATTGAGAGAGTGTGTGTTGATATTAGATTTCTCGTGTGCTCTAAGACATATAATCTAAAATCACTCTTTAACAAAACAATAATAATCAGAATCTTAATCTAGAATAACTCTTATGTAAAAAAATTATATCAAGATAAAATTGATACCATGATATCAAGAATACGAGAATGAAAAAAAGAATGAAAAAATAAATTTTTTTGTATTGATTGCTAAAGAGTATTACAAGAGGGAGGAGAAGAGAGCTAATTGTAAGAGAAATGATTGTCTCTACCTGATTCCTTACAAAGTGTGGAGAGGGGTTCTATTTATACAAGAACTAACTACTAGAGAAAAGAGAAGAAATCAGAATAAAGTCATTGAGAAGGAAATGAATGAGAATAATGTCAATCTTCTAAATTATTACTAATGATGAAAGAGCTTAATTTTGCATACCAGGCTCTCGAGAATTACTTAAGACCTTAGATTACTGTTCTCCGTATGCACACTTACCCTTTTTTGGATATAGCCCTTAAGACAGATCCATATAAACATCCTCTTCTGGCTCTATTTGGAGGAAAGTATTCTTCACGTCTAATGGTACATTGACGATCTTTGGTTTGCGGGAGAGAGAGAGAGTATGTGGATGGAGCAGGTGGAGAGGCAAGCTCCAATCTTATATAGGGAAAAGGATAAGATCTTTGTAACCAAAAAAAGAATGAGATCATTCCCGTACGGTGCAGAGGATAGTAGATATGTGTATATATTTTTGTCCCAACGTGGGTGGCTATTTTGTTTTCTTATTATCATATGTGATGTAGTGTGTTTATCATCGGCCGCACCTGCTGACTTTTTTCATTAAGGTTTCATGATCAAGTTCCCAAGTCTCCTGCCCCTCGCATGTGTAGGCAAATATGTGCTTGACCACCTTTTTATTAAACAAGCTATACTTAAAGATGGGGTTTGATTTTATTTGTGTTAACAGATTCATTTAGGATTTTGATTGTTAACCAAGAATAATTCGAGGTTAAACAAAATTTTTAGTTTTGTTTATAAAATACGTTTGACTTTTTAGAAATTGAATGAGTGTGGGTAAAGCGGGGCAAGTTGGCTCCTTTGTAGCTCAACCAAAATCCCTTTTAGAAAAATAAAAGAACATAGTCATTGTACTATTGATGTACAGGCTTAGGTTAAAAGATACCCAGGCTTCGAATATCAATGATGATTTTGATTTATTTAATAGTTTGGTAAGCATAGGACCTAAATTGCTAGAGTAACAAGCGTGAAAATTTATGTCATGTTGAAAACTTAATTCCATATATAATTTGGGTAAAACATTCGGAGTCAATGTTCGATGGATAATGAGGGTAAGTTTTGACATAATGGTAGAATTATTTTTTTAGTAATCTTATAAGATTATAGGTTCAACATATGAAAATAATCTGTTTGCAAAATACAAGAGAGAAAAACTATATATATATACGTCCATCATTCTCTTATTCTCATACTAAACCAAAGAACACTTTATGTATCGGGTAAACCCTTTTTAGTGTTCAGGTGGGCAATTATTTGGGCATCACCTATTTTGCTCGAATAAAGACTCTTCTAAATAGAATTTGTCTACATACATACATACATGATAAAGTGTCGTCATTAGTCCAATATTTACTCGGCTCTTTTAAGTTAAGAATTATGTCGAGATAAACAATATTATTTATTATATGGCACTTTAGGTGGGCATGGTTTTGATCGATTTTTAATCAAATACTTATTTAAATTGGTCATAATTTGATTAAGAATGGATTAAAAACACAATGACGTGTATTATCAGATTCAAAAATTGTTTCACTGATGCTGAACTTAAATTAAAAGAAAAGCACTTAAAATTAAAATTAAAAGTAAAAGGCGGTCCAATTGATGCGCGGCCGTACTTGTTTGATGAACATGACATTAACCACTGATCTAATCCACCATTCTTAAACATATAAGCTGTTGTTGTCCATATTTTCCTAGTACCCTCACCCAGTTATCCTCTCGGTCTTCTGACGTGTTTCCCTTGAATGATGGGCATGCAATGACAATGGCAATTTTGGTCCTAGTACTGTCCTACCAGCTGTCTCTTCGACAGTCCCATGTTAAATTCAATTTTTTTTTATTTATTTAAAAACAGGCAGCTGGTTGCACCACTTGCTCCCAGCATCGCATTTACAAAAAATAAAATAAAAATATATATTTTAAAGCTGGATTTCTACTGCATGCAAAGGTGTGAAGATCACTTAGAAAAAATCGTTCAAAATTGGCGTCCTCGATTAGCATATAAATTCAAAATATCTTGTATCCTAAATTTTGGTACATATAAATATATATATATTTATATTTATTTATCAGTGAAAAAAGAGGATTTTCCTGACATAAATTTTTCAATGTTTTGCAAAGTGTCGCAAAGAATTCATCTTTAGTGATGTTTCACCCAAAAAAAGATCACCAATATGTATCATTCTCGACGATTATTCACAAAAACGTCACCCAAAACTAAAGGCGCATAAAAATTCAATATTGGAAGGGAATTTATTATCATATCAACATTTTAGTTTTATTTTTTATGATTTTTTGGTACCGCCAAATAATAAGTAATTTGCAGGTATATATACTAAGGGGTTTGGGGAAAAAAAAAAGCCTTATAAATTAATAAACTATAATTATGTTTGATACACAAAAAAAAAAAAAAATGGAGCCTAATATACATGAAATTTTCCCATATAATCGTCTAAACAAAATAGTTCTAATTAGACTCTCAAATTATACATTTAATTTGTATATTTGCTAATCATTTAAATATATTAAAATAATTACCGTGATTTGGATATATAATTATTTTTTTGGTATAAATTTGGAATATGTATACATAGAATCTCTTTTCTGTTAAAAAACATTCACCCCAAAAAAAAAAAAACACGAATTTAACGACGGAACTTGGTGACGAAAAAAATTCATCACTATTTTGTGACGAAATTAGCAACGAAAAAGGGTCTTGTCGCTATTTTGCAACAAAAACATATTTGTGGCCAAATTAGCTGTAAAATCTGAAATTTATAGTTTAATTATATAAATAACTTGTAACCTATAGAATGAATTTTGATATTATAAATTTGAATCATGAAATTTGATGAACTAAGAAATAGAAATTGAGTTTGATGTGAACTAATAGTGAAGTTCAATTCTTAAAGTCCAACGTTGGAATCCAAATTCAATTAACTATTCAAGCCATGAACCCCAAATTATGTCTTATATTTGAGTTTAATTTTAGAGTTCTTGAGAAAGAGTCTATCAATAAGCCCAAATTTTTGGAGTTTTAATACTTGAAATCACCATAAAGCCCAATATTTGAGTGGAAGCCCGTTAGCATGTTTAATATATGAGTTAAAAGTGCACCATGCTTAGCCCAACGTGAATTGCCTTGTTTGTGCTCACCCTCCTTTTATTTGTTAACAAAATGCAGAAAAGTCAAAGGCATTTTAAATGTTCCATTGAATATAGGACAAGTGTGAAGTGTTTGGTGAGAGATGTGTTTTATATGGAATTGTGTGATTTGAGAAAAACAAAAGGCAAGGAAGCAAAAGGAACATGTCTTGGCCATGAGTGAAGAGAGAGAGAGAGAGAGAAGGTGGATTTTGAAACTTGTTGAGACCTTACATTTTATTTCTTTCTCCTTCCCTTTATTTGTATTTTCCAAACAACTCTCAACAAAATCTTTGCTCTTTAAACTCTCCTAGTTCACTCATAATATCATTTAGCAAATCCTAGATTTGATCATAAGAAAAGGATTGGGATTGTAACAAGTTGGAGCAAAGAAGCTTGTATTGGATATGATTTTGTTAGATGCTTGAGAAATTCTTGAAACAAATGCAAGGTAAGTTTCAATTTCATAGTTTTAGGTTTCTATTTATCATTGAAATCAAGATGAATATTATGTTTGATGACCTGAACTTAGGAGTAGATGGATGAGCTAGAGCAAAAATAAGATCCTTGAATTTCTACAAAATAGAACATTCTAACCTTGTTGTAATTTTTTTATCATAACATTTTTTGCACAAAGAAAAATCAAATGAGGTGAGGTTTTCTCCTTAAGAAACTAAGCTTCCAAACCTTGAAAATGAGATATAATTTATTGAATTCTGATGAGAATTTGATTTTTAATAATTTTTCAAAATGAGATATTTTGCAGAGTAATCCCTTGTTCTACTCTGTTTTGGCTGAGACTTTGTTCGATTTTGAAATATTATTTTGGCTAAATTAGGTTAAACTCTAAATACAAAATTTATAGATTTAAGTTTTATCTTTAATTTGATATAAGAATTACATGATTTAGATATATGTAATAAAAGTTATGGTCATTTTTCTATGTCTGATGGTCAAGTAATAAGATTCAGTAACGGGTGATTACCTTCTTTCTATCACTTTTCATGAATATTAAAAAAGAGAAAAAGAAATATTGGCTTGAACCACAGAAAAGAATATATAATCCCAAGTTTATCAGCTTGACACTAGAAACGCAATTCTATTCTAGACACCTCACCCATCCATGAGATAAACAATAAGCAACATAACACATCATAGCCTCATCACATACCTCTTTTCTTTTATATTGTTCTTATGAAAAGGAAGAGAGAGAGAGAGAGAGAGAGAGAGGTGTTAAAGATAAAAATAATATTACTGCTTGAGATTTACCCGTTACTCGCACATATAATTTGTGAAATATTTCGT
Organism: Dillenia turbinata; assembly: GCA_037126225.1. Lineage (NCBI taxonomy): Eukaryota > Viridiplantae > Streptophyta > Magnoliopsida > Dilleniales > Dilleniaceae > Dillenia > Dillenia turbinata. The sequence continues at coordinate 20,003,756 of JBAMMX010000025.1, forward strand.
GTATTAAATGAATTTATTGAATAAAGATAAAAATAATAATTCAAAATTTTAGATTATTTAATATATATATATATATATATATATATATATATAACAACATTTACATTTGCAACATTGTTCAATATGAACTGCTTTCTTGTATTGGGTTTTATGTGTCACTCAGCTCAATTGATAGTCTCTCACTTCTATTTTTTTTCCTCGATTCAATCCCGATTTGTTATATCTTCTTGTATCAAAATAAATAAATAAATAAATAAATAAGTTGAAATACTTCGGTTGGAGCTGAGCTACGACAGAATCGCACATTTGGAAAAATAAATGAGGGACACAAATTACAAAATTATCATTTTAAAAGGACTTAAAATGTAATATGTAAATTTTAACTGTGATATTTATATTTTAAAAGTAATTTTATGTTCCAAATTTGTGATTTATATTTTAAAAAAAAAAATGCTTTTGACAATCGAGAACCATCAAAAGCCCTATAGGCCATGGAGTCATTATTGTATTGTCCACGGATTCAATCTTTCGTACGATGAAAACAAGAGTTTTTTTTTTTAAGAATCTAATCCAACTAAAATTAAATTTAATTAGATATAAGATTTAATTAGATATAACGTGATTATCAGATGATTTATATCACCCAAAAAAAAAAAAAAGTTTATTGTACTGTCCAAGTCCATCATTTGGACCACTAGCAATTTTAAAGGGATTTAGGCCTGTGGGCTAAAGGCCCAATCTGAGAAGGCCCTGAGTTGGACTAAACAAGTGGGTTGGGCCTGATCCAATAACTACCCAATCCACCATCTAATCGACTTTGGCACATGCATTAAAACAAGACAAGATGGGGTCAAGACGGATTAGGCTGAATAGGACCCATATGTGATTCCAGCCTTGATATTTGATAAGCATCTAAGATAAATCTTAGTTTTTAATTTTGCAAAAAGTAGTGCGCCGCTTTACAATATCCAAAACTTCAGTAACATTTGTCTATAACATAATCTAGTGATCATAATCCATTTTCTAATTCGATATATGATGGAAAGACAAACAGTATCTAAAGCAAACACAAACATAAAAAGGCAACAAGCGATTCTTTCTTTTTTTTTTTATGGGCGAGGCAACTAGCAATCCTATCGAAAGGGCACCGGGGATGTTTTCATAAAATTTGTTAATCCTTTTAAAGATCTATAATAATAATAATAATAATAATCATAATCATAATAATTTACGCACCGAACTATTAATTTATGTGTATGTATATTTTACATCAATGAATTATGAGTTTAGGGATAATGTACTAAATTTTCTTAATCAAAATCTCGAGTTCAAGTTTTAAAAATGGAAAAACAAATATCGAGAGAGTCAGCTTCTAAATTGAACTTGTAAGTTAACACAAAAAACCTATTTATCTCACCTTATAGTATTGTCAGTAACAAAATAAGTTAATTGGATTATGTGAATTTAATGACCATCACATTTTCACTTATTTTTTAAAAAATCTTATAATTCTTGAAAGAATAACCGAATAATAAAGAGTTTTCATTAAGATAAATCTTAGTTTTTAATTTTGCAAAAAGTAGTGCGCCGCTTTACAATATCCAAAACTTCAGTAACATTTATCAATCTAGTCATCACAGCCCCTTTTCCAATCCGATATATGATGGAAAGACAAACAGTATCCAAAGCAAACACAAACATAAAATGGCAACAAGCGATTCTTTCTTTTTTTTTTATGGGTGAGGCAACTAGCGATCCACCGAAAGGGCACCGGGGATGTTTTCGTAAAATTTGTTAATCCTTTTAAAGATCTATAACAATAATAATAATAATTTACGCATCGAACTGTTAATTTATGTGTATGTATATTTTACACCAATGAATTATGAGTTTAGGGATAATATACTAAATTCTCTTAATTAAAATCTCGAGTTCAAGTTTTAAGAATGGAAAAACAAATATCAAGAGAATCAGTCTTTAAATTGAATTCCACTACTACTCGAATTGAATTAATCGAATTTTAGAATAGCGGTGATCAAATACCAAACAGATATAAATATTTTCACATGTATATCCTTTCAAAAGGAACACGATAATGAGTAAAAGAAATTCATATTTGCAAAAAGAGAAATATTGAAAAATGATTTATCATTGCTCAACAGCCGGGAGAAAGTGCAATTTTTTTTTTTTTTATACAACCATCAGAAATCTTTGTGACTTGCGTATCGCATTGGCTGTTAACAAGGATGATGACCCCTTTCACAGAAGTTTGAGTTTAGCTTCTCCTCTTTGATCCTTCCTTTTCTTTCACAAACTTGGCACCAAAAAATGGATGGCAACAGGTTTTTGGAGAGGGACCAGCCTTTCTTGGAGAGAACCCACTTTTTATCTTTGAGAGTTTTTCTCTTAATGATGGACTTGGTGAACTTTTTCTTGTTTCATTGCTCCTCATTCCCCTGCCACTTTTTTCAATTTTAATACCAAATTAGAGATATTCATCACAGATTTCACCAACTGATACAAAAATTATTTTTTTTACCCCTAATGGCAATTCTGTAATATTACACAATACAGAAGGGCATTTTTGTCCGACGACAAACATGACTAAAATGATTATCCATTTTTGATTATGATGACATTAAAAAATAATCAGAGACATCAAGCCATTTAATCAGATTACAAGAAAGGAAAGAGAAAGACTTATGGTATACACCATTTGTTTTTCGTCATATTTCATTAACTAAAATGTATCATTTGATGCTAATCTCTCTATGCTACATCAATAATTTCTTTTCCTTTTTTCGGTCTCTTACCCATTTTTTGTAGAATCAAGCTCGATAGCCTTCATAAGCAAGCTATCCTCATCAAGAGCCACACCAATGGGAGAGTCACCGATGCCGCGTGCCATAGCAAGCATAATCTCCTTCATTAGGGATCCAAATTCTTGTAGATCAATGGCGCCATTTTTATCCGCGTCGAAAGTATTGAAAATCAAATCATATAGATCATTAATCTCTTCATCAGACGGTGTATCACATTCCATGGCTATAGTTTTGTCTAATCCCCTATGAAGATCCGACCTACAAAGGACTCCATCACCATCAATGTCTAGCATCCTAAAACGTTGCTCCACACATTCATTAAACCCCTTTCTGTCTTCAATCAGTGACATTACGGTAGCTCCATCAATGACTGCTAAAACCATTTTTCTTTCTTTTCCTTTTTTTTTCCCCAATAGAAGAGTTTGGAAGAAAATCTTTGAGAAAATTGTTTTTGAATTTCTGGGTTTTGTCAATGTTACACTTTTATGTGTAGGTTACGAGGTGGGTCTGTTTCCTAATGTTGAGGGGTTCTAAAAATGGCAGATGGGCCTCTAATCCTGAGAATTGGGCTAATTTAGTGGGGTAGGTTAAGACTTTTGCTTCTTGGTTGCGCCATGTGGCCATTTTCTATCCAAATGTTTAAAGCTGGAACATAAACTAATAAATTCCTACATTAATTTATTAATAAAAATTTCAGTTAGTTGTAGACAAGCTTCTTTCATCGAACTAATAGAGCTGGAAAAACCCAAGTCTGTAGGAGAAAATTATCTATATGCAAAACTTAATGGAATTCAGGGTAAATTTGTAAGGCATGGGCTTGATAAAGAAGACAAGTAGGGTTTGATCATGCATGTGAGATCGTATGTAAATCCCACTTGCAATGCTATGTGATTGTAACCAAACTCGCATGGCTATAACGATAAGATGCTACATTCTCTTAATCATAGATCTCATGTTCGAGTCATGAGAATAAAAAAATAAAACTTGAGAGAACTAATCCCTTAATGGGTTTTACAGTACTCGAATCAGATTAATTAGATAAAATTCAGATATTAGTCGGTGGAAAAAAAAAAAGACTCTGTGATTGTAGGATGAGTTCATTTGTTTAATGCAGGACTCCACCAACATGCTAAATTTAGCCAATGGTCATGTGCATTTTGTCCATCATTATAAGGACCTCTTCTGGTCGAAGAATATTTAATTGTGACTATAACTATTGTTCTTAATACGAATCTGTCATTGTAAGTTTACCAAAATATCAAGAAGTCATCGTACATCTTTATAGCTCAGTAATCGAATCTACTTTCACAAATAATTTCTTTAATCAAGTATGGAATTCATTATCTTGTTATAAAATTTGTCTCTCGTTCATATAACAAAACTTATCCGATGTATGTTGTGTTAGGTGAGGTAAATTTTACGCTTCCAGAAATGTATTGGATATTATCCTTTTTAATCAATCGAAATTCAAAATTATATTTTAATTAATTCGATTCAATCGTTGTCGGATCTATTTTAAGAGATCTCTTGTAATATAGTTTTTTTTTCATTTCTAAGTTTCGAATTCGAGATTTGATTAAAAAATTTAATATTCTTACAGAATAGACCGACTGTTTGTTGGTATGCATTTCATATAATTTAAAATCATGATACATGCAACCTTGATTTATCCGAGGACGCCATTGAGACTATAGAAATCTCCCTTTTGAAAGTTACAAAGCCATTTTGTTGTTTCCTTTTGATGGACAACAATCTTGAAGGTATCAAGCATCCTATTTGCAAGAACAATAGTCTATTTACAATATTTTTCCTTGTGACGAATCTTCTATGTGTTTTCCTGCAAGAAAATGTGTCGATATTTAAGAATTATAGCCTGTTTCTTCCATTGAGCATCAAAGTGTTACTTTTATTATATAAACAGATATAGATTAACAGTTAGTATATCTAATAGTTTTCTATTCGAATATTAACGATGACTCTTGTTTATTTAATAGTTGCATGGAAAGAGTTACTGTCAATATATAACTCTATGCTCTCATGCCTCTTATTAAAAAAATTGTCACCTTCGTTACATCCACACACATTAATACTGCATTACTTCCAAATGCAATCAAACAAACAATGAATGATATATTTTCGTTATACAAGAGGGCGAATCTTGACGCAATGATTGAATTACTGTTTTAGTAATCTCGAAATTACGGGTTCGAAATGTAAAAACAGTCTCTTTATAAAAATATAAGGAGAAAACTGCATATATATATATACGTCCACCCTCTCTCTATCCTCACACCAAATCAGAGAACACTTTTTGTACCGGATAAATTCTTTATATTTTCATTATACAATTGGATAGGACAGAATTCTTCTTGCGAAAATATGGTCATGTTCGTGGGGCTCCCTCGACTAATTTTTCCAAAGTTGATAATTGTCACTTAATCGTTGGATGTATTAACGTCATGTGTATTTTTTTTCTAAGTAAAAGTCAGCTTCTTCTGCGCAATTTGGGACAGATTTTGTAGGTTGCACTATATCATATTAAATTCTTAATATAGGCTTTTAATTGTCAAAATCCAGAAGCTTGTCACCGTTCATCATCACTCGGTAAGTCCGTCAACATATGGCTTTACATTTTTATTATACTAATGTCTAGTTGATCACCGATAAATTTTAGCTCAACTGAGACCTTCCACGTCTCCGATCTTAAGATCTTGAGTTCGAACCTCATTATACCAAAAAAGAATATCTAATTGATCTAGTAACTGGATACTGATACCCCTTGCATTTACTCGGGACTAATGTAATTACCTGATACAGATCGTTTATATTAAAAAAAATAATTATTCAAGAAATTCTGATAATTGACTAAAATAGGTTTACAGAAAGAAAGGTCCTTTTCATATAATGACCAGAATACGATTAGAAAAGCTTGCCTTTCTGGACCTTTGGAGCTCCAACTCAACAAGCTTTTCAAAAAGTGCACAGTAAAAGACTTTCGTCATTGATGTATTATTTAATAAGTCTTTCTATCTGATGATTTTGAATTACGAAAAAATTTCAAAATTTTGTCTAAATTCCTTTATCTGATGATTTTCTCTCCCTGATTAGAATTTTAGCTTTTTATTATGAATAAATTTTATAATTTATTTTTTTAATATTTTAATTTTAAAAAAGTTATCATATTGTCGAAAGGTTCGAGTCATTCAGTTAAAATATAATTAATATGCATTTTGGTTAAATTTTTACTAATGGAGGAAAAATTAAGGAACGAGGAATACCAAACAGAAGACACAGGGGTGAAATCCCTTCGTACGTGGAGAAAAATAATAATAATAAATAAATTAAATATGAAAATGGTTGCAAATTCTCAATGAGAATAACAAAAATTAAATATTATAACTTGGGGTCCAAATAATATTTCTGTACTTTATTGTGTATAGAGAGAGAGAGAGAGAGAGAGAGAGAGCTCTAAATTGGGAAAGAACAGTGGCCATGGTTTAAAGCTAAAATTTTATGATTCGGATAAAATAGGTGATATTTATTTTGTTTAGAATTATAACTCAATTGATATTATTTTTTAAAAAATAAAATAAAATTTGAATTCAAATCTCTCTAATATTAAAATATATATATACGTGAAAATATAGATAAGAACCCGATGACCCAAATAAATAAGGGAAAGCAAATTTATTAAAAAAAAAAAAGGGAAAAGAGGTTTTCATGGTTATTGGTGGTGGAAGGGACTCCGAAAACGACCCAATGGGGAAAGCTCACCTGTCATCTAATCCCACCTAGAAAATTTCCAAGTCTTCTCGACTCAAATTAATTCAATGGTGTAAGATAACAAAATCATGGATTTTTTCTTATTGCCACTTTGTAACTCTATTCAACACAAATTTCAAATAAATACTAATTTTATTATTGAGAAAAAAAATAATTTTGGAATCCTCAATTTTCCTTTTGATTTATACGTTATGCCTGTGCCATGCCTTTTTTTTAAATATTACAAAAAATTATAATTTAAAATCACAGTTCACTTAAAATCATAATTTTTCCTTGCTGATTTTGATAGACACTCCAAGTAGCGTGTTAGTGAATTGTCTTCAAACATCATCTTATGTGATAGTTTCTAACTATATCCGGTAAAAAAAAAAAAAAAAAAAGAAAAAGGTAGCAATGTATCGTATATAGCGATATTGTAACCCTAAAATCAAGAAATAATTATTAAAAAACTTCAAAATTCAAACTTTTTTCTCTGTTTTTAACTTCATTATTAAGATGTTCCTCCGGCTTCTTCATAGTTTACATTTGAGGGAAATTGAAAGCCCTTGCTTGCGCTCATTTTGATCGACGAATACAGTATATTAGGAGAAATTATTAAATGAAATGAATTTAATAATTCATTCTACTTATATAATTGATTAAATAAAATTATATAACGCTTGTTAATATTGATTAATCGATGTGAGATTTTAATAATTTAAAACGTGTACGTTTAGTTAAAAAAAATATTAAAAACGATTTGAAAAATACAGTGACAATTTCAAATTACATAAAGATACAAAAGAGAACAACGAAACTCACCTAAGACATATCGAAACAAGTTAGCTTAGGAGCTTAAGCAAACAACATCATATTAATTCTCTAAGTCTAAATTGAATTGAGACTAGATCGGCATTCATTTACGGTCGAAATTTGATGAGAAAGCTACTCTTAGTTGAACCATTTCTTCTATTAATTGAATTACACCTTCATCCTCCTCAACTTATTTTTGAAAATTCTCAAATTCCTTTCTTTCCAAATGACTTTTAATTTTCAATCTTGTGAATTCTTCTATATATTTAGTGATTCACTTGCTTGAGAGAATTGAACTTCATGGTTATCTCTTTCCAAATGCCTTTGATCATGGTGGAACCAAAATGAATAATTTCTTAAGGACAAATTGCAAACCCTTTTTTTAATTTGTTTGTTTTGATTGGAAAATCTATTTTCTTCCGTAACAAAAAAAAAAAAAAACGATTACCGTTTTAAGTACGTAATTAATAAATTTTTCCTATAAGCAACACTCACACCCACATGTAGTGAGTTTTGTACACAAAATAATAATAATAATAATAAGTATCAAAAGAATTTCGTCTCTTAAGTTCTAACATAGTTTATTAATAAAGATCGGGAGGAAAAAAAAAAAAGAAAAGAATACGTCGAAGACTTCTTTTGGAGAGATCAAAATCTTAAAATAACTTTATAGGTTAATTAATTAAAAGGGATTGATTTGATTTGAATTTGGTTGGTGGCGTAGAATAGCACAAGGGTCATCTCCCAAAGCATGGATGATAGAGACTCCAAATAAGGTGGTATGATGAGGAAAAGCCAGGGCAACTATTCGCTAAAAATTTTAAAATAGTAATAATAATAATATAATTTTATTATCATCATAATAAATACCATTAAAAATTACAATAATATCATTAAAAAATTTTAAAATATTGTTAAAATTCTTTAAAATATTATTAACCCTTTAAAAATATTATTTAGTTTTTAAAAATTATAATTTTACCTTATGTTTCATATCGCTTACATATTGTATTTCGCCTCCCACAAAATTAAATTTCTAATCTTACCCTTGTAGTGAATGTGGATATGCTTGTTTATATCCCCAGCAAATAATCTTTCAACATCATGGGTATACATAAAAAAGAATAACTTGCAAACAACATGCAATAGAGAGAGAGAAGGCCTAGCTTGGATTTTTTTTTTTTTTTTATTAAATCATAATTTGAATTCAGAATCATCGAGTTGGGGGAGAAGATTATGATCATTGGCTATCCCCTTGAGAATAAGGCCCAGCTTCGATGACAGCAGGCAAACCACATTTTGTTAGTTAGCAAGAGATTAGGAAGACCTTGCTTATGAAGTGGGGTGGGGAGACAAAAGATGGCTTCATGTTGGAAAGTTGAAAGGTGAATGGACCCCTCTTTTTGTTGTTGAAGCCTTGTGTGCATGTGAAGGTGTTTACAAATTTCTTTCTAGTTTAATGTAGCCTAACATACAAGCATCACACATGCATGCATGACCACCACTGTGAACAAATAATAAAATTTGAAAGAACACACTTTTGAAAAATATGGCACACATCACTATCAAAGCTACAAAATTACGAAAGCTTAAAAAAAATAATAAAAAAAATAAACATAGTAGTCCAATGATTAAATCTTAATTTTCCTTACTCAAATGATTGAATATCGATTTTCCTTAATATTTTTTTTTAATCTTGTGTATGAAAAAAATAAGATAATGAGAAAGTATTGCACTCTTAAGAGTTTAATCTAACTCAAAACGGATTTAATCGAATTCAACGTGATTATGAGATACTGATGGATTAAAAAAAATCAAAACTACAAAAATAAAGTCTAAATAATACATATTATTATTTAAAAAATGCTCATGGTATTTAAAATATAGCTTCTCGAGATCTAAATTTATATTTTCTTGTAGTGTACTTGACCTGTTCATTATCTTCCATGCAAAACTTTGAGCTGTTTGGAAGTAATTTCACCTAAAAAAAAATAAAAAATTAAGGGTGAATTTTTATTACTAGGCCTATCTTACAATACATTAAGTTGAATTTTTCTACATTTGTAAGTGAGAACTGGCGAAAATGTTAATTTTGAAATTTATTTATTTATTTGTTTATTTATTCTTGAATACTAAAAAAGCACAATGTTTAGTTTTTGCAAACTGTTAATAATAATCAAAAATATTTTTGGACTATAAAATATTTATCAGTAATTTAAATTCGAATGATTTGAAAGGTATTTTAGATCACAAAAACCTAACAAAATTACATATATAATTATTAAATTTTAGTCTTAGACTTAATTTTTTTTTTAAAAATAATTGTAATCTTATTTTTAACATTTGAAATAGATTTCGGTGCGTGAGGAATTTTTGCAGTGAAAATCTAACTGTGCTTCCAAATTATGATTCCCCTTTTTTCTTTCCCCAATTGAAGTTCACAAAATTTTTAAGAATAATTAACATTCTTTACTAAAGCCTTTTAGGTTTTGATTTTTCTATTATCCGTCTAATTTTAATTTTTTATGTTAAAAATATTATATATTAAAATTAAATCAATTCTTAAAAAATATTATGGATTAAAATAAATTAATAATTGATTTGATTTTAAGAATATTTAACTTTTTTGTTTTCATATTTGTAATAACGGACATTTTATCTAAACCCAATATATTGTAATATTTTATTTATTTAATCAATCGTTAGGGTTTTATATTATTATATAATTTTTCATATTAAGTATGGTATCAGAGCTTTTTAAAAAAAAAAATAGTTACAAAAATACTCAAGATTTTTAGGATTGACGACTTTCTAGATGCCAAATATCTATTAATATGCACAAGATGATACTATAATGTTCATTGGATTCCAACTAAGAAACCAACCACCAAAAAAGTTAAAGACTATACTTTGATTAAAAGATTATAATATAAGTTTAAGTCACTTTCAAGCTTAATCATAATTAAGAAGATTATTTATCACTTGTGTTAGCCTTTTTCTTTGTGCATTTTTGACCACTTGTACGGCATGTTCCCTTCTGGTCAAAGTTCTAACCCTGTGCTTACCTTTTACATCATCTTTATCTTCCTTTATAAAGCTTTTTTTTTTATTATGCAGTGCAAGCCAAGTTATTCATTAATTTTTAAATTTAAAAATATTTTTATTTTTAATTATTATTTTATGTCCTGAAAATTATAAATTTTAATTTTTTAAAAAAATTATAACTTCAAATATATATATTATTATACATTAAAATTTATATTGGGGTTAAGCAACTATAAAAGCCAATTTATTATCCTAATCTACGTAATTGAATTGGTCTTAAAGAGAGAGAAGCTTGAAACTACATCTTGGGGGATGCTAACTGGAGCCCTAATTGGAGAAATTTTGATCATTTGTCCCATCTCATTTGAAATATTCTTAAAAAAGGGAAAAATTAGTCGTTTGTTAAGAAAAATTTCGATTTTAGCTAATCTCTTTAGTTCTTTTTATTCTTGCTCGAGCCGGATGATGAAAAATTATCATGTCCGGTTCCTTCGGGGGATGAATTTATAAGAATTCACCAATCCAAATAACCAAAAAAAAAAACCCTTTAATTTTCTAAGAAAAATTTAAAATGTACACTTTAAATAATATTTTTTTAAAAAAATTATTAAAAAATGTAAAGTTATTATTAAAAATATCACTAAGATCCTTTATAATGTTATTTATTCTCAAAAAATATATATATTTCTCCCCCATTATTCCTATATATTATATTTTTTCTCTATGAAAATAAATTTTTAACTTTAACTATGCTCGTACACTTTTGGCTGGAAGACAAAACAATGAAATATGACTCATTTCAAAGGCATTTGTGTTGGCTTGCAAACAAAATCCAACACAAGCAAAGAACATATAACGTATTATTGATAGTTTTTGTGTCATAAAGCATCTAAAGTGACACATTCGCGCATTTATATGGTAAGAATGCCATGTGGTGGGGTGGGGGTGTGGCAAAGATAAGCCCCAGACCCCAGTTGGTGTCTTGTCATTTTCTTTATCAAACACTTTCTATTTTTAAAAAATGCAAATATATTTTTATATGATTGTGAGAGAGAGAGAGAGAGAGAGAGAGAGAGAGAGAGTGCATGCAGGTACACCGTACACGTGATTGCGAACTTCTGGTCGACCCGACCCTTTTTTTTTACTATTTATATATTTAAAAATCTAATTAATTTAATTTAAAAAAATTAAAATTTAATTTACTCAATATATATTTTTTTATTCTTTCAAAATTTAAACTCAAAATATTAATTAAAAAAATCTAACATCTTTAATTTTAAAGGAGCTTTGATATTATAATAGACTCCATCAAAAATAATATTTAAATAAATCAATTTTATACTTTCACAATCAAACCAATCAAGTCAATGGCTACAGCATATCGACATCAACATTTTCTTTTGATAATCATCGATCGTGATTATAGTTGTTTCCTTTTTTTCATATAATCTATAGAATATTCTTCCAATATTATTCACTCAAAAACTATAATTTGAAGAAAATTAGTTTAATTCATATTTAAATTTAAGGTTTTGCTATGGAATATGTTCGGTTAATTTTGTGGTTTTAAAATATATTTTATTATTATTTAAATATATCATTATTATTATTTTATAAAAGGAAAATTTAAAAAACACAAATTGAAAATGAGAATACAAGTAGACATGTGCTATATACAAATCATAATTTTTTTTTGTTACATTAAGATTTGAACTGAGATTATCAGATTGGAGAGAGGAATTGTGATCATTAAACTGTCCTTCAGGAACATATGCAAATCACAATGAACCGTGATCCAAGAACCTTTTTTTTTTTGCTGGTATTAAATATTGGTTGAAATATATTAATTTATGTGACTATTGAAATAATTCACGTAAAAAATTTTAATTGAGTTATTGAATTATTTTGTCTTTTGGTATTGGTTTGAGATGTCTATAAATACCACCAAAATTCTATAAGTGAAGCATGTTAAGACAAACCAAGTTTGTTTGATGGGCGCAACACAGGTGCTTGTAGAAAATGTTTTCTTGTATACTCATGAGTAAGCCAAAAATTATTGTATTCTTGAAAATATATATGACTAATTCAGTTAATTTAATGATTTGATACTGATATCTTTTAAATAAAATTTTATTTTTGAGTTTTTGTGTATGAAAAAAATAAATGCTAAGAGATATTTACCCTTTAAGAGTATAACTAATCTTGAGTCAGATTTAATCAATTTCAAAATGATTATCATATATATATATATATATATATATATATATATATATATATATATATATATATATATATATTAGTCCAGCAAAAAAATTCACGATTTGGTATTAGATTTGTAAAATAATGTCAAATACAACTTGATTTTTACTATTTCAATTTGAACATTATGAAATTATATTTTTTATTTTTAACAGTTTGAAATAAATTGGACAATTTATGATAGAATCAGAGATTATTGAGATACTTCGCAAAGGAAATATTACCATTAATTGTCTGTCATAACTATTTTTGCTTGAAAAATGAGTAAATATTTTAACATTTTTTTTTTATAATTGACAACTTTTACTATTTGTCACATGGTATGATAGAAAAAGAGAAATTCTTTTCTCCCAAATTTTTAAAAAAAATGAAAAAAAAAAAAAAAGATAAGCCCAAATTTTTGTTGTAAATTTAAAAAACGAAAATCTAGTTGTAATTTTAGTTGCATGTCGCAAGATAAGCCCAAATTTTTAAGAACTTAATTATGTTTTCTACATTAGTCTTTTTTTTTTTTTCTAAGGGAGTCCTTTAAAAGGAAATTCCACCTAAAGAGAAAACACATCTAGAAAGCATATAAAAAACATTTAAGTTTTCATTGGTGTCAAAATAATTAAAGAATTAAGGGTAAATAGATGAATTAATAATCAAATAAATTTCAAGCTGCCCCTTTTTCCTTTGATCAAAACACATCCCACGCATCTTTGAAGGAGAAATTTCAATCGTAATAATATTGCTTTATATCTAGAGAAATATATTTGATGGCACCCGATTTAATAGTAAAAACTTTTCTTATTTCTATGAGATCCCAATCATCTTATATTCATCTAATAAAAAATAAAATTTCTAACAATTTCAAACATTTCTTAACTGCATAGAATTTTATTTCTCTTGTAGATTTAATAAACATTTCTTAAATTTTAAATCTTCCTTAATCTTGAATGATTCTAAATCTTTTAAAAGTCTTTGACTATAATTCCTACTATTTTGAAAAATCTCATGTAAAAGGAAAATAGAGTTTTCCACACTCCTTGAGCTATCCTAGACTCCTCAGTCTTTTTTTCTAATCACTTTATCTGACTTGAGTATCAAAGTACCCCGCCAAGCCAGCCTGACGAAATTTTTGCAAGTTTCTCCGTTGATAACAACCCAACCGATGTATCAATACTGTTTAACTCCACATACGGCACACAAAGACAACACAAGACTATAGTTTGGATTCTCTCAGTTTTTTTTCTTTCATTTATTTACTTTTTCTGACTTGAGTATCGAAATCTTCCAGCCATACCAGTCCCAATGGGGTCTTACTAATCCCCCATACAAGAATATCCGACGAATACATCAGCACAGGCTCCCTATTTGAGTCGGATTAGCAGTTGTGTGTGAAGTCAAATTTAGTTTCAACAATATTCTATGTTTATTTTGACACTAAAAATTAGTAAAATTTGGAAATTTATTTCCAATAAAGACATAATAAAAAACGTTTATAAATATTATATCATTAAATTAATGATATTTTACTCTGATACGTAGATCATCATTTGATATAACAATTATGGGGAGAATTTACTTAAGTAGATTGTAATTTGACCCCCTCGTGAATAATTAAATTTTTAGTGACTAATTAATGAATAATTCATAAAATATATATTGATATATATAAATTTTTGACAGGAGACAAACAAGTTTAAAATCTCAAACTAATAATACCACGTCAGAAGAGAATAGAATAGTGAAAGGTATCCAAAATCCTCACGTGTCATCTCTCCTCATCCCCCATACCCTCCTTCCTCAGGCCTTGCCTTGTTGCCATCGAAATCCTCCACACTTGCACATTTCCAATCAATTTATCACATGTTCTGTTAAGGTTGTTTCCCCCCTAGTCATTCTCGGAGCTTTCAAACATGGGATTTGTATCGATTTTAATATTTCAATTAGGGTTAGAACTAAAATTTTATAAATTTTAAGACATACGGGTTATATATATAAATATATATTTCAATTTGTAGGGAGTAGTTTCCTTACCCCTCTCGTCTATCTCATGTAAATAAAGTCAATATCAATTATTGCAATTGATTAGAATAATTCATCTTAATAGGGAGATGAACATTACATTAATTAATTTGAAAAGTTTAAAAACATTGTTCATTATTATCATTTGATTCTTTTTTTTAATACTTGACCACCGATATTCAAAAATCTAACTTATTCAATTCAAATAACTATAAAACTTAATTTAGATGTTCATTCTCCCTATACTACTTTTTCATTTTTAAAAGTCGAATTTAAAATTTTAATTAAAGAAATCTAATTTGATGTCATTAGATGAATAGATAGTTGGTATTATAATTTGATTCTTATGAAACAATTGAGATATATAAAAGTCGTGACCCTATCAAATTATATATCTTTGGAGAAACTTTGACATGCGGGAAGACAATGTGTGAATTGTATACTTCATATATCTTGAATACATAGACAATGAATATGTTTGCACATATAGTGAAAGGTGGCCTGATCTTTAGTTGTAGATCAAATTTTTGGATGACATGGTGTTATACTTTCATAAGACAAGGATAGATTGCAGCCTTCATTAACATTTTGCTACTATTTTGCTAACCAAAGAGAATACCATGATGATAGAATTATTATAACAAAAAATTAATTTAGATCATAGACCAGTATATTTGATGTTATATGGTTTCCAAAGTAATAATTGGGAATATCCATTTTAGCAATTTTTCAGTACAATTTACATTTGAAAAAGTGAAATACATTTAATGCAAATAATGGATTTTTATACTATTTTTTTTTTTTTTGTGAAGCCTAATAACTAGTATTGATATCTCTTAATCAAGATCTTAATTTTCATTATTATGTCTGATAAAAATAAATGTTTGAAGAGTTTTACCTTTTAAAAAAATTAATTTAACTCAAATCAAATTTAATCAAATTTAATATGATTACGATAGTTAAAATAAATACCATTTTTGAAAAGCCAACAAAAATGTATAGCCTAGAATCATAAATCTACTATTAAAAGATTTGAACTATGTTCATGTCAAAGAGAGAGACGATAGATCATTTGCTCTTTAAATGCCCCTTCTCAAGGGAGGTTTGGAGACTAATCATGATGAATTATGTTTCTCTTCTCCGCTGCACATTCCGCCAGACATCTTTGGTGCGATAAGGTTTTCAAACGTCTTCTCAGTACGTGTATTTATTATATTTAGATGGAGAGAAATAAAAAAAGATTGATGAGTGATAACTTCCTTCACGAGTTATCGCGACATTTATAAGTATAGTATTACACATAATTGAGACCAGATCTTAGTGATTTTTATTTGGGCCTCACATAGAGCTTTGGTGATTTTATTTTATTTTATTTTATTTTATTTTATTTTATTTTATTTTATTTGTTTCTCAGGATAAATCGGGTACTTATGTATTCTTTATTTTTTATATATATACATTCTTTTATATTAAAAAAAAAATCCAAACTGAGAGCCATCGATTATGTTACCCCGAGCAAAACACTTAAAAATCAAATCCCTTTTATTTTGGAAACACATCCAATTGTACTGATTACTTTTCCAAAATTAATGGGATAAATTTGAATGGTTGAAACGTTGTGTAGTTGACAAAATTAATGGGCAGTTTTGAATTCGCCCATCAACGAGCAGATGAAGATGAGGCAGAGCAGATTAACAGTATGCTTCGTAATCTCATGAAAAAGGAAGATAAAGACAAGAAGAAAAAAATAAAGAAAAGAGGAAAATAGTGATAAAATTAAAAATCATATTTGATAATAACAAATGTGATAGAAATAGAGGAAAATGAAAATAAAATAAAAAATTAAATTTGGTTAAACTAAAAAAAAGAAAATAATATATTAAAAAATGCAAGGGGAGTTTGGCTTCTAGCAAATATCCTTCTCATGGTTATCAAGAGAGAAGCAACCGCCGGCAAAAGTATCTATACAAGGAAATAGCATCAGAGATACGAACATTTCAACATGCGGATATCAACTATCAATGCACGTTAATGGTTAGGTGTACTGTGCACTATTCAATCAAAACGACTGAAGTGCCTCCTTATAATTTTGAATTTTTTTAAATAAATTATTGATATTTAAATTTAATTAAATTCAATTCGAATCGAATTAAAATTTTAAGAGATAAAACTCTTCAATACCTATTTTGTCCATACGATCATGAATTCTAATTTTTTTTAATGACCAATTAGAACATGAAATCATATTCCGTCGATTCAAATATTGTTGGATTCAATTTAGAGGGAGTTTTCTTAACGTGGTATTTTATATTCTTAAATTTCGAATTCAGACTTATTTAAGATATATAATATCCTTATCCACTAGCTCAATTATCCCTTGATGATCATGAACTCTAATTTAACCTATTTTATATTCTCATATTAGACTTCGTATCCTTATTAACTACTTATAATCACATTTCCAAAAAATCAAAAAAAAAAAGAATTTTTCTTTTTAGATAAAGTCATCGACTTTAATATACTAGTCATTAGCTCGTGCTAATGCGTAGGATGCCCCCAAAATATAGATCGTATTTTTTCATTATACAAATATTTATTAAATCTATAATTAAGTTAATATATGAATTAAATTATCGTCCAAATAAATAAAATATATAGCGCATATCAATGATAGAAAAAAAAAAGAGCATAGCCACTGAAATTCTAAAAAAACCAACGAATGAAAAAAAAAAAAAAAAAGGTAATAAGCAAGGCAAAAAGATGATAAAATAAAGAGATTACTATCTATGGGGCAAAAAAAAAAAAAAACCTATGTTAAAAAAATGAAGGACTTAAGAGAAAAAATGATAAAAAAATAAAAAGAGCAAAAACCTAAATAAAAAAAATAAAAAACTATGGTTTAAAAATAAAGAGATAACCATCCACGAGGCAAAAAAAAAAGAGGGAAAAACTCATATCCGAAACAATCGAAAGAATCAAGAGAGAAAAAAAATCTGGATTAAAAAATAAAGGGAATAAAGACTTGAATGGAAAAAAAAGTAAAAAAAAAAACTATGTTTTAAAAATAAATAGACGATAATCTATGAGGCAAAAAAATAAAAGAGAAAAAATCTATACTCCAAAAAAATGAAGGGAATAAGTGAAAAAAAAAGTTAAAAAAAGCACAAGCATCTAGATAAAAAAAAAAAAAAAAAAAAAAAAAAGATCCCAAAAAGACGAAATATCTAAGTAAAAAGGGTCAAAAAGTGTAAGAAGTTGAATTTTAAAAAAAAAAAAAAAAAGTGAAAGCGCTTTAACAAAAAAAAAAGTGTGATCCCAAAAATATGAAGAATCTAAGTGAAAAATGGCTAAAAAGGTGCAAAGATCTAAATAGAACAATAGTGATCACAGGTAAAAACAAAAGCACTGGAATCTGAATGAAAAAAATAAAGTGTGGTTCAAAATAGATAAATGATCTAAATGGGAAAAAAATACCACAATGTGGTCACGGGAAAAAAAGTGTTCGAGGCTTGAACAAAAAAAAAAATGTGGTTCCAAAAATATAAATGATCTAAGTGAGAAAAAAAAAGACAAGGACTAGAATAATAAAAAAAAAACATAGTGGTCTCAAAAAAAATGGAAGAAGTTAAACGAAAAAAAAAAAAAAAAAAAAAAGTAACGTGGCAAAAAAGGAAAACATAGTGGAGTCCTCCCAAAAGAAAAAAAAACCTAAATAAAAAAAAAAAGAAACAGAGCAAAAAAAGGTGCAATAATTGAAATGAAAAAAAATAATCAGGGAAGAATTACGAGATCGAGAATGAAAAAAAAAAACCACAGCGAGGTTCTCCAAAAGAAGAAGAGACGAGGGAAAAAGAAAAAGAAATGGGGTCAAAAAAGACAAGTGGTTCCAAAAATATAAATGACCTAAATGAAAAAAGAAAAAAAGAACAAGGATTGAGATGAAAAAAATACATAGCAGTGTCAAAAAAAGAAAAAAAAAAACTTAAACGAAAAAAATATATAAAATATGGTTAAAAAGAAAATATAGTAGGGTCCTCCCAAAAGACGAAGGATCTAAGTGAAAAAAAAAATGGATACAAAAGTACAAAGACTAGAACAAAAAAAAGAGGAAAAAATTAAAAGATCCTAAATGGAAAAAAAAAAACAAAAACAAAAACAAAAACAAAAACAAAAACAAAAAGGAAGCAAGAACTTAAACAAAAAAAAAAAAAAAAAAAAAGATAACAAGGGGTACTTTGGTAATTGGATTTTGGGATACTGTTTATGAACATTGTGCGTAAACAGTAACCCTAAGTGGCTCTTTATAGGGTAATATCGAAAAAATTTACATCTGTTTTCAAAAAAAATTGGAATTTTAAATTGCTTTAAAATTTGAAATTATCTTCTCTTTTAGGTGACACTAAATATATAAAGGGTGTTTGGCATTGCTTATAAGCTGATCAAATTAGCTTTTAGTTAAAATTAAAATTCTAATCGTTTACTAATTAAAATTTATAAAAGTAATTATAATCCCAAAAAAATGTTTATAAACCATAACAACAATAAGTTACTTCTATCAGTTTTTTCATTTTGATACTTTTAAACACAAATAAAATAAGTTAATTTGACCAATAAAAATACATTTTTACCCTTTATATTTTAACAAAAATTATAATTATACCACATGTTTTATACTCTCATCTAGCAATAGGGTTTCACTGTCGCCTAAGGATTTCTCCTTTTTAAATGATATTTTTTTCTTCTACTCTCTGTTAGGTATCTTCTTCATACTCTTCTATTGATACATTGAAAAAAAATTTGTGTTTTGATATAGTATATTTCCACTGTAATACATTTTTCTCTCCTCCGAATATCACCAACTTACATGAAAAAAAAAATTATCGAAAAATTTTAAATGTCATTTTCTTAATCTTAAGAAATTTAGATATTCAATAATGTTAAAAAATCCTTTTTTTTAATAATTTTAAGAAAGTCAACTTACATATTTTTCTATAATATATCTCTCTCCTCATCCTAAAATTTTTTGTTTCGGCTTTTATAATATATTTATGATTATGGACTCTATTATAAACTATATTAATTTAAATTATATATTTTTATTTGTAAAAATAAATTTAAAAATTATTTACTTTATTTATCCGTTTTTAACTGAATTATTTTAATTTTTTTTCCTGTCATTTAAATTGTAATACTGTTCATTTTTAAAATATGTATTCTATAATTATATAAAAGGATCTTATGTCCATAATAATCTTTTACCTATTTTATATAGTTTATAAGTATTTATTTTACCAAACAGTTAACTATTTTTAAGTAATATTTATCCAAACAGATAACAACTTATTTTTTAAAAAAGTTAAAATGAGTTTATAAGTTAAAAAGTTGTTTATAAGTATTAAGTGCTTATAAGCAGCTTTTTTTAAGTAATCCCAAACAATCCCATAATAGTTTAGATTTTTTAAACAATATATGATTTACTTTTGAATATGATAATTAAGCTACTTATTTTACCAGCAAAGACAACGTATTGATAGGCCAACCATCATGAAAAGGAAGAATGACCCCAAAAAAAAAAGTGTAGAAATTCAAAAATTTCAAACTCATACATAGCAGTGTTGTCATTTCACTTAAAAATTTAATTATTTCTTTCTAAATATGTACCCACACTTGCTTTCCTAACAATGGTAAGACAGCATACTTTTGGTAAATTATTAGGTGTTCCTCAAACTAGTTAGGAAAGTTAAGACTATACCATGTGAAATTTTTTATTTAAGAATTTATTATTATTATTGGAGAAAAGTTTGGCTCCATATTCGAATGGAATGACTTGACTGTCTGATAGTCTTGATCGATAAGACCTATAAAAAACTATTAAAAAATATTTTGATGGAGAAAATTTCAACACTCAAGTTAAAACAGTTTTTGAAAGAGAGAAACAAATAAAAAGAGAATTCTGTATATAAAGAGGATTAGTGATATTAACGACACGTTCCGATTGATTATATCTATGTTAGGCTATATACTAATTTGATGGATGCCAACAAGGTAGATGTTTGAGACTAATTTTTTAATTTGGACTGTTTTATTCATGTACCATAAAGTATTATAATAATTCAAATTTTTTAATTTAAAAAATTGACTTCTATTTGCAAACTATTAAGAAATCATGTGAGAACCAATCTAAGGTCACGATAATATACCAATACTGAAGTCTGGGTCCTGAACGTAGAACAGTGCAACCCATGAACGTAGAACAACAGTACAACCCACGTCTCCTATGTCTATATACCCATCCTCCAAAAAAAAAAAAAAAAAAAACTCTAACCGTACAGAAATTATTCAACTGTTTTTCACTTTTCAAATAGTTTCAAACGTTAAATTAATTAATATTTATACAAAAAATTTTATATTTTTTATATTTAATAAATTATTTATTTTTTAATTATAATTTTTATTTTTTATATAATTTATCTTATAATTAATAACTAAATATCTGATTATTTAAATTATTATTATTATCAAAAATAATTATTCTATTATTTTTATAAAATAATTAATATCTATATAAAAATTCTTAAATATTTTATATTTACACATTTTCATTTTCATGCAGCGTAGGTGGCCTCTAGAATTTTAGCTCAAAGCCCCTTTGTTTTTCTTCTTGTTTTTTTTCAATTCTTCATTCTAAAATATCTCTTCCCTCAAACTAATTTAACTTTAAATATAAATGTCAGATAAATCTATAGGATAATTATTTTTATATTACCAACTTAGAAATCTTCATTTTGTCTAGTTCAAGGTCCTTTGCACTGACTATTTATACATATATTACCAATTTGAATTTGTTATTTTTTTTTTGTTACATGAGATTAGAATCTCATATCACAAAATTGAGAGAGACGGTTGTGATTACTAAAGTGTTCTTAAATTTGTTATTTTATTATACTTACTAAACATAAAAATGTTTTGCTCTTTATTTTCTCAAAAAAAAAAGATTTGTTTAATGATTATTTCTACGTGAATTAGGTGTTAAAAAAATAGATAAACTTTAAAATGTAATATATAATATTGTTGTTTATTACCCTAAATGTAATATATAATTTGAGCAAGTTCAAATAAATGACTTCTGTTCATAGAATTAACGGTTTAATTTATACTTAAAATCTAATTAGATTTTTAAGAGTTTTACAAAATTTTTCAGATTTAAACAATACAATCGAATCTAATATACAAAAACTTGTTAATACTAATATTTTTTATTTTTAAAATATCTAAATATGTTAAATTAATTAATATTTATTTAAAATCTTTATATTTTTATGTTTTCAAATTATTTTGTATTTTTTTATTTTATTTCTATTTCAATGCAATCTACTTTCTGGTATATATGACTGCCCGTGGCAATGAGCAAATGGTTTTACACGGACATAAGCTGGTAATTAGAGTTTTAACGTTACTAAACAATAAATATTTGGTTGAAAAAAAAAAGTTATAAATTCTATAAATAACACCTCTCTCTCTCTCTCTCTCTCTCTCATGAGCTTGTCTCGCTCGTATCGTCATCGGGTGGGTGGGCTATGACTAAAAACTTGTCTTTTTGATGCAAACACGTCTGTTTCTCTCAACTCCCGTCCCCCAGTCCATTTTTAACATTCTCTCTCTCTCTCTCTCTCTCTCTCTCTCTCACCTATCATGAATTTGAAACAGCTATTTTGTATATGAGACGAATCATCTTTCCAACCTCTCCACATTAGTGTCAGAGGCAAGAGGAGGGGTGAAACAAACGATAAAAGGCAATTTAACAAACAACCCATAAGGAAAATTATTAGCAAAAATCAAAGCTTAGATAAAGAAGAATGAACGGTCTCCCGAATCTTGATTCAGATTCCTCCGAGTCTGAATTTGTGGAGGTTGATCCCACTGGCAGATATGGCAGAGTAAGCAACAACTCTCTCTCTCTCTCTCTCTCTCTCTCTCTCTCAGACGAATTTCACTGATTGGGTTTTGTTATTTTGTTATTTTCAATTTTGTGCAGTACAATGAAATCCTCGGAAAAGGAGCTTCAAAGACAGTGTAACAGCTCAAATTTTGGATTTCTGTTTGGTGGTTTTAAGAAATGGGTTTTTCTTAGATTTGTTATGTTCAAGGTGGGTGTTGTTTGTTTTTGTTGATTGATGTAGTTATAGAGCATTTGATGAGTATAAAGGGATTGAAGTTGCTTGGAATCAGGTCAAGCTCTATGATTTTCTGCAAAGCCCTGAAGATCTTGAGAGATTGTACTGTGAAATTCATTTGCTTAAAACTTTAAAACACAAGAATATTATGAAGTTTTACACATCTTGGGTTGATACTTCTAAAAGGAACATCAATTTTGTCACTGAGATGTTCACTTCCGGAACTCTGAGACAGTATGCTCTCTCTCTCTCTCTCTCTCTCTCTCTCTATTTTCCTTGTTGATTTGTTATCTTTTGTTGTCTTAATTTTTTTGAAGGTTCCCCTTTTTGGTGAATTTCAGGTATAGGTTGAAGCACAAAAGAGTTAATATAAGAGCAGTGAAGCATTGGTGTAGACAGATCTTGAGAGGGCTTTTGTATTTACATAGTCATGACCCACCAATAATTCATAGAGATCTCAAGTGTGACAACATTTTTGTAAATGGAAATCAAGGGGAAGTCAAGATTGGTGATCTGGGTCTGGCTGCAATTCTCAGGAAATCTCATGCTGCTCATTGTGTTGGTATGTGAAATACTGGGAAAAAAAATGGCTAAAATGTCATTTTTGTTGGAATTTTAGCTTAATTTCCCCTTACTTTTTGTAAAAAAACCTTTATGCTCAACCTTTTCTGGGAAGTGACTTAGAAGTTTGCGTGGTTTTTGCCTGTTTTTCCCTAAAAAATTAATCAGGAACTCCAGAGTTTATGGCTCCAGAGGTGTATGAAGAGGAATACAATGAATTAGTTGATATATACTCTTTTGGGATGTGCATATTGGAAATGATTACTTTTGAATATCCTTATAGTGAATGCACTCATCCTGCTCAGATCTACAAGAAAGTTATCTCCGTAAGTAGATTAACCCTCTCCCTCCCTCCCTCCCTCCCTCCCTCGCTCTCTCTCTCTCTCTCTCTCTCTCTCTCTCTGATTAGTCTATAACCTTGTTTAGGGGAAAAAACCAGTTGCTCTATTTAAGGTAAATGACATGGAAGTGAGAGGATTTGTGGAGAAGTGCTTGGCAACTGTGTCCCTTAGGCTTTCTGCAAGGGAGCTTTTGCAGGACCCTTTTCTTCAAGCTGATGATTGTGACCATGATTTGAGGCCAATTGAGTGCCGGAGAGACTTGGATGATGTTGGGCCCCTTTTTAGACAACCTTTCTTAGACCTCCGTCACATTAGTAGTTCATATTTGGATGGATACTCTAATGGGTATTTCAGTGGTGTCAGCTTTGAAGGCCAGAATGGTTGGGGATACAATGATGTTGAAACTAATGGAATTGAGCTTTTCACTCATCATGATGATGATCATTCAGAAAATGACAATGTTGACATATCGATCAAGGGAAAAAAGGAAGATGACGGTGGCATCTTCTTGAGGCTCAGAATTGCCGATAAAGGTTAGAAACATGGTTATTTTTTCTTTCTTTATCTAGCTGTTATAATTCTGAAGTACTAGGATAGTTAATTAACACAGGAATCTTATCTTGGCAGGCCGGATTAGAAACATCTATTTTCGATTTGACATTGAGATGGATACAGCATTGAGTGTTGCGACAGAAATGGTAGCAGAACTAGATATAACTGATCAAGATGTGACCATAATAGCGGAGATCATTGATGATGAGATTGCTTCCTTGGTACCAGACTGGAAAACTGGGCCTGGCATAGAGGAAACCCCTCGATTTGCAAATGCTGCATTATGTCAAAATTGTGCTTCAAACCATTCTTCGACTGGCTCAATTATGGACTTTCTGGCAAAGCATCCGGGTGCTACAAACTTTCAAATACTTCAGTGTTGTAAAAATGGTTGTGCTGCTATGCATGGTCGCTTTGAAGAGATCACTTACCAAGTTGATGGGTCTGAACATATTATGGCAGAGAGTGCCCCAGATGAATCGAGCAAGAAGGATGGGTTGCAATGTACAGAGATTTGGGATCAGCATGAAAGCCTTGACTTGAGTTCACTGGCCTCAGGAGAGAGCCATTCTGATGAGGACAGTGATAAATCAGGAGAGGAAGCATCGGATGTGAGGGATATGGATATGGGTTCCAATTTGGTATCTGCAAGTCCTACATTTACAGCGAAATATGACCATGAAGCACAGAAGAATTCAAGTTGGCTCAAAGAGAACTCTCAAATGGTTGGACGTAAGAATCAGCATGTAAAATTGGCATCAAACTCTGTCACTCTTGCTGATTTTTTGAGCAACGAAGAGCACAGTTTAGAAAATGGACTGTTGCCATCTTCCATCTTAACTGCACTGCAAGGACAAATACATGAAATTGTGTACAAATCTCCAAAACTGGAGGAGCATTTTGGTTCTAGTTTGCATATTGATGGTGTCAATAAGAGCAGCCCAAATTCGGTTACCCCAAGGGACCATTATTACGAGGCGATTAAGAAGTCTCCTAACTTAGAGAATATGGCCACTGCCAAGAACTTTTACGCCGGGTCATTGCTCCCACAAGCTCTCCAAAGGACAACATCCTTACCCAGTTGATCCCGTTTAGGCTGTGGCTGTACAATCATCTGTGATATACATGTCCCTTCCAGGGTATTGCCTCCGGTCCCTTTTTCCCTTCTGTATTCTTATGTTGCAAAGGGAAAGAGACCAATGTCTATAAGTATAGCTTGTTATCAGAAATTGATAAGGAGAGATGTGCAATTGTCAAGGCTTTGTAGGGTCTCCAATATATATATATATATATATATATATATATATATATATATATATATATATATATATATCACGTACATAACCCTTTTCAACTAAAACAAACATTGGATAGCCTGTTCCCATTGGATGGAGAGAGAAACGGAGGGAGAGTTATTATGGTTGTTTTAAAGGCTGTGTGGCTTGGAGAAGGGTCATGGCGGTGATGAAGTGAATTATTTGACATTGTCAGCTCTAGTTGGCCTATGAGATTCCTGTCTGCATGCTTTCACTCAATAAAATCTTTGCAGGCCTCCCCACTCCACTTTTTATGCCAATAATGGAGTGCTTTTTAACGATAGTTATTATCATTGGCCCACCATAGCTCCTTCATCATATCCCATGCAAGATGCTATCGAATCTACTTTGTCTTTGAGAGTGTCATCCGGCTTTCTCTTACACGTACACAAAATAAATGGTGAAAGGCCTTGAAAGTGTAAAAAGAGCTTCGCTTATGAAGTAAAAGAGATTCAAAATAATGCCTAATTTCTTTACTTGAAAATTACATAATTAGAGTTGGTATGAGATAAGAGTACGAATCTTATATAATAGTAAAATTACTTTCTTGATAATCTTAAAATTATGGATTCGAGGTATAAAAATAATTTTTTTATAAAAATATAAAAAGAAAATTACGTACATATACACCAATTCTCTTTCTATCACCATACTAAACTGAAAAACATTTTGCATACTGAATAGTCCTTTAGAATTGGTAAGAACTGGTCTATCTAAAAAATTGATATGATCTTAATTCTTCTCATACAAAATTTCTTAAGAAGGTGACATTAGAATTCTTTAGATCCAATTCTGCATAAATTAAGATTTTTTGAAGTTTTAGAAGTAGTGACCTTTGAAGTTTATAAATAGAAAAATAGTTATCCCCATTGCACGATTTATCTACATATTGAAGTTGTACTTTAGTATTCATTAAATACTTAACCCACATAGCCATCTATACAATATCCTCTTTTTTGCTAAGAATCCCTATTGGATCATACTATAAAAAAAAATCATTGGGTAATTTGTCATGCTTTCTTTATTAATAAATAAATAAATAAATATCAAAATATATTATACTATAGTAGGTTATTTGAATTAAAAAAATAATTTAAATTTAATTAATTGTCAAAACAGGTTTTTGGTGCCATTGTTAGGAAATTGTGCTACTTTTATAAGCTCAATTATAAGCTAAACCGAAGGTTTTTGTGGTCTTGACTGGACATCAAGGAAGTTGTTGGCTGAAGAGGGGAAGTAGAGGGAGAGAATAGAAAGGCAAATCGCCTTTGGAGTTGTCCTTTGTGTAAATTAGGAAATGATTGAAACTATCCAATTTTTTATGGTGCATTCATATAAATTAGTCTTTTTTTTAAATAAAATCATTAGTATCCTGATAATCTGATAATCATGTTAAATCTGATTAAATTCGATTTGAATCAAGTTAGATTTTAAGAGATAAAATTCTCCTGATATCTATTTTCACGATACATAATTATTGGAATTCAAAATTTTGTTTAAGACTTACTGATGTCCAGCAACAAAACCACTAGATGTTTGTATAAATTGGTCACTTCAACAAGGGGATGCTCAAAATCTATTTTGACAAAGACCCAAAAATTATTCTTCCTTCCTTCGGATTTTCTAGATTTGAGGATGATTCTCAATTAAATTAATGAAATGATAGTGAGCAATCAAAGAAAATAGAGCCTCTTTTGACAATTCCGATATGACTTGGACAAAATTTTTGGTCAATTTATTTCCAAGTGTATTGATTAAATATGGGCTAGCTGTTAACCAAGGGTGTGAGTTGTTTGAATCTTGGAAATCATTGGGACATAAACTTTGAACTTTACAGCATTTCTAGAAGAGAAGGGGAAAAAAAATTTATTTTATTAGAAAAATTCCTGACAACAAGTTTGATGACCTTAGGTCTGTTGCAAATACAAAATATTGGATTACGTCATGGTATGGCAAATCCTGAAAATTGTATTTAAAAAATATTTAATTTTTATTATGATATAAGTCATAAAAATTAGTATTATCTAATGAATTATGAGTTTAATACGTAAAGATATATTTAATTTTCACTACTTATCTCATTATAAATTTCAATGATTATTCTAATAGCAAAAAGAGAGATCAATGGATCCAGTGGAGCAGAGTGTTAGGTCTTTTAATCAAATCTTAGGAATGAAAAAGACTATACGAAAAGAATTGCTTCCTTAAATAAGGTCTCACAAATACTTGAACTGAATTAGTCAAAATATGAATTCTGATATTGGTGACGGAAGAGAAAGAAATTTCACTTGTTTGAACGAATGAAGAAGATTTTTTCCACATTAATAATGTGATGATGATGTGAGGTGAAGCCTTCTTTCTTTTATCATTTTTCTTCTTTGATAATTCCATCCACGTCTTCTTCAAAATGCAAAACACAGATGAAAATGATATTTGCCTCGTTCATTCACACCACCACCCCACACGTAACAACTCCTCCTTCACAACACGTCAACTTCTAAAGGCAATTTTGGCACTCCCACCGTTTCCATTTTCCGCATTCATTTCTAACTCAAACCAAACTCCGCCTTCGCTTCCAACATACGAAACTAAACAATGTTAGTATTCTGTCTTGCTTATAGAAAGAAAGGTTGCTGTTTGGGGATGTCATTGTGAAAAATGGGCAACTAAAGGTTTGTTTGTATGGTCTCAACCGGAAAGATGACTTCATGGAAGTACTCCTTTCCCACTTCTCAAGTGTTTGGGTGAGTGGAACAAAAATATTTAGTGGGCTAGCTTGTTTGCCACATCAGTCATATAGAAATATCCACTGCTTTCGCACACTCTCATATCTAAATTATTTGCTACATATGGTGAGAATGGCACAAAGAGGTGAACTCAAATGGTATGAGCCACTACTACAAGCAACAACCGACTCGCGACACAGTCATTACAGTCATGACACAACCTCAACACTAACTGCAACATTGCCTCCACTGTCGATCAGAACTCTGCAATTTTGGTTGTGTAATGCCCGTAGCTGTAGTGTGAAAGAGACCCTTTTGCTCCACCAGCATAACACTGCACTAAATAGTGTTATAATCCGAAGGGCAAAGAGTATGTGTCCAAACAATAAATTTGACTTTATTAATTGAAGCCAACAATGATCTTTTGGTCGAAGCATATTATAGGCGCTATCTCAGGATAATTTGTAAATAAACTCCTCTGATCAAATCAAACTTTATTGGGAAATGACAGAACAGAGGGATCCTCTGTGATCAAATTGATTGGTAATTGTGACATCTATAAGACAGTACAGCTATAGAAATGAGGTTGCATCCATGAATGTTACGATTTCAATGTGTTATTTCCCAACAAGTCTCATTATAAAAAATGGTACGAGCAAAAAAGACAACTAGTGAATCACAATAAGCTATATTAGGCATGAAGTGGTGGCTAACAGCAATACAGCTTTCATCTTCTTTAATTAAAAAAGGGATAAATAAAAAAAAAATGCCACAAAAAAAAAAAAAAAGGAGGGGGGGAAAAATTTTTTTTTAAAAAAAAAAAATTTTTTTTAAAATAAATATATATAAAATTTTTTTTTTTTTTTATGGTGGTGACCCCCCCCCCCTTTTTTTTTTTTTTTTTATCAACAAAAAACAGGAAGAGAAAGAAGGAGGAGGAAAAAAAAAAAAAAAACACCCCCTAGGGGTGAGGAGAAATTTTATTATAACACCCCCCCAATTTTTTTTTTTTTTTTTAAAAGGGGGTGTTTTTTTTTTTTTTTTTTTTTTTTTTTTTTTTAAATTTTTTTTTTTTTTTTGTTTTTAAAAAAACCAAAAAAAAAAAAAAGGGGGGTTTTTTTTTTTTTTTTTTTTTTTTTTTTTTTTTTTTTTTTTTTTTTTTTTTTTTTTTTTTGTTTTTTGGTGGGGGGGGGGTGTTTTTTTTTTTTTTTTTTTTTTTTTTTTAATATTTTTTTTTTTTTTTTTTTTTTTGAGGATGTTTTAGGTTTGTTCGATAGTCAGAGGATGATTATACATTGTTTGTGGAATACGGGCCACCATTTGAGGGTTTTAGATTGGATTAAAACTGGGTTTGATTTTAAAATACAAGTCTTTTATTTGTTGAGGTTATGGGAGGAATCAGAGAAACCCTAAATTCTACACAACAATTTATGTCAAGATGAATTTAAATCAATTTTAGAAAAAGGAAAATGCCATAGGCAGAGTAAACAACTCCAGCATCCTCAAGTCAAGCTCTTGAGTTTCGAGTAAACGGTTCAAAATTGCCGGGAAGGAACTGCTATGGAATTTCAGTAAACCTCAATTGCCTCTGCTTTTACAACCTGGGATTTACGTATGATCAAACATGGTGAAATTATTCTATACAATTGGATGGTAATTTATCTACACTACAGATAAGTTTAGTGATCAACAGAAATGCAAGGAAAACAGTTGTGTACGTTTCATAAAGGCCTCAAAAGTGGGTAATCTTCGAGTAGTTCCCGCTCTGAAAGTGTATCATTTTCGTTCTGCGGAGTCCACAACACCTCAACTGCCTGCAAGGTAATCAAAAATAACTTCAGAAATAGGATTAAGGGTATTTAGAGTTATAGAATTAGATGTTTTTTTTCAGTCCAAATTACCAGTGTTTCTCTTGCTGGAATGGAGCCAAGCTTTTGCAAGGCCTCCTTCAAGTCTTTACTGCCATTGATGGCAGGCAACTTGTGAACTCCTTCAGCAGCCACCAAGATTGTTATCTGAAAAAGAATTTAATTTCTTAACATAAATTCATACAAGAAAAATAAAGGAAATATGAGTAAAGAAACTGTAATGTGTTAAACAATGATGATTGTCAGAACCAAAACTAAATGATTTTGTTTCTCTCAAACCCAAGATAGAAAATAGTGCATAATGATATTTTTTCGGGCTTATATACACATATATAAGAGAGAACATTTGAGAGCAAGTCACTTGCTTGAAAGCAGCGACAACAACCAAATCTAGTTGTATGGAAATGAAGATAGACCAGGAGAAAGATGATTCCTGAAAAAAGGCAAGATGTTTCTTGCTATATTATAACTGACAGGGAATGAACAGGATGGTTGGAATCATGGCATGCCTACCATCCATTTTGCCACATCCAAAAGGTTGTCTATAGAGCCTACTTTAGCTGCCAGTTAGCACTTAAGGGATCCATGTTCAGCGGTTTCTTTACTGAGACAGTAGAGCATCTATGTGCATCAAGATTGATATTTGAGGACCAGCCAAGCCCTAGCTATTGCTTAAGCTTGTAAACTCCATATACTTTAGATGAAGGTTTTGCAAGACATATAAGCTAGGGAGGATCTTAACTATGATCTCGATAAACATAACACGCGGCATGAATATTCTGAAAGCAAAGCAGGCAATAAGAAATGGTATTTCACCATCTTCAACAAACCCAATTGCCACCAGAAGCCCAATCTCATCAAGTGAGATGTCGCTCTTAGTAACTACCCGAAGTGAACCATTTCAATTTCAACCCCTTTGTCCAGTCTATGCTCATCAGTTCTCCATGCCTGTTTGAGACCCTTTCATCAATTTTACATATTTAAATTTTGTCTTATTAGTGAATAAGTTATCAGTAAGATTCTTGGCCTAGCTACGTGGTAAGTGAATTGGTTTGTGAGAAATAAAATTATAATAATAGCTAGTTTTTCTTTTTTATCAAATTTACTAATAAAATCTTGGATAGCACAGTAACAACAAATTTATTAGTCAATTTATTAAGTTGTTATGCATGGGTACAGTAAGTTCATGATGTCTATGTGCTTATAGTAGATCATGAAAGAACACTAGTCAAACCGTTTCTCCACAAACCATTACTCTCCAGTTCAACTGTACCAAGTCCGACATAAATCATGGAATTTTACAAAACATCTAACAGAAGGCTACCCATCCAAAGACAAGGATCAGAACTTAAAAGATTGATACTAAAAGCATGCAAATTCAGCATGCAAATGTTGGCATGTCGGTGTTGGCCAAGCTTAAATATGTCAAATAACCATAATTCAAGCCTTCTAGGTACACCCAAATGGATAAGCCAAAGGAAAAATATGGGAACCAAGCTGGCTCAATCCTTATGTCAAGCTTCATGTGATGTAATCATCAGGCCCTTTCTACATTTCAGGAAAGGAGCACACATTGGTATATTCAGTTATAAGTGATCCGTAGTTGTTAAATCGGGTATCATTGCATGTACCAACTTCCTTTTATTTTTGAATCGTGATGTATCGTACCAGAAATCATAAGTTTTTCTTTTTCACATAATGAAAACTGATTTTATAGAAGATGTATTCTTAAGAAATGCGGTAGTAACATTAAAAATGAATTAAATAAACTTCTAAACAATACTGAAATTTGTTAGACAGCAACTTTTATAAAATAATCACTCCTCTTTTTCCTTGCACACACATTTTTTTTATTTTTAATTTTTAAATTTCCTACAAGTAATCATACTTTTCTAGAACAGACTACTTAAAAATGCTATTAATATATAACTTTATCTGAACCATAGCATTAAAGATCCATAAATATATATATATATATATATATATATATATATATATATATATATATATATATATATATATATATATATATATATATCATTTTTGTTATTCTTAGAATCTAAAATGTTGAAGGAATACCAAAAAAAATGTACTGCCATTGCCAACCTAAAACTTGCGAAGTGGCAAAAGTTGTTTATGGAATAGCATAAAGTCTAAGAATTAGCATAAAAGTTCCTAAAAAAATGCCATGAAAATTCAAAAAAAAAAAAAAAAAAAAAAATCTTCAAAATACAAGGTCGAGTTGAAAAATATGGGGAAATATATAATGTATCATGCATTTGTATCATCTGGTAAGATACATATTGTATATCAAAAGATAAAAGCTTTATTTAAAATACATTCAAGATATGCACGAAATACCTCTATTTAGATATGTATCTTTTGAACCAGTATCATGAGTTTTTGACAACTATGAAGTGCTTAGTCGCACAAAACACACCCCCCTTCCATGACCAATTTTCAGACATAGGACTCTTTAATCACTTTTCAGATGCAATAAAGCTGGAATTATGATTTTTCTACTGCCTAGGGGTCATACATGCAGATAAATGTAAAATAAACAAGATAATGCATAGAAGTGAACAAGCAGCCATTATCTAAATTTCCAAATGATGTAATTTGAAAATTATTACTTCAAAAAACTGTTCAGAAATATATCACATGTTAAACTTACCACTATGTAGTCATTGCTAAAACCACTGGCTCTCTGACTGCTTGTACTTTGCCTCTTCACGCAGTTTACATTGACAAGTGTCTCTTCATCAAATTTACCTCGTTCTTCAATGGAAAGTTGATTAAAGCGTTTTTCACCATCTTCCATACTTCGCTTCACATCCACCTGCAAAAATGATTAGTGATACATGATCAAAAAATTCTCGAATCAAATCAGAAATAGTAAACTGAACTTTTAAGAGGGAAAACTGAATATCACATAAAATAGGTAAAGTAAGTGGAGGGATAACAGAGCCGACAAAAGTTAGAAGACCATTCGTAGGCGCTGTCAACTAAAAGGAGCGTACTACCATATAGCTGAAGAAAAAATTAATGTCCTCAAAGAAGTTTGAAAAAGATGAGCCCTTTCAGGACCAGACTAGAATCATAAAGGAAGAAGAGATTATCCTCTTTAAAAACAACTTTGCAGCTTAAGATAGATCAAACAAGGAACTTCCTATACCAATGGCATTTACATTGTCCAGTGACCCCTAAATCACATGAGAAGATTTCAACCATCACTCAAAAAGATTCTAGTTCAAGTGACCTTCAATCGGGGGTCCCTCATTTAGAATTAAAAATATCAGTGTATACTGATGATATCAGTTGACTAAGAGAATGCATCAAAAGGGTCATGGAAAAGGAAATTGATGGACTGAACAAAAAAAGGGAAGGGCAATAATCTGAACAGTTACAACTACAGTAAGCAACAGATGAAAAGTAATCAAATGGAAGACATGGAGATTTTCCGACCACAATTAGCTTCCATCAAATCTTTCATACTCAATACAGGGGAAAAAATGGACATATGGTAGAACAGTTATTAATGTGTGTATCATAGACTGATAATTGATCACGGTCATATCCAGATCTTAAGTTAAATTGTGCTAGAGTCAAAGACTCCGAATGCCTCCTCATCCTACTTGTAAAATTTTTATTATGTTCTCTGATACCTCCTCATCCTATTTGTAAAATTTTTATTCTGTTCTCTGATACAATCTTAACACTTTTCTATACATGGTTTTAGTTTGCTACCTGTTTGTTTGCAACCTAAAAACCTCTTTAAGTCAAAACATACGGTTATGCACCATCTCCAAGGAAATTTTGAGTGTGACTTCTTTAGCTTCAAGATTCAGATTCTGATGTGATGCCAGACTAATCAGCCTATTGGCATATTCAACCAAATATAGAAATGTATATGTTGTTTTTGGTAATCAAAAGTCAACCAGCTTGGGCAACACAACTTCCAAGCTGTTACAACATCATTTTCGTGCGCATGATGCAGCACTTGTCCATCTATGGCTTTTGAACTATTCTAACAAATGACTTTGTCAAGTTGAGTATTGTTCAACATCAAATTACCCAATTACATAAAACCAACCTTTAATGCCCGAAATATGGGGCTTCTTGCAAATGACAAACAGTGGAGGCGGGATGCAATAAAGAAGTAACATTAACATGCACAAGAACTACTCATCAATTTCAACTCAAAACACAAAATGTAAGAAGTATCTTTCAATGTTTAATTGATGCCTAGGGAATAAAATTCTGGTGCTTAATATCTTAAAATGCTATAACTAGAGCTTAGAGAAGTTGTTATGACATAAAACGTCAGAGCAAAGGTAGCAGGAGAAAAATTCTAGGATCACATCAAGCAAGTTACAGTAGGGAACATATGGATGGTGAAATTCCCTTTCCAATGGTGTAATTAGAATAAATATTTACATTCGATAATTATCATTTGAGAAGGAATGAAACATGACTTTATAAATGCATAGAAACTTGAAGAAATTTGATTGACCAGCATGGTGAGTTAGGAACTTACAGACGAATAGCCAGAGATGCAATAATCAGGATGTCGAAGCAAAGCTAGTACAGTCTCTGCAGCAGAATTTACCATAACAGTTAAAACTCAAGAAACTAGTAGTGAAAAGAAGGCCCATCTTGCTGCACTCGGTATCTCTCAAACATGATTTGATGACAAAATACAAAAGCTAAAGGGTCAAGCTCTTGGAGAAACTGAAAATATATTAAAATGAGCACCAGAGGATGCACAGGAGAACCTAGGTTAATAAAAATCTACATGATAAAAAAAAAAAAAAAAAAAAAAAAAAAAAAAAAAAAAAATCCCACCAGACTGAGATCGCAGGAAAAAATTTTGGTTGGAACCCAAAATTAAAGTTTTGCATCCTCAAAAAAAGAGGCTTTTCAACCTCCTCAAAGTTCTCATACTGCACTTCTCCAAAATAGCCAAAAGAAAGAGGATTATCCTTCCTAAGTATCCTTCTTTTTGCTGTACAACTCCCCATGCCGCACCTTACACACCTAATTATGCACCAGTTCAGTAGGCATTCGAGCGTAACAAAAGAGTCAAATTCCACTGACATGTTCCAATGATTCACCTTCCTTTTTCCAAAGAAGCGCTCAATTTACCATTACAAAGCTCCTCTTTTGAAGGGTGTCCGGAGTCAACAATCTTTCCCAAGCTGATTCCAACATGGAAAAAACCACTCTTGGCAGCACAAAAGATGTTCACACAGCTTTCCAAGGAAAACGAGATCTCCTCTTTACGTCCCCCCCCCCCCCACTTTGAAGAAAAGTTTAGTGATTGATCTCAAATGACCCAACTTGTTATCTTTCTATGCTCAGATCACACTGCATCCCACTCAAAAGGTAAGAATACATATAGAAACCCCCCCCCCCCCGGTGGCCCAATCATTAGATTTTGAGAAGGAAACATTCCATTGAGTCAAATCACCCCCAAAAGATATAACAGAATCAACTAGAACATAACTATCCATAAGGACAGGTTTAAAGGGGGCCAAGGTTAAAGAATCCAGAACCACCCTAGCATTTTTTTTATGTATCTTTTGATCCCCACTTTGAAAAGTCTTAAGTTTGAACCATCAATCCCCTCTTCCAATTCCTCAGTCTAAATTCGTACCTGCTTCCCCGTTGCAATCACAAATAGATCTAGAAACAATCATCTGAAGTAACAGAATCAAACCATACATCCTTCCTTAAAAGAGAATGCCTCCCTTTTTGTCCCCTTGAAGCTAATGCCCCAAAACCTCCCAACTTACCCCTTTCTTACTGGCAACTTCAGAATGGTGTAGCAGCCACTTGAACTGGAGGTTTAAGTTGTCGCTCAAAGGCAACTTAAATTGAGATGGAATTGCTTTATGATTTCAAAGTGTAATAGGCAGAAGGTTGTTAGTTTCCTGGATCATAGAAAACCATATACAACTAATGGCCACTGAAGTCAAGAATTAGTCTTCTATTACAAAAACATTATAGCCTGATAATTTTAAGTTAATTAATCCTGAGGAGATCATTATAACAATTCTATATGGGCCCAAAATTGTGTAATATGAATTCAATTTCCCAGAAATTATTTTGATCAAAAGCAAGAGTTCTACAACTGTTGGCACTATTCCAAGCATAATACTTCAACTTTGCAACATTTGTATGGCCCACAGCCTTGACATTCCTTCTGGTCCCTTCCCGTTGGTAGGTGGGTCCACCAATACCGTGTGCAAGATGCTCATCAAGTTGCTGTTGGCAAATTGGATTTGGATTCGCTTGTGAATTTCAAATAGATGCCTTAACTTGAAATCTTAGGATTTAATATATTTTGAATAGATATACCATTTGAACCCAAGGATTTAAGATGCCTAGATTTGAAATACTAAAATTAATGGATATATTTATTAACTTTTTGCTTAGCAAATGGACTATTTGATGACAAATAAAAACTTGACAACACTTTTTTCCCTCTTTGAACAAGTATAGAATTATCCATACTTCATTCGTAAAATGTAATCCAAATACATGTGACAGTCATCCACTGATCAGCTTCCAAACCAGCAATACAACCCCCTCTTTATCCCTTCATATGCTTCCTCAAAACACCCTTCAAATTTTCACTCCACCATTGCTGCCGCCACCATGTCAGCACTCCCCCCCCCCCCCCCCCCAAACACCCCCAAATCCCCCCCCCAAAAGAAAAAAAAAAAAAAAAAAAAAAAAAAAGGGGGGGGGGGAAAAAAAATCTCTCAAAAAAAAAAAGGGGAGGGGAAATTTTAAAAAATTATGGGGGGTTTTTTTTTTTTTTTTTTTAAAAAATATTTGGGGGGGGGGGGGGGGGGGGGGGGGGGGGGGGGAGAGGAAGAGGGGGGGGGGGGGGGGGAAAGAGGGGGAATTTTTGCACCAATTTTCATCAGTGTCAAGGTCACAGGGGTACAGTTTTCGATAAAATTTGAGGACAGCATACAGGTTTTGAGTTTCTAAATCTAAAATGGATTTCACTCAAATCAAAATCCTCTTCACAATGGAGTATCTAGGCAAGGGATTTGGATGTGAAGCTCCAAATCCAAATCCCTAGGCCTTAAATCTGTGTTCCCAAACAGGACATCATAAATTTTCTCAAATTTCTTATGTTGGTTACTTATTTGGATAACTTCAAGCATAATAGTCATTGCATTACAACTTTATGGAATTAGAATTATGGTTAAACTTGATTACAGGTTATTGAGATTATTTCTGTATCCATGATATAGCTGCATGGCAACTAAAACAACCAAAGCAACATTCCTCAAAAACACAATTTGAATTGTTTGGAGTGCTCGTGTGTGCCATTTTATCAAACTATGCATTCAAAATATCTTACACTAGCTCTCCTCAACAGATTTGGCAATTTATATGACCCATAAATAGATTGTAAATATTTTGAAATGAATAGCAATCCAGTGGAATGTCTCCAATCAACTGACTCTTTTAACTGAGAAAGAACTATTTAAAATAAAGAATATGAAGAAATTTGATACATAGTGAAGTTTACAGCTTGGAACTAAAACACCATACATGTATAAAGTTTACAGCTTAACACCATACATGTATTAAGATAATTCATCTCAAATCCCCACCTTGCAACTAAAACACCATACATGTATAAAGTTTACAGCTTAACAAGTAATTGATCAACCAAAGAAGACAGAGTAAGAGTTAGGCAGACAGTATAAGATGATCATAAAGCTTTACCTGTCAATACATAGTGAAGACCCTCTGAGGTGGATGTGTCTGCAGTTTCTGCAATCCGATTGAGGTCTCTCTGAAGTGACTTGCCCAAGCCCAATAATCCAACCTGGTAAAAGACAATCAAAAAGAAATATTCGAAAGGTAGCTACTTGAGAAGAATTAGTTACACTTACATGAAAGAAATTAATGATAGTGTAGAGTAAAACTGAAAATTCAGAGCTCCCAATATGGAAGATAATACGTTGCAACATTGAGTGGGATTATGAAGCTTGTTCAGCATTAAGCGAATCTCAAACAATTCTAAATGGAGGAAACTTCTAGAAGAGGGAAAAAAATTACTCCCCAATGAAATCTCATCATAAAAGCACACGATAGAAGAACAGCTCAATAACCAATTCACTCAACATTCTCAGGTTCGGTTGGCTTAGTTATTCATATTCACTGGGAGGTTCTGCTGAAGAGACCAATAAAAACTGAAAAAGGTTGGGTTTTAATCATTGGGAAACCCAACCCAACACAAGAATTAACACTTCATCAAATGTATGTCCATCCCCATTCACACATCAAATAATGTTTCCTTTGGAACTTCTGCCTCTCTCTCTTCCTCTCCAGATTTCTTTCCCTATATGACCACTCAAGTGTTAAATTGACAATGAAACCACAGAACACAGGGGTGCGGAGAGAAACATAATTACTCTTTTCATTGATTTGAGATAGAGAATTGTTTGGGTCTAAGGAAATACAACATATATTTGGAGTTATAATGACCACAATGAGTGTTGCAATTTAGGAATGCAAACAACATTTGGGCTTATAATTTTTGAAATTATACACATAGAACTTTTTTTTCCTTAAAATTTCGGTGGGAGGGGGGAGGTTTGCTTTCAGGTTACCTTTAGAATAATCAAAAAACACCGGTTCTTCTCAGGTTTAGTACAAAGCACCAGGATTTCTAATCCAAATTTGGAAGCCTGGTTCTATAAGGAAAACATGTGTAAAGATGTCAATTAGAAGCTCATGATGCAATCTATGATATCTTAAATGATAATAAAATAAAGCACTTTCATATTTGTGTAAAACACAAATTTTTTTTAGAATTGTGTAGAACAAAGATTACAAGCTGCAGTAATCTACAAAAGAGAACTCCATTTATCAAGATTTCAATTGCTTCCTTCATACATGTAAACTAGCAAAATCCAAGGTATGGCCTCATAATGAAATCTCAAGACTGAAGAAGGATTATTCATTTGTCCACGATGCCACCAAGTATAACTTTTCTCAGAATAACAAGTCCCTTTACTGGCTCAGGAGAAAATAAATATATGTGCAAGATCATTCATAGTAATGAAATTATATCTCCCACTTGTTGGCAGAGTATGATGCAAGGAGATGCAAAATGTTTTGCAAAAATCAAACATAAAAATGTTTACCATGCAAAGCAGAGAGGGTGGTTATTTAAAACTCTCTAATAGTAGTGCAACATGAACTAAAGTTCAACTTTTGTGCACTGAGATGGCAGCATACTTTATTTTTTTCAGTTAGATGCGTAAATGTGGCCCCGAGAAATACTACCACGTGAAATAATAGTATAATACGCACTAGGTCATTACTGCCTACTCCTACAAGTACAATTATGTTGTTCATAATAGGGGGTTGAGTAGTGAATACCCATCCAACGAATAATGGATGCCATAATTTTGTATGCCTATTTCATAACAAGTTTCATCATAAAAACAAGAGTTTCAATCTTCCTCCTTCAACTTGACCAACAGACACAATTCAAACACCAAGTATAAGAGTCACTTTCTCACAAACAAACCAACACAAAACTTATAAATTCCACATCAACAGGAAATTTATTATTCTGAAGCTTGTAAACACTTGTTATATCAGTGGCAGTGAGCACACTGTCTGCAGACAGAACAACAAGAAACAGAGAAACCAACATGAAAGCAGCAAACCCCACCATCAGCAAAATGATGATTGACTCACAAACACCAGTCCCAACTGTTGTGCTGGCGCCACATAAAGCCCACTTTGGGCACTGCCACAATATGAATAACTACATGAAAATGATGATGATGATGATGAACATGAAGAAAATGAGTTTCCAGCCATTCTGAAACTCTTAGAATTTGAATCTCTATGAAGATGATGATGCTGAATGCAAAGAAAATGAGGTTCCAGCAGTTCTGGTACTCTCAGAATGTGAATACCTATGTGAAGAAGAAGATGATGGTAGTGGTGGTGGCGGTGGCCATGAACATGAAGAAAATGAGTTTCCAGCCATTATGGGACTCCCAGTATATGAATAACTACGTGAAGATCGTGATGGTGAAGCATGTGAAGAAAAAAAGTTTCCACCCATTCTTCCACCAGATGCAGCCAAAGCTTTATTTGGGTCGTAAGTGTACAGCAACCCTAACAAAATCACACAATTGCTGGTTTTTGAAGGGCTTTCAATGTTTTCATAATTAATTTCACAATTCTCTCAAATGTGTTTGCAGGGTTTTCTTGGTTTTTAATTCGTAGAATGGTGGGTGGACATGCATTTAACAACATTTTAGGGGAAACCCATGCTTTTGTTTGATCCAATTGAATAAAATTTGAGGATTTTGGGTGGGTTTGATGATCTGAGAGGGATTAAGCATGGTTTATGGAATATGGAATAAAGGGTTCTTGAGGGGTTTATAGTGGATTAAAAATGGGTTTGGTTTCAAGATAGAAGTTGTAGCTATGGATTTGTTAATTGTTGTTATTGATGAATAATGAGAGATTATTTTGGGGGTTTTGATCGGGAGGAATGTGTGTCAAGAGAGAGACTCGAAATCTTTGGGAGGGCCCAATGGAGAAGAGGAAAGGGGTTTTGTGGCCAACATTTGTGGGAATTTGAATAAATTAATAGAGAAATTGACTCCTACCTCAAAAGCTAACTACGAATGTGGAGAGTTCCCTTTCTTTATATATGAAACTCAGAAGACTAAAATCTTTTTTTACAAAGACTAAAATCTTTGGGAGAGCCCAATAGAGAAGAGGAGAGGGGTTGGCCAACGTGCAGGAATTTGAATATTTTAAGAGAGAACTTGACACTAACTTAAAAACTAGCTATTAAGGTGGAGAGTTCACTTGTTTACATATCATACTCAAAATACTGAATCAGTTGATTTGAGACTTAAGAGGGGTTTTGTGGTCAACATGTATGGGAATTTGAATGTATTAAGAGAGAACTTGACTCCTACCTTAAAAGGTAACTACTAAGATGTATTTATATATCGTACTCAAAAAACTAAGTTAGTTGATTTAGGACTTAACATTCCACTTCACATATGACTAACAAACCCAATGGAACAAACTTGGACCAACTCGAATAGAATCGACTGAAACGAACTTGGATGAATTTGGCTTTTAACGTGGCTCTAAGACCATATTAGGAGAAAACTTTGCTTCTACCTTAAAATCTAACTTCTGAGGCAGAGAATTCTCATATTTATGTATCACATATAGAGGATTAAATTAGTCGCGGGAGTTAACAAATTGTGTGAACCTCATCTCATCTTCGCCCTTGTTCCCATGCCCCTTCTTTTCTCTTCTCCTTTCTCTCCCTCCCTCTTATATATTGTTCTATTTCTCTCTATTAGTGTCCTTTATCTCATGGAATGATGAGTTGACGTAGCATGTGTGTTGCACATGACATGAAATTCCAATAGAAAACTTGCCTTTTAACTTTTATTTTAGTCTAGAAAAGATCAAAATAAAATCTTTCTAAAACCAAAAATTTATATTTGTGTCAAGTGAACATTTGATTTGTCTCAAGAGTCAGCCGTTATACATCTAAATTGTCATTTTGTTCAAAGCTCTATAATTGATCAAATCTTTTTAGAGCAAATCCACAAAAATTCTTTTGAACTTTGCATCTACTTTCAAATTTGGCCTATACTTCAAATATTTCCTAAAACTTCGTATCTACTTTCTAGAGAGAAAATTAAATTTAGATTTTTTTAAATAGAAAATTAACAATTAATGCATTTAAAGAGATAAAATTTAAAATATTTCAATTTTTTAGAGAGAAAAATATTTTTTTGGTTACATAGTGATAACGAAAATCACAAAAATACACGTGCCCAGGAAACTTCGAACACTATACCTCGACCTCTTCAGCAAGAGCTATTTACCACTTGGATGTCCCTACGAGGACTTTAGAGAGAAAAAATTAATGTGCAATGCACGCACTCTTCATTACTGCTTACCCTTACAAGTATAATTTTGTGGTTCATAACAGCAGGGGGAGGAATTAATGCCCATCCTAAGAGTAACGGGTGTTATAATTTTTTTGCTTATTCCCGACACCTTCCATCATAAAAACACGAGTTTTAATCTTCCTCCTTAAACTTAACCAACAGACACAATTCAAACACCAAGTATAACAGTCCCTTTCTCATAAACAAACCAAGAAGACAAAACTTATGAAATCCTCAAAGATAGGTAATTCATCATACCTGAAGCTTGAGAACACTTGTTCTACCAGTGGCAGTGAGCACACTATCCCCAGACCTATCAGAGAGAAACCCAGAAACC
The DNA here is from genome assembly GCA_037126225.1 of Dillenia turbinata. NCBI lineage: Eukaryota > Viridiplantae > Streptophyta > Magnoliopsida > Dilleniales > Dilleniaceae > Dillenia > Dillenia turbinata. The sequence continues at coordinate 20,046,329 of JBAMMX010000025.1, forward strand.
AAAATGAAAGCAGCAAACCCCACCATCAGCAAAATGAAGCTTGACCCACCAACACCAATCCCAACTGCCGGCACTGGCCCCACGTAAACCCCACCTGGGACACCGCCAAACGGTGATGGTGCAAAATACGGCGCCGAATACGAAATTCTAGGGCTCCCAGAATATGAATAACTACGTGAAGAATTTGATGATGAAGAACGTGAAGAAAATGAGTTTCCACCCATTCTTCCACCAGAAGCAGCCAAAGCATTACTTGGGTCATAAGTCAATAGCAACCCTAACAAAACCACAGCAATGGCTGGTTTTTGAAGGGCTTTCAATGCTTTCACGATTAATTTCACAATTCTCTCAAACGCGTTTGTGGGGTTTCCTTGGTTTTTTGTAGAGTAGTTAGTGGACATGCATTTGACAGCGTTTTTGGGGAAACCCATGATTTTCTTTGGCCCAATTGAATAAAATTTGGGGGGTTTGGCTAGGTTTGATGATCTGGGAGGAACTAAGCATGGTTTGTGGAATAAAGGGTTCCATTTGAGGGGTTTAGAGTGGATTGAAAATGGGTTTGATTCCAAGATGGAAGTTGTAGCCATGGATGTGTTAATTTTTGTTAATGATGAAGTATGAGATTATTTTCTGGGGGGTTTTAAATGGGGGTGTAGATGAAGATAGAAAGGTATATCAAATTAAGTTTATTGTGGGAATTTGAAATGAGATATTATACTGGAGGTTCTGATTGGGAGAAATGTGTGTTCAGAGAAACTGGAAATCTTTGGGAGGGCCCAATGGGGAAGAAGAGAAGGGATTATTTGTGGCCAACGCGTGGGAATTTTAATGTGTGAACCTCATCTCATCTTCACCTTGCCACCCACCCCCCTCCCAAAAAATTTTTCCTTCTCCTTCTGTGTTTGTATCAATTATTTCTTTTTATGTTTTTCGGTGAAGTTGGCAGAGATATGAACCCTTTTAACATAAAAAAATTTTAAAAAAATTTAAAATATCTCCCTAAAAATATTTCAAAATTGATACTCCCATATTTTTAAACTAAATATTTCAAAAAATTTAAAAAATTTAATATTTATATAAATAATATTATGTTAAATTTTAAAAATCTGATATTATATTATTTAGTTATATCACATATTAAATTTTTAAAATTTAATATAATATTATTTATATAAAAAATATATGATGCGGTGTTAAGTTTTAAATTATTTTCAAGTGAGGTGTTTTAAAAGTTTTTTATTTTTTTGTGTTGCCTCGAAGTTGGTATCACCTATTTCACGGAATGGGGGAGATGAGGTAGCACGTGATTAACGAAAATTGCACGTGACATGAGGTTCAAATGGAAAACTTGTCTTTGAACTTCTCTTTTGAGCAAATGAGTTGTTAGATATTAAACCATCCGCATAAAATAGGATTTTGAACTTTTAAAAGCCTGTATTTAAAAAATTTAAACTTTAATATAGTAAGGTTCACAAAATAAAAGAAGGATAAATATTTTCTAAACTTAATCGCATTTATCTATCTTTATATATAGATAATATAACTTTTTCATCTATTTTCTAACGTTTATTTTTATATTTTTTATATTTGTTTTTTTGTATTTTAAAGTTGTTGAAATAAAAAAGAATAAAATAAAAGAAAATAATGTGAACTGAACCGAAATCAATTATAAATGTTAAAAGAAGTGAGGAGTAAAGTGGAATTGTTGTGCGAAAAGCATTATCAAAGAAGATTTGGTTGGGGATAGAGCAGCGGTTGATCATGGTTAAACGAGGGATGACTTGCGAAACAAATTTATTAATGGCAATTATGTCCCCCCAAAAAAAGATTGGAGAAGAGGCCATACATTAATATGATTTTAAAAGTTTTGAAATTACTTAATTTCTACTAAAGTTTTAAAAAATTCAAAAATAAATAAAAGATCTAGAGGATTATAGTTTTTGTCTTTTTTATGAAATTATTTCGACATGAAATTAAATAAAATTTCAATGAAATAGTCTAAAAAAATAAGACAAATATTATAGCTAACAATGTTTCTACTGTGAATCAAAACCACTCTTTTATTATTCAAAATAATTTTCATTATTAGAAATGATTTCTCTTTATGTAATTTTTATATTTTTCAATAGCTGTTGAAATGAATTTAATTTTCTTCTGTAATAATCTACATATGAAAAGAAAATGTTTTAAAAATTTACATAAATGTATTTACCCAAGTATTTATTTTATTGTACACCATGATAAATATAAATAAGATTGGATTAAGTCAAAAATCTTTAATTTCGATTTTTGATTTATTAATATTATATATTTATGACTTAATTTAAAATTAAACATATTAATAAAAACAGAAAAAAATATAAAAACATCAGAGAACGCACCAAAGCATATGTGTATAAGTAATTTTCTGTGTACTATAAATTAAAATATTTCAACTTAGAAAAACAAAATATTTAAGCAAACAAGCACTCCTCACGGTTATTCAGTGAGGTCGCACGCAGCGTAAAAACGCCAGCGCAACATTAGGGCACAACCCAACTCTTTGCTCAAAAACCCTAAATATAAATTTGAAGCATTCCGCCGCTCTTCTCTCTCTCTCTCTCTCTCTCTCCTCTGGGGCTCACCGCATTTGCTCTCCCACACACACACACACACACACACACGAGCACCAAGCGCAACCATGGCGGACAAGGCGGTGACGATTCGAACCAGAAAGTTCATGACCAACAGACTCCTCTCCAGGAAACAATTTGTACGTCTCTCTCACTCTCTCTGTCTACTTTTTCTCATTCCAAAGCCCTAATTCTAACCCTAATATCGAATTGTTGGATAGATTATTGATGTTCTTCATCCAGGCCGTGCGAACGTCTCCAAGGTGCGCTCTTTTGTCAAGCCCAATTTGCATTCCCCTTTCGTTCTTCGATATATTCTGTTTGATCTCTGTATGTGTTTGCATGGTTTTAATACCTTATCTGATGTGTAACGATGTGCTCAAACGCTGTCAATTCATTAATGATTTGAGTTCTATTTGGGTTTATTCGATTCTCATGTATTTTTCAGCGATGCCCTATGTTTTGAACCATTATTGTTAACGGGTATCCTTTATGTTTACTAAAATCCTTAACCTAAACGACTTACAGAGTTTATGCTATCAGAATTCTTTTCATATGATTTCCTTTCAGCATTTGCGCTGCTTTTTTGTCATTTGTTTATGCAATTAGCTATACTTGCATGGGTATCGGCCCATCATTTCTTTTCCACTGTAGTGTATCATTTAGGGTTTTGCCTTGTAGTGGTGAAATGGTTGCTTATAGTCATTTAAGAGGCTTCCTGTCTCCCTCAGGAGAAGCATAATAAGTGTTTAATGAGCTTGTCTTTCAATGGGTACTTGTATTATGTTTAAAACATTCAGAACTATTATTCTTTTCTCTCCTCTTATGTATGCTTTCTGGTTGGATGTTTTATTTTTCTAATGTTTGAATAGTATGGGTTTCATTTATTTCGTTTGAAGGCGGAGTTGAAGGAGAAGTTGGCAAGGATGTATGAAGTAAAAGATCCCAACTCAATCTTCGTTTTCAAGTTCAGGACCCATTTTGGAGGTGGAAAATCTACTGGGTTTGGTTTGATTTATGATTCAGTTGAAAGTGCAAAGAAGTACGAGCCCAAGTACAGGCTCATCAGGGTAAGCTCAATATTTTAACTCTGATCTTGTTTCAGTTTTGAGATTTTGGTGTTTGATGCATGTTGCAATCACTAATCTTTTTATAAGATTGATCATTTGCCCACTGCAATGTTACCATGCCAATCTCATTTGCTCTCTTCCATTTCTGCTAATTTAAGTGCCTGTTAGGTTTTATGCATGGGAATCTGGTTTTCTCTTGGGTACATGTTGGTTGTTGCTTTTTGTATAAAGATAGAGGTGCTAAATAAGTCGTACTTCTGATGCCTTGCCTTGCTTCATCCAGAAACTTGGACATGCTATTTTCAATTATGTGATGGATGACCATCTCAGTGTGTTGGCCTCATGTATTTAACTTATCTCGTCTGTGGTGTACACCACAGAAGCTTTTATCCTTCTAAGCTTTATCCTTTTTAAGTGTAAATTTTCTTTTAATTGCAAGATATGTGTCCTGCATACTGTGGATACTAGACAAGTTCTGGTAACCACTCATGGGATTTATGGATTTGGGTCACCTTTAATAGTTTTATCTTTTTTAAAATCAAGTTTTGCTGTTTCTACATTAATGTTGAAATAGGAAAAGTTGGTTGGAAACTGCGCGATATACTCGGTTGACATGATTGGACCATTTAACTTATTTTCTGGGCATTAGCCTTTTCCTAAGTATCAAAGATGCCAGGTGTTGCCGGTGTCATTCTATATTGCAAGTTGGAGTTTAATTCTTTTAGTTAAAGAATGGAGTGAAGTCTTGCAGTGGCACATTGGACTTAATTTCTCAACGAGTTCTAAATTATCCCTTCTGGAACTTTGTGGCCATATTTTGTTGAGCAGTTGGTGACAGTCAATGTGCTCCAAGGTGCAGTTTGATGGACCATCCAATTGCTCACAATTCTCCAAAGCTAAAGTGTCCTTTTTTTTTAAGTGACAGGAGTAAATAAAAGCACCAAATTGGGGCTAACGTGTGTGGACTAAGTGCTGCACACAACAATTGATCCAAGATTCTGTGATCATCTTCTCTTTTTATTGTTTTTTACATTTGAACAATCAGTTTGACAGTTTTATTTTTGGTGCTATGCTTATTAAATACTTACCTAGTGACTGAATTATTTTGAGTTGGTACAAGGAGCATCTGTCTTCCTAGTGCCATTCTTTCAATTGGCCGTATGATGTTTTCCCTTGCCTCCTGGATTTATCATGCTAGCAGTGTTACACCTTGTTCCCCACTTGCATGAAAGCAACAAATGATTTGGGCACTAAAATTTTCTCTCTAATCTGCAGAATGGACTTGCTACCAAGATTGAGAAGTCAAGGAAGCAATTGAAGGAGAGAAAGAACAGGACCAAGAAGATCCGTGGTGTGAAGAAGGTACTACATTAGCAGCTTGTTTTTGTGCTGGTTCGTAGCGTTGTTATGTTGTATGTACTAATTATCTATGATATTGCTTTATTGTGGTATTTTCAGACAAAGGCCGGAGATGCTGCCAAAGCTGGCAAGAAGAAATGAGTTTTCTGGGATCTTGAGATAATTCTAGAACTCCATAGTATGAAGAGATGGTGTCGCTTTCGATCCAAATCTAGACCTCTTTCAGTTTTTAGTATTTTTTTTTCCTGAACTAGTTATTGAGATCAAGGATTTTTTTTTTATAATTTTTTTTTATTATTTTCATTTATTATCAAGTACTTCTTGGAAGAACCATTGAGATGTTATGATAGGGACCCAATGGTTATTCACACTCTTCTATTACAAGATCAGTTCTGTTTAAAAGCTATGGAGTGTGAATGTTTATGATACTTGGATTTTGGGTTGTCAGTGTGTTTTGAAATATCCCCACTGGATTTTTTAAAATACCTACTTGATTATGAGAAAGCTGACGGGCTGCCTTGTGGTTATTGTTCAATGCTCGATAGAAGATGGCGTCCATCTCAATTGAACTTCGTTAGCTTTTGCCTATTTTTCCATTTTTTCAATTCTTATACATTTTAACATTCCAAATTAGTTAATATTTATACAAAAATTTTTATATTTTTATATTTAACAAATTATTTACTCTTTATTTTATATATAGATTTTTATTATAAAATATAATTATTTATTATTTTATAAAATAATTAATATTTACATATAAATGTATGTATTTATGTATTTTTTAAGTTTTTAATATTTTTATTTTTATGAAGTGTTATTTTCTCTTGTGTGTGTGTGTGTGTTTGTGTTTGCATCTTCAATGTGCAACTTAGGATGACTTGGAGGAAACAAATTTACTTTTTCATAAGCTGCCCCATAAAACACTTCGTAATTGCCGAATTGTCTGTATCCCTAATATTAAGAGCTTAGGTGCAAACGCTTTCTTCATGGCAGAAGTGAGATTGTGGACTCTTAGGTTCAAGGACATGAAACATGTCAATTACTACTTTTTGATCAATTTCTCTCTCCTCTTTCTCGGAAACGTTCCCCCTCTCCCTCTCCCTCTTCCTACTTTCTATTCTCTTCCTTTTTTTTTTCCCCGAATCTAGTTCAGAGTATTTAAAATTTTGTTTTGATTAAATTCAATTGAGTTGTTATTGGGTCCCAATTGGAAGGGAGTTTTCCGAATGTGGTGTTTTTCATTTTCAAAGAGATTCATACTCAAACGCTTAATTAAGATATCACAACATGTTTCTCAATTCGCTAACCAATCGTCAGTCTCTTCTCTTCTTTCTTCTTGCACCATAACACGCATACACAAATTTTATCAGATAATTCCACACCCTTTACTTTTCCCCTTTCTGCAAATCCTTAATTCATCATCAAAGTCCCAAATCCACAAATCAATCAATAAAATCCCAATTACCAGTTAAAAACAAAGCCAATTTCATAATAATAACCCAATTGAGAGCTGGGTTTCTAGAAACAGAAGGAAGAGGATGCATGCTTGAATTCCACCCACTTGGGCCATTTCTCTCCCTTTGACCCCCAAATCTTGAATATACCAAATTGCCTTTAGGCCGGAAACGTAGAGAATTCAAAACTCAAGAGTTCTTCATTGAAGGGGAGGTGAGAGGGTTTGTCTTAAACAACAAGGGGTGGACCATATTTCTATAAGTATAACGACGATTTACTCTCTTTGAGTTTTAAGCCATCATAATAGAGAAATGAGATTTGAGAAAGTCATTCACTTAATATGTCCCACAGTATTCTGAATTAGTTAGACGAAACCCAAGTATCTGAAAATAAAAATCCGACGAAAAAATTAAACAACTAGGGGTGGAGATGCTTTCTTGTAAACTGGAGAGAGAGAGAGAGAGAGGGAGGGAGAGTAGGAAAAAAAAAGGAAGTAAGTTTAGAAATATATATAGAGCTGATCCAATGGTTGATATAGGTTTTTGATATGAATAATCTAGATCGAAAAGAATTCCATAACCGAGATCATTAGACTATATGAGCAGAAGATCGAGATAAAAGCAAACTTAGGTAATATTTCGATTATTGATGCTAGGTGAAAAAACTTTCTGTTCAAAATAATAATAATAATAATAATAATTTCTATTAAGGATTTTAAAAAGAGGTGAAATGATGAAAATATCCTCACAAATTGTCAGACAAAGGTAAACACCTTTTAATCCTTATTAGAAATCAAAACCTCTCCCATCTTAGGCAAAAAGATTTAATTCATTAAGCATCATTATTTGAAATTCTCTCCACATTGTAATGTATGTGAATAGGGAAATGTAAATTAAAATCGAAATATGCTGTAAAAATGTATTTTTTATTTGAAATACATAAGTCGAATAACGAATTTTTATCAAAATTTTATTGTAAATTTGCTTCAAATGACGCCCAAATGACCTTTCACATTCTTTTGTACAATATGTCTTAATGCCCTTTGCATTTGATATCTTCCCTTTCCTAAGACTTAAAATATTTTTCTTTATAAAATATTTTTCTTTCCTTTTTTTCTATTTTCTCAATTTTTTAATTGTTTCAATATTGGATGGAATCATTTTTTTTTACAAAAAAAATATTTTTAAACATAAAATAAGTTATATTTGCTTTTTTTTTTTTTTTTTGAGATTCTTTAGTGTTTTCACTTATGCTTTTCCTTTAACATTTTTGAGAAATGCCTTTTAATATTTTAAAAAATATATGAAAATACACTTCATTTTACTTTTCTAAATTAATTTTCTAGAACACTTTTTAACGAATACCATCCCTATTAATATTAATACTAAAAAAATTAAATTAAAACTAGTGGCTCAATGCTTGACATGTGTCCTTGGCTCTATGGCCAACCCATGTCTAACAATCGTATAGAACGAATATAATATAAGATAGATAATGAGAGATGGGATGGGTGAAATATGAATTTGAAGTAAAGATTGATAAAAGGTATTTCATCTTTAAAGATTTTTACGGCATCCGAAGATTGAGTTAAAAAATTCATAACATCGTCCATATTTATAATTTTCAAGTAGTGGAATTAGGGGTGTCGTGAGACTCGTGATACTATCTAGTCAAAACTTGACTTGAGTTTGAATTCGGGTAGTTCGGTATCAAGCTTCAGCTCGATGGTCTAATTAATTATATTTTTTTTAAAATAATTTTTATATATAAAAATATATTTATAGGTATACTCTTTTAAATATATTATCCGTGATCAATTAATTAAGAAACACTACATGATAATACTTTAAGATCAAGCTCAAACTCGAAAAATGTAAACTTGACGAACTCGAGCTCTACCCCGAGCCCACCTAACCGACACTCAAGCTGAGTTCGGATATCAATACCATCTCACTTGACTTGAGTGTTATAATACCCAAAAGTAGAATAGATCATAAAAGTGATATAATATGATAGTTAAAAGAGTAAAAGATATAAAAAATCTTTTACATTTTGTAATTTTTTTTGACACAATAGATGAAAATTTTCGAATGTTTGATTTGATATTCGATATGATAATTTGCAAATTTTAGATCTTTACGATCTCTAAAATTCATAAAAAAGAAAAAAAAAATTGTCTTTCATAATATTTTCCATGCTACTCCATTTCACCCTAAATCAATTTCGGTTTTTCTATATTATTAGTAATATTGCGACAACTCTTGTTTACAGATATATACGAGGAGGAAGAGAGCAAGACGCAAGTCTTAGACCGTTGGCCAACCCGATGCAATTTTAATGCTTTGGAATTGCACTGCAAGTCGGAATCAACTTCATAGTCATACTCCATCCATAAAGGCTGCACTTAAAAGAAAAAAAAATTAATGATTGTAAAATATTATTAATGTATTGAGAATTTTAGTGTATCCTGTTCGATCAATTTGGATTACCGCATGGTTATCTAATGATGAGTTATGTGTGAAAGATTGTTGGAAGCAGGGGTGTTTATGGATTGGTTTTTTATTTTTAGATTATTTGATTTGATTTATTTAGATTTTAAAATTTAAAAAATTTAATTAAAAATCGAATCGAATAAAATGAAAGTTAAACCAATTTATCTGAATAAGCATTAAATGATTTAGATTTCATTTATCTGAATAATCACATAATATAAAAATTTTCTCTAATTATTCAGATTAAACGATTTGAATTTTAATTGAATTAAATATGATATATTATATGGTGATATATTATTCGGGTTTTAAATGGGTCTTGAATAAAACTTTTTTATATCTAAATTATTCATCTAAATTTTTAATTTTTATTAATCTAAATCGAGGGGTTTTGAAATTTCTTAAGATTTTTCTCTAAAATTCGTTTTGTAGGGGCCCACCTCACTTTTGAAATTTCTTAAACTCATCATTTTGGGAATTCCTTTTTATCCGACAGCTCTCTTTTAATTTGATCCGATCCAATCTCCTTCCTTTTCCAGACTTTTATGTTCCCCCCCCTCTCTCTCTCTCACTGTCACTCTCGATTTTATAAAAACCGAAAGTGAGAGTGAGAAAGAGTACTTTGTCCTTTTTTTATGCTTTTCGGAAAACTTTAATGAAATTACGGAGGGAGAGAGAATTTTTTTTTTGTTTTTTTTACTTATTAATATAAATTTTAAAAGTAATTGTAATTTTATATTTTTAAAAATTTTATTTTAAAAATTTTATATGAAAATATGAAATTAATATATATTTTAAAAATTAATTATATATATTTTTAATTATTATTAAAAAATCAGTGATTCAACCATATTGACTCACGATTAAATCATAATTTTGAATTTTATGAATTGATATGCATACGGTTATGATAACATTAATATATAATATTAATTCAAAAACTTATGGAAAATTTGTAGGGAGAATGAAATCAAATGTTGGGATTAATACAACCCATGATTTTTTATTTTTTATTTTTATATATATAAGTGACTTAAATTTAAAAATTTTAAGAAAAAAAGATAGTATCAATTAAATTATAAGTCATTGGTATAACATAATTAGATTCATAGTGATGGATAGGCATTGGCGTCATAGATTAGTAAATTAATAGTTCAAAGAAAAGATTTATCTTAAAGATATATGATGAAGGTAATATAAATTTTTTTATTAAATATCATATTCTAGGTTGTATGAAAAAAGAATATAGAGAAATAGAAATGATAGAAAATGATACTTCCTAAGAATACATAAAATGAAAATGTAAAAAAAAATATATATAGGAATATTTATAAAAATAATAAAATAATTATATTTTATAATAAAAATTTTAAATAATCAAATTATTAATCATAATACAAATAATATAAAAAATTAAAGTTATAATTATATAAATACTTTATTAAATATAGAAAAATATAATAATTTTTATTTAAATATTAATTAATTCAATCTATTAAAATGTTTCCTATAATTAAAAAATGGGAAAACGTGCGTGTCTAGAGGTTTCTCATTACTTTTTCTTTCATGAAATGGTGGGAAAAATTTGTAGAAATAACCATTTGGATCACACACGTCTTTTCCTTAGAAAGCCAAAAAACCAACACACAAGAAGCTCTGAATGTACTTGTACGATACGTCCACAGCCTGATTCCCATACCCTTTTTGACACACTCTCTTCTCTGGATGATAATTTTTATGTGTATATTAATTAATTTAATATATTAAATTGTTTTAAAAATGTATGTGAGAGTGGAGAAGTTTCCTCGCAGATCGTATCATTAGTTTTTCTTTCATTAAATGGTGGGAAGAATTTGTAGAAATAACCACTTGGGTGGTGGCTTTTTGAGGGGAATCACACACGTCTTTTCCTTAGAAAGCCAAAAACCGACCCCCCACACGAAGCTTTGAATGTGCAATCCATCCACAGCCTGATCCCGATTCCCTTTTTGACACACACCTTCCGCCCCCCCCTTCTCTCTCTCGTGTCTATTGAATAATTTAATTCGTGGACTGTTTTTTTTGTTCAGTTTTGCTTTCTCCTTCATCTTTTTCTCCTAGCCAACCTATTATCTCCTCATCTCGCAGCTCACCCATTTCCTTTCTCAGTCTATTTTTTCATCTTTCATCACAGATTTCAGTTAATCATGGAAGATGCTAATGGTAACGCATATCTGTGTGCCCTCTGTGGCATATTTTTATGTTTTGCTATCTGGGTCATCTTTAATCTGTGTTTCCGATTTAGTCTGATTGTTGTTTTTGTTAGATCTACGTTTGATAATTGTGATTTAATGGCATGAACTATGTTGTCGGTGGATTCTTGATAGAAAATTGTTTGTTGGGTTGCTTTGATTTCCTGGTTTTTCTCTTCAAATTTGTCGGTGGATTCTTGAACTGAGGATTTTAGGCTTATCTCGTTGTTGGGTCACTTCCATTTTTCTGAATCTTTTTGCATGTTTAGATTCAATGGTACCTTGCCTCACAAATTCTACTTGTGGGTATTTGCAGTGATGTGATGCATGTTAATTCTGGTGTTTCTTGTTTAGGTTTAGGTCATTGATTTTTGGGAAATATGAGGACCATAGCAATTTAGATTAAAATTCCACATTTACTTAGTATGTAGAAATTTATGCGTGCGGTACTGATGAATGAGACTGCTATTTGAATCAGGAGTGATTAGATGCAAATTATAACAAAGTGGGAAAAAAGTATAGTACTCGAGGGATCTTGATTTTGTGCAAAATACTGTGGCTTTCGTGTAATAATTGTTACCCATGTTACTCCTTAAATATGAATTGGAATTGGAGAGAGTTGTATTATGGTTGCAAAGCCTTCGCTTTTGCTGTTAATGATTTTTCTTTGTAGGTGAAAATAAGTCGAGGCTAAGCTAGTCATGCTCTTCGACCAGTAGTCGGGCTTGAGCTTGGCACATTTTATGAATGAGCTTAAGATTGTGCTTTGACCTGGTTCAATTAATTTCACCAAGTAGAGCTCGAATAATCTTTTGACAAGTATACTCAAGCCTATTGAGCTTCTTTTATTACCTTACTGTCCTACGGTTCTATGGTGTTCATGTTTGTATTCACATGGTTACATTACTGCTGTGGTTCCATCTCAAAATATTTTGTCAAATGGTTTGGTGCTTTTATCATAATTTTTGACTTCAGATATTTCACTTTGGTTTGTCAGTTGTGGAAGCTAAAGACGGAACCATCTCTGTTGCCTCCGCATTCTCTGGTCATCAAGAAGGTAATCCCCGAGTCTAATCTGACCTTGGCCTATTTCTACTCAAAGTTAGTGAAGTGGTTTCTTGGCAAATAATCTGTATATTGTGATATATACTTCAAACGAGTAAATAAATATGCAATCTTTTGAGCCATCTTTTTTTAATTGCACCTGCCCACGACTATGTTTAACTTTCTGCTTTGGAATCATGGCCATCACAAAAGTCGCACATACTTCTGTGGGATTGATGGTAATTATGCATTCTATTTCTGATCTAGCCTTTTAGAAGAATGTCTACTGACAACTCTGTTTTACGTTTAATACGTGGTGATGGGATTACCTTTTTATCAATCACCGGAGAAAATTAGTTACAGCAGTCATAGTTATATTGCTCTCGTTGGGCTTCTTATGTTAGGATATAGATCAAACAACGAGAAAATTCCTATCAACAAGAAAGAAAACAATAATAAAGACATGATTGGATGGGACAATAAAAAAATTTCTATTCTATGATCGATAAATCGGATAGCGTGCAAATATTTTCTATAATAATAGAAATCCTTACTTTGCTCTCTAAACGCTTGGGAACGTAGAAATAAGACCAGATATATTTTGATTGTTATGAACAAATCAAAAGTCTTTGTAGATAGAGCCATCATTAACTTATATGTGATCATATTATGGGTAATTGGCAACAGGCTGGCACAAAGTTATTCATCATGTGGTCCCATATATGTGATTCGGTGTATCTTTAGTTTAGAATCCACAAACTTATTATAGATTCTCGTTGAAAAAGCTCGGCTCATGTGGTATCCTTGGAGGTAGCACTTGTCTTTACTAAAAGGAATATATTGTGAAGTGTCAAATCTCAAAGTTTGTTCTGGTAGACAATAATTTATTGCTCTTCTATGCGTGGATGTTAGATATGCGGAGTTCAGGCAATTATCTGATATGCAGAATACATATCATTGGAAAGAATTATTCTAAAAAATGCATATCATTGGAAAGAGATCTTATTGGAGGATATTTAGAAACTATTAAGAAGAAAATATTTTAGAAAAATAGTAGTTTCCTTATTTTAATTGATAATAATCATTTTAAATTTAATAGTTAACTTAGTTTTGGGAATCCTTCATATTAGGAATGATTTTAAGGATTTGTTTTTAGTAAGAATTTTATTTTATTATAAACCTTAGTTTCCTAAAGAGAATGTGATCAATAAAGAGATGAGTGTAATTCTCATAAAAGCTGTAGTAGGAAACTTGTCATGGTACAAGTTCCCACCCATCAAACCTAGAGTCTAAGAGGGAGAACTATAGCAAAGGGAAGAGAGGAATTCCTTGCAGAGTATCTATTGACCAAATCCTATAATGGGGCTCATATCATTATCATTCCATATTGTCATTCTGGGTGCTAGTCTGTGTGATTATTATCAGTATGCTGTTTGTTGACTAATACAATATTTTTCTGGTCATCATGGTACTTTTTTGGCGGTTTTTTGAAACAGTGGTACAGGATAGAGACCACAAATTTTTAACAAGAGCTGTTGAGGAAGCTTATAAGGGTGTGGAATGTGGTGATGGAGGCCCCTTTGGTGCTGTTGTTGTTCGTAATGATGAAGTGGTTGTGAGCTGTCACAACATGGTCTTGAAGAATACTGACCCAACTGCACATGCAGAAGTTACAGCAATACGCGAGGTTGGACTCAAAACAGACTTTGATCCGTATTCAATTTGCTTTGCATCTTAAAATGCCAGATTTTTAGAAGAAAAATAATTTTGCTTTTAGGATTTAGGAAAGGCATAAGGATGATTTGAAGTTTGAGTTTCCATAAGAATTAGTGCTTAAAGATTGACTTCGTGGTATAGAGTTCTTTCTAGAGCTAATTTAATGGAAAATCTATTGGTTTACTAAGCCTAAATATTGGTTTTGCACTGCTTCCTCTTGCATGTTCATAAATCCTCTCTCTCTCATTCACAATTTTGCTCTGCCTTGATAGCTTGTACACTATGGTGCATGTTTTTTGTTAATAAAGGATAAAATTATAGACAATCAAAGAAGAAAGGTCTTGTAAATTTTGCTCCCTATTTTCAAGTTGATATCCAGAGAGGAGTGCGAAACTGGAAATTTGGATAATAGTATTTTAACTTTTCTTGTCTTGCTTAAAAGAAACGCCACGACTTGCCTGTTGTGGACAGACACTGTTCAAATGACCAAAGAAGCATAATAGGACCTTAGTTGAAAAAGCAATTCTAGTTATGCAATTGTTCTTAATTACAACCTTCCTTTGGCAATCCTATTCTTATTTTGGCCTCTCGGTTGGTTTCAGGCATGTGCAAAGCTCAATCAGATTGAGCTTTCTGACTGTGAAATTTATGCGTCATGTGAGCCCTGTCCAATGTGCTTTGGTGCAATCCATCTTTCAAGAATCAAGGTCAACAGCTAATCCCGGTTCTCTGGATTTTGGCAAAACACCTCAAAAATTTTCTTTCTTATTTGATCACTTGAAATTTCTTTGAAACAGAGGTTGGTGTATGGAGCCAAAGCCGAAGCAGCCATAGCCATTGGTTTTGATGATTTCATTGCTGATGCACTAAGGGGTACTGCATATTATCAGAAGGCTCACTTGGAGATCAAAAGAGCCGATGGCAAGGGGGCTGACATAGCGGAACAAGTATTCGAGAAAACCAAGGAGAAATTTACGATGTACTAAATCACAGGAAAGCTTCTCCTCAAGTTGGCAAAAAACAGCTGCAATTCACAATCTGCATTAACAACTGTAATATTGTGAGATTGTTCATTCTGGGTAGCATTCTTCTTATTGAACATTGTTTGAGATGTCAATTTCCTGAGTCATGGCATTTGCAGTGCAAAGCAAGGACTTGCTTTCAATTGCTGGCAATCAAAATGCATATAATAAGCCATATTTCATCTTTTTTGGGATGATCTATACATAAATGCATACATGACACACACAAACACACACACACACACACACACACACACACATTTATGGATATATAATACCAGGAGCAGTTGAGGTGATGCATTGTTTTTTTTTTCTTCTCTTTATATGATTGGACAAAACGATATTTTGTAAAAATAAAGAAAATAAAAACTTAATAAAATACGTAAATATAAAAATTATAAAGATTTTTATATAAATATTAATTAATTTAATATATTGAAATGTTTTAAAAATAAAAAGCAGAAATATATGTGTTGAGAAATTTTTACGTATAAAAAATATTATAATTGATATGGTTCTCTTATTTGTAAAACATCCACTATTCCCAATTTTGAAATGTTTCCAAAACTAAAAGTTATAGTGCTCAATTTTTTTTTTTAGTTGCACGAGATTAGAATCAAGGATTGGAAGAGGAAGTTATAATCTCTAGGTTATCCCCTTTGTATTGCTCCTTTAAAACGGGGTTTGGATAATAAATTCAAAGTGGGAGAAACCCTAGTCTCCTCGTTTTATGTAGGGTTCGTGTTCTGCAGAGAAAAGTAGAATGCCGAAGCCCAGAAAATGAATTGGAATTCAAATTTCCCAAGCTCCGCACACAAACTGTTCCTCTTTGTTTCATCTTTTGGTTTTGCCTCATGAAACCGTGGGAGAGAGTTAACGACTAGTATAGCCATACTATCTTCAGAACCCATCGACAAGAAAATGTCTAATTTGAGTAATAATTATTCTATTTATTTCACTTCCATCGTCTTCTAAAGTTTTTGTATAGAAATTATTAAAAAAAAAATTTATTGAACAGCCACAATTTAAAAAATAATAATATTAATTGATTAAATAAGCTTTTTAATCGATTAGAAAACGAGATAAAAAAAAAGTCAATCAATACGTGCAATAATAAAGAAAAGGGGTCAATTTTTTTTTAAAAAATAATTATTTCTTTTCTGATTTTCTAAAATGAAACTTTTTAAGTATAAAAAAAAAAAATCTAAAATAACATTTGAAATGAAATGCAGAGAAACAACACAAAATGTATCATACAAAAGATTGAGAGAAATAGCATAAACAAGTTGGAATAACAAGAGAAATGACAAGTAAGTAATTAATTAAGTGATTAATGAACAAAAAATTGAGCTGCTGAGACATTGTTAATTCTACATGCAATTTATTTCCATCAAAAAATTAAAATCCTGGAAAATACGATGGTGGATGATTGAAAAACCGCATATAATCACACTTGTTAGCTGTGCAAGACAATGTCACAACAGATTAAATGTTGCAGCATGCAGTGCAGAACCTCTTGCTTCATGCACTTGCAACCGCATGAACCATGTCAATGAACTACGTTTACTAGCTGATGCTATCATTGATCAAAGGTTCCATAAGTTTTAGGCCTAAAGGTCTCAGACAAGGTTTTTCAATGACTTTGCAGTGGCACAAAATGCATATGACCAATTCAATGAATTCATTTGATATCAATCCTAATCAGGAAATGAGCTCAACATAGGCAGCACTATCTAAACAATAATCGGTTTCACCATGTTAAGCAATCACCAATGCTCTCAAAACAGGCCTTCCTCAGTCGAGAGCTCCATTCCCTTTCACACTGGTTCAACACTCAAAAGTGTCTTGATAATGCAGCTCCAATGCCTGCCATCCTTACTCCACCATTCTCAATTACCTCGAATGATTCCACACCCTCCACCAATTGATTTCTGATACACCATTCAAAGATGGAAAATTATGAAAAAAACAAAAGCCGTGCAATGCTGATACAAATTCTCCATTTGAACTTTGCAAAGCACTTATCCAACAGTCATCTCTAAACTTTTTTAACCCATATGGTATGAGATCAAGACCAGCAAGTGAACTGGCTACAAGAAAACATGTAATCATGCAGCATCAGACAGGAATGCTCAAGGTAGGTCTTATTGGTGCAACTCCAGATAAATTCTGGAAATAAGAAGTGAAGAATCCAAAAGATCCCATGGTTCTTAGGCTGAAAATATGAATCTAATTTTTGAGGTAAATGCAGTCCATGAACCACCCATAAATGTATCAATACACACACAACAAAGACCAAACTTTTAGAAACAAGTTTTGGGCCACAGCCCCATGTTGCAGACCTTTAGTTTTTCACTAATTTGCATAAAACAAATGAATAGAATGACAATGAAACAGAACCTTTTGGAGCTCACCAAGGTGTAGTATGGAACCTTATGACAGTGAAAGACTTGGTGACAAAGAACGAAGACTTTGAGACCCTTCCCAAGACTCTTCTGATAAATCAACCAACAGATGATTCTTATTAGGAATTATAATTAGACTACCGGTTAGAATTGACCAAAGTCCCATATGTAAGGGTTCATTTGTAGCTAAAGTTGAAAATTGAACTGTGACATTTCTCTGCAAGAGTGGATGTATAGTACATTGAGTGGGATCAAATGACCCCCACTTAAATTTTAAAAATTTTTATTAAATACATAAAATATATAAATTTGACCCCATTTAATTTTTACATTTGACCCCACAAAACTTTCTTTCTAGCTCCGCCCCCATTTCTCTGAGCCAAAATTAAAAATAGAAAGGTCAGTTCAATCTCTAAGGTTTCTTCACCCAGAACATCCACTGGGTTCAGTTTGATCCACTTAGTGTTGTTAGTTTATTCATTTTTCTGCCCATCCTTAATTGCAAACTCTAAATTGGCCTTACATAAAAGAATCATTTCTCCTTTTCTTTTTGTTTTATAGAAAAAGCAATTACTACAGAAAGTATAAAAGAATAACACAAAGGATTAGACAGCCAAAAAGCAAAAAATGTTAAACTGGACCATGTTTTCAGCCTCAGAACAAAAGTTTTCAAACCTTTAATGTCCAATCATGCAACCATTAATGACATGTGCTCGTATGTGCAGGGACCTGTCTGTAAAACCCAAAACTTTTCATATACTTAAAAACCTGATCCATTTAACCCAAGAAAGCAAGTAGCTTAACCAATCAGACCAACATTCTATGTTCAAAAGATGGCGTTCTGCATTTTATTGCATTCAAAACTGATTAATAAATTCAATAATCACCCAAAGGTTGGTCCACAAAATCAAGATAGTCGCCCTAAGGTTTAAAATTGTCATGTGATTCCTATATGATTTTCTTTGCTAGTCTCAAGTAAATCTTTAAAATTTTTCTAAAAGAAGTGCACAGCTACAATTGTTAAAAAGAGATTGGCAAGTCCCCCAATCAAGGACTAAGTGATATATACGAAAACAACCAGGAGGCAGGCCCCCCCTGGGGGGGGGATTTATAACTTATGTAAACCAATGGGGCACCAGGTACAAATAGAGCAACCATGGGCATTTGAATGAAATAATTCTATAACACAGGTTGGTAATATAATCCTTGAGTCAACACTATTTCAACCTACATAGTTCGATCAATGTACACAGCGCTTTTAAAGAAAATTTGGGCAGACGCCACAGAGCTCAAAGGAAAAAAAAAAATTAAAGAAAAAAAGAACAAGACAAGAAAAATGAAACTAGTTAGATACGTATCAATCCTAAGCAAGGTAACTTCACAGATGCACACCATACCACTCAAATTAAACAGGGAACGACTTACCTGCCTTTTAATTGGGCACCACAAACCATCCTCTTATAAAGTTAACACAAATCCAATCAAATTTCAACTCCTTACCATACAAAAAACATGCAACGATAAACATAAATACTTCTCATTTTCTCATTAAAAAGAATTTAGAGGGGCCTATCTACGTTTGCTACCTCTCTGGGCATTAAGAGGGGCACCCTTTTGTGCAATTAAAGAATTGTTTAAATTTAAATGGAATTCATTAACAAGCCTGATTCTGCAACACCCTGTTTCCCTAATTTTTCATCCATCCAAAGTTGTAAGAAAAGCAAAATGTGTAAGACCAGAAGATCAAGTTATGTCCTTATACTTTCATTCCACTCTATTCATAAAACCCAAAATATGGACATATCAACAAAACTAGAACCAAACTATTCACCACTAGCTAAACAGGAATGATTATTCAAGACAACTATGAAGTTAAATCAACAGAAGTATAAAATTTAAAAGCTCCAAATCAGCACTACACTATTAACTCTGAATTCGATCCACTTACGGACATCATCAAAATGGAAAATCCTTTTATCCATTCCCCATCGACCTAAGCTCCTCGAGTGCATTCTTAATCTGATCTTGCACTAATTCGAGCCTCTTTGAATAAACCTCGAGCTCCAAAATCTGTTGCTTTCTCCATTTCTCGTCCACTGCTTCATTACTAGATAAATTTATCGAGGGCCCGAAATTCAATGGCATTGGATTCAATGTCATTCCACCCCCAAACCCTAACCCAAAACCTCGAGAGCCACAAGGTCCACTCACCGCATTGTTTATCAATTCCTTAAACAATGGAGACAAACAACTCCTCACAGTATCCTCTATCATGCTCGGAATGGAAGCAGAAATTGGGGTTGTCGAGTTAACGGGTGCTGCCGGCATTTTCTCCGCCAATTTTTGCCTCGATCGCTTTCTCGAGACCTTTTTCTCCGATAAATCAACGCTGCTAACGCCGTTATTGTTGTGATCAGCAATGTTAGGGGTAGTGTTAGGGCTAGGGTTAGGGTTTGGATCATCATCTTCGAGAGCGTTTTCTTCGATTTTACTACCGAGTCCGCTCCAGATTTTGCGAGAGATTTCAAACGTAGTTTGATCATGGGGAGTTTTGAAAGCGAATTCCTTACCGGAACTGATTCGGTTGAGAACATTTCGATACTTCTTCTTCAATCTTCGAAGCTTCTCGACGAGTTGGTTCTTGTTGAAGTCCAATTGAAGCTTTCCTCTGATCCGATCATAGAAGAGCGAAGTGTCAAGATGATGAGACGAATTCTGAGTTCCTCTCTGAGTCGTGTAGTTGAGAAACCCTTGCAGGAGTTCAATTTCGTCTTCGTCGGTCCAAAGTCGCTGAAACAATCGGCGACTCTCGTCAGCGAGAGGTAGCGGTTTTCGCTCTTCCGTCTTTTGACCGCTCAGATCTGGAGCTGAAGAAGAACCAGCAACGACGAGCATAGGTTGAGGCTGCTGAGGAGGTGGAGGATCAGAGACGACGTCGGAGGAGATGGAGGCGACGCCGTTGGGAATTGCCGGAAGGGTGACGGTGACGGTGTTGGGAGGAGAGGTGAAGGTGACGACGTCTTCCTCTTCGATGTCGTCGTCGTCGTCGATGTCGATTTCATCTTCTTCCTCTAGGTCATCGTCGTCGACGACGACTTCGTTCTGGTGATGGTCTTCTTCGCTGTCGTCGTCGTCAAGTGATTCTTCATTGAACGCGTTTTGATGTTCCCGTGAAGCCATTCCTAGAGAGTGGAGCTTTTGGGGGTTATCGTTGTCGGGGGGAGAGAGAATGTCAAGGGAAAGGGGGTATTGAATTGGAATCACGGGGACGACGGAAAGGTATTCGGTTTTGGGGCTTGGTTGTTTTCTTGGGGGGCGGGGGGGGGGTTAGTAGACTTTGGACGGAGACAGATAAATTGTGGAACCACGCGCACAAACAGCGCGTGATTGATGTTATTATGTCATTTGAAAATTTAAATTATTATTAAGGCAACAAATATATTGTCACCATGAAAAGATAAT
Source organism: Dillenia turbinata (assembly GCA_037126225.1). Taxonomy (NCBI): domain Eukaryota; kingdom Viridiplantae; phylum Streptophyta; class Magnoliopsida; order Dilleniales; family Dilleniaceae; genus Dillenia; species Dillenia turbinata. The sequence goes on from JBAMMX010000025.1 coordinate 20,067,200, forward strand.
CTTATAAATTGTTTTTTCTTAATTAAATAATTTTTTGAGATTATACTAATTATAAAATTATAAAATTCGTTACAAATAATGACCAAATGTTCTAAATCAATATCAAATGTTGTTTTTATAATAATTTTGATTCATTCAACTATTTCAACCACGAATTTTTATTTTTTTTTTTAAGACTAACAATAACAACACGAGCTTTTATCTCAAAATTTAGAATTAACTTTTTGAGAAACAAATATAAGATGATTATAAAAAATACATACATAATATCCAAATATATTTATATTATAAAAAGTAATGATTTAATTTATTTTAATTCTCCTACACCATTCGATCTATCTAAAATCATCTCTTCAGTTAACCCTTTAACTGTCATATTTTTGTGAATACATTGAATCTAGATTTTTAATGGTCTATCTCATCTTTTCACTAAATTTCTTATATTTAAACTCTCAATTCTCCTAATTGGTATATTTTTTATTTTTCTTTATACATGTCCAAACCATCTCAAACGATACTCTCACATCTTATTCACAATTGAACTCACTTTTAATTTAACGTGTATCTTTTCATTTATAATCTTATATTTTCTAATTTTACTACACATCCATCTTAACATTCTCATCTTAGGTATAGTCATTTTCTACTCTTATTTTTATTTAATGATCCAACATTCGGTATTATATAATAATACAGTTTTTACTGTCGTTTTATAAAATTTCATTTTCAAATAGAGTGATATCATGCGATCGTAAAGAACTTCAAATACCCTTCTCTATCTCATCTAATCTATTTGAATCCTTTCATTTACATCCCTATCTATATTACCATCATTTTGAATAATAGACACGAGATATCTAAAACGTTCATTTTAAATAATTCTATTTTTTCTAAAACCCTTCTCCATTAAAAGTTACAATTTGAGAAATAAAATCAAATTAAAACTTAAATTTTAATTTGAAAAATGAATATTATAATTATCACTATATATCAATAAATACTTTAGGGAAAAGATATATAATTATTTGTTCATTTCAGTTTAATATAGAATTTCTTAATTTATAATAGAAAATTTTATTCCTTGGCATGCATAATTTAACTAAAAGGCACTGAACCTTGTGTTTCTGAAATATTAAAATATTAAAATCTTTATAGGATGATCTTCACATCATTTAAATTTTATCAAATCCTATGTGCTTATGATTTTTGGTCATGGTAACCTTTTCATTAGAGCTTTTAAATTCATGGAAATATGCTACTTTTCATTCAAAATAGAAATTACAAGTAATACATATTGTAAACCCTAACACTAAGTAACATAGTCAAGTAAATAGATTTAATAAAGATTTTCTTACTATTTAACAATTTTCTCTCTCTATAAAGTAAAAAGGGAAAAGTATTTATCACAACTTTTTTTTTTTTTTTTTTTTTTTTTTTTTTTGTTTGCATGAGACCACTAAGTAAGATTCATTATTCGTAGACTTGTATAATAATCAATCCATGGCTTAGTTGCAAACATTTCAACATGATTAAATGAAGAAATACTTTGACATGTCCTAAACTATAAGAGCAAATGATCTAAAGTCAAATAACTAAGATTTAATAAAGATTTCTTACTATTTAACATGTTTCTCTCTCTATAGTAAAATCTTTTTTTTTTTTGACACGATGACCACTCTTAAATTAAACGATTGCTTAAAAAATGTTGCTTATAAGTATTAAATGCTTGTAAACAACTTTTTAACTTATAAGTTTATTTTATTTTTTTTTTTAAAAAATAAATTATTATCTGTTTAGATAAATGTTATTTAAAAGTAGTTAAATATTTGGTAAAGTGATGTTTATAAACTATATAAAATAGAAAAAAAAAACTATAATAGATATAAAAAGTGATATAATTGTAATTTTTATTAAATATCAAATGGTGAAAATATATTTTTATCGATTAAAATAACTTATTTTAATTATATTTAAAAGTATAAAAAAAATTGATAGAAAGAATTTATTATTTTTTTAATTTATAAATATTTTTTAAACTTATAAATACTTTTTATATATCTCCATAAATTTATCTTAGAAATTGTTATATTTTCTCTTCCCCGCAGCCACACCTTATCCGGCATTCTATCCTAAATGGCATATGCTATTCCAATGGATACACTTTCATTCCCTCCTCCTCTAACTTCAAACCAAACCCAAAACACCTGAAATTTTGCAATCTATAATTCAATTAGGACGCAACACAAATGGCGTGTGCTACTTCAACAACACCCACTCTCTCCTTCCACCTCTCAACCTCCCCAAAACCGAAACCCCGCTTCACAATCCAACCAATTTGTCCCAAAACACCAAAAGGTTCACCTTTTTATAGATACCCAAAACCCCAATTCACTATAAAGTCAGTTGATGTGTCCAAAGAAGACAAACCCACTTCAGAACAACCAATCTCAGTTCCAGAGTCCTCTGTTTCACCTCCGGATGACCCTGAAAAGTTTGATAAGAGAAGGCTGGAGGAGAAATTTGCTGTCCTGAACACCGGAATTTACGAATGCCGGTCCTGCGGTTACAAGTACGATGAAGCAACCGGGGATCCGAAATATCCGATTCCTGCAGGCCTGCCGTTCGACAAAATGCCTGAGGACTGGCGGTGTCCGACTTGTGGAGCGGCGAAGAGCTTTTTCGAGAGCAAGAGTGTGGAGATTGCTGGGTTTGCGCAGAATCAGCAGTTTGGACTTGGTGCGAATGCACTTACCTCTGGCCAGAAGGCTGTGCTTATTTGGGGCAGCTTGTTGTTTTTCTTTGTTTTGTTCTTGTCTGGTTACTTTTTGCAATGATGATAACGTTATGATTGTTGATGATGCATTTAAGGTTCGTGGAATACAAGGATACACGTTTATGTTTATTGGGTGTGCGCCACATAATGTGCAGTTGTGAGAGTCCTATCCCAAAAGAAAAGAAAAGAGCATTTGAGAACCTATTTGTTTTTGGTCTGTTCATGTTTTCTGTAGTGTGGATCTTAAGAAGAAACTTAATCCAAGCATGAAATACACAAGCTTAACACTTTTCTTTTTGCTGTTGATGGAGAGGTTAGAGTTATACTGGGAATTGATGCAACCAAAATAGCAATACCGGGTTGTGTTTGGTATGAGGAAGGAAAAGGAAAGTGAGGTAAATGCAAACATATATAACGTAACACTGCATGCGTCAAATGCACAAGAAAGAGGATTAGACGATTACCCCTTTATGGGCATGCCATCCACCTCACATGAAATTAGGACAGATGCAAATGCATAACATTGCTGTTTCAAAATTTGCCAATTTATCCCATTTTTCTTGTACCAAAAATGCCCAGAAGGATTTATATATCAGCTCTCAACTCCTATATTTCCCTACTGTTGCCTAAGCCCAAATGAAACTTCGATGTGCCTTTTTATTTTTTCGCATTTCCTCCCCTTCTTTTTTGAGAAACCATATCGTGGCAATTATCAATGAATTCCATCCTTGAGTGTAACAGATCAATTAAATGCAAAACGTTAAGAAGCTTTAAGTTTTTGATCACGCAGAATGGACAAGAGGCTTTCCCTCTTAAAAGAAATGAACCAGTTCTTGAAGAACTTTGAAAACTTATATGCGATTTCTACTTGTTTAGTGAAGGCTGACAGATATGTATATTCAAATTGATCTCAAATGAAGTTTACCCATTTGAGCAAGCACATAAATGACAATTGCAAGATCTAAAAATCCTCTTATGGTATACTGCCAAAGAATCCACTCACTGTTTTCCGGTCTTGCTTCTTAGGTTTGGGTCTTGACTTCTAAGAACAAAACTCGAGTAAAAATTTAGTTGCAAGTGATACTCTTGCTCATTAAGACCTACAATAAGCGAGTTACCTCGGTAAGGCTTTGGAATGGAAGATGGAACACACTTGTCCAGAATAAACTTGTCCTACATCAATAAACAGCTTGAAACAATTTAGATAAAGAGTATTCGCAATCACTCATTCATTTGGTCTCAAATAAATTGCCATACAAACAATCTGGCAAGTGAACAAATATCCTATTCTGGTAAACCTAATGTGTATAAAAGAGGATAGGGGTTCAACAGTCTGGTTGTACACCTGAATATGACTACAGCATTCATCATTTCTCAAAGAAACAAATTAAAATGCATTTGCAGCAAAATCCTAGATAGTGTTCCTAAATCAAGCATTAGTACAGCATTGCTGCGCTGTTGCAATATAGCAGATTGGTTGACCGCAAATTTCAGCAATCTGCCAGGCGGGGGAAGTTGGTTCAAATCCCCCCCCCTCGGCCCACCCGCGGGCGGAAGAAACCTCCAAATATGGCTGCAGAACCCGAAAAAGGCAAATGCCCAACCTTGTCTGGATGGTTCCAAATTTTGGCCAACACACTCCGAGAAATATCAGGGCGTTTGGTTTTCTGAGGATCTTTTGTGTGTATTCTATGGAGTGAGCAGAAGCTCATTAATCTCCAGGCAGCTTCACGATAAGATGCAAAGATTCCAGCATGTTACAATAATCACTGCTGCTGATATCCAGGATCAAAAATCTCCTGCTGTACCTTCACTTTAGGTAGATAAACCTTCTTCACCTGCTTCTTGTAACCTGCAGCTGCTACAGCCTCATGTTGCCTGTAATAAGCCTGAGCATTTCCACCTGATGGTCTTTTGATCCAGTTGGTGGGGGGTGGAGGTGGTTGTATATTTCGCAGAAGTTGGGGAAGCCGGTTTTGTGAGCTTCCTTTATTTGGAGTCCTTGATGGCAATTTTCCATGTTGTCTGGTCCTAGAACTTTCTTCAATTGTCAAAGAAGAAAACCCATTGCCCAAACTCTGGTACAGTTCTTGGTACAGTAACTCTTCACTTGTCCTTAAACTCTGTTGGTTCCCTTGGGGATAGGCATGACTTTTAGGACTGCTCATTACGCCATGGTAGTAATTGTTGTGTCCATAAAAGAAATTTTGGTCTCCCCTAGAGCCTCTTCCATAACCAGAATGCCCAGCTGGCCTCGGCCCATTGGCTAAGCCATTGCTCGGAGGGTAATGATGTGCTGCTTGATCCTGCCATCCAGATGATGGTCTATATCCATGAGTGTAATTCCAGTCCTCCCTAAAGCCCCCCTCGTAACCAGAAGGCCCAGCTGGCCTTGGCCTGTCGCTCATGCTGTTTAGTGGAGAACGATAACCTGCTTGCTTTGGCCATGTAGATGATGCATTATTGTGCTTGATATTGAGGGTTTTCCTTAGTAGACGATGAGCTGCTTCTCTAAGCATGGGACCGGAGATTGCTCCTGGGACTTGAGGCCTGCAAATCGCATAAAAGACAATATTCCCACTGGCCTTGATTAGTTAGTGCCAAATATTTCTCACTATTCATGGACAAAAGAGACAGACCATTATGTATACAAAGCAAGAGAATTTGGTTTCGTCATGGATTCCATGCAGTCCCCTAAACAATGCACTCTTGCATTGTAATAACCATACAAATTTTTAGGTAACTATTAGGTAATTGCAATACCATGCACAAAATGACATCTTGAATTTACCCAAACAAATGCAAATGCAGGAAGAACCCCAGTCAAATTCTCATAGTATTTAAGGTAAGACAGGAGATCGTTTCTAGTTTGCTAAAGCACACACGCACAGGATGCAGCAGTAGTGTCACCTGTCTCTTCCTTGGTTACGACGGCCATTATCTTCATGCCATAGCACAGGAGGAGGCTTTATATCAGTAGGCTTTATTAGCTACAAAAATGAAAAAACTGAGCATCAAAAACATATAACTGGAAAAGGTGAGAGACATTAGACAAGCAGCTATTATTCAAATAGCGGACACAGAAATAAGAAAATAAAGAAAAAGGTGGATACCACAGGCATCCTTTCACGGTTGAGGCATAAGTTTACAGGTCTTGCATGTGCGTGCATCAAATTTTAGTGCTTAAAGAAGCTCTATTTTATCCATCATTTTTGCAAGTTAAAAATACTTCCAACAGTGTCATTTTAGATAAGACAATACCCTTTCAAAACAGAAGCCATTTCTTTTTACATGTGAAAAGCTAAATAAGAAAATTTAAAGAGAACCCAAGTAGATAATATCTGCAACCCACCTTTGCGGGCATAATCACACCCGGGGGAGGCTCTGGCATGTGTTTGTGCAGTGGAGGATTTAGATAACTTATATTTCTGCAAGGAGTAAAAAAAATGAATAGCCAGAGCAAAGCATGTTTAACCAACACCATCACCAATGCAACAAAAAACCTACAAGACTTGGTTATTGTAGATGACTTGCAATCCATTGACTGGAGAAGCAATTTCTTTTCTGAATCCATTCCTCTCACTCAACAAAATGTATCCATTCATTCCACCGCTGAAATAGTAAATAGAAATTGAGAAACAACTTTAGCAATGGGCTGGTAAGTAAATTTACAAATGATTTTTTTTTTTTTTTTTTTAATTTTTTTTTAATTTTTTTTTAATTTTTTTTTTTTATATCAGCGAAATCACAAATGAATCTGGGAAGACAAAAACAACAGACCTTGCATATGTGTCAATTAGCATTGAAATTCTTTGATGTGGAGGCGCAGAACCATATGACTGGATATACCAGCTGATTTGACCAACAAAGACATGACTTGAATGCACAAAGAGCAAATCATGCATGATGCTATTCCGAGCCTGCTCTTCGTCCTGCACATAGGCAGCATGAAAGTTAAAACTGGGCATTAAAAAACTCAAGAAAATACCAGTAACCAAATTTTATCAATGAAGTAGCTGCTGTCAAGAGAAATAATTGATGTCAGAACTAAATATCTCCAACTCAACTAGCTCAGGACCTTGGGCTTAGTTGAGTTGTACACGTCAAAGACAAGTCTTGGACTTAGCTAAGGGATGAAAAATTAGTGGGCATAAAGGAGGTGATGCATAAAAAGGCTACAATAGAGTCATCTGGACACCACGTTAGCAAGTGTCTCATATAGCAACACAAGAAAAAGGAATTGAGGTTTTCTAACCGTCAAAGTGCTTTCAAGCTTTTTTGTTTCAGCCAGCAATTTGTTCTCCTCTATGAATGGCAACTTGACAACAGCCTGAATTAAACAAAGGAGAAAGAAATAAACATTTCCAATAAGGATATAAGACGAAAAACCTCCGAAAGAGAAATTTTATTAACAGAGATGAGAGTACACCTGCCATGCAAAGCGTTTGCCATTCATGTCAATTTCGAAATCTATCCACATAATGAAATCGAAGTACCCTTGTAAACACAAACAGAGCATGGCAGAGGTAAAATGAAGCTCAAAAAACAACAAGTTTACCAGTCGGGTAAAAGTCAATGATGGGGGAAGCTGGATCAGTCATCAAACTTCTGTATTTTTCGGGAAGAGCGCTTGAACTGGACCATCAAAGAGATATGCTTAGTAACTTGAACAAAGTAAACCACGGAAAAGTTGATGAACAACATCATTCAGGAAAGAATCCATCATATAAGCTACCTTGCACATGGAAGTGTTCCCATAAGCTGATCAAAGGGTTTAAATGGCTTGCCCAAGAAAAATGTAATTTCTAGATCTGCTAGTTCTTTCAAATCAGAAGCAAATGGAGCATAATGATATGGGTAGAACCTGCAACCAGAAGATGTTAGCTCTAATGGCTTCCAGGTTGTAGGTGACCAATAAGCAGCCTATGTACAAAACTGGAGCTTAAACTGAATTTTCTACAGATCGAAGATCATAGCGGTGACAACAACATACACAGAAAAAATTAGAAAGTTCGCCTAATATTTATTTCCAAACTACCTCAAATTGCCTCTATGAGCTTTAAGAAAAAAGTTTGAGTAGAACCCTCCATCTCCGATCCATTACAAAACTAAAAAGTTTTAGAGTCCATTGCATGGTATGAATTTCTAGAGAATGCAACCCATGCGAAAACCAAAATTACATATCAGTCTTTACACATCATTTCAGTGGATTAAGTTTCAAATGCTATTTTAACATTTTGTCGATGTCTTGTAACCCACAAGATCCAAAACTTTATTTTGTAAATTCTAGAACTTAATGATTGAATTCTGATGTAACACTTTAATGGGTGTAATTACGAATTAATCTATGTTGGCAATGCTGCCCAAGTACCCAAAAACATGGGAAAAAAATACATGTATGGAAAGGCTTATGAGCAATATGCCTCAAGACTATAAGGAATAACCATACAAAATACCTAGAAAACAATAAACACTTGATCTGCTACCATTCCACCATCCGTTGAAAAAATTATAATACTAAAAGAAGGCGGCACTTCACTCTTTTGAAAGGAATTTTGCATAGATGCAACATGCAAGTTTATTATGGAGGCTCCATACAAAAAGAAATGAAGAATCTCTCTCTCTCTCTCATATATATATATATATATATATATTTAACAAATTAATCTTTTGACAACCCTAAATATAAAAAATCCACCTTTTAATCTTCATAAGCCTTGGTATTCCCTCCTTGCCATCTTAAGTTAATAAACACGTCATTCCACCATTAAGCCCCCAAATGGTAGATTGAACAACTAGATCATGGGTTAGCAATATTTATTCCTTGGTGTGTGTTTGGATAAATGTCACTTAAAATGGGATGGAGGAATATTTATAAATGAAAGGTGTAGGCAGACACATTAAGGGAGATTAAACACGAATAGAGGCAACAAAGTTAAAAATAGGAGGCAATTCGTTCTATGTTATATGGTTCTGCATTTTTTAAGTGCTTGAAAGGAAAAGAATTTCACACAAATAGATCAGTGACGAACTAACCATTGCCATGAGCAAACGCCCTGGTAATAATAATGCATGACCCAACATAAACCTTCCACATATTTCAAGACCTGCATGACCAAATAATTGATGTCAGACATTAGTACTCAGTTATCAAGAGAAATGTGAAAGTTTTCCCCCCCTTCTGAATGGGTCATATAAACAGAAAAAGGGTAATAATGATGGCACAAAAATGCAATTTTCCAATGAAGTTGTATCTTGATTTGTATCACATAAATAATATATGGGTGTGTGAGATATGGTTCATGTTTTTATGTCTGTGTTGGCATGCATGCACCCATGTGTGTGAGACATGAGAGATATAACAGCATAAAGACACTGATGACAAAAACAATGATTAAAATGACCAGAAACTCCCAGAAAACCAAGACAAAGGAGAATCATAAACAGCAATATACAATACATCAAGAAAGTGAACTCTCTGAACAAAAATTTTACCAGAGAAGCATTGAAGAATCTGACTATTCAAGAAATTAACAACTGAGTAAAAAAAAAAAATTAACACAACTCTATCCTCCTTCCATGCAGAAACATGAAATACACATTTTTACAGTTGAAACATATAGCACTTCAAAAACAATATTCCTTACTAGAAACTTCACACATTTAAAACTGAGAAAAACATGATACAATTTGTTGCTGGCAAGTACAGAAAACCTCACAATTTATTTCCTTCCAACTCAGATACCAAAATCCTCACCTTTACATTTAGAGTTTTTTATTGCAATCTGATTTGATTGCAAATAAATGCACACAACAACTAAATATGCCACAAAGTTACTTTCACCATTAAAAAAGAAGTGTAACCTTAGATTGGTAGTTGCTACAAACACACTTTTATTAGGTAACAAGGTGCTAGTGCTGCACCAAAAAATTACAGAGCACCTCCCTTGTATAAGACTAACAAACTAGCATTCCACCTCTTTACTAAAAATGAATCCTCACCCCAACCCCCCCCCCCCAAAAAAAAAAAAAACACCTCACAACTTGGACAACATGCACTTAGAGAAGAGAACCACAAAGAAGAAGAGATACATTGTCATCCAAATCAGACTGAAACAATGAAACAGGGACTTTGGGTAACTTTCAAAAACAATCAAACATAGCATTATGGAACTTTATGCAAAATGATTCATGAATATGGAACTTACAACATCTTTTCTACACTGGTCAATCCACTTCGAGTCCGACACATTGAACTTTTCAGCATAATACCTCTCCTTGTAACCAGGTTCACCCAATTTTACCTGAGAATTAAGAGAACAGAAATTTTTCTCAGCACAAAATTCAAAACCTCTTGCCAAGAATGCATGCGGACAAAGAACAGTATAAATGCATGACCATTACGTAAATAACACTTAGGACCCTACACTCATACAATATAAGAGCATAACACAGGGACTTTGGGGAGCCTACGAACTTTCAAAATCAGAAGTCTATCTAAGAAGGAGACCGAACCAAGAATCCACAAGGTCAATAAATACAATTACATTACAATGTCAAAAAAAATTTCTTTAAGTCAAAGAATATACATAAGAAAAAATTGTAAGAAATAGCATCCATGTACAACCAAGAACATTTCAACCATGAATTTAAGAAGTCACAAATGTGGTCAAAATAATTTACATTGTGGCAAAAGCCAGTAATTCTAATTGCGAACAAATCTAATAATTAAAGAAGAAAAAGAATAGAATAAAATAAGGTCACAACAAAGGCCAGAACAGCCATTGTCCCCTTATAACAAAATCATTCAAAACATAGGAACAAATGGCCAGAGACCATCAATCAGATGTTCTATTTTCTTAGCCTTGTTTCCAGTGTAAAGTAGTTACTCTTCCTATTTGAATCTGTTCTGTCTCTGATGCTCCAAACCTATTTTGAGAAACCAAAAACCAATATTCTCGTACTGCAATCAATGTCTCCCCAAACCCATGATTCCTTAGAAGCACAGCAGTAATACCGAAAGAAAAAAATAATAATAATGTCAGAACAAACCAAATCTAGCAACCTCCAATGCCACACCCAGTGCATGCTTAACCTCTTATTCCACAAAATTCAGCACAATGCTTGTCTCAAGTTCAGGAAGCCACTTTTGAAATGCAACATACTATCTGAACTGCTCTCAGTGGAAGATTAATTTGCTTAGTCCCCCAACAAGTTAAAATGCGAAGTCAAGCTAAAGCATTATGATCAGACTGACAACTTAGAAAGAGGAAATTTTCTTTTATTGATTTTGAAGCATGGCAACAGAGCCTGTATTGTAAGTAAATAAAACTAAAGGTCCTCTAGCTCAAGCCGAAGAAGAACATGACATTCAAACATTTCCTTCCATACTACAGTTCTTCCCAATTTTTGTTTAAGCTCTACTCAAGTAAATATCTTAAATGGGCTTGAACAGGCATATCCAACGAAGAGGAGTGGGATAAATAAGGATCTGCATGCCTCATCCCTCCTTCAGAATTATAAATATATCTGTTGCCACTATGCTGTATAGATTTCAATTCTTACCTACAAATTTCCAGTCACCTACTTATAAAAGAGATTGAAAAAAAGGGTTTTCAATTGCTACTCCTATGGTTCCTTTCAGAATACTCCATAGAACACAACCTGCAGAATAATTAAATATGAAAATGAGCAGCAGCATTCCAAGTAAACTAAAAGAAATTGGATCTATAATAGGAGCCGTCCCCAACCATATACACAAAAAGAAAAATACTTTTCACAGCAAAGATAAGAAAAAGTATATATAGAAAATAAAGGCATCAACAGAAAGCTTTAAGGACAAATTAACATTAGAAACAGAATCTAAAATGGGGCAATCCTGCATGAGTAGATGGACCTTTATGAGTTGCAGCATAGGGCGATGTTAAAATGATGATATGTATGTGTGCACACACGTGTATGTTTGCTTTGAAATTAAGTTTTTACTCTTTTTTAAAAATGAAAAGCTGTCATGTAATTGCATTCAGCCTATCAATACTATAGACTGAAAGACAGAAAAAATAAAAATCAAAAAATAAATCAAAAACTATGTTTTTCAAAAGAAAAACAAGAATGACAACTAATCAACCAAATCAATTCATTGATATTTTATTAAATGAGATAACTTTCTTCCAGCCCTGCAATTCCTAAGGATATTCCTTTATATGCCCTAGTTGCTATCAACCAAAAAGAATCTAAGAAAAGAATCTTGTCTCCCAGATAGGGGTGGATAGATGCTACTCTTACCCAAATGCACCAAACCCCCTATTTAACACAATTACAATGTATCTTGCATCTATAGAAGAGCAAAAACAATTAAAAACGACAGCAGTAAAATCATCCAAATTATAGGAGAAAATCCAATTTATTCTATAAATAATGGTGGATGAACAAAGAATTAAAAGCTTATCAGACCTTGTCAACAGTTGCAGGCTGTTCTTCAGAAGACTCCATTCTTTTCATCTTCATCTCTTCACTATTCTCAATGGCCTGAATGACCACCCAAATATAATGCCATTCACAAAAAGAGAGAGAAGAAGCCAATTAATCTCATATGAGAGAAAAAATAACAAAGAAAGAGGGAGAAGAAACGCTTCTAAAATTTGAGTAACAATAGAAAGTAAATAATGTTTATTGAAAATTATATAGATCATGTATCTGTAACATCAAGCATACATCATACATGGATATTCAAACCAAATTTTATAATAAAGGCCCAGGTAAAATTGTATGATCTAGAATAATTATTCACCGGTTGCAGAGTTCAAATATAAAGTACATAAGGAAGGAGATGAATACCTGCTGTACACGAGCCCGTTTCTGAAAGATTTGATCTTCATAAACTGCAACCGATTGAATAAAGTGTTCAACTTTCTCCAGCAATACCTGAAAATGTAAAAACAATCACATAATGATCCATCCGACAGCAAGATGCTTTAGCACTGAATAATGTTCATGAAAGATGAACAGAAGCTTCAAGAATCATGGGAAGCAAGAAATAACCTTAATAATGAACCTCTAGGCCAACATCCAAGGATTTTTTTTTCCCACTTTTCTTTTGATGGAAAAATATAGTACTAATAAGTAGTGTTTTGAAACCCGGACCGGACCAGCAGGTCTGACCGGTTCGACTGGGAACCGGACTGGAAGCCAGTTCGGGTTTCTTAGCAAAATCAGATTCTGAAAAAACCGGTCAAGACCTGGGTTGGACCGGGAACCAGCTTGAACTGGTCAACCCCGGTTTTTCTCCTTTTCTGTCATTTGATGTAAAAAATGCTAGGGTGTGGAATCGAACCCAGCAATTGTAGTACAAAGTTGAGTTGTCACAACCACTAGAGCACAATGCCACATGTGCTTGCTCTTTTTTCTTTTTTCTTCTATCTCACTCTCGCCTCTTAAGTGTTTTTTTTTCCCCCTCACCATAGGGTCAAGTTTATATTACTTTTCTTTCCTCGTTGAACTTTTCTTATTGTTTAAATTAGATTTTGATATGCTCAACCCTATTATTTAAATTAAATTTTGATATATTTGAATGATATTTCATATTGAATGATATATAATAATTAGATAAATGAATTGTCTTATTAAATATTATATACTTTGAACATGACTTGATAAATAATTGGGATTAAATATACATATTTTTTAGATTATTAATATATTATAATTAAAATTTATTTATGATGCCATGATGACGTCATCCGATCTTTTCATCCGGTCCGACCGGTTTGACCCAGTGACCCATTGACCCTTTGGCGTGACCGGTTCGTGCTCCGGTACGGGTTTCAAAACATTGCTAATAAGCGAGATAAGAACAGGATAAGAATCCTGCTAAAGGGAATATATGTACTAAAAGAGATAAGCAGCTAAAATTACACAAGAATTGTTCTCACATACTCAATTCCTTAAGAGGGCTTAGGGCACAAGTCCTGAAGGGAGCTATAGGAACATTCTATAAAATAACAAACAACAAGAATTTCCCCTTTTCCTTCTCTAATGTTTCATATAGATATAAGAACAGCATGTAATTATATTTCCCCCCATCTTATGCAAAATTAATTGACGCACCGGCAACAATTGCTCACAGGCAGTGGTGACAAATTTAGTTTATTTGATATGCCCCCTTAAAGGTAAATGAAGGCTCTTGCGATAGAGCACGTTGGCAGCAACCTCTTAAGGTTTACAAGACACATGCAGGGTCAAAAGCACAAGTTTTGGTTTGGGATATGACTGATAATAAGGGGCTTAGTCGGGATTTATCTTAAATATTTAAGATTATATCTTTTAGTTTTGAATTCAATTTTAAGGTTTTTTTTTTTAAGATAAGATTTATCTTGATTAGGTACTTATTTTTAAACGAAATCCTTGTTTTATATGGATTGGTTTTTTTAGTTGGATAGTTTTTCATTCCACATAGGAAAAGAGTCATTTTTAGTTGGTTAGGGTCTTCTTAAGTTTTATTTCTCTATAAATAGACATTTATGTAGCCTTTCAAAGGTAAACTTTTTTTTGAGATTACAACTTAGTTAAATAAGCATTCTTTCAAAGATGCAATCCCCCCTTAGGTGTAAAGCCTAAGAACCACTATTACTACACCCACTACCTTGTCCTGTGTCAGTATCAGAGCTGAAGTTCTTATTAATTTTAAGATTGTCTTCCCATGCGTAACTATGGTGACTAATGTGGACCTGAATTCAAGAATTGAACACCTAGAGGGCAATACACAAGAAGTGACGGAGCAGTTAAAGAATTTAACTACAGTAATTGAAACGTTGTTGAAAGGGCCAGCACACTCCACTGATGAAGGAATGTCTAAAGATCCAACTACAACAATCCAAAACCTTCATAGTACAACCACATCCCCGAGAAAGAGTTGAACGAGACATGGCTGGAGACATCACAAAGAAAATCAAGATTGAAGTCCCAAATTTTGAAAGCAAAATCGATGCTATCATCTTTTGTGATTGATATAGTTCTCTTGAAGAATATTTTGACTGGTATGATATGGAGGATTCTCGACAAATTCAATTTGCTAAGATGAAGATGATTGGTTTGGCAAAATTATGGTGCAGTACGATGGAGAGCAACCTACCATGACCTGGCTGGCAACCCATTAAAACTTGGCAAGAGATGAAAGCTAAACTACAAGAGAAATATTTGCCCTATAACTATTTTGATTGGATGCGTGAAAAGGTTAGGCAGCATGAGGGTGACTAGATATATACAGCAATTTGAGGAACTCAAGATGCGCGACCAAATTGAGGAAAGTGTAGAGCAAGCAACGGCTCGATTTAAAGCAGGATTAAGAGCAGATATTAAGCGAGAACTCACTAAACAAACCTCATCTGACAGGAGTAGTTTGTATTCTTTCAAGAAAGTAAATAATAAGGTTATAATTGATGATAGTGGTGATGAGATGGATGCCAAAGCCGATGTTGGTGAGAGGGAGGAAGGAGAATTGGAGGAGGGTGAGACTGATCTTGATTCTGACCCTTCTCAAATGATTCATTTAATGAATAATGTGGAAGCTAAGGAATTAAAGAATGAGTTGGATGAAAAAATAAGTTCCATTCGTGAAGCTTCAGAGAGTGTTACTGTCAGCAATGCAGAGAGATCCTATGTTGGCGTGCATTCCGGATTGCAGAATTTGTTGGAGATCTTGCAGCAGTTGGGTGTGGAAAAGGGTACTCCCAAGAGGGATGCCCTTGTTCAACTGGCATTCACTGCCATTCAGTCTGTTAATTCTGTTTTCTGCTCAATGAACCAAAATCAAAAGCTACAAGATAAGGGTGTCTTCTCAAGGTTGATTTCTTTCGTAACTCATCACCCCTGAGCAGATGAAAGAGATTAAGTCAATGATGCCATCTTTAGATTCTAATGCTGATTTCTTGGGTAGTACCAAGTCAAGTGATAAAAACAAAGAGGCAGAAGATGTTAAGGGGTATAAGAACAGTACATTTAGTCAACCAAAACATGCTGGGTCTGATACAAATCCTCCTGCAAACTCTCTTTCTTCTGAGCCTTTGGATAAAAATAAACAAGAAACAAGTTTGGAAGATTTAAAACCGGGTCCTTTAAATTTGAAGGCTAGAGGGATGTTTGATCCCCTGTTAGACCTTCACAAGGATCACGATGCTGACAGCCTTCCGTCACCCATGCATGAAGCTCCACTGAATTTGTTTGTCAGTAAAGCATCTGGTGCTGATGAACCTGTGATTAAATCAAATTTACCTACACCTAGGGTTGCACGTGAAGTAGAAAATTTTTCTGTCCATCCTTATATGACAGATGCATTTAAAGCTGTTTCAACTTATCCACAGAAATTTGCCCGCATCACATTCTTTTCTAATAACCTTCCTAGCCCAACCCTTTCCGAAGAAGCTAATGATGGGGATGATAACCTTCCTAGCATAAGAATTGGAAATCCACCCATTGTGACACTTCTTATGGTTGAGTTTACCTAAAACAGCTTGGTTAATAGGAGTACAGGTCGCAGTCCTTTTGAGGTCGTTATAGGAATGATACCTAAGAAGCCAACTGATTTGATTCCTTACCAATTGAAGCTCATCCTAGTGTAGAAGCTGAAGCCTTTGCCAAGCACATATGAGAGTTACGTGATGAAGTTAGAAGGAAAATTCTACACACAATGAAAGCTACAAGTCACATGCTGATTTGAAGAGGAAGTTTGCTGAGTTCAAGGAAGGAGGCATGGTCAAAACAAACTAAGACCTGAGAGGTTTCCTAAGGGGCAATATAAGAAGCTTCACTCAAAGAGTGTAGGTCCTTATAAAATCCTTAAGAGGATCACTTCAAATGCTTATGTCCTTGACTTGCCAATTGATATAGGCATAAGCAGTGTCCTAAATATTGAAGATTTGACCTTATACCATGGTAATGATATACTTACAAATGACATTGCTATTTCTAAGCTTCCATTGGGGCCACAATTGAATGAAAAAGTTGAAATTGTAAACGTCCAAGACGATCACATTGTAGATGGCATTCATCAAAAGTTTCTTGTTAGGTGGAAGGGAAGTCCACTTTTAGATTGCACTGGGTTACAAAAAAGGAGTTGTAGCAACTTAATCCGGCTCTTTATGATAGTTTTCATGCTTTTAACTCGCCAGAATCGAGTTCTTTCAAGCCGAGGAGAGATGATAGAGCACGTTGGCAACAACCTCTTTATGTTTACAAGAGACGTACAGGGTCAAAAACACAAGCTTTGGTTTGGGATATGACTAATAATAAGAGTATTAGGTGGGATTTATCTTAAATATTTTATCTTTTATCTTTTACTTTTGAATTCAATTTTAGGATTTTTTTTTTTTTTTTGGGTATATAAGATTTATCTTGATCAGATTCTTATCTTTAGATGGAGTCCTTGTTCTATATGAATTGCTTTTCTTAGTTGGATAGTTTTTCATTCCACATAAGAGGAGTTATATTTTTTGTTGGTTAGGGTTTTCTTAAGTTTTATTTCTCTATAAATAAACTTATGTAGCCTTTCAAAGGCAAACTTTTTGAGATTACAACTGAGTTAATAAGCAGTCTTTCACATTGTGAGATGCAATCCTCCCTTAGGTGTGAAGTCTAAGAACTTTAGGTTGCGATATAGGCCAATTTCCCTAACTTTCCTTTCACTTTCACCACTATTACTATGCCCACTAACTTGTCCCACATCATCTAGCACCATGAGTAGCATTACATTGCTGCTCAGTAAAAAAAGTTTTTAGTCATCACCAGTATTATAATGTTAGCTGGAGCTAGTTAATAGTTGAGAACAGTGCAACTCGACCATGAGGAAAATCAATAATTTCTAATGCAAGCAGAAATCTCGGCGAATTTCCTGAAGTTCTAGACAACAAACCATGAATTGGAACATATTTATAGTAATCCAAAACACCTGTCTTTAATCAAAACATAAGCATAAAAATAAGCTTATGTCCTTGATGTGTAGATCAAAAGGGATCCCACAAAATTTCTTCAAATGTGCAAGGGCAAGAAATTACCTCACCAGCATCGGTAAGATAACCACCCATGGCAGAAAATTCCTTTCTGTATACATGCATCAGTAAATTAATTGCACCCTGGAGTAGGAAAAGAAAAGAGGGAAAAAAAAAATGGACCATCAGATTAAGAGCAACATTCCATCAGCCGGAATTTAGTGAAAGTACCAAATCAGTATAAAACATATCTTCTGAGATCCAATTATCCCCCCTTTCTCCCAACCCCAAAAAAAAAAAGAGAGTCAATTTAAAGGAAATAAAAGATGCAGATATTGGCTTGTATGGTACCTCCCGAATTTCCAGTGTTGGCATATGCGGAAGAAAATCATTGCCCACAAAGAAACATAGAAACACAAAATCATCTATGATCCTCTCAAAATTGATGTCAAACGGAGGGTTGGGAATCTCCAATTCATATTGCAAATATTCACGCAGCACCCAGATGTTAAGAAACTGCCCAACAGACACAGTTAATAAGAATAAGTAATTGGAGTGTGAGAGTGCATGTGTGTGCCTGCAAGCATATGTGAGAGAGAAGTTTAGAAACCATCTCTCCAATCCAACCTGATATTTCTTCTTGTGGATTGGGGTGTCATTTATAACCTTCCCATTCACATCTTTAATTTGGTCATCTAGCCCCCCACAGCAATCAGCAGCTAGATGACCAACCTGACCACAGAGAAAACATTTTTCCTGGTAACCTGGCAGAGTGACCACCTGTATTGTAAGAACAGGTAAGTAATGCCACTGCCAATCACATTGACGACCAACAAATCAATGAGACTAGAAATTGGTAATAAAAGATATCTGCCAACCTCTCTTAATATTGAGAAGTGAACCTCATGTGTGGCTAGAGACAACATGATCAGATCTGCATCCTGCATACAATAGAATGTAAAGAAGGAAAATTAACCAGGGATTCCTTCAGAGGAAAAACATGAGGAACAAGACTAACAAAAGACTAACAAAGAAGCAGCAGGATAAAACATAAACATGAAAGTTCATAAATTTAACACTTAATGTTGTTTACCAAGCCATATAAACAATGCCGAGTGTTTGGATTGAAACCAGAAAGATTTCGTTGCAACCGAATGTACGACATAATTTTGTGCTCTCCCTCGCCAGGAACATTTGCATCAGAGAGAATAACCTTCAAAGTAATCAACCAATGCAGCTCCATAAATAAATAAGTGAAAAGTATCCTGTGAGCCAGAGAGGTGAACCAGAAAAAACAAAAATCCAGACAGGATCACTCCACGGGCAAGGAATCTTCCAATCTTTATAAGCAATAGTAAATTAGTCTGAAATGGGAAGAAACCAACCTTCATATTCCACCAGCCGGGGTTGCGGTTCAACCTAGTCTGTATATAGTACTGAAGTGCTACAGAAAGAGTGGCCATAAATTGAGTACCAGGAGTGATGACATTTGAGTCAGATGTTTCAGGATTTTCCATGGAAGAGAGGATTTTCCCTTCAGCCTCAAACTCATTCTTGAGTCTTTCCTCTTCAGCTTTCTAACATTTACAAAACAGGACCAAATTCACAAACTCTACATATCACCACAACAAAAATGAAATAGAACAAAGTAAAAGAACTTACTGCCTCAGCCGCGTCTTTTGCTGCTCTGAAACGCCGGGTACGTTGTTGATTCATTTTAGCTCTTGGAGCAACACCATCTACAAAAATGCACCACTAGTTTAGTTTGGTGCAAGTCAAAAGTAAAACAACAAGATTAAGCTGGTGCTCACCAATGGCCATATAAAGAAGCTTTCTAGGGCGAACCAATGAGAAGAGATGGTCAATGTAATCAAATATTGATTTAAACACATCATCATATGTAGCAGGTGCAGGCTGCACAAACAGAGAATGAAACATATTTGAAGTTCAATTCTATGCTGGAAAATAAAACTCCAGAAAAGAAACATGCTCCTTAAATCAAGCATGTCAAAAAGCCAAAACATTCAAATGCATATCTTCTGGTTGCCAAGGATGTACATGTGCATATGACAGGTTGCATTATAATAGTGCACACTGTTTTTGTCAATGCCCAAGATTCACTGTACAAATATAGAGCCAAATGACACACTTCTCTAAACCCTCCTCTCTTCGTTTTCACCCTTCTCTTGTGAGCATACTCCTTTTAAAAGTTGCATTCTGCATTTGCAGCTCCTTAACTTTCCCAAATCTAAATGACAGGAGCCACACGAAGCTACAAACACATTAATCACATTATTCTTTACGAGGAAGACGGGAATGTGGATAAATACAAATGATTGGCTGAGGCTTTTATGAACTTAAGGACTAAAATTGAATCAAGGAATAAGCCTACAACTACATCCTCTACAGAAGTAGTAGTGGTAATACTAGCAAAAAACCTAGTCAAACGATCAACAAAATATCTATTTTGATGGCGTACAGCACACATAAACATCAACTCCTACAGTTCACTGTTCCATCTGTAGTAAGCACATCATCTTTAGCAGGAAGACTTTCTTTTTCTATTGCTAATTTTCACAATTCAAAATGTGGCTACGAATAAGACTACTCATGACTAAGATACTCTATCAAACATCTAAACCTATCAAAACATCCCAGAACTATATTGCTGATGAAATTAGTGCAGTCTCCCTTAAGAATCCAACATCCATAAGAATCCAACAGGCTCTTATGTAGCATCCCAGGTCATTATATTGTGCTGGAGAAATTTTTGTAGATGTGATGCATCAGATGAATTTACAGAGAAGAAGCAATATACAGCTAAATGGGTGTCCTTTATGCAGTGAAGCTGAAGATTCCAGGATCATCTCTTCCTAAAATGCAAAGTAGTGCACTCAGATTGGTTGAAAAGCTTTTGATGTGCAGGTGTCCAGGATGTGATGACTGAAAACATTGCAGAAGTTTTCAATCAGAGGGAAGAGATCCTAAAGTTTGGCAATCTAGGATTTAGGAAACTGATATGCACAATGCATATCATTGAAAAGAATTACTCTAGAAAGCACATATTATTGAAAAGAGATCTTCCTAGGGGATATTTAGAAACTAGTAAGAAGGAAATATTTTAGAAAAATAGTAGTTTCCTTATTTTAGTTGATAACCATCTTTAAAAAATAGTAGTTACCTTAATTTTGGAATTTTTCATATTAGAAATGATTTTAAGAGTTTTTTTTTTTTTTTTGTAAGAAATCTATTATATTATAAACCCTAGTTTCTCCTGTTTAAAGAGAGTATGATCAATAAAGAAGTAAGTCTAATTTTCATAAAAAAAGTGTGATGGAAACCTTGTTAGTGAACAAGTTCCCAGCAGTCAACTCTAGGGTCTAAGAGAGGAGAAACTCTTACAAGCAAAGAGAGGAATTCCTTGCAGACATATCAATTTGGTATCAGAGCTAGTCATCATGAAAAGCACTGCAAAATGGTTTAGTCAGGTAGAAAGGTTCACAAGGGAATTCGACCAACGAATGGAGAAGCCACAGGCTAGGGTGGAGAAACTTAGCAGTCCAACGAGAAATTGCTGCAACAACAGCAGACAACACTGATATCACTGATGGAAGGGCTTTTGCAAGAGCTGCAGGGGCACAACAAGGTCCAAGAGATGGGGAGCAGCAGCCACACCCTTGCAGACCAAGGGGAGGAAAGGAGTAGTCTCCTAGAAGGAGGGACCACCATCCCTCAGGGGCACAACAAAATCAATCAATATGGCATCGGATGGTGTGCCTCAAACCTTTTTGGCAGTTGGTCATCTTGCTCCTCCAAAGGATTACTGTGACCCTGAAACTGGACACCAATTCCATTCCATACCACGGGTGTCACACTACCTCAACCCTAACAGCTCGAAGACTAAGAAAGAAAACGAGGACATCTAATAGAAGAAAAAGTGGAATTAGGAAAGGTTGTATCTTAACCTCCAGGATGGATCAAAGAAGTCAAAGCAAGAAAGTATTATGGCACGGTTAAGAGAGATCCGTGCCATACAGATCCTATTGCTGCAGTCCCAATGGTTCCATCATCCTTATGTGGCAGGCCCGCTTATCTTCCACCAGGATAAGTTATTTATTTGCATCCAACTGTCATGCATCAACCAAGGAACCAAGGAATCCCCATTCTGTTCCATCACATGTTGGGCCTTATCATCCAATCCCTGCAGTTTCATCGCTTCAAAATTGGCAAAACCAACAAGATGCATCAGAGGGCTCAAACACCCAAATCAGAACCAATATCAATCTTCCAGATGCTCATCATTATGTCTATGAAATTTCAATGAATGGTCATGTTATCCGGCCGGAT
Organism: Dillenia turbinata; assembly: GCA_037126225.1. Taxonomy (NCBI): domain Eukaryota; kingdom Viridiplantae; phylum Streptophyta; class Magnoliopsida; order Dilleniales; family Dilleniaceae; genus Dillenia; species Dillenia turbinata. The sequence continues at coordinate 20,089,301 of JBAMMX010000025.1, forward strand.
TATTGGGATGTTCATCTCAACCAAGAGGAGTGGTTCCTGATTCTGCAATCCAGACATCCACAGAAGATGGACAGATTCGTGAGACTATTGAGAAAAGCTACACGGTTGCCTCACAAGTGCAGTCATATGAAAACCAAATGAACCCTCAGTGGCGGCCTATGAAATTGCAGAATTCTATAACATCAGTACAACTTAATAATGTGACAAATGTGCAACAAAATTCGCTCTCTTCATTGTCTGCATCTCCTGCACCGCAGCAGAATATGATGAACTCGCTGAAGCCTACATCAAATTTGGATTCAGAACAGGGAGGTTCCTTGAGTTCATCGCAGCAGGTAGCCATTGGATCTTTGCTGCAAAATCCTGTAGGTGCTCCTCAACAAGCAAGTGTAAACACCATGACATCCCAGAGTGTGGTAAATGTACTGCAGTCAAATATGAATCAGTTTCAGGCAATTTCCACTTTGCTTCAACAACAGCATCTGAAGCACCAGTTGGAGCAAAATTTGATTCAGAGACAATAACTTCAACAGTGCCATCAGAGGCACCAACAGATGATGCAACAGAAGCAGCAAATGACACAACAGCATCAGCAGCAGTTGCACCAGAAAAGTGAGCAACAACAGCTTTCACAGATCCAAGGACACCAAATGCCACAAATTCATCAGATGAATGGGGTGAATAATATGAAGATGAGGCAAATGGGTGTCAAACCAGGAGCTTTTCAACAACATCATTCAGCAGCCCAGAGAACTGCATATCACCATCAACAGTTGAAGCCAGTAGCTCCATTTCCTATTTCATCTCCACTTCTTCAGTCAGCATCACTCTTGTTGGCTGAGTTTACTGCTGGACATGGAAACCATGATAATGCATCAACCTTGGCCTCTGGCAAGTTATGTGTTTCAAAGCAGAAACTTTGTCACTCAGGATGGATCGAGGGGAAAGAAAGATCAGGCACTATACAAGCGCAATGCCTTTAAATGTTGCATCATCAGCTGGTATGGCTGGTCTTACAAATATTCCCAACATTGAAGCTGTAAAACGCACAAAGGAGCTAGCTGCCAAGATGGGATTTCACAAGATCCTGAATTTGTGCTTCTTATAAATATGTTTCCAGGACAATTAACAACTGACCTAGCAATACAACAAAAGCCATTCAAGGCCCCTCTTTGTCCAGGAGCGTGGAAATGTCATATTATAGATGTTTTTGTTTTCAACTGCCAAATGGGCTGAGGAAGGACAACCATTCTCAGAACAATGTCAACTTCACTCAAAGAGCAAGTGAAGGCACAGGCCAGGGATCTCAGCCAAAGGAAGCTGCATATAGAGGAACTTGAAGAAAAGGAGAGCATGGCAAGTGCAAGTGTTGATGGACTTATGCTGGTCATTGCTGCTGCCAAAGAAGAAATTACAAGATAGAAAGTGATTGCAGAACAACGGGCTGCAGCAGGTAGAGTTATTGAGCAAGAATTTATGGGACAGTGGGCAGCTCTCCACCAGGGACTTAAAGAGGCTAAGCAAGGTATGATAAAGTCCAAAGAAGAGGATCGAGGGTGGAGGCTTCTTGGGAGTTCATGAAGACTTGAGAAGACACATCCTAAATTCGAGCTTGAGGACAAGCTCTTTGTTCACGAGGGGAGTAATGATATGCACAATGCATATCATTAGAAAGAATTATTCCAGAAAGCGTATATCATTGAAAAGAGATTTTCTAAAGGGATATTTAGAAACTAGTAAAAAGAAAATATTTTAGAAAAATAGTAGTTTCTTTATTTTAGTAGATAGCTATCTTTTAAAAATAATAGTTACCTTAGTTTTGAAATTCTTCATATTAGAAATGACTTTAGGAGTTTGTTTTTAGTAGAAAATTTATTATATTATAAAATCTAGTTTCTCTTATTTAAGGGGAGTATGATCAATAAAAAAATAAGTCTAATTCTCATAAAAGAAGTGTGATAGGAAATTTGTTAGGGAACAAATTCACAACTGTCAAACCTAGGGTCTAAAAGAGGGGAAACTCTAGCAAGGAAAGAGAGAAATTTCCTACAAAGTATCCATTGACTAGATCCCGGCTCATATCAGAAACTTTCTTCTTTGCCATTGTTTGGTCAATCAAGCTACTAAAGAAATTAGAAGATCTTCAAAGGAAAGATAGGAGAGGTTGAGGAGGTAGTAGCTTGATCAAAGTAAGATCGTTCTTTTGGATCAAGCCAATGTAAAGGGGCAGCTCCATCATTTATTGTGCAATTGGTATGCAGAACCTTTAATCTCCGCTATGGATTAATTTTTGTAGGTTAGCAACCTTGGTACTTGGGAGGGAGTAAGTTTTAAGCTTATGTAACACGTGCAATCTCTGTACACTTCATTTGATGATTAAAAAAAAAAATCCCATCTTAAAAAGTAGTGAGAGGCATCATATCTGGAAACTTTTAAATGCACAGGTAATAGCCTGGTCTTAAAGGTTCTTATGACACATAGCTTCGCTATTTAAAATTTCAATTCTTTAACCTACCCCTATTCTCTTTTTCTGAGTATAATCACATTTCTTTTCTTCAGTTTTTTATTGGAAAGAATAATATACATCAAAGAATGCATTAAGGGGGTGCACAATATACACCCTCTGAGAGAAGACTAACATTGACCAAAGAAGTTCCATCTTCCTCGGTGCCAAAAAGCTAAAATGAGAAAGGAAAGATCAACAAAACTACTGTGGAATCTCTTAGACCACTCAAAAATTCTCAAATTGCTCTCCCTCCAAAACAAAGCTTCATGTTCTAGCGCACACCTCCAAACAAAGGGAATACTCCTTAAACCGAATGACAAGATATAGCATCACGACAGGGAAAAAAAATGGCATTCCATCACTAATTTCAAACCTCAGCAGCTAGAAGAACTCATTCTAGCATTTTTAGTTATACTATTAACCTCAAAATTTGTAGATCTCTGCGTCCCTAACCTCAAGGAAGACAACCAAATGCGCCGAGCACAATAACGGTTGCCATATCAACAAGATTTCAAAACATTTTCCTAGATATTTCTCATTAGAATCAAAAAGTTCATTGCTAGACCACTTCGTACACGAGGTGAGGAGAATTGCACCGATAGTATACCCAGTGTCCCATCTCTAGGGTTAGTCCAATTTCAATTTTATTCACATTAACTTCAAACATTGACGATAGAGAAAAACACAACTTTATGCCAATACCCAAATCAACAAAACAAAATATAATTTGGAAATGATAAGAAATTCAGTGGAATTCAAACAAATGAAACAGTTGAGATTATACATACTCTGCCTTCAGGATGAAAACAAGGGTGAATTATCCCGTTCATGTCGAGATACAAGTTATCGAACTCCATGTTGTTAGGGTTTGGTTTGGAGATATCGATAGGATGAACGACGCCGTTTGAGTCCTCGTGCGGTTCTTCTTCGATCACGTCTGCGATCGCCAAAGGGTAGCGATCTGCTAGCCATCTGTAGAATGCCGGAACTCCCATTTAGGGTTTTCTGAGAGAGAGCGAGAGAGAGGTGGGTGTGGAGGTGTCTTCCGTTGGGTTTTGTATTGTGGAGCTTTGTTTTGATGTTTGTTTCAGGCAGTTGCTGGAATTGAAGAAAGTAGAAATGAAATCTTGGGACGGTAATGCCCTTGATGGTTGGAATATTTACGATTTTGTGGCGGTATGCTTTGGATATACTTAGATTCCTCGGCTCTTTCCCAATTTTTTATTTTTTAATTTTTATTTTTTTTATCACGTATTGAACACCGCTTAATATTTTATATTTTATCTTTATTAATCCGGATCGATACACATAAAGACCCAATACTTTCAACAAGAATCGAACCTCAATCATATTTAAGGATACTCAATTTCATATTTAATTGGTTTTTTCCGAGCCGAAGATGTCTTGATTTTCTTAGGTAATGATACTCGAAATTTAGTTATGATTTATCAAAATTAAAAATTAAATCGTTTCAATACCAAACCAAATAAATTAATATATACTATCTATTATACATAATCAGATACAGTTATTCTAATATATGGATATTAAAAGAAAAAAATTTCTTATTTTAATTATTTCATTATAACAATTCACAAGTACCAAATAAAAATAAAATAAAATAAACGAATAAATAAATATGATCATAATGAAGTGGTCGTTTATGCCCCCAATAAAAATGTGCCAAAACTGATCAACAACTAATCAGTGATTTTGTTTACTAATGTAATATGATCCAATAGATCACATACACGCATGGTCCTAACAAGATCAACCCCCGATTCAATGCTAACCCAAAAAGCCTAACCATGTCAAAGAAAAATTCATTGGATAACTTTTTTTTTATTTTATTCCTGGTCTTGGTCCACTGCCAAGTATCTAAAATTTTATTTCGATTAATTTTGATCGAGTTGCTATCCGGTCCAATTGGGAGGGAGATCTCCCAATATCGTTTTTGTCATTATCAAGATTCGAACTTCAATTCTTAATATAGAGTGTTAATGTTCTTCCTACTAAACCAACCAAATATTAGTAGTTCATTAGATAACTCTTAACACTTAAGATCCCTTCTTCATTCTTTTCAAATTTCACACCAGGAAGCTACTACTTAGACATTAACTCTTCTAATTTCCTCTTTTAGGAATTCTTTTCAACATTATTCATATAGAAATACTCATATAATTGAAATACATAATGAGCTTACGGCATAAATATAGAAAAGTTAGAATTGAGAAGGTATTACCTAGATGTTACAACAAATGAGGATATTGTTGTTCAGGATCTGTCACCATGGAAATAACTAAATGTAACTAGAGATAATACGACTCTTTTTTTTCATTCAATGTTTTTATTTCTTATATGTATAGAAAATATTTGAACTCAAAATCTATAAAATGAAAAAAAAAATAATGTTAATTGAATTATAATTTATTAGCTCTTTTCATTCAATATTAATTGTTCTAATATGTGTATTAAAATTCAATATGCACCGAGAAATATTTATACATTATTTTTGTTTTGTTTTGTTTTTATTATATGAAAAATGGTGAAAATCTGCATCTAATTTAACATCATCATTATTGTTCATGTTTATTGCAAGATGTCTGTTTAGACCATGGTTAAATTATGGATTTTCTTTTTTTATATTAAGTTTTGAAATCAGAATCATCAAATTAAGAAAAATGATTATAATTATTAGACTATTCTTTTACACTATGTTCGAACGGAGAGAAAAGGAAAAAAAAAAGAAATGGTTTTAATAGAAAATCACTCAATTTCTTTCTTTTGAGAGTTTTTGAAAGAAAGAAATGGAGGGAAATAGGAAGATTTTAAATATAAAATTTTTTCTTTTAAAAAGTGAAAAAAAAAGGAAATAAAAGAAGAGAAAATAAAAAGTTATCCAATGAATATACTAAATTTATAGAAAAATATTTATTTTTAAATAAATCTCATATCATTTTATTTTATTCTTAAAATTTTCAAACAAAATGAAAAAAAAATTTTATCATTTATTTTTTCTTTTTTTTTATTTTCTTTTCTAAACTTCCAAACTAAACACTAGAGACTAATGAGGAGACCCTAAACGCACCATACCAAAGAGGTGACGTGGAACATTTAAGCGACGCTCGGTAATACCTTCTACTTAGTTTACGACTTCAATTTTTATTCTAATTTTGATTTTTTAATAAAATATATATTTTTTTATTATTGACCTCTTAAAACATATTTTAATTAATTTGATTTGATTTGAGTATTTATAAAATTTTATTTAAGAAATGATTTTCTTAATATAAATTTTTTATTTTTAAATTTTAAATTTTAAATTTGAGATTTATTAAAAGGGATATCAAATATTTTTTAATAAAATATTGAAAATGAAGAAACAAACAAAACGAGTCACGAGAGCATTTGTCAAAGGTGAGAAGCACGTGAAGAGAGAAAGAGAACAGACAAACACCAATCATCTGAGAGTATAAAAAAGGGAAAGGAAAAGTACCAAAAGACAAATCAATTACGGATCTCTCCATACCTTGTAGCATCGCCTCGTTTCGTTTACCTCATTATTTTACACAATATTTCCATATAAATGCGTACAAACTCCAAATGAAATATTAAAAGGTATAAATTTAAATAATCAAAGAGAGAGAAAATAAAATAAAATCAAAAATTTAAAATCAAAATGTTTATTTTTTTATTAAAACCAATATGGAAAAAATAATGAGATACCCATTTCTTTTTCTATATATGTTAAATATATTGTTAGAATAAAATATATGAATATAATTTTGATTTTGTATTATAAATATTCAAATATGGGCCGAATATCATGTTTAAAATAGAAATAATATAATAACATTAATCATAATATTTTATTATTTCAATTAGTTATTATAATATGTTGAGTTTTTATAAAAAATTATTATTATAAATATATAAATAATTATTATATATATATCAAAACAAATAAAAATTAATATTTTTAAAATCAAATCAATAATCAATTTAATTTTGATATTTAATATTGCATCGTTCACATTTAATGTGTTATAATGAAACTTACTTAATTTTAAAAAAATAGATATATGATCTAAAATTTTAAAATTATTTTTAAATGGAGTTTTGATATTTTATTAGAATTAAATATATGAAAATAGTTCAAATATCATATTAATGATATATAAATATTATATTAAAATAAAATATATATATATATATATATATATATGATTATGATACCATATTAAAAATATATAAATATATTTTTGATTTTATACTTAATATGAAAAATAATATAATAATAATAATAATTCCTTATTTAGATATTTAGTTATGTATATTTATGTAGAAAATTTATTATTATAAATATAAAAATAATTATTATATAAACTTTCCCTTTTATATATATAAAGCTTGTTAGATGTTTGAACCCACCGTTCTTTGCTTGCTTCAATCTGGAATTCTTCTTCCAGAGAGAAAAAAGGAGAAAAGGGGTTTTCAGGTAATCTCCCTCCCTCCCTCCCTCTCTCTCTCTTTGTTTCTGTAGCTCTTAGATTTTTGAGCTGTTTGGTTGAGGGGAAATGAAGATTTCGAGTGTTTTGTGGTTTATTGAAGTAGAAGGATGTAAAGTTGTCTTGATTTCTGTCTTTGAGAAGAAGGGTTTTTGGGTTTTGGGGTTTGGAACTTGAATTTTGCATATGTATTTGTGTTGTTTGCTGGATTCTGTTTATGTAAGTTAGTGGACAACCATGTATGCAACTCTTATGTTTGACATGGTGTCAATCCTATTGTGGGTCATGAGAAAACATGCTGAATTTTGATGTTTTGTTGTTTGACTTGGGGTTTGTGAGTAGAAAAAACTGTGTAATGATAGGGATTTTTTTTGAGGGGTTATAAAATGGGAATTGACTTCTATTACTTCGTTTTCTTATTTTATTTGCACTGTTATTGAGGCTTTGACAGAAAATGAATTTACGTGATCTGTTTATCTCTTGGGCAGTGATTTTGTATGATGGCTGAGGGGAAATGTGCAATTGCGAAAGATGTTACTGAAGTAAGCTATTTGACTCATGGTTCATTAGTTAATATGATGGACGAGAACAATTGCTATTAGTAGTTGATGGGTAAATGTTTGTAATTTGTATGCAATTGCTAAGTCTGTGCCTTGATGTGCGCATACATATGCTGGCGAGGTGTATCTTATAGAATATTATAAGGTCATAGGATTGCGGTTCAAGTGAGACTCGCTGATGACATGGCATGGCATATTTTGAATTGCACTGAAGTACTTATTTCATCCTTAGAGTTCGAGTGTGCCAGGATGTTTACGGTTTAGCAATAACTAATAAATATTTTGCTCCCAGCTTCCTCTCATGTGTTAGTGTAGAATATGGAACAATGGGGATGGTTGTGTAGAAATGCAGATCATATAATTTACAACATCTTAATTATCAGCCTCACATCTAGTTTGTGTGCCTTCTAAAGTTGATAGGTAAGACACCATTGGTATATCTCAACAATGTCACTGAGGGCTGTGTTGCCCGTATTGCTGCCAAGCTGGAAATGATGGAGCCATGCTCTAGTGTCAAAGATAGGTATGACCTGAACCTAAACCTTTTTTGGATGTTTAAAGTCTATTCATTAGTTGAATTAATTGGAACAATCAATTTGGCGATATAATCCTTTTTTAGTTTTTAGCTGTGAATGATGATAACTGCCACCATATTGTATGTTCATGACCACTACGCATGCATTTGTGTTGTGTGCATTTCTGTACCTCTATCTTCTTTCTGATGTTATATTGTTCTTTAATTTGGGCCCCAGGAGGATGGTACAGTGGTTAGTGACCCAAGGAAAATTGAGTTGTTTAACACTTAAAGACATACTTGTCTTGTCTTGTCTTGTGTTTAAAATGCTGCTGTAGTAATTAGAATTTGGTGTTGTTTACTTTACATTTGCAATTTTAATGATTTGATGTACTCTTGGCCATGCAGGATTGGATACAGTATGATTGCAGATGCTGAGGAGCAAGGTCTTATCAGGCCAGGAGAGGTCAGTAACTAGTTATGATATTCACATCTCCTTGTTAACTCATTTGTAAGAACACATTTAAAAAGGATCTCTGGGTGGACTTTGCCATCTATCCTAGTTGTCCTCACTGATTATGCCATTATTTCTGTCCTCCCAAGCCTTGCTAATAATAATACCATCACAGTTAAGATAAACATGCAATAATTTAGAACTTCCCATGTTTTCTTGTGCTCATCTTTCTCATAACATTAGAGCTAGGATGATAGTGAAAGCTTTTTACTGACAGAATTTTCCGTGTTTATGAACATGATATAACTCATGGCTGCTGAAGAGTGTTCTTATTGAGCCTACCAGTGGTAACACTGGCATAGGGTTGGCATTCATGGCTGCAGCAAAGGGCTACAAGCTTATTATAACCATGCCTGCTTCAATGAGTCTTGAGAGAAGAATCATTCTTAGAGCTTTTGGTGCTGAGTTGATTCTTACAGATCCTGCTCGGGGCATGAAAGGTGCTGTTCAAAAAGCAGAAGAGATCAGGGCAAAGACACCAAATTCCTATATTCTTCAACAATTTGAGAACCCTGCTAATCCCAAGGTATAGTTGACATATTTATTTTGTGCATGCTTCTCTAGATAATTCAATAGATTTGATGTATTTGTTGCCACTATTTTTTTAGATTCATTATGAAGCCACTGGCCCAGAAATCTGGAAGGGTTCTGGTGGAAAAGTTGATGCTCTTGTTTCTGGCATTGGGACTGGAGGTACAGTAACAGGTGTAGGGAAGTTCCTGAAAGAGCAAAACCCTGATATTAAGGTGAGGTTTAATCTTTTTGTATTTATGTTAGTTCACTTTACCTCAGAAAATGCTTTTTTTTTTTTTTTGATTAATTAGCCTTCTTGTATGCTCTCAGGTGTATGGTGTTGAACCTGTTGAAAGTGCAGTATTATCTGGTGGAAAACCTGGTGAGTGAGGTTTTTGTTTCTCCATATTGCCCTTTGTATAATATTTTGCAGACATTTTTTGGCTGTAGCAGTTTGGTCCAGTGATTTAAATTATACCTTACATCCGAGAAGGCTTCTTTGTCATACAATTCCAAACGTACTGAGCCTGACTCTTTTTCCCCCCCTTATCATCCCTGACATAGAAGGGCTTAATCATGCAACTTTGCTCCCTTCATTGCAAGTTTTGGCTGATGTTTACTTCCTTTTCACCACTAATCAATTGCTAGAAACCTACAGCGAGTCAGATTTTAGGAAAAAGATCTATTTGTACATTTATAGGCTGATGCGGAAGCCTTTATTTTGTAGTTTTTTCCCCCTTTAATGATTTTGCAACAAATATTGCTCGTGCGACCATCTTTCCCCCAATTTATAATTGTGTTTTGAAATTTGTCTAAGGTCCACACAAGATTCAGGGAATTGGTGCTGGTTTCATTCCCGGAGTTCTGGATGTGAATTTACTTGATGAAGTTATTCAAGTAAGTTATAAAGCTCTTGATGAGCATTCTCTTCCAGTCTTGGTCCTTAGTCCTTAATTTTTTGGCACTGTAGCACCTTTGGCTTATTTCTTACCAGCAAGGAAGAGATTTTCCTTAAGGTAGAGAATTTTTTTGGGCACTATAGCACCTTTGACCTTTATCAACTTGCAGGTATCAAGTGAAGAAGCTATTGAAACTGCTAAGCTTCTTGCTTTGAAAGAAGGATTGCTGGTAAGTAAATAGCTACTTTCGATCCTTTTAAAGAATTTATTTTGGGTATTTTGGAAGCTATACACATTGCCATGTGTATTCTGACTTCTTACACGAGATGTTTTCATTTTTTCGTAATGACCACCAAAATATGTGCTGCAGGTAGGAATATCATCTGGTGCTGCTGCTGTCGCTGCAATTAGATTAGCAAAAAGGCCTGAAAATGCTGGGAAACTCATTGTGGTAATTTCTAGTTTCTTATTAATTATCATTTAGCTATGCTTCGTGTCCTTGCTTTTTTGCTCATGCTGCTTTATCTGCAGAGTCATTGTGAGAGTTCTCTTCTTTTGTTATCAAGTAGATTATGTTTTTCTAAACCCATTGTGTGAGGTTAATATCATTGTGCAAAGAGATTTTGGCTAAATACTATAATAGGTCTCAAGTTTCTCCCCTTAGGGTAAATACCATTGAGTTAAAAAGTACAACCCAAGTTCTTTACTTAGGATACTGCTGTTAGCCATATTGACTTGATTCAATATGTATGCTTTGAAAGATTGAATGCTTAAGCTCGGAAACAACTATAATTAATCATGTTGGCCTTTGCTATTGCACCAGGTGGTATTCCCTAGCTTTGGAGAGCGCTATCTGTCATCTGTGCTGTTTGACTCTGTGAAGAAAGAAGCAGAAAACATGATTTTTGAGCCTTGAGGTGTTTCTTTGGCCTTCAAGAGGACGTATGTGTTTGCCGCTGCTTGATTATGAAATCTTAGGCAGATAACAAGTTTCTCCAGGTTACATGGTTTTGGGCGTTTTTGTTACTTTGTTGTCATCCAATAGTTGCTCTTGCTGATAAAAAGGGTTTTATCTGTTGGAAACAGTATTCTCACTGTATCATTTGATGCTTTGATCAATAAAATATTTGGAAGAAAAGTGCTTTTCTTAGATTTCCCTGTTTTTTCTGCGATGAGTGGAACCGTTGATCCAACATTGGAAATGGGTTCTGGCATCAATATTTGTCCTGGTGAAAAATGAAACGAGTTGCCTAGCAAGTTTTCTGGAGTTCATCTGATATTCCTGTCTTAGGAATGCAGTTGATATTATTCATAATACAGCGAACCCATTAGTTCAGCATTTTGTCTTCTAACTTGTACTGGAGCAGAGGATTTTGTATCATTTTAGGCAAGGGGTTTTCCGTTGCATGCTTTCAGTGCCAACAAAAACGAGCAGCAACTTGGTCAAGTTACTGGGGCTGGCACTGATCGAGGAGCCGAGGGTAGAGAAGTCAATATAACCCGAGTCAACATGGCTCATGAAAATGCCACTGGTTGAGATTCTTCTTTGCATTGTTTGCTTTCCTGGTTGTTCATATACTAGCACCTTGCATGCATCTGCATCTACTCCCCAACTACTTACTACATTTCTTAGGCATGCATGATTATCTATTATAGCTTAGGATTCATCAGTTTTCCACTTTCTGCTGAAAGGATGTTGCCTGAGTGACTAATTGCTTCTTGCTGCATCTTACTAACATGCTAACTTGGGACTTATCATTAAATTACTCTTCACTTAGGCCCTAGGAAGAGAGTTGCGCATCTCTTTGTTTTTGTTTTTACTTTTGCTTTTTATTTTTTGTTTTTGTTTTGAAGTGGGTTCTCCAGGACCTGAGAGGAACCCACAAAAAAAAAAAAAAAAATGAGCAAAAGAGGTTAAATTTTTTAGGGAGCCACTTCAGCTTCAGGTGCAAAGAGCTATGTCTCAACTGTCAACATGCGAGATGGAAAATTATTAATTCCGGGGATAAAAAGTAAAGTTCCTATGGTTTAATCAGGAGTCCATTCTGTTGAGTTAGTTCCAAGGAAAGGAAATACTTGCACAAATACCTTAAGCCGGTTAGGTCATTTGGCTTTCTATGGCTTTCATGATTTGACGTCTTTCCCTCATGAGGTGTATTTAGTCTTATTGGCGTGATATTTGAGGTTTAGTTTCGTTTAGAAGTCAGTGATCTTGCTTCAAATGTACCAAAAAAAAAAAAAAGTGAAGTTCCTTTGTTTGATCTGTTTCATCCTCCCTTCATTATTCAGAGTATGATTGACCATGTTAACATCACGTTCATGAGGGGCTTTAAAACTATTATCTTATGTGGGCTTTTTATTATACCAATTTAATTATTTTAATTTTTAAAAATTGTTTTTGATTGATTGTGCATATGAGAGACGGCCACCTCTAAACATCAGTGGCCAAATCATATTTCATTTGTTGTTGGATGGTTGTCCCTTTCCATGGTCTGATCTGATTGCTTGATTTGGGAAATGGGATTCCCGGATGGGTTAAGTGCCTTAGAAATTCTTTGAGAGGAAAGTGGGAATCAGTGGTTCAGCTTTAACAATCTCTCTCTCTACTACCTTGCAAGTAGAGAAACAATTTGGCAGCAAGACTCCTTGAAACATGATTTGCACTCTCTATTTCCAGAAGGGATGCCATTATGCTGTGACGAGGGCAGATGTATTCTGAATTTCTTTCGGAACCGAAATTGGATGAATGCCATGCCAATGACTTGGTAGGAAAAAAAGTATTTGTCGGGGCCTCGTTGGCTCAATCTGAAAAAATTATCTCTTCGATAATGGGAACACTTTGAACGTATTTGATTTAATTAGTTATATTAGCGATAAGAAAATAATTTGAGAATAATGTATGATATTGATGCATCAGGTCAAAATTCTTTAATTAAAAAATAATTTAAAATAATTTTTAAATAGAAATAATTAAATTTTTATTCCAAAAATAAATATTTTGCCCCCTTATTTTGTGGGTTTTAAAACGTAAACTATTAATTTATTGTAGAAGCTCTTCTATTCTCTTTGTTATGTGCTTTCGGTGCATGGGATGGGGTCATGTTTAACTAGAAAATGAAGTCAATGACCTCAAAAAAAACAAAAGATCCCTTGATAATTTTTTACTATATTAGAGTAATTTAATCCTACATTTATAGAATTATTTTTTTTTTGTTTTCATCGGTTGGTATCCAGATTGTTCCAAATAATCTGGTCTGAGCACTATAGAGCCCATTAAGGTTGGTTCTTCCAAATCCGTAGAGTGTCCGATTACTTAATCTAAAAAATTTTGATATATTTACATAATTATATCACAACATGATATTTTTCCCGATTCTCCTCTACCAAATATTGGATCAAATCCACGTATCCTTGATAATATTTACATTTTAAGGTACTATAATAATAATAATAATAATAATAATGCATATAAAGAATCATATCATAATATTTTTTCCGAAATTTTTTCAATCAAATATCTCATAAAAGATAGTTGAACTTTAATAATAATGTTCATACACGGGATCGGCTAGATTGTTATGGTTAAAATGTGTTTATTATCTTCATGCCCATCAACAAGTTCTGCATAAAAAGGGCACCTTGGCCAAGCTCTCTTGCTCCGTTCTGGTGGTCACAGGGTATTTCAATTTCAACTGTGTTTTCCGGGAAGAAAATGATAGTTGTTACTTTTGATAGGGGCATATTTTTCCTGAATACAACAATGCCAGCTCTCTTTATAGACCTTATCAACCATACTTTGAATTGTTACATATTGCATTCTTCCCCTCTACTCTATTAAAAGAAATATTGCCACACACTGACATGACTACATAAGTTTTCGATTTCAAGCTACTCTTACAAGTTTACCTTCTCTTCCTGTGCACTAAACTAATCTGCGCTATCACTAATCTTGCTACTTTATGCTTTACTGAAAAACATTCATTGTCCAACTGGAAGTGCTGTTTGTGGGATAATTCTGCCTTTCTGCCACAAAAGAAAGAAGGAATTGGAGAACAAGGAGGCAGCAAGGTGATATCTTTGCATTGCCAGGTAGTGCAGAAACTGTTACCTTTATGATGGCAAAAAAATGACCTTGCATTGGTCTCAGCCCACAATACTAAAAGCAAAGCCAACCAGCTAGGTCCCAACCTCAAAGTAACAAAGAAAGACAGCCTAGGGCATTGAACATCTTATGAATAGTTTTTCTTCGATTGTTGGTTCTGTTAGATAATTATATTCCTTTTGATATATTCATCGATTTCTCCTTGCCGGAAACCCAAGGCGATCGCAACCAGGAGACTTGGAAGGTGAAGACAGCACCAGAAGCAATATTTTCCAAGGTTCAAAGGTTTTGTCAGAGGCACTTGGTGTGAACCATGAAATTGTTGAGAAACTACAGGGTAAGGATGAAAAAGGAGGCCCCATCGTGAAGGCCAAGAGGAAACCTCGACAAATGATCGGATCATCAAGCTATGAAGAGGAATGAAGTAGATCAGGAGATGAAGGAATAGATGAGAGAATTTGCAGGCTAATCTACACATAAATATTGCAGATCAAGTCGATTATGTCAATATCATCAATAGCAACAAACTCCCAATTTTGAATTACATCGGTCTCGTGCTCTAGATAACAAAGGTATTGCTGATTTAGTAGATTATAATTGCTTAAAACAACAAATTAGTTTGTGTCCGATATTCTCAAAACTTACAACTAGTTGCAAGAGATTCCAATAGTTTCTTATATTCCAATTGTTAGGATATGAAATAAGTGACGATGCTTTCCAGGCATGGTACGCAAATTTTTCTCTGAGGTTAACATTTCACTCCCAAAAAGTTCCTAGGTAATTACTAGCATTGATCATGACTGATATGGGGAATCACTAGTTTTCCTACATTAAATTTGCAGCTAGAGACATCCTGTAAAGCTTTTTGCTGCATGACTTCTTACCGTTTAACCCTATATGTACATATCAGGAATAAATCCAAAAAATTTTAAGAAGTTAATAAACACAACACCTGCAAACAAGTTAAAAATAAATAGAAAGAGGTAATTGTTTTACGTGGTTCAACACCCTTTATCTGGAGAAATCCAATTTCGTTTATTAGAAAATAAACCAACAAAAGTACTAATGCCAACTTGATAACTCATTCAAACTCAAATACCCCTTGTATACTCTTGGACAAATCGCCATGAACTCTCTCTATCCAAATTGCTTGAAACTCCAAGAAGCTTGCTTTTGATGGAAAAGTTGAAGAGGGTCAGCTTCTTATACTCCCGCAAGACTGTGTGCACTCGCAAAAGTTGGTAATGAAGGCTTGAAGTCGATTTGCTTTTAAAACTCATCACAATGCGCAACTCAGTCCAGTTGCAGTTGCAGGGAAGCCATCAGTCATCGGAGAAATGCCAACATATGTTCTGATAAATTCATATCAAATGACTGAGAATGTAGCAAAGCATTAGAAGAACAAGAGCAGGGATTAGCTGATCACCAGTCTTAAGTCCCACTAGTCCTGGAAAGGCTTCTGTTTAGTTTGAGCTATGTAATGAGGTTTTGGCCATGTGGGTCTGTTTAGTCATGCGCACCTAAGGTACTCAAATGAGAATAGCTACACCCGGATAGGAACCTGTGGGCGTTAACTATTTAATAAAGAGTGCTTGATGTAAAATAAATATAAGATATTTTATCAATGACATGTGATCTAATAACGAGATATTAGACCCTCTTAATCAAATTTTTGAATTCAAATTTTAAGAATGAAAAATAGACGGAAAAGTCTGTCTCTAAATTAAGTCCCATAGCTATTCGAACAATATTAATAAGATTTCTGGAAAAAAAAAATATAAGATGGTAGCTTCTAAATCTTCATTTGGGCAATTAAAAGGAAAGTCTAAGCTCTTGACAGGTTTTAACTAGAAATGTTAATGAATTATTATTTAACTAACACCGTCTTTTTACTTTAAAGATCTCAACTTTGAGTCCTTTCTATGTTATAAAAAAATGATTTTAACTGAAAAATGTTGATGCTATGCTATTATGAATATATATATATATATATATATATATATATATTTATATATAGGCACATGTATATAATTGTTTTAGTAAAGAGAATCATTTTTTGTAAAAAAAAGTGATCGACTTTTTTTTTATCATTTTTTGAAACATTTTTTCAAAAGGATCTATTAAATAACAATTTGATGAGTACAATTTTTAGTATATGGGAGGTTCCTGGAAGGTAAGCCCCCGCAGGATAAAATCCTCTATATTTTTATTAGGTACTTTTAATATTTAAGGTATTGCAGGTAAAATAAATTTATAATTACACACTCATAAATTTCTATATTATAAAAAATCATAAAAATACTGTCATAAAACATAGTTGTTAAAACTAAACCGAATAGCAATTCATCCGTTGTTAAACTGGTGTTGGAAGAAAAAACAATTTAATTTAAATTACATATTTTATAAATAATTAAATCGTAAATCAATATGATTCAACCATGATTTTTTATTAAACCATCTCTTGCAATTCGGCTTCTTTATCATTAAACTTATTGAAAAATTATACTACTCATTTTCTTTTCCTCTTCATTTATGATAAGTTTGGTTTAAGTAAAAAGTGAAAGAAAAATGAATGAAGAAGTAAAAGTGGAGTGAAATAACTTTTTTCATTGGTTTGGTAAGGAAAGAAATGAAGTTGCTATTCTGTTCGAGCAATTCCAGATTCAAACTGCAGTTTTCTTGTTCTTGAATCTTCTGTCAAATTGTTGTTGTTCTGATCGAGTGAAGCCATATTCAATCAATCTATTGTTCTGCTGGTCAGTCATCTCTTGCTGCTCTGTTAGTGAGTTTTATTGAGTTGCAAATTATTCTTTTCAGGTCAGGTATCTCTTGCGGTGGTTCTTATTGTTATTTGTTGTTTCTTGGGTTTAAGTGTGGAGTCTTGTATCTTATCATTTGTTGTCGCCAACTTCTTGAGTCTCAAGTTGTTCTGTGATTCAATTGATTCATCTAACAGAAGTTTTGCTGTTCATTCATTTGCTGTCATTTGGTGAGTTTGATTGCTGCCATTTGTTCTGTGATTAAGTTGTTCTGTGATTCAATTGCTACACCTAACAGAAGTTCAACCGTTTATTCATTTGTTATCATTTGTTGTATTATTCTTTTATTATTTCTTGATGTGTTCTGTAATTAAGTTGTTCTTTTATTCATTTGCTAGCATTTGATGTTTTATTATTCTTTTTATTATTTCTTGATTTGTTCTATGATTAAGTTTCATTTGTTCTATGATTAAGTTCTGCTGATTAATTTGTCGTTCTTGATTGAACCTTGAATCACTTATTGTTGTTATTTCTTTTATTTCTTGCATTTTTGTATCTTTTATTTTTTTGTATTTCTTATTATTATTATTATTATTATTATTTTATTGTATGTAGGATTTTATTATTATTATTATTATTATTATTATTATTATTATTATTATTATTATTATTATTATTATTATTTATTTTTTTTTAAAGAGAGCTCCGCCATTGCCGGTCCCAAGCCCGGATAAAGAAGTAGGGTTGCGGTAGGCTAACAGCCAGTGTAAAAATTTTTGTCAAGTAAAATAGAGACAAATAAGTATTATCTTACTTTTACAATTAAATTTATTTTGGTATTATTATTTTCGATATTATTGACTTTTAATACTCTTTATTTCCTTTAATTAAAATTTTGGTGGAATTTAGTTTATTGTTAATTTAGTTTATTTTATTATCTTTTTTAGTCAACGTAAAAATGTCTTATCAAAATACAATAATGAGAGACAATGAAAATAGGATTCATCTAGATACTTGGAATGTATGATCCTTAACTGGCAAATTAGAGGAGATAAGAGAAGTAATGAACATAAAAAAAGATTAAAATTATGTGTCTACAAGAGACTAAGTGGGTATGGGAGAAAATTAGAATAATTGAACCGTATGGATATAAATTTTGGTATACAGACAGAAATAGAACAAGAAATGGTGTAGGAATAATTGCTCATAAAGACTTATTTGAGAATATAGTAGAGATAAAAAAAAGGGAGATAGAATGTTACTTGCCAATATGGTTAATAGAAAAGATATAATTAATATAATCAGTGCATATGCACTCCAAGTAGGTATAAATGCAATTAGTAAAAAATAATTTTGGGAAGATTTGGACGAATTTATACAGATTATGCCTAGTATAGAGAAATTATTTATTGGATGAGATCTTAATGGACATGTAGGGGAGAATAACGATGGATTTAAAACTATGCATGGAAACTTTGGCTTTGGTAGTAGAAATGAGGTGGGAGAAACTATTTTAGAGTTTGCTAATGCATTAGATCTGATATTTATAAATACTTTTTTCAAGAAAAGAGAGTCACACGTAGTTACATATAGAAGTGGGTTGAATGCTAACCAAATAGAGTTCTTTCTTACTAGTAGGAACGACAAAATGATTTGTAAGGATTGTAAAGTTATACCGGGGGAGAGTGTAACAACTCAACATAGGCTTTTAGTTGTAGATGTGCGTGTGCCTAAAAGACAAAAGGAATATCATCCATTGGTAGAGTCAAGAATTAAGTGGTGGAAATTGAAAAAAAAAATAACAATCTTTAGAGAGAAAGTAATACGGGAATCAACTTGGTCGGCCAATGAGGATACAGAAACTATGTGGGTAAAAATGTCTAATAATATTAAAAATATAGGTAGGGAGGTTCTTGGTGTATCTAGAAGGCAGACGCCAATAGGCAAGGTGTCATGGTGGTGGAATGAGAAAATTCAAACTGCTATACGATCAAAACGAGAGTGTTATAGAAATATTAAAAATATGAAAAATAATGAGACATTTGAATTATATAAAAATGCGAAGAAAAAAGTGAAAAAGAGTATCCAAGAATCAAAAAAAGGATGTATAATGAAATATACAAGAAATTAGAAACCAAAGATGGAGAGAAAGAAATTTACAAAATCGCTAAATTAAGAGAGAGGAAGGGAAAATATCTCAATAGTATTAGGTGTACCAA
The DNA here is from genome assembly GCA_037126225.1 of Dillenia turbinata. NCBI lineage: Eukaryota > Viridiplantae > Streptophyta > Magnoliopsida > Dilleniales > Dilleniaceae > Dillenia > Dillenia turbinata. The sequence continues at coordinate 20,108,395 of JBAMMX010000025.1, forward strand.
GAGTGAAACTAATAGTATATTTGTGAGGGATGAGAATATAAGAAAACGTTGGAGAGATTATTTTGATAATCTATACAACGTGGAGGATACAAAAAATATTAACAATATCACGATATCTGTAGAGAAAATCAATAAGGATTTCAGATATAAGATTTGTTCTCATAAAATAGAGGAAGTTTTAAAAAAAATGAAAAATAATAAAACCTTAGGACCTGATGGCATCCATATTGAGGTATGGAAATGTTTGAGGGAAGTCGATATAGCAATGTTAACAGACATTTTCAACAAAATTTGGCAAACTAAGAAAATGTCTAAAGTATGGAGGGAGAGTACACTTATACCATTATATAAGAATAAATGGGATATACAAGACTGTTCTAATTATAGGAGAATTAAACTTATGAGTTATACTATGAAATTGTGGGAAAGAGTGATTGAGTATCGACTAAGACTGGAGATAAGCGTGTCTCAAAATTAATTTGGATTTATGGCAAGAAGATCCACTACCGAAATAATCCACTTACTAAGAAATCTTATGGAGACATTTAGGGTACAGAAAAAAACTTACATATGGTATTTATCGATCTAGAAAAAGCGTATGATAAGGTGCCAAGAGATATATTGTGGTAGGCGTTGATGAAAAAAGAGATTTCTATCAAATACATCAATCTTATTAAAGATATGTATGATAGAGTTGTCACCAATGTAAGAACTTGCAAGGGGGTAAGTGATAGCTTTCCAATAAATATTGGACTCCATCAGGGATCAACATTAAGTCCAATTCTGTTTGCAATAGTGATAGATGAAATCATAAAGAATATTCAAGATGAAATACCATGGTGTATGCTCTTTGCAGATGATATAGTGTTGATAGATGAAACTAGATAGGGTATTAGTATTAAATTGGAGTTATGGAGGGACACACTGGAGTCCAGACGATTTAGATTGAGCAGATCTAAGACGGAGTACATGGAATGCACATTCAATGATAGTTATCAGAGCAATGAAGAAATAATTAGATTAGGAGGTCATGATATAACAAAAAGTGAACGTTTTAGATATCTTGGGTCCATTATTCAAAATGACGGCAATATAGATAGAGATGTAAATCATAGGATCCAAGCGGGTTGGATGAGATAGGGAAAAGTATCTGGAGTTCTTTGCGATCGCATGATACCACTCTCTCTGAAAGGAAAGTTTTATAGAACGACTGTAAGACCTGCATTACTATATGGTATCGAATGTTGGGCTATTAAACAAAAAACAAGAACAGAAAATGGTTGTAGCTGAAATGGGAATGTTAAGATGGATGCGTGGTAAAACTAGGAAAGATATGATTAGAAATGAAGAGATACGTAATAAATTAGGAGTGAACTCAATTGTGAATAAGATGCAAGAGTATCGTTTGAGATTGTCTGGTCATGTGCAAAGAAAACCCGTAGATGCACCGGTTAGGAGAATTGAAAGTTTAAATATATGAGATTCAATAAAATAACGAGGTAGACTATTAAAAATATGGATGCAATGTATTCGCAAAGATATGATCGATAAGGGATTAACTGAAGAGATGATCTCGGACATGAACGAATAGCGTAGGAGAATTAGAGAAAGTTAAATCATTTCTTTTCGTATTATATATATATTTGAATAGTGTGTGAGCATTTTTTTTATTATTATTTTTTTAATTTTTAGTATTATTATTATTTTTTAATCATCTTATATTTGTCTCTTAAACGGTTGACTCCAAATTTTGGGATTAAGATTAAGATTGTTGTTGCTGTTGTTGTTTGGTAAGGAAAGAAATGTGAAAAGGAAATAAAAGTGAAATGTAATTCTAATATCTCTTTCTTAAGAAATTATTTATGTTCTAAAATGGACGGATTGAGAAGGAAATGAAAATTTTAAACAAATTTGTTCTTATCATTTTTTAATATTTATAAAATTGTCTATTAATTTTTTTCTATTTCATTTTTATTTAATATAAAATAATAAAATTTATTTTTCTTTTGTCAATTTTATTGGAAAAATTATTTTTTCATTAATGATAGATATTTAATTTTTTTATATTACTATATCAATTTTATTTAATGTAAAATAATAATAAAAATAATTTGTAAAAAATAAAAAAATATATATTAAATAACTATTTTTTTTAAAAATATTTTAAATTATAAAAACAAAAAAATTACATGATAAAAAATATTAAAAATATTATTTTACGAGTATATAATAGTCAAATTAAAAAAAATAAAATGATATTTCTTTTCACTTTTCATTTCAACTAAATAAAAAAAAAACATTCATTTCCTTTTCTTTTATCCCTACCAAATAAAAAAGAAAGAAATGCATTTAAAATCTCCTCATTCGTTTTCCCCTCCCCTTTCACATCTCTCTTCTTATTCTCTCTATATTCATCCGATATGGGATAAAAATACTACCCCTCTCACCTTCTTCTCTATAATTTATATTCATCCGATGTATGATAAAAATATTTTGACATTTCATTCAATTGGGCCAAACAACATCAAGGTTTAAAAATTTTTCAAAAATTATGTTATTCAATTTATGTTATATCAAAATGTACGATCTAAAAATAATTTTTAGATTTAAAATAATTTCTAAATTAATAATAAAACACAGTCACAAAATATATTACCAAATAATAAGAAAAGAATTGAAAACATATTTGAATCAGAAGCCATAATAATTTTTGTAGGTGGAGTGGATCTCGTATATCTTTTTTATTTTCTTCTTCCATTGTATTTTTCTGAGTGGTTAGACTCTTTCCCTTATTTTTTCTCAAGAAGCTATACAATTGTTTTTCAAATGAGGCAAAACCAATCTTTTTATAAGATGGAATAGGGGATCTAGCCAAAATAAAAGAAAAAACTACATTTTGGGTCCTCCAATTAAGAAATCTACTTTAATTCAAACCCTACATATTTTCATACCATATTTTAAATAAAATGTTCGTAAGAATATATATATATTATATGTATGTATATGCTAAGATAACCTAGGTCAAAGTCTATTGGATCACAAATAGAATTTTGGATTTTACCCATTATTTCATTCGATCTGCTTTTATAAAACAAAATACAATTAGCAAAATCCTATACTAAAAAAATTCTAACACAAAAATGTAGTACATACGTGTATTTTATGAAAAATTTTTCCTTTGTTTTTTGCAAGTCATAATTTTGAAATTTAAAATTTTTTTGATTTTTCAATTTTTCATTTATTAAATAAATTAATATAAGTGAATTTAATCTGTACACAGTGTCTCTATATTTTAAAAATGTTATACTATTTTTTTGATTTAGTTATTTTATTTTTATTTTTAAATATAATGTTTAGTTATTTTATTTTTATTTTTTAATATAAATTTATGAGTGATTGTTAATTTTATATTTATTAAAATTGTATTTTTTATTCGATTGTGATAAAAATAAATTTAATATATAAATTTTATATATTTTTTAATTATCATTGAATAACTAGTGGCTCGATTTTATTGACCCACGTTGAAATGGTTGAACCAAAAAAATGATTTTGATAACATTCTCATAAATGGTAAATACCAATACCACTTCTGCCATTTTAATTTCTTTTCTTGCACGTCTCCCTTTCCTTTTTTCCCTCGGACAGAGGGCCCATGGAGGACTCACATAAGACAACTTAAGGATACATATTCAAACGTGAAACATTTTTTATGCTATTTTGGTATTTCTTATGCTTTCTATTCTAGGGTGGTTGGTCGAAGGATTTGCGAATCTGGGCATCAGGGTTCGTGTCTAGGATTATGTACGGATATAATCCGACAAACAGATATTATTTTTGGAAGTAGTTTGTGTTGTTTTTTTTTTTTTTTGATTATCCGTACATCTCTCCGTCCATAGAATCGCTGAAGGGAACTGAAGATCAAAGTTCTTCAAATCACGATACCCTTATCTAAAATTCCTCTAAGAAATTCGTTGGTGAGTACGACTTTCTGTGTTTGATTGATTCTTGGGGTTCCTCATTGCTGGGTTATTGACTTCTGTTGACCTTTCTTTTTTTTCTTTTTTTTTGAATAATGGGTTTTTGGGAGGATTTGCTAGATTTCTCTGCAAGGTCTCGTTCAATGTACTAATACATGTTTGATACATATGATTGGTTAGTTTATGGGAAACTTTGCGGTTCTCCTCTTTTAGAATTCCTTGGTTATGCAAAACCTTTCTTAGATTTTCGAAGTGATTGCAAAAACTTGGGCATTTTTCCTTGAATTTTCTTTCTTACCCTGGAATCGTAGTCTTTCTGATATCTATCAAGTTGCAAAGTGTGTGTCTTGGGAATATATAATTTATCTTCATTATGGATTTTCATTCTTTAGAATTTGTTGATGTTATTTACCAAACCTAACTCGGGTACTTGGATTGCTGTTCTCAATCATCTTTTTGATGGGCAAGTACTTGAATCAAATGCTGATCTCTAGCTTCACCAGATGATTGCTACATTTTCCTTAATTTTTTTTCTAAAATAATCTATATTACATAGTGTTTACTTTGCTCCTGCTTGTCAATTGCTGCAATCATGAGTATATCGGATGTATTTGTTCTTGTGGGTGCTGATCATGTTGCTTAATTTAGGAGGGAAAAGTTGAATAGCAAAGATGGAGGACAAGTGCACAATTGCAAAAGATGTGACTGAAGTAAGTTTGCAGATTGAGTACTATGTTTTGGTTTTAAGCAACCGTCTGTTGCTTATTGTGCGAATTGTTTGAATGTGCAGTTAATTGGGAATACCCCTATGGTATACCTCAACAATGTAGTGGATGATTGTGTGGCACGGATTGCTGCCAAACTTGAGTTCATGGGACCCTGCGGTAGTGTTAAAGATAGGTTAGTTCGAATCATCTTGGGCAAACTGCAAAATCCTCCCATATATTTGGCTCTTTTGGCAACTAGTCCTCTGAGATTACTAAACTGGCTAAACATCCCATTTGGTTTACTCTTTTGGCAAATTGTCACCTCTCTGTTGCTTGCAACATTAGATATGCATGTGCCACACACATTAAGATGTTTTCTGTTCATTTGCTGTCACCCTATACCCCCCTAATTCGCTAATTCTCTAACAATTTTTCTTTAATTCTCCAACTCTATTAAAACTCTCAGCTCTAACCTGTGATCAATCACCAAATTCACCCCATTGTGATTCATTTGATGTAAAAGTGTAGTAGCAGAATTTTAGTAATGGACAACAAACTCAACTGTGTAGTTGCATAATTTTAGTAATGGACAACAAACTCAACTGGAAACTTTAACAGAGTCAGTGGCAGAAAGGGGACAATTTTCTAATTAAGTAAACCACAAGAAGGTTTTGTTGGCCTTGAAATCTCAGGGGATTAGTTGCCCAACGGTTAAAACAGACGTGGTATTTTGCTTTTTACCCATATATGGTGGGATTTGGTTGGAATAGAGCTTTCATTGTACTAGTTCAAGTATGTTAACTCTGAAAGTCTGCAACAACCAGGATTGGATATAGCATGATCAAAGATGCAGAAGATAAGGGTCTCATTTCTCCAGGAAAGGTTGGAATCTTAAACCATAATGTTCATATACTTTGAGCGGTTTCTTAACTTTTATGTTGATGTTGTATAATTTCAATGGGCTGAAAAATCTAAAATTTTATTCAAACATCATGATGGTGTTTGTTTTACCATGAAGGATGACAAAAGTTAATCAAAGAATTTAATTAGTTAGCAGATCGATGCATTTGAACTGACCAATTTATACATGAATATTGTTGCTAGACTGTCCTCATTGAGATCACTAGTGGTAATACGGGCATCAGTTTGGCATTCATTGCTGCAGCAAAGGGCTACAAACTGAAAATACTCATGCCAACCAAATACTCTATCGAGAGGAGAGTTGTTCTCCTAGCATTTGGAGCGGAGTTGTATCTAACAGATGCCAAGAAGGGTATTGAGGGGCTCTTGCAAGAGGCTGAACAGATACTGGCAAATACGCCCAATGGATACATTCTTAAACAGTTTGAAAATCCTTCCAACCCAAAGGTACTAATTCCATCTGTGCACTGGTGTATAAAATGGTCGGAGAGCACTTTGCATTTTTTAATACTTCTTGTTTTGTGTAGATTCATTATGAGAGCACTGGACCAGAGATATGGGAAGGATCTGGAGGGAAAGTGGATGCCTTTGTATGTGGGATAGGTACTGGGGGTACCATAACTGGTGTAGGAAAATTCCTCAAGGAGAAAAATCCAGACATGAAGGTTTGTTTAGCACACTATGCATGCACTGACAAACACTCATATAATGCAAATGTTATTTCTTATTGCTTTGGCTGGGGTACCTTCTTTTTTCATGTAGGTGTATGGCATTGAACCAGCTGAAAGTGCAGTTCTGAGTGGAGGACAGCCTGGTGAGCTACTATCATACTTATGTTACCTTATGCCTATATATTGTACCGGAAATCTTTAGGTTCCTCTCAATTCTAATTTCATTTGTAAATGGCATCATCAGGGACAATCATTCTTAAATGGCATCATCAGAATAACAACTATATAGTTTTGTCAGTGTTTTTCCATATAAATGATGTTGGTATTTTACTGGACTATACTGGCTGAGAGAAGATTGAGCATATTGGAAGAGAGAAGTGATAATACTATTTTGCTATGAGGTCAATCATTTGCTTTAAAAGCTCATCTTATCTTGAGCATCATTATCCTGCATTCTATTGTATTCTGCATAGTATGGCAATTAAACCTAAGGTTTGAAATTTGAACCTTTCTTATTTGAGCATATAGAAGAATATATGGTGTTAATGGATTAATAGTTACTGCTGTTTAGCCCCCTCCTCTTCTGAGGATGTTTTTGTTAGTGAAGGCATTTTATGCATAGGGTTTGCTATCATGTTGCAGGTCCCCATAAAATACAGGGAATTGGTGCTGGTTTCATTGCTCCAGTTTTGGATGTTACCGTGCTTGATGAAGTCATTCAAGTAAGGTTTTTTTTTTTTTTTTAAATAATTTTTTTGATAAATTTAATTTTTCTAAAACATTTAACATCCTCTTGTCATGATTGCTTGACATAACAATTTAAATTTTGGTCCTTTATTTAGAAACACATAATTTGTATGTTTTGATCTGCATTTGTGCAAATCTGGTGTCATCTGTAATATCTACTACGTAATACAAATGGATTTGATCAAATTCTACTATCTCTGTGATTTCTCAGATCACAAGCAAAGAAGCAATTGAAATGACAAGAATTCTTGCACTGAAAGAAGGCTTGTTGGTAAGCTCACAAATGATTCAAGATTGTGTTTTATGGGCATCTGATATTACTATCTGTGTTTGTCTGCTTATCCACATAGGCTGTGTTTGGTACTTGGATTCAGATTTATATATGAATTTCAAATATAAAAATTTCAATAATTCAAAATATTTAGTATGAATATATTATACAATAGCATTGAGATTTAAAATTTTTCTTATCCAATTTACATTTGTACTTCCAATCATTATTGTTTACAACTGAAACACCCACACTAAGAAATGTTGAATATTTGAGAGAGAAAATATTATATGGTTGAATATCATTCAGAGTTAGAAAGAAATACAGAGGTCTAGAGAAGAGAGAATGAGTTAAAAAATTGATTATTTTCTTTAGGCGGAAAGAGTGATTGAAAAGTTGAATATGCTTAGAGAAGGACTTGAAAATTTAAATATTTTCTAGATAAAGAAAGAAGGAATTAGATAATTTTCTGAGAAAGGAAGTGTGAGAAATTGATTGAATTATCTCTAGAGAGAGAAAGCAACTGACATATATATATATATATATATATATATTTCTTTTGGGGAGAGAAGGGTCCGGATGGAGATATTTATATTGTATAATTGTTTTGATTATAATTTGATTGCATGATTTTATAATTTTAATTATTGGAAGTGTGTAAAGTAGTATTTTACTAATGACAGTTCATTGGGTGTCATTTGAAATATTCAAGTATTGACATCTTGCATTTGGATAGGTATTTTGTCCAAATCCAAATCCCTGTCAAAATTCAATATCAAATCAACAGATTTGGGTTTGGTGACCCAAATCCAAATCCCAAGGATTGAAATCCATGTTATGAAACAAAACAATAGAGAATTATATTTTAATGGATTTCAGTATCTTAGAATTGTCTATTTCATGAGGCATTGAATTTCAAAGGACACTCTGCGGTGACATTGTCATTTAAGAAATTCTAGATCAGCTTAAGCATGGATTCTGTATCAATTTTTGTGATTATGGTCAAATGAATTTCTACAGGTAGGAATATCATCGGGTGCTGCTGCAGCTGCTGCAATAAAAATTGCAAAGAGACCTGAAAATGCTGGGAAACTCATTGTTGTAAGTCAAACTATTATTGTGCGATACATGCCTATAATTTACTTGACTAGTTTAGGACAGAAACTTGAGTCCGGTACTTGAGTGTTAGTTTCTTCTACTTATCTTATTTGGAAGAAAAACAAGAAGTCTTTCATTATGTATAACATGGATTATTCCTCGAGTCTGAGATACAGGTGCCACCTCAGTTCATGAATGATGCATGGATGTTTTAATATTTTCTCGTGTGGTAATCACAGCAACTGAAATTTTTTGAAAATCGGAGCTAGTGTTAACTTTGCACAATCTGTACATGATCCATCAATTACTGTCATCAAAGGTTTATTATTTTGCATTGCATCTACAAAGAATACAAAGGCAGACCATGGAGCTAAGCACCGTTACATTATAATTAGTCTCATGACATGTTTCCTTGGTTTGCAGACTGTTTTTGCTAGTGCTGGAGAGCGTTACTTGTCAACAGAGCTGTTTGATTCTTTGAGGGAAGAGGCTGAAAAGATGGTTTTTGAGTAAGGTATATTTCGGTTTCAGAAGCAACCAAATTTATGAGAAAAACCTAGTTTTCCTTGTAGAGCACAAGAAGAAACTATTTAGGTCAAGTTCTTACAAGGCTGTAAGATCCATTTGAACATTGCCAAGAAATTGGATATCCTTGCATAAACCTTGTTTGGCCTAGTGGTTTGAAAACGACATTTGGTGCCTCCACTTATTTTGAGGTTTATGCGAAGCAGCTCTTTTTTTTTTCTTTTCTTTTTTGTGGGTATAAGTGGATATTTTCCACCAATCGGTATCTGGGTTTTATTCGATTAATTTAGTTTGAGTATTGTGGGGTCCACGTACATGGCTGGCTTTTTAAAATCTCATTTTTTAATTCTTATGGTTCGAACCTATGACCAATAGTAAGGAGTTTGGTATGCTGTAGCAGCTTTATGAATTGCCATTTAACAAATCTGACTTGTGGCGTTTGATCCTTGGCAGGCTACTTTTGCTTGAACCGTGACCACTGGATGCTGAGCATGTGAGGGGTTTCCTGGATTTGGGCTAAGCCTAATTAGGCTCGAATAGAACACTTGTTTGTGCTCACATTAAGCCCATTATAATAACGGGGATATAGACATGCTGGATTTCATAATAAAGTATGGATCCCAAACCCCGGCTTTTAAAAACATCTGAGCCCATTTTGGGTTGTGTGTATACAATATGGGCCTATGGGCTTGGTTCATTGGGCTAGGCAGTCCGCAAGGCCCATTAGTCTAGCTGGTTGACTTTCCAAGTCTATTCTATTTGAAAATTCAGGCGAAACTTCACTTATGGATGTCGGATGAAACATAATTTTATTTATGGATACCAAAAATTTTCCCAAGTCCTTGTAAGTTGTCAAAACCCTGAAGTATGATGGCTTGAATATGATCACCACCAAATTTTTCTGTTATTCTATTTTTCTAGAATATGACAAAACCCTAATGCAAATAGTTTTGTTATAGAAGATAAACATGTCTAGTATTTTTTTTTTTTTTTTTTTTTCATAAACTATCAATATTTGATAATTTTGTTAAATCTGATTAAATTTGATTCAAATTGGATTTGATAAAATTCATCTAATGTTTGTTTTTTTTATACATAAAATTCTATCATGAACTTTTATTTAAGGAAACTAGATAGTTTAATCTTCTCATTTTGCACATTCTCTCCATTTTAAATAAAAACAAGATGGTTTACATTTTCTTTTTGACCACAAACAAATGTTTGGAAAAGGAAATAACTTTGGCAATACGAAGAAAATGAGCGAGACAGACCATAAACCGGCCGGGTAATTGAGATGTCCATCCATATGTGAACTAAACTGAAAAAACAGAAATGACTTCTTGTTGTTGCGGCCTGTATAACAAAGATTATTCTGGGATATGGATACGCACAGTATAGAAATAATTTTAGAGAGAGAGAGAGAGAGAGAGAGAGAGAGAGGGGAGATTTGGAAAAAAAAGAACGGAGAGAGAGAGAAATTTAAGTCAAGGCCCCATGAAAATAATAAAATAATTTAGGGGAGATATGTGCAGAAATAATACTCTTGGAAAAAAAAATTAAAATAATACGGTTAAAAAAAATTTTAAATATGACACCCACATCGAATTTTGAAAAATCAATCCGTAAACGTTGAGTTTTCAAGATTTGATATATGAAATGCAGAGAGAGAGAGAGAGAGAGTCAGAGAAAATAATAAAATAGTTTACTCCCTTGTCTGTTTTGAATAAAAATGCTTATTATATTCAAGAAAAGGTGCGATATTTCAAAATGGCTGTCTTTAATAATAACACAGGTGTGTTGACATTCATGCATTCACATTAAATTCTCTTTTTCTTCATTTTTTGCAATTCTGGAGGTTAATCCAAGATTTGGGTATCCAAGATCTTCAACTGGGTAACACTCTTCCTCACGTCAATATCTGTCTATAAAGCTTTGAATTGTAAATCTTTGGTCTGATTATCTGTAACCGTGATTTAATTAGTTATAATTGGGTACTTGAAAAAAGTTCCCCTTTTTTGATTATTCGTATCAACGATTTGTTGATATGCTTGAGTGAAGACTTGTATGGCTACTTTTGAGAATTCTAATTATACAAGAGCTTTTTGCTACAACTGTTTGTTTTACTAACTTTGTTGATATCCTTAAATCAAAAAAGCATCAAAACTTCTATGTTGGTGCTTTAAGTTTTTGATGCTGTTGTGAATTTTATAATATTTCTGTATTGTTCAAGAGATCATCTGTATGACATTTGGTACCCTTTGGCATCACTAAAATGGTAACCACGGCCCTGGCTAAATAACATTGCAATTCAAGGCTTATTCTGCATTTATGTTCTGCAAATTTTTACTACCACCTTGCATTTTTGAGCAGCTGGCTGTGCCCTGAAAACTAAATATGGTGGACGCAATTGCTAAAGATGTTACCGAGGTAAATATATCTGTATCGGTATTATATGACTACCTTTTTTGTTAATTATTTACGTGAGATAACTTTGTACTGATTGTGGTTTTCTCATCTTTGGAATCGCAGTTAATAGGCAACACTCCCATGGTATACCTCAACCATGTAGTGAACGGTTGTGTCGCCCATATTGCTGCAAAGCTAGAAATGATGGAACCATGCTCTAGCGTTAAGGACAGGTAGCCATTTATTTTACCTTGACTAGGTTTATCAGTTTGCTTCATCATAGTTGCAAGGATCATAAGCCGCTTATCAAAAGCAATTCTTGTGGTTCTCAGGATTGGATATAGCATGATCAAAGATGCAGAAGAAAAGGGCCTCATTGTTCCTGGAAAGGTTTATTGTTCATAGTTTCTTTGACCTTGATATCCTGGAGCATGGGACCCACCCTTTAGCAAAATTATAGAGCTTTAGAAGCTATGAATAATTTACCTTAAGCTAGATTTGAATCCTTCCCTTCGGTAAACATTTTTCTTGGTCCCGGTTAGGTTATATTGGCTTCAAATTCTTGAATAATAATCAAATGACAGCTCTTTTGCAACTTGGGTTAAAAAGTTTGCCACGACCCCTTTGTTTAGTCTAGCTCCAAGCCAGACTTCTGTAAGTACCTGGTTAGTATGGATTGAGATTTTGAAACTCCTCGAAGACATGATTGCCATAGGGCCACTCTCAAGGATAAAATATCCTGTCCCAAGATTGCCCTTCTATAGTAAGATGAGATGACTATGGCTTGTGGGATCAGTCTACCCCAAAAAGGGTTGGGATACCCGCAGTAAGTCAGGAAAAGAAAAAAGAGCAGCTCTTATCACTGTCATATTTGTCAACCAATTGATCTCCGCGACTGGTTTTACTGTGAATGATTAATTCATTATCTGTTGGAAACATGAAACTGCAAACATACTTACGTATGATTTAATACTGTGGACCAGACCGTGCTCATTGAGGCCACCAGTGGCAACACTGGAATTGGTTTGGCATTCATTGCTGCAGCAAAGGGCTACAAATTGAAAATTGTCATGCCATATACAATGACTCTTGAGAGAAAAGTCATCCTTCTGGCCTTTGGAGCTGAGCTGCACCTCACTGATATTGCCAAGGGTGTGCAAGGGGTTTTTGACAAGGCAAACGAATTACTGGAAGCAACGCCTAATGGCTATTACCTTAACCAATTTGAAAATCTTGCCAATCCAAAGGTACTTTGTAGTTGTGTTAAAAAGTGTTAACCGAGCAGTTGGATAGCGATTTTCTATGTCTGTTGGTTTTTGTAGATTCATTATGAAACAACTGGACCAGAACTATGGAATGCCTCCAAAGGGAAGATCGATGCTCTTGTTTGTGGGATCGGGACAGGAGGTACAATAACAGGAGCAGGCAAATATCTCAAGGAGAAAAACCCCAAGATTAAGGTAAGTGATTATTTCTGCATGTGGTCAGAGAGAGAGGTCAAGTGAAGCTCTTATATGCGGTTGTTGAACTGTACATGCAGTTATATGCGGTGGAACCATCTGAAAGTCCAGTTTTAAGCGGAGGAAAGCCCGGTGAGTTGTGGTGTCAAAATGTAAATCATTTTCTATAAGGCAGACCATGGACATCTCTGGAAATTCAATTTGACATTTTTCTACGTTGCAGGTCCGCATAAAATCCAAGGAATTGGTGCTGGAATAATTCCCAATATTTTGGATGTTGGTATACTTGATGAAGTCATTCAAGTAAGTCTGGAATTTTTTACTTGCTGGTTAGTTTGAAATGGTATTAGGAGCATTCCGTTCACCTAGTGATGAAGTTGATTTCTTGTCTTAACACTGATGGTTTTCTTCAGGAAAATACATAACAGAAACAGGCCTGGAATTCTGTAGTGTACCAAATTTGTTATTTTATTTTCGTTGAGCTTCCTTCAAAGTTTTTTCTTTTCAGATTCCAAGTGATGAAGCTATAGAAACTGCTAAGCTGCTTGCACTGAAGGAAGGTTTACTGGTAAGTTCATTACTGTTTAGAGTATAATATACATGGCTCATCACACTATTTGTATCTGATTAAAGACATGATTAATATATAGAATATGTAGCCAGTTATATGTTTCAAAGGATTCCATGCCAGCATTGTGCCATGGATCATTTTACTTTCCATGTTATGAGCTAGCATCACTGCTACTCTACATATGAAAAAGTTTGTGACAACAAATAGTTAAAAGTTTCCATTTTAATCTTCTATAATTGATGAATTGCAAAAAAATTCCATCTTTAGTATTTTCTCCAGATAAAAGTCAAATCTGTTTATATACTGCAGGTGGGAATTTCATCAGGGGCTGCTGCAGCTGCTGCAATAAAAATAGCAAAGAGGCCAGAAAATACTGGGAAACTTATAACTGTAAGGATTGCTTTTTCTACTATATGGTGTGTGTCTGTAGATGTCTTCTTCATTCTTGTAGCAGCTGTTTTCTTTTGTTACTTTTGCTCTAAACTTGTCAGATTATCCCATCAAAGAGTGATCCCTAATCTCTGCTGGTGCATCAGACATCTCAGAGTCTCCAGCATTTTCTCATCCCAACCCCAAGAAGAAGAATGTGCTTTACAACAATGTCTTTTTCCCCTTGCTTTGCAGGTCATTTTTCCGAGTTTTGGAGAACGATACCTGTCATCGGAGCTATTTGAGTCTTTGAGGAAAGAGGCTGAAAGCATGACCTTTGATTGATTGAGGTGCTTTTCTTTCTAATCCTTTGAGTCAACAAATGCACTTTACAATTGTATTGATGATTCATGTTCTCAAACATTTTGCAGATACTGGGCTAGTATAAAGGAAACTTGGGTGCACATGCAACCTGTCTTTCAAAATAATGAAGATGGAACAGACAGAATGGCAATGTCCACTGCTTGTTACATGCAGATGACAAAAAAATCTAAGCTTGCCTAAACATTCTTCTTCTTGTGTTCATTTAGAAGTAATGATAAGAATACTACCATGTATCAACTGTGTAGCCTGTTTTAAAATTGAAGATGTCAAATTCGAGTCAAACAAAACGAGCATATTTACTATAATGGTAGGCTTCTGGGCCAAGAGTACTTGTTATCTTGTTAGTTGCTCACTTCTTTTGTTTTCCTGAAAAAAGAGAACAAAAGAAAACCATATTGCTATCTTTTCTTCCAAGGTGATATTTTATTCTAGTTTTAGTAGGGTTACGTTTTGTACTTTATTAAATTATTAAATTAAAAGAATTATTTTGAGAAAAAATTATAAATTGAGTATAATTAATGTTTGACAAGAATGAGATAATTGAGATAGAATATCTAAAATGATGACTGATATATATTTAAGTACATATCTTAAACCAAAAGAAAAAGATAAACATATTTTTCGGTTTGAAAAATTTATAGTAATTATTCTTTTCGATTATAAATTATAGAATCTTTTTCACAAATCGATACAAATTAGATAAGTTAATGATTTTTTTTTTTTTTTTTTTTTTTGTATTTCAAAATATGGTTATATATATAAGATACCAAAAAAATACGATAATTCCCTTTGAAAATAAAAATATTTCTTCCGAATTAGGAAAAAGTATGATAAATAGTATAATCTTAAAAAAGTAAATATAAAACATTAAAAAATTTTATAGTAATAGAAACTAGTATTATCCTAAAAGGGAAAAATGAAAAATCATAGCAAAATATTTTTTCTCACTGACCTAAAATGCTCCCCTCTCTCTCTCTATCGGTGGTGGATTGGAGATTTGTACGGAAATAACATTAAAAATTAAAAAATTAAAACAGCGCAAGAGAGAAACAAATTCATCTTCTAGCGTACACATGATGGGTTTTAAAAATCCGTCATGTACTCTACAGCACCAACACTACAGTCTGTTTCTACCCAAACCCGAGATAATCTGCTCAAACATCTACTGCAAACAATGTCAATTCATCTATTAATTCATTCTTCCAACTCATCAACTCATCTAAGTCTCATCCAACCTTCAAACAATATGAATTCATTCAATAATCAACAAAACAATCTATTCAACAAACAAATAAAATCATACACATTCATTCAACTCATCAACTTATCCAACTCTTATCCAACCTCCAATCAATATCAATTTATCCATTCATCAATAAAACAATCTATTCAATAAACAAATAAAGTCATTCATTCTCCATTCAATAAACAAACGAACAAACTAACTCAACAAATATAAAAAACTAACAAAATTTAGATATACTAACATATAGAGTTTAACACCAACATATAATTTGATGTAAATTTTATTAATAATAAGAAAATCTATAAAGTACGGAATATATAAATCTCAACGTCGTTGTCTACGTCTAGTATATTGCCTAACTCCTAAATCGGGTCTAGCATCTGTACTATTATCACGAGAAACTAAACCCAGATTATCTATCACGTCGTCTGTCCTCACTTAAGTACCTCTTTCTTTCGACAATTAGTTACCACCAGACAGAACTTTCCTAAACATGCTATGCCGTTCCATATTAGTGAATGTGTTTCATAAAAGTTTAGAATATAAATTTGAGAATGTGTTTAATGAAAATATGTTTAATGAATAAAATGGTAGAAATGTAGATAATTGTGAAAATATAGATAATGGTGGAAATGATAATGGAAATTGGAAATGGTAATGGAAATGGTGTAGAAATTGTTGTAGAAAATGGTGAAAATGATATAGAAAATGGTGTAGAGAATTGTAGAAAATGATGGAAATTAAGAAAATATAGTAATATTGAAAGAATGTAGATGTGAGAGAGAGAGAGATTTTGTTATGGAGATTTTGGAAATGAGGTGTTAGGTATTTATAGAAAAAAATTTTGACTTCATGGACCAAAATAACCTCAAAACTAGTCGTTTTATAATTGTTAGGAGGGGTAAAATTGGAATTTTTTTTAATAAAAAAAATAGACTAGCAGTTGGAACCAGCGGACCCGGGGCCGGTTCCATCCCCAGGCCGGTTCCGGGCCAGTTCCTGGTTCAAAAAAGAATTGAACCGGACCGGCCCGCTACAGTACCAGGGCCGGTCTGGTTTAGGTTACTATTCATCTCAGTCCAGTTCATGGGCCAGGCTTTCCCGGGCCGGTTTTCGGATCCAAACTGGCCCGATGACATGTCTATATATCGCGTCTTCAAAATGTGACATACTCTTCTCCCTACAACTTTAGCATGACGGAATGCCATTTTTGGATGTTCTTGTTCCTCCGTTTTGCATACAACAAACTCATCCGTCTTGAAGAGCATTGCTGCTGTTGTTTGAAGATGGAGGAGACACTGATGATTTCATTCCCTATGATGAAGACTGCTGACGATGATTTCGTTTTGCATTCTCATCGTCAGAATTTCAATACAATGGGAAATCAACATTTCGCATAAAAAATGTCAACCTCGTTTTGCATTCTCATTGTCGGGAATGAATATGGAAGCTCATGGAGGAAATGCGAACTCACCCGAGTATGGAAGCCTGCAAACATGGAAGCCTTCCAACATGGGTTTGTTCTGTCTTAAAGACGCGACATATATGGGCCAGTTCTTGAATTTTTTTCTTCCATTATGTTGTTTAATTTTTTTTTTTTTTATAAAAATAGGATAAATCTGTACATGTCTCCCAAAAATATTCTTAATATATTAACTACCAATAACTACCTATAATAACTAATAATAACTCCTAATAATAACTAATAATGACTAATAACTTCTAATAACTAATAATAACTATTAGGGCCGTTACTTGCCTCTTCATGTGCCCTAATGAATACTTAGTACTTATTAGAGTAATTATTGCATGGTAACTCCTGGTCTTCCAGCCGTTGGTGCGCTACATTGAGTGTTGGCATGTGCTGGCACTGTGCCTCTGCATGTTGGCTCATGCGTTGGTGCGTGCTGTCTCGAGCAGTGGCATTGGGTCATGGCTTGCTAGCTCGTGCATTGGCATTGTGTCATGGCATGTCGGCTACATGGGTGTTGGTGCCTTTTCTTATGCTGACTCATGCAGACTGCCTTGTCGATGCGTGTCCTTGAGTGTTAGCATTGGATCATAGCGCGTTGCATTATTTTCTTCATGTCGTGGCTCATGTTGGTGTAGTATTGCTTGCAACTCTTTGTGCAATGATGCCTCCTGGCATGGGCTGTTTGGCATTTTTTTGCTGTGGCCTTACTTTGCATGTCTTTGGCACATGCTCTTGTGCAGGGTGCTTGTGACATGGTGCATTCACATGTGTAGGCTGCTCATGTGGTGGCTCATCCTTGCTTGTGCGAACTAGTGCACTCTCATGTAATGCTTTAAGTGATTGCTCTTTTGTGTGCGCTTTGTGGCTAAATGCCATGCGCGATCTTGTGCATTACACATCGCCTTGTGACGGGTTGCAACATTCACCCCCTTGAAAACAAAACTTGTCCTTAAGGCTTACTTTGGTTCTAAGGGGTTTTGTTGCCTTTTGCTCGACTGGTGGTTGTTTATTGGCAAGTATCTTGAGTTTTCTGTCCATAAGGTAGAGCCTTGCAACAATCCATGATGTCTTTTGAATTCCAAGCATCTTGTTGATGAGTGTCATGGGCTACCATTGTTGGAATTGAATCGGTTCAATTGCCTAAAGAGAATTTGCCTTTATGGTGGCATTTGGATCGGTGGAGCCTTTTGTGTATGTTGCTGGCATTGTTGCCTGGTTTCCTTGAATTAGCATCTCATTACTTTTCATTGGTGTCCTGTCACGGATTGTAAGTGCCGGAGTTTGCATTTGTTCAGTTTGCATTTGTTCACCGGGTAGAGGTGGTGGACTTTCATGGGTAACTTTTGTTGGTTCCCTTTCCTTGGTGATTGCCACCTGTTTGTTTATGCCTTGTGTCGTGGGTTGCAGGATAATTATGTGTATTGATGTTAGCTCCATTATGGCATGTTGTCCTTGACTTTTGACATTGTTTTGCTCATGTACGTCTGGTGATGCATGTTTGTCCACCAGTTGCTTTTGGCTTAAAGTCTGGCTTATTGCTTCAATTAGTGGCTCATCTTCTTTGAGCAATTTCAGCATTCCGGTTGTCTTGAGGTTGATGGTGCTAAGTGAGGGCTTGTTATCATCGACCATGGTAACTTTTTGATTAATGATGCCATTTGGTTGTATAAGTTGCTGATTGGTCATGTTTCTAAATTTGCATCCAATAAAGCAGTATATCCAAACTATGATCATGGCTAGTATCTTTCAGGCATGAACTAACCATGATTTCTTTTGTACTCCAAGAGCCGGTGTGTTGGATTGCTCTTTGTAGTCTTGTTGAGTGTCAGACTCCATTTTCATCTTTTGGGAATCCATGATTTCTCCTCCAATAGATGCCTTGGTCAGCTTGGTCTTAGGACCCTCTATACTGGCCATTGCATGGATGGAAATTTGAGGGTTATCTTGAAGAGGTGACCTTTCATGTTGTTCCTCTTCAAGGGATTCTTCCTTTTCATTAGACACCACTTGGTTAAGCATCTCTTCATCCTTGGATGTGAGTGAGGTTTCTTCACTTGGTAACTCTTCGATTGTCTCCTCTTCAAGTGGCACAATTTCATCCAATGCCTCTTCGTCTTCATTCGGATCAATCATAAAATGTTTTGGCCTTTGCGTTTATATCCGAGTGCAAACTTTTCATCATATGCAAAGCATAGGCCCTTGTACTGCCTTGCTTCCATTTCAGCATATGTGAGCCTTCGAGGAGATAATGGTTCCTCTTTAGTTTGAGTGGCTTTAATGCATGGTTTAAGGGTTTTAACTCGTGCCTTTTCGGTTGGTACCTTTTAGGCCAAAGTGGGTTGAGGATTGGGTAGGGTTGAGAATTGTGTTTCATGTTGGGGGTGAAAAGGTTGTGAAATAGACGATTGTAAGGGTTGGTGTGGAAGGGTTCATGTTTGGGTTGGAAAATGAAAGGGTGTGTGTTAGCGTAGGAAGTAAATGGATGTATGTTTGAGTTGGAGGATAAAACGGTGTGGATCCGGGTTGAGAAATGAAAGGGTTTGTGTTTGGGTAAGTAAAGAATTGGGTGTGAGTTTGGGTGGGTGAATGGATAGGCAAAGGTTAAAGGGGCACAAAGGTTAGGGGTTGAATGGGTTGTGGCACATGGCTTGCGGCACTATGGCCTGAGCCATGGCTCATGGCCCGTGACATGGTGGCATAGTGCGATGGCATTGCCTGTGGCATGGTGGCCTGGTGTGAAGGCACTGTATGTGGCATGATGGCTTGGAGTGGCTATATTGTTTTTGGAACATTGGCTTGGTGCGACTACACCCTATCCTAGGCAGGCTGCCTTGGGCTTGTGGCATGTTGGCTTAGCCTTGTGTTACCCAAGTGCATTGCCTTTGCATCGAAGGCCTTGTTGTGAACTTGGTGGCATTGGTAAGGCGTCTCCTTTTTTTATTGTTGGTTGAACATATTGTTGATGCTGCCTGGAATGTTTTGTTGGGGTTGCTACTGCATGGTTTGTCTTGCTCCAAAATGGTTGATTATTGAAGTACTTCTTCACGACTAGGAGATGGCTTGTCGTGGATGGGATGACACTCCTGGTCTTCTTTTTACTTGGGTGGAGAAGCCTTTTGCAACATGTTTTGGAGGATGCTTGTTATCTTGGCTAGATTTTGATCCAAACGATCAAACAATTGGCTCCAGGAAATCCAGTGCTCTTCTTCCCCTTTCCTTATTTGTTAAGGAATCTTCATGTGTGCTAGAGTCCTCTCTTGTTGTGTTGCAGGATGCGAAGGAATGGTTTTTTTTCTTTGGGAAAGAACAAAATACTATACTACCACACAAAAAAAACACTCCAAAGAAACACACAAAGAAAAAAATCATCTACAATAGAAAAAATCTAAGGGGCTAAAGTTTTCGGTATAGATATCCTCTCAATGAAATGATGGAATGAAAGGATCGAATGGACCCTCTCAATGAAAGCACAAAAAATGATGTGTTGCCTTGATGGTGGACACGCACCACTTGAATTTTCTCTCAATGCAAGGGCGTTTTGGGGGAGGTTGAGTGAAAGGGTTGGAGTTTCTCTTTATACATGATACCAAAATGCCCTACGTACAATGCTGGCTCGCAAGAGAAGGAATGATATAAAAGATAAATGTGGAGAAGGATTGAGTGATTTGAACTTGACTTGATTGGGTTTATCAAGAACAAGAACCTAATATTATGCGAGGGTGATGTAACGTAAGGGGTAATTGGCACCCTTAAGCCCTTATATAACTCTCTCACAATGGAGAAGAAGAAACTGGTTGTCTATTCTCAAATTTTACTTCATTTTAATGAGATAAGGGACCTCTATTTATAGGAGAGGCCGGGGAAATTAAGGGTCTCATCAGAACGGACCTTCCAAAAATACTCCTAATACATTAACTATCAATAACTACCATTAATTACCTATAATGACTAATAATAACTCATAATAATAGCTAATAATGACTAATAACTAACAATAACTACTGAGACAGTTACTTGCCTTTTCATGTGCCCTAATGAATATTTAGAACTTATTAGAGTAATTATTGCATAGTAACTGTTGGTCTTTCGGCTGTTAGTGCACTCCATTGAGTGTTGGCATGTGCTTTCGTTGTGCCTCTGCATGCTGGCGCGTGCACTGGTGCGTGCTGTCTCGAGCAGTGGCATTGGGTCATGGCTTGCTAGCTCGTGCATTAGCATTGTGTCATGACATGCTCGCTGCATGGGTGCTGGGCCTTTTCTCGTGCTGACTCGTGTAAACTGCCTTGCTGGTGCATGTCGTTGAGTGCTAGCATTGGATCATAGTGCGTTGCATTGTTTTCTTCATGTTATGGCTCATGTTGGTGCATTATTGCTCGCAACTCTTCGTGCAATGGTGCCTCTTGGCATGGGTTGCTTGGCATCTCTTGCCTTACTTTGCATGTCTGTGGCATATGCTCTTGTGCAGGGTGCTTGTGACATGGTGTATTCGCATGTACGGGGCTGCTAATGCGATGACTTGTTCTTGCTTGTGCGAATTAGTGCACTCTCATGCAACACCTTAGGTGATTGCTCTTTCGTGTGCGAGGATGGTGTCTCTTCGTTGTTGCCCTTTAGCATAACATGAGGTTGGGTACTTGTGTTTAAGCGAGCCTCCTTAATGTCCTCATGTGCATGCCTTGTGGCTAAACACCATACGCGATCTCATGCATTGTGCATTGCCTTGCGATGGGTTGCAACACATTGGCAACGATGCCATGGGGTTCCAGCAACATGTGGCCTTAACCTCAGCTGTTTAAATAGCTGCAGCATTGTATTTATCAATTGGCTTGTCACCAGCTACGAAGACATGTTTCAAGCTAATGAGCTATAGTTTACCTGGCACCGTCCCTTCTCTCTCTTGTAAAGATCTCAAGTTCGAGCTCCTTGTGTACTAAAAAAAAAAGAACAGATGCTTCGAGTGCTTCTCCAATGGTGATATTCCTTGACTCAAAACTAGACATGGGGGTGTAGTGGTTCTGGTTGTCTGTATTTCCCCACAACCTATATATATTGAGAACCAACCACAAATATTCCCCTTCGCAATTGTTCGCTACTCATATTTGCTTTTGGTTGAGATCTTGTGTTGTGTTGGTTTGAATTAATTGGAGGAGAATAATGTAGTTTTTTTTTTTTTTTTCTGAGTTCTTATAGGTCCATGACTAATGGAGTCCAAGAATCGCCACGGGAATGTTGGGTCTGGTTTCTTTCCAATGCGTAGCAGGTAGTCACTATTTTTATTTATTAATTTCACTAACTATTTAACAACTTCACCTAACTAACTAACAAGCCCATAATTAAGCACTAACTTTTTTTATTAATTATGATTAACTATTAACCATTATGATTAATAGTTGTCACAATACTTCACTCCTTTGAAGACATGCTTGCCATCAAGGATGGAAAAACTAAGAATTGAAATTTGAATCCACCAATTATAAACCAAGACTTGCATTTGTGATGAAAGATAAGATATTTGTGATGAAAGATTAGATAATGGAGACAAACAATGGATGTAAATTGAATTGCAATGAGAATAGTTGAAGAAAAATAGAGATGGGGAAGTTTGAAAAAGACATTTCTTGAATTTTTTTTGGTAAAGGATTTTGTCTAATAAACACAAAAAAATTCAATCTTTGGAGGGATTTGCAAGAATCCATCATCAACTTCTTTTTTGGACATGCAATACTCTCTTTCTTGGACATTTGAAATACTTCTATCCTTAATATTTTTTCACTAGAAGTAGATAAAATGAGAGATTTAGAAAGTGATTCAATACCTTATTTTTTCATGAATTTTGGTATTGTTTCTTCTACCATTTGATTTATTGTGATGCTATCCGATTTCTTTTCATTTTCTTGCTCTTTTTCCACCAAAGTTTTGATATCCTCATCAATTCCAAACGTTTTCAATAGAATATTGAATTTGTCATCAAGATTTGTCATAAAAGCATCCAATTTTCGATTTTGTTCATTAATTTTCTTGCTGATTATTTTTATTTTCTTGTCAACATGTGAATGAAATTTTTGAAATTTAATTTCTTACGTTTTGAGATATTCTTCCATGGTTTCATATAGAACTTCTTATTTAATGGCTTCATACCCAATTTCTTCTGTCATTTTTCAATACTAGCAAAAAATTCGTAAACTCTAATACTAATTTGTCACAACCCAATTTTAGAGAGTAGTAAAATGTAGAGAGAGAGAGAAAGAAATTATGGAGAGAAAATAGAGAAAGAGAGAGAGAGAGACAAAAAGAGATTTCATTACAATTCTATTCTATTTTTCATTACATGTATTAAATTACTATTTATATTATTTTTGTTAATTAATTTCACTGACTAGTTAATCTTTTTACTTAACTAATTAATAACCCCACAATTAATCACTAATTTCTTTATTAATCATGATTAATTATTAACCATTAGACTTTTAATAAGGTCGACACACTCAAGTTTGGCTCAAACTTTTGGGCAGTGGCCTCTCAAGCCTTTTTCTCTCCCTCTCTTTTTTTTTATGACACGATATTTGATCTCTTATTACGGGTTAAGAAAGAGATTATGACCATTTAACAATACGTAACATGTATAGAATTATATTATTATCATTATTATCAAATAAAATAATTTTCTGGATTACTCAAGCCTGTCTGTCTCCTTCAATGCTTCGAATTTGGCATAGGAAACAAAAGCGTCATTTAACCAAAGGGCTGAGCCTGAGCGGTAGTGTTTGTGGATTAGACGGAAGACAGTCACAGTTTTGAAACCAACCGGCAGTTTGGAATTTTATTTTTCTCTCCACTTTTCCTTCATTTTCCCTCAATGTTTCCTTTCCCTACTTCTGCCGTCAAACCCATCCAACCTGAAAACGGAGCGTTTTGTTCTTATCCCGATTCTGGGATTCGCTTGTCTCGGCCACCATTTTCACTCTCTCTCTCTCTCTGTGGTTTACGGCAACCTAGGACTAGAAGTACCCCTTTCTCTGTACAGCGACAGAGTGAGTGAGAGAAAATTTCCCCAATTGTGTAGATGTTCCGCCACCTTTTTAACTGATTATTGTGCGTGAGAGAAAGAGAGAGAGAGCATGGCGATACATTCACAAACATTTATGGGCTGGAGCTTGCCGCAAGCCACTTCTACAACTTCCAGCAACAGCAACAACCACAGTCTTTACATGGTGAAGATACCAATTAATCGCAATCTCAAGTCATCGCTTTTGGGTGATGGCTGTATGTACCCTTTTCCTCTTCTTCCTCCCAATTTTGTTGGGTTGCTCTTATTTTTCTCAAAATTTTATGAATCTTTGCTTATTCTTCAATAGGCTCCAACCTAATTGCCATAGGATCAGGTGTATGTGTATGTGCCCTTTGAATTTTCTTGCTCTTTGTTTTGTTTGTTAACCTGTACTTTTCTCTTTAATATTGTAAATTCTTGTTGGTCTGGGGATAATGTTTGTGTTGCCTCTTGATGATTTGTGTTTAATGGAGAAGACTAGAAAGTAAATGCTTGTATGGGGTTCATGGCTATCATTTACCTCCAGTTTTCTCAACTGTTTCCAAATTGACATACCTTACCGTATGCTCAGTATAAAGAAGTTGTTGAGCTAATTTGTAATTTCCTCTAACTATTTTGTGTTTTGTTGTGATTGAAGGATCATAAAAAGGCTTATGGTCATATTTTATCACAAGTATATGTTGGAGAGATCTCACATATAAATGGTGGCATGTGGGTGATGTATATATAATTCCTAAGTGAGTTGTATTTTTGCCTTTCTCCCACACCCCAACACAACACTGAAGTTTCTGTGTCCCGTATCACATTCTGCAATGTACGGTTATTTTTTTGCAAAACCAAAAGGACGTGAAAGAAAAGTTGATTTTCATGTTTACTAGTGAATTTATCAGGGTCAATGTTTTGTAATTTCTCCCTTTTTTGCCTCAGAACAAATATCGGATTAAGAATGCAACTCATTTTTTGCTGGACTAAGAGTTTTATTGTGTTGCAAAATTGAGAACTGAACATTTCTTGAGAGTCTTGTTTGCCTTACTAATCCTGTGAATTTTTTAATTTCTTACGGTTAGTCAAGATATCTTCCAAGATACTTGTCAGAGGGAAGAATGCTTTCCCTCTACTGCTGGGAGTTGTAATTTCTGTGGAGTACTTTTTGTGGGGTTTAAGAAGGAAAAAAGATATGATCCAGTAAAAGAAAAGAAGAGGAAGGTCTAGTTCCTGGGGTGTCTGCCAATGTGGGGTTTGGGGAGGGTCAACTGAATATAGCCGTTCCCTTAGAACTGGATAAGTTGTTCTGTGGTTGTAACTGATGGCCTCTATGTGATAATGGGGTAACCTAATTGTTTCACCATGACCCGCCCTCATAAAATGCGTAGGAAGATATGAAAAATCGAAATGAGTATTATACAAATTTCTTCATCTAGGGTTTTTTGAGGTACATAATGTACAAATAATTGATAGAATCAAAACTACAGCTGATAAAAATATGGAACTTAAATGGTATTTTTTTTTGTGATAAAAGAAGATGCCATGAGAAGATCTTAACTGCCTGGACTAAAGGATGCAGCTCCAATTCATATCATGTGAACCATTTTTCCAAAATCTGTCTTTGTGAGCTCTCTTCCTATATTGATAGTTTTCATTTCTTATCTTCTAGCATGCGTGCATACACAAACACATTGTAATTACCCAACTTCTTTGTACTTTAATCAAGTACATTATTCTTGTAGTGGGAGCTCTAAAAGTTACAAGGATGAGGAATGTCCATGCCAAGCATTCTCGAAGTGGGAGACATGGTGGGGGTGGTCTAGGTGCACAAATGAATCTCTTTGATAGATTTGCTAGAGTTGTGAAGGTCAACTTTTCTGTAACATGCTTTCATTCTTTGTTGCCCTTTATAGGTTCTTAATCCTTTGTTTTACTTCAGTGACATTACTCATTAGTTTAAATGATTTCAGTCATATGCCAATGCAATCATTAGTTCATTTGAAGATCCAGAGAAGATTTTAGAGCAAACTGTGCTTGAAATGAATGATGACTTGACAAAATTGCGTCAGGCCACTGCACAAGTAAGGCATTGTAATGTTATATTTGCTTGGATGTTTATCCTTTACTTGTTCAATTTCTTACTTTCTTGTCCTCTTCTTCTCTCTAAATTTGTAGTTAATTGACGTCTTTCAAGGCCAAACATGCTAGCGGACTACTAAAAGTTCTACTCATGTTCTTCTGCTTCACTATATTAATCATGCTTGATTTTCTTTTTCAAAGGTGCTAGCATCCCAAAAGCGATTGGAAAATAAATACAAAGCTGCAGAACAAGCTTCTGAGGATTGGTAATATAGTATGCAACATGACATGGTACTTCGATTACTTTGGCATTTGGAAAACAGCACAATATAATTGGCTTTGCCAATATATAGGTATCGTAAGGCACAGCTTGCTTTGCAAAAAGGAGATGAGGATCTTGCTCGTGAAGCACTAAAGAGACGCAAATCTTATGCTGTAAGTTATCGTCCAGAGGTGCTATGCTTATTTATGTGTTGGTATGGTTTGCAATGAATATGCATGAATAGTTGCTTATTAGACAGACATGCTTGATGTTACTAATAATACTAGCAAAAATTTGATGGTTCTTATTTAATTTAAAATACATGCTGTACATTAACAGAATAAATAAACTTCTGATACAAGATTATTTTTATGATTGGGTCTTTAGTTGCACAACCCTTTGCTTCTATTTAGTATCCTGTCTCACCTATGAATTAAATCACAGGCCATATATTTTCGTTTCACTTTCTTAACTTGTAGTTATAGATATTCACTTAAAGTTTATTAGATGAAGTTTTTCAAAAACCTAATCTCCTTCTTATCACTCCATGCAGGATAATGCTAGTTCTTTGAAAGCTCAATTAGAACAACAGAGAAGTGTGGCTGACAATCTTGTCTCGAATACACGGGTATGGAACTTTCGACATAAGCTTCCAATAAACACTTAGTTGGTAATTGTACAGTAAGACATCAATCAGAAACTAAGTGCATGATGAGCTTTTAGTGAATAGCTTCGTGTTTAAATAGATGACAGCGCTAAGAGCATCTAGATACCCTTTTAGCTGTTTTCCGTCCTTGCACCTTTGATGTAGTTGGTCTTCACACGCTTGCAATTTTTCTGATCTTTGTTTTCTGTAGCTTTTGGAGAGCAAGATACAAGAAGCAAAGTCTAAGAAAGATACCTTGAAAGCCCGTGCGCAGTCTGCCAAGTTTGTCCCAATCTCCCAATTAATATAGGATTAATTGCTTTTTCTTCTACAGGCCTCTTCTATCTAGACATGGTAATCCCTTGCCTGTTCTGTTGCCACAGGACTGCAACAAAAGTGAATGAGATGTTGGGAAATGTCAACACAAGCAGTGCTCTTTCTGCTTTTGAAAAGATGGAGGAAAAAGGTGTCATGCTTATGAATTAAGCACCTCATTTTGCTTCTTGGAGCATGCCATGTTGCATGTTCCATGATATTTATACGTTACAGGAAATGTCGCTTGCACATTGCTTTTATTCATTTATGGGTTGCATAAGCACTGAAGAGATCCACCTTAGAGTATACAATCCTTAATACACATGCACTCCTGTGCACACCCAAAGGAATTACCATTGTGTTCTTAAGAAAATGGCATGAGGGCTTCCTCTTTTTTAATGACCTTATATAGATATTTATTTGTTGTTTTGCCTATTGACTATCCTTCTGGCTTTTTGGTTCTTATGTTTGTATAGAATCTGGGTGTATTTTCTTAAATTTAAATTCTTTTTCTGATGTCCTTAATGAATTTCTCTGCTTCCTCTCTCCTGTCAGTGTTGGCAATGGAGTTTCAAGCAGAAGCACTTGGCCAATTAACCAGTGATGATCTTGAGGGAAAGGTACCTAGTGTTTCCTCTTCTTTGTAGGTTCAATTTATTGTTGTTACCATCGTACAATGAGTGGTCTCTGGAATCAAAAGAAAAAGACTACTGTGCTTAATAACTAAACTGCTTGTGAACATGTAGTGTGGGAAGCTAAATTAGATGGATGGTTTGATCTTTTCTGCTTTACTGCAAATCTTTTGGCTTAAAAGAAGCTAGATTTATTTATTTATTTATTTTTAAAAAAAGAGTCTCTTCAGAAGAAAATAGTTGATGTACAGTGACCTGAAACGAGTTTGCATGTATTAAATCTTAACTGGCTCCAAGGCAAAGTCCCCAGGAAGATCATGATAGAAAGCATGCAGTGTTCATTATGACCTTTGCGGATAAAGATGCATTTAATTTGCCGAAAGTTCAATCATCGCAAGCCCATATTGTAGGCAGCCAAAGAATTTGTACTTTTGGGATTATCTAGGGGAGACTAGAATTCTATGAAAGGATAGTGAAATTTTATTTTTTTAGATAGGAGAAGAAGAATATATTAGATGTATAAAAAAATGTACAAAACTTCTAAGGGTAAAGAATCCTTAGAAGCAATAAAGAACAAAGCGAATCAATACAGAGAGACTAATACACAATTGCTCTATAATCCCTCTTCAAATCATCTAAACTATCGTCTTTATAAATTTCCAATGCATGAGTTCAAAGAGAGGTATGAAAAACTATTTTGTCACATACAAGAGAAGCTTCAATGAACTGTTGTGGAAGATTCTAGCATTCTGCTTTCTCCAAAGACACCATGGAATAGCCAAAACGCACATTTCCACAACAATCGAGCATCTTTCTTTCCTTCAAAGCCTCTAAATTTCGTGATAAACAAATTAGGGAGTCTCCTAAGGCAAACACAAGCATTATTGCACACAGCAAAAAGGCGATTCCACATTTCCCTCACTATAGAGCAATATCAAACAAAGGATCTCTGGTTTTAGCATTGGTGTGACACATGACATACACAACCGCAGAGAGAGTTTATGAAGTCTCCTCTATTGTAGAAGATCATTGATATTAATC
Source organism: Dillenia turbinata (assembly GCA_037126225.1). Lineage (NCBI taxonomy): Eukaryota > Viridiplantae > Streptophyta > Magnoliopsida > Dilleniales > Dilleniaceae > Dillenia > Dillenia turbinata. Next base: position 20,137,233 of record JBAMMX010000025.1, read on the forward strand.
TTATCAAACACTTTTAACCAAATAAATGTTTTAACTTTAGTAGATATCTTCGTTTTCCAAATAAAATTGTTTAAATGAAAAGTAGCATTTCGGGGGAAGACTAATTAGATGATATAAAAGAGATCTCCATGCAAAAACTCCTGAAGAATCAAGACTCCAAAGCTTAGTGTCTCCAACATGAGGAGAAGGCTCATTTCCACGGAGGCTTCTCTATCTTTAAGATTGCTAAAAATATGAAAATAACAAGAGAACAAATTTCCCTCTCAATTATAGAAAATTTTGATATAGAAATCTTTGATAGGAGTAAAGTGAAGTGTGGATAACCTATAAAGGCAAGGGAAGGAAGTGGACGATGCAGATAACGTGCAAATGTACTCCTGGGGGGGATAATTTGGGTTTGTATTATGCCGGGGCTTTGGACAGTAGGCCTCCTTGATGGTACAAAAGCTAGTGTCTGTTGGGGTCATTTGACTTCATGATGGAACTAAAATTGACTTTGGATATTTTAGTTGCCATGTGCTCACTTTTATCTCATATATATATGTGTGTGTGTTTTTGTGTGTTTGCTTGAAGGGAGGGGGTTGATAAAAACATATACTGAAAACAAGAAAGAAATTTACACTACGTATGTAGTTGTCTGAAATTTCCTGTTATATTCTTTACTTACAAGTGGAAAGTCCTTGAAACAGTGCCAAGTATAAATTCACTCTCCTCGTGCTTATATTTCTCCTTGGTCTAAGCAATGAATTGACTCTGGTGTTTTGCTGAATGTCACATCTATAAAATTTGAAAACTTGCAAGCAAAGGTTTCCTATAGAGAACCACAGTACTTTGTCAATGAACTTCAGTAGCGGGTTTGTTAGAAATTAGACTAACATCAGATTCTAGTTTGATGAACACAACTAGCCTTCTAATCTGGGGGTTGATAAAAACATATACTGAAAACAAGAAGGAAATTTACACTACATATATGGTTGTTGGAAATTTCCCATTATATTCTTTACTTACAAGTGGAAAGTCCTGGAAACAGTGCCAAGCATAAATTCACTCTCCTCGTGCTAATATTTCTCCTTGTCTAAGCAATGAATTGGCTCTCATGTTTTCCTGAATGTCACATCTATAGAAGTTGAAAACTTACAAGCAAAGCTTTCCTGTAGAGAACAACAGTACTTTGTCAATGAACTTCAGTAGCTGGTTTGTTAGAAATTGGTCTAATATCAGATTCTAGTTTGTCGAACACAAACTAGTATTGTTATCTGGTGCTAAGGGCTTAATAAGCCATCTAGGCCGAGAAATGAGCTGGTAAGCTTATAATCACCTTGCAAGGGGAAAGTATTCCCTTATTTATCTCTACCTGATGTGTAGTTTTAATGAGTTTTACATAGTTTTAGGAGCTTTCACGGGTAAGTTGAGCCTTTTAACTCAAACGTGGATTTCTGTGTCTGTTGGCTCTTGAGAACATTTTAAGTCTGATATTTTTAGTAAGAGCCTCAGTCTGCTTTCAGTGGTTTAATTTGCTTTCCAGCTATTGGGGACTGCTAAAGGGCATGGATTCTTTTTTTACGACCAATATCAAGATACTACTCTACCTGGCTGCCTTAAGCGTAGCAACTAAGATCATGCATGTAACATCATCTGTGACCAGAATGTATAAACCAAAAAGGGTGCACACATGCAATAGCAATCCATGTGAATCTTGTACTCGTCAATTTAACCAACAATTGGCCTGAACTTTATTTATTTATTTATTTGATATTAAAATGACAGCTTTTACCTCTAATAATCGACTTGACTTGATAATCTGCTATTCTTTTTTGCAGTTTGCAATGCTGGAGAGTTCATCAGTGGACGACGATCTTGCAAACTTGAAGAAAGAATTAGTGGGGAGTTCAAAGGTATGTTCAGAACTTCGAGTATGTGAAATTGAAATTTCTAGCCTGTTTTACATTATGAACCATTGGGTGTATTTAGTTCTCTCATGTTGTCAGGACTACAGGTTGAGTATTTATCTGTTGTTGTTTGTGTCTGGTTTGATCTTATAGAAAGGAGAACTTCCGCCTGGAAGATCAAGTCCTACTACCACCAATACTGCATACTCGTTTAGAGATGCTGAGATTGAGAGAGAACTTAATGAGCTGAGGCAAAGGGCTAAGGATTTCTAGATCTCATATCTCAAGCAGAGATTAAAGGATAATTTTGTTCAGACAGCAGATATAAATTAATAGCATTCAATGCAGAACTCGATTATCATTATTTTTTTTCCCTTTGGTTTATGACATGAGTGTAACATCACTCTAAAGTTTGGACAGGACAGTGTGTGCCCATATTCAGTATATCAATCGAATTATGTAAGCCATATATTGGCTATTTGGAGGAGCAACCACTACATTGTTCAGAGTGTATAACAATTTGTTCAAGTACGTAAGTAGTTCATGTTGACACTTCCATGTCTAATGTACAAGTATCAAAGCTAGTTTTTGCTTTGTCTTCCATTAGGCTCTCTCTCTGAGTGTGTAACAATTTGTTCAAGTACATAAGTAGTTCATGTTGACACTTCCATGTCTAATGTGCAAGTATCAAGGCTTGTTTTTGCTTTGTCTTCCATTTGGCTCCCTCTCTGAGTGTATAACAATTTGTTCTAGTAGTTCATGTTGACACTTCCATGTCTAATGTGCAAGTATCAAGGCTTGTTTTTGCTTTGTCTTCCATTAGGCTCTCTCTCTCTCTCCATCTCATATATTAAATGGACAGCTCTTTCATATTTTTTTGAATTAAATTTTAAGGCAGAAGGAAATAGATTTTTATGTTTAAAGTTAATTTTTAATATTGTGGATAAGGGTATGATTAAGTTTTTGCAGAGTTGGGTTACAATTGTCATAGTTGTCATTTGTAGGTTAATGAAAGGAACTTCAATTTTATGTGGTGATAATTTTAATTTTTGCAGACTAATTTGAGTTTGTTATACAGAGATTTTAATGAAACGAACTTCAATTTAATTTAATTTTTTTTTTTGTTATACAGATATTTGAATTTGAGATTTTTAAATTAGGTAAGAGAGTCGTAATTACTAAATTGTTTTCTTAGAGAAGGTGATATCTAGTTTTGGGGTTAAATCGGACAAACAAATATAAATTCTCTTTACTAACATTCCTAAAAAGAAAGTTCTTTCCTCCAACCACATTCCTAAAAAAAAAGAACAAGAATCTTTGGTCAACCCAAGTGTTGAGGGAGGACGATATGCAAAAGTATATGGTTTTGAAGTGTTCATGGTTATCGATAAACAGTCGATTTAGTGAATAAGAGTGTTAAGTTCCTTAATTAAATATTGGCTTGAAACTTGAGAATGAAAAAACTATGTTAGGAGAGCTCTTCTCTAAATTAGATTCGATAATGTTCAGATTAAATTAGTTAGAGTATGATTTTAAATTAATCAAATTATGATTTCAGATACCAATAGATTATGAGAAAAAAAAAAAGTCCCTGTCGTTTCCTGCTTTGCTGCGGGAACCCACCAAAATGAAAACAAAATCTTAAGAACAGGCAATGTACTATCACATGACGTTTGAAATTGCATCAATTACTAACTTATAGAGCCATAAACAGAATCTAATTAACAGAATATGAACAACTATGACAATCCTTTACCCAAACTCTGCATTAGAAATTAATAAATCAAGAGAGCCTCCTCTCCTACGTATAATCCATTCCCCAAATTTGAACACTGCCCATTTGAAGAAAGAGACTGAAAATCCTGAATATCAAATTTCATTGGGTCATCAGCTTTTGCTCGGACAAAGTTACTTCTTTTCTTCTTCTTTTTTTTTTTTTTTTTTTTTTCCTAGAAAAGTTCAACTCATTCAGTGATAGTTGAGTTATAACTCATTTATTATAGAATTAAGATACTTAATTTTGTGTGTGGTGCATTCTTAATTAAGGAAAAATTAAGAATTAAATAGGAATATAGAGGATTTGAAAAAAAAAAAAAAAACGAAGGGATAGTCTATGGATTCAAATAGATAACGATAATATAGAAAATTTATTAGTTAATAAAGATAATATTGATAGAAAATAATTCTAATAAATATGGGTTTATATATATTATATCTTTAGATTAAAGATATTTGGTTTTTATTTGTAAAATTTTAGTTCTTTATTAATTTTTTATTTTAATTAAAAAGCCTTATAAATATAATAAAAAATAAAAATAAATTTCGCCAATTCGAGAAGACTAGTGTTTCCCCGGAAGCTTTGCTCTTGACAAGAAAATCCGAGCCTCAAGTAAAACCCTGAGCTTGGCGGGAAGGAGGTCGGGTCGGGCCGGGCCACCTTAGGCCAGCCCATAATGGGCTCCGTAGCCCGACCAAGGGAGGTCTAGGCCCATTGGTCCAATCGGGCCGCCGGCCAATGCTCACGTTTAAACCCTAAACCTACCGAATGAGTCATTTTGGCCACCATCCCCCTCTCTATCCAATCAAAATTCTTCTTCTGCTGAGCAGTTGTTTAGAGAGAGAGAGAGAGAGAGAGAGAGGAACTTTGATTTGATAAGCGATGGATACTTCAGCTTTACAATCACCACCACCACCACTATCAGCAGAAGCAATTCCATTATTCAAGGAAGGCATAAGTTTGGTTCTCAATGGCTGGACAGCTCTTCAAATGGCGGTCGTGAACGAGTGGGGCGGTCGCAACTCACGTCAAGTTCCTAATCAACTCTCTCTATCCATTTTCTCTTGGTTCACTCAATCCAAGGGTCCCTTTTCTAATTCCCTTCTTAAAATCTAGGGTTTTTCTTCTTCTCTTTTCCCTGGAATATTTTTAATCCGTTTTACTAATAATGATTCAGAGCAATTGTTTATTGATGATTTGGAGTTGATTCTTGAAGAAGCTATGGATTCTCTGAACACTACCGCTGATGATGGTAGTATAGAGGAGGTATTATTGTATTAAATATTTTTGTAACTTGCAATTGTAGTCCATATGATGCTCTTGCTTTGTTGAATTATTATCTTATTTTATTTATAATTTAAATTCTGGGGTATTCTAATCATTTGAGCAGGTAGCAGACAAACTAGTGAATATGTATGAAGAGTGTTTAGAAGGAAACTACGGATCGATTGTAAAACTAAGGAATGCTCCTCAGACTGGATCTGTCTCTCGGAGCCAAGAGGTATTTAATTTTTTAGGCTTTATTGTGTGTAATGTGTAGAGTGGAGATGGTGAATTGAATTAGATCGGTGGACCTATAGATTTCCTTCAATTTATTGGTGCAATGTTTTGCTTTCTTTTTGGTTGATTGGAAGGGCTATGCCCTGTTACAACTAAGGGGAAGGGGAAATATGGGGTTTCGAACCCTCATTACTGGTAAAGGCAAGAATCCCGGTACCACTCGACCAAATGGCCTGTTACAAAGTTTTGTTTGCCTTGAAAGTTCTAGTCCTCTGTGTAAAATACAACTTTTAGATCACATTGATTGCTATTTTAAGTGCTAGACCTATATGTATAACTTTTAGATGAATTTTTTTGCTAATATATCACCAGTTGTTGGTTTGTAATCATTTTACAGCTTTTATGAGTCGTGTAGTGCTTCATTTTTCTCATTCAAAATCGGCTCGACTTTTGGTGATGAATTTGTTGGTGGCATTTCATATGTTAAATTGATCCATTATTCATCCCCCCCCCCCCCCCCCCAAAAAAAAATAGTCAGCAATTTTTGAGTTGATCAGTTTATGGACTTTGATTGAGCTTTTACTATTTGGCATACAACTTGGGCAAGCTCTAGTTTAACTAGCTGGAAGTTCAGCTTGGGAATTGCTTGCTGGCATAGATGTGCTTGGATTTTCAGTTGGATTTTGGTCCTAGATGGAATAGTGAGTGAATTGGGATTCCGTTAGTTTCTTTATAGGAAACGATTGAAGAAAATCAGGCTGTTCAGTAACACCATAATTATAGTTATAATCCGAATGGATGACATCATCTAACTGCTGCAAATTAAGATGTTGCACAGAGCCTCTATCTCTTATCATATTACTTCCTTGGGATGGTTTGCTTTGTTTGCCTTTGAGAAGGGAGCAGGATATGCTACTTGTATCACGTATATGTAGGTTATTTCTAGTTTGCTATCTTGTATAATTAGCTCTAGTAATGATTGGTGCGGAACATCAGAAAAGACAATCCATATTTCTACCTTCTTTCTACTTGGTGCCAGGTCGTTGATGATGATGGTGACAACCAAGACAATTACAATAATGAGAACAGCTTCGAAAATAATGGTTCAGAGGATATGATGGTTGACACACCAAATTCAACAGAAATGCAAATCGAGGAAAAACAGCCCAATGAGATGGCTGAAGAAGAAGATGGATGGGTAAAGGTTGGCCCGCTTCGAAACCAGGGAAGAAAAAATTAATTGTAGATCAGTCAAGCATGTTGCCTCTATAATTTTGACCCTTCTTTTACCTTTGGAGTTGGTAGTTTTTTTGTTTTGAGCTGTGGTCTACATGCTTAAATGAAGAGAGTAGTCCTGTAGCAGTCTCTCCACTTTGGGCATTTTTTTCCTTATCCCCTGCCTCTTAGTTTGAGTGTATATTATGGGCCATATCTGGAGATACCATATGTAATCTGTCTCTAATCAGAACGACGTGGCTTAGATTGTATTATGATTTTAATCTTCTTTAACCCTTTAATAAAGCTATTTATACTGTAACTTTTCCTGTCTTGATTGTTCCTTGATAAAATTCTCTGAAAGCTGTGTATTGTTATGCATGATGGCAAACCAAGTCCTGTGTTTCTGTAACATGCGGTCAACATAATGCATTATAAAGCCCAAGAGGCTTCAAATTTGTGCGGTGATAGTTATATTTTCCGCAGACTGTTTTGGTATGAAAAACGCGCGCTGTCTCTTTCTAATGATTTTATTTTTACCATGGTTGGGGAGACCAAGGTCTGGTGATGTCCAAAGAGAATGGTACTGCCCAAAATTCAGAGCCTGGCCTGACCGGATGGTAGAGCCTAAGCTCCTTGGCATAATACGGGAGAACTTTGGGCTGGGCTGGGCTGGGCTGGGCTGGGATTGGATTTGTCACTTTGCCGTCCTTAGCCCAGTTTTTGAGTAATTGAGCAACCATAGGCCAATCCAAAATTGGACCACGGTCTAAATAAATTGTATTGGTTGTGGAGGGGAAGAGCTTGTCATTTTGTCATCAACGTGACAGTTGAGAATCAGGTTGGCCCTTGCTTACAGTTTAATGCACAATCTCCGTTCAATCCTTTGAGCTAGCAAAAGAAAGAATAACTCATGGCCGATCACATTATCTCCAGCGCATAGGAGCTAAGAGATCACCCCGAGTATGCCATGGCATTTAGTGTCACTTTAACCGTAGGACTCTATTTAAGAAGCCGAATGCATGGGCTATGGATATACCATGTTAGGTGATGATAAGATTTACGTAAATTCAGTATGAACCTATATTTAGTGAAATATGGGGGCTTATGTTCAACCACTATATCAGCGACTGGACTGCATTCAGAGAGATGGCAAATGAACCCCAAGGGCCATTCTAATTCCAACGAGGATGAAGGTTATTGCCCCAAAAGTACAGCTTATTACACCAAAAATTTGGATTGTATTGCAACTCAAAGACCTGAGGACTGAGGCACAAAAGATGGCGATTTTGCAATACAAGGAAGGCATGGGTTTGGTTCTCTTTATGGCGAACTCCTAGAGAGGCCATCAACGAGGAGATGGGTGGTCGGCGGACACCATTCACGACTTATTTCTAATAATCTCTTTCACGACAGCTTCTCATAGTTCACTCAATTCAAAGCTCTATTTCCTTTTCTTCTATAATAAGTTCTAATGTTTATGATTTTGGAGGAAATTCTTGAAGATGCTGTGGATTCTTTCATTATTGTATGTGATGACATAGAGAAAGAAAAAAAAATGGGGAATTGATTAAATTTCAATATTTTTTTTTGGTGAATTAATGGTTTTCTTTATTGTTTTACATCAATTTTAATCTTTTCTTAAAGTTCAACATTTGTCTATGAACTAGTAAATTGGAGTTCATATGGTGTAGCCTAGAACATTATTGAATAAGGTTGTGTTTGTTAAGAGAGGCACAGACCAAAAAATACTGAATGTAATATGGTGTAAGAGTAACCCAAGTTGGATGCATCCTTATTGCCCTCATGGCTAGGTGTTACTGTAGTTCCACCAAAGCACCAACCTAATGATACAACACCTTCTTAACCCTGGGAGGCATATTCAATTTTTTTTTATTGATCCACGAGGTGAGCAAGTTCTGTTGTGTTGCCTTTGCAACTGGGGAAAGTTCTTGCACCATTGTTAGATAGATTCAATCCACACCAGGGGAAAGCTCTTGCACGATTGTTAGATTCAATCTTGGAATGTAGGAACAGATGTGACTTGGATTTCAGTTGCATCTAGACACTGGTTGAATAGTTGGCAAATCGACAGGCTCTTGAACAATTTCGGAAACCATAGAATATCTGTAATTCTAATGCCTCAGTTCCATATTTCAGCACCCCAGTTAAGCTGTATCACATATGTTGGAGGTGGGTTATGATTCCATAGATACCGGCTTCTTGTAAACTTGAACAGTTGCCATTGAGAGGGCGTAGTACCTGCAAAAACCGTCGAAGGGAGATTCCGACGCTCAAGTCAGAAAAAACGGTTTTCGAATGAGATAGAAACAGACTGAGAGCTCAATAGAGTGATTCTCTGTGATTCGAGTGCCCCAATGTGTGAGGACCAGAGAACGTACTTAGCTTGTAGGGTTTTGAGTCACCTTATACCTGTGAGAGTTGTGCGCCACTGAAATGTTTCAACCCTACTTTCGTTATTGAGCCGATCCAGAAATCTCGGGAATTCAATATTTCGAATTGATTGTGATTCTCTTCCTTTGAGAAACTTTCATTTTCTATTGGGATCATTTTCTTAATCGAAAGATCTTAAAGAAGCTGCTCTCAAATAGGAAGTAGGAGTCATCAGTATATTTTGATTTTCCCTTAGACTCGTTAGAGCCGTTGTCTATTAATCGATCGTTCGACCGATAAAGGGTCTTCAGAGCTTGTTCACTTGGAGGACTGACGGTTGAATGCCCGATCAAGGCGATTATCTTTACTTGATGAATTATGTTTGGCTGGCGAGGCGACTGAGGCCCTATCGTGCGGGAGATTTAGGCGATTGAGACCCATCGGTAGATAATCGTATTTGAACATCAATTAGTAGCCGTTCTTTGTGGGATTTTCAATAGCAGACCTCTCCAGCTGGGTCTAAGACCACGTCCTATCATTTGCCTCCAACTCATGACGCTTTTTCTTGGGAAGAACATCGTGAGTTATGACCGCTGGAAAGGTGTAAAGCTTTTTTAATGCGACTTTTGTTGTTTCGATTTTCGGGAATCATCTTCCGCACGCCTCATAAGGATCTATATTCGCCAGAGGGTTACACATCCCATTCCCCTTGCCAGTTGATCTTTTAGCCCTCCTTTGAGATATGTCAGAAAAGTCATTTCTAGAAATAATGACGAAAACGTCCGCTTCTCAGACCTTTCCGAGTATCGGCGACATTGTGAGTACTATGTCCTTCTAGAACTCGAAGAGTCGCTTTATCACAAAAATCCCTGTCTAAGAGAGAGGAAAGATGGGGATGAGTATCAAAGGAGATACCCAGTGAGTGAGGAGATTAATATCAAGTATAAATAGTGTGGGTGAACCATTGGAGTGTCAAATAAGATTATTCGTAAACAATAATTCACGTTTTGCAGTAAAGCATGGTATGTTCAGTAAATTGAAATCATTTAGTCAATCACACAATATCATACTTATATGCATCCATTCAAAATCAATTATTATATTTTTAGAGCAAACCGAAAATGATCTTGGTAAAGGTCGACCATGACCAAGAACAGACACATCGGGGGTTTTATTATGCAAAAATGTTCAAAAGTCATTCTCTACCCCGACGTTGGCCATGAGCTTTGCTGGGGTTAGCTCATACACAGATCGATTTCATGTATAGGACCCCGTCCAGTACTAGACAGTGGCGTTACATACGTCCTCCCTCTATGTGGGTTCAACCGGCCGCGCCTATAGCCATATGACGTTTGCGGATACCTCCTGCAGAAGCGTATCCGGGCAACCCTGTACCTCTATAAACGCCCTTCGTAGCTACGGAATCCATCAAGAAATATCATCTCATCACAAGTAGGCATCCAGCCCATACAGTTCATCAAAACATTTTAAATCCGTGTGCCAATATAGTTCATCAAATCATTTCAAATCAATATACCAACGCAATGGCAGAATAGAAAACATATCTAGTTCTCAAGTAATAGCACAATATTATTTCATTTTAAACCATGGATGCATAGTCATAGAAAATGTAAATTCACGACACTACAATAGTCATAAAACAAATTTGAAATTTAGTGTCACGTCGAGTTAATACATATCAAAAGTATGTTTTGTTGAAAACAATGTAAAAATCAAATTTCACTTTTCATGCATAAGATTAGAGTCACACTCACATGTAGGGAGGGTATTTACCCCCTATTTTCACAATGCAGTCCAAATGAAGTCTTACTCTGATCCTCAATTGATCTTTCCTAATATACAATCACAATCTTATCATCAATTTCTAATTATTTTTAGGGTTTATCCATTTTTTCAAATTTTTGTATAAATCCAAATTCTTCAATTCTTGTATACACTCTAATGTCATCAATTTCATTTCATTTATAAATAATTAACACAATCAAAGTCTAGTCAAATTCAACCCTAAAGACTTTCTTAAAGTTGGAAATGAGTATGAAAAAATTAGTTTTCTACAAGATAGAAATTTTTTGAAAAATCATAGATTTTCAATTCTCATCTAAACGTTTCGAACAATATGTCATTTTTGAGGTGTAAAGGTCTAGTTTCATAATACGGAGATCATATTTATATTGTCTATATGCAGGACAACTTATAATTAAAAGATTACAACAGTCCTTAAACTATAACCACAATTTTTAAACTATCCTTCATATACATATCATTATGCAAATTAACAATTCAAAACAACCTAATAAAGATATGAAATGCGACAATATCCTTCATTTTACGGCACATTTCATTCCAACCCTAAACCAAAATACTTTCATGCATATTTTAAATTAAACTCTAAGGAAAACTATTCAAATCAACTTAACTCGATTCTATTATCCTTTAGCATGTTTCTTTCATATCAGATAGTCTAATCATGTAAAATTTTAAACTTAGTATTAACGATCATATATAGATTTCAGAAAATGCATTCTATTCAGATCCTACATACATTCTAGACATATACAGAACTTCTCTCCCCAAATTAACCTTAGGTTCATTCAATTTATCGAAAGGATCAGACATCTCCTCACCTAGGGTTTCTCGGATTGCAGACCTAGCTTCCATTCGCCATTCGATTCAGTCTAAAACCTGTAACACTTCCAATTTGAAGCAAATGTTAGCAATTAACCCTAATTACTAAACCCTAGAACTATAACCAAACTCAGCCCTTACTTGTACAGTGGATGAAATTGCAGTCCCGTGACCTAGGATTTCGAAGATCAGTTGACGACTACAGTTTGGGGCTTCAGCTGAGGTTGCAACAAGGAGTCCGTACGCAAGTGAGCGAGCGAGGGAGAAGGAGAAGGCTCTGCGGTCGCGCGCAGGAAGAAGAAGGCAGAGAGAGTAGAGAGGGAGAGTGAAACAGAGAGAGAACTCGAAGGAGAAAGAGAGGGAGAGAGAGAGAGCAGATTCGAGAGTGAGAGCGAGAGAGACGAAGACAGAGAGAGAGAGCGACAGTGAGATCGAAAGAGAAAGAGAGAAAACAGAGGGCGATGGTGATGGTGGCGTGCAGTGGCGATGGTGGTTGGTGGCGGAGAGAATGGCGGAGAGAGTGAGAGAGCGACGGAGAATCGCGAGAGGGAGAGATCGAGAGCGTTCGGTCGAAGGAGAGGAAGAGAGAGAGAGAATTAATTAGGGTTTCTAACCCTAATTAAAATGGGGGGTGCTGCGTTTCACTCCACAACGCAGCATCTCCTCTGTTTTTTTTTTATAAATAAATTATATTTATAATTTTACACCAACATTTCACTAGAATGCGAATTTCATAAAAATGAAGTTTATTATGATTCGCAAATACGGCAACTTAAAATATACCAAAATTTTAAATTTAATACCCCAAAATCGAAAATTAATATAAATAAATATTATATATATATAAACTGAGGAATATTATATATATTTTAAGAATATGAGTACAGTAATACGGACACCGCAGTGTCGGTGTTACAAATGTAGCCTATCGGCTTGAGCTACCCTCGGATTTAGAAAAAATTCATGATGTATTCCATGTATCGATACTAAAGAAGTATTTATCAGATCATTCATATGTTTTAGAGACTCCATCGGTTGAATTAAGAGAAGACTTGAGTTTTAAATTTTAACCCGTAGCTATTATTGAACACCAAATCAAGAGATTACGGAATAGACAAGTCCCTATTGTAAAAGTGAAATGGAAAAGCAATCGAGTGGAAGAAGAGATTTAGGAATCTGAAAATATTATGAAAAAAAATACCCTCATTTCTTTGAGGTATGATTTTGTTTTTAAATTTCGAGAACAAAATTTAATTTTAGGGGGTTAGGAACTGTAAATACCGAAATCTAAAAAAAAAAAGGAAAGAAAAAAGGGGTTAAAAGTGGGTCCCACCATCTCTTCCCCCCCCCCACTTTTCTTTTCTTCATTTTTCTCTTTTTCTTTTTCTTCTTCTCTTCTTCTTTCTCCCTTCTCCCTGCTCTTGCCCGAAACTCCTCTCCGCCTCTCGTCTCTCTCCCTCTCGACTGCTCTCTTTCTCTCTTCTCCTCCTTTAAATTTTATCAAATTTCTCCTAACACCTATAGTTTTGAACCCCAAATACACCAATATATTCCTAGAAAGTTGAATATAGAGAGATAACTCAAGATTTTCTAGAAAGGGAAAAACCTAGGGTTTTGGGATGGTTCAACTAGGGGTGAAATTGGTGGTCTCTATAGAGGTAAATTTCCTCTTTTAATTTATATTTGTGCTATTCTTGTTTAAAATTGTAATTTATATTGTAATTTGAGATTTTTGTAGAGAGAAAAAGTTAGAGTTTTGAATTTGAATGAAAATTGAGACTTCACTAGAGGTAATCTTACTCTTCCAACCTAGATTTATATTTTTCTAGCATTAATTTGAATTACTATGCTGAAATTTGAAAAATAAAGTTTAGGAGTTTAGGTTTAGGATTTGTATAATGATGAAATTGTGATAAATATTAAATGGAAAATTGTTTTACTAGGTGTATAATGTTTAATAGAAGTATTTGGATATAAATTTGATAATTTTGGGAATTTAGGGTTAGGAAAATTTATGAGAAAATTAAATTAACCCCAATTTGATTTATAATTGATGGTGAAATAGTATTTATTGTCTTAGATTGTGACAATTAAAGGTTAGGAGAAATTAACTTAGTCTTGAATTATGGATTAAGAGTGTTCACCATCTCAAGAGGTGAGTGGATTTTATATTATATTTTAAATGAGTAAAATTATTTTATTTGATTTTTTTAAAAATAATTTTAAAAAGAATTTTGAAATGTTTTGTGTGTGTGGAATGTCCTTATACATAAATTTGATATTGTTATGCATCCAAATTGTTGTAAATGATTAATGTGTCATATTTTATGTGATGTATTGATTATGATTTGACTTGAGAATTTATTGAATTAAATGTTGGCACATTTGTTGCATTGATTGAATATGAAATGGTGTATTATTAGCTTAGGGTGTAAGCCTGAACCCCCTATTAATGACTATAGTTATTACCTATTACGGTGTGACTCGACGGGGTAACGTTATTAGGGTTTTTATTAGACAGGGAGGTTAGTCGAACCCGAGAGATGACTCTTTTGTCCCATCGGGCTAACTTGGTTACACTGTTAGGGAGGTCCCAAGCTAATGTCAAGGTTGGGGTATTTGATAAATGTGTAATATATGAAAAACTCTTAGCGGATTCGTTATTGGTCGTGGTAGACCATTATCGGATAAAACATTTTTGGTAATCCCCGTTGTTTGAGAACTATAATATGACTTGGATGCATAAAACTTATTTATTTATAACATCTAAATTTAGACGGAAAATCTTGATATTCATGCAAAATATTTATAAATTGAACATGATAAAAAATGATTTTCTTTGAATTATCATTTGACATATTCACACTCACCCCTCATTATAATATGTTATTTTACTTACTGAGTACTATTTATACTCATTTCTTTCATTTCATTTTTACAGAGAACCCTTAACTTAGAGTTTTGATTTTGTTTTAAGCTGAATCGAAGATAATTCGAGAACTATTTCGAGTATTGGTTTCTTTGGGTTATGTTTTGAGGTATTAGTGGATCTTGTGGAGGCATTGGTTGTAATCATTTTAGAAAACTATTTTAAATACTATTCTTGTTGATTTTGAATTTTGAATTTTGTTTGATTTGAAAACCTATTTGATTTTTAAAACTTTAATTGGGAATTATATTTTTGGATTTGATTTGGATTTTGGGTGCATGTGATTGGATATTGATGACCGGGTTGGTTTTGTGCATGTGATTGGAATAACCGAGCTGGTATTATGCACGTATTTGGATTTAAATGGGTGAGATGGCCTTATGCATGTATGTTTTGATTAGAGATAGACCAGGCTGATCTTTTAATTGTGTGATGAATGTTTGTTGGTTTATTGGATTTTGTTGGATTATTTTAAAAAATTGGATGGATATCGATGAATGTCTTACAGTATATTGGTACGCGGGGTAGGTTTACCCATATACTGAGGTAACGAGCGGCTGTCGCGTACTCGATCTAAAGATTGGGGTGTGACTAATTGGGTAGAAAAAAACCATGGAAATGGTTGAAGAAGAAAGGATAGAAAAGAGGTGGCCTACATTGGAACGGAAGTAGAAAAACAATTAAGTCAGTTTAGGTTTGTCTTAGTATATTAAACTCATAATCATGTCTCCCCTTTTGTCTTTGTAATGTTTGTTTAGCAGAAGCACAACTTATGGACCTGCAGTTTTTGCTTTAAAGAAAAGAGTATCATTCTTGCTAGAAGGGAAGCTTGGACATTTTTCTTCTCCTGCCTGCTTTTGGTAAATGTAGATTATAGACCTCCAACAGCATACCTAGATTTATTTTATTATTGAACTATACCATGGAAATAGTTCGCGGACAAGCCAACCACCTAAGCTGAGAGTTATATGTCCATGCACGTTCTTGACTTGAGTTCGGGATATCTGTAATAACTTAGCGGAAGATTTAAGACTTTGGGGGTGAGAAACAGCCCTCTATTGAATATTTGTATTGAGTTGTTAGAGAGAAGATAGGGTCCTTAGTCCTTGGTGTTTAAATGTGTTGGTAAGACCCACTTAACTGCTGCCCTGTATTTTCTACACCTACAAGAGAGTGAAGTCATCTTTTGGGTGTTTAAGATACATATTTCTTAGTCATATCTCTGAAGTTTATGATGCAAGTCTTGGGTGTGCCCATATCTTCAGCTGGTTCTTGAAAACTCACGAACTTCACTTCCCTTGCTATATTTTAGGAAGTTTAATATTTGATTTGGGGTGGATTTTTATGACTATATAATCGCATCACATTTTGTTCATGCTATCAACGTCACTGCACCAACTCTGGACACTCACTCCCACCAGTTTGCCTCCAACTTCTCTCTCTCTCTTCTTATCTTGCTTTCTGCTCTCACAATGGCCATCAATGTTGTTGTCTTCATACCATCCATAGTCCTATTTATCTTCTTCTCTATGCCAGATACCATAATTTCCCAGTGGATACCCCCCCCATATCACCTTCAAGGCGAATGGCAACTCTTACAAGGAAGCATAGGCATATCAGCCATGCATATGCAACTCCTACACAACAACAAAGTTGTCATCTTTGATCGAACGGATTTTGGGCCTTCGAATCTCTCTCTCCCTGGCGGCAGTTGCCGCTTTGACTCTAGAGATATTGTTCTGAAGATGGATTGTACTGCTCATTCTGTTCTATACGACATTGGCACCAACAACTATCGACCTCTAATGCTGCGAACTGATACTTGGTGTTCTTCTGGCTCTGTGCTTCCAGATGGAACCCTAGTTCAGACCGGTGGATACAATGACGGTGATCACGTGGTACGTACATTAAAACCTTGTACTGATGATCAATGCGATTGGTTTGAGATTCCTAGATACTTGTTGGAGCGCAGATGGTATGCCACTGACCAAATACTGCCCGATGGTCGCATTATTATAGTTGGTGGGAGGAGGCAATTCAATTATGAGTTTTACCCTAAAAACTTGGAAGGATCCTCTCCTTCAACCTCCTTTAGGCTTGATTTTCTTAGGCAGACTAGGGACCGTGAAGAGAACAACTTGTATCCATTTGTACATCTCTTACCAGATGGAAATTTATTCATTTTTGCCAACACAAGATCAATACTGCTAGATTACAAGAAAAACATAATAGTTAGAGAGTTCCCTAACATCACAGTAGATGATCCACGTAACTATCCTAGTTCTGGCTCCTCTGTCTTGCTCCCTATAAACGAAATGTATCCCATTGTTGCTGAGATCATGGTCTGTGGTGGTGCACCAAGAGGTTCTTTCTCACAAGCATTGTCTGCAAATTTCGTGCCGGCAAGTTCATCGTGTGGCCGACTTAGGATTAGTGATGAAAATCCTAGTTGGTTCATGGAGGAAATGCCAGTTCCAAGAGTTATGGGGGACATGTTGTTGCTTCCAAATGGTGATGTGATCATAATAAATGGAGCCGGGTCGGGCGCTGCAGGTTGGGAGAATGCGAGGGACCCGGTGCTCCGACCTGTTATATATCAACCATGGAAGCCCATGGGCCTACGGTTTTTGGTCATGTACCCATCACCAAGGCCAAGACTCTATCACTCATCAGCATTGTTGCTGACCGATGGTCGGATCCTAGTGGGTGGTAGCAACCCGCACCCATATTACAATTTCACGGGCGTCATGTACCCAACAGATCTCAGCTTGGAAGCATTTACTCCACCCTATTTGTCACCTGAGTACAGCCCGGTTCGACCCACAATTGAGGCCATTGATGAAGTCATAACTTATGGACAATCATTTCAGGTCGGGTTTAATGTTCCCCAGTTTTTGAAGTATTGTAATATTTCTGTCACCATTGTTGCGCCATCATTTACTACACATTCTCTAGCAATGAACCAAAGATTGATCATGCTCAAGGTGCTCAATGTCGCACGGCATCAGCAGCCGGGGTCAACTGATCAGTTTGAGGCAACATTTGCGGGGCCATCGACCCCAGAGATTGCACCTCCAGGGTACTATCTGTTGTTTGTGGTGCATGTTGGTATACCAAGTACTGGCAAGTGGGTTAAGATCCAAAACTGAAGTTCTATCCTATTGGCTTTAGTGTAATAAGAAATTCAAATTTGGGGCATCCTATTAGGTCTTTTTCTTTTCTTTAGAGTTTGTCATTAAGATCTACCATCAAATAGTTAATAATATGAGAGAAATAACGTAGTGTAAACCAAATTATTCAAAAATCAAATTCATTACATTTGACGTAATAAAATACAATAATATATTTTGATAAAATTTTAATAAAATATTTATTTAAACTGGTCAAGACGTTTTATGATAAATTTGATTCATTTCGTGCTTAATTCTTTTATTCTGTGTAATATGTCACTAAAAATTATCATAATGCAAGAGACCTTGTTGATTGGTATTGGGAAATAATATGCCCGCTTTGGAAAATCGTTTTCGAACCTCTTGTAGGAATGCTCTTGGTGTCGACAGCACAATTAGAAAATATATAATTTTTAAATAAAGGATTACTTTAATTAACACACTTTTACAAAATCTTTCTATCAAAATTACTTTAAACGGCAATATAGCAAAAGATATAAATAAAAGAATGCTATAGTGCATTAAATCCAAAGATACATAAGACTTCATCTAATGCTATTTGTGTAGTGAAATTGTAAGAAAATATCATCTTGTTAAGTTAGAATTAATTAATAAGAATTTTCAGATAAAAAAGAAAATAAATTCTTTTTAAAAATAGAAAATCGAGACAACAAAGAGTTTTAAAAAGGATTAAGGATATTGTCTTATGAGACGATTTCTTTATATATTTTTTGATAAAATTGTACTTGAAATTTGAAAAAAAAAATTATCGAGAAAATAAAATTTTGACCTAATTCTATTTCTACTAAAAATAATTAAGCACAATGGACAACAACTTACTAAAAATAGTTTCATCACTTCACATATAGGAATTAAAGTTTTATCATTTGTTGTATTGTATTTAAAATTATTTCATTTAATATACAATCTTAGAAATTATTTTATATAATGAACGATCTTAAAATTATATTAACTAATTTTATTTATTTTTATGAGTTAAATTCAAATATATTTTTGATGAATCAAATTAAAAATAGATTCAAACAATTATGATTTTCCTCTTACCCTAAATTGCAAACACCACTGATGTTACTATCCGAGCTAGATTGAAATTCTTAACAAATTTCATATTGAAATAAATCGACTCAAATTAAAATATTTTTAAATTTATTTACATTTTAATAAACCAAATTAAATCTATCTTATGCAGCATGGTAAAATCACTAACATAAAAATATTTTAATTTTATATTATTTTAACAAATAAATATAATTAATTAAAATTATTTTAACGTGTTAAATTGTGAAGTCTTCAATTTTCAAAAAAAAAAAAGAAAAAGAAAAATGGCTTAACGGCCAAAGAATCGGGTACGTGGATATTTTCTTGGGTATAAAGTATTTACGCGCTTCGCTAATTCGATGTCCGACCCGATGGAGACGCCGTCAAGCGGGTCCCACCATAAACACCTAATTGATGACGTTGCACCATTTCCTCGTTCGTTCGCCCCACCACCCGACCCCAGATATCTAGCAAAATCCGGGGGACATTTTCCGTAAATTTCTGAAAACTCGCGTGTCTTTACCTGCACCGCCCAACATTTGTCTGACTTCACTTCACTCGGCTGGGCTTTCCCTCCTCTCTCCTGAGTCCTGACTGCGCGTGTCTCTCTCTATCTGAACAAAAAGTAGAGAGAGAAAGAAACAACAACGAGAACAAGAGAGGGAGACTAGAGACTAGAGGAAGAAACAAAGAAGAAAAAGAATAGAGAGAAAAGATGAAAAACATTTTCAAAAAGCTTCACTTAGGAAGCAATCACGACCTAAATCGAACCAACGAAAACCCTCAATCGACAACAGCGGCAGCATCATCATCGTCACCTTCTTTCTCTTCCGACAACCGACCGTTCTCCGGTGTACCTCCGGCTAGTCCGTCTTCGACTTCTCCGTCCAACGCCGCACCTACGGCGGCGCCGACAACGAATAATAGCCAATCCGATTACTTCTTATCCGAAGAGGAATTTCAAGTTCAGCTTGCCCTAGCAATCAGCGCTTCAAATTCGGAAATTCGAGACGGCGATGATCCTGAGAAGGATCAGATCCGCGCAGCGACTATGTTGAGTCTAGGTCGGCACCAGTTCAGTTCTTCGTGCGATAAGAACGATGCGGCTGAGTTTTTGTCGCGTCGATATTGGGTGAGTTTTAGGGTTTTCTGTCTCTTCATACTTAGAAGTTTATAATCAGTCAATAATTTGAAGTGCTTTCGTATATGGTGATGGATAGATAAGTGTTAGTGCTATGGTGTATTCTCGTGATTTTAAGTTATATTTTTCTGGTTTCAGAGAAGTATTTTTGTATTTACCTCTGTAATTTTCTGATTGATCAAAATTAGGGTTCATGCTGATAGGATACAGTACAGTGATTGAGTTTTGGTGGGCTAACTTTCGGTCATTAGAAACTTTAGACTGATATTTATTGCATGCCAATACTGAACTGATTAACACTAGTGCGGTAAAAAGGATTATCTTAAAGATGGATGTCGATGATTTTAGCTATATTTCTCTCTCTCTCTCTCTCGATGTATCACCATTTTTGGCTACATTTAGGATGTGTTTGGAAAGTGACTTATTCCCAATTTCAAATTTTATTAGTTATAACTAAATGGAGAAGTGCATCTTGAGTTGTTCTTTTTTTTTTTTTTTTTTTTTTTTTTTTTTTTTTATCACATAATGTCATTGCAATTGAAGGGGAAGTTTTATAGAACCGCAGTATGACCTTTATGATGATATGACACTGACTGTTGGGTATTAAACAATAACAAGATTATAAAATGATTATAGTTAAAATAAGAATTTTCATATGCATGTGTAGTTAAATTAGAAAATAGAGGATTAGAAATAAAGATATGTACTAAGTTGAGAGTGAATTCAATTATGGATGAAATGAGAAAATATCATTGAAGATGATTTAGACATCTACAATGAAAAGTCAAAGACACACCAGTTAGGAGAAGCGAGATTTTAAACGTAGGAGATTTAGTAAAATATTAGGATAAATCGTTGAAAATCTAGATACAAGTTATCCGTAAAGATATGAGTGTTAAGAGTTTAGTTGAGAAAATGATTTTAGATAGGAATGGATGGTAGGAGAATTCGAATCAATTATTATATGGTTTATTTTTATTTCTTTTTTTTTCCATTATTTGTATTTTTAGTTTTATTTATAATTTAAAATTTATTTATAACTCTACAAAAAGTATTGAAGTTCCAAATCAACAAAAAAGAAGAAATTTGTAAATGAACTCCATAAGGGTTTGTGGGTGTATGATTAGACATCCCCCCATGCTACGTTTCCTTGTCATCCGAACCAATTGCCACATTAGGTTAGAGAGCTGGGATATTTTCCAATCACCAGTTTATCCATAATTTGGTTTTGGCATTTTGATGTTGACGATTGAACTCTATCAGCCATGGATTCAAGGTTGAGCTCAAACTAGGGTCAGGGTTAGTTGGGATCTGAAAAGACAAAGAAAATGGAGAGTTCAAAACAAGGAAAATGGGAAGCAGGTTAAATGGTCCAAGAACTGGAAAGGGAAAAATAAATGTCTTATGTCCAATTGTTGTCAGAAATAAATGTTATGGTTTGAATGATAACCACTTTGATCTTTGCATTTGGTTGAGAGGGTTTTTTTTTTTTTTTTTAATGGTGATTTGAAATTAGAATGGTCACAAATGAAGCTGTTAAATCATGAATCATGGTGTTATTAGCTTTGTTTAGTATATCTAAATAATATTGTGGGGTGAGTTTTGAGTTGAGAATTCAATGTTGGTCTGTTTTATTTTTCCCCCTATTGTTACTATGAAAATCTTTATTTTGCTTAATTTAATAGCATGTAGAGATTTTAAAATTATTTGTTAAGTTATGGTACTTTTAAAATGAAGAGTAAATGGTAATCTTATCAATAATAATATTTATAATTGAATTCTATAATTTATTTTTTGTTGTTTCACAGCGATGAATTTATTTGAATTCCACATCTCAATTTTTGGTTCAAAGTACAATATTTCCTTTACAAATGAACTCCACGGTTCATTGAAATGCCCTTGAGATCTTAAAATAAGAAGGATCCACATTTAATTAAAATAGAAAGCTAAATAGCTGAATGTTTAATCTAATCCCATAATTTACAGTCAGCCCTAGTGATACCAATTTATAGAGATCCTAATACTGAATTATGTTAAGATCACACTTGCATAACATCATGTTATAAAAGTTGTTTATTTTTTACATTGTGTATGTCCTTCCATTTTGATTTGTATCAAACTTGTTTTGCTGTTGAGCTTGTACATTGGATCTTTGCCTCTGTTAACTGACAATCATGATGTTGTGAAATATATGGTAATGGCGCAACATTATGTCAACCTACTCAAATATTTTTACTGTTTGTTTTGCATATGATTAATCAAATGAGGACATATGAACAGACTGACTTAAAAAAATTTGAAGGCCTTGCTCTTTTTTGTTATCTGGTCCTCTAGGATTACAATGTGCTTGACTATGAGGAGAAAGTGGTGGATGGTTTCTATGATGTATATGGCCTCCCTACAGATCCTGCAACCCAAGGAAAGATGCCATCTCTTGAAGATATTGAATCAAATCCTGGGGGTTCTAATTTTGAAGTTGTGATAGTCAATAGGACAATTGATCCTGCTTTGGAAGAATTGGACCAAATTGCACAATGCATTGCTTTGGATTGTCCTGCTGCTGTGGTTGGCAATTTGGTACAGAGGATTGCTGAACTTGTAACAGGACATATGGGTGGACCTGTAAGAGATGCTAATATAATATTGGCGCAGTGGATGGAGAAAAGAGCAGAGTTAAGGAGATCTCTTCACACAAATATGCTGCCAATCGGGTCCTTAAATGTTGGCCTGTCACGTCACAGGGCCCTGCTTTTCAAGGTGAGAACCTTACTTAGAGTTCAAAGCACTTGAACTCCATGGCTTGTGCAGTGCAGACAATTATTGCATTGAATCCTAATAGTCATGATCTTTTTCTGATTGTCGAAGCTTCTGTTCCAATGTTTGAAGCTCTTTAGTGATTAAGCTGAACGTTTTATGCATCTATCAATTTTTGTACATGGTTGTGCATATTGCATATTACTATATTTACATATGTTTGTTGTTCTGGAAGCTAACAATGCCATGAAATGGATGGGTTCCTTGGTATACTTTCACTGTTTCAGTAATCTAGTGCTCTGCCTAATCTGCTCATGCATGTCCTGAATGAGAAGAATTTCTACCTTGAATAGCTAGTTTACTTGACATGTGAAATTTGTATATTTGAACTTCCGTCTTTCATGCTAATGCTATTAGAACAAAATTTTTGGTGATGAAATACAGTTATGAAGTCCTAGGCTAGTTTGAGGCATGATATGTGCTATAATTTACGCATCTTATTATCCAATGCTGTAGTAGTTTGCTTAAAACTTTATTTTCTGCTAATTCCAGGTGTTGGCAGACAAGGTTGGAATACCTTGTAGATTGGTAAAAGGTAGTCATTACACTGGCATTGAGGATGATGCTGTCAACATAATAAAGCAAGAGAATGAAAGGTTATGATTTGCACTTGTTTTCTTTCCTTTTCCTGCTATGTTTTAAATTTTTATCAACATATTTCCTTTGTGCATCTTCTTTTTCAAACCCCGCAGCCTGCTGGCGTTTTCATTTGGGGTGGGGGTGTAGATATTGAGATTTATGGCTGTGCATTACTCCACAAACACACAGAGCACCATGGCTGAAATTAATATATATATAATGGATTCACATTTATCTTATGTATGAATTTGTTGGTCGACAGAAATTTATTTGATTTTGTGTCCATTCTTGCCCCCATATGCTTATTATGATACTAAATGAATAATTTCGATTTCATCCCCATTTGTGATGACAATGCATGCTTTTTCTGCTGCACATTGCATCCCATGTGTTGTCTATGCTACCTGCTGAAGCCAATCACGTAAAAGGATTTCTCAACATTGCACTTTTTTCTACCTGCATCCCTTGTATTTGGGTACTCAATTCTATTATATTTAAAGTAATTATTGCTACAGTTGAACCTAGTCTAGGGATGAAATATCAGCAGGGCAAGAACTATACAATAGGTCTTTAGATCCAATTAAGCAACTACACTGGGTCATTATCTTGTTCAGATTGGACAAGGTGTCCATAATTCACTGCTGTTGGATAAAAATTTTGGCCTCTCCTGCTTGCTTTTTTGATCCTTTTCAATGATATACAACAACCAACTATGCACAAGCATACTCTTGCTTTTCATGATTCGCCTGTTGCCTTTCCTCTAGTTCCTTCTTCCCCCTCGTGCTTGCAATCACTTTCATGAGGCATTATAACAATTGGGCCAAAGCTTAATAGTTAGGGATGAGCATCTTGTTTGTTCAAGTGATTTTGAGATTATCAAATGACTGCACAAGAGACAGAGTATACTTTAAAACAAGTCAATCTTTTTTTTTTCCCCTTCTTTGATAGCAAACATTTTGGTTAATCTTCATAGGGCATTTTAACAAGGGATCAAAGCTTAACAAACAGAAGTGAGTGTATTAGATTAAAGGGAACTAAATGACTGCATAAGAGAGAACACTTCAAAACATGAGTATTTTTGGGGGAGAGACATGTTAAACTTAAAATTTAATATGGAAGGGAGTTAGATGGCTGGAATAAAGCATTTTTTGATAAGCTAATGATGAATGCTTGGCTTATGCGGAGAAACATCTGAACCCCCTTCTCTTTGAAGTGGTGACATAAATGGGTTGCCTCATATACAAGTATCACTTAAGTAAAAGGATGACAGACAAAATAGGGGATAGATTCTTTTGGATTTGGCTTTTTACCATTCATGCATTTTAACACAAAGATCTGAAAATTTGTGGCTCTTATTTGAAAATGTGATATTAGAATGATCAATGTGGAGTAGATTGTTCAGTATATTTGGGGAGAATTTGGTGGTTCTATATTCCTTGAAAGATAAGAAATCAGTGGTAAGAAGGAACCCAGATTTTTTATGATGATCAGAGTATTCCTGCGATCTCTTATGGGATGAGATTGTATTTTTAGTATCCCCTTGGGACTCAGTGGCGGGTGCTATTTGGTGATATTTCGTTCGTGATATCACTAACAATTGGAATGCCTTTAATTGATGTTCTATCAGTGACCTTCCTCATGTGAATCTTGTACATGCATAGGTTATTGTTGTTGTTGTTATTCATTTTCTAGGCAAAAAAGGATAGGTGTATGAAAACAAATGTTGACAATCTATGCCCCTGTGGGAGATTCTCAATGGCATATTCATGTGCTTGCGGTACCCATCAAAGTTAATATAAGCAAATCATGCTGAGAACTATGACTTCTGTTGACCTACAACACAACCAGCTTATGCTTACCAACTTACCACCTATATGTTTTTTGTTGCTCTCTTGTTGCCTGGTTCTAATCTGCCACCTATAAATCATTTGGGTCCTCTGTCCTTGTACCGCTGTTATGCAACTCCTCCACTGCCATATGCCTTTTTCTGCTACTCTTGTTTCACAGAGTGTGTCTGAGTTCAAAAATCGAATGGTGTGAATTTTTATAGGAATTAGAAGAAACGAGTTCTCCTTCAAAATTTGTGGCTCAGATAACCCAGAGTTAATATACCTCTGTTTGGAAAGTACAAAAGATGGAGAAGTACAATTGCCGTGGTTGGCCATGTGATCCCCCATTCACTGCATGATCCCTCTTCTCATTTCCTAAGGTGTAACTATAGAGAGCCTAAGTTTATGCACAGCTACAATTTGTAGGATAAATGGTAAACGCCTGTTGATCACATGTGATTGTTAATATATATATATATATATATATATTTGTATGCCCATTTTCACTCACAGATCTTTTGGTGCATGTCCCTGTTTGCCTGAACTGTTTGTTGGGTTTTACTCATCTTCCGAACTCTGATTTTGAAGGTATTGTCTTGTCCAACTGACATAGATTGCTGGATTCTATCTGAGTAGTTCCTTTAAATGTTGTCATAACAACTAATGCAATATCCTCAAGCCCGCTTGGTGGTTTTTGGCATGGTTACTATAATCCCAATTTTGTTGACACGACTTTACGATTTTGTAAACAATTCTGTTCAAAACTTTGTAGTATTCTTAAACAATTCTACCCTTAAAACTGGTCTGGTGCACTCTTGATTTTAACGACCATGGTTTTAAGTTTATTATCTGAATTCATAGACATTTTTTCCCTGTATATTCAGCATGATTTTATACAGATCAGGTTAATGAATCTGGTTAAATCAAAACTAAGCTTCCAAGCGTGGATGATATTCATGTGATGGAAAAAGGGATCCAAGGTACTATGGGATGTTAAGAAAATTTCCATATTTTGGTGTATTTGAATGGAAATAAATGCAAGGATTTTCAGAAACCCACTAGTTCGTAGTTTTCTTCTATGGGATGAGATTGTTTTCTATGCTTTCTTTTGATCTTATACAATATGAATGTTCAAAACTTGCACCTAGGAGGATGTTAAAAAAATTGAACATTCTCCTTTTTAGTGGTTGCGCCTGTTCTTAATGTTTTTATGTTTTACATTTTTTTTTCCTGTCTAAGAGGCCTTTGTTCTTCTCTCTGCATGAATGATATATTCTTTTTCTAAAAAAGTAAAAAGGCCTTGGCCTGTAAAGATGTTAGTTTATGAGTTTATTTGAATCTAAGAGATGCAATAAAATTGCCCATGCAATTGCAATAAATTGCACTTCTAAAGTCCAAAATAGTGCTTTCTGGTTAGTGCTCTTGGCAAATGGACTGAAAATCCTTCAGAGGTTCTGTTTTTGAATTTTTTACCCCTCCTACATGTTCGTTAGTTTTACATCCGATGACATCTTTATAAACTTAAAGATGCTCCTCATAGAAACACAATCTTTAGTGCTTACTTTTGTGGCTTTGGTAAGCATTGGTATGGATCATGACTCTAGTTTCTTATGCATTTTGCTGTGGAATAGTGTGCTTCTGTAAAATATCTGGATATTAGGCTGCGGTTGTTAAATCCATTTACCCTTCTCATTTTTCTGTATCTAACTGGATTTTCCTTCCTCAGGGAGTTTCTGGTTGACCTCATGGCAGAACCAGGGACACTAATACCAGCTGATATATTGAGTTCAAAAGATGGTCCTCTTAAGGCATACAATCCACGATCACGCAAGATGCCAAGTTTCCAGGCATCTGATGACTTAGGAGTTGTTTATCCGAGGCAGAAGTCACTTGTAGAATGTGAAGGCACTAGTCAAAATTTTTTCTTTGTAAATAATTTATCTTTAGATAGAATGTCGACTTCTGAAAGTGCAGAATCACAGCCTTCTTTTTCTGGTGCAAGGGCTGGAAGTGGGGACAGTGGTGTTGGTTCTTCTGGAAAACCTTATAATGTAATTCCTGATAATGCACCTGATCAATCTTCCTCATCAGCTGTTGATAGATCTACTTATGAGGGGAATAATGGGGCCTTTGCTATTGGTGATGGTCCAAGGCTGAAGAATGAAGTCATTGAGGAGAAAGATCCATTTGCAGATCTTAATCCATTTCAAAGTAAAGGAATGGGCAAAACTTCTGTACATGACAAACCTATAGAAAAAAAAGTTGACGAATTCCAGAAACTCAGTGGCCGACTGCCAATGCCGTTGATGTGGAAAAATCGTCATGCTCTAAATGAGGTCCCTAGGAGAAATCATAATGATTTTGTGGAGGGTCTTTTTCCAAAAAATAAGCATGACACAAATGATTATAATCTGTCTTCTTTACCCTCCTCGAGTTCTGCTGTTTCAGAGAAAGTCTATTCTGATTTTCCTAGGTTACCTGGTGGTTCATATACCATTAATAAAGGTAACAGCCAGAGCAATGCTGCCAATGGCAGCAGTTCGTTGTTGCCACAGACTACGAGTCAATTCATTAGGTTGGCTTTGGATGAGGATGCAGGCAGTAATAATCAAAAAGAACCTCGAAAGTATGGAACTGTGTTGCAGGATGACATGCTAAATGTACCAAATGAATGTCAAGAGGGCGTTGTTTCTTCACGTGATGATAGGAAGAGTACAAATGATCAGGTTTTGAGCACCAACTTGAAGCAGAAAGATCCAGATAGTCCAAGCTTATCATTGGTATCCAATCCAAGGAGACTTAATCAAATGCTAGACGATGTAGATGTTGGAGAATGTGAAATCCAATGGGAAGATTTGATTATTGGTGAAAGAATTGGACTAGGTAATGGACATGCATGGCAAATGTTGTACTTGGATCTCTTAAGTTCATTTAGATCTTTTTTATTTTCTGTATTGCTTGCAAATATTTCTATGCATTTGAATTTGTGCCTGTGTGAAGATGTACATGGATATGAAGCCCATGCTGAATACTGCCTACTAGATTTATTGTTGGGGGTTGCTAGATCTTATTACCACAGCAAACTCTGGTAGCGTTCTGTGTTTGATAAAAAAATATTTATTTATTTTGTTAATTTTTTTATCAGGTTCATATGGTGAGGTCTACCTCGCAGATTGGAATGGCATAGTAAGTTACATCTCGCCTTTCGAATTGCAGCTCATGATGTTTGATGTTTGATCTTTTTCTAATTGTTAGCTGCATGAATTTGGGGGAACCTATGTGAGATTTCCAATTGTCTTGTAGGGTGGTCTCTAAATGAATCGATGTTTGTGTCTTTGAATTAAGTTCTTTCGATCATTGCTAGCTAAATTTTTCACTGTTCTTATACATGATCAACATGTATTTAATTTTAATGTTAATATTGTTGATATTGGTAAAGTTTTGAGTCTTGAGTCTTGATAGATGATGCTAGAAGCTGGAGTTCTATAATGACAACTAAGACAGTTATGAGGATAGTTCTGCTTCTGCTTTAATTGATTTATCCCTATCCCAACGCTAGAAGTGATAGTGGTTGATTCTCATATACAAGCCAATTGTAATGACTATTTGCCCCTCAATCTAAATCTTCCATAACATTTATGTTGGCCCTTAGTTGTTGTATCAATTATTTGGACATTGTGGCATTTGTATCAATTTCTTCACAGCTTCTCTGTTTTATGGGCTAACAAATTAGAAAGTACAATGTTCTACAAACTGTGCTATTTGTTGCTTCTTATTCTTGGCAATGTAGAAATCCAGGAGAAGATACTAATAGCTTGAAGTATAGTAGGCTATTTAGTGTGGGGGAAGGATTCTCTCAATCTGATATCCATGTAAATAGTCTCTAACAATTCAAAATGCTTTAGACTGTGGCTAAATTTCCCTATAATGGAAGCCAAAAAGTTGGTGGAATCTTTTGATAATTTTCTGCAAGAAGTATTTGGGGTTATTTGGTGCAGTTGGATGTGGCAATCTGTAGAAGGGTATGTGAAGTTGGATGACAATTGTTTTGGTATCCTGCAATCATTTAAGTTGTTGGGAGATAGTATTTGTTGTCTCTTTTTAGTGTTTGTACAACATTACCCAGATCATGTATTGTAATGGAACGGGGCACTGGGAACATGTATGGTACTTTCCACAGTACACAGTACATGGGGGGTTAGTATTAGTTGGATACTTAAAATAATTTTTCTAGTGGTATTTTGCTTTCACTTGACTACTTATCATGTTTTCATATAGGGTTTGACTAATATGTATATGTAAAATAAGCTTTTTGCATTAGCATATGTCTAATACTAATGATGTAAAATAAATTTTAACCAATACTAAAAGAAGTAAAGAAAAGAAAAACAAGTATGAAAGTTATAAGTGCCCTTTAGATTATACAAAATTCTTTCTACTTAGGAGGCTTGTATTTTGTCAATTTTTCCAAACGTGTGTTGGTATCGTTTGCCCATTTTATTGATCCAGTGCGCTAGTACCATGTTTTGGATTGCATGATCTGAATCGCAAGCCACTGGGGAGTATATTGATCTTGGTAACTATGGTTTGTGGGCTGGGTAGGAGAAGTCCCCTTCACTTCTGTTCCTATATTTGGGGAATGTTTCATTGTGGAGTCCTATGGATCGTCGCTTGTATTTTGTGTAGGAACTTAATTTAGTGATAGTTCTAGGGAGGAGTGGCAGGTGGAAGGAGAGTTTGGGCAGAAGAACTTGTGGTTTTTATGAGTTCTTATGTTTTGGGTTGATCTTCCCCTCTTGAGAGGGCCTTGAGCTTCATGGTGTAAATTCTAGAAGGCCCCTTCCCTTTGATTTGTGGATATTATAAATGTCCTCTCCTTTTTTTCCTGTCTATATTTCACTTTATGATTTTGGATTTTACTTTATGTCCATTTTAAAATATAATTATCCTAAAAGAATTCTTGTAATGGCAATTTTGCTTTGTTTTATTTGACATGCCAAGTTTTGACCATTTAGTGATGTTCTGTGTTCCTTTTCTTATTTCTTCCATGAACTATATAGTAGTGGTTCTTTTGGTTTTTCATTTGTTCTTACAATCATCAATATTACAAAACCATCTGACTGGAACATAGTTTGATGGAGACCATGATAAAGTAATCAGCACAAAATGGCATGCATGCCCATTTGTTTATTAGGAGATATTGCATGTTGCATGAATTGTAATCCAAGTGATCTGAACCAGCTGCCCTTTTGCCTTTAGTGTTAGGAAGAGGAACATCTTGTGCTTTCTCATCCTCCTATACTCTTTTGGTTTCAATATTCTTGTAAATACCTAAAAGAGCGAAACAATTGATTGCTTCTAAGATAACTTCTAATAATCTTGTTGTGGATTGTTGCTGAAGAATAGGAGGTTGCTGTGAAGAAATTCTTAGATCAGGATTTCTCGGGAGCTGCTTTGGTCGAATTCAAAAGAGAAGTAAGCTTTAATTTAGAATTTAGTCTTTTATAAATACATCCAATTGTAACTTGGTGCTTCGAGTATCATTGGAGCTCAATGACCTGTATGTAATTTAATCATTTGTCTAGATCTGGGCTCTGTTGATGGAGTTGCCCAAAATGAAGAAAAATGGCCTTTACAGTATATTTCATTGTGTTTGTTCATTCCTTTGTAAATCATTGTAGCCACTATAAAAGAGGAAAATAATACCATTGTTACTGGGTTCTACTGCATTTATCAAATTGATTGCGATGTGATATGTGGCTTAAAACTATGTGTCACTCTCATTCCTTTGCGAATGATTTTATATGGTCAGTTTTGGTGCGAGGTTGTGAGAATTGCATAATGCTATTTCATTTTCAATATTTGGTTCCCTTAACCCTGAGACAGTGGGAGAAACCCTGGTTGGTGCTTTTGTATTTTTGCTTCTTATATGTATACTCCTTTCTCTTTCATACAGTACTGAAGAGAAATGTAGCTTTAAAGAATGGCTTCATAAGCTCGCTAGGATTGGAGTGTTTACCCATTTATAGTGTATAAATAGACATTTTCATTGTTTTCTATTTCTATCAGGTGAGGATAATGAGTGGACTACGTCATCCAAATGTGGTGGCTTTTATGGGTGCCGTTACTCGTCCTCCAAACCTTTCTATCATCACTGAATATCTTCCAAGGTACTTTGCTGCTTCTACCACTTCCACTGGTAGCTTTCTTGCTATTGGATTCATTTATATTGATTATTTCTTCTCTCCATTGTGGTATCTTGTTTAGATTTTGAGGGAAGCAATTGGTCATTTAGCTCTGAGTTGGGGTATGCACTGTAGGGCATTTAATTATGTGAATCTATTAATCCATTTTTTTTCTGGTTCTATATTTCTCATTTCCATAGTGATGGAAGGCCATGTATTTATGTTTGATCCAACTGTATGGGTATAGTTTCCGGTGCACTACAGATATAGTATATGCTTATGCTCATTGTCCTCGTCATGGTTGTTGCTCACTCTCTCTCTCTCTCTCTCTCTCTCTCTATATATATATATATATATATATATGTATATGTTAGATATATATTAGCATATGGCTGTGTGTTTGTTTTGTGTGTGTGAACTCTGAGCCAATAGGTGGGCCATTATACTGGGCCCATTACTAGTTTTCAATGCACTAACAGTATTCTACTATCCAATGATGCTTTTAAGTATCCGATTTGGCCGCATCTTTTTTACTCTGGATTCCTAGTCTTTTTGCTATGTCACGACTCATCACTATTTCTTGTTTCACAGGGGAAGCTTATTCCGCATCCTTCACCGTACTCACTTTCAAATTGATGAAAAGCGTAGAATAAAGATGGCTCTGGATGTGGTATGAGATGCTCAATCCTGCATGTTTTTTCCATCAGTTAATGCTTATAAGTTTGCTCTCTCCTATTTTAACTCTGTCTTTGTTTAGGCAAAGGGTATGAATTGCTTGCATGCTAGTAATCCGACAATTGTTCATCGTGATCTGAAGTCGCCAAATCTGTTGGTTGATAAGAATTGGAATGTCAAGGTATGCTCTCATGTTATTATTATTTTCAAGTTTAATTTTAGTTGGGTGTTGTGCTATTTCCTATTATGCCGAGTGAGTTGGAAATTTCAATTTTGTTCTTGGTTCTTGTATTTTCTCAATTATTTTATTTTCTTGTATTGACATTTTTATTCTTTGCTAGATATATATTGCTCCTTATGATATAATTGCTAATTAAATATAATGGAAGAATTGACAAAGTTGTTTTGTCTCTCTTTAACGATTATATCAAGTATGTAGTTGCTCGGATAACCCTTAACAGAATATATACTTCCTACTTTTTAGGTGGGCGATTTTGGCTTGTCAAGATTGAAGCATAATACATTTCTCTCATCCAAATCAACCGCTGGAACTGTGAGTATCCAAAACCTGTACTTCTATCCATAATCTGTAATTTTAGCTAGCAATCTATAATTTTACTCTTGATTGTCTTACTGAATCAAATCTTTTGTTCTATATTAGCCTGAGTGGATGGCACCTGAAGTTCTGCGCAATGAACCTTCAAATGAAAAGTAAGCTTCCTCAACTTTGTTATTCTTTTTCCTGTTGCTAGTGTTAATAATGAGAATTTATTTCTAATGAAAAAAAAAAAAAAAAAAAGAAAAAAATAACGATCAAGTGGCAACTCTCACACTGTTACTTTGCTGCTGTCAGAAGTATTGTTGGATGGTTGGTTACTTGAAAATAAATAGAATTTACAGTTGCTTCTCTGTTACAAATATGATAGTGAGATTTATCAATTCTATTAATTTGCTACTTCTAAGAGATTCTTTGTCAGGAAAATAGATAACCAGTAAATTGGTTAAACTAATCTTGGAAACAAAATGCATAATCTGTGTTGATATGTGCAGGTGCGATGTTTATAGCTTCGGAGTAATTTTGTGGGAGCTTGCGACTTTGAGATTGCCATGGAGTGGGATGAACCCAATGCAGGTTGTGGGTGCGGTTGGTTTCCAAAATCGTCGTCTTGACATCCCTAAGGAAGTTGATCCTGTGGTTGCAAGGATCATTTGGGAATGCTGGCAAATGTGAGTTTGAGAAAATGAGCAGGTTATTAAAAAATTCGACAGTTCTATGGTTGAAATCCTGTAATTTCAACATTTCATGAACATCTTTAGAAGCTGCAAAAAAAACACACATCCACACAAAAAAAAAAAAAAAAATGCAATTAGCACAGTGCTCGTGTGTGGGCATGCACATGCATTGTCTTGAGGCATCTTCTAGCATATGTAATTGTTCATCCTTGTTTTCTTCAGGGATCCAAATTCGTGGCCTTCATTTGCACAACCCATAGTAGCTCACACACGAAAATCCACAATGAGCACCACACCTGTGCTCTTGTGTGGGCATGCATATGCATTGTCTTGAGGCATCTTCTAGCATGTGTAATTGTTCATCCTTTGTTTTCTTCAGGGATCCAAATTTGCGGCCTTCATTTGCACAACTCATTGTAGCTCTTAAGCCCTTGCAGCAGCTTGCTATTCCTTCACATCTAGACCAGCACAGCCCACCTCTGCCACAAGAGATCTCCGTAAATTCTACACCTTGAAATGCCTCTAAATCGCTCAATTGTGAATAAGAAAGCATTCCGTTATTGAAAAATATATGTATTTGAAAAAAAAAAAATAGAGAGAGGGAGTGCCATCGCACTGTGGGTTGCTGGTTTTTGTCTAATACTGGAATATCCGAATGTGTTGCTGCTGCTGTACAAAAAGTGTAGCAGTATCCTCCTCATTTCTCTCCCCCGCCCCCCTCCTTGTACAGTTTACAATATTTTATTCAACTTAATTGAAATATGATTTTGGATATTAATCGGTTAAAAAATAGGGGGCATGAACTCAGGTTTGTTCTGTAGCCTCTCTCTCACATCAAAACTTGGTGGGAGAGTTCCAAATTATCTGGATTTCCGGTTCTGCTGGTCAAAGAGGGGAGGAACATATGTTTTTAGGATGTCGAGTACTTTTGAGCACTGTTGCTAGTCACTGAAGTTTGGCAATAGTGGACTGCATGCGCCTGATAAAAGGTTATATTACTGACGCATGGGTGAATTACAAATCATCTCTTTCCTTCTAAACATGAAACAGCCAGAAAAGGGAACAGAAAAATTAAGTGGGACTAAGAAGAGAGTACACATCTACATTACTAATACTATTAACTTCTTTGAAAAAAAAAAAAAAAAAAAAAAAAAAAAGAAAGTTGCATGGAGGCTGTGGAAGTTATCCAATGGAATGAAGTCCAGCCTCTTAACCTTGAGGGAAGGAAGATTCATCTCCAACTTGGGATGAGCATGTTGATCTCACATACTTTAAGGAAGATGACTGTTGCTGTGAGACATGTATTTCTACCGCTGATCTTCTTCTGAGCAGCTGCTTCATACCATCAGCAACTCGAATTGCAGGATTTGATCTATCTTTTCCACAAAATAAAATATGTGCTTTAACAGCTTCATTCACCTCTGGTGGCTTCTTTACTTTCTTTGCTTCACATTTGACAGCTTCAGAGCATAACCCACATAACCATTTCCCTCCAAATTTGGACTTCACTTCGCTGATGTAGTCCTGGGTGCAATCCTCTTTTAGACCACAGCACTCACACTTCACTGATTCAATCTCCATTTCTCTCTCCTTCTCTCTCTCTCTCTCTCTCTCTCTCTCTCTCTCTCAAGATGTTTCTCTCAGCTCGTTTTATGATATATCATGTTGTGAAACTGGGTTCCGAGTATTTCACCTTAGGAGTACCACTCTAGTTCCCATATGAGGTTCTTATATTCTTTTCTTTTAGAACTTTATGAAGGTTAACACAGAGTTAATCTTGTACGAGAAGTATTGGCATTATCTTTCTCTATCAGGTTAAAGATATGGGTTAGAAGCCTTCCTCAATGGTTGGCCTTTTCAGTGCATCTATAGATGAAGAGTCCAAGAAAATAGTCAATACTCCTAGTAATCACTCAGGTTAAAGATATTTCCCTTCGTTTTTCTTTAAAATCTTACTTATGCATAGTAACTATAATTTTTCTACTTTTTCAAATATGCGTATTAATCTCAGTAGACCGATACACTTTATTTTTTATTATTATTGTTTATCAAAATAGTACCACATAACCATTTGAATTAATTTGTTTCTAAATGTTGTCACATTTATCTTTTTCAAGTTGAGCAATACTTTGTGTGACTATAAATTAGCAATACTGTTTTGCCTTTACATAATTTTGCTTTTGACGCTTGAACGGATTCTTAATACATACTCATCCCATCGCTGCAAGTTGAAGCAACTCAAAACCAATGCTTATAAAAATTGTGAAGCTAATTAAGAACACGAGTTGATTGGGTCTACCAATTCATAAGGTCTCACAATGGCTGATCAATCGCTCTCTCTTCAACAATCATGAGAAAAGGAAAGTTGATGTAACCAAAAGACAATACCCCATTGCAACTATTGCTCGCATTAATAATTTTTGGCTTGATGGGATTTGAATTTTCCCCAAGATTTTTGGATACAACCTCTCCAAAATTGTGATTTGCTTTCATTTAGTTGTCCATTTTCATACCCCACCATTCCTTTCTTCTTTAGTGTTGACTATTGGAGCTCGTGGTTAAGAAGGATTGTTGCAAAAACATAATGTCGTGGCGTGCTAAAAATGAACTGCCTCAATGTTTCACTTTCCTTGTTGGATTAATACATTATTTTTGCAAAAATAGGGTAGGAGAAAAAAGATCTTAAAAAATATTTTTCTAAATTTTCGTGATGGTTACCCGAGTCTGAAGGGGATAAGGTGACACGAGTGAGAAAGGAAAAAGTTCATTTCCTCAAAATGGATTCTTTTATGAAGAGAATATTTAAAATAATTTTATATTTTGAAGAGAGAAAATTAATAGCAAATGAAAAAAAAAATGAACTAAATTGATTTTTTAAAAAGAAAACTAATATTTTTAGTTTTAGAGAAAAAATTATATTTAGTTTTTTTCTTTTTTTACAAAGAAATAATTAAGAACTGATGCATTTAGAGGGATAAAATTTTAAATAAATCATTTTTTAGAGAGAAAACAAATGTAATCACTTTTAGAAATAAAAAATAAATTTTGTTTTTTTAGATTAAAAAAAATATATTTGAAATCAATGTGTTTAAATAGAGAAAATCAATGTGCTTAATTTTAGAGTAAGGAAAATTACATTATTATTATTATTATTATTATTATTATTATTATTATTATTATTATTATTATTTGAGAAATCAATGTGTTTGGAGAGAAGATGTATGCTATATTAAGCATTTTAGAGAGAGAAAATTAATGTGATTAGTTTTAAAGAGATAAAATTTTATTTTAATTTTTTAGAGAGAGAAAACTCAAAACAAATATATTTAGAGAGGGAAATATAAATTAAATTAATTTTGTCATATCATATTTTTGTTGCATCAAATATTATATCTGCCACCCGCATAAGCGGAAAAGAGAAATATCATGAAAGTGAAAGTACTCCACTAAACCTCTGCTTGTGCACAGTAGGTTTTTGTTACCGGATATATCCTTTCCTTTGTATGGTATTTTGGGTAATAAATAATGTTTAATAATATACTATTTCTATCTTTATCGAGATATCTAAGTAATAAAGAACTCTTATTTAAATATCTTTCTCAAGTGTTCGAACCTTTTTCATATGCTTCTAACCATTGCACTATACTCCAAGATCCAATTAACTCCCTAAAACTTTTGATTTTCTTATTTTGAGCACCTCAATCTCTTACTTTATATTCACACTCTTCAAGCGGATGGGTAATTAGACATGGTGAACAATTTACATGGCGTATATCAATTCCATAGCATGTATATGAACGATCAAAGTTAATATAAACTTGCATATTTACCTATGTTATTTAATTTTACCAACGAACAATCGATTTAGTGGTATGAAATGTTAGATTTCTTAACTAATTTTCACATTCAAAATTTTATAATAGAAAAATCTATACTAGAAGAGTCGTTCCCTAAATAGAGTCTTCGTTTAAATCAAATCAAACAAATATATGAGTTCAAGTACCAGTGGCTTAGTAAAAAAAATGTTATTTAACTTTTTGGGGATGGGCTGGGGGTGATCAAAGGGCAATTAGTCCCAATTGCATTCAAGTAAAGGGAAATTATCAACTCTTCCTCTTTGTTCTGTGTTTCGTCTTAGCAAATCTCAGCCACAATTTTAATTAAGAAGCCTTAAATATCAACAAACTAGGACTAGAACCATAGTGACCCAATAACCTATTACGTATCTTGATTCTAGTGAGAGCGATCCTTTCAGAGGTGAAGAGATTCCCCCCCTCGGTAGGAGCAGTCAAGAATATATACCTAAATATCATTTCCCAATTGAAGATAAGACCTTCATTTTGACTCCTAAGGATGATGAGGAACCCAAAATCATCCAGAAAGCTCTTGAGGGTCCTATGAAAGATCATTGGTTGAAGGCCTTAGAGAAGAGATGGTGTCGAAGCAAATTAACTGGATTTGGGAACTAGTTGATTTGCTTGAGGGTAGAAAGGTCATTGGGAACAAGTAGATTCTAAAAATCAAGAAACACGAATCGGTAGAAAGTTATAAGCTCCTCTCACAGCCAAAGGTTATACTCAGACCAAGAGCGTAGACTACAAGGAGATTACTCTCCGGCAGTAAAATTTATCTCGATCCATTTACTTTTAGTGATTATCGCGGAAGTAGATCTGGATTTATACTAGATAGACGTCAAGATCGCCCTCCTGAACGGAAGTTTAGATGAGAAGATCTATATAGAGTAGCCATCAACTTTGTTCCTATAGGTCAGGAGGATAAAATCTGTCGATTTTGAAAGTCGATATATGATCTTAAGTAATTATCCAGACAGTGATACTTGAGTTTTCATGAGAAGGTGACATCCTATGGTTTGTGATGATCGAGGAGGATTATTGAGTGTATCTGATACATTCTACTAACTTCTTTGTGTTCATATCCTTATATGCGGATGATATTCTATTGGTCAAAAGCAACAGAGAGTATTTGATGACCATTAAAGTATGGTTATTGTCGAGTTTTGATATGAAAAATATAAGTGAGACTGAGTTCATTCTCAGAGCTAGGATTCATATGGATCACTTAAGACGAGTGTTGGTTTTTTCACAATAATCCTACAATCAGGAAAGTTCTTGAACACTTTGGACAAGCAATTGCAATTCCATAAATACTCCCATCACTAAAAATGAAGGTCTGAATTTTAACATGTGTCTTAAAATTCAGGAAGAAATAAGGGAGATGAGTAAAATCCCTTATACCAGTACAGTTAATAGTTTGACATACGTGATATTGTGTACACAACTAGACAATTGTTTTGTAGTCAGTCTAATGAGTCGGTATCAATCGAACCCTAAAAGGAATCATTGGAGAGTAGTGAAAAGAATTATGAAATATCTCAAGAGAACTGGGGATCTTTCTTTGTGTTAGAAAGAGGTGATTTACGTCTCGTTGGATATTTAGATGTTGATTGAGGGGATAATCTGGATGGACGCAAATTGATTTCAAGTTTTGCTATCTTGCTCAATAATGGTGTCATATTTTGGAGTAATAAGAATCAAATCTGTGTATCTCTGTTTACGATAGAAACTGAATTTGTGGTGTACTCAGCGGTAGTTCAAGGGAGTGTCTAGTTTTAGAGATTTCTGAATGATTTAGCGGTTGTAACTAATAGTGGAATATCAGTAATGATTTATTGTAATAATCAGACCGCTATTGCGTATACAGAGGTCCAAGTATCATAATAAAAGCAAACATATTGATATCAAATACCATTTTGTGAGAGATATCATCGAGAAATGAAGTGGTGATTAATTACATTCCACACACAAAATGGTGACTGATCCTTTCACCAAATCCATTACAAGAGATTTCTTTGTAAGACATAGGGAATCATTGGATTTATATTTTGACATTTCTCATTATGTATGAATTGATACTTTGATGTTTATTATTATATATGACATATGTGCATTATTCAATTATATTTTGAGATGATTTATTTATTATGCTTATTGATTGTCAAATATTTTTTGAGATGTGATATAATAAGAAGATATCTCAGGTAAGCGAGGTCAACTCTCTCACATGAGTGACCACGTCCAACTTGGAGTAAGCAAAGATGAGATGGTTTCTAAGTATAAGAGGTTTTGAGAGTAACCCGGATAAAATATAAGTTGCCCTGATATGTGTTGAAGATAAGATCATATGCGATATGACCAATAAGAACATTCTCATATCCATGTTGTCTATAAGTAGATAAATCTAAAATCTCATATATCATCTGCGACTAGTAATATTGTCTCTGAAATATTCTCTCAAGATCTTTAGATAAACTCTAATATGTAAATTGAGTTCTATACTTGTATAGTGTTAGAAAAATTTGACATATACCCTTTTGAGAGATTGGGGAATAATACTATTGCATATGTTTTATACCACATGCGATAAATCGACCATGGAATAGTGTGAATTATTATATGAAACGATTATGCGATCTTGATCTCCGTGCGTACCATATGAGAATCGAGACCCAATGGATGGGTCTAATAGTACCCTTATCACTTTTGACCGAATCTTAAAATTCTAGTTCAGTGTATATTACTTTAGTCTACTTACCAATAGCCTGAAAGATAATGAGGTCTGTGGGATTGGTCTAGGCAAACAACTAAATTGAGATGGATAGATTCAAGTAGGGAAAAGTAAGACCAATTAATATTACATTATTGTATTATAAGACCAATTGATATTACATTATTGTGTTGTATTCACCAGTCGAGCTGTTATATTTATCCATATTGGGATTTCAATATAATAGTGAATATGTAGTCGAGTAACAATTGAAAATTATTTTCGATGAGAAAAATAGTTCGATGGATGTAATGCATTGAGTCTAGGGTATAATAAGTGTTTTTGTACTAATAGTGGCTTCTCGATCATCTTAACGAATGTATTGAAAAGTCTTTATTTGCATGTATACTTGCTAATTGCACGACACTCAATCATATATAAAAATCTGGCAGAGTAATGTGGAAGATCACATGAATTGTGATCTTGTGATCGACATACAATATTCTCATGTACAAGTAGGAGATATTAATAAAATATACCCATGAGGTCTTTTACTACAAATTAATTTTATTTAAATTTTAAATTAAAAGGGTAATGGGTGGATAACCCATTATCCCCAACTCCCCCTCTTCCTACGTGAGTGAAAAACAATCTTTAACTTGAGTTTGAATGTATCATTCTCTCTATATAAGGCTGAGAGAAAGAGGTCATGTGAGACATGCTCTAATAGAGAGATAAATTTCTAGTTAGACAAATAATTGAGAGCATTGAAAAAATTTTGAGTAGGAAATTCTCTCTGATCGTTTGCTGGTCTCTAGATTATAGATTGAGGTGTCGTGGTATTCTGGTAGTGGTTTAATTTTGTGATCACTATCCTGACCGTCTGATTTGTTTGAAAACTTCGCAGTTCAAATTTTGATAAACCTACATATGGAGATACAATTCCTAAAAAATTCCGACTTGTTTAATTTTTTCATGCTATCGTATCATAGAATAAATCAAATAAATTGAGTTTGTCGAATTAATAATAACATAATCAAACTCGATAAAATTTGATTCTGCCCAATTTTACTTAATCTGATAAGGTCTTGTGCTTTATAGCCAAGTTGGTTATAAAACCAATATGATCAAGTACTAGATTTTTCATTCTTCCCACTCTACCATTTAAGGAGAGAAACCATTGTATTTTATAGATTATAATTATAATTATTGGATTAAATGATGTAATCTCTGCCATCTCATTTAGGATTAAACTATAGTTGTTTACCATCTTATACTTTAATTGAATGGACCCAAGTGGGCATTTGGTGGTAGGGTTGTTAATTAGTCAAGCTCCTCTTTTGGTATTAATTAACAAGATGTGGGATAAAGGGTACTCTTTTGAGCATTGAATTGAAATAGAATCCTCAATCTATGATTGATAATACTCCCTCAATCAACCTCTTCTGGTATGGAGAGAGAGAGTGAAAAAATATATATATCGACCAAGTGAAAGTTCAGAAGTTAAATTGCCTTCTGGGCTACAGGATCAACCTCTTCTAGTATGGAGAGAGAGAGGGAAAAATATATATATATGGTGTGTTTCAAACAACCAAAAATAAATTACCTACTTTACGAAAGACAAGTCTAGGGTAAGCAGGGTCGAATCCACAGGGAACGGTGGATTTATTTCTTTTAAGATAAATAAAAATCAAAATAAAATTTGAGGGTTTTGAATTGACTAAATTAACTACTAAATCTAAATAAACAAAGAATTAAAATTGAATTAACAAATTGACAAAAATAAAATTGGGTGAAATTGAATGAATAAGAATCAAGATAAATTGACCTAGTTGAAGGGTTCGTTTCCACTTTGATTCAATCGATTGATCATTGATTCAAGGATAATTCAACAATGCATAAATAAATTGGTTATAGTCGCCGACAATCGCCCAACGACCAATCTCTCCTTACACGGCTAATTAAGAGACGCTCGTTAATTATTTCCCTAATCGAGAGTCAACCCTAGAGAAGTTCTTAGGATTGAAAGTCTCAACAGCATTAAAATTTAGAGAGATCCAATTCTAATTAACAAACACACATCGGATTCATTTAAATTAAATTATTTAATCCCATGACACGAATGTCATTCCCATGACATGAATACCAAGTACCACTTCATTAAAACTAACAAACAATTACGGATTTGTCGTTTTAATTAGTTGTAGATTAATCTAGGTCTATTAAACATTGGCCATCTATTCAATAAACCCTAGAAAATCATGATCCATGAAGTACGGAAATTAAATAAATATCTATGATTGATGAATGAATAAACACATTTAGATCTCACAATATCATGAATCAAAATTTTAACTAACTTTCAACTAGAAAATAAAATTAAAGAGAAAACATAAGAGGAGGAAAAAATAAAACTCACAAAACTATTTCATTAATGTTGAAAAGTTGTTGGACAATGAAGAATGTGACCTTTAGAAGCTATAGGACGTGACAAAAATGGTGGAAAGAGGGTGAAGGGGCCCCCTTCTCCACTCCTTTAGCTTTCATAACTCTCTATATAT
Source organism: Dillenia turbinata (assembly GCA_037126225.1). Lineage (NCBI taxonomy): Eukaryota > Viridiplantae > Streptophyta > Magnoliopsida > Dilleniales > Dilleniaceae > Dillenia > Dillenia turbinata. Next base: position 20,179,393 of record JBAMMX010000025.1, read on the forward strand.
AGGAGTAGTTAACCTAATTTTTAGAGAGAAAACTCTCCTAAATTTTAGGTAACTACTAAATGACAAATTACAAGAGTTTAGAATTTCCCAAAATTCTTATTCCCAAATATTTAGGAATATTTACAAATTTTCAATACTTCCAAATTTGTCTTCTTTTCCTTCCTTTTTTTCTTCATGACTCCTCCATTATTCCTAGCACATAAAATATAATAAAATATACTAATTAGTGCAATATTTATTTAAAAATAAAACAAAATCAATTGTAAATATTACACTAATTTATGCCCTATCAAATTCCCCCACACCTAGATAATGCTTGTCCTCAAACATTTCTAAATCAAATAAAATTAAAACTACTCTAACCAACCTATTTTTCTTTTGAACTACTAAGCCAACATGTGCTATAAGAATTGAACCAAAAAAATAATCAAAACAACAAGTACTTCACAGTATTTCGTACAAGAACAACTATTACAAATCCCAACAGCTTCCAATGAAATCAAAACGGCAAGATTCAACATCCTCTCCAAAGGTTCACTCAAATTCACTCAAAATAAGGGTAGAGAATATATCAATAATACTCAAATCAATACATTGAAATTGGCATTACCATATGCTTGCAAATATATCAAATCTCCACCACTTATAAATTTGAATTTCATGCATAAATCAAAAGGTCTTTTCTTTTTGTTGTAACGTGGTTATGGTTAAGGGTACGATAAAAGAGGTATAACAAGGGTTTAAAATGTACCGAGAATAATATGCAATTAACTACACAATTTCTTGTATAATGAACACTTTTGTCTCACAAATAGCACACCAAAAATAAATGATCTCGATATCCACATGTGCTCATAATAGCCAATAGTCACGAATACATAAAAATATCAAACTTTTTCGATCAATGATCCATGACTGAAATGAAATTTTCAGAGATGGAGCGTGTTTTTTTTTTTTTTTTTTTTTTTTCTTTTTCCTTTTTTTTTATTTTCTATTTTCATTGAGTATCTCAATACAAATAGTGAACAAAACTCAAATTCTTTCTTCCTTTCATAATCATGAATTCCGTTTTCATTTCACATCAATGAAAGGATCAAACTCAACATTCATGTCAGCACTTTCCCAATGAGACAAAAAAAACATAACTAAAATTATGCAATTAATTACATAAATTCTTAGTACAAAGGTTGAAACGGAAGCCAAAATAAGATTATGGTGTTGTATCGAGGGTTTTGAAGAAAGAAAGGGTTTCAGACTCAACTTGGTTCACTAAAGGGAATAAAATTCAGGGAAGGGATTTTTACGAAGGCCAAAATGAGGAAAAACCTAAGTGCCTTTATCATTTCAATACATGAAACCCTAGATGTGATCTCGAAATGCATAACATTGCAAGTTCTAGAATGATCAATCCAAGTGCGATAATCACTCATGAAAAAAAGAAATTCCGAGCACAAAGAATGAATTTGCTCGTTATAGGCTCAAAACCTCACTTTTAAATGGGGTTTGTGTCAAATCTTGCATGCTTCTCATTCAAAGAAAACTAGTAAAGATATGCATGTCATTACAAGTACAAAAACCATTGATACGAGCTATTTTTCATAAATTTCTAGCCAACCAAATAACACATATCAATTTAGAAAATTCGAATTTTTTTTTAATAAATAAAATGAAACAAAACTAAACCTATTGTAGGAAAACAAACAAACAAAAATATGAAATATCCCCCCACATCTAAATCATACATTGTCCCCAATGTATGCCAAATGAGAGAGAAAATAAAAATAAAAATAAATAACATTAAAAGCAAAAATAAAAAGATAAAGTGAGAACAAAACTTCCCTAGGGTGGAGTGGTGAATGGAGGGTCAAATCCAATAAGTTTTGAAGAAAAAGTTTTGGTGGTAGCAATGGACCCCTTCTTAGAGCGTGGACACGCCCTAACTCATGTGCAATTCTGGTCATTTGAGAGCATTTGAAACAGTTTGAGGCTTGTTAAGGCGTGGACACGCCTAATGACACTTCTGGTCATCGAATTTTTCAACATTTATTCACCTAAAAATTAAAAGCAAACCTAAATCAAACCAAATAAATATAAAATAAAAAAACATAAACGAAAATATTGGGTTGCCTCCCAACAAGCGCCTTTGTTTAATGTCTTTGGCTCGACATTATCTCCTCGTTTCAACCTCGTTCAAAGACGGGTCCGATCCATTTAGATTTCAACATACCTGGTGTGAACTTCAACTTTGAATTGAAGTGAAAGATTTTATGGCCTACCAATGATTGTTTCCAATGAGGGAGTTTGTTTTCAAGAAATTTGTCCAATTGTGCAACGTTGTTTGTCACTTTTTCCTTAAAAACAAAATCTAATTCATCTTGCACAAAATTATCATGAACAATAAATTCCACCATGCTATCATGAAAAATAGACTTAAAATCATTTGGATACTTCATAACATCAACAATATTAAAAGTATCAACTTTACCATCAAACTCAAGAGTTAGAGTACCAAGATCAATTTTTGTCTTAACTCTTTTCATGAATGGTCTTGGCACTTGCTTTATTACTTCTAGGAGAGGAATGTTGGTTCCTTCTTTCGGAAAAGTTTCCAAAATCTCTTTTTCTTCATCCTCTTTTGGTTGTGCCAACCTACCAGGAAAAGGTGGTAAAATCAAAATTTTTGTTTTGAAAGTATTGGACTCGTTATTTACCTCCTCGGTGGATTCATTCATTGTTGATGATTTCTCTATTTGCTCAATTTCCATATCTTCTTCGGCTTTTGATGAATTGTCTTCTATTTCTTTTGATGAATTTTCCGATCGACTCATGATTGCCATCAATTCTGAACTGTTAGCCAAACTCTTAACAATCTCTTCTAGAGACGTACCTTGGTTCGAAAAAGTTTGTTGAGACTGAAATTGAGATTGAACTTGTGGTTGTTGTTGAAATCCTTGTTGCCAATTTTCATAATTGAAATATGGTTCATTATACCATCCTTGATTATAGATTTTTAAATATGGGTTACCATAAAGAATAGGATACTTATCGATTGGATGATCCATCTCTGAACAAATTCCACAAGTTTGTATCGGCAGTGTTTCTCCTACAATAAAATTACGCATAAGAGAAATTAGTTCTCTCAATTCTTGACGAATGGAAAAATCACTTACCTCATTGTCTCTCTTTAGAACATCTTATCATATTCCAAATTGTTGATGAGTCTCAATATTAGGAAAATCACTGTAAAAAGTATGTGCATCAGGAAATAACAACTCCCTCAAAGTCTTTTGATCAGCCATATTTTCGTCAAATCCTTCTCTTCAATGTCACCGTCAAATCTCAATAAGTTCACTGCAAAGGTTAGTTTTCAAAAATAAAAAGAAAACAAAACTTAAAAGAAATAAATTACTGTTCCCTTAAAATTTGGTGTGTGTCAAACAACCAAAAATAAATTACCTACTTTATGAAAGACGAGTCTAGGGTAAGTAGGGTCGAATCCACAGGGAACGGTAGATTTATTTCTTTTAAGATAAATAAAAATCAAAATAAAATTTGAGGGTTTTGAATTGACTAAATTAACTACTAAATCTAAATAAACAAAGAATTAAAATTAAATTAGCAAATTGACAAAAATAAAATTGGGTGAAATTGAATGAATAAGAATCAAGATAAATTGACCTAGTTGAAGGGTTCGTTTCCACTTTGATTCAATCAATTGATCATTGATTCAAGGATAATTCAACAATGCATAAATAAATTGGTTATAGTCGCCAACCAACGACCAATCTCTCCCCGTCGATAATTAAGAAACGCTCGTTAATTATTTCCCTAATCGAGAGTCAACCCTAGAGAAACTCTTAGGATTGAAAGTCTCAACAGCATTAAAATTTAGAGAGACCCAATTCTAATTAACAAACACACACCGGGTTCATTTAAATTAGATTATTTAATCCCATGACACGAATGTCATTCCCATGACATGAATGCCAAGTACCACTTCATTAAAACTAACAAACAATTACGGATTTGCCGTTTTAATTAGTTGTAGATTAATCTAGGTCTATTAAATATTGGTCATCTATTCAATAAACCCTAGAAAATCATGATCCATGAAGTACGGAAATTAAATAAATATCTATGATTGATGAATGAATAAACACATTTAGATCTCACAATATCATGAATCAAAATTTTAACTAACTTTCAACTATAAAATAAAATTAAAGAGAAAACATAAGAGGAGGAAAAAATAAAACTCACAAAACTATTTCATTAATGTTGAAAAGTTGCTGGATAATGAAGAATGTGACCTTTAGAAGTTATAGGACGTGACAAAAATGGTGGAAAGAGGGTGAAGGGCGCCCCTTCTCCTCTCCTTTAGCTTTCATAACTCTCTATATATAGGAGTAGTTAACCTAATTTTTAGAGAGAAAACTCTCCTAAATTTTAGGTAACTACTAAATGATAAATTACAAGAGTTTAGAATTTCTCAAAATTCTTATTTCCAAATATTTAGGAATATTTGCAAATCTTCAATGCTTCCAAATTTGTCTTCTTTTCCTTCCTTTTTTTCTTCATGACTCATCCATTATTCCTAGCACATAAAATATAATAAAATATACTAATTAGTGTAATATTTATTTAAAAATAAAACAAAATTAATTATAAATATTACACTAATTTATGTCCTATCAACCAAGTGAAGGTTCAGAAGTTAAATTGCCTTCTGGGCTACAGTTTGGAGCCAAAAGACAGTTTTCAATTCTCCCATTATTGTTCTATATTAATCTCAGCCGCATAATATATAATTGGATATTGCCGGTTTACTCTACGACCCTTTTTACACTGAGCAAGAAACAAAAAAGAAAGCAATACGATGACCCAGAGTTATACCCCAAAACAAGAAGTTTTACTGCTTAGGGTCTACAGCAAGAGGGTCTGTTGATAAAAGACTATACATAGCTAAATCCCATATGTTCCCTTTAAGAAATTTGTATTTCCTTAAAATGCCCTCTTTGACAAATCCAACTTTCTCCAATACCCTTTGAGAAGCCTTATTCTCTAATGTGGTATAAGCTTGCAATCTTACCAAATGAGGGAAGTCCTTAAAGACAAGAGGGACAGCCATCTTGACAGCCATGGTTGTGATGCCTTGACCCCAGTACTTTTTTGCTATAGCATACCCCATATCTGCTCTACTTCGACCATCGTCTGATCCTGGAAATACAGATATGAATCCAATTGAACGGTGGTCAATGCATATTGACCTTCTCCAAGGGTGTGGGATGCATGCATCTTTGATGAAATTTAAAGCTTCTTCTCTGGTGGCAACGGTGTCCCAAGAGAGTCCGGGTTGAATGACTTGATCATCACTAGCCCATGTCAAGAAGTCATCAACGTCTGTGAGCTTGAAGGGTCGGAGGGTGATTCTTGATGTGTTCATTGATATTTCAGTGTGATCAAAAGCTAGAAGAAAGATGGGTTTATTGTTTTCATATTTCCACATTCCATGAATTTGATAGGTGAGGTTTCGAAGAAGGAGACTGGAAACAGTATATTAAAGAGCTTTATTTTCATTAAAAATAAAAAATATATTAAAAGACTGCAAGATGGAATTTGATTTTGTGGTTCAAATAATGTGGTGATGGTGCCCAAGTTAAGGCTTTATTATTATATTTATTTTCTTTTTTAACTTTTGGCCAAGCATTCATAAGTGTTGCAGGGCTCATGATAGCAATTCTTCTAGGTCCCAAAGCTTCTTAGGCCATAAATAAATAAATAAATAAATATATATATATATATATAATAGATGGGGTCAAAAGCAAACTAACATATGAAAAGCATTACTAATACTATTGACCGACATTTTTTTTTTTTTTTTTACATGGAGGCTGTGAAAGTTATCCAATGAAGTCCAGCCTGATAGCCTAAACTTAAAAAAGAGGGAAGGAAGATTCATCTCCAACTTGGGATGAGCTTGTTGATCTCACATACTTCTTTAAGGAGATGACTTTCGCTGTGATACATGTAATTCTACTGCTGATCTTCTTCTGAGCAGCTGCTTCATCCCATCAGCAACTCGAATTGCAGGATTTGACCTATCTTTTCGACAAAATAACATATGAGCTTTAACAGCTTCATCCATCTCTGGTGGCTTCTTTACTTTCTTCGCTTCATCATTGACATCTTCAGAGCATAACCCACATAACCATTTTCCTCCAAATTTGGACTTCACTTCGCTGATGTAGTCCTGGGTGCAATCCTCTTTTAGACCACAGCACTCACACTTCACTGATTCAATCTCCATCTCTCTCCCTCTTTCTCTCTTTTCTCTATCAAGCTGTTTCTCTCAGCTCGTTTTATGATATTTCATGTTGTGAAACTGGCTTCTGAGTATTTCATCTTAGGAGGACCACTCTAGTTTCTCATGTGAGGTTCTTATATTCTTTTCTTTTGGAACTTTATGAAGGTTAAGACAGTTAAACTTGTAGTAAAAGTATTGGCATTTTTCTTTCTCCATCAGGTTAAAGATATGGGTTGGAAGCTATCCTCAAGGGTTGGCCTTTTCAGTGCATCTATAGATGAAGAGTCCAAGAAAATAGACAGTACTTCAAGTCTGCTTTCCATGTCATATTCTTGCATTTTACTTTTCTTTTGTCAGTTAAAAGTTTATTTATCACAGTTTCACCCAATATGTCTGCCACTATCAGTTAATGTTTAATTTCACTATTATCTCACACCTAGAAACAATATTTTCCCTTAGTTTTTTTTCCTTAAATCTTATTTATGCAGAGTAACGATTATTTTTATACTTTTTTATCATTATAGTTTACCAATACGGTACCATGTAACTATTTGAATTAATTTGTCCCTAAATATTGTCACATTTTCCTATTTGAGGTCCTATCACTTCATTTTTGGTCCCATAAATTGGCGATTTTTCTTTCATCTTTTAGACATGCATATATCTAAAACTAAAAATCTATGTTGAGCAATATTTTTTGTGACTCCATAAATTGGCGATGCTTTCATTTTACTTATTTTTTCTTCTCTTCTATATTGGCCATAATCAACTTCAAAATTTGAAATTAAAACTCAGTTTATTGTTTCTGTTGTGTAGTTTATCAAAAATAGTAATATCCTTATTATAAGAGGAGACCACGGTTGGGGCCTCGAACACCAAGTGATTACTTTGTTTTCCCTTTACATAATTTTGCTCTTGATGCTTCATGGTAAGAAAGGATTGCTAATAGATACTCATCCTATGGTTGCAAGTTGAAGCATCTCAAAACCAATACTTACAAAAATTGAGAGGCTAATTAAGAGCACAAGTTGATTGGATCTACCAATTCATATAAGGTCTCACAATGGCCGATCAATCGCGCTCTCTTCAACAATCATGAGAAAAGGAAAGTTGATGTAACCAAAAGACAATACCCCATAGAAACTATTGCTCGCATTAAAAATTTTTGACTTGATGGGATTTGAATTGTCCCCAAGATTTTTGGATACAACCTCTCCAAAATTATGATTTTCTTTCATTTAGTTGTCCATTTTCATACCCTACCATTCCTTTCTTCTTTAGTGTTGATTATTGC